>OY804583.1:91582306-93982306 GCA_963680875.1 Bathymodiolus brooksi | reverse complement strand
GAGCCATGGCTCCGTCTTATAAATTTAAATCTATTAGAGCTATGGCTCCGTCTTATAGACTTAAATCTATTAGAGCTATGGGACCGTCTTATAGACTTAAATCTATTAGAGCTATGGCTCCGTCTTATAGACTTAAATCTATTAGAGCTATGGGACCGTCTTATAGACTTACATCTATTAGAGCCATGGCTCCGTCTTATAGACATAAATCTATTAGAGCTAAGGCTCCGTCTTATAGACTTAAATCTATCAGAGCTATGGCTCCGTCTTATAGACTTAAATCTATTAGAGCTATGGCTCCGTCTTATAGACTTAAATCTATTAGAGCTATGGCTCCGTCTTATAGACTTAAATCTATTAGAGCTATGGCTTCGTCTTATAGACTTAAATCTCTTAGAGCTATGGCTCCGTCTTATAGACTTAACTCTATTAGAGCTATGGGTCCGTCTTATAGACTTAAATCTATTAGAGCTATGGCTCCGTCTTATCAACTTAAATCTATTAGAGCTATGGCTCCGTCTTATAGACTTAAATCTATTAGAGCTATGGCTCCGTCTTATAGACATAAATCTATTAGAGCTATGGCTCCGTCTTATAGACTTAAATCTATTAGAGCTATGGCTTCGTCTTATAAACTTAAATCTATTAGAGCTATGGCTCCGTCTTATAGACTTATATCTATTAGAGCTATGGGACCGTCTTATAGACTTAAATCTATTAGAGCTATGGCTCCGTCTTATAGACTTAAATCTATTAGAGCTAAGGCTCCGTCTTATAGACTTAAATCTATCAGATCCATGGCTCCGTCTTATAGACTTAAATCTATTAGAGCCTTGGCTCCGTCTTATAGATTTAAATCTATTAGAGCTATGGCTCCGTCTTATAGACTTAAATCTATTAGAGCTATGGCTCCGTCTTATAGACTTAAATCTATTAGAGCTATGGCTCCGTCTTATAGACTTAAATCTATTAGAGCTATGGCTCCGTCTTATAGACTTAAATCTATTAGAGCTATGGCTCCGTCTTATAGACTTAAATCTCTTAGAGCTATGGCTCCGTCTTATAGACTTAAATCTATTAGAGCTATGGGACCGTCTTATAGACTTAAATCTATTAGAGCTATGGCTCCGTCTTATAAACTTAAATCTATTAGAGCTATGGGACCGTCTTATAGACTTAAATCTATTAGAGCTATGGCTCCGTCTTATAGATTTAAATCTATTAGAGCTATGGGACCGTCTTATAGACTTAAATCTATTAGAGCCATGGCTCCGTCTTATAGACTTAAATATATTAGAGCCATAGCTCCGTCTTATAGACTTAAATTTATTAGAGGTATGGCTTCGTCTTATATACATGAATCTATTAGAACTATGGCTCCGTCTTATAGACTTAAATCTATTAGAGATATGGCTCCGTCTTATAGACTTAAATCTATTAGAGCTATGGCTCCGTCTTATAGACTTAAATCTATTAGAGCTATGGCTCCGTCTTATAGACTTAAATCTATTAGAGCTATGGCTCCGTCTTATAGACTTACATCTATTAGAGCGATGACTCCGTCTTATAGACTTAAATCTATTAGAGCTATGGCTCCGTCTTATAGACATAAATCTATTAGAGCTATGGCTCGGTCTTATAGACTTAAATCTATTAGAGCTATGGCTCCGTCTTATAGACTTAAATCTATTAGGGCTATGGCTCCGTCTTATAGACTTAAATCTATTAGAGCTATGGGACCGTCTTATAGACTTAAATCTATTAGAGCTATGGCTCGGTCTTATAGATTTAAATCTATTAGAGCTATGGGACCGTCTTATAGATTTAAATCTATTAGAGCCATGGCTCCGTCTTATAGACTTAAATATATTAGAGCCATGGCTCCGTCTTATAGACTTAAATTTATTGGAGCTATGGCTCCGTCTTATAGACATAAATCTATTAGAGCCATGGCTCCGTCTTATAGACTTAAATCTATTAGAGCTATGGCTCCGTCTTATAGACTTAAATATATTAGAGCTATGGCTCGTCTTATAGACTTAAATCTATTAGAGCTATGGCTCCGTCTTATAGACTTAAATCTATTAGAGCCATGGCTCCGTCTTATAGACATAAATCTATTAGAGCTATGGCTCCGTCTCATATACTTAAATCTATTAGAGCTATGGCTCCGTCTCATAGACTTACATCTATTAGAGCTATGACTCCGTCTTATAGACTTAAATTTATTAGAGCTATGGCTCCGTCTTATAGACTTAAATCTATTAGAGCCTTGGCTCGGTCTTATAGACATAAATCTATTAGAGATATGGCTCGGTCTTATAGACTTAAATCTATTAGAGCTATGGCTCCGTCTTATAGACCTAAATCTATTAGAGCTATGGCTCCGTCTTATAGATTTAAATCTATTAGAGCTATGGGACCGTCTTATAGACTTAAATCTATTAGAGCCATGGCTCCGTCTTATAGACTTAAATATATTAAAGCCATGGCTCCGTCTTATAGATTTAAATTTATTAGAGCCATGGCTCCGTCTTATAGACTTAAATTTATTAGAGCTATGGCTCCGTCTTATAGACTTAAATCTATTAGAGCCATGGCTCCGTCTCATAGACTTAAATCTATTAGAGCTATGGCTCCGTCTTATAGACTTAAATCTATTAGAGCTATGGCTCCGTCCTATAGACTTAAATCTATTAGAGCTATGGCTCCGTCTTATAGACTTAAATCTATTAGAGCTATGGCTCCGTCTTATAGACTTAAATCTATTAGAGCCATGACTCCGTCTTATAGACTTAAATCTATTAGAGCTATGGCTCCGTCTCATAGACTTAAATCTATTAGAGCTATGGCTCCGTCTTATAGACTTACATCTATTAGAGCTATGACTCCGTCTTATAGACTTAAATCTATTAGAGCCATGGCTCCGTCTTATAGACTTAAATCTATTAGAGCTAAGGCTCCGTCTTATAGACTTAAATCTATCAGATCCATGGCTCCGTCTTATAGACTTAAATCTATTAGAGCCATGGCTCCGTCTTATAAATTTAAATCTATTAGAGCTATGGCTCCGTCTTATAGACTTAAATCTATTAGAGCTATGGCTCCGTCTTATAGACTTAAATCTATTAGAGCTATGGCTCCGTCTTATAGACTTAAATCTATTAGAGCTATGGCTCCGTCTTATAGACTTAAATCTATTAGAGCTATGGCTCCGTCTTATAGACTTAAATCTCTTAGAGCTATGGCTCCGTCTTATAGACTTAAATCTATTAGAGCTATGGGACCGTCTTATAGACTTAAATCTATTAGAGCTATGGCTCCGTCTTATAGACTTAAATCTATTAGAGCTATGGGACCGTCTTATAGACTTAAATCTATTAGAGCCATGGCTCCGTCTTATAGACATAAATCTATTAGAGCTAAGGCTCCGTCTTATAGACTTAAATCTATCAGAGCTATGGCTCCGTCTTATAGACTTAAATCTATTAGAGCTATGGCTCCGTCTTATAGACTTAAATCTATTAGAGCTATGGCTCCGTCTTATAGACTTAAATCTATTAGAGCTATGGCTTCGTCTTATAGACTTAAATCTCTTAGAGCTATGGCTCCGTCTTATAGACTTAACTCTATTAGAGCTATGGGTCCGTCTTATAGACTTAAATCTATTAGAGCTATGGCTCCGTCTTATCAACTTAAATCTATTAGAGCTATGGCTCCGTCTTATAGACTTAAATCTATTAGAGCTATGGCTCCGTCTTATAGACATAAATCTATTAGAGCTATGGCTCCGTCTTATAGACTTAAATCTATTAGAGCTATGGCTTCGTCTTATAAACTTAAATCTATTAGAGCTATGGCTCCGTCTTATAGACTTATATCTATTAGAGCTATGGGACCGTCTTATAGACTTAAATCTATTAGAGCTATGGCTCCGTCTTATAGACTTAAATCTATTAGAGCTATGGGACCGTCTTATAGACTTAAATCTATTAGAGCCATGGCTCCGTCTTATAGACTTAAATCTATTAGAGCTAAGGCTCCGTCTTATAGACTTAAATCTATCAGATCCATGGCTCCGTCTTATAGACTTAAATCTATTAGAGCCTTGGCTCCGTCTTATAGATTTAAATCTATTAGAGCTATGGCTCCGTCTTATAGACTTAAATCTATTAGAGCTATGGCTCCGTCTTATAGACTTAAATCTATTAGAGCTATGGCTCCGTCTTATAGACTTAAATCTATTAGAGCTATGGCTCCGTCTTATAGACTTAAATCTATTAGAGCTATGGCTCCGTCTTATAGACTTAAATCTCTTAGAGCTATGGCTCCGTCTTATAGACTTAAATCTATTAGAGCTATGGGACCGTCTTATAGACTTAAATCTATTAGAGCTATGGCTCCGTCTTATAAACTTAAATCTATTAGAGCTATGGGACCGTCTTATAGACTTAAATCTATTAGAGCTATGGCTCCGTCTTATAGATTTAAATCTATTAGAGCTATGGGACCGTCTTATAGACTTAAATCTATTAGAGCCATGGCTCCGTCTTATAGACTTAAATAAATTAGAGCCATAGCTCCGTCTTATAGACTTAAATTTATTAGAGCTATGGCTTCGTCTTATATACATGAATCTATTAGAGCTATGGCTCCGTCTTATAGACTTAAATCTATTAGAGCTATGGGACCGTCTTATAGACTTAAATCTATTAGAGCCATGGCTCCGTCTTATAGACTTAAATATATTAGAGCCATGGCTCCGTCTTATAGACTTAAATTTATTAGAGCTATGGCTCCGTCTTATAGACATAAATCTATTAGAGCTATGGCTCCGTCTTATAGACTTAAATCTATTAGAGCTATGGCTCCGTCTTATAGACTTAAATCTATTAGAGCTATGGCTCCGTCTTATAGACTTAAATCTATTAGAGCTATGGCCCCGTCTTATAGACTTAAATCTATTAGGGCTATGGCTCCGTCTTATAGACTTAAATCTATTAGAGCCATGGCTCCGTCTTATAGACTTAAATCTATTAGAGCTATGGCTCCGTCTTATAGACTTAAATCTATTAGAGCTATGGCTCCGTCTTATAGACTTACATCTATTAGAGCTATGACTCCGTCTTATAGACTTAAATCTATTAAAGCTATGGCACCGTCTTATAGACATAAATCTATTAGAGCTATGGCTCCGTCTTATAGACTTAAATCTATTAGAGCTATGGCTCCGTCTTATACACTTAAATCTATTAGAGCTATGGCTCCGTCTTATAGACTTAAATCTATTAGAGCTATGGGACCGTCTTATAGACCTAAATCTATTAGAGCTATGGCTCCGTCTTATAGACTTAAATCTATTAGAGCTATGGCTCCGTCTTATAGACATAAATCTATTAGAGCTATGGCTCCGTCTTATAGACATAAATCTATTAGAGCTATGGCTCCGTCTTATAGACTTAAATCTATTAGAGCCATGGCTCCGTCTTATAGACTTAAATCTATTAGAGCCATGGCTCCGTCTTATAGACTTAAATCTATTAGAGCCATGGCTCCGTCTTATAGACTTAAATCTATTAGAGCTATGGCTCCGTCTTATAGACTTAAATCAATTAGAGCTATGGCTCCGTCTTATAGACTTAAATCTATTAGAGCTATGGCTCCGTCTTATAGACTTAAATCTATTAGAGCTATGGCTCCGTCTTATAGACTTATATCTATTAGAGCTATGGGACCGTCTTATAGACTTAAATCTATTAGAGCTATGGCTCCGTCTTATAGACTTAAATCTATTAGAGCTATGGGACCGTCTTATAGACTTAAATCTATTAGAGCCATGGCTCCGTCTTATAGACATAAATCTATTAGAGCTAAGGCTCCGTCTTATAGACTTAAATCTATCAGAGCTATGGCTCCGTCTTATAGACTTAAATCTATTAGAGCTATGGCTCCGTCTTATAGACTTAAATCTATTAGAGCTATGGGTCCGTCTTATAGACTTAAATCTATTAGAGCTATGGGTCCGTCTTATAGACTTAAATCTATTAGAGCTATGGCTCCGTCTTATAGACTTAAATCTATTAGAGCTATGGCTCCGTCTTATAGACTTAAATCTATTAGAGCTATGGCTCCGTCTTATAGACTTAAATCTATTAGAGCTATGGCTTCGTCTTATAAACTTAAATCTATTAGAGCTATGGCTCCGTCTAATAGACTTATATCTATTAGAGCTATGGGACCGTCTTATAGACTTAAATCTATTAGAGCTATGGCTCCGTCTTATAGACTTAAATCTATTAGAGCTATGGGACCGTCTTATAGACTTAAATCTATTAGAGCCATGGCTCCGTCTTATAGACTTAAATCTATTAGAGCTAAGGCTCCGTCTTATAGACTTAAATCTATCAGAGCCATGGCTCCGTCTTATAGACTTAAATCTATTAGAGCCATGGCTCCGTCTTATAGATTTAAATCTATTAGAGCTATGGCTCCGTCTTATAGACTTAAATCTATTAGAGCTATGGCTCTGTCTTATAGACTTAAATCTATTAGAGCTATGGCTCCGTCTTATAGACTTAAATCTATTAGAGCTATGGCTCCGTCTTATAGACTTAAATCTATTAGAGCTATGGCTCCGTCTTATAGACTTAAATCTCTTAGAGCTATGGCTCCGTCTTATAGACTTAAATCTATTAGAGCTATGGGACCGTCTTATAGACTTAAATCTATTAGAGCTATGGCTCCGTCTTATAAACTTAAATCTATTAGAGCTATGGGACCGTCTTATAGACTTAAATCTATTAGAGCTATGGCTCCGTCTTATAGATTTAAATCTATTAGAGCTATGGGACCGTCTTATAGACTTAAATCTATTAGAGCCATGGCTCCGTCTTATAGACTTAAATATATTAGAGCCATGGCTCCGTCTTATAGACTTAAATTTATTAGAGCTATGGCTCCGTCTTATATACATGAATCTATTAGAGCTATGGCTCCGTCTTATAGACTTAAATCTATTAGAGCTATGGCCCCGTCTTATAGACTTAAATCTATTAGAGCTATGGCTCCGTCTTATAGACTTAAATCTATTAGAGCTATGGCTCCGTCTTATAGACTTAAATCTATTAGAGCTATGGCTCCGTCTTATAGACTTAAATCTATTAGAGCCATTGCTCCGTCTTATAGACTTAAATCTATTAGAGCTATGGCTCCGTCTTATAGACTTAAATCTATTAGAGCTATGGCTCCGTCTTATAGACTTACATCTATTAGAGCTATGACTCCGTCTTACAGACTTAAATCTATTAGAGCTATGGCTCCGTCTTATAGACATAAATCTATTAGAGCTATGGCTCGGTCTTATAGACTTAAATCTATTAGAGCTATGGCTCCGTCTTATAAACTTAAATCTATTAGAGCTATGGCTCCGTCTTATAGACTTAAATCTATTAGAGCTATGGGACCGTCTTATAGACCTAAATCTATTAGAGCTATGGCTCCGTCTTATAGATTTAAATCTATTAGAGCTATGGGACCGTCTTATAGACTTAAATCTATTAGAGCCATGGCTCCGTCTTATAGACTTAAATATATTAGAGCCATGGCTCCGTCTTATAGACATAAATCTATTAGAGCCATGGCTCCGTCTTATAGGCTTAAATCTATTAGAGCCATGGCTCCGTCTTATAGACTTAAATATATTAGAGCTATGGCTCCGTCTTATAGACTTAAATCTATTAGAGCTATGGCTCCGTCTTATAGACTTAAATCTATTAGAGCCATGGCTCCGTCTTATAGACTTAAATCTATTAGAGCCATGGCTCCGTCTTATAGACTTAAATCTATTAGAGCTATGGCTCCGTCTCATAGACTTAAATCTATTAGAGCTATGGCTCCGTCTCATAGACTTACATCTATTAGAGCTATGACTCCGTCTTATAGACTTAAATCTATTAAAGCTATGGCACCGTCTTATAGACATAAATCTATTAGAGCTATGGCTCCGTCTTATAGACTTAAATCTATTAGAGCTATGGCTCCGTCTTATAGACTTAAATCTATTAGAGCTATGGCTCCGTTTTATAGACTTAAATCTATTAGAGCTATGGGACCGTCTTATAGACCTAAATCTATTAGAGCTATGGCTCCGTCTTATAGACTTAAATCTATTAGAGCTATGGCTCCGTCTTATAGACATAAATCTATTAGAGCTATGGCTCCGTCTTATAGACATAAATCTATTAGAGCTATGGCTCCGTCTTATAGACTTAAATCTATTAGAGCCATGGCTCCGTTTTATAGACTTAAATCTATTAGAGCCATGGCTCCGTCTTATAGACTTAAATCTATTAGAGCCATGGCTCCGTCTTATAGACTTAAATCTATTAGAGCTATGGCTCCGTCTTATAGACTTAGATCAATTAGAGCTATGGCTCCGTCTTATAGACTTACATCTATTAGAGCTATGGCTCCGTCTTATAAACTTAAATCTATTAGAGCAATGGCTCCGTCTTATAGACTTATATCTATTAGAGCTATGGGACCGTCTTATAGACTTAAATCTATTAGAGCTATGGCTCCGTCTTATAGACTTAAATTTATTAGAGCTATGGGACCGTCTTATAGACTTAAATCTATTAGAGCCATGGCTCCGTCTTATAGACATAAATCTATTAGAGCTAAGGCTCCGTCTTATAGACTTAAATCTATCAGAGCTATGGCTCCGTCTTATAGACTTAAATCTATTAGAGCTATGGCTCCGTCTTATAGACTTAAATCTATTAGAGCTATGGCTCCGTCTTATAGACTTAAATCTCTTAGAGCTATGGCTCCGTCTTATAGACTTAAATCTATTAGAGCTATGGGTCCGTCTTATAGACTTAAATCTATTAGAGCTATGGGTCCGTCTTATAGACTTAAATCTAATAGAGCTATGGCTCCGTCTTATAGACTTAAATCTATTAGAGCTATGGCTCCGTCTTATAGACATAAATCTATTAGAGCTATGGCTCCGTCTTATAGACTTAAATCTATTAGAGCTATGGCTTCGTCTTATAAACTTAAATCTATTAGAGCTATGGCTGCGTCTTATAGACTTATATCTATTAGAGCTATGGGACCGTCTTATAGACTTAAATCTATTAGAGCTATGGCTCCGTCTTAAAGACTTAAATCTATTAGAGCTATGGGACCGTCTTATAGACTTAAATCTATTAGAGCCATGGCTCCGTCTTATAGACTTAAATCTATTAGAGCTAAGGCTCCGTCTTATAGACTTAAATCTATCAGAGCCATGGCTCCGTCTTATAGACTTAAATCTATTAGAGCTATGGCTCCGTCTTATAGATTTAAATCTATTAGAGCTATGGCTCCGTCTTATAGACTTAAATCTATTAGAGCTATGGCTCTGTCTTATAGACTTAAATCTATTAGAGCTATGGCTCCGTCTTATAGACTTAAATCTATTAGAGCTATGGCTCCGTCTTATAGACTTAAATCTATTAGAGCTATGGCTCCGTCTTATAGACTTAAATCTCTTAGAGCTATGGCTCCGTCTTATAGACTTAAATCTATTAGAGCTATGGGACCGTCTTATAGACTTAAATCTATTAGAGCTATGGCTCCGTCTTATAGACTTAAATCTATTAGAGCTATGGGACCGTCTTATAGACTTAAATCTATTAGAGCTATGGCTCCGTCTTATAGATTTAAATCTATTAGAGCTATGGGACCGTCTTATAGACTTAAATCTATTAGAGCCATGGCTCCGTCTTATAGACTTAAATATATTAGAGCCATGGCTCCGTCTTATAGACTTAAATTTATTAGAGCTATGGCTCCGTCTTATATACATGAATCTATTAGAGCTATGGCTCCGTCTTATAGACTTAAATCTATTAGAGCTATGGCCCCGTCTTATAGACTTAAATCTATTAGAGCTATGGCTCCGTCTTATAGACTTACATCTATTAGAGCTATGGCTCCGTCTTATAGACTTAAATCTATTAGAGCTATGGCTCCGTCTTATAGACTTAAATCTATTAGAGCCATTGCTCCGTCTTATAGACTTAAACCTATTAGAGCTATGGCTCCGTCTTATAGACTTAAATCTATTAGAGCCATGGCTCCGTCTTATAGACTTACATCTATTAGAGCTATGACTCCGTCTTACAGACTTAAATCTATTAGAGCTATGGCTCCGTCTTATAGACATAAATCTATTAGAGCTATGGCTCGGTCTTATAGACTTAAATCTATTAGAGCTATGGCTCCGTCTTATAGACTTAAATCTATTAGAGCTATGGCTCCGTCTTATAGACTTATATCTATTAGAGCTATGGGACCGTCTTATAGACCTAAATCTATTAGAGCTATGGCTCCGTCTTATAGATTTAAATCTATTAGAGCTATGGGACCGTCTTATAGACTTAAATCTATTAGAGCCATGGCTCCGTCTTATAGACTTAAATATATTAGAGCCATGGCTCCGTCTTATAGACTTAAATTTATTAGAGCTATGGCTCCGTCTTATAGACATAAATCTATTAGAGCCATTGCTCCGTCTTATAGGCTTAAATCTATTAGAGCCATGGCTCCGTCTTATAGACTTAAATATATTAGAGCTATGGCTCCGTCTTATAGACTTAAATCTATTAGAGCCATGGCTCCGTCTTATAGACTTAAATCTATTAGAGCCATGGCTCCGTCTTATAGACTTAAATCTATTAGAGCTATGGCTCCGTCTCATAGACTTAAATCTATTAGAGCTATGGCTCCGTCTCATAGACTTACATCTATTAGAGCTATGACTCCGTCTTATAGACTTAAATCTATTAGAGCTATGGCTCCGTCTTATAGACATAAATCTATTAGAGCTATGGCTCGGTCTTATAGACATAAATCTATTAGAGCTATGGCTCGGTCTTATAGACTTAAATCTATTAGAGCTATGGCTCTGTCTTATAGACCTAAATCTATTAGAGCTATGGCTCCGTCTTATAGATTTAAATCTATTAGAGCTATGGGACCGTCTTATAGACTTAAATCTATTAGAGCCATGGCTCCGTCTTATAGACTTAAATTTATTAGAGCTATGGCTCCGTCTTATAGACTTAAATCTATTAGAGCCATGGCTCCGTCTTATAGACTTAAATCTATTAGAGCTATGGCTCCGTCTTATAGACTTAAATCTATTAGAGCTATGGCTCCGTCTTATAGACTTAAATCTATTAGAGCTATGGCTCCGTCTTATAGACTTAAATCTATTAGAGCTATGGCTCCGTCTTATAGACTTAAATCTATTAGAGCCATGGCTCCGTCTTATAGACTTAAATCTATTAGAGCTATGGCTCCGTCTCATAGACTTAAATCTATTAGAGCTATGGCTCCGTCTCATAGACTTACATCTATTAGAGCTATGACTCCGTCTTATAGACTTAAATCTATTAGAGCTATGGCTCCGTCTTATAGACATAAATCTATTAGAGCTATGGCTCGGTCTTATAGACTTAAATCAATTAGAGCTATGGCTCCGTCTTATAGACTTACATCTATTAGAGCTATGGCTCCGTCTTATAAACTTAAATCTATTAGAGCAATGGCTCCGTCTTATAGACTTATATCTATTAGAGCTATGGGACCGTCTTATAGACTTAAATCTATTAGAGCTATGGCTCCGTCTTATAGACTTAAATTTATTAGAGCTATGGGACCGTCTTATAGACTTAAATCTATTAGAGCCATGGCTCCGTCTTATAGACATAAATCTATTAGAGCTAAGGCTCCGTCTTATAGACTTAAATCTATCAGAGCTATGGCTCCGTCTTATAGACTTAAATCTATTAGAGCTATGGCTCCGTCTTATAGACTTAAATCTATTAGAGCTATGGCTCCGTCTTATAGACTTAAATCTCTTAGAGCTATGGCTCCGTCTTATAGACTTAAATCTATTAGAGCTATGGGTCCGTCTTATAGACTTAAATCTATTAGAGCTATGGGTCCGTCTTATAGACTTAAATCTAATAGAGCTATGGCTCCGTCTTATAGACTTAAATCTATTAGAGCTATGGCTCCGTCTTATAGACATAAATCTATTAGAGCTATGGCTCCGTCTTATAGACTTAAATCTATTAGAGCTATGGCTTCGTCTTATAAACTTAAATCTATTAGAGCTATGGCTGCGTCTTATAGACTTATATCTATTAGAGCTATGGGACCGTCTTATAGACTTAAATCTATTAGAGCTATGGCTCCGTCTTAAAGACTTAAATCTATTAGAGCTATGGGACCGTCTTATAGACTTAAATCTATTAGAGCCATGGCTCCGTCTTATAGACTTAAATCTATTAGAGCTAAGGCTCCGTCTTATAGACTTAAATCTATCAGAGCCATGGCTCCGTCTTATAGACTTAAATCTATTAGAGCTATGGCTCCGTCTTATAGATTTAAATCTATTAGAGCTATGGCTCCGTCTTATAGACTTAAATCTATTAGAGCTATGGCTCTGTCTTATAGACTTAAATCTATTAGAGCTATGGCTCCGTCTTATAGACTTAAATCTATTAGAGCTATGGCTCCGTCTTATAGACTTAAATCTATTAGAGCTATGGCTCCGTCTTATAGACTTAAATCTCTTAGAGCTATGGCTCCGTCTTATAGACTTAAATCTATTAGAGCTATGGGACCGTCTTATAGACTTAAATCTATTAGAGCTATGGCTCCGTCTTATAGACTTAAATCTATTAGAGCTATGGGACCGTCTTATAGACTTAAATCTATTAGAGCTATGGCTCCGTCTTATAGATTTAAATCTATTAGAGCTATGGGACCGTCTTATAGACTTAAATCTATTAGAGCCATGGCTCCGTCTTATAGACTTAAATATATTAGAGCCATGGCTCCGTCTTATAGACTTAAATTTATTAGAGCTATGGCTCCGTCTTATATACATGAATCTATTAGAGCTATGGCTCCGTCTTATAGACTTAAATCTATTAGAGCTATGGCCCCGTCTTATAGACTTAAATCTATTAGAGCTATGGCTCCGTCTTATAGACTTACATCTATTAGAGCTATGGCTCCGTCTTATAGACTTAAATCTATTAGAGCTATGGCTCCGTCTTATAGACTTAAATCTATTAGAGCCATTGCTCCGTCTTATAGACTTAAACCTATTAGAGCTATGGCTCCGTCTTATAGACTTAAATCTATTAGAGCTATGGCTCCGTCTTATAGACTTACATCTATTAGAGCTATGACTCCGTCTTACAGACTTAAATCTATTAGAGCTATGGCTCCTTCTTATAGACATAAATCTATTAGAGCTATGGCTCGGTCTTATAGACTTAAATCTATTAGAGCTATGGCTCCGTCTTATAGACTTAAATCTATTAGAGCTATGGCTCCGTCTTATAGACTTATATCTATTAGAGCTATGGGACCGTCTTATAGACCTAAATCTATTAGAGCTATGGCTCCGTCTTATAGATTTAAATCTATTAGAGCTATGGGACCGTCTTATAGACTTAAATCTATTAGAGCCATGGCTCCGTCTTATAGACTTAAATATATTAGAGCCATGGCTCCGTCTTATAGACTTAAATTTATTAGAGCTATGGCTCCGTCTTATAGACATAAATCTATTAGAGCCATGGCTCCGTCTTATAGGCTTAAATCTATTAGAGCCATGGCTCCGTCTTATAGACTTAAATCTATTAGAGCTATGGCTCCGTCTTATAGACTTAAATCTATTAGAGCCATGGCTCCGTCTTATAGACTTAAATCTATTAGAGCTATGGCTCCGTCTCATAGACTTAAATCTATTAGAGCTATGGCTCCGTCTCATAGACTTACATCTATTAGAGCTATGACTCCGTCTTATAGACTTAAATCTATTAGAGCTATGGCTCCGTCTTATAGACATAAATCTATTAGAGCTATGGCTCGGTCTTATAGACATAAATCTATTAGAGCTATGGCTCGGTCTTATAGACTTAAATCTATTAGAGCTATGGCTCTGTCTTATAGACCTAAATCTATTAGAGCTATGGCTCCGTCTTATAGATTTAAATCTATTAGAGCTATGGGACCGTCTTATAGACTTAAATCTATTAGAGCCATGGCTCCGTCTTATAGACTTAAATATATTAGAGCCATGGCTCCGTCTTATAGACTTAAATTTATTAGAGCCATGGCTCCGTCTTATAGACTTAAATTTATTAGAGCTATGGCTCCGTCTTATAGACTTAAATCTATTAGAGCCATGGCTCCGTCTTATAGACTTAAATCTATTAGAGCTATGGCTCCGTCTTATAGACTTAAATCTATTAGAGCTATGGCTCCGTCTTATAGACTTAAATCTATTAGAGCTATGGCTCCGTCTTATAGACTTAAATCTATTAGAGCTATGGCTCCGTCTTATAGACTTAAATCTATTAGAGCCATGGCTCCGTCTTATAGACTTAAATCTATTAGAGCTATGGCTCCGTCTCATAGACTTAAATCTATTAGAGCTATGGCTCCGTCTTATAGACTTACATCTATTAGAGCTATGACTCCGTCTTATAGACTTAAATCTATTAGAGCTATGGCTCCGTCTTATAGACATAAATCTATTAGAGCTATGGCTCGGTCTTATAGACATAAATCTATTAGAGCTATGGCTCCGTCTTATAGACTTAAATCTATTAGAGCTATGGCTCCGTCTTATAGACTTAAATCTATTAGAGCTATGGGACCGTCTTATAGACTTAAATCTATTAGAGCTATGGCTCCGTCTTATAGACTTAAATCTATTAGACCTATGGCTCCGTCTTATAGACTTAAATCTATTAGAGCTATGGCTCCGTCTTATAAACTTAAATCTATTAGAGCTATGGCTCCGTCTTATAGACTTATATCTATTAGAGCTATGGGACCGTCTTATAGACTTAAATCTATTAGAGCTATGGCTCCGTCTTATAGACTTAAATCTATTAGAGCTATGGGACCGTCTTATAGACTTAAATCTATTAGAGCCATGGCTCCGTCTTATAGACTTAAATCTATTAGAGCTAAGGCTCCGTCTTATAGACTTAAATCTATCAGAGCTATGGCTCCGTCTTATAGACTTAAATCTATTAGAGCTATGGCTCCGTCTTATAGACTTAAATCTATTAGAGCTATGGCTCCGTCTTATAGACTTAAATCTATTAGAGCTATGGCTCCGTCTTATAGACTTAAATCTATTAGAGCTATGGCTCCGTCTTATAGACTTAAATCTATTAGAGCTATGGCTCCGTCTTATAGACTTAAATTTATTAGAGCTATGGCTCGGTCTTATAGACTTAAATCTATTAGAGCTATGGCTCCGTCTTATAGACTTAAATCTATTAGAGCTATGGCCCCATCTTATAGACTTAAATCTATTAGAGCTATGGCTCCGTCTTATAGACTTAAATCTATTAGAGCTATGGCTCCGTCTTATAGACTTAAATCTATTAGAGCTATGGGACCGTCTTATAGCTTAAATCTATTAGAGCTATGGCTCCGTCTTATAGACTTAAATCTATTAGAGCTATGGGACCGTCTTATAGACTTAAATCTATTAGAGCCATGGCTCCGTCTTATAGACTTAAATATATTAGAGCCATGGCTCCGTCTTATAGACTTAAATTTATTAGAGCTATGGCTCTGTCTTATAGACATAAATCTATTAGAGCTATGGCTCCGTCTTATAGACTTAAATCTGTTAGAGCTATGGCTGCGTCTTATAGACTTAAATCTGTTAGAGCTATGGCTCCGTCTTATAGACTTAAATCTATTAGAGCTATGGCTCCGTCTTATAGACTTAAATCTATTAGAGCTATGGCTCCGTCTTATAGACTTAAATCTATTAGAGCTATGGCTCCGTCTTATAGACTTAAATCTATTAGAGCTATGGCACCGTCTTATTTCAAAGATAAATATGTTCCTATCATTACAGATTCATCCACTGCACTCACTGCACACAAAGTCTGTAATTATACGAAGAGTTTGAAGATATACAAAGGGTAGTCAGAAGCCGTAAATCAAAGAAGGAAAGACAACACAATAGCCAAAAGAAAAAAGACAAAGGAATAAACAACGAGCTACCAAACACTACAGAGAAAACTAAAGATCAAGTAACACGAACCCCACTAAGAATGTCTACTGCAGGACGCCAATATTGATGACCTCACAGCTAAACCTCCTGATTGTTCTTACCACAATTCTCAATCCAAATATAGTTCCGTTGATCATATCATTACGGGGGATTTGAGCATCACAGACAATGAATATACCCGTACCATCTTTGCTAAAAGTCCAAAATACAGTAATCCACAATACATATATTGGATATACAACTTTACACTCTGCTTTACTAGCTTTACACCGCCAATTTTGTTTGATGTGCCTGTACCAAACCAGGAAAGTGAGCTGTCTTGTATTGTGTACCGATTTTGCTTCTTTCTACGATTTATCTATTATATTTTAGAGTTATTCCGACAGTGTTATATTTTTTGTTTTTCAATTTATTGTATTTATAAATATAATGATAAACAGATAAACAAAAATAACAGTGTGTGGGTGGGGGGTAAACTAGGATTTTGGATCTGACCTTCCCTCGTAGTGTAATGAAAGGATAATGAAAAAACAATTTCTATATTTTTATATATATATCTTTTTATTTTGGTTTTATTATATGGATTTCAAATGTCTTTTGAATCAAATGTAGTTTTACTTAGTATACAAACTTATGCGAAATTTAAATCACCACGTCCTTCAAATACGATCTACAAAACATACATATACAACTAAAGATCGAGTAACACGATCCCAACTAATAATCGGGGGTGCACTCAGGTGCACCGGATGGGTAACCAGTTCCTGCTCCACTAGTGACACCCGTCGTGTTAATCTAGTTACAAACCCGATGATAAGTCATGTATCGATGAAAGGACCGGAAAGTATTTACGATAAGGTGAACATATCCGTGGTTATTTGTGACACAGATATTCCACAACGGTAAGCCAAGTCATGGTTGCCACCATAATACTGTCGAAGCTCTTGGTCAGTTTAATGTACGTACAACTGTGTGTGTGTGTGTGTGTGTGTGTGTGTGAGCTGATTTGAAATGGTTAACTCTTCTAATAATATTTAATAAATCTTTACAACAGAGCAAATATCCTTCTAATTGGAAGATCGCTCATGTTATTGCAATTTTCAAAAAGGGTGACAAATCCCTACCCTCCAATTATGGCCCGATATCTTTGATAACTTGTGTAGGTAAATTAATGGCACGAATAGTTAATAGACATGTTTACAATCATCTTGTTAAAATAATCTCATATATAAATACCAATCTGGATTTTAGCCAAAACATTCCACTGTCCATCAACTATTAGAACTATGCAATTCGATCTTAAACTCTCTCTCGAAAATAATAATTTAGCTGTGTCGTCCATTGCAATTTTTCTAAATCTTTCAACAAGGTTTGGCCCAAAGGTCTTAGTCACAAAATGAATTCATACCGAATTCAAAGGAATTTAATAAAATGGTTCGCAAACTATCTATTCAAAAGAAAGCAAAAAGTAATAAACAAAAACTCTTGGTCAAGTTTCGAACCTGTCTGGGCTGGCGTACCACAAGGGTCAGTATTGTATCCCCTCATGTTTCTAATATGCATAAATAGATGTGTGAAGAGGATTAACATCTCCTGTCGCACGAACGTTTGATAGGAGGATTAACATCTTCTGTCACATGAACGTGTGATTTAATGATTAACATATCTTGCCACCTAAACGTGTGATTGAATGCTAAGCATTTTCTGCCACAAAAACGTGTCATATAAGGATTAACATCTCCTGTCACACAAACGTGTCCCACGAACGTGTGAGTGAATGATTCAAATCTCCTGCCACCTCAACGCATGATTGAATGAGTAACATCTCCTGCCACCTGAACGCATGATTGAATGAGTAACATCTCCTGTCACATGAACGTGTGATAGAAGGATTAACATTTCATGTCACACGAACGTGTGATTAAATGATTAAAATCACCTGTCACCTGTCACGTGAATGATTATCATTTCCTGCCATATTAACGTGTGATAGAAGGATTAACATCTCCTGCCACCTGAACGTCTGATTGAATGATTACCATCTCCTGTCACATGAACGTCTGATTGAATGACTAGCATATTTTGCCACCTGACCATCTGATTGAATGATTAACATCTCCTGTCACATGAACGTGTGATTGTATGATTAACATCTCCTGTCACATGAACGTGTGATTGAATGATTAACATCTCCTGTCACATGAACGTCTGAATGAATGAGTAACATCTCCTGTCACATGAACGTGTGATTGAACAATCAACATATCATGCCACCTGAACGTGTGATTGAACAATTAACGCGTGATTGAATGATTAGCATTTTCTCTCACATGAACGTGTGATTGAATTATTAGCATCTCCTGTCACATAAACATGTGATAGAAGGATTGACATCTCCTATCACATGAATGTCTGATTGAATGAGTAACATCTCCTGTCACATGATCGTGTGATTGAATTATTAACATCTCCTGTCACATGAACGCGTGATTGAATTATTAGCATCTCCTGTCACATAAACATGTGATAGAAGGATTGACATCACCTGTCACATGATCGTGTGATTGAATGAGTAACATCTCCTGTCACATGAACGTGTGATAGAAGGATTGATATCTCCTGCCACATGAACGTGTGATTGAACAATTAACATATCATGCCACCTGAAAGTGTGATTGCATGATTAACATATTCTGCCACATGAACGTGTGATTGAATGGTTAGCATCCCCTGCCACCTGAACGTGTAATTGAATGATTAACATATCTTGCCACATGAGTGGGTGATTGAATGATGAGCATCCTTTGTCTCAAGAACGTGTAATTGAGTGATTAGCATCCCCTACCACCCGAAAGTGTGATGGAATGATTAGCATCGTCTGCCGCATGAACGTGTGATTAAATGATTAGCATCTCCTGTCACATGAACGTGTGATTGAATGATTAACATCTGCCATATGAACTTGTGATTGAACAATTAACATATCATGCCACCTGAACGTGTGATTGCATGATTAACATATTCTACCACATGAACGTGTGATTGAATGGTTAGCATCCCCTGCCACCTGAACGTGTGATTGAATGATTAACATATCTTGCCACATGAGTGGCTGATTGAATAATTAGCATCCCCTGTCTCATGAACGTGTAATTGAGTGATCAGCATCCCCTGCCACCTGAACGTGTGATTGAATGATTAGCATCGTCTGCCACATGAACGTGTGATTGAATGATTAGCATCTCCTGCCACATGAACGTGTCATAGAAGGATTAGCATCCCCTGCCACCTGAATGTGTGATTGAATGATTAACATCGTCTGCCACATGAACGTGTGATTGAATGATTAGCATCCTCTGCCACATGAACCAATGATGTTATGATTAGCATCCCCTGCCACATGAGCGTGTGATAGAGAATTAACATCTTCTTCTCATGCGTCTTAATCCAGAAAACTAGTTAGATTTTTGCTTGTATTCTTGTCCCAATTCTCCAACAGTGATGCAAATAAAATGTCACATGTTCAGGACGTATATCGGTACTTCTGGAGCATCACAATTATGTTCTTTTCTTTTATTATAAATTTTAGAAAATATTAAGAATGAATGGTCGTGTCCGTGAATTAATCAACCACTACTATAACTAAGACCGAGTCATGCAACTGTTCGTGAACACATGTGGACACACAACTCTTTACAAGTTGGCTTAAGGCCATGTATTCCACATTTTCACTAAGCATTAAGTGTTCAGTATATGTGTTCGTTGGCTTTTCCAGTGTGCTGTATACAACAAGCCAGAATTGTTGTCATTTCTCCACGTGACATCAGTTGTTTATTTACTTAGGCGTTGATCATCTTGGAATAAACATATCTGTTTCGTATGAACAACATACAAATATCACAAACAAATATATATGCATGCTGATTTAAATTGTAAACTTGTGAGAATTATTTATACATTGAGGGAGAAAAAAATGTATGTAAGCATGTAGCTGAAAGCTACACAATTTAGTTAAACATGATAATACAGGGAGATTGAATAAGATTGAAAAGGTGACAATTATTATGTGAGCATGTCAGGGTGTAAATCTTTTACTTTTCTGATAAAGGTTTGGACTGATTTAAATACTGCCTTGTTTTCTTCGTCATTTAGATTCACTGAGCCAAACATAAGTAGATTCAGTGAAATTGTTTCAGGAATGTCCAAAAGTGAGAAGAAAAGTTGTTGTCTTATAGTCGTGTGACGCGGAAAATCTAATACGAAATCAGATACAGTTTCAGTTATTCCACAGATACAATTTGGCGATTCAACAAGGTTTCTAATAAAGAGGTGTGCATTTAAGGCACTACAATTCGTACATAGTCTCGCATGTAATATCTGACCTAACCTGCATCCAACATAATAAGGGGCTGGAACGTTAATGTTTTAGTGTTGATAAGAGATTTAAATGAATTTAGCGATTCCAAATTACGGGTGGGAAGTGGTAAATCATTCCATGCTTACAGTTGAGGGCAGAAAGTATTCAGAATAAAGACTAGTTCGACAGTTTATATTAACAATATTGTTTATTGTCTAGTATTATGGGTATGTCGAGTATCTACATTTTTTTGTAATTAATTCAGCTAAGGGAACGACCATTTAACTTGAAGGGGGTGTTATGGTTTTTTTCTAAAAAAATATTCTAATTCCCAATGTTGCTGAAAAAAATATTCTGATTTTGGTGGAGGAGAAAAAAATAATCTGATTCAGAGTTTTTGTCATATAACCTAATGTTAAATTCTGAAAAAAAAATTTCGCGCTTCACGTGACAAAAACAATAAATATTCTAACTCTTGTGTTGTCCGAAAAAAAAATTCTCAACGAAACAAAAAACCATAACCCCCACCCCCCACCCCCTTTCAAGTTAAATGGTCGGTCCCTAAATATTGGGGTGTTTTATTGTAATTCATTTTATGAAAGAGAACAAGCTTGTGATTATTTTTTCTATCTTTTAGTTTCTTCCATTTTGATTCTTCATACACGCTGTCATTTGATGTTAATCTGGTCCCCACAGTTACTATTCTTGCTGCATCTAATTCAATCAATCAATCTTTATTCTCATAAACCATATACAACGGTACAGAGAAGACATACATATACATATAACAAATACAGAATAGATATAAACATATATACAGTATATACAACAAAGATATGGGTGTGAGACAGCCTAGAGAACAAAAGATTTATTTATATTTCGTATAAATTTACATAATTTTTCTAAATTTTGTTTTTGATAAGCACTCATGATTTGTTTAAATTTAAGAATATTTGGTCTTTCTCGTAAATTTGTAACAATGAACCTATTTCTAAAGTTTGAAAAATGTTCACATTCCATTATGTAATGGTATTCATCTCCAATAGTTATATTGTCACATTTTGTACATATTCTATTGACACGTCAATATTATTCCACAGACCAGTTTCTATAGGTAATTTATGATTGGTAGTTCTGAATTTGCATAGGGTATAGATATCCTTGTCTTCTAAAACTCTAAAGTAATTTTCAAATTCGAAATTTTCTTTAAATATATTAAGTGTTCAATTAGGGAGTACCAGCCCTGTTTAAATTGATCATGCAGGCGTAATTTGATACTCGAAATTAACCAATTAGAATTTGGAATATCTTGATTTATCCAAATACTAGAGTAGCCTGTTTCATCGAAAAGTTCTTTTAAATTTTTAATCCAGACGAAGTGAACATTTTCTTCAATAGAAAGAGTGTACAAAAGTTTATATGACAAGTACGATAGTTTTGTTTCTTTCCCCAATAAAAGTCTGGCCCAAAATGACACCATCCTTATTTTTATATCAATTTCGATAGGAAATCGCCCCAGTTCCCCATAAATCATATAATTTGGTGTCGATGATTTTAATTTCAATAGTAATTTACAAAATCGTAATTGTATTTTTTCCAGACAATCAATATTTTTACTATATCCCCAAATTTCCGACCCATAAAGAAGTATAGGTTTAACCATTTTATCAAATAGTTCGAGTTGGCATTCAACAGATAAGTTATGAGTGCGTCCTCTTTTTAAAACTTCATGCATAGCCTGCTTGGCCTTTTCTGCTTGCTTTTTGATTGCTTTATTGAAATTTCCAGTTCCGTTTAAAAGTATTCCGAAGTAATTAAATTCGTTTACAATTTCTATTTCAGATCCATTTAATGAAAAATGTATATCTACAAGAGGTCGTCCTCTAGAAAAAATGAAAATTTTAGTTTTTTCTGCATTTACTTTCAATTTCCAGTTTTTGCAGTATTCTCCAAAAACATTCAATTGAGCTTGTAGATCTTCGCGTGATTCAGCCATAATAACAGTATCGTCTGCATACAATAGAACGAAAAGTTTCAAATAAATATTTGAATTATCTTCAATTTTTTAAGAAATTGTTTTAAGACCTGGTAGGTTTTCTTTTTCCAAGAAGCTTTGTAAATCGCTTAAGAACAATGCAAACAGAAAAGTCGACAGATTTTCTCCTTTTATCACTCCTATATCACAAGAAAAGTAAGTTGATTTACAATTATTATAATTTATACAAGATTTAACATCATTATACATGTTTAAAATAACATTGTACATTTTCCCGTTTATATTATTTAATAGAAGTTTATACCACAGTGCTACTCTCCAGACAGTGTCAAACGCCTTCTCAAAGTCGACAAACGCACAAAATAATTTCTTCTTTTTACTTTTTAAAATTTCGAAAAATGAAAATAATGTAAAAATACTGTCTGTAGTCGAGTATGATTTCCTAAATCCGAATTGGTTTTCCTCTAACAAAAAAAACTTCTTCTGAGAACACCCGTAGTCTTTCATTTAAAATAGCAGTAAAAAGTTTGCCAAGACAACTAAGAATGGTAATTGGACGGAAGTTTTTGGGATCTAAAGGGTTGCCTTTATTCTTATATATCGGTTTAATACCCCCTATCAGCCAAATATCTGGTAAAAAACCTGTTTCAAAAATTAAATTAAATATCTACTCGTAAATTGGCAAGAACAGGCCCGATGTTGATTTAATATATCCGTTTATTATGTGATCTTCCCCACTAGCTTTATTGTTTTTGAGTTTCATGATACAAGAAAGTATTTCTTCCTGTGAAATATAAGTATTGATACCCTCATTTAACTGTTCAAAATTAACATTATCCAAAGGTTCATGATTTAAATGTTCTTCCTCCCGAGTTGGCAAATCGGGCGCCGTGTTTAAATTTTTAAAACAATTGAACAAATCTTCCATAGGAATATCGGGTTGTTTTTTCGCCCTACCCCTGTTTAAAATTTTCCAATACTCCTTCGGATCAGATGTTTTTAGATTTTTAAACTCCTCCCTCATTTTTTTCCGGTAATTTTTACTATTCTTATCAAGTGTATTTTCATAATGCTTTTCAGCCTCCGTTACTTTTTGTTTAAGGGTTTCCGTCCTTTCCTTTTTAAATTTTCTTTTAAGTTTCCGATAGTTTTTTCTGGCAAATTTACATTCGTAATTAAACCAGAGTTTATCTCCCTTCGGTTTTCTGTTTAAATTATTACGTTTATTTTTATAAGTGCCGAAGGTCGTTTGAGCACTGTCAACAAAGATATCACAAAGTTTTTTAACAGATGCGCTTATATTGTCTTTAGTTATATTTTCACTTATTGAGTTTGTGAGCTCATTGTAAAGTCCATTTAAATTTTCTTTATCTACATTGTCCTGAAAGGTTAAACATTTTTTATTGTCCCATTTTTTTAATTCTCCCATCTATTGTGTGATCGGAGCTTTGAAATTGATCGTGGCCTTTTTCATTAAATTGAAGAGTTGCAACAAGGGGGGAATGGACATCAGAATACAAACGGGAAAAATCTACAACTTTAAAATTACAAAAATATTCAAAAAAGCATGGCGAACAAATATAATAGTCAACAACACTAGAGTTTCTACAAGTTAACCTTCCACTTTCTAGATAATCATCACCGATACGACCGTTCACAATAAATAGATTATTACCTCTACAAAGTTCTAGCAAAATATTACCTGATCTATTTTTACCAGCATCAATACTTTTTCTTTTTCGATCTATTTTTGAATTGAATGTTCTCTAATTTATTTATTAAATTTTGTTTTTGATTATTCCATATAACATCGGCGTACTCCATTAAAGGTCTTATAACAGAAATATAATTTCTTTCTAAAGAATATCTATCAAGGAATGTTCTAAATTTTCTCATTATATTTAATCTGTTATAAGTTTTTTTAACAATGTAATCAATATGATCATTCCATTGGCCATTATCTGAAATTATTACACCTAAGTGTTTGTGAGAGTTAACTACGTGGAGATCTTGATCATTCATTTGTAAAGGGGGGTGATATGGTGCGTTCCTCTTACTGGAAATAACGTTAGTTTCAGTTTTATTCGGGTTGAATCTTACGAGCCATTTTTCAGACCAACGTTGTCGTTGATTGAGATCTTGGTTCAGGAGGAAAGCCGTGTGGTTGGGGTTGTCAACAATGAGATATAAACTGGTGTCATCAGCAAACAGTTTAATTTCAGCATTGATCTCGCTTACGATATCATTTATAAAAAAATTAAATAAAAGAGATCCAAGTATGGAACTTTGAAGAACCACTGCCCTTACCGGTAAGGTAACCAGTTAGGGTTTGAGCCATTAATAACCACCCTGTGTTCCCTCCCATAGAGATAATTTTAAAGCCACTTGAGTAAATTGCCTGAAATGCCTGATTGTTTTAGTTTGTGAATTAAACCTGTATGCCAAACTCTATCAAATGCTTTACTGATATCGCAGAAAACGACCCGAATTTCTTTACCAGTATCTAAGGCTTTGCCAAAATCGTTTGTTATATTGATTAGTTGATTAACTGCAGAATCCCTTTTGTGAATCCGGATTGACAAGTAGTTAGAATATCGTTATCCAATGTATGATTGTGAATATGTTTATATACACAACGCTCCATACATTTTGAAATTACACTAAGTAGGGATATGGGTCTATATAGTTTTGTACGTCGTTTTGTTTTTTATTCTTAAAAACAGGCGTTATATTTGTTCTTTTCCATTGGCTTGGATCACAGGTACTTGTGGACAGGACCCTATGTTGCCCCCCCCCCCTTTTTTTTTTTTTTTTTATAAACATCGACTTTTTTTTCATATAAACAACATTTTGCAACTTTCTATGTATCACTGTATGACATATATACAATAAATACAATCAAACAGTAGTTTCTATCCATGCCGGGTTTCTGACATGATATAAGTTAGAAGGTAAGTCACTCTTCTTTGTTTACATTAGGGTACTTGTTGTACATTCATCTTAAATTTAGTGAATAAAAAAGGCCTACCTGTCTGGAAATTGGCTTATTCCTTCTCTGTATATATTATTCTCCCTGAAAACACACATCAATATTTATTTACAGCAGCTGACAACTCTCCATGGAAGATTTTCCACTAGCGTTTTGCGATTTCCTATCGAAATTGATATAACAATAAGGATGGTGTCATTTTGGGCCAGACTTTTATTGGGGAAAGAAACAAAGCTATCGTACTTATGATATAAACTTTTATACACTCTTTCTATTGAAGAAAATGTTCACTTCGTCTGAATTAAATATTTTAAAAGAACTTGTCGATGAAACAGGCTACTCTAGTATTTGGATAAATCAAGATATTCCAAATTCTAATTGGTTAATTTCGAGTATCAAATTACGCCTGCATGATCAATTTAAACAGGGCTGGTACTCCCTAATTGAACACTCCCCAAAAACATTGAATTATAGAATATTTAAGGAAAATTTCGAATTTGAAAATTACTTTAGAGTTTTAGAAGACAAGGATATCTATACCCTATGCAAATTCAGAACTACCAATCATAAATTACCTATAGAAACTGGTCGGTGGAATAATATTGACCGTGTCAATAGAATATGTACAAAATGTGACACTATAACTATTGGAGATGAATACCATTACATAATGGAATGTGAACATTTTTCAAACTTTAGAAATAGGTTCATTGTTACAAATTTACGAGAAAGACCAAATATTCTTAAATTTAAACAAATCATGAGTGCTTATCAAAAACAAAATTTAGAACAATAAGGTAAATTTATACGAAATATAAATAAATCTTTTGTTCTCTAGGCTGTCTCACACCCATGTCTTTGTTGTATATACTGTATATATGTTTATATCTATTCTGTATTTGTTATATGTATATTTATGTCTTCTCTGTACCGTTGTATATGGTTTATAAGAGACCACCGATACAGCTTCGTCCGCATCATTTTTGGACTTATACCTCGAATTTGACGACAGTGGTCAACTCAGTACTAACATTTATGATAAGCGGGACGACTTCAATTTTAAAATCATAAATTTTCCAAACATGTGCAGCAATATACCAGTTTCTCCTGCATATGGTGTTTACATCTCGCAATTGATTCGCTATGCAAGGGCCAGTAGCAATTATTCTGATTTCCTGAAACGTCATCTTCATCTGAGAAACAGGCTACTGGACCAGGGCTATAAAAAGATTCGCCTTATTCGATCTCTTAAAAAGTTTATATTCCGATACCAATATCTTGTCGAAATATATTCCGTCTCTGCAGAAAAAATTATAAGCGATGCATTTTCACATAGTGAAAATGTATAAAGATAAAGAAGTCACAAATGTCAAGAATTTTTTTGTCAATGTGTGACGTAAAAATATTTTTGACATTTACGTCACCGAATATGGTACTGCTTTGACAACTATTTTACCTATTTTGTTCCTGTATTTAAATACTGTTACAGTGACAGCCGGAACCTTTGAACCGTAATGAGAGCGGGAGGTTTGGCGCCTTAAAATCTGATTCAACCCACCATTTCTTTAGAAATGCCTGTACCAAGTCAGGGTCATTACGGTTTTCACAGTTTTCCAGTGGTTGACTGATTTTGTCTGTTTATATAATTATGAGTTTTGACTTTCCCTTTGTAAGATTGTTCGGAGTTCGGTAATTTTGTTATTACCTTTATTTATGAGAATAAAGATGATTGATTGATTGAATTAGATGCAGCAAGAATAGTAACTGTGGGGACCAGATTAACATCACATGACAGCGTGTATGAAGAAACAAAATGGAAGAAACTAAAAGATAGAAAAAATAATCACAAGCTTGTTCTCTTTCATAAAATGAATTACAATATAACACCCCAATATTTAGGGACCGACCATTTAACTTGAAGGGGGGGGGGGGGGTTATGTTTTTTTGTTTCGTTCAGAATTTTTTTTTCGGACAACACAAGAGTTAGAATATTTTTTTTTTTTTGTCACGTGAAGCGCGAATTTTTTTTTCAGAATTTAACATTAGGTTATATGACAAAAACTCTGAATCAGATTTTTTTTCTCCTCCATCAAGATCAGAATATTTTTTTCAGAATTAGAATATTTTTTTAGAAAAAAAACATAATACTAGACAATAAACAATATTGTTAATATAAACTGTCGAACTAGTCTTTATTCTGAATACTTTCTGCCCTCAACTGTAAGCATGGAATGATTTACCACTTCCCACCCGAAATTTGGAATCGCTAAATTCATTTAAATCTCTTATCAACACTAAAAACATTAACGTTCCAGCCCCTTATTATGTTGGATGTAGGTTAGGTCAGATATTACATGCGAGACTACGTATGCATTGTCGTACCTTAAATGCACACCTCTTTATTAGAAACCTTGTTGAATCGCCAAATTGTATCTGTGGAATAACTGAAACTGTATCTGATTTCTTATTAGATTGTCCGCGTCACACGACTATAAGACAACAACTTTTCTTCTAACTTTTGGACATTCCTGAAACAATTTCACTGAATCTACTTATGTTTGGCTCAGTGAATCTAAATGACGAAGAAAACAAGGCAGTATTTAAATCAGTCCATACCTTTATCAGAATAAGTAAAAGATTTACACCCTGACATGCTCACATAATAATTGTCACCTTTTCAATCTTATTCAATCTCTCTGTATTATTATGTTTAACTAAATTGTGTAGCTTTCAGCTACATGCTACACACATTGTTTTTCTCCCTCAATGTATAAATAATTCTCACAAGTTTACAATTTAAATCAGCATGCATATATATTTGTTTGTGATATTTGTATGTTGTTAGTATAAACATATTTTATTAATCAATTTAATATTACACATTATGATAATACACATATAAATTATATATACATTTAAATTAATCAATAGGATTCGGAAACAAGTGGTTAAACATATATTAATCCGTCGGTAAAAAGCTCTACAGAGCTTATGTTATATGTTTGTAAAAACTCCGACTTTAAATAAAACTTTTATACTTTTATACTTTATACTTTATACGTATTGTTGTTATCTGGTGTTCAAGGTTTAATTAGTATCGAAAGGTAGAAGTGTATTGAGAATTATCAAGTGTTAATCAGTCGTTGTCAATGTTATTTGGTGTGCTTTAGTAAGAAAAAAATAAATAAATAAAAAGAAACAAACAAATGAAGTGTAAAAGTGCAAGTGCTTTTTTTTTAACATGTTTAAGTTGTGTGAATATGGTTAGGAGGTGAATCGTTTACTACTTATGATGAACTTCTGCACGTTTAAGAATATATCTGTATTTAGAGTATTCGTTAAGTCTGTAGAGCCAAACAATAATAAATCCGTATTTAAGTTAATTGGTAAATTAATGGTGTGAATATATCTCAGTCTTGTTGCATTGTGACGGGGACAATGTAGCAGAACATGGGCCGTGGTTTCTGTTGCCCCACATTGACAAAATGGGGAATTTATAATGTTTTTACGAAATAAGTGATGATTGAGAGAGCTGCATTGCATACGCAACCTAGTGTGTAAAATTTGTCCCAGTCGAGTACCAATATAATAATAAATGGGCTTAGTATTGTTTTGGGGTTGAAGATTTGATTTAATTATCTGAACAGATCTGCTTGATTTAGTATTTTCTGGCTGTTTGTTCCATAGTTGTACACTGGAGGGTATGAAATAGCTTGCGTAGAGCGATGTTCGAGTGCGTACTGGAGGAATACGCGAGGTATGACGAGTATTGTGGTCATGGATCATGCCGACATTTTGCGGAATTAAGTTACTAAGATATTGAGGAGTTAGATTATTTGACATCTTACAAAATTGAATCGTTCTATGCCTTTCCCTTCTATCTTTCAATTTTTCCCACCCGGTTCCAATATATAGATTACTTAAGGATACAAGTCTGGTACCCCCAGTCACGATTCTAGCAGCCTCAACCTGAACATTTTCTAGTTTGTTAATTAGTATTTGAGTCTTGGTATCCCAAACAACATCCGCATATTCTAGTAATGGTCTTATAAAAGTAATATAAATTGTTTCTAGAGTTTTCCGATCCAGTATAAATTTGAATTTCCTTAAAATGTTAACACGTGAGAATGCTTTTTTAGTTATCATGTCAATATGTTTATTCCAATTACCATCGTCAGAAAGTTGTAGTCCAAGGTGTTTATCTTCAGTAACAGTACTAATGATAGTATTATTCATAATAAGGTTAGGTTGATGGGGTTTATTTAATTTTCGAGAGATAGTCATGGTTTCAGTTTTCTGTGGATTAAAATTTACCAGCCATTTTGTAGACCATGCATGTAATTTCACTAGGTCATCATTGAGTGTTTGTGCTGTTTCTTGTGGATCGTCTACAATTAAGTACAGACTAGTGTCCTCGGCAAATAATTTTATAGTCGAATTAATATCGGTCAGTATGTCATTTATGAAAACAATGAACAAAAGAGGCTCTAGAATCGATCCCTGGGGTACACCAGCATTTATGTCACGCCAAATAGAAGTTGAATTATTAATTACGACACGTTGTTTTCTTACAGACAAGTACTTTTTCACCCAAGATAATAATGATCCTCTAATCCCTATTGATTCAAGCTTACGAAGTAATCCCTTATGCCAAACTCGGTCAAATGGTTTACTTATATCGCAAAAGACAACTCTCACGTCCTTACCTTCGTCCAACGCTCTACCAAATTCATTTGTGATGTACAGGAGTTGATTAACGGCAGAATCTCCAGGAGTAAAACCAGATTGATGGGAAGTAATTAAGTTATTGTCAATCAAATAGTTATAAATATGTTTATAGACTAATCGCTCCATTACCTTGGCAAGTATACCAATGAGGGAAATTGGTCTGTAGTTTTTCAAATTACTGGGACAATCTTTTTTAAAAACGGGGGTCACATTAGCATATTTCCATTCTGATGGAAAGGTAGAAAGTGTTAATGATAAATTAAACAGTGTACATAAGGGATATTTAAGTATAGATGCTGCTTCTTTAAGGAGCCTAGGGTTTAACAGGTCAGGCCCAATAGCTTTAGATGTATCAAGTATCTTCAATATATCTTCCACTTCGTTTTCTGTAACAGTAATTTGTTCAAGACCATTGATCAATATATCGGTAATATCAGGCACAGAGGTTTCAGAATCATTAATGTCAGCTTGTTTGCAAAAATAGTCATTAAACAATTCAGCTTTTTTGTTATCGTCTTGTATCATGTCATTTTCAACTTGAAGTGGCGGTATAGATCGATCACCACCTGAATCACTGTGAAGAAGACTTTTGACTAAATTCCACCAATTTTTACTTCCGTTTGTCTCCGTGTTTATTTTTTCAGAAATTTTATCAAAATATGATTGTTTTGCATTTAATATAAGTTTATTACATTTATTACGAATTTTCCGAAATTTTTCCCATTGTCCGATAGTATTAGTTTTCTTTGCTTTTTTGTGAATTCGATTTTTACGTCGTATGTACTTTTTTATTTTTGTAGTGATCCAAGGTGGATTATCTTTCTTTACCGTTATGTATCTATTTGGAATAGTTGTATTCGCTGCATCTAAAATTGTGTTTGTAATAGTATTAGTTATGATATCAATGTCGTCGTTTCTAAAGATTCCATCCCAGTCAACAACAGAAAGGAGATTTCTGTAAGATTCATAGTCCCCTTTGTCGTAAAGGAATATTTTCCTCTTAAATGAAGCATTGACTATAGTCGGGTGATTTAGGACACCAGTAATAGGTAAATGATATCTTACTTGGTTCAACAAGGGGGAGGGGGGGGGGGGGGCGACTTCCGTATACAAAACACTCGTGGGATTATTTACCATAACCAAATCTAATAAAGATGAGCTATGCTCAGTCATGTAAGTGGGTTCCGTAATTAACTGTTGAAAGCTGTATTGGGTCAGTAATGAACTGATTTTGTTCCTATGATTGTCACTTAATTGGTTTATATTAAAATCACCAGTAATGATGATGTCATGGGTATTGTTTAATGCCAGATCAATTGATTGGTCTAGTTCATCCCAAGTTTGCAGACTGCTATTGGGAGGAATATAAAATGTTCCATATAAGTATTTTTTGTTCTTGATTTTTATCTCAAGCCATATACATTCAAGATTCCCTATTTGTAGATCAGGTCTATGCTTACAGTTGATATGGTCTTTTACAAAAACCACCACTCCGCCGCCCATTTTGCCTACTCTGTCTCGTCGAAATGGGGGAAATTTGTATCCAGGAATTTTAAGCATATCGTCACTTACATGAGGGCGCAACCAGCTTTCCGTAAATGAGAGTATCTCATGACAAGAGTATTCTGCGGCTATTAGGTCTAATTTTGGTGTAATACTTTGAATATTCAAATGAAGAAAAGAAACGGAATTATGCATAAAATTACTTACAGTCGTTGAAGTTGAACTGATACTACCGAAGCTACTTGATAAGTCTGAATCAGAGGGACCAGGATTCATTTCTATTCCTGATATTATAAGCAAATACACATCACAATGCACAAGAAGGCGTAATTATTCACATATTCCAGCGATTTTGATTTAACTAATTGTTCGCTGTTTGAACGGTACTACCTGAAAGGTTAACGCGATATTTATATTGAAACGAAATAATAAAAAATGTAATAGGCAGCGCGACAATACCATGAATGGCAAACAAATATATACCTATAAATTCTAATAATGTTAGCCGTTTACTATTTTTAACAGTACGTGCTAAACAATAGAACCGACCGATGCTCTCTCTGTGTTGTAACGCGTCAGTACCCATGAATCATGTTATACCAGTTGGTACATGTAGCACGAATAAAACGTGAGAGAGAGCAGTATCGGTTAGGAGTTCAATCAATAAGTAGGTTACCAATGTCAGATTCACCATTGAAGGATTTGTGAGAATAGTGCAAAACAAATTAAAAAGGGTGTGCATAGAAAAGAAGTAAAAGTAAGTGATCAATATTATGGATATTAAAGTGATTATGGAAAGTAGGATACGAGGTATTGTTGTATGTATGCGGAATTTACGAAGTTTGAATATGTTCCATAAGATATTTTAGGACGTGTGATTATGGTGCTCGGATTATTAATATAGCATGATGCAAGAAATAATTTACAATATCAGGTATGTGCATAATTATAGCAAAACACATTTACAAAAACAAAATCAAACAAATAATACACAACATAGAATATGTGAAATACATGTATCAAGATACATTTGGGGGGGGGGGGGGGGGGGGGTTGTGGTAAGGTCTGCGCTCGACGCATGGAAACGAAAACATATATACAAAAACAAAATCAAACAAGCATAAACAAGACATAGAATATGTGAAATAGAATATATGAAATACATGTACATGTATCAAGATATCTTTTTTATAAGCAAAATAGAACTAATCGAGCGCAGACTTATTGATAAGGTTACGGTAGATCACCCTGAAGAAAATGAGGTTACACTGTTAACCAACTACAAACCAGTAATGTAAATTGAGCTGTTTCGATTGAAAGATTCTCATCATTGGGCTACATTTGTAAATCGACCTGGTTGTACACAATAGAAATATTGCACGCTAAAGCGGCATTTACGTGCAGGTTTAATATCTTTGATGCAACTGCAGTAGAACTATATTCATTAACTATAATGTACATAAATTAAAATACTATTATCTTGCATTGTGTTTACGACTTATTAAATAAAAAAAAACAAAAAAAAACATCTGAGATTACTATATGACCACATTGAGTTTACGACGACGGGAATAACTGGTCAATCAATAATCACTACTCCAAATTCCCAGTTGGTGGACATAAGACATTATCAATGAATTGAGCTGAACAATTTTGAGGAATAGCCATACATGTACATGTACAATGTACTTATGCATGTATGTACACTCATTTAACATATTTAGATTAATTTGATATTTAGAAAAGGCTGGGGTTATTAATAAACATGAAATATATGTACCTGTGAGAACGTCCTATTATAGTTAAAAGGTCAGCAATTCAAGATCCAAATATACGGTTGAGCTGATTTAACTGGATAATTAAAATGACCACATAATTTAAGCGATTTACAATATGCCGACAAACCAATTTGAGGATATCCATACTTATGTACATGTATACACTCACGTGTAAACGTATTTAGAAATGGTATACGTCTCGGCTGGGGGAAGGGGGGTCTTTTTTTGTAAACAAACATAACTAATCGAGCGCAGCACTGAAAAGGTCAAGGTTGGTCACACAATAAAAATGTTAGCCAATTACAAAACAGAAGTGAGCTACTTTTATTGGAGGATTTTCATGAATGAACTAACGTTGAGTTGGTACTCATACTTGTAAACTATAGTAATATTGTACGTTAGTTTAAATACTACGCAATTACGACCATATTTGGAATAATTGAACAGCTCAATCGGAATATCTGTAGTAAAAGAATATTCAGTTGTGTCTTTCATGTACGATATTACATTTCGTTTACGATGATAAGAAATAGGGTTACTGTGAAAAGGTCAACCAATTTAGTACAACGCAGGAATTGGAGTATATAAAAAAAAAATTATATACAAATAACTGAGTAAACAGAAGCTTACGCGACACAGTGTAAACGAACTGAGTAACCATATCATGCATATACACGATATTATATATCTATATAATAATTATGTTTAACATGTAAGATACACGTAATAATTAGTACAGTAGAAAACAATTGAAGTATGGTCATACTACATTGTTGATATATATAGAGAGATTTAGAAAATAAACAGTCAACAATTCAACAAGTCATTTTATTTAATGAACAGTTAGCTAGATTATTCGGTAGGGTATATGATGGATCTAGTTGAACTGCAACCTGTAGAAATCGATCTATTGTGTTCGTTTCATATATTCGGCCGTGTCTATCTTTCAGGCGAATGTTGCCATTTGTTGTCCACACTTGTTCTACGGATTTGTTCTTTTGAAGTTGTCTTGCTAAGAAAAATATTTTGTTTCTAGTGTGAGTTAGATCTTCATTGATGAAGACAGACTTAAGGTCTCTTGACGACTTCAAGTTTTTCCGACACTTCATTAGTCTGATTTTAACTGATGGGTCGGACAGACGGACAATTATTTGTCTGGGCTTTCTGTGTGATACCTGGGGACCGCTACTTTTACCAACCCAATGTGATCTGATGACGTCTTCTGGTTTGTGGTCTGGGTCGATTTCAGACATTATTTTACGAACAGCAGTAGTTGTTTCATCTCCTGTCGCACGCTCGGATAAACCAGAAATTCTAACTAAACTACGGCGTCCATACTGTTCCAGTGCGTCAAGGTCTATTTGTAATTGTTTATTTTCAGTTTCCAGTTTTGAAATTTTCTGGACTAATGGTTCTGTTCTTGCGTGTATGAGTTTGTTGATATCAGCAAGTATTTCAGCCTTAACTGCTTTGGATATTTTTATAATATCCTCTTCAGTTATGGACATCTTTTGTGATAATAGTGGTTGTACAAATTCAATCGCGTCAGCCATCTCGTTATTATTTGAGGAATTGGTTTCAGAGTCAGACAGAGAATCGAAAGGTTCGGATCTTGCCTTTTTTATGTCTACTCGTTCAGGAAGGGTAAGGTTGCTAGTGCGAATATGTCGCTTTTGTATCGGGGTCAATTTACTTTCAATGTAACTGAAATGTCCACGTCAAACAAATCAATGTGTATTCAAAATGTAAACAGAATTAATGGCGGACATATTACCCATCAATACCTGATTTTGTTTTGGTTTCGTGAGTAGTGTTCACCGGGTTCCTTTTAACAATGTCCAACTCTAGGTATATATAATCAAAATTAAAATTGTTCTTTACACACAATTGTCACAATTGTCACATATTTCACTAGAGCTATCGAAGCACAATATCATAACCATGTGTTGCCATACTATGTACCTCGAAAAAAAGTGTTTTTCACATTATTTCAAAAAAAAATGCACTCTTGGAAAAACACCACTTCTACCTCTCGGACATGCGCACAATTGTATGTTGTTCATAGGAAACAGATATGTTTATACCAAGATGATCAACGCCTAAGTAAATAAACAACTGATGTCACGTGGAGAAATGACAACAATTCTGGCTTGTTGTATACAGCACACTGGAAAAGCCAACGAACACATATACTGAACACGTAATGCTTAGTGAAAATGTGGAATACATGGCCTTAAGCCAACCTGTAAAGAGTTGTGTGTCCACATGTGTTCACGAACAGTTGCATGACTCGGTCTTAGTTATAGTAGTGGTTGATTAATTCACGGACACGACCATTCATACTTAATATTTTCTAAAAATTATAATAAAAGAAAAGAACATAATTGTGATGCTCCAGAAGTACAGATATACGTCCTGAACATGTGACATTTTATTTGCATCACTGTTGGAGAATTGGGACAAGAATACAAGCAAAATCAAACTAGTTTTCTAGATTAAGACGCATGAGAAGAAGATGTTAATTCTCTATCACACGCTCATGTGGCAGGGGATGCTAATCATTAAATCACACGTACATGTGGCAGGGGATGCTAATCCTCCTATCACATGCTCATATGGCAGGGGATGTTAATCATTAAATCACACGTTCATGTGGCAGGCAATGCTAATCATTCAATCACACGTTCATGTGGCAGACGATGCTAAACATTCAATCACACGTTCATGTGGCAGACGATGCTAAACATTCAATCACACGTTCAGGTGGCAGGGGATGATAATCACTCAATTACACGTTGATGAGGCAGGGGATGCTAATCATTCAATCAGCCACTCATGTGGCAAGATATGTTAATCATTCAATCACACGTTCAGGTGGCAGGAAATGCTAACCATTAAGTCACACGTTCATGTTGCAGAATATGTTAATCATGCAATCACATGTTCAGGTGGCATGATATGCTAATTGTTCAATCACACGTTCATGTGGCAGGAGATGTTTTATCATTCAATCACGCGTTCATGTGGCAGGAGATATCAATCCTTCTATCACACGTTCATGTGACAGGAGATGCTAATCATTCAATCACACGTTCAGGTGGCAGGAGATGTTAATCATTCGATCAGACGTTCATGTGACAGGAAATGCTAATCATTTAATCACACGTTCATGTGGCAGACGATGCTAATCATTCAATCACCCGTTCAGGTGGTAGGGGATGCTAATCACTCAATTACACGCTCATGAGGCATGGGATGCTAATCATTCAATCACCCACTCATGTGGCAAGATATGTTAATCATTCAATCACACGTTCAGGTGGCAGGGGATGCTAACCATTCAATCACACGTTCATGTGGCAGAATATGTTAATCATGCAATCACACGTTCAGGTGGCATGATATGTTAATTGTTCAATCACACGTTCATGTGGCAGGAGATGTTAATCATTCAATCAGACGTTCATGTGACAGGAGATGCTAATCATTTAATCAGACGTTCATGTGACAGGAGATGGTTATCATTCAATCACACGTTAATGTGGCAGGAGATGTCAATCCTTCTATCACACGTTCATGTGACAGGAGATGCTAATCATTCAATCACACGTTCATGTGAGAGAAAATGCTATTCATTCAATTACGCGTTCATGTGACAGGAGATGTTAATCATTCAATCACACGTTCAGGTGGCAGGACATGATAATCATTCAATCACACGTTCATGTGACAGGAGATGTTAATCATTTAATCAGACGTTCATGTGACAGGAGATGGTTATCATTCAATCACACGTTCATGTGGCAGGAGAGGTTAATCATTCACTCACACGTTCATGTGACAGGTGATGTTAATCATTTAATCAGACGTTCATGTGACAGGAGATGGTTATCATTCAATCACACGTTAATGTGGCAGGAGATGTCAATCCTTCTATCACACGTTCATGTGACAGGAGATGCTAATCATTCAATCACACGTTCATGTGAGAGAAAATGCTATTCATTCAATCACGCGTTCATGTGCCAGGAGATGTTAATCATTCAATCACACGTTCTTCTGACAGGAGATGTTAATCATTCAATCACACGTTCTTCTGACAGGAGATGTTAATCATTCAATCACGCGTTCATGTGACAGGAGATGTTAATCATTCAATCACACGATCATGTGACAGGTGATGTTAATCCTTCTATCACACGTTCATGTGACAGGTGATGTTAATCATTTAATCAGACGTTCATGTGACAGGAGATGGTTATCATTCAATCACACGTTAATGTGACAGGAGATGTCAATCCTTCTATCACACGTTCATGTGACAGGAGATGCTAATCATTCAATCACACGTTCATGTGAGAGAAAATGCTAATCATTCAATCACGCGTTCATGTGCCAGGAGATGTTAATCATTCAATCAGATGTTCAGGTGGCAAAATATGCTAATCATTCAATCAGACGTTCATGTGACAGGAGATGGTAATCATTCAATCAGACGTTCAGGTGGCAGGAGATGTTAATCCTTCCATCACACGTCCACGTGGCAGGAAATGTTAATCATTCAGTTACACGGGCAAGTGGTATGAGATGTTAATCCTTCTATCACACGTTAATATGGCAGGAGATGTTAATCATTCACTCACACGTTCATGTGACAGGAGATGTTAATCATTCACTCACACGTTCATGTGACAGGAGATGTTAATCATTCACTCACACGTTCATGTGACAGGTGATTTAAATCATTTAATCACACGTTCGTGTGACACGTTTGTGTGACAGGAGATGTTAATCCTTCTATGACACGTTTTTGTGGCAGAAGATGTTAAGCATTCAATCACACGTTTAGGTGGCAAGATATGTTAATCATTCAATCACGTTCATGTGACAGAATATGTTAATCCTCTTATCACACGTTCGTGCGACAGGAGATGTTAATCCTTCTCACACATTTATTTATGCATATTAGAAACATGAGGGGATACAATACTGACCCTTGTGGTACGCCAACCCAGACAGGTTCGAAACTTGACCAAGAGTTTTTGTTAATTACTTTTTGCTTTCTTTTGAATAGATAGTTTGCGAACTATTTTATTAAATTCCTTTGAATTCGGTATGAATTCATTTTGTGACTAAGACCTTTGGGCCAAACCTTGTGGAAAGATTTAGAAAAATTGCAATGGACGACACAGCTAAATTAATATTTTCGAGAGAGAGTTTAAGATCGAATTGCATAGTTCTAATAGTTGATGGACAGTGGAATGTTTTGGCTAAAACCCCGATTGGTATTTATATATGAGATTATTTTAACAAGATGATTGTAAACATGTCTAGAAACTATTCGTGCCATTAATTTACCTACACAACTTATCAAAGATATCGGACCATAATTGGAGGGTGGGGATTTGTCACCTTTTTTGAAAATTGCAAGAACATGAGCGATCTTCCAATTATAAGGATATTTGCTCTGTTGTAAAGATTTATTAAATATTATTAGAAGAGTTAAACATTTCAAATCAGCTCACACACACACACACACAGTTGTACGTACATTAAACTGACCAAGAGCTTCGACAGTATTATGGTGGCCACCATGACTTGGTTTACCGTTGTGGAATATCTGTGTCACAAATAACCACGAATATGTTCACCTTATCGTAAATACTTTCCGGTCCTTTCCTCGATAAATGACTTATCACCGGGGTTGTAACTAGATTAACACGACGGGTGCCACTAGTGGAGCAGGAACTGTTTACCCATCTGGAGCACCTGAGTGCACCCCCGATTATTAGTTGGGATCGTGTTACTCGATCTTTAGTTGTATATGTATGTTTTGTAAATCGTATTTGAAGGACGTGGTGATTTAAATTTCGCATAAGTTTGTATACTAAGTAAAACTACATTTAATTCAAAAGTCATTTGAAATCCATATAATAAAACCAAAATAAAAAAATATATATATAAAAATATGAAATTGTTTTTTCATTATCCTTTCATTACACTACGAGGAGAGGTCAGATCCAAAATCCTAGTTTACCCCCCACCCACACACTGTTATTTTTGTTTATCTGTTTATCATTATATTTATAAATACAATAAATTGAAAAACAAAAAATATAACACTGTCGGAATAATTCTAAAATATAATAGATAAATCGTAGAAAGAAGCAAAATTGGTACACAATACAAGACAGCTCACTTTCCTGGTTTGGTACAGGCACATCAAACAAAATTGGCGGTGTAAAGCTAGTAAAGCAGAGTGTAAAGTTGTATATCCAATATATGTATTGTGGATTACTGTATTTTGGACTTTTAGCAAAGATGGTACGGATATATTCATTGTCTGTGATGCTCAAATCCCCCGTAATGATATGATCAACGGAAGTATATTTGGATTGAGAATTGTGGTAAGAGCAATCAGGAGGTTTAGCTGTGAGGTCATCAATATTGGCGTCCTGCAGTAGACATTCTTAGTGGGGTTCGTGTTGCTTGATCTTTAGTTTTCTCTGTAGTGTTTTGTAGCTCGTTGTTTATTCCTTTGTCTTTTTTCTTTTGGCTATTGTGTTGTCTTTCCTTCTTTGATTTACGGCTTCTGACTACCCTTTGTATATCTTCAAACTCTTCGTATAATTACAGACTTTGTGTGCAGTGAGTGCAGTGGATGAATATGTAATGATAGGAACAGATTGATCTTTGAAATAAGATGGAGCCATAGCTCTAATAGATTTAAGTCTATAAGACGGAGCCATAGCTCTAATAGATTTATGTCTACGGAGTGATATACTTAAATTAGGATTGTTACTATTGTGGTTTATCTTTTCCAGAATGCGAACATTCATCGACAGGTTAAAATGGTCGAACTGTCTAATGTGATGATACACTTCCTGAAATGCTAGTAGGCTGTTTTTTATTCCTGATCTGTGGCCATACATACGTGTGTTCACTTCCCTCTTTTGTTTCTCCGATATATATGAAACAGTAGGGGGCATGATTTGTCTCCGAAAAAATCAATGTCACCGGTGGGATTCAATCCACGGACCTCTCACATTGTAAGCCACTGCTCTACCAAGCGAGGTAGAGCAGTGGCTTACAATGCGAGAGGTCCTGTGATCGAAGCTCAGTTGGTAGAGTTAGAGTGGTGGCTTACAATGCGAGAGGTCCTGTGATCGAAGCTCAGTTGGTAGAGTTAGAGTGGTGGCTTACAATTCGAGAGGCCCTGTGATCGAAGCTCAGTTGGTAGAGTTAGAGTGGTGGCTTACAATGCGATAGGTCCCGGGATCGAATCTCATCAGGTACATTGCATTTTTCGGAGATAAAATATGCTCTACTGTTACATATATTAAACCACATAAGTTGCATTCTTAACCATAGATCATCGTAGCCCCTGATGTTATCAGACTTGCTTTGCTAAATTGCTGGTAAAATATGTATCTATAATTAAGTCATGCATTTTGAGCTACCACACTCTGAAATGATACAATGCTGTTCAGTGTTGTTGTAATCAAAGATGTCAAGTAATTGAACAGAACACGGACGAACAGACTCATAATGATATCGGTCTTCTGATTGGACATGGGGTGTTAGTCGTGACCTTATTGTGTTGGACATCTGAATTACAAGACGACACAGTGTACGTAATGTCGTCAGATCCAAACCTTTTAATACTGGCCGACGTACGAGCATAGCTGTCTTTATGAAAATACTCTTTCGTAGAATGGAAGGAGTAGAGAAGTCATAATGGGGAAATTGTCAGAGAATATCATCCTTTAGGAGTATTTTCAATATATACTGAACCGTATCGGTGGTGTAATAGTTTATGTGTTCGTCTCGAGTGCGGTCAAACGTGTGTTCGTCTCGAGTGCGGTAAAACGTGTGCTTGGGTCCCGATCGGGTCAAACCAAATCACAATAGAATTGATGTTTCTCTGCTAAGCCCGCATTATTAAGGAGTAAGACCAAAGACTGCTTGGCTCGGAATCAGAATAATGTGTCCAAGTGAAGCGAAATGTCAACTCGCAGACTGTTGTTCTAGTGAGCTAGAACTATAAAAATCCAAGTAAGCGTGTTGGTCCAAGGCAAATCGGACGTCATTATCCCATTGGAACATCGTCATCTCATTAATAACGTTGAAGAGTGTAAGATCCGGAAATCTCTGAAACACTTGGGAAGGATTTTGATCCTCGAGAACTCGTATTCAAATCGAGTTCTTTGTTGTTGAAATCAATACACGGGGATATCTGAGAAGAGCACACACAGAGGTCAAACCGTTAATGCCAAAGGTCATAATAACCGTGTTCTATGTACATTGTCATATGATAATATTTTTGTTTATTTATGAAAAAATATGTTTAGAATCATTTACAAAATGTATCTTCTATTTATTATACAATGCCATTAAAATGAATAAAAAATAAATTAAAACGGAAGATCTTTATGAAGTAATTGTCAAATGATCATGGCTTTGAATAACGAAATAAGTAAAATTACAATTCTTAGTAAACGAATGAGCTATACATAGTTTTCAGTATATATTGTGCGGTATTAGACTGAAAATGAAAGTCAATACCGCACTATATATACCACATAACTCGTATTGTACAAGACTTGAATACAGGATAAGGAAAAGGTTTGAAGATACCAAAAGGGTAATCAGAAGTCGTAAATAGGAGAAAACAGACAATACAATGGCCAAAAGAAAAAAAAGATAAACAATGATATATACAACTTTACACAGAAAACTAAAGATCGAACAAGACGAACGCCACTAAAAAGCGAGTTCCTATCAGGATTTTCTAGATAGAGGGTTGCTGCTAACAAGGAAGCTACTGAATCAAGGGTTCCTCTTGGATAAGCTGAAGTCATCAGTTCGAAATTTTGACGGTCGCCACCATGACTCGGTTGACCGTTATGGAATATCTGTGTCACAAATGACCACGGATATGTTCCACTTGTCGTAAGCATTTCCCGGTCTTTTCCTCATTCATGATTTATCACCGGGTTTGTTGCTAGTGGCGCAGGAACGACCGATTCTTCGGAGCATCTGAGTTCACCCCCGGTTTTAGTGGGGTTCGTGTTACTCAATCTTTAGGTTTATGTGTATGTTTTGTAGATCATTGTGTGTCCGCTTGTACTTTTTCTTTTGGCCATTGTGTTGTTTGTTCTTCTTCGACATTCTAATTACCCTTTGATATCTGCAAACTCTTCTCTTAAATTATATTATATTATATTATATTATATTATATTATATTATATTACGGATTTAGTTTATTACATAAATTTTCATTGGTTCTTCAGCCCTGAATGTCAGCATATATTCGGAAAACAGACGGGGTATATATTTCAATCCCCAAAAATGATAAAAACATGGACGACAAAACATTAGCTTCACTGAATCAATGGCATAATACGGAAAAATAAATGTATTTTTACCACATTAAATGCTGTTTTTATACTCAAAACGGCTGTAGGAACAACAAAATATTACAACAGTTAATTCCGTCACAAATACCTGATCGATTCAGCAAACTCCTATGTTCCACGGCTGTACCATAACAAATAAACAAAACGTTGAACCTTGAAAACTTTCGCCATCATGGGGCCACACCAAGGTTTTATTTACATGTTGTTAACATTTAAATTATTGAAACTGTTTCGCAAACCCGTTGTTTTGTTATGTGATATATTAATGTTATATTTATAAAGTTTTTAAAAATTACTACATATGAAATTGCATTGATTTAGAAATTTTAGTACAGTATTTTCCTTCATGAGACACCCTATAGATGACACGAGACATAGTTTGACGTCATTGAAGAATGGCGTCGAAGGTACAGAAACGGCATTCTAGAAATACGAAAAACGAAAATAAAAGGCGCAAATTTATTTAATACCGTTGGATTTTGTATTTAAAAAAAAACCAATGGTTAAATCCGTAATATATCTGTTATTCAGCTATCGGACAGCTGAATAACATATAATATTATATTATATTATATTATATTATATTATATTATATTATATTATATTATATTATATTATATTATATTATATTATATTAGTATATTATATTATATTATATTATATTATATTATATTATATTATATTATATTATATTAGTATATTATATTATATTATATTATATAACAAATTAGGCATATGTGATAACATGAAAAACAAGAAGTACAACACTGGTGAAAGATGTTCAAAATCGTAGAAACAGAGGTAAAATAGATATAGCTAACATACCTACATTACTTTCTGGGCTTTATACAGACACTTCAATAAAAAGTGGCGGGGTTAAATTGTCAAAGAAAGTGCATTTCTTTTAAACATTGAACCTTGTAGAAATATTATTTGCAATGTCTAAGAGATAAATACAATTTCAATTTATAAACCCAAGGCCGAATAAACCAGGATCCTGGATCAACAAAAAAAAAAATCCAATGTAGGAAACCTTTTTAACCTGTTTACCTGTCTATTCCGAGCACAAAATCTAGTCTCAATGAGGTTCGATTTAGACAGTTGTCACAGTACAGTACCTGCCATAGCGGTTACATATATATAGCAAATCACTGTCTATAAAGGGTATTCTCATTTCTTCCATTAATTAATAGTGCATACAATTTAAAGCTGTATATAAAGGGCAACTGCTCATGAAGGCCACATTTTCATGTTCCCTTTAGTGGCCTTTATTTACAGGTTTGACAGTATTACTTCCTTCTCTTATAAATATTTGCAGTAAATCCAGACCCAACCTCCGGACGATCTGATGTAAATGTTATATACATATATCGACCCGTTGTACGAACTGGTGACGGTCTGCTTGATCCACTTGAACTTACTAATAGGGTATAGCTACTAGACGGTCCATCGTACACCTGCAAAAAATATCATAATAGTATCACGTGGAATGCCATATTTGGATTAGTTATGCTATTTTTACTTATGAATGCATATATGTATAGGTACAGGTTCATGTAAATGTACTGTCATTCACTGCGCATGTCCCGTTGTTAAGGCACGGTATGCTTGAACATGGCGTTTCTGAAACATAATAACTTGAAATATTGGAATATATTCTGTAGAAATTATTTTAAATCACAAAATGAAATCCATACACAGCAATGAAAAAAGTATAAGTTAATTTGAACAAGGATAACAAACTTGTCTGTCTCTACAACATATTATAATTATTTACACAGATGACACATGATATGTTCCGTTTGTCAGATTCACCATCCGGTCCTTCCCTCATTGATGACTAATCACCTGGTCTGTAACTAACACGACGGTTGCCACTAGTGTAGTAGGAACTGCCAACCCTTCTGGAGCACATGTGTTCATCCCTTGTACGTTTGAACATGGCGTTTCAGAAACAAAATAATTTGAAGTTTGAAATTGGTGTTAAATACATCCAGCCATTTGAACTAACTCTATTTGAGCAAGCTTATTAACTGCTTACCCCTCCGGAGCACCTCCCCAGTATTTAGTGGGATCCGTTTTGCTCGATCTTTAGATTTCTGTGTAGTGTTTTGTAGATCGTTGTTTGTTCTTTTTTCTTTTTTTTTCTTTTAGAGATTCCATTGTCTGTGCTTCATCGAATGATGGCTTTTGATTACCCTTTTTTCATATCTTCAAATTGTTCTTGTATTTACCACCATGTTTCATTTATTTAGAATAAGCTTATGTGTAAATGATCAAAATATTAATTGCAAAATGTTAAATATTAACCTTCACAGCGTGCACCAGAATAACCGTCAGAGCAAGAACATGTAAATGTACTGTCATTCACTGCGCATGTCCCGTTGTTAAGGCACAGTATGTTTGAACATGGCGTTTCTGAAACAGAAAAAACTTGAAGTATAGGAATATATTCAGTAGAAATGATTTAGAATAAGCTTATGCATAAGTCATCAAAATATTAGTAGCCAAATTTTTTATATAAATTAAATATTAACCTTCACAGCGTGCACCAGAATATCCGTCCGTGCAAGAACATGTAAATGTACTGTCATTCACTGCGCATGTCCCGTTGTTAAGGCACGGTATGCTTGAACATGGCGTTTCTGAAACATAATAACTTGAAATATTGGAATATATTCTGTAGAAATTATTTTAAATCACAAAATGAAATCCATACACAACAATGAAAAAAGTATAAGTTAATTTGAACAAGGATAACAAACTTGTCTGTCTCTACAACATATTATAATTATTTACACAGATGACACATGATATGTTCCGTTTGTCAGATTCACCATCCGGTCCTTCCCTCATTGATGACTAATCACCTGGTCTGTAACTAACACGACGGTTGCCACTAGTGTAGTAGGAACTGCCAACCCTTCTGGAGCACATGTGTTCATCCCTTGTACGTTTGAACATGGCGTTTCAGAAACAAAATAATTTGAAGTTTGAAATTGGTGTTAAATACATCCAGCCATTTGAACTAACTCTATTTGAGCAAGCTTATTAACTGCTTACCCCTCCGGAGCACCTCCCCAGTATTTAGTGGGATCCGTTTTGCTCGATCTTTAGATTTCTGTGTAGTGTTTTGTAGATCGTTGTTTGTTCTTTTTTAATTTTTTTTCTTTTAGAGATTCCATTGTCTGTGCTTCATCGAATGATGGCTTTTGATTACCCTTTTTTCATATCTTCAAATTGTTCTTGTATTTACCACCATGTTTCATTTATTTAGAATAAGCTTATGTGTAAATGATCAAAATATTAATTGCAAAATGTTAAATATTAACCTTCACAGCGTGCACCAGAATAACTGTCAGAGCAAGAACATGTAAATGTACTGTCATTCACTACGCATGTCCCGTTGTTAGGGCACAGTATGTTTGAACATGGCGTTTCTGAAACAGAAAAAACTTGAAGTATAGGAATATATTCAGTAGAAATGATTTAGAATAAGCTTATGTATAAATCATCAAAATATTAGTAGCCAAATTTTTTATATAAATTAAATATTAACCTTCACAGCGTGCACCAGAATATCCGTCCGTGCAAGAACATGTAAATGTACTGTCATTCACTGCGCATGTCCCGTTGTTAAGGCACGGTATGCTTGAACATGGCGTTTCTGAAACATAATAACTTGAAATATTGGAATATATTCTGTAGAAATTATTTTAAATCACAAAATGAAATCCATACACAGCAATGAAAAAAGTATAAGTTAATTTGAACAAGGATAACAAACTTGTCTGTCTCTACAACATATTATAATTATTTACACAGATGACACATGATATGTTCCGTTTGTCAGATTCACCATCCGGTCCTTCCCTCATTGATGACTAATCACCTGGTCTGTAACTAACACGACGGTTGCCACTAGTGTAGTAGGAACTGCCAACCCTTCTGGAGCACATGTGTTCATCCCTTGTACGTTTGAACATGGCGTTTCAGAAACAAAATAATTTGAAGTTTGAAATTGGTGTTAAATACATCCAGCCATTTGAACTAACTCTATTTGAGCAAGCTTATTAACTGCTTACCCCTCCGGAGCACATCCCCAGTATTTAGTGGGATCCGTTTTGCTCGATCTTTAGATTTCTGTGTAGTGTTTTGTAGATCGTTGTTTGTTCTTTTTTCATTTTTTTTCTTTTAGAGATTCCATTGTCTGTGCTTCATCGAATGATGGCTTTTGATTACCCTTTTTTCATATCTTCAAATTGTTCTTGTATTTACCACCATGTTTCATTTATTTAGAATAAGCTTATGTGTAAATGATCAAAATATTAATTGCCAAATGTTAAATATTAACCTTCACAGCGTGCACCAGAATAACCGTCAAAGCAAGAACATGTAAATGTACTGTCATTCACTGCGCATGTCCCGTTGTTAAGGCACCGCATGTTTGAACATGGCGTTTCTGAAACAGAAAAAACTTGAAGTATAGGAATATATTCAGTAGAAATGATTTAGAATAAGCTTATGTATAAATCATCAAAATATTAGTAGCCAAATTTTTTATATAAATTAAATATTAACCTTCACAGCGTGCACCAGAATATCCGTCCGTGCAAGAACATGTAAATGTACTGTCATTCACTGCGCATGTCCCGTTGTTAAGGCACGGTATGCTTGAACATGGCGTTTCTGAAACATAATAACTTGAAATATTGGAATATATTCTGTAGAAATTATTTTAAATCACAAAATGAAATCCATACACAGCAATGAAAAAAGTATAAGTTAATTTGAACAAGGATAACAAACTTGTCTGTCTCTACAACATATTATAATTATTTACACAGATGACACATGATATGTTCCGTTTGTCAGATTCACCATCCGGTCCTTCCCTCATTGATGACTAATCACCTGGTCTGTAACTAACACGACGGTTGCCACTAGTGTAGTAGGAACTGCCAACCCTTCTGGAGCACATGTGTTCATCCCTTGTACGTTTGAACATGGCGTTTCAGAAACAAAATAATTTGAAGTTTGAAATTGGTGTTAAATACATCCAGCCATTTGAACTAACTCTATTTGAGCAAGCTTATTAACTGCTTACCCCTCCGGAGCACCTCCCCAGTATTTAGTGGGATCCGTTTTGCTCGATCTTTAGATTTCTGTGTAGTGTTTTGTAGATCGTTGTTTGTTCTTTTTTAATTTTTTTTCTTTTAGAGATTCCATTGTCTGTGCTTCATCGAATGATGGCTTTTGATTACCCTTTTTTCATATCTTCAAATTGTTCTTGTATTTACCACCATGTTTCATTTATTTAGAATAAGCTTATGTGTAAATGATCAAAATATTAATTGCAAAATGTTAAATATTAACCTTCACAGCGTGCACCAGAATAACCGTCAGAGCAAGAACATGTAAATGTACTGTCATTCACTACGCATGTCCCGTTGTTAGGGCACAGTATGTTTGAACATGGCGTTTCTGAAACAGAAAAAACTTGAAGTATAGGAATATATTCAGTAGAAATGATTTAGAATAAGCTTATGTATAAATCATCAAAATATTAGTAGCCAAATTTTTTATATAAATTAAATATTAACCTTCACAGCGTGCACCAGAATATCCGTCCGTGCAAGAACATGTAAATGTACTGTCATTCACTGCGCATGTCCCGTTGTTAAGGCACGGTATGCTTGAACATGGCGTTTCTGAAACATAATAACTTGAAATATTGGAATATATTCTGTAGAAATTATTTTAAATCACAAAATGAAATCCATACACAGCAATGAAAAAAGTATAAGTTAATTTGAACAAGGATAACAAACTTGTCTGTCTCTACAACATATTATAATTATTTACACAGATGACACATGATATGTTCCGTTTGTCAGATTCACCATCCGGTCCTTCCCTCATTGATGACTAATCACCTGGTCTGTAACTAACACGACGGTTGCCACTAGTGTAGTAGGAACTGCCAACCCTTCTGGAGCACATGTGTTCATCCCTTGTACGTTTGAACATGGCGTTTCAGAAACAAAATAATTTGAAGTTTGAAATTGGTGTTAAATACATCCAGCCATTTGAACTAACTCTATTTGAGCAAGCTTATTAACTGCTTACCCCTCCGGAGCACATCCCCAGTATTTAGTGGGATCCGTTTTGCTCGATCTTTAGATTTCTGTGTAGTGTTTTGTAGATCGTTGTTTGTTCTTTTTTCATTTTTTTTCTTTTAGAGATTCCATTGTCTGTGCTTCATCGAATGATGGCTTTTGATTACCCTTTTTTCATATCTTCAAATTGTTCTTGTATTTACCACCATGTTTCATTTATTTAGAATAAGCTTATGTGTAAATGATCAAAATATGAATTGCCAAATGTTAAATATTAACCTTCACAGCGTGCACCAGAATAACCGTCAAAGCAAGAACATGTAAATGTACTGTCATTCACTGCGCATGTCCCGTTGTTAAGGCACCGCATGTTTGAACATGGCGTTTCTGAAACAGAAAAAACTTGAAGTATAGGAATATATTCAGTAGAAATGATTTAGAATAAGCTTATGTATAAATCATCAAAATATTAGTAGCCAAATTTTTTATATAAATTAAATATTAACCTTCACAGCGTGCACCAGAATATCCGTCCGTGCAAGAACATGTAAATGTACTGTCATTCACTGCGCATGTCCCGTTGTTAAGGCACGGTATGCTTGAACATGGCGTTTCTGAAACATAATAACTTGAAATATTGGAATATATTCTGTAGAAATTATTTTAAATCACAAAATGAAATCCATACACAGCAATGAAAAAAGTATAAGTTAATTTGAACAAGGATAACAAACTTGTCTGTCTCTACAACATATTATAATTATTTACACAGATGACACATGATATGTTCCGTTTGTCAGATTCACCATCCGGTCCTTCCCTCATTGATGACTAATCACCTGGTCTGTAACTAACACGACGGTTGCCACTAGTGTAGTAGGAACTGCCAACCCTTCTGGAGCACATGTGTTCATCCCTTGTACGTTTGAACATGGCGTTTCAGAAACAAAATAATTTGAAGTTTGAAATTGGTGTTAAATACATCCAGCCATTTGAACTAACTCTATTTGAGCAAGCTTATTAACTGCTTACCCCTCCGGAGCACCTCCCCAGTATTTAGTGGGATCCGTTTTGCTCGATCTTTAGATTTCTGTGTAGTGTTTTGTAGATCGTTGTTTGTTCTTTTTTCATTTTTTTTTCTTTTAGAGATTCCATTGTCTGTGCTTCATCGAATGATGGCTTTTGATTACCCTTTTTTCATATCTTCAAATTGTTCTTGTATTTACCACCATGTTTCATTTATTTAGAATAAGCTTATGTGTAAATGATCAAAATATTAATTGCAAAATGTTAAATATTAACCTTCACAGCGTGCACCAGAATAACCGTCAGAGCAAGAACATGTAAATGTACTGTCATTCACTACGCATGTCCGGTTGTTAGGGCACAGTATGTTTGAACATGGCGTTTCTGAAACAGAAAAAACTTGAAGTATAGGAATATATTCAGTAGAAATGATTTAGAATAAGCTTATGTATAAATCATCAAAATATTAGTAGCCAAATTTTTTATATAAATTAAATATTAACCTTCACAGCGTGCACCAGAATATCCGTCCGTGCAAGAACATGTAAATGTACTGTCATTCACTGCGCATGTCCCGTTGTTAAGGCACGGTATGCTTGAACATGGCGTTTCTGAAACATAATAACTTGAAATATTGGAATATATTCTGTAGAAATTATTTTAAATCACAAAATGAAATCCATACACAGCAATGAAAAAAGTATAAGTTAATTTGAACAAGGATAACAAACTTGTCTGTCTCTACAACATATTATAATTATTTACACAGATGACACATGATATGTTCCGTTTGTCAGATTCACCATCCGGTCCTTCCCTCATTGATGACTAATCACCTGGTCTGTAACTAACACGACGGTTGCCACTAGTGTAGTAGGAACTGCCAACCCTTCTGGAGCACATGTGTTCATCCCTTGTACGTTTGAACATGGCGTTTCAGAAACAAAATAATTTGAAGTTTGAAATTGGTGTTAAATACATCCAGCCATTTGAACTAACTCTATTTGAGCAAGCTTATTAACTGCTTACCCCTCCGGAGCACCTCCCCAGTATTTAGTGGGATCCGTTTTGCTCGATCTTTAGATTTCTGTGTAGTGTTTTGTAGATCGTTGTTTGTTCTTTTTTAATTTTTTTTCTTTTAGAGATTCCACCTGAATATCCGTCCGTGCAAGAACATGTAAATGTACTGTCATTCACTGCGCATGTCCCGTTGTTAAGGCACAGTATGTTTGAACATGGCGTTTCAGTAGAATTTTTTTTAAATCACAAAATGAAATATAATACGCCATCCATTTCACCTCAAACACACCGTTCACTTCAACTCAAATACACCACTCATTTCAACTCAAACACAGCATGCATTTTAGAACAAACACAGCATGCATTTCAACTCAGACATACCGTTAATTTCAACTCACGCTATGGATTCCAATTCAAATATACTCTAACCCAAACAACTCACTTTACTGAATTCAAATATATAGAATTTGAAATATTGTATGTTACTCTTGTATTGTATTGTCCATTCGGATTGATCTTCCATTCGGAATGTTTTCTACTTTTCGTTCTAATACATACATACTTTGTTAGTAAATAAGGAAGAAGGCAAACAGTTGAGAAAAATAAAATCGCTAGGGAAATATTCATAACCGTGGACATGAAAGTCATAGTAAAAAGATCGATAGTCTGGATTAATAATCGCATGGTTAAATATAGAATGGCACTGTAACTACAACAACAAAAAATCTCTGAAATGTTTATCCTATTGCCATTCGAGTGTTCATGGAGATGGTTCACGATAGATGTTCCACCCTCCTCACTGAATTTGGTACTGCTTTGACAACTATTTTACCTATTTTGTTCCAGTATTGTTATAAATACTGTTATAGTGACAGTCAGAACATTTGAGCCGTAACGAAAGAGGGAGGTTTGGCGCTTTAAAATCTGATTCAACTCACCATTTCTTTAGAAATGCCTTTACCAAGTCAGGGTCATTACGGTTGTCACAGTTTCCCGGCTGTTCACTGATTTTGTCTGTTTATATGCTTGAGTTTTGACTTTCCCTTTGGAAGATTGTTCGGGGTTTGGTAATTTTGTTATTACCCTTATTTATCCCTTTTAACTTAAAACTTTCGAAGTGATGACTTCAACCTAGCCAAGAGAAACCCTTGGTTTAGTAGCTTCCTTGTTAGCACCAAGCCTCTATCACGGAATTGTTGAGAGATATTTACTCCATATGCAGGTGTTGCTGTAATGTCCCTACATATATTTATCTTAATATATGTTTTATTACGATTCGTTGGAATTTGGAGTCACGCGACACAGTAGGACGCTTCAATGACGTTACAGCAGCTTAATCGTATCGAACACGTATGGATAATGGCTTCGAGAAAGCGTTTCAAGCGATTACTTTCCTCACTTCTACATCTAACGACTACTCATCAAGTTCTACAACAGAACCAATACATAACGACTACTCACCAAGTTCTACAACAGAACCAATATATAACGACTACTCACCAAGTTCTACAACAGAACCAATACATAACGACTACTCATCAAGTTCTACAACAGAACCAATACATAGCGACTACTCACCGAGTTCTACAACAGAATCAATACATAGCGACTACTCAGCAAGTTCTACAACAGAACCAATACATAACGACTACTCACCAGGTTATATAACAGAACCAACACATAACGACTACTCACCAAGTTCTACAACAGAACCAATATCTAACAACTACTCACCAAGTTCTACAACAGTACCAATACATAACGACTACTCACCAAGTTCTACAACAGAACCAATACATAACGACTACTGACCAAATTCTACAACAGTGCCAACACATAACGACTACTCATCAAGTTCTACAACAGAACCAATACATAACGACTACTCACCAAGTTCTACAACAGAACCAATACATAACGACTACTCACCAAGTTCTACAACAGAACCAATACAAAACGAATACCCACCAAGTTATACAACAGAACCAATACATAGCGACTACTCACAAAGTTCTACAACAGAACCAATACATAACGACTACTCACCAAGTTCTACAACAGAACCAATACATAACGACTACTCACCAAGTTATACAACAGAACCAATACATAGCGACTACTCACCAGGTTATACAACAGAACCAATACATAACGACTTCTCAACAAGTTCTACAACAGAACCAATACATAACGACTACTCACCAAGTTCTACAACAGAACCAATACATAACGACTACTTACCAAGTTCTACAACACAACCTATACATAACGACTACTCACCAAGTTCTACAACAGAACCAATACATAACGACTACTCACCAAGTTCTACAACAGAACCAATACATAACGACTACTCACCAAGTTCTACAACAGAGCCAATACATAACGACTACTCATCAAGTTCTACAACAGAACCAATGCATAACGACTACTCATCAAGTTCTACAACAGAACCAATACATAGCGACTACTCACAAAGTTCTACAACAGAACCAATACATAACGATTACTCATCAAGGTCTACACAAGAACCAATACATAACGACTACTCACCAAGTTATACAACAGAACCAATACATAATGACTACTCACCAAGTTCTACAAGAGAACCAATACATAACTACTACTCACCAAGTTCTACAACAGAACAAATACATAACGACTACTCACCAAGTTCTACAACAGAACCAATACATAACGACTACTCATCAAGTTCTACAACAGAACCAATACATAGCGAATACTCATCAATGTATACAACAGAACCAATACATAGCGACTACTCACCAAGTTCTACAACAGAACCAGCACATAAAGACTACTCACCAAGTTCTACAACAGAACCAATACATAACAACTACTCACCAAGTTTCACAACAGAACCAATACATAACGACTACTCACCAAGTTATACAACACAACAAATACATAACGACTACTCACCAAGTTAAACAACATAACCAATACATAACGACTACTCACCAAGTTCTACAACAGAGCCAATACATAACGACTACTCATCAAGTTCTACAACAGAATCAATACATAACGACTACTCACCAAGTTCTACAACAGAACCAATACATAACGACTACTCACCAAGTTCAACAACAGAACCAATACATAACTAGTACTCACAAGTTCTACAACATAACCAATGCATAACGACTACTCACCAAGTTCTACACCAGAACCAATACATTACAACTACTCATCAAGTTCTACAACAGAACCAATACATAACGACTACTCACCAAGTTCTACAACAGAACCAATAAATTACGACTACTCACCAAGTTATACAACAGAGCCAATACATTACAACTACTCATCAAGTTCTACAACAGAACCAATACATAACGACTACTCACCAAGTTCTACAACAGAACCAATACATAACGACTACTCACCATGTTCTACAACAGAACCAATACATAACGACTACTCACCAAGTTCTACAACAGAACCAATACATAACGACTACTCATCAAGTTCTACAACAGAACCAATGCATAGCGACTACTCACAAAGTTCTACAACAGAACCAATACATAACGATTACTCATCAAGGTCTACACAAGAACCAATACATAACGACTACTCACCAGGTTATACAACAGAACCAATACATAACGACTACTCACCAAGTTCTACAAGAGAACCAATACATAACTACTACTCACCAAGTTCTACAACAGAATCAATACATAGCGCCTACTCACCAAGTTCTACAACAAAACCAATACATAACGACTACTCACCAAGTTCTACAACAGAACCAATACATAACAACTACTCACCAAGTTCTACAACAGAACCAATACATAACGACTACTCACCAAGTTCTACAACAGAACCAATACATAACGACTACTCATCAAGTTCTACAACAGAACCAATACATAACGAATACTCATCAATGTATACAACAGAACCAATACATAGCGACTACTCACCAAGTTCTACAACAGAACCAGCACATAAAGACTACTCACCAAGTTCTACAACAGAACCAATACATAACAACTACTCACCAAGTTCTACAACAGAACCAATACATAACGACTACTCACCAAGTTTCACAACAGAACCAATACATAACGACTACTCACCAAGTTATACAACACAACAAATACATAACGACTACTCACCAAGTTCTACAACAGAACCAATACATTACGACTACTCATCAAGTTCTACAACAGAACCAATACATAACGACTACTCACCAAGTTCTACAACAGAACCAATACATTACGACTACTCACCAAGTTATACAACAGAACCAATACATTACAACTACTCATCAAGTTCTACAACAGAACCAATACATAACGACTACTCACCAAGTTCTACAACAGAACCAATACATAGCGACTTCTCACCAAGTTCTACAACAGAACCAATACATAACGACTACTCATCAAGTTCTACAACAGAACCAATACATAACGACTACTCATCAAGTTATACAACAGAACCAATACATAGCGACTACTCACCAAGTTCTACAACAAAACCAATACATAACGACTATTCACCAAGTTCTACAACAGAACCAATACATAACAACTATTCACCAAGTTCTACAACAGAACCAATACATAACGACTACTCACCAAGTTCTACAACAGAACCAATACAAAACGAATACCCACCAAGTTATACAACAGAACCAATACATAGCGACTACTCACAAAGTTCTACAACAGAACCAATACATAACGACTACTCAACAAGTTCTACAACAGAACCAATACATAACGACTACTTACCAAGTTCTGCAACAGAACCAATACATAACGACTAATCACCAAGTTTTACAACAGAACCAATACATAACGACTATTTACCAAGTTCTACAACACCACCAATACATAACGACTACTCACCAAGTTCTACAACAGAACCAATACATAACGACTACTCACCAAGTTCTACAACAGAACCAATACATAACGACTACTCACCAAGTTCTACAACAGAACCAATACATAACGACTACTGATCAAGTTCTACAACAGAACCAATGCATAACGACTACTCATCAAGTTCTACAACATAACCAATACATAGCGGCTACTCACAAAGTTCTACATCAGAACCAATACATAACGATTACTCATCAAGGTTTACACAAGAACCAATACATAACGACTACTCACCAGGTTATACAACAGAACCAATACATAACGACTACTCACCAAGTTCTACAAGAGAACCAATACATTACTACTACTCACCAAGTTCTACAACAGAACCAAAACAAAACGACTACTCATCAAGTTCTACAACAGAACCAATACATAGCGACTACTCACAAAGTTCTACAACAGAACCAATACATAACGATTACTCATCAAGGTCTACACAAGAACCAATACATAACGACTACTCACCAGGTTATACAACAGAACCAATACATAACGACTACTCACCAAGTTCTACAAGAGAACCAATACATAACTACTACTCACCAAGTTCTACAACAGAACCAATACATAACGACTACTCACCAAGTTCTACAACAGAACCAATACATAACGACTACTCACCAAGTTCTACAACAGAACCAATACATTACGAATACTCACCAAGTTATACAACAGAACCAATACATTACAACTACTCATCAAGTTCTACAACAGAACCAATACATAACGACTACTCACCAAGTTCTACAACAGAACCAATACATAACGACTACTCATCAAGTTCTACAACAGAACCAATACATAACGACTACTCATCAAGTTATACAACAGAACCAATGCATAGCGACTACTCACCAAGTTCTACAACAAAACCAATACATAACGACTATTCACCAAGTTCTACAACAGAACCAATACATAACAACTACTCACCAAGTTCTACAACATAACCAATACATAACGACTACTCACCAAGTTCTACAACAGAACCAATACAAAACGAATACCCACCAAGTTATACAACAGAACCAATACATAGCGACTACTCACAAAGTTCTACAACAGAACCAATACATAACGACTACTCACCAAGTTCTACAACAGAACCAATACATAACGACTACTTACCAAGTTCTGCAACAGAACCAATACATAACGACTACTCACCAAGTTTTACAACAGAACCAATACATAACGACTATTTACCAAGTTCTACAACACAACCAATACATAACGACTACTCACCAAGTTCTACAACAGAACCAATGCATAACGACTACTCACCAAGTTCTACAACAGAACCAATACATAACGACTACTCACCAAGTTCTACAACAGAACCAATACATAACGACTACTCATCAAGTTCTACAACAGAACCAATGCATAACGACTACTCATCAAGTTCTACAACATAACCAATACATAGCGGCTACTCACAAAGTTCTACAACAGAACCAATACATAACGATTACTCATCAAGGTCTACACAAGAACCAATACATAACGACTACTCACCAGGTTATACAACAGAACCAATACATAACGACTACTCACCAAGTTCTACAAGAGAACCAATACATTACTACTACTCACCAAGTTCTACTACAGAACCAATACATAACGACTACTCACCAAGTTCTACAACAGAACCAAAACATAACGACTACTCATCAAGTTCTACAACAGAACCAATACATAGCGACTACTCACAAAGTTCTACAACAGAACCAATACATAACGATTACTCATCAAGGTCTACACAAGAACCAATACATAACGACTACTCACCAGGTTATACAACAGAACCAATACATAACGACTACTCACCAAGTTCTACAAGAGAACCAATACATAACTACTACTCACCAAGTTCTACAACAGAACCAATACATAACGACTACTCACCAAGTTCTACAACAGAACCAATACATAACGACTACTCATCAAGTTCTACAACAGAACCAATACATAACGACTACTCATCAAGTTATACAACAGAACCAATACATAGCGACTACTCACCAAGTTCTACAACAGAACAAATACATAACGACTACTCACCTGGTTCTACAACAGAACCAATACATAACGACTACTCACAAAGTTCTACAACAGAACCAATACATAACGACTACTCACCAAGTTCTACAACAGAACCAATACAAAACGAATACCCACCAAGTTATACAACAGAACCAATACATAGCGACTACTCACAAAGTTCTACAACAGAACCAATACATAACGACTACTCACCAAGTTCTACAAGAGAACCAATACATAACTACTACTCACCAAGTTCTACAACAGAACCAATACATAACGACTACTCACCAAGTTCTACAACAGAACCAATACATAACAACTACTCACCAAGTTCTACAACAGAACCAATACATAACGACTACTCACCAAGTTTCACAACAGAACCAATACATAACGACTACTCACCAAGTTATACAACACAAGAAATACATAACGACTACTCACCAAGTTCTACAACAGAACCAATACATTACGACTACTCATCAAGTTCTACAACAGAACCAATACATAACGACTACTCACCAAGTTCTACAACAGAACCAATACATTACGACTACTCACCAAGTTATACAACAGAACCAATACATTACAACTACTCATCAAGTTCTACAACAGAACCAATACATAACGACTACTCACCAAGTTCTACAACAGAACCAATACATAACGACTATTTACCAAGTTCTACAACAGAACCAATACATAGCGACTTCTCACCAAGTTCTACAACAGAACCAATACATAACGACTACTCATCAAGTTCTACAACAGAACCAATACATAACGACTACTCATCAAGTTATACAACAGAACCAATACATAGCGACTACTCACCAAGTTCTACAACAAAACCAATACATAACGACTATTCACCAAGTTCTACAACAGAACCAATACATAACAACTATTCACCAAGTTCTACAACAGAACCAATACATAACGACTACTCACCAAGTTCTACAACAGAACCAATACAAAACGAATACCCACCAAGTTATACAACAGAACCAATACATAGCGACTACTCACAAAGTTCTACAACAGAACCAATACATAACGACTACTCAACAAGTTCTACAACAGAACCAATACATAACGACTACTTACCAAGTTCTGCAACAGAACCAATACATAACGACTAATCACCAAGTTTTACAACAGAACCAATACATAACGACTATTTACCAAGTTCTACAACACCACCAATACATAACGACTACTCACCAAGTTCTACAACAGAACCAATACATAACGACTACTCACCAGGTTCTACAACAGAACCAATACATAACGACTACTCACCAAGTTCTACAACAGAACCAATACATAACGACTACTGATCAAGTTCTACAACAGAACCAATGCATAACGACTACTCATCAAGTTCTACAACATAACCAATACATAGCGGCTACTCACAAAGTTCTACAACAGAACCAATACATAACGATTACTCATCAAGGTTTACACAAGAACCAATACATAACGACTACTCACCAGGTTATACAACAGAACCAATACATAACGACTACTCACCAAGTTCTACAAGAGAACCAATACATTACTACTACTCACCAAGTTCTACAACAGAACCAATACATAACGACTACTCACCAAGTTCTACAACAGAACCAAAACAAAACGACTACTCATCAAGTTCTACACCAGAACCAATACATAGCGACTACTCACAAAGTTCTACAACAGAACCAATACATAACGATTACTCATCAAGGTCTACACAAGAACCAATACATAACGACTACTCACCAGGTTATACAACAGAACCAATACATAACGACTACTCACCAAGTTCTACAAGAGAACCAATACATAACTACTACTCACCAAGTTCTATAACAGAACCAATACATAACGACTACTCACCAAGTTCTACAACAGAACCAATACATTACGACTACTCACCAAGTTATACAACAGAACCAATACATTGCAACTACTCATCAAGTTCTACAACAGAACCAATACATAACGACTACTCACCAAGTTCTACAACAGAACCAATACATAGCGACTACTCATCAAGTTCTACAACAGAACCAATACATAACGACTACTCATCAAGTTATACAACAGAACCAATACATAGCGACTACTCACCAAGTTCTACAACAAAACCAATACATAACGACTATTCACCAAGTTCTACAACAGAACCAATACATAACGACTACTCATCAAGTTATACAACAGAACCAATGCATAGCGACTACTCACCAAGTTCTACAACAAAACCAATACATAACGACTATTCACCAAGTTCTACAACAGAACCAATACATAACAACTACTCACCAAGTTCTACAACATAACCAATACATAACGACTACTCACCAAGTTCTACAACAGAACCAATACAAAACGAATACCCACCAAGTTATACAACAGAACCAATACATAGCGACTACTCACAAAGTTCTACAACAGAACCAATACATAACGACTACTCACCAAGTTCTACAACAGAACCAATACATAACGACTACTTACCAAGTTCTGCAACAGAACCAATACATAACGACTACTCACCAAGTTTTACAACAGAACCAATACATAACGACTATTTACCAAGTTCTACAACACAACCAATACATAACGACTACTCACCAAGTTCTACAACAGAACCAATGCATAACGACTACTCACCAAGTTCTACAACAGAACCAATACATAACGACTACTCACCAAGTTCTACAACAGAACCAATACATAACGACTACTCATCAAGTTCTACAACAGAACCAATGCATAACGACTACTCATCAAGTTCTACAACATAACCAATACATAGCGGCTACTCACAAAGTTCTACAACAGAACCAATACATAACGATTACTCATCAAGGTCTACACAAGAACCAATACATAACGACTACTCACCAGGTTATACAACAGAACCAATACATAACGACTACTCACCAAGTTCTACAAGAGAACCAATACATTACTACTACTCACCAAGTTCTACTACAGAACCAATACATAACGACTACTCACCAAGTTCTACAACAGAACCAAAACATAACGACTACTCATCAAGTTCTACAACAGAACCAATACATAGCGACTACTCACAAAGTTCTACAACAGAACCAATACATAACGATTACTCATCAAGGTCTACACAAGAACCAATACATAACGACTACTCACCAGGTTATACAACAGAACCAATACATAACGACTACTCACCAAGTTCTACAAGAGAACCAATACATAACTACTACTCACCAAGTTCTACAACAGAACCAATACATAACGACTACTCACCAAGTTCTACAACAGAACCAATACATAACGACTACTCATCAAGTTCTACAACAGAACCAATACATAACGACTACTCATCAAGTTATACAACAGAACCAATACATAGCGACTACTCACCAAGTTCTACAACAGAACAAATACATAACGACTACTCACCTGGTTCTACAACAGAACCAATACATAACGACTACTCACAAAGTTCTACAACAGAACCAATACATAACGACTACTCACCAAGTTCTACAACAGAACCAATACAAAACGAATACCCACCAAGTTATACAACAGAACCAATACATAGCGACTACTCACAAAGTTCTACAACAGAACCAATACATAACGACTACTCACCAAGTTCTACAAGAGAACCAATACATAACTACTACTCACCAAGTTCTACAACAGAACCAATACATAACGACTACTCACCAAGTTCTACAACAGAACCAATACATAACAACTACTCACCAAGTTCTACAACAGAACCAATACATAACGACTACTCACCAAGTTTCACAACAGAACCAATACATAACGACTACTCACCAAGTTATACAACACAAGAAATACATAACGACTACTCACCAAGTTCTACAACAGAACCAATACATTACGACTACTCATCAAGTTCTACAACAGAACCAATACATAACGACTACTCACCAAGTTCTACAACAGAACCAATACATTACGACTACTCACCAAGTTATACAACAGAACCAATACATTACAACTACTCATCAAGTTCTACAACAGAACCAATACATAACGACTACTCACCAAGTTCTACAACAGAACCAATACATAACGACTATTTACCAAGTTCTACAACAGAACCAATACATAGCGACTTCTCACCAAGTTCTACAACAGAACCAATACATAACGACTACTCATCAAGTTCTACAACAGAACCAATACATAACGACTACTCATCAAGTTATACAACAGAACCAATACATAGCGACTACTCACCAAGTTCTACAACAAAACCAATACATAACGACTATTCACCAAGTTCTACAACAGAACCAATACATAACAACTATTCACCAAGTTCTACAACAGAACCAATACATAACGACTACTCACCAAGTTCTACAACAGAACCAATACAAAACGAATACCCACCAAGTTATACAACAGAACCAATACATAGCGACTACTCACAAAGTTCTACAACAGAACCAATACATAACGACTACTCAACAAGTTCTACAACAGAACCAATACATAACGACTACTTACCAAGTTCTGCAACAGAACCAATACATAACGACTAATCACCAAGTTTTACAACAGAACCAATACATAACGACTATTTACCAAGTTCTACAACACCACCAATACATAACGACTACTCACCAAGTTCTACAACAGAACCAATACATAACGACTACTCACCAGGTTCTACAACAGAACCAATACATAACGACTACTCACCAAGTTCTACAACAGAACCAATACATAACGACTACTGATCAAGTTCTACAACAGAACCAATGCATAACGACTACTCATCAAGTTCTACAACATAACCAATACATAGCGGCTACTCACAAAGTTCTACAACAGAACCAATACATAACGATTACTCATCAAGGTTTACACAAGAACCAATACATAACGACTACTCACCAGGTTATACAACAGAACCAATACATAACGACTACTCACCAAGTTCTACAAGAGAACCAATACATTACTACTACTCACCAAGTTCTACAACAGAACCAATACATAACGACTACTCACCAAGTTCTACAACAGAACCAAAACAAAACGACTACTCATCAAGTTCTACACCAGAACCAATACATAGCGACTACTCACAAAGTTCTACAACAGAACCAATACATAACGATTACTCATCAAGGTCTACACAAGAACCAATACATAACGACTACTCACCAGGTTATACAACAGAACCAATACATAACGACTACTCACCAAGTTCTACAAGAGAACCAATACATAACTACTACTCACCAAGTTCTATAACAGAACCAATACATAACGACTACTCACCAAGTTCTACAACAGAACCAATACATTACGACTACTCACCAAGTTCTACAACAGAACCAATACATTGCAACTACTCATCAAGTTCTACAACAGAACCAATACATAACGACTACTCACCAAGTTCTACAACAGAACCAATACATAGCGACTACTCATCAAGTTCTACAACAGAACCAATACATAACGACTACTCATCAAGTTATACAACAGAACCAATACATAGCGACTACTCACCAAGTTCTACAACAAAACCAATACATAACGACTATTCACCAAGTTCTACAACAGAACCAATACATAACAACTACTCACCAAGTTCTACAACAGAACCAATACATAACGACTACTCACCAAGTTCTACAACAGAACCAATACAAAACGAATACCCACCAAGTTATACAACAGAACCAATACATAGCGACTACTCACAAAGTTCTACAACAGAACCAATACATAACGACTACTCACCAAGTTCTACAACAGAACCAATACATAACGACTACTTACCAAGTTCTGCAACAGAACCAATACATAACGACTACTCACCAAGTTTTACAACAGAACCAATACATAACGACTATTTACCAAGTTCTACAACACAACCAATACATAACGACTACTCACCAAGTTCTACAACAGAACCAATGCATAGCGACTACTCACCAAGTTCTACAACAGAACCAATACATAACGACTACTCACCAAGTTCTACAACAGAACCAATACATAACGACTACTCATCAAGTTCTACAACAGAACCAATGCATAACGACTACTCATCAAGTTCTACAACATAACCAATACATAGCGGCTACTCACAAAGTTCTACAACAGAACCAATACATAACGATTACTCATCAAGGTCTACACAAGAACCAATACATAACGACTACTCACCAGGTTATACAACAGAACCAATACATAACGACTACTCACCAAGTTCTACAAGAGAACCAATACATTACTACTACTCACCAAGTTCTACTACAGAACCAATACATAACGACTACTCACCAAGTTCTACAACAGAACCAAAACATAACGACTACTCATCAAGTTCTACAACAGAACCAATACATAGCGACTACTCACAAAGTTCTACAACAGAACCAATACATAACGATTACTCATCAAGGTCTACACAAGAACCAATACATAACGACTACTCACCAGGTTATACAACAGAACCAATACATAACGACTACTCACCAAGTTCTACAAGAGAACCAATACATAACTACTACTCACCAAGTTCTACAACAGAACCAATACATAACGACTACTCACCAAGTTCTACAACAGAACCAATACATAACGACTACTCATCAAGTTCTACAACAGAACCAATACATAACGACTACTCATCAAGTTATACAACAGAACCAATACATAGCGACTACTCACCAAGTTCTACAACAGAACCAATACATAACGACTACTCACCAAGTTCTACAACAGAACCAATACATAACGACTACTCACAAAGTTCTACAACAGAACCAATACATAACGACTACTCACCAAGTTCTACAACAGAACCAATACAAAACGAATACCTACCAAGTTATACAACAGAACCAATACATAGCGACTACTCACAAAGTTCTACAACAGAACCAATACATAACGACTACTCACCAAGTTCTACAACAGAACCAATACATAACGAATACTCACCAAGTTATACTACAGAACCTATACATAACGACTACTCACCAGTTTATACAACAGAACCAATACATAACGACTACTCACCAAGTTCTACAACAGAACCAATACATAGCGACTACTTACCAAGTTCTACAACAGAACCAATACATAACGACTACTCACCAAGTTCTACAACAGAACCAATACATAACGACTACTCACAAAGTTCTACAACAGAACCAATACATAACGACTACTCACCAAGTTCTACAACAGAACCAATACAAAACGAATACCCACCAAGTTATACAACAGAACCAATACATAGCGACTACTCACAAAGTTCTACAACAGAACCAATACATAACGACTACTCACCAAGTTCTACAAGAGAACCAATACATAACTACTACTCACCAAGTTCTACAACAGAACCAATACATAACGACTACTCACCAAGTTCTACAACAGAACCAATACATAACAACTACTCACCAAGTTCTACAACAGAACCAATACATAACGACTACTCACCAAGTTTCACAACAGAACCAATACATAACGACTACTCACCAAGTTATACAACACAAGAAATACATAACGACTACTCACCAAGTTCTACAACAGAACCAATACATTACGACTACTCATCAAGTTCTACAACAGAACCAATACATAACGACTACTCACCAAGTTCTACAACAGAACCAATACATTACGACTACTCACCAAGTTATACAACAGAACCAATACATTACAACTACTCATCAAGTTCTACAACAGAACCAATACATAACGACTACTCACCAAGTTCTACAACAGAACCAATACATAACGACTATTTACCAAGTTCTACAACAGAACCAATACATAGCGACTTCTCACCAAGTTCTACAACAGAACCAATACATAACGACTACTCATCAAGTTCTACAACAGAACCAATACATAACGACTACTCATCAAGTTATACAACAGAACCAATACATAGCGACTACTCACCAAGTTCTACAACAAAACCAATACATAACGACTATTCACCAAGTTCTACAACAGAACCAATACATAACAACTATTCACCAAGTTCTACAACAGAACCAATACATAACGACTACTCACCAAGTTCTACAACAGAACCAATACAAAACGAATACCCACCAAGTTATACAACAGAACCAATACATAGCGACTACTCACAAAGTTCTACAACAGAACCAATACATAACGACTACTCAACAAGTTCTACAACAGAACCAATACATAACGACTACTTACCAAGTTCTGCAACAGAACCAATACATAACGACTAATCACCAAGTTTTACAACAGAACCAATACATAACGACTATTTACCAAGTTCTACAACACCACCAATACATAACGACTACTCACCAAGTTCTACAACAGAACCAATACATAACGACTACTCACCAGGTTCTACAACAGAACCAATACATAACGACTACTCACCAAGTTCTACAACAGAACCAATACATAACGACTACTGATCAAGTTCTACAACAGAACCAATGCATAACGACTACTCATCAAGTTCTACAACATAACCAATACATAGCGGCTACTCACAAAGTTCTACAACAGAACCAATACATAACGATTACTCATCAAGGTTTACACAAGAACCAATACATAACGACTACTCACCAGGTTATACAACAGAACCAATACATAACGACTACTCACCAAGTTCTACAAGAGAACCAATACATTACTACTACTCACCAAGTTCTACAACAGAACCAATACATAACGACTACTCACCAAGTTCTACAACAGAACCAAAACAAAACGACTACTCATCAAGTTCTACACCAGAACCAATACATAGCGACTACTCACAAAGTTCTACAACAGAACCAATACATAACGATTACTCATCAAGGTCTACACAAGAACCAATACATAACGACTACTCACCAGGTTATACAACAGAACCAATACATAACGACTACTCACCAAGTTCTACAAGAGAACCAATACATAACTACTACTCACCAAGTTCTATAACAGAACCAATACATAACGACTACTCACCAAGTTCTACAACAGAACCAATACATTACGACTACTCACCAAGTTATACAACAGAACCAATACATTACAACTACTCATCAAGTTCTACAACAGAACCAATACATAACGACTACTCACCAAGTTCTACAACAGAACCAATACATAGCGACTACTCATCAAGTTCTACAACAGAACCAATACATAACGACTACTCATCAAGTTATACAACAGAACCAATACATAGCGACTACTCACCAAGTTCTACAACAAAACCAATACATAACGACTATTCACCAAGTTCTACAACAGAACCAATACATAACAACTACTCACCAAGTTCTACAACAGAACCAATACATAACGACTACTCACCAAGTTCTACAACAGAACCAATACAAAACGAATACCCACCAAGTTATACAACAGAACCAATACATAGCGACTACTCACAAAGTTCTACAACAGAACCAATACATAACGACTACTCACCAAGTTCTACAACAGAACCAATACATAACGACTACTTACCAAGTTCTGCAACAGAACCAATACATAACGACTACTCACCAAGTTTTACAACAGAACCAATACATAACGACTATTTACCAAGTTCTACAACACAACCAATACATAACGACTACTCACCAAGTTCTACAACAGAACCAATGCATAGCGACTACTCACCAAGTTCTACAACAGAACCAATACATAACGACTACTCACCAAGTTCTACAACAGAACCAATACATAACGACTACTCATCAAGTTCTACAACAGAACCAATGCATAACGACTACTCATCAAGTTCTACAACATAACCAATACATAGCGGCTACTCACAAAGTTCTACAACAGAACCAATACATAACGATTACTCATCAAGGTCTACACAAGAACCAATACATAACGACTACTCACCAGGTTATACAACAGAACCAATACATAACGACTACTCACCAAGTTCTACAAGAGAACCAATACATTACTACTACTCACCAAGTTCTACTACAGAACCAATACATAACGACTACTCACCAAGTTCTACAACAGAACCAAAACATAACGACTACTCATCAAGTTCTACAACAGAACCAATACATAGCGACTACTCACAAAGTTCTACAACAGAACCAATACATAACGATTACTCATCAAGGTCTACACAAGAACCAATACATAACGACTACTCACCAGGTTATACAACAGAACCAATACATAACGACTACTCACCAAGTTCTACAAGAGAACCAATACATAACTACTACTCACCAAGTTCTACAACAGAACCAATACATAACGACTACTCACCAAGTTCTACAACAGAACCAATACATAACGACTACTCATCAAGTTCTACAACAGAACCAATACATAACGACTACTCATCAAGTTATACAACAGAACCAATACATAGCGACTACTCACCAAGTTCTACAACAGAACCAATACATAACGACTACTCACCAAGTTCTACAACAGAACCAATACATAACGACTACTCACAAAGTTCTACAACAGAACCAATACATAACGACTACTCACCAAGTTCTACAACAGAACCAATACAAAACGAATACCTACCAAGTTATACAACAGAACCAATACATAGCGACTACTCACAAAGTTCTACAACAGAACCAATACATAACGACTACTCACCAAGTTCTACAACAGAACCAATACATAACGAATACTCACCAAGTTATACTACAGAACCTATACATAACGACTACTCACCAGTTTATACAACAGAACCAATACATAACGACTACTCACCAAGTTCTACAACAGAACCAATACATAGCGACTACTTACCAAGTTCTACAACAGAACCAATACATAACGACTATTTACCAAGTTCTACAACACAACCAATACATACCGACTACTCACCAAGTTCTACAACATAACCAATACATAACAACTACTCGCCAAGTCCTACAACAGAACCAATACATAACGACTACTCATCAAGTTCTACAACATAACCAATACATAACGACTACTCATCAAGTCCTACAACAGAACCAATACATAACGACTACTCACCAAGTTCTACAACAGAACCAATACATAACGACTACTCACCAAGTTCTACAACAGAACCAATACATAACGACTACTCATCAAGTTCTACAACAGAACCAATGCATAACGACTACTCATCAAGTTCTACAACAGAACCAATACATAGCGACTACTCACCAAGTTCTACAAGAGAACCAATACATAACTACTACTCACCAAGTTCTACAACAGAACCAATACATAACGACTACTCACCAAGTTCTACAACAGAACCAATACATAACGACTACTCACCAAGTTCTACAACAGAACAAATACATAACGACTACTCACCAGGTTCTACAACAGGACCAATACATAACGACTACTCACAAAGTTCTACAACAGAACCAATACATAACGACTACTCACCAAGTTCTACAACAGAACCAATACAAAACGAATACCCACCAAGTTATACAACAGAACCAATACATAGCGACTACTCACAAAGTTCTACAACAGAACCAATACATAACGACTACTCACCAAGTTCTACAAGAGAACCAATACATAACTACTACTCACCAAGTTCTACAACAGAACCAATACATAACGACTACTCACCAAGTTCTACAACAGAACCAATACATAACGACTACTCATCAAGTTCTACAACAGAACCAATACATAACGACTACTCATCAAGTTATACAACAGAACCAATACATAGCGACTACTCACCAAGTTCTACAACAGAACCAATACATAACGACTACTCACCAAGTTCTACAACAGAACCAATACATAACGACTACTCACAAAGTTCTACAACAGAACCAATACATAACGACTACTCACCAAGTTCTACAACAGAACCAATACAAAACGAATACCCACCAAGTTATACAACAGAACCAATACATAGCGACTACTCACAAAGTTCTACAACAGAACCAATACATAACGACTACTCACCAAGTTCTACAACAGAACCAATACATAACGACTACTCACCAAGTTATACAACAGAACCTATACATAAAGACTACTCACCAGGTTATACAACAGAACCAATACATAACGACTACTCACCAAGTTCTACAACAGAACCAATACATAGCGACTACTTACCAAGTTCTACAACAGAACCAATACATAACGACTATTTACCAAGTTCTACAACACAACCAATACATAACGACTACTCACCAAGTTCTACAACATAACCAATACATAACGACTACTCACCAAGTCCTACAACAGAACCAATACATAACGACTACTCATCAAGTTCTACAACATAACCAATACATAACGACTACTCACCAAGTTCTACAACAGAACCAATACATAGCGACTACTCACCAAGTTCTACAAGAGAACCAATACATAACTACTACTCACCAAGTTCTACAACAGAACCAATACATAACGACTACTCACCAAGTTCTACAACAGAACCAATACATAACGACTACTCATAAAGTTCTACAACAGAACCAATACATAACGACTACTCATCAAGTTATACAACAGAACCAATACATAGCGACTACTCACCAAGTTCTACAACAGAACCAATACATAACGACTACTCACCAAGTTCTACAACAGAACCAATACATAACAACTACTCACCAAGTTCTACAACAGAACCAATACATAACGACTACTCATCAAGTTCTACAACAGAACCAATACATAGCGACTACTCACCAAGTTCTACAACAGAACCAATACATAACGACTACTCACCAAGTTCTACAACAGAACCAATACATAACGACTACTCATCAAGTTCTACAACAGAACCAATACATAGCGACTACTCATCAAGTTATACAACAGAACCAATACATAGCGACTACTCACCAAGTTCTACAACAGAACCAATACATAACGACTACTCACCAAGTTCTACAACAGAACCAATACATAACGACTACTAACAAAGTTCTACAACAGAACCAATACATAACGACTACTCACCAAGTTCTACAACAGAACCAATACAAAACGAATACCCACCAAGTTATACAACAGAACCAATACATAGCGACTACTCACAAAGTTCTACAAGAGAACCAATACATAACGACTACTCACCAAGTTCTACAACAGAACCAATACATAACGACTACTCACCAAGTTATACAACAGAACCTTTACATAAAGACTACTCACCAGGTTATACAACAGAACCAATACATAACGACTACTCACCAAGTTCTATAACAGAACCAATACATAGCGACTACTTACCAAGTTCTACAACAGAACCAATACATAACGACTACTCACCAAGTTCTACAACAGAACCAATACATAACGACTATTTACCAAGTTCTACAACACAACCAATACATAACGACTACTCACCAAGTTCTACAACAGAACCAATACATAACGACTACTCACCAAGTCCTACAACAGAACCAATGCATAACGACTACTCATCAAGTTCTACAACATAACCAATACATAACGACTACTCATCAAGTCCTACAACAGAACCAATACATAACGACTACTCACCAAGTTCTACAACAGAACCAATACATAACGACTACTCACCAAGGTCTACAACAGAACCAATACATAACGACTACTCATCAAGTTCTACAACAGAACCAATGCATAACGACTACTCATCAAGTTCTACAACAGAACCAATGCATAGCGACTACTCACCAAGTTCTACAAGAGAACCAATACATAACTACTACTCACCAAGTTCTACAACAGAACCAATACATAACGACTACTCACCAAGTTCTACAACGGAACCAATACATAACGACTACTCATAAAGTTCTAAAACAGAACCAATACATAACGACTACTCATCAAGTTATACAACAGAACCAATACATAGCGACTACTCACCAAGTTCTACAACAGAACCAATACATAACGACTACTCACCAAGTTCTACAACAGAACCAATGCATAACAACTACTCACCAAGTTCTACAACAGAACCAATACATAACGACTACTCACCAAGTTCTACAACAGAACCAATACATAACGACTACTCACAAAGTTCTACAACAGAACCAATACATAACGACTACTCACCAAGTTCTACAACAGAACCAATACAAAACGAATACCCACCAAGTTATACAACAGAACCAATACATAGCGACTACTCACAAAGTTCTACAACAGAACCAATACATAACGACTACTCACCAAGTTCTACAACAGAACCAATACATAACGACTACTCACCAAGTTATACAACAGAACCTATACATAAAGACTACTCACCAGGTTATACAACAGAACCAATACATAACGACTACTCACCAAGTTCTACAACAGAACCAATACATAGCGACTACTTACCAAGTTCTACAACACAACCAATACATAACGACTACTCACCAAGTTCTACAACATAACCAATACATAACGACTACTCACCAAGTCCTACAACAGAACCAATACATAACGACTACTCATCAAGTTCTACAACATAACCAATACATAACGACTACTCATCAAGTCCTACAACAGAACCAATACATAACGACTACTCACCAAGTTCTACAACAGAACCAATACATAACGACTACTCACCAAGTTCTACAACAGAACCAATACATAACGACTACTCATCAAGTACTACAACAGAACCAATGCATAACGACTACTCATCAAGTTCTACAACAGAACCAATACATAGCGACAACTCACCAAGTTCTACAAGAGAACCAATACATAACTACTACTCACCAAGTTCTACAACAGAACCAATACATAACGACTACTCACCAAGTTCTACAACAGAACCAATACATAACGACTACTCACCAGGTTATACAACAGAACCAATACATAACGACTACTCACCAAGTTCTACAACAGAACCAATACATAACGACAACTTTCCAAGTTCTACAACAGAACCAATACATAACGATTACTCATCAAAGTCTACACAAGAACCAATACATAACGACTACTCACCAGGTTATACAACAGAACCAATACATAACGACTACTCACCAAGTTCTACAAGAGAACCAATACATAACTACTACTCACCAAGTTCTACAACAGAACCAATACATAACGACTACTCACCAAGTTCTACAACAGAACCAATACATAACGACTACTCATCAAGTTATACAACAGAACCAATACATAGCGACTACTCACCAAGTTCTACAACAGAACCAATACATAACGACTACTCACCAAGTTCTACAACAGAACCAATACATAACAACTACTCACCAAGTTCTACAACAGAACCAATACATAACGACTACTCATCAAGTTCTACAACAGAACCAATACATAGCGACTACTCACCAAGTTCTACAACAGAACCAATACATAACGACTACTCACCAAGTTCTACAACAGAACCAATACATAACGACTACTCATCAAGTTCTACAACAGAACCAATACATAGCGACTACTCATCAAGTTATACAACAGAACCAATACATAGCGACTACTCACCAAGTTCTACAACAGAACCAATACATAACGACTACTCACCAAGTTCTACAACAGAACCAATACATAACGACTACTCACAAAGTTCTACAACAGAACCAATACATAACGACTACTCACCAAGTTCTACAACAGAACCAATACAAAACGAATACCCACCAAGTTATACAACAGAACCAATACATAGCGACTACTCACAAAGTTCTACAAGAGAACCAATACATAACGACTACTCACCAAGTTCTACAACAGAACCAATACATAACGACTACTCACCAAGTTATACAACAGAACCTATACATAAAGACTACTCACCAGGTTATACAACAGAACCAATACATAACGACTACTCACCAAGTTCTATAACAGAACCAATACATAGCGACTACTTACCAAGTTCTACAACAGAACCAATACATAACGACTACTCACCAAGTTCTACAACAGAACCAATACATAACGACTATTTACCAAGTTCTACAACACAACCAATACATAACGACTACTCACCAAGTTCTACAACAGAACCAATACATAACGACTACTCATCAAGTTCTACAACATAACCAATACATAACGACTACTCATCAAGTCCTACAACAGAACCAATACATAACGACTACTCACCAAGTTCTACAACAGAACCAATACATAACGACTACTCACCAAGGTCTACAACAGAACCAATACATAACGACTACTCATCAAGTTCTACAACAGAACCAATGCATAACGACTACTCATCAAGTTCTACAACAGAACCAATGCATAGCGACTACTCACCAAGTTCTACAAGAGAACCAATACATAACTACTACTCACCAAGTTCTACAACAGAACCAATACATAACGACTACTCACCAAGTTCTACAACGGAACCAATACATAACGACTACTCATAAAGTTCTAAAACAGAACCAATACATAACGACTACTCATCAAGTTATACAACAGAACCAATACATAGCGACTACTCACCAAGTTCTACAACAGAACCAATACATAACGACTACTCACCAAGTTCTACAACAGAACCAATGCATAACAACTACTCACCAAGTTCTACAACAGAACCAATACATAACGACTACTCACCAAGTTCTACAACAGAACCAATACATAACGACTACTCACAAAGTTCTACAACAGAACCAATACATAACGACTACTCACCAAGTTCTACAACAGAACCAATACAAAACGAATACCCACCAAGTTATACAACAGAACCAATACATAGCGACTACTCACAAAGTTCTACAACAGAACCAATACATAACGACTACTCACCAAGTTCTACAACAGAACCAATACATAACGACTACTCACCAAGTTATACAACAGAACCTATACATAAAGACTACTCACCAGGTTATACAACAGAACCAATACATAACGACTACTCACCAAGTTCTACAACAGAACCAATACATAGCGACTACTTACCAAGTTCTACAACACAACCAATACATAACGACTACTCACCAAGTTCTACAACATAACCAATACATAACGACTACTCACCAAGTCCTACAACAGAACCAATACATAACGACTACTCATCAAGTTCTACAACATAACCAATACATAACGACTACTCATCAAGTCCTACAACAGAACCAATACATAACGACTACTCACCAAGTTCTACAACAGAACCAATACATAACGACTACTCACCAAGTTCTACAACAGAACCAATACATAACGACTACTCATCAAGTACTACAACAGAACCAATGCATAACGACTACTCATCAAGTTCTACAACAGAACCAATACATAGCGACTACTCACCAAGTTCTACAAGAGAACCAATACATAACTACTACTCACCAAGTTCTACAACAGAACCAATACATAACGACTACTCACCAAGTTCTACAACAGAACCAATACATAACGACTACTCACCAGGTTATACAACAGAACCAATACATAACGACTACTCACCAAGTTCTACAACAGAACCAATACATAACGACAACTTTCCAAGTTCTACAACAGAACCAATACATAACGATTACTCATCAAAGTCTACACAAGAACCAATACATAACGACTACTCACCAGGTTATACAACAGAACCAATACATAACGACTACTCACCAAGTTCTACAAGAGAACCAATACATAACTAATACTCACCAAGTTCTACAACAGAACCAATACATAACGACTACTCACCAAGTTCTACAACAGAACCAATACATAACGACTACTCATCAAGTTATACAACAGAACCAATACATAGCGACTACTCACCAAGTTCTACAACAGAACCAATACATAACGACTACTCACCAAGTTCTACAACAGAACCAATACATAACAACTACTCACCAAGTTCTACAACAGAACCAATACATAACGACTACTCATCAAGTTCTACAACAGAACCAATACATAGCGACTACTCACCAAGTTCTACAACAGAACCAATACATAACGACTACTCACCAAGTTCTACAACAGAACCAATACATAACGACTACTCATCAAGTTCTACAACAGAACCAATACATAGCGACTACTCATCAAGTTATACAACAGAACCAATACATAGCGACTACTCACCAAGTTCTACAACAGAACCAATACATAACGACTACTCACCAAGTTCTACAACAGAACCAATACATAACGACTACTCACAAAGTTCTACAACAGAACCAATACATAACGACTACTCACCAAGTTCTACAACAGAACCAATACAAAACGAATACCCACCAAGTTATACAACAGAACCAATACATAGCGACTACTCACAAAGTTCTACAACAGAACCAATACATAACGACTACTCACCAAGTTCTACAACAGAACCAATACATAACGACTACTCACCAAGTTATACAACAGAACCTATACATAAAGACTACTCACCAGGTTATACAACAGAACCAATACATAACGACTACTCACCAAGTTCTATAACAGAACCAATACATAGCGACTACTTACCAAGTTCTACAACAGAACCAATACATAACGACTACTCACCAAGTTCTACAACAGAACCAATACATAACGACTATTTACCAAGTTCTACAACACAACCAATACATAACGACTACTCACCAAGTTCTACAACAGAACCAATACATAACGACTACTCACCAAGTCCTACAACAGAACCAATGCATAACGACTACTCATCAAGTTCTACAACATAACCAATACATAACGACTACTCATCAAGTCCTACAACAGAACCAATACATAACGACTACTCACCAAGTTCTACAACAGAACCAATACATAACGACTACTCACCAAGTTCTACAACAGAACCAATACATAACGACTACTCATCAAGTTCTACAACAGAACCAATGCATAACGACTACTCATCAAGTTCTACAACAGAACCAATGCATAGCGACTACTCACCAAGTTCTACAAGAGAACCAATACATAACTACTACTCACCAAGTTCTACAACAGAACCAATACATAACGACTACTCACCAAGTTCTACAACGGAACCAATACATAACGACTACTCATAAAGTTCTAAAACAGAACCAATACATAACGACTACTCATCAAGTTATACAACAGAACCAATACATAGCGACTACTCACCAAGTTCTACAACAGAACCAATACATAACGACTACTCACCAAGTTCTACAACAGAACCAATGCATAACAACTACTCACCAAGTTCTACAACAGAACCAATACATAACGACTACTCACCAAGTTCTACAACAGAACCAATGCATAACGACTACTCACAAAGTTCTACAACAGAACCAATACATAACGACTACTCACCAAGTTCTACAACAGAACCAATACAAAACGAATACCCACCAAGTTATACAACAGAACCAATACATAGCGACTACTCACAAAGTTCTACAACAGAACCAATACATAACGACTACTCACCAAGTTCTACAACAGAACCAATACATAACGACTACTCATCAAGTTATACAACAGAACCTATACATAAAGACTACTCACCAGGTTATACAACAGAACCAATACATAACGACTACTCACCAAGTTCTACAACAGAACCAATACATAGCGACTACTTACCAAGTTCTACAACAGAACCAATACATAACGACTATTTACCAAGTTCTACAACACAACCAATACATAACGACTACTCACCAAGTTCTACAACATAACCAATACATAACGACTACTCACCAAGTCCTACAACAGAACCAATACATAACGACTACTCATCAAGTTCTACAACATAACCAATACATAACGACTACTCATCAAGTCCTACAACAGAACCAATACATAACGACTACTCACCAAGTTCTACAACAGAACCAATACATAACGACTACTCACCAAGTTCTACAACAGAACCAATACATAACGACTACTCATCAAGTACTACAACAGAACCAATGCATAACGACTACTCATCAAGTTCTACAACAGAACCAATACATAGCGACTACTCACCAAGTTCTACAAGAGAACCAATACATAACTACTACTCACCAAGTTCTACAACAGAACCAATACATAACGACTACTCACCAAGTTCTACAACAGAACCAATACATAACGACTACTCATAAAGTTCTACAACAGAACCAATACATAACGACTACTCATAAAGTTCTACAACAGAACCAATACATAACGACTACTCATCAAGTTATACAACAGAACCAATACATAGCGACTACTCACCAAGTTCTACAACAGAACCAATACATAACAACTACTCACCAAGTTCTACAACAGAACCAATACATAACGACTACTCACCAAGTTCTACAACAGAACCAATACATAACGACTACTCATCAAGTTCTACAACAGAACCAATACATAGCGACTACTCATCAAGTTATACAACAGAACCAATACATAGCGACTACTCACCAAGTTCTACAACAGAACCAATACATAACGACTACTCACCAAGTTCTACAACAGAACCAATACATAATGACTACTCACAAAGTTCTACAACAGAACCAATACATAACGACTACTCACCAAGTTCTACAACAGAACCAATACAAAACGAATACCCACCAAGCTATACAACAGAACCAATACATAGCGACTACTCACAAAGTTCTACAACAGAACCAATACATAACGACTACTCACCAAGTTCTACAACAGAACCAATACATAACGACTACTCACCAAGTTATACAACAGAACCTATACAAAAAGACTACTCACCAGGTTATACAACAGAACCAATACATAACGACTACTCACCAAGTTCTACAACAGAACCAATACATAGCGACTACTTACCAAGTTCTACAACAGAACCAATACATAACGACTATTTACCAAGTTCTACAACACAACCAATACATAACGACTACTCACCAAGTTCTACAACATAACCAATACATAACGACTACTCACCAAGTCCTACAACAGAACCAATACATAACGACTACTCACCAAGTTCTACAACAGAACCAATACAAAACGAATACCCACCAAGTTATACAACAGAACCAATACATAGCGACTACTCACAAAGTTCTACAACAGAACCAATACATAACGACTACTCACCAAGTTCTACAACAGAACCAATACATAACGACTACTCATCAAGTTATACAACAGAACCTATACATAAAGACTACTCACCAGGTTATACAACAGAACCAATACATAACGACTACTCACCAAGTTCTACAACAGAACCAATACATAGCGACTACTTACCAAGTTCTACAACAGAACCAATACATAACGACTATTTACCAAGTTCTACAACACAACCAATACATAACGACTACTCACCAAGTTCTACAACATAACCAATACATAACGACTACTCACCAAGTCCTACAACAGAACCAATACATAACGACTACTCATCAAGTTCTACAACATAACCAATACATAACGACTACTCATCAAGTCCTACAACAGAACCAATACATAACGACTACTCACCAAGTTCTACAACAGAACCAATACATAACGACTACTCACCAAGTTCTACAACAGAACCAATACATAACGACTACTCATCAAGTACTACAACAGAACCAATGCATAACGACTACTCATCAAGTTCTACAACAGAACCAATACATAGCGACTACTCACCAAGTTCTACAAGAGAACCAATACATAACTACTACTCACCAAGTTCTACAACAGAACCAATACATAACGACTACTCACCAAGTTCTACAACAGAACCAATACATAACGACTACTCATAAAGTTCTACAACAGAACCAATACATAACGACTACTCATCAAGTTATACAACAGAACCAATACATAGCGACTACTCACCAAGTTCTACAACAGAACCAATACATAACGACTACTCACCAAGTTCTACAACAGAACCAATACATAACAACTACTCATCAAGTTCTACAACAGAACCAATACATAACGACTACTCATCAAGTTCTACAACAGAACCAATACATAGCGACTACTCACCAAGTTCTACAACAGAACCAATACATAACGACTACTCACCAAGTTCTACAACAGAACCAATACATAACGACTACTCATCAAGTTCTACAACAGAACCAATACATAGCGACTACTCATCAAGTTATACAACAGAACCAATACATAGCGACTACTCACCAAGTTCTACAACAGAACCAATACATAACGACTACTCACCAAGTTCTACAACAGAACCAATACATAACGACTACTCACAAAGTTCTACAACAGAACCAATACATAACGACTACTCACCAAGTTCTACAACAGAACCAATACAAAACGAATACCCACCAAGTTATACAACAGAACCAATACATAGCGACTACTCACAAAGTTCTACAACAGAACCAATACATAACGACTACTCACCAAGTTCTACAACAGAACCAATACATAACGACTACTCACCAAGTTATACAACAGAACCTATACATAAAGACTACTCACCAGGTTATACAACAGAACCAATACATAACGACTACTCACCAAGTTCTATAACAGAACCAATACATAGCGACTACTTACCAAGTTCTACAACAGAACCAATACATAACGACTACTCACCAAGTTCTACAACAGAAACAATACATAACGACTATTTACCAAGTTCTACAACACAACCAATACATAACGACTACTCACCAAGTTCTACAACAGAACCAATACATAACGACTACTCACCAAGACCTACAACAGAACCAATGCATAACGACTACTCATCAAGTTCTACAACATAGCCAATACATAACGATTACTCATCAAGTCCTACAACAGAACCAATACATAACGACTACTCACCAAGTTCTACAACAGAACCAATACATAACGACTACTCACCAAGTTCTACAACAGAACCAATACATAACGACTACTCATCAAGTTCTACAACAGAACCAATGCATAACGACTACTCATCAAGTTCTACAACAGAACCAATGCATAGCGACTACTCACCAAGTTCTACAAGAGAACCAATACATAACTACTACTCACCAAGTTCTACAACAGAACCAATACATAACGACTACTCACCAAGTTCTACAACGGAACCAATACATAACGACTACTCATAAAGTTCTAAAACAGAACCAATACATAACGACTACTCATCAAGTTATACAACAGAACCAATACATAGCGACTACTCACCAAGTTCTACAACAGAACCAATACATAACGACTACTCACCAAGTTCTACAACAGAACCAATGCATAACAACTACTCACCAAGTTCTACAACAGAACCAATACATAACGACTACTCATCAAGTTCTACAACAGAACCAATACATTGCGACTACTCACCAAGTTCTACAACAGAACCAATACATAACGACTACTCACCAAGTTCTACAACAGAACCAATACATAACAACTACTCACCAAGTTCTACAACAGAACCAATACATAACGACTACTCATCAAGTTCTACAACAGAACCAATACAAAACGAATACCCACCAAGTTATACAACAGAACCAATACATAGCGACTACTCACAAAGTTCTACAACAGAACCAATACATAACGTTTACTCACCAAGTTCTACAACAGAATCAATACATAACGACTACTCACCAAGTTATTCAACAGAACCAATACATAACGACTACTCACCAGGTTATACAACAGAACCAATACATAACGACTACTCACCAAGTTCTACAACAGAACCAATACATAACGACAACTTTCCAAGTTCTACAACAGAACCAATACATAACGATTACTCATCAAAGTCTACACAAGAACCAATACATAACGACTACTCACCAGGTTATACAACAGAACCAATACATAACGACTACTCACCAAGTTCTACAAGAGAACCAATACATAACTAATACTCACCAAGTTCTACAACAGAACCAATACATAACGACTACTCACCAAGTTCTACAACAGAACCAATACATAACGACTACTCATCAAGTTCTACAACAGAACCAATACATAACGAATGCTCATCAAGTTATACAACAGAACCAATACATAGCGACTACTCACCAAGTTCTACAACAGAACCAATACATAAAGACTACTCACCAAGTTATACAACAGAACCAATACATAACGACTACTCACCAAGTTTCACAACAGAACCAATACATAACGACTACTCACCAAGTTATACAACACAACAAATACATAACGACTACTCACCAAGTTAAACAACAGAACCAATATATAACGACTACTCACCAAGTTCTACAACAGAACCAATACATAACGACTACTCACCAAGTTCTACAACAGAACCAATACATAACAACTACTCACCAAGTTCTACAACAGAACCAATACATAACGACTACTCACCAAGTTCTACAACAGAACCAATACATAACGACTATTTACCAAGTTCTACAACACAACCAATACATAACGACTACTCACCAAGTTCTACAACAGAACCAATACATAACGACTACTCACCAAGTCCTACAACAGAACCAATGCATAACGACTACTCATCAAGTTCTACAACATAACCAATACATAACGACTACTCATCAAGTCCTACAACAGAACCAATACATAACGACTACTCACCAAGTTCTACAACAGAACCAATACATAACGACTACTCACCAAGTTCTACAACAGAACCAATACATAACGACTACTCATCAAGTTCTACAACAGAACCAATGCATAACGACTACTCATCAAGTTCTACAACAGAACCAATGCATAGCGTCTACTCACCAAGTTCTACAAGAGAACCAATACATAACTACTACTCACCAAGTTCTACAACAGAACCAATACATAACGACTACTCACCAAGTTCTACAACGGAACCAATACATAACGACTCCTCATAAAGTTCTAAAACAGAACCAATACATAACGACTACTCATCAAGTTATACAACAGAACCAATACATAGCGACTACTCACCAAGTTCTACAACAGAACCAATACATAACGACTACCCACCAAGTTCTACAACAGAACCAATGCATAACAACTACTCACCAAGTTCTACAACAGAACCAATACATAACGACTACTCACCAAGTTCTACAACAGAACCAATACATAACTACTACTCACAAAGTTCTACAACAGAACCAATACATAACGACTACTCACCAAGTTCTACAACAGAACCAATACAAAACGAATACCCACCAAGCTATACAACAGAACCAATACATAGCGACTACTCACAAAGTTCTACAACAGAACCAATACATAACGACTACTCACCAAGTTCTACAACAGAACCAATACATAACGACTACTCACCAAGTTATACAACAGAACCTATACATAAAGACTACTCACCAGGTTATACAACAGAACCAATACATAACGACTACTCACCAAGTTCTACAACAGAACCAATACATAGCGACTACTTACCAAGTTCTACAACAGAACCAATACATAACGACTATTTACCAAGTTCTACAACACAACCAATACATAACGACTACTCACCAAGTTCTACAACATAACCAATACATAACGACTACTCACCAAGTCCTACAACAGAACCAATACATAACGACTACTCATCAAGTTCTACAACATAACCAATACATAACGACTACTCATCAAGTCCTACAACAGAACCAATACATAGCGACTACTCACCAAGTTCTACAACAGAACCAATACATAACGACTACTCACCAAGTTCTACAACAGAACCAATACATAACGACTACTCATCAAGTACTACAACAGAACCAATGCATAACGACTACTCATCAAGTTCTACAACAGAACCAATACATAGCGACTACTCACCAAGTTCTACAAGAGAACCAATACATAACTACTACTCACCAAGTTCTACAACAGAACCAATACATAACGACTACTCATAAAGTTCTACAACAGAACCAATACATAACGACTACTCATCAAGTTATACAACAGAACCAATACATAGCGACTACTCACCAAGTTCTACAACAGAACCAATACATAACGACTACTCACCAAGTTCTACAACAGAACCAATACATAACAACTACTCACCAAGTTCTACAACAGAACCAATACATAACGACTACTCATCAAGTTCTACAACAGAACCAATACATAGCGACTACTCACCAAGTTCTACAACAGAACCAATACATAACGACTACTCACCAAGTTCTACAACAGAACCAATACATAACGACTACTCATCAAGTTCTACAACAGAACCAATACATAGCGACTACTCATCAAGTTATACAACAGAACCAATACATAGCGACTACTCACCAAGTTCTACAACAGAACCAATACATAACGACTACTCACCAAGTTCTACAACAGAACCAATACATAACGACTACTCACAAAGTTCTACAACAGAACCAATACATAACGTATACTCACCAAGTTCTACAACAGAACCAATACAAAACGAATACCCACCAAGTTATACAACAGAACCAATACATAGCGACTACTCACAAAGTTCTACAACAGAACCAATACATAACGACTACTCACCAAGTTCTACAACAGAACCAATACATAACGACTACTCACCAAGTTATACAACAGAACCTATACATAAAGACTACTCACCAGGTTATACAACAGAACCAATACATAACGACTACTCACCAAGTTCTATAACAGAACCAATACATAGCGACTACTTACCAAGTTCTACAACAGAACCAATACATAACGACTACTCACCAAGTTCTACAACAGAACCAATACATAACGACTATTTACCAAGTTCTACAACACAACCAATACATAACGACTACTCACCAAGTTCTACAACAGAACCAATACATAACGACTACTCACTAAGTCCTACAACAGAACCAATGCATAGCGACTACTCATCAAGTTCTACAACATAACCAATACATAACGACTACTCATCAAGTCCTACAACAGAACCAATACATAACGACTACTCACCAAGTTCTACAACAGAACCAATACATAACGACTACTCACCAAGTTCTACAACAGAACCAATACATAACGACTACTCATCAAGTTCTAAAACAGAACCAATGCATAACGACTACTCATCAAGTTCTACAACAGAACCAATGCATAGCGACTACTCACCAAGTTCTACAAGAGAACCAATACATAACTACTACTCACCAAGTTCTACAACAGAACCAATACATAACGACTACTCACCAAGTTCTACAACGGAACCAATACATAACGACTACTCATAAAGTTCTAAAACAGAACCAATACATAACGACTACTCATCAAGTTCTACAAGAGAACCAATACATAGCGACTACTCACCAAGTTCTACAACAGAACCAATACATAACGACTAATCACCAAGTTCTACAACAGAACCAATGCATAACAACTACTCACCAAGTTCTACAACAGAACCAATACATAACGACTACTTATCAAGTTCTACAACAGAACCAATACATAGCGACTACTCACCAAGTTCTACAACAGAACCAATACATAACGACTACTCACCAAGTTCTACAACAGAACCAATACATAATAACTACTCACCAAGTTCTACAACAGAACCAATACATAACGACTACTCATCAAGTTCTACAACAGAACCAATACAAAACGAATACCCACCAAGTTATACAACAGAACCAATACATAGCGACTACTCACAAAGTTCTACAACAGAACCAATACATAACGTTTACTCACCAAGTTCTACAACAGAACCAATACATAACGACTACTCACCAAGTTATTCAACAGAACCAATACATAACGACTACTCACCAGGTTATACAACAGAACCAATACATAACGACTACTCACCAAGTTCTACAACAGAACCAATACATAACGACAACTTTCCAAGTTCTACAACAGAACCAATACATAACGATTACTCATCAAAGTCTACACAAGAACCAATACATAACGACTACTCACCAGGTTATACAACAGAACCAATACATAACGACTACTCACCAAGTTCTACAAGAGAACCAATACATAACTACTACTCACCAAGTTCTACAACAGAACCAATACATAACGACTACTCACCAAGTTCTACAACAGAACCAATACATAACGACTACTCATCAAGTTCTACAACAGAACCAATACATAGCGACTACTCACCAAGTTCTACAACAGAACCAATACATAAAGACTACTCACCAAGTTATACAACAGAACCAATACATAACGACTACTCACCAAGTTTCACAACAGAACCAATACATAACGACTACTCACCAAGTTATACAACACAACAAATACATAACGACTACTCACCAAGTTAAACAACAGAACCAATATATAACGACTACTCACCAAGTTCTACAACAGAACCAATACATAACGACTACTCACCAAGTTCTACAACAGAACCAATACATAACAACTACTCACCAAGTTCTACAACAGAACCAATACATAACGACTACTCACCAAGTTCTACAACAGAACCAATACATAACGACTACTCACCAAGTTCTACAACAGAACCAATACATAACGACTACTCATCAAGTTCTACAACAGAGCCAATACATAACGACTACTCATCAAATTCTACAACAGAACCAATACATAACGACTACTCACCAAGTTCTACAATAGAACCAATACATATCGACTACTCATCAAGTTCTACAACAGAACCAATACATAACAACTACTCACCAAGTTCTACAACAGAACCAATACATAACGAATACTCATCAAGTTATACAACAGAACCAATACATAGCGACTACTCACCAAGTTCTACAATAGAACCAATACATAAAGACTACTCACCAAGTTCTACAACAGAACCAATACATAACAACTACTCACCAAGTTCTATAACAGAACCAATACATAACGACTACTCACCAAGTTTCACAACAGAACCAATGCATAACGACTACTCACCAAGTTATACAACACAACAAATACATAACGACTACTCACCAAGTTAAACAATAGAACCAATACATAACGACTACTCACCAAGTTCTACAACAGAACCAATACATAACGACTACTCACCAAGTTCTACAACAGAACCAATAAATAACGACTACTCACCAAGTTCTACAACAGAACCAATGCATAACGACTACTCACCAAGTTATACAACAGAACCAATACATAACGACTACTCACCAGGTTATACAACAGAACCAATACATAACGACTACTCACCAAGTTCTACAACAGAACCAATGCATAACGACTACTCACCAAGTTATACAACAGAACCAATACATAACGACTACTCACCAGGTTATACAACAGAACCAATACATAACAACTACTCACCAAGTTCTACAACAGTACCAATACATAGCGACTACTCACCAAGTTCTACAACAGAACCAATACATAACGACTACTCACCAAGTTCTACAATAGTACCAATACATAACGACTACTCACCAAGTTCTACAACAGAACCAATACATAACGACTACTCACCAAGTTCTACAACAGAAACAATACATAACGACTACTCACCAAGTTATCCAACAGAACCAATATATAACGACTACTCACCAAGTTATACAACAGAACCAATACATAGCGACTACTCACCAAGTTCTACAACAGAACCAATACATAACGACTACTCACCGAGTTCTACAACAGAACCAATACATAACGACTACTCATCAAGTTCTACAACAGAACCAATACATAACGACTACTTACCAAGTACTACACCAGAACCAATGCATAACTACTACTCACCAAGTTCTACAACAGAACCAATACATAACGACTACTCACCAAGTTATACAACAGAACCAATAAATATCGACTACTCACCAAGTTCTACAACAGAACCAATACATAACGACTACTCACCAAGTTCTACAACAGAACCAATACATAACGACTACTCACCAAGTTCTACAACAGAACCAATACATAACGACTACTCACCAAGTTCTACAACAAAACCAATATATAACAACTACTCACCAAGTTCTACAACTGAACCAATACATAACGACTACTCACCAAGTTCTACAACAGAACCAATACATAACGACTACTCACCAAGTTCTACAACAGAACCAATACATAACGACTAATCACCAAGTTCTACAACAGAACCAATACAAAACGACTACTCACAAGTTCTACAACAGAACCAATATATAACCACCACTCACTAACTTCTACAACAGAACCAATACATAGCGACTACTCACCAAGTTCTACAACAGAACCAATACATAACGACCACTCACCAAGTTCTACAACAGAACCAATACATATCGACTACTCACCAAATTTTACAACAGAACCAATACATAACGACTACTCACCAAGTTCTACAACAGAACCAATACATAACGACTACTCACCAAGTTCTACAACAGAACCAATACATAACGACTACTCACCAAGTTCTACAACAGAACCAATACATAACAACTACTCACCAGGTTATACAACAGAACCAATACATAACGACTACTCACCGACTTCTACAACAGAACCAATATATAACAACTACTAACCAATTTCTACAACAGTACCAATACATAACGACTACTCACCAAGTTCTACAACAGAACCAATACATAACGACTACTCACCAAGTTCTACAACAGTACCAATACATAACGACTACTCACCAAGTTCTACAACAGAACCAATACATAACGACTACTCACCAAGTTCTACAACAGAACCAATACATAACGACTACTCACCAAGTTCTACAACAGAACCAATACATAACGACTACTCACCAAGTTCTACAACAGAACCAATACGTAGCGACTACTCACCAAGTTATACAACAGAACCAATACATAACGACTACTCACCAAGTTCTACAACAGAACCAATGCATAACGAGTACTCAGCAAGTTCTACAACAGAACCAATACATAACGACTACTCACCAAGTTCTACAACAGAACCAATACATAACTACTACTCACCAAGTTCTATAACAGAACCAATACATAACGACTACTCACAAGTTCTACAACAGAACCAATACATAACGACTACTCACCAAGTTCTACAACAGAACCAATATATAACGACTTCTCACCAAGTTCTACAACAGAACCAATACATTACGACTACTCATCAAGTTCTACAACAGAACCAATGCATAACGACTACTCACCAAGTTATACCACAGAACCAATACATAACGACTACTCATCAAGTTCTACAACAGAACCAATACATAACGACTACTCACCAAGTTTTACAACAGAACCAATACATAACGACTACTCACCAAGTTCTACAACAGAACCAATACATAACGACTACTCACCAGGTTATACAACAGAACCAATACATAACGACTACTCACCAAGTTCTACAACAGAACCAATGCATAACGACTACTCACCAAGTTCTACAAAAGAACAAATACATAACGACTACTCACCAAGTTCTACAACAGAACCAATACATAACGACTACTCACCAAGTTATACAACAGAACCAATACATAACGACTACTCACCAAGTTCTACAACAGAACCAATACATAACTACTACTCACCAAGTTCTACAACAGAACCAATACATAACTACTACTCACAAGTTCTACAACAGAACCAATACATAACGACCACTCACTAAGTTCTACAACAGAACCAATACATAACGACTACTCACCAAGTACTACACCAGAACCAATACATAACTACTACTCATCAAGTTCTACAACAGAACCAATACATAACGACTACTCACCAAGCTCTACAACAGAACCAATACATAACGACTACTCACTAAGTTCTACAACAGAACCAATATATAGCGACTACTCACCAAGTTCTACAAAAGAACAAATACATAGCGACTACACATCAAGTTCTACAACAGAACCAATACATAACTACTACTTATCAAGTTCTACAACAGAACCAATACATTATGACTACTCATCAAGGTATACAACAGAACCAATACATAACGACTACTCATCAAGTTCTACAACAGAACCAATACATAACCACTACGCACCAAGTTCTACAACAGTACCAATACATAACGACTATTCACCAAGTTCTACAACAGAACCAATACATAACTACCACTCACCAAGTTATACAACAGAACCAATACATAACGACTACTCACCAAGTTCTACAACAGAACCAATACATAAAGACTACTCATCAAGTTCTACAACAGAACCAATACATAACGACTACTCACCAAGTTATACAACAGAACCAATACATAACGACTACTCATCAAGTTCTACAACAGAACCAATACATAACTACTACTCACAAGTTCTACAACAGAACCAATACATAACGACTACTCACCAAGTTCTATAACAGAACAAATACATAACGACTACTCACCAAGTTATACCACAGAACCAATACATAACGACTACTCACCAAGTTCTACAACAGAACCAATACATAACTACTACTCACAAAGTTCTACAACAGAACCAATACATAACGACTACTCATCAAGTTCTACAACAGAACCAATACATAACGACTACTCATCAAGTTCTACAACAGAACCAATACATAGCGACTACTCATCAAGTTCTACAACAAAACCAATACATAACGACTACTCACCAAGTTCTACAACAGAACCAATACATAACGACTACTCACCAAGTTCTACACAAATTCGTTGGTTGTTGGTTGCTAGGACACATTTTTCTCTCTTTTCACATGGATTTGGAGTACATAAATCGTTGTCCTACAATCAATTAAAAACTAAAACATAATATAATCTTAATTAAAATTTAGTATTTGGTTAATTATTGTTATTGTACTTCTATCTCTATAAATGATTAAAAATGTCCATGTCAAATTTATTGCATACGATGCATTTCAAGAATAACCTTCATCAGGTAGCTTTAGGTCGGAAGGTTGAAAAGCCAAATAAATTGAAAAGTTATGGGAGCAAGACAACCAAAGGGGCCAAGCAGGATGGCCTAAATCGGTTGTGGTCACCTATGCCTGAGAGAGGAGCACTTTACTTTTAATTTTAAGAAATACATTTTAAGAACTGTAAATTTCAACAACAATAATGTTTAGGGTTGACAAATCATTTCATTTGTTTATTATTAATAACGTTTGTAATCTACACCCATTCCTGATTATTTCCACGCAAGTTCCCTTCGCACATATCAGTTTGGTTCATATAAATTGTGCAGAATCCAATTTGGCATATATAACGTGTGGAGTCTCACAGAGAAGTATTATTGGACACAGGGCCTATGGGAAAGGGGGGTTCAGTCGGTACTTCGGGCCCGGGCCCAGAGTTCCAAGAAGAGGCCTTTGAATCTCTGAAGGACCCATAGTTTTAGAAACAGACTTTTATTTTGATTTCCCCCCATTTTTGGGGGTATTTTCAACTATTTTTAGTTTATTTAGAAAAATAATTATGTAAAATTCACTTAGACTTCTGAATTATGGTTGTTGATCATCACTCACATTTACATTGTAACCAGGTAGGCCATCATTACATTATATAACATATTTACTGTCTTTCAGTTCAAATCCTCAATTTTGAGAGAAGTCTCAGCCTGTTACCGAGGTCCCAAAGCAAACTTGTTCCGCCTTACAAAATTTATCTTGGAGGCCCAGGCGTGGACCTTTACCATTTCTTTATTATGTCAATGTCATGTCCATTAGCATAAACATAGACTGTATGCTTACACTGTATGCAGATGAATATACTATTATGGTCTCCATTTTGAAATCTGGAGGTTATCCTTCAAAATCTCAGTAAAAAACTGGAATTATTTAGAGAATGGCACATGGATAATAAGGTTTATCTAAACCTTGCTAAAACTGAAGGCATTTATTTTTGCCCAAAGCGAAAATTAAAACCACATCTGAATTTCAAATTAATCGTAATGGGCATGTAGAAAAGTCGCAAAGCAATGTTAAATATCTAGGTACTGAAATATATGTCTAGTGATAGAACAGTTAGCATTATTACTTAAAAGATCAACAGTCGTAGGACGGTTTCCAATAATGATGCAGGAACAGCCTATCCTTCCGGAGCACCTCAGTTTACTAGGTTTTTTGTGGGATATAATTTCCTGTGTTGTTTTTGTTGATCATTTTGTCCTTTTTTTTCGGTCATTATATTTTCTGTTCTTCTTCGTATGACTCCTTCTGATTACCCCTTTGGTATCTTCAAACTTTCTCAATAATAATTTACATATAATTTCCATTAATATGTGTAATCTCCCTTTTGAGGTAAGTGGGTGCTTGAATAACCTGTTTGCTTTAGCGCAATTAACAATGTTAATGCTCCTTAAAAAGTAAACGTGTTCTCGTCACAAATATAGCTGTAATACTGCTTCCGTGGCGTTAAACAACAATCAATCAATCTATCTATCCCGTCTCATTCTCCAGCTTTCTACCAAAACTGGAAAATACACAATTAAGTAAAAAAGAAAGCAATTTATCTCTCGCGAGCACCTTGTGTTCACCCGCAGTTTATTTTGTAGCATCCTTGTAGCTCATCTTTCAAGTGTTCTATCTTGGGTTTTTTGTGTGTTGTTTGTCTTCGTTCTGTGTATTGCAGCCTGTGTGACTAGATTGTCCATTCTGGGTTTACCTCTCAGAATTCTCTAACGTTTATTTACCTTTCTCCAATGCTCCAACTGTGAATAGTATGAACCTGTCCTGTTCAACGGTTGATTAACAGGATTAGTTTCTGTTAACAACTGACAATGGAGTGTATCTGGTCTGTAGTTGACAGCGTTACAATCAGTGTACATCATACAATCAGCTACACACATCCTAGGACCTACCTGGTCATACGACACGATAACATATGTGTCCATATATGTATCTTTCACAAAGCGTCCCCCAGTGATATTCTCATGGACAGCGGTTGTAATGTTAATCATATACAGAAGTAGAAACACAGACACTAAACAAGTCCTACCATACATTTTCAGGCATGGAATAAAATGATCATGTCCTTATAGTGTCATATTAAATCTGTTGTTATCAATATAAAAAATCCGATTTACCAAGAAATGTTAACATGATACAAAACGATTAAAACCTGATAACACATACATAATTAATAAAACTATTATTGTTAATTCAGCATCATAATTCCCACTAACAAAAACGTAGATATATAATTTCAAAATGGATATATCCAATAAACCATGTCAGTGCTGAAATTCAAGCTATGAGATTGAGCGGTCATACATATTTGTGTAAGGTTGATTTGATTTTTTGGTGTTTAGCGTCACTTTCAGCAATATTTCAGCTATATCAAGGCAACCAGTTTTAGTGGTGGAGGAAGCCGGAGTCCCCGGAGAGAACCACCGACCATGGGCATGCAACTGGTAAACTTTATCACTTGCGGATGCGAGTCGAGTGCACCCTTTTAGTAATTAACAAAGCAGGACGCGAACCCATGCCGTATTGGTGATAGGCTTGTATGTGTTGTTAGGTAATCCAGCTACCTAACTCATTGAGCCACCGGGCCCTGCCTGAGGGAGGAGAACCCTAGTTTTAGTAATAATTATATTATTTAGGAATTGGAAATTTCAAAATGGATATATCCAATAAGCCATGTCAGTGCCAATATTCACGACTCCGAGTGGATTGTATGACTGTTCTAACGATTTTATATATTTATTTCCTGCATTTCATTTCTATTTCTAGTATTTTTTTAGAATTACAATTTCGTGTTTTCATTTGGGGATAAGGTTATACTATTTGGTGCTAAAAGACACCTACAGCAATAGTTTCAGTTATATCGTGTAAGTTTTGTTGTTGGAGGAAACTTGTTTGCTTCTTACATATGTTATTAACCACGGCTCGCCATGTCCATGAATGATATGCTAGTGGTGATTGATACTAATTACAAAAAAATAAAATAAAAACAACAAAACAATAATAAAAAAAAGAAGAAAACAAAAACAAAGCTTTATATCACAACATACATGTAATGTCTTGATTGAAATCGTAGTAGCACTTACACTAGTTAAAAAGGAATGGATATCATTTATTGTTCCTTCACTAAAAATATGTTTTATGATATATTGACTTTCACCCCTTGAATCGACAACAGAGGAAGATTAAAAGCAAAATTATACTACAAACGTGATGATTTCAACTTCTCATTATCCAGTAGCAACATTTCAGCAGCAACAGCGTATGGAGTTTACATTTCACAACTCCTACATTATTCTAGAGCTTGTGCCGAGTACATTGATTTTCTGGAAAGAGCTATTTCTTTCTGCTATCACCGATAAGACTTTTACCACAATTGCGTATGAGTTACACGACAGTGTCCTACAAGAAACCGGGACTGCTTATCATTCGCGAGCACATGGGTTCACCCCGGGTTTTGTTTTTGGTGGGGTCCATGTTGCTGATTATTTTAGTTTTCTATGTTCTGTCTTTTGTTTTATTTGTCTTCGTTCTATATCTTAAGCTTGTGTCCAATGTTCCCTGTCTCTCTGGATTGTTCATTGATGATTGTATCGTCGGGTTTCTCTTACATCTGTTAACTGTACCCAGTGGTTTCTCTTACATCTGTTAACTGTACCCAGTGGTTTCTCTTACATCTGTTAACTGTACCCAGTGGTTTCTCTTACATCTGTTAACTGTACCCAGTGGTTTCTCTTACATCTGTTAACTGTACCCAGTGGTTTCTTTTACATCTGATAACTGTACCCAGTGGTTTCTCTTACATCTGTTAACTGTACCCAGTGGTTTCTCTTACATCTGTTAACTGTACCCAGTGGTTTCTCTTACATCTGTTAACTGTACCCAGTGGTTTCTCTTACATCTGTTAACTGTACCCAGTGGTTTCTCTTACATCTGTTAACTGTACCCAGTGGTTTCTCTTACATCTGTTAACTGTACCCAGTGGTTTCTCTTACATCTGTTAACTGTACCCAGTGGTTTCTCTTACATCTGTTAACTGTACCCAGTGGTTTCTCTTACATCTGTTAACTGTACCCAGTGGTTTCTCTTACATCTGTTAACTGTACCCAGTGGTTTCTCTTACATCTGTTAACTGTACCCAGTGGTTTCTCTTACATCTGTTAACTGTACCCAGTGGTTTCTCTTACATCTGTTAACTGTACCCAGTGGTTTCTCTTACATCTGTTAACTGTACCCAGTGGTTTCTCTTACATCTGTTAACTGTACCCAGTGGTTTCTCTTACATCTGTTAACTGTACCCAGTGGTTTCTCTTACATCTGTTAACTGTACCCAGTGGTTTCTCTTACATCTGTTAACTGTACCCAGTGGTTTCTCTTACATCTGTTAACTGTACCCAGTGGTTTCTCTTACATCTGTTAACTGTACCCAGTGGTTTCTCTTACATCTGTTAACTGTACCCAGTGGTTTCTCTTACATCTGTTAACTGTACCCAGTGGTTTCTCTTACATCTGTTAACTGTACCCAGTGGTTTCTCTTACATCTGTTAACTGTACCCAGTGGTTTCTCTTACATCTGTTAACTGTACCCAGTGGTTTCTCTTACATCTGTTAACTGTACCCAGTGGTTTCTCTTACATCTGTTAACTGTACCCAATGGTTTCTCTTACATCTGTTAACTGTACCCAGTGGTTTCTCTTACATCTGTTAACTGTAGCCAGTGGTTTCTCTTACATCTGTTAACTGTACCCAGTGGTTTCTCTTACATCTGTTAACTGTACCCAGTGGTTTCTCTTACATCTGTTAACTGTACCCAGTGGTTTCTCTTACATCTGTTAACTGTACCCAGTGGTTTCTCTTACATCTGTTAACTGTACCCAGTGGTTTCTCTTACATCTGTTAACTGTACCCAGTGGTTTCTCTTACATCTGTTAACTGTACCCAGTGGTTTCTCTTACATCTGTTAACTGTATCCAGTGGTTTCTCTTACATCTGTTAACTGTACCCAGTGGTTTCTCTTACATCTGTTAACTGTACCCAGTGGTTTCTCTTACATCTGTTAACTGTACCCAGAGATTTCCTTTTATGAAATTGTATACAACATAAAGGATGTTATGTGAATCTACTATTGAAGTAGTGTATTAATAAAATATGTGTTTCTAATTACATAATAAAAGATATATCAATAGTTTGATCTGTTATTAAACAGTTACATGTCATAATTGATTGGTTTAGAATTAACGTTTTAAAATTACCATAACAATTACAACATGTAAATAGATGTAAATATTACCTTCTAGATCATAAGTAAAGATATTGTCTGTAGTATTAAATATTACCTTCTAGAACATAATTAAAGATATTGTCTGTAGTATTAAATATTACCTTCTAGATGATAATTACAGATATTGTCTGTAGTATTAAATATTATCTTCTAGATGATAATTAAAGATATTGTCTGTAGTATTAAATATTATCTTCTAGAACATAATTAAAGATATTGTCTGTAGTATTAAATATTACCCTCTAGAACATAATTAAAGATATTGTCTGTAGTATTAAATATTACCTTCTAGAACATAATTAAAGATATTGTCTGTAGTATTAAATATTACCTTCTAGAACATAATTAAAGATATTGTCTGTAGTATTAAATATTATCTTCTAGAACATAATTAAAGATATTGTCTGTAGTATTAAATATTACCTTCTAGAACATAATTAAAGATATTGTCTGTAGTATTAAATATTATCTTCTAGAACATAATTAAAGATATTGTCTATAGTATTAAATATTATCTTCTAGAACATAATTAAAGATATTGTCTGCAGTATTAAATAAACGATATATCAACTTGAGCTATATTTAGAAACACTTTAAGTTTGTTCTCCTTATAAACGATTGTGTTAAAAATAATAATGATAAAAACAAGTAAGACTATCGATTTGCTTCAAACTTACGAATCAAATTCATGACTGATCGGTTGATTTAGAAACCAGTAGATTTATTGTATGGCTAACAATTTTCTTTTTTATTTCCTCTTGTACGCCATATTATATAGCTAAGTTGTAGCCCTGATATCAATAAAAAGAAAAGTCAATAGAAGCTGTTTGATTTATTTACTCCCAAAGACATTTAGATTATTTTGACTTTTCAATCTTTTGACTATTAGTGTACCTGATGAAGGAATTCCAGAACTAATTTATATATAGAACAGTTTGATGATACCAACGGAGTATTCAGAGGGGGTAAATCAAAGAAGGACAGACAATGCCACGGTCACACTAAATTATATATAGAACAGTTTGATGATACCAACGGGTAATCAGAGGGCGTAAATCAAAGAAGGACAGACAATGCCACGATCACACTAAATTATATATAGAACAGTTTGATGATACCAACGGGGTAATCAGAGGGCGTAAATCAAAGAAGGACAGACAATGCCACGGTCACACTAAATTATATATAGAACAGTTTGATGAAACCAACGGAGTATTCAGAGGGGGTAAATCAAAGAAGGACAGACAATGCCACGGTCACACTAAATTATATATAGAACAGTTTGATGATACCAACGGGGTCATCAGAGGGCGTAAATCAAAGAAGGACAGACAATGCCACGGTCACACTAAATTATATATAGAACAGTTTGATGATACCAACGGGGTAATCAGAGGGCGTAAATCAAAGACAGACAGACAATGCAACGATCACACTAAATTATATATAGAACAGTTTGATGCTACCAACGGGGTAATCAGAGGGCATAAATCAAAGAAGGACAGACAATGCCACGGTCAAACTAAATTATATATAGAACAGTTTGATGATACCAACGGAGTAATCATAGAGCGTAAATCAAAGAAGGACAGACAATGCCACGGTCACACTAAATTATATATAGAACAGTTTGATGATACCAACGGGGTAATCAGAGGGCGTAAATCCAAGAAGGACAGACAATGCCATGGTCAAACTAAGTTATATATAGAACAGTTTGATGATACCAACGGGGTAATCAGAGGGCGTAAATCAAAGAAGGACAGACAATGCCACGGTCACACTAAATTATATATAGAACAGTTTGATGATACCAACAGGGTAATCAGAGGGCGTAAATCAAAGAAGGACAGACAATGCCACGGTCACACTAAATTATATATAGAACAGTTTGATGATACCAACGGGGTAATCAGAGGGCGTAAATCAAAGAAGGACAGACAATGCCACGGTCACACTAAATTATATATAGAACAGTTTGATGATACCAACGGGGTAATCAGAGGGTGTAAATCAAAGAAAGACAGACAATGCCACGGTCACACTAAATTATATATAGAACAGTTTGATGATACCAACGGAGTAATTAGAGGGCGTAAATCAAAGACGGACAGACAATGCCACGGTCACACTAAATTATATATAGAACAGTTTGATGATACCAACGGAGTAATCAGAGGGCGTAAATCAAAAAAGGACAGACAATGCCACGGTCACACTAAATTATATATAGAACAGTTTGATGATACCAACGGAGTAATCAGAGGGCGTAAATCAAAGAAGGACAGACAATGCCAAGGTCACACTAAATTATATATAGAAAAGTTTGATGATACCAACGAGGTAATCAGAGGGCCTAAATCAAAGACGGACAGACAATGCCACGGTCACACTAAATTATATATAGAACAGTTTGATGATACCAACGGGTAATCAGAGGGCGTAAATCAAAGACGGACAGACAATGCCACGATCACACTAAATTATATATAGAACAGTTTGATGATACCAACGGGGTAATCAGAGGGCGTAAATCAAAGAAGGACAGACAATGCCACGGTCACACTAAATTATATATAGAACAGTTTGATGAAACCAACGGAGTATTCAGAGGGGGTAAATCAAAGAAGGACAGACAATGCCACGGTCACACTAAATTATATATAGAACAGTTTGATGATACCAACGGGGTCATCAGAGGGCGTAAATCAAAGAAGGACAGACAATGCCACGGTCACACTAAATTATATATAGAACAGTTTGATGATACCAACGGGGTAATCAGAGGGCGTAAATCAAAGACGGACAGACAATGCCACGGTCACACTAAATTATATATAGAACAGTTTGATGCTACCAACGGGGTAATCAGAGGGCATAAATCAAAGAAGGACAGACAATGCCACGGTCACACTAAATTATATATAGAACAGTTTGATGATACCAACGGAGTAATCATAGAGCGTAAATCAAAGAAGGACAGACAATGCCACGGTCACACTAAATTATATATAGAACAGTTTGATGATACCAACGGGGTAATCAGAGGGCGTAAATCCAAGAAGGACAGACAATGCCATGGTCAAACTAAGTTATATATAGAACAGTTTGATGATACCAACGGGGTAATCAGAGGGCGTAAATCAAAGAAGGACAGACAATGCCACGGTCACACTAAATTATATATAGAACAGTTTGATGATACCAACAGGGTAATCAGAGGGCGTAAATCAAAGAAGGACAGACAATGCCACGGTCACACTAAATTATATATAGAACAGTTTGATGATACCAACGGGGTAATCAGAGGGCGTAAATCAAAGAAGGACAGACAATGCCACGGTCACACTAAATTATATATAGAACAGTTTGATGATACCAACGGAGTAATTAGAGGGCGTAAATCAAAGACGGACAGACAATGCCACGGTCACACTAAATTATATATAGAACAGTTTGATGATACCAACGGAGTAATCAGAGGGCGTAAATCAAAGAAGGACAGACAATGCCACGGTCACGCTAAATTATATATAGAACAGTTTGATGATACCAACGGAGAAATCATAGGGCGTAAATCAAAGAAGGACAGACAATGCCACGGTCACACTAAATCATAAATAGAAAAGTTTGATGATACCAACGAGGTAATCAGAGGGCGTAAATCAATGACGGACAGACAATGCCACGGTCACACTAAATTATATATAGAACAGTTTGATGATAACAACGGGGTAATCAGAGGGCGTAAGTCAAAGACGGACAGACAATGCCACGGTCACACTAAATTATATATAGAACAGTTTGATGATACCAACGGAGTAATGATAGAGCGTAAATCAAAGAAGGACAGACAATGCCACGGTCACACTAAATTATATATAGAACAGTTTGATGATACCAACGGGGTAATCAGAGGGTGTAAATCCAAGAAGGACAGACAATGCCATGGTCAAACTAAGTTATATATAGAACAGTTTGATGATACCAACGGGGTAATCAGAGGGCGTAAATCAAAGAAGGACAGACAATGCCACGGTCACACTAAATTATATATAGAACAGTTTGATATACCAACGGGGTAATCAGAGGGCGTAAATCAAAGACGGACAGACAATGCCACGGTCACACTAAATTATATATAGAACAGTTTGATGCTACCAACGGGGTAATCAGAGGGCGTAAATCAAAGAAGGACAGACAATGCCACGGTCACACTAAATTATATATAGAACAGTTTGATGATACCAACGGAGTAATGATAGAGCGTAAATCAAAGAAGGACAGACAATGCCACGGTCACACTAAATTATATATAGAACAGTTTGATGATACCAACGGGGTAATCAGAGGGTGTAAATCCAAGAAGGACAGACAATGCCATGGTCAAACTAAGTTATATATAGAACAGTTTGATGATACCAACGGGGTAATCAGAGGGCGTAAATCAAAGAAGGACAGACAATGCCACGGTCACACTAAATTATATATAGAACAGTTTGATGATACCAACGGGGTAATCAGAGGGCGTAAATCAAAGAAGGACAGACAATGCCACGGTCACACTAAATTATATATAGAACAGTTTGATGATACCAACGGGGTAATCAGAGGGCGTAAATCAAAGAAGGACAGACAATGCCACGGTCACACTAAATTATATATAGAACAGTTTGATGATACCAACGGAGTAATTAGAGGGCGTATATCAAAGACGGAGAGACAATGCCACGGTCACACTAAATTATATATAGAACAGTTTGATGATACCAACGGAGTAATCAGAGGGCGTAAATCCAAGAAGGACAGACAATGCCACGGTCACGCTAAATTATATATAGAACAGTTTGATGATACCAACGGAGAAATCAGAGGGCGTAAATCAAAGACGGACAGACAATGCCACGGTCACACTAAATTATATATAGAACAGTTTGATGATAACAACGGGGTAATCAGAGGGCGTAAGTCAAAGACGGACAGACAATGCCACGGTCACACTAAATTATATATAGAACAGTTTGATGAAACCAACGGAGTATTCAGAGGGGATAAATCAAAGAAGGACAGACAATGCCACGGTCACACTAAATTATATATAGAACAGTTTGATGATACCAACGGGGTCATCAGAGGGCGTAAATCAAAGAAGGACAGACAATGCCACGGTCATACTAAATTATATATAGAACAGTTTGATGATACCAACGGGGTAATCAGAGGGCGTAAATCAAAGACGGACAGACAATGCCACGGTCACACTAAATTATATATAGAACAGTTTGATGCTACCAACGGGGTAATCAGAGGGCGTAAATCAAAGAAGGACAGACAATGCCACGGTCACACTAAATTATATATAGAACAGTTTGATGATACCAACGGAGTAATGATAGAGCGTAAATCAAAGAAGGACAGACAATGCCACGGTCACACTAAATTATATATAGAACAGTTTGATGATACCAACGGGGTAATCAGAGGGTGTAAATCCAAGAAGGACAGACAATGCCATGGTCAAACTAAGTTATATATAGAACAGTTTGATGATACCAACGGGGTAATCAGAGGGCGTAAATCAAAGAAGGACAGACAATGCCACGGTGACACTAAATTATATATAGAACAGTTTGATGATACCAACGGGGTAATCAGAGGGCGTAAATCAAAGAAGGACAGACAATGCCACGGTCACACTAAATTATATATAGAACAGTTTGATGATACCAACGGGGTAATCAGAGGGCGTAAATCAAAGAAGGACAGACAATGCCACGGTCACACTAAATTATATATAGAACAGTTTGATGATACCAACGGGGAAATCAGAGGGCGTAAATCAAAAAAGGACAAACAATGCAACGGTCACACTAAATTATATATAGAACAGTTTGATGATACCAACGGGGTAATCAGAGGGCGTAAATCAAAGAAGGAGAGACAATGCCACGGTCACACTAAATTATATATAGAACAGTTTGATGATACCAACGGAGTAATTAGAGGGCGTATATCAAAGACGGAGAGACAATGCCACGGTCACACTAAATTATATATAGAACAGTTTGATGATACCAACGGAGTAATCAGAGGGCGTAAATCAAAAAAAGGACAGACAATGCCACGGTCACACTAAATTATATATAGAACAGTTTGATGATACTAACGGGGTAATCATAGGGCGTAAATCAAAGAAGGACGTACAATGCCACGTAACACTAAATTATATATACAACAGTTTGATGATATCAACGAAGTATTCAGAGGGGGTAAATCAAAGAAGGACAGACAATGGCACGGTCACACTAAATTATATATAGAACAGTTTGATGATACCAACGGGGTCATCAGAGGGCGTAAATCAAAGACGGACAGACAATGCCACGGTCACACTAAATTATATATAGAACAGTTTGATGATACCAACGGGGTAATCAGAGGGCGTAAATCAAAGACGGACAGACAATGCCACGGTCACACTAAATATATATAGAACAGTTTGATGCTACCAACGGGGTAATCAGAGGGCGTAAATCAAAGAAGGACAGACAATGCCACGGTCACACTAAATTATATATAGAACAGTTTGATGATACCAACGGAGTAATGATAGAGCGTAAATCAAAGAAGGACAGACAATGCCACGGTCACACTAAATTATATATAGAACAGTTTGATGATACCAACAGGGTAATCAGAGGGTGTAAATCCAAGAAGGACAGACAATGCCATGGTCAAACTAAGTTATATATAGAACAGTTTGATGATACCAACGGGGTAATCAGAGGGCGTAAATCAAAGAAGGACAGACAATGCCACGGTCACACTAAATTATATATAGAACAGTTTGATGATACCAACGGGGTAATCAGAGGGCGTAAATCAAAGAAGGAAAGACAATGCCACGGTCACACTAAATTATATATAGAACAGTTTGATGATACCAACGGGGTAATCAGAGGGCGTAAATCAAAGAAGGACAGACAATGCCACAGTCACACTAAATTATATATAGAACAGTTTGATGATACCAACGGAGTAATTAGAGGGCGTAAATCAAAGACGGACAGACAATGCCACGGTCACACTAAATTATATATAGAACAGTTTGATGATACCAACGGAGTAATCAGAGGGCGTAAATCAAAGAAGGACAGACAATGCCACGGTCACGCTAAATTATATATAGAACAGTTTGATGATACCAACGGAGAAATCATAGGGCGTAAATCAAAGAAGGACAGACAATGCCATGGTCACACTAAATTATATATAGAAAAGTTTGATGATACCAACGAGGTAATCAGAGGGCGTAAATCAAAGACGGACAGACAATGCCACGGTCACACTAAATTATATATAGAACAGTTTGATGATAACAACGGAGTAATCAGAGGGCGTAAATCAAAGACGGACAGACAATGCCACGGTCACACTAAATTATATATAGAACAGTTTGATGATACCAACGGGGTAATCATAGGGCGTAAATCAAAGACGGACAGACAATGCCACGGTCACACTAAATTATATATAGAACAGTTTGATGATACCAACCGGGAAATAATAGGGCGTAAATCAAAGACGGAAAGACAATGCCACGGTCACACTAAATTATATATAGAACAGTTTGATGATACCAACAGGGAAATCATAGGGCGTAAATCAAAGACGGACAGACAATGCCACGGTCACACTAAATTATATATAGAACAGTTTGATGATACCAACGGGGAAATCAGAGGGCGTAAATCAAAGACGGACAGACAATGCCACGGTCACACTAAATTATATATAGAACAGTTTGATGATACCAACGGGGTAATCAGAGGGCGTAAATCAAAGAAGGACAGACAATGCCACGGTCACACTAAATTATATACAGAACAGTTTGATGATACCAACGGGGTAATCAGAGGGTGTAAGTCAAAAAAAGGACAGACAATGCCAGGGTCACCCTAAATTATATATAGAACAGTTTGATGATACTAACGGGGTAATCATAGGGCGTAAATCAAAGAAGGACGTACAATGCCACGTCACACTAAATTATATATACAACAGTTTGATGATATCAACGGAGTAATCAGAGAGCGTAAGTCAAAGAAGGACAAACAATGCCACGATCACACTAAATTATATATAGAACAGTTTGATAATACCAACGGAGTAATCAGAGGGCGTAAGTCAAAGACGGACAGACAATGCCACGCTCACACTAAATTATATACAGAACAGTTTGATGATACCAACGGGGTAATCAGAGGGTGTAAGTCAAAAAAAGGACAGACAATGCCACGGTCACACTAAATTATATATAGAACAGTTTGATGATACCAACGGGGAAATCAGAGGGTGTAAATCAAAGAAGGACATACAATGCCACGTCACACTAAATTATATATAGAACAGTTTGATGATTTCAACGGAGTAATCAGAGAGTGTAAGTCAAAGAAGGAAAACAATGCCACGATCACACTAAATTATATATAGAACAGTTTGATAATACCAACGGAGTAATCAGAGGGCGTAAGTCAAAGAAGGACAGACAATGCCACGGTCACACTAAATTATATATAGAACAGTTTGATGATACCAACGGGGTAATCATAGGGCGTAAATCAAAGACGGACAGACAATGCCACGGTCACACTAAATTATATATAGAACAGTTTGATGATAACAACGGCGTAATCAGAGGGCGTAAATCAAAGACGGACAGACAATGCCACGGTCACACTAAATTATATATAGAACAGTTTGATGATACCAACGGGGTAATCATAGGCCGTAAATCAAAGACGGACAGACAATGCCACGGTCACACTAAATTATATATAGAACAGTTTGATGATACCAACAGGGAACTCATAGGGCGTAAATCAAAGACGGACAGACAATGCCACGGTCACACTAAATTATATATAGAACAGTTTGATGATACCAACGGGGAAATCATAGGGCGTAAATCAAAGACGGACAGAGAATGCCACGGTCACACTAAATTATATATAGAACAGTTTGATGATACCAACGGGGTAATCAGAGGGCGTAAATCAAAGAAGGACAGACAATGCCACGGTCACACTAAATTATATACAGAACAGTTTGATGATACCAACGGGGTAATCAGAGGGTGTAAGTCAAAAAAAGGACAGACAATGCCACGTCACACTAAATTATATATAGAACAGTTTGATGATACCAACGGGGTAATCATAGAGCGTAAATCAAAGAAGGACGTACAATGCCACGTCACACTAAATTATATATACAACAGTTTGATGATATCAACGGAGTAATCAGAGAGCGTAAGTCAAAGAAGGACAAACAATGCCACGATCACACTAAATTATATATAGAACAGTTTGATAATACCAACGGAGTAATCAGAGGGCGTAAGTCAAAGACGGACAGACAATGCCACGCTCACACTAAATTATATACAGAACAGTTTGATGATACCAACGGGGTAATCAGAGGGTGTAAGTCAAAAAAATGACAGACAATGCCACGGTCACACTAAATTATATATAGAACAGTTTGATGATACCAACGGGGAAATCAGAGGGTGTAATTCAAAGAAGGACATACAATGCCACGTCACACTAAATTATATATAGAACAGTTTGATGATATCAACGGAGTAATCAGAGAGCGTAAGTCAAAGAAGAACAAACAATGCCACGATCACACTAAATTATATATAGAACAGTTTGATAATACCAACGGATTAATCAGAGGGCGTAAGTCAAAGAAGGACAGACAATGCCACGGTCACACTAAATTATATATAGAACAGTTTGATGATACCAACGGGGAAATCAGAGGGGGTAAATCAAAGAAGGACAGACAATGCGACGGTCACACTAAATTATATATAGAACAGTTTGATGATACCAACGTGGTAATCAGAGGGGTAAATCAAAGAAGGACAGACAATGCCACGGTCACACTAAATTATATATAGAACAGTTTGATGATACCAACGGGGTAATCATAGGGCGTAAATCAGAGAAGGACAGACAATGCCACGGTCACACTAAATTATATATAGAACAGTTTGATGATACCAACGGAGTAATCATAGGGCGTAAATCAAAGAAGGACAGACAATGCCACGGTCACATTAAATTATATATAGAACAGTTTGATGATACCAACGGGGTAATCTGAGGGCCTAAATCAAAGAAGGACAGACAATGCCACGGTCACATTAAATTATATATAGAACCGTTTGATGATACCAACGGGTTAATTATAGGGCGTAAATCAAAGAAGGACAGACAATGCCACGGTCACACTAAATTATATATAGAACAGTTTAATGATACCAACGGATTAATCAGAGGGCGTAAATCAAAGACGGACAGACAATGCCACGGTCACATTAAATTATATATAGAACAGTTTGATGATACCAACGGGGTAATCATAGGGCGTAAATCAAAGAAGGACAGACAATGCCACGGTCACACTAAATTAGATATCGAACAATTTGATGATACCAACAGAGTAATCATAGGGCGGAAATCAAAGACGGACAGACAATGCAACGGTCACACTATATTATATATAGAACAGTTTGATGATACCAACGGAGTATCAGATTGCGTAATTCAAAGAAGGACAGACAATGCCACTGTCACACTAAATTAGATATCGAACAGTTGGATGATACCAACGGAGTAATCATAGGGCGTAAATCAAAGAAGGACAGACAATGCCACGGTCACACTAAATTATATATAGAACAGTTTGATGATACCAACGGGTTAATCATAAGGCGTAAATCAAAGAAGGACAGACAATACCACGGTCACACTAAATTATATATAGAACAGTTTGATGATACCAACGAATTAATCAGAGGGCGTAAATCAAAGAAGGACAGACAATGCCACGGTAGCATTAAATTATATATAGAACAGTTTGATGATACCAACGGGGTAATCATAGGGCGTAAATCAAAGAAGGACAGACAATGCCACGGTCACACTAAATTATACATAGAACAGTTTGATGATACCAACGGAGTAATCAGAGGGCCTAACTCAAAGAAGAACAGACAATGCCACGGTCACACTAAATTATTCATAGAACAGTTTGATGATACCAACGGAGTAATCAGAGAGCCTAAATCAAAGAAAGACAGACAATGCCACGGTCACATTAAATTATATATAGAACAGTTTGATGATACCAACGGGGTAATCATAGGGCGTAAATCAAAGAAGGACAGACAATGCCACGGTCACATTAAATTATATATAGAACAGTTTGATGATACCAACGGATTAATCAGAGGGCGTAAATCAAAGACGGACAGACAATGCCACGGTCACATTAAATTATATATAGAACAGTTTGATGATACCAACGGGGTAATCATAGGGCGTAAATCAAAGACGGACAGACAATGCCACGGTCACACTAAATTAGATATCGAACAGTTTGATGATACCAACGGAGTAATCAGATTGCGTAAATCAAAGAAGGACAGACAATGCCACGGTCACACTAAATTAGATATCGAACAGTTGGATGATACCAACGGAGTAATCATAGGGCGTAAATCAAAGAAGGACAGACAATGCCACGGTCACACTAAATTATATATAGAACAGTTTGATGATGCCAACGGGGTAATCATAAGGCGTAAATCAAAGAAGGACACACAATGCCACGGTCACATTAAATTATATATAGAAGAGTTTGAAAATACCAACGGGGTAATCATAGGTCGTAAATCAAAGAAGGACAGACAATGCCACGGTCACACTATATTATATATAGAACAGTTTGATGATACCAACGGAGTAATCAGATTGCGTAAATCAAAGAAGGACTGACAATGCCACTGTCACACTAAATTAGATATCGAACAGTTTGATGATACCAACGGAGTAATCATAGGGCGTAAATCAAAGAAGGACAGACAATGCCACGGTCACACTAAATTATATATAGAACAGTTTGATGATACCAACGGGGTAATCATAAGGCGTAAATCAAAGAAGGACAGACAATACCACGGTCACACTAAATTATATATAGAACAGTTTGATGATGCCAACGGGGTAATCATAGGGCGTAAATCAAAGAAGGACAGACAATCCCACGGTCACATTAAATTATATATAGAACAGTTTGATGATACCAACGGGGTAATCATAACGAGTAAATCAAAGAAGGACAGACAATGCCACGGTCACACTAAATTAGATATCGAACAGTTTGATGATACCAACTGGGTAATCATAGGGCGTAAATCAAAGACGGACAGACAATTCCACGGTCACACTATATTATATATAGAACAGTTTGATGATACCAACGGAGTAATCAGATTGCGTAAATCAAAGAAGGACAGACAATGCCACTGTCACACTAAATTAGATATCGAACAGTTTGATGATACAAACGGGGTAATCATATGGCGTAAATCAAAGAAGGACAGACAATGCCACGGTCACACTAAATTATATATAGAACAGTTTGATGATACCAACGGGGTAATCATAGGGCATAAATCAAGGACGTAGAGACAATGCCATGGTCACAATAAATTATATATAGAACAGTTTGATGATACCAACGGGGTAATCATAGGGCGTAAATCAAAGACGGACAGACAATGCCACGGTCACACTAAATTAGATATCGAACAGTTTGATGATACCAACGGGGTAATCATAGGGCGTCAATCAAAGAAGGACAGACAATGCCACGGTCACACTAAATTATATATAGAACAGTTTGATGATACCAACGGGGTAATCATAGGGCGTAAATCAGAGAAGGACAGACAATGCCACGGTCACCCTAAATTATATATAGAACAGTTTGATGATACCAACGGGGTAATCAGAGGGCCTAAATCAAAGAAGGACAGACAATGCCGCGGTCACATTAAATTATATATAGAACAGTTTGATGATACCAACGGGGTAATCTGAGGGTCTAAATCAAAGAAGGACATACAATGCCACGGTCACATTAAATTATATATAGAACAGTTTGATGATACCAACGGGGTAATCATAGGGCGTAAATCAAAGAAGGACAGACAATGCCACGGTCACACTAAATTAGATATCGAACAGTTTGATGATACCAACAGAGTAATCATAGGGTGTAAATCAAAGAAGGACAGACAATGCCACGGTCACACTAAATTAGATATCGAACAGTTGGATGATACCAACGGAGTAATCATAGGGCGTAAATCAAAGAAGGACAGACAACACCACGGTCACACTAAATTATATATAGAACAGCTTGATGATACCAACGGATTAATCAGAGGGCGTAAATCAAAGAAGGACAGACAATGCCACGGTCACACTAAATTATACATAGAACAGTTTGATGATACCAACGGAGTAATCAGAGGGCCTAAATCAAAGAAGGACAGACAATGCCACGGTTACACTAAATTATACATAGAACAGTTTGATGATACCAACGGAGTAATCAGAGAGCCTAAATCAAAGAAAGACACACAATGCCACGGTCACATTAAATTATATAGAACAGTTTGATGATACAAACGAGATAATCATAGGGCGTAAATCAAAGAAGGACAGACAATGCCACGGTCACACTAAATTATATATAGAACAGTTTGATGATACCAACGGATTAATCAGAGGGCGTAAATCAAAGACCGACAGACAATGCCACGGTCACATTAAATTATATATAGAACAGTTTGATGATTCCAACGGGGTAATCATAGGGCGTAAATCAAAGAAGGACAGACAATGCCACGGTCACACTAAATTAGATATCGAACAGTTTGATGATACCAACGTGGTAATCATAGGGCGTAAATCAAAGAAGGACAGACAAAGCCACGGTCACACTAAATTATATATAGAACAGTTTGATGATACCAACGGGGTAATCATAAGGCGTAAATCAAAGAAGGACAGACAATACCACGGTCACACTAAATTATATATAGAACAGTTTGATGATGACAACGGGGTAATCATAAGGCGTAAATCAAAGAAGAACAGACAATGCCACGGTCACATTAAATTATATATAGAACAGTTTGATGATACCAACGGGGTAATCATAGGTCGTAAATCAAAGAAGGACAGACAATGCCACGGTCACACTATATTATATATAGAACAGTTTGATGATACCAACGGAGTAATCAGATTGCGTAAATCAAAGAAGGACAGACAATGCCACTGTCACACTAAATTAGATATCGAACAGTTTGATGATACCAACAGAGTAATCATAAGGCGTAAATCAAAGAAGGACAGACAATGCCACGGTCACACTAAATTATATATAGAACAGTTTGATGATGCCAACGGGGTAATCATAAGGCGTAAATCAAAGAAGGACAGACAATGCCACGGTCACATTAAATTATATATAGAACAGTTTGATGATACCAACGGGGTAATCATAGATCGTAAATCAAAGAAGGACACACAATGCCACGGTCACACTATATTATATATAGAACAGTTTGATGAAACCAACGGAGTAATCAGATTGTGTAAATCAAAGAAGGACAGACAATGCCACGGTCACACTAAATTAGATATCGAACAGTTTGATGATACCAACGGAGTAATCATAGGGCGTAAATCAAAGAAGGACAGACAATGCCACGGTCACATTAAATTATATATAGAACAGTTCGATGATTCCAACGGGGTAATCATAAGGCGTAAATCAAAGAAGGACAGACAATACCACGGTCACACTAAATTATATATAGAACAGTTTGATGATGCCAACGTGGTAATCAGAGGGCGTAAATCAAAGAAGGACAGACAATGCCACGGTCACACTAAATTATACATAGAACAGTTTGATGATACCAACGGAGTAATCAGAGGGCCTAAATCATAGAAGGACAGACAATGCCACGGTCACACTAAATTATACATAGAACAGTTTGATGATACCAACGAGATAATCATAGGGCGTAAATCAAAGAAGGACAGACAATGCCACGGTCACACTAAATTAACTGGGGAATCATAGGGCGTAAATCAAAGACGGACAGACAATTCCACGGTCACACTATATTATATATAGAACAGTTTGATGATACCAACGGAGTAATCAGATTGCGTAAATCAAAGAAGGACAGACAATGCCACTGTCACACTAAATTAGATATCGAACAGTTTGATGATACAAACGGGGTAATCATAAGGCGTAAATCAAAGAAGGACAGACAATGCCACGGTCACACTAAATTAGATATCGAACAGTTTGATGATACCAACGGGGTAATCATAGGGCGTAAATCAAAGAAGGACAGACAATGCCACGGTCACACTAAATTATATATAGAACAGTTTGATGATACCAACGGATTAATCAGAGGGCGTAAATCAAAGACGGACAGACAATGCCACGGTCACATTAAATTATATATAGAACAGTTTGATGATACCAACGGGGTAATCATAGGGCGTAAATCAAAGAAGGACAGACAATGCAACGGTCACCCTATATTATATATAGAACAGTTTGATGATACCAACGGAGTAATCAGATTGCGTAAATCAAAGAAAGACAGACAATACCACTGTCACACTAAATTAGATATCGAACAGTTGGATGATACCAACGGAGTAATCATAGGGCGTAAATCAAAGAAGGACAGACAATGCCACGGTCACACTAAATTAGATATCGAACAGTTTGATGATACCAACGGGGTAATCATAGGGCGGAAATCAAAGACGGACAGACAATGCAACGGTCACCCTATATTATATATAGAACAGTTTGATGATACCAACGGAGTAATCAGATTGCGTAAATCAAAGAAAGACAGACAATGCCACTGTCACACTAAATTAGATATCGAACAGTTGGATGATACCAACGGAGTAATCATAGGGCGTAAATCAAAGAAGGACAGACAATGCCACGGTCACACTAAATTATATATAGAACAGTTTGATGATACCAACGGGGTAATCATAAGGCGTAAATCAAAGAAGGACAGACAATACCACGGTCACACTAAATTATACATAGAACAGTTTGATGATGCCAACGGGGTAATCATAAGGCGTAAATCAAAGAAGGACAGACAATGCCACGGTCACATTAAATTATATATAGAACAGTTTGATGATACCAACGGGGTAATCATAGGTCGTAAATCAAAGAAGGACAGACAATGCCACGGTCACACTATATTATATATAGAACAGTTTGATGATACCAACGGAGTAATCAGATTGCTTAAATCAAAGAAGGACAGACAATGCCACTGTCACACTAAATTAGATATCGAACAGTTTGATGATACCAACGGAGTAATCATAGGGCGTAAATCAAAGAAGGACAGACAATGCCACGGTCACACTAAATTATATATAGAACAGTTTGATGATACCAACGGGGTAATCATAAGGCGTAATTCAAAGAAGGACAGACAATACCACGGTCACACTAAATTATATATAGAACAGTTTGATGATGCCAACGGGGTAATCATAGGGCGTAAATCAAAGAAGGACAGACAATCCCACGGTCACATTAAATTATATATAGAACAGTTTGATGATACCAACGGGGTAATCATAAGGCGTAAATCAAAGAAGGACAGACAATGCCACGGTCACACTAAATTAGATATCGAACAGTTTGATGATACCAACTGGGTAATCATAGGGCGTATATCAAAGACGGACAGAAAATTCCACGGTCACACTGTATTATATATAGAACAGTTTGATGATACCAACGGAGTAATCAGATTGCGTAAATCAAAGAAGGACAGACAATGCCACTGTCACACTAAATTAGATATCGAACAGTTTGATGATACAAACGGGGTAATCATAGGGCGTAAATCAAAGAAGGACAGACAATGCCACGGTCACACTAAATTATATATAGAACAGTTTGATGATACCAACGGGGTAATCATAGGGCATAAATCAAGGACGTACAGACAATGCCACGGTCACAATAAATTATATATAGAACAGCTTGATGATACCAACGGGGTAATCATAGGGCGTAAATCAAAGACGGACAGACAATGCCACGGTCACACTAAATTAGATATAGAACAGTTTGATGATACCACCGGGGTAATCATAGGGCGTCAATCAAAGAAGGACAGACAATGCCACGGTCACATTAAATTATATGTAGAACAGTTTGATGATACCAACGGGGTAATCATAGGGCGTAAATCAATGAAGGACAGACAATGCCACGGTCACATTAAATTATATATAGAACAGTTTGATGATACCAACGGGGTATTCATAGGGCGTAAATCAAAGAAGGACAGACAATGCCACGGTCACACTAAATTAGATATCGAAGAGTTTGATGATACCAACTGGGTAATCATAGGGCGTAAATCAAAGACGAACAGACAATTTCACGGTCACACTATATTATATATAGAACAGTTTGATGATACCAACGGAGTAATCAGATTGCGTAAATCAAAGACGGACAGACAATGCCACGGTCACACTAAATTATATATAGAACAGTTTGATGATACCAACGGGGTAATCATAGGGCGTAAATCAAAGACGGACAGACAATGCCACGGTCACACTAAATTATATATAGAACAGTTTGATGATACCAACGGGGTAATCATAGGGCATAAATCAAAGAAGGACAGACAATGCCACGGTCACACTAAATTATATATAGAACAGTTTGATGATACCAACGGGGTAATCATAGGGCGTAAATCAAAGACGGACAGACAATGCCACGGTCACACTAAATTATACATAGAACAGTTTGATGATACCAACGGGGTAATCATAGGACGTAAATCAAAGACGGACAGACAATGCCACGGTCACACTAAATAATATACAGAACAGTTTGATGATACCAACGGGGTAATAAGAGGGTGTAAATCAAAAAATGGACGACAATGCCACGTCACACTAAATTATATATACAACAGTTTGATGATATCAACGGAGTAATCAGAGAGCGTAAGTCAAAGAAGGACAAACAATGCCACGATCACACTAAATTAGATATCGAACAGTTTGATAATACCAACGGAGTAATCAGAGGGCGTAAATCAAAGACGAACAGACAATGCCACGCTCACACTAAATTATATACAGAACAGTTTGATGATACCAACGGGGTAATCAGAGGGCGTAAGTCAAAAAAAGGACAGACAATGCCACGGTCACACTAAATTATATATAGAACAGTTTGATGATACCAACAGGGAAATCAGAGGGTGTAAATCAAAGAAGGACATACAATGCCACGTCACACTAAATTATATATAGAAAAGTTTGATGATATCAACGGAGTAATCAGAGAGCGTAAGTCAAAGAAGGACAAACAATGCCACGATCACACTAAATTATATATAGAACAGTTTGATAATACCAACGGAGTAATCAGAGGGTGTAAATCAAAGACGGACAGAAAATGCCACGGTTACACTAAATTATATATAGTACAGTTTGATGATACCAACGGGGAAATCAGAGGGGGTAAATCAAAGAAGGACAGACAATGCGACGGTCACACTAAATTATATATAGAACAGTTTGATGATACCAACGGGGTAATCATAGGTCCTAAATCAAAGAAGGACAGACAATGCCACGGTCACATTAAATTATATATAGAACAGTTTGATGATACCAACGGGGTAATCATAGGGCGTAAATCAAAGAAGGACAGACAATACCACGGTCACACTAAATTATATATAGAACAGTTTGATGATACCAACGGATTAATCAGAGGGCGTAAGTCAAAGACGGACAGACAATGCCACGGTCACATTAAATTATATATAGAACAGCTTGATGACACCAACGGGGTAATCATAGGGCGTAAATCAAAGAAGGACAGACAATGCCACGGTCACACTAAATTAGATATCGAACAGTTTGATGATACCAACGGTTTATCAGATTGCGTAATTCAAAGAAGGACAGACAATGCCACTGTCACACTAAATTAGATATCAAACAGTTGGATGATACCAACGGAGTAATCATAGGGCGTAAATCAAAGAAGGACAGACAATACCACGGTCACACTAAATTATATATAGAACAGTTTGATGATACCAACGGATTAATCAGAGGGCGTAAATCAAAGAAGGACAGACAATGCCACGATAACATTAAATTATATATAGAACAGTTTGATGATACCAACGGGGTAATCATAGGGCGTAAATCAAAGAAGGACAGACAATACCACGGTCACACTAAATTATATATAGAACAGTTTGATGATACCAACGGATTAATCAGTGGGCGTAAATCAAAGAAGGACAGACAATGCCACGATAACATTAAATTATATATAGAACAGTTTGATGATACCAACGAGGTAATCATAGGGCGTAAATCAAAGAAGGACAGACAATGCCACGGTCATACTAAATTATACATAGAACAGTTTGATGATACCAACGGAGTAATCAGAGGGCCTAAATCAAAGAAGGACAGACAATGCCACGGTCACACTAAATTATACATGGAACAGTTTGATGATACCAACGGAGTAATCAGAGGGCCTAAATCAAAAAAGGACAGACAATGCCACGGTCACATTAAATTATATATAGAACAGTTTGATGATACCAACGGGGTAATCATATGGCGTAAATCAAAGAAGGACAGACAATGCCACGGTCACACTAAATTATATATAGAACAGTTTGATGATACCAACGGATAAATCAGAGGGCGTAAATCAAAGACGGACAGACAATGCCACGGTCACATTAAATTATATATAGAACAGTTTGATGATACCAACGGGGTAATCATAGGGCGTAAATCAAAGAAGGACAGACAATGCCACGGTCACACTAAATTAGATATCGAACAGTTTGATGATACCAACGGGGTAATCATAGGGCGGAAATCAAAGACGGACACACAATGCAACGGTCACACTATATTATATATAGAACAGTTTGATGATACCAACGGAGTAATCAGATTGCGTAAATCAAAGAAGGACAGACAATGCCACTGTCACACTAAATTAGATATCGAACAGTTGGATGATACCAACAGAGTAATCATAGGGCGTAAATCAAAGAAGGACAGACAATACCACGGTCACACTAAATTATATATAGAACAGTTTGATGATGCCAACGGGGTAATCATAGGGCGTAAATCAAAGAAGGACAGACAATGCCACGGTCACATTAAATTATATATAGAACAGTTTGATGATACCAACGGGGTAATCATAGGTCGTAAATCAAAGAAGGACAGACAATGCCACGGTCACACTATATTATATATAGAACAGTTTGATGATACCAACGGAGTAATCAGATTGCGTAAATCAAAGAAGGACAGACAATGCCACTGTCACACTAAATTAGATATCGAACAGTTTGATGATACCAACGGAGTAATCATAGGGCGTAAATCGAAGAAGGACAGACAATACCACGGTCACACTAAATTATATATAGAACAGTTTGATGATGCCAACGGGGTAATCATAAGGCGTAAATCAAAGAAGGACAGACAATGCCACGGTCACATTAAATTATATATAGAACAGTTTGATGATACCAACGGGGTAATCATAAGGCGTAAATCAAAGAAGGACAGACAATGCCACGGTCACACTAAATTATATATAGAACAGTTTGATGATACCAACGGGGTAATCATAGGGCGTAAATCAAAGACGGACAGTCAATGCCACGGTCACACTAAATTAGATATAGAACAGTTTGATGATACCAAAGGGGTAATCATAGGGCGTCAATCAAAGAAGGACAGACAATGCCACGGTCACATTAAATTATATGTAGAACAGTTTGATGATACCAACGGGGTAATCATAGGGCGTAAATCAAAGAAGGACAGACAATGCCACGGTCACACTAAACTAGATATCGAACAGTTTGATGATACCAACTGGGTAATCATAGGGCGTAAATCAAAGACGGACAGACAATTTCACGGTCATACTATATTATATATAGAAAAGTTTGATGATACCAACGGAGTAATCAGATTGCGTAAATCAAAGAAGGACAGACAATGCCACGGTCACACTAAATTATATATAGAACAGTTTGATGATACCAACGAGGTAATCATAGGGCGTAAATCAAAGACGGACAGACAATGCCACGGTCACACTAAATTATATATAGAAAAGTTTGATGATACCAACGGGGTAATCATAGGGCGTAAATCAAAGAAGGACAGACAATGCCACGGTCACACTAAATTATATATAGAACAGTTTGATGATACCAACTGGGTAATCATAGGGCGTAAATCAAAGACGGACAGACAATGCCACGGTCACACTAAATTAGATATCGAACAGTTTGATGATACCAACGGGGTAATCATAGGGCGTAAATCAAAGACGGACAGACAATTTCACGGTCATACTATATTATATATAGAAAAGTTTGATGATACCAACGGAGTAATCAGATTGCGTAAATCAAAGAAGGACAGACAATGCCACGGTCACACTAAATTATATATAGAACAGTTTGATGATACCAACGGGGTAATCATAGGGCGTAAATCAAAGACGGACAGACAATGCCACGGTCACACTAAATTATATATAGAAAAGTTTGATGATACCAACGGGGTAATCATAGGGCGTAAATCAAAGAAGGACAGACAATGCCACGGTCACACTAAATTATATATAGAACAGTTTGATGATACCAACTGGGTAATCATAGGGCGTAAATCTAAGACGGACAGACAATGCCACGGTCACACTAAATTATATATAGAACAGTTTGATGATACCAACGGGGTAATCATAGGGCATAAATCAAAGAAGGACAGACAATGCCACGGTCACACTAAATTATATATAGAACAGTTTGATGATACCAACGGGGTAATCATAGGGCATAAATCAAAGAAGGACAGACAAAGACACGGTCAAGAAAAAGGTGAAAAGGAGATGCATAGATCCTCAAACTCTATATAGAAAACTAAATATCGACAACGCGAATCCCACTGAAATTACGGGGTTAACACATGTGCTCTTGTCCATTCCTGATTATGGGGTGACCACATGTGCTCTTGTCCGTTCCTCATTACGGGGTGAACACATGTACTTCTGTCCATTCCTCATTACGGGGTGAACACGTGTGTTCTTGTCCTCATTCATGACCAAATTAAAGTCAGTTTAACAAGATAATAAACAGAAAGTTAATTCACCCTCAGACATGTCGTCCATATATATATTTGTATTAATGTAAGTGATCAAGATTTAATAATTTGCTATGCAAACGATTCCAGCCATTATATCCACATATTTTCGGGAAATAATTCATTGAAGGGTCATTTGACAAGGAAGTCACAAGTAGAAGTTTAAGGATGGCTCCTCATCACATCCGGTATAAGTAGAATGCATGTGGTTAATCTGACATTTCTAATGGGAGGAGGAAAGTGCTATTTATCTTATCTTACGAAACTAAAACTTTTCAATTACTTTCGGATTCGTTTTCAAGTGAAGAAATGTGATCTCCTGCACGAGGAGCAAGATGATGAAAATTGTTGATGTAGATATATTAAATGCCACGACATACATTTTTCTTATACGATCTCTGACGTAATATCAAATTAAAAACAATCAGTTTAATGTACAGTTAAACCTGTATTAAGAGGTCATCTTTGGTACAAAAAAGTGGCCATATAAGACAGGTGACTTCTTAAAAAGAGGTTGAATTTATATTAAATTTTCTATGACAGGGCAAGAAAAAAGTGATCGTTTAATACATGTGACTGCTTAATAGAGGTGACATCATGGGCAGGCTTGATTGTAATGAAGTACCAACTATCTTCCGTACCTGATGAAGGTTATTCCAGAAACATTTCGTGTGCACTACATTGGATATCCACGTTTTTATTAATATCACTGTGTCGATACCTCTGCTGGTGGACTATTAGTCCCCGAGGGTATCATCCGCCCAGTAGTCTGTGCTTGGGAACTGACATGGTATATCTATGTTGTTATTACTACCACGGTGTCGATACCTCTGTTGGTGAAGTATTAGTCTCCGAGGGTATCATCCCCCCAGTAGTCTGTGCTTGGGAACTGACATGGTATATCTATGTTGTTATTACTACCACGGTGTCGATACCTCTGTTGGTGAAGTATTAGTCTCCGAGGGAATCATCCGCCCAGTAGTCTGTGCTTGGGAACTGACATGGTATATTTATGTTTTTATTACTACCACTGTGTCGATACCTCTGTTGGTGAAGTATTAGTCCCCGAGGGTATCATCCGCCCAGTAGTCTGTGTTAACTATTAGTTCCCGGGTGTATCATCCTCCCAGTAGTCTGTGTTAACTATTAGTCCCCGGATGTATCATCCTCCCAGTAGTCTGTTTTAACTATTAGTCCCCGAGTGTATCATCCTCCCAGTAGTCTGTGTTAACTATTAGTCCCCGGGTATATCATCCTGCCAGTAGTCTGTGTTAACTATTAGTCCTCGAGGGTATCATCCACCCAGTAGTCTGTGTTTTGGCTTTTTTGATATCTACGTTTTTATTACTATCACTGTGTCGATACTCCTGCGGGTGAACTATTAGTCCCCGGGTGTATCATCCGCCCAGTAGTCTGTGTTAACTATTAGTCCCTGGGTGTATCATCCTGCCAGTAGTCTGGGTTAACTATTAGTCCCCGAGGGTATCATCCTCCCAGTAGTCTGTGTTTTGGGTACTGACATGGTATATTTGATATCTACGTTTTAATTACTATCAATATCTCGATACCTCTATTGGTGAACTATTAATCTCCGACTGTATCATCCTCCCAGTAGTCTGTGTTTTTGGGCACTGACATGGTATATTTGATATCGACGTTTTTATTACTAGCACTGTGTCGATACATCTGCTGGTGAAGTATTAGTCTCTGAGTGCATCATCCACCCAGTAGTCTGTGTTTGGACACTGACGTGGTATATTTCATATTGATGTTGTTATTACTATCACTGTGTTGATACCTCTGTTGGTGAACTTTTAGTCTTCGAGTGTGTCATCGCCCAGTAGTCTGTGTTTGGACACTGACATGGCTTATTTGATATCGACGTTTTTATTACTATCACTGTGCCGATACATCTGCTGGTGAACTTTTAGTCTCTGAGTGCATCATCCGCCCAGTAGTCTGTGCCTGGACACTGGCATGGTTTATTTCATATTGATGTTGTTATTACTATCACTGTGTTGATACCTCTGTTGGTGAACTTTTAGTCTTCGAGTGTGTCATCGCCCAGTAGTCTATGTTAACTATTAGTCCTCGAGGGTATCATCCACCCAGTAGTCTGTGTTAACTTTTAGTCCCCGAGTGTATCATCCACCCGGTAGTCTGTGTTAACTATTAGTCCTCGAGGGTATCATCCTCCCAGTAGTCTGTTTTAACTATTAGTCCCCGAGTGTATCATCCACCCAGTAGTCTGGGTTAACTATTAGTCCTCGAGGGTATCATCCACCCAGTAGTCTGTGTTTGGACACTGACATGGTATATTTGATATCTACGTTTTTATTACTACCACTGTGTCGATACCTCTGTTGGTGAACTTTTAGTCCCCGGGTGTATCATCCTCCCAGTAGTCTGTGTTTGGACACTGCCATGGTATATTTGATATCTACGTTTTTATTACTATCACTGGCGCGATATTTCTGTTGGTGAACTTTTAGTCCCCGAGTGTATCATCCACCCAGTAGTCTGTGTTTGGACACTGACATGGTATATTTGATATCTATGTTGTTATTACTATCACTAGCGCAATATTTCTGCTGGTGTACTTTTAGTCCTCGAGTGTATCATCCACCCAGTAGTCTGTGTTTGGACACTGCCATGATATATTTGATATCTACGTTTTTATTACTATCACTGGCGCGATATTTCTGCTGGTGAACTTTTAGTTCCCGGGTGTATCATCCACCCAGTAGTCTGTGTTTGGACACTGACATGGTATATTTGATATCTATGTTTTTATTACTATCACTGTGTCGATACCTCTGTTGGTGAACTTTTAGTCCCCGGGTGTATCATCCACCCAGTAGTCTGTGTTTGGACACTGACATGGTATATTTGATATCTACGTTTGTATTACTATCACTGTGTCGATACCTCTGTTGGTGAACTTTTAGTCCCCGAGTGTATCATCCACCCAGTAGTCTGTGTTTGGACACTGACATGGTATATTTGATATCTACGTTTTTATTACTATCACTGGCGCGATACCTCTGTTGGTGAACTTTTAGTCCCAGAGTGTATCATCCACCCAGTAGTCTGTGTTTGGACACTGACATGGTATATTTGATATCTATGTTTTTATTACTATCACTGTGTCGATACCTCTGTTGGTGAACTTTTAGTCCCCGTGTGTATCATTCGCCCAGTAGTCTGTGTTTGGGCACTGACATGGTATATTTGATATCTACGTTTTTATTACTATCACTGGCGCGATATTTCTGTTGGTGAACTTTTAGTCCCCGAGTGTATCATCCACCCAGTAGTCTGTGTTTGGGCACTGACATGGTATATTTGATATCTACGTTTTTATTACTATCACTGGCGCGATATTTCTGTTGGTGAACTTTTAGTCCACGAGTGTATCATCCACCCAGTAGTCTGTGTTTGGACACTGACATGGTATATTTGATATCTATGTTTTTATTACTATCACTGTGTCGATACCTCTGTTGGTGAACTTTTAGTCCCCGGGTGTATCATCCTCCCAGTAGTCTGTGTTTGGACACTGCCATGGTATATTTGATATCTACGTTTTTATTACTATCACTGGCGCGATATTTCTGTTGGTGAACTTTTAGTCCCCGAGTGTATCATCCGCCCAGTAGTCTGTGTTTGTACACTACCATGGTATATTTGATATCTATGTTGTTATTACTATCACTGTGTCGATACCTCTGTTGGTGAACTTTTAGTCCCCGAGTGTATCATCCACCCAGTAGTCTGTGTTTGGACACTGCCATTGTATATTTGATATCTATGTTGTTATTACTATCACTGTGTCGATACCTCTGTTGGTGAACTTTTAGTCCCCGAGTGTATCATCCTCCCAGTAGTCTGTGTTTGGAAACTGACATGGTATATTTGATATCTATGTTGTTATTACTATCACTGGCGCGATATTTCTGTTGGTGAACTTTTAGTCCCCGAGTGTATCATCCACCCAGTAGTCTGTGTTTGGACACTGCCATGGTATATTTGATATCTATGTTGTTATTACTATCACTAGCGCGATATTTCTGTTGGTGAACTTTTAGTCCCCGGGTGTATCATCCGCCCAGTAGTCTGTGTTAACTATTAGTCCCTGGGTGTATCATCCGCCCAGTAGTCTGTGTTAACTTTTAGTCCCCGAGTGTATCATCCGCCCAGTAGTCTGTGTTTTGGGCACTGACATGGTATATTTGATGTCTACGTTTTTATTACTATCACTGGCGCGATATTTCTGTTGGTGAACTTTTAGTCCCCGAGTGTATCATCCGCCCAGTAGTCTGTGTTTGGGGCACTGCCATGGTATATTTGATATGTACGTTTTTATTACTATCACTGGCGCGATATTTCTGTTGGTGAACTTTTAGTCCCCGAGTGTATCATCCACCCAGTAGTCTGTGTTTGGACACTGACATGGTATATTTGATATCTATGTTGTTATTACTATCACTAGCGCGATATTTCTGCTGGTGAACTTTTAGTCCTCGAGTGTATCATCCACCCAGTAGTCTGTGTTTGGACACTGCCATGATATATTTGATATCTACGTTTTTATTACTATCACTGGCGCGATATTTCTGCTGGTGAACTTTTAGTTCCCGGGTGTATCATCCACCCAGTAGTCTGTGTTTGGACACTGACATGGTATATTTGATATCTATGTTTTTATTACTATCACTGTGTCGATACCTCTGTTGGTGAACTTTTAGTCCCCGGGTGTATCATCCACCCAGTAGTCTGTGTTTGGAAACTGACATGGTATATTTGATATCTACGTTTTTATTACTATCCCTGTGTCGATACCTCTGTTGGTGAACTTTTAGTCCCCGAGTGTATCATCCACCCAGTAGTCTGTGTTTGGACACTGACATTGTATATTTGATATCTACGTTTTTATTACTATCACTGGCGCGATACCTCTGTTGGTGAACTTTTAGTCCCAGAGTGTATCATCCACCCAGTAGTCTGTGTTTGGACACTGACATGGTATATTTGATATCTATGTTTTTATTACTATCACTGTGTCGATACCTCTGTTGGTGAACTTTTAGTCCCCGGGTGTATCATCCGCCCAGTAGTCTGTGTTTGGGCACTGACATGGTATATTTGATATCTACGTTTTTATTACTATCACTGGCGCGATATTTCTGTTGGAGAACTTTTAGTCCCCGAGTGTATCATCCACCCAGTAGTCTGTGTTTGGGCACTGACATGGTATATTTGATATCTACGTTTTTATTACTATCACTGGCGCGATATTTCTGTTGGTGAACTTTTAGTCCCCGAGTGTATCATCCACCCAGTAGTCTGTGTTTGGACACTGACATGGTATATTTGATATCTATGTTTTTATTACTATCACTGTGTCGATACCTCTGTTGGTGAACTTTTAGTCCCCGGTTGTATCATCCTCCCAGTAGTCTGTGTTTGGACACTGACATGGTATATTTGATATCTACGTTTTTATTACTATCACTGTGTCGATACCTCTGTTGGTGAACTTTTAGTCCCCGAGTGTATCATCCACCCAGTAGTCTGTGTTTGGACACTGCCATGGTATATTTGATATCTATGTTGTTATTACTATCACTGTGTCGATACCTCTGTTGGTGAACCTTTAGTCCCCGAGTGTATCATCCGCCCAGTAGTCTGTGTTTGTACACTGCCATGGTATATTTGATATCTATGTTGTTATTACTATCACTGTGTCGATACCTCTGTTGGTGAACTTTTAGTCCCCAAGTGTATCATCCACCCAGTAGTCTGTGTTTGGACACTGCCATGGTATATTTGATATCTATGTTGTTATTACTATCACTGTGTCGATACCTCTGTTGGTGAACTTTTAGTCCCCGAGTTTATCATCCTCCCAGTAGTCTGTGTTTGGACACTGACATGGTATATTTGATATCTATGTTGTTATTACTATCACTGGCGCGATATTTCTGTTGGTGAACTTTTAGTCCCCGAGTGTATCATCCACCCAGTAGTCTGTGTTTGGACACTGCCATGGTATATTTGATATCTATGTTGTTATTACTATCACTAGCGCGATATTTCTGTTGGTGAACTTTTAGTCCCCGGGTGTATCATCCGCCCAGTAGTCTGTGTTAACTATTAGTCCCTGGGTGTATCATCCGCCCAGTAGTCTGTGTTAACTTTTAGTCCCCGAGTGTATCATCCACCCTGTAGTCTGTGTTTTGGGCACTGACATGGTATATTTGATATCTACGTTTTTATTACTATCACTGGCGGGATATTTCTGTTGGTGAACTTTTAGTCCCCGAGTGTATCATCCGCCCAGTAGTCTGTGTTTGGGGCACTGCCATGGTATATTTGATATCTACGTTTTTATTACTATCACTGGCGCGATATTTCTGTTGGTGAACTTTTAGTCCCCGAGTGTATCATCCACCCAGTAGTCTGTGTTTGGACACTGACATGGTATATTTGATATCTACGTTTCTATTACTATCACTGGCGCGATATTTCTGTTGGTGAACTTTTAGTCCCCGAGTGTATCATCCTCCCAGTAGTCTGTGTTTGGACACTGACATGGTATATTTGATATCTATGTTGTTATTACTAACCCTGGCGCGATATTTCTGTTGGTGAACTTTTAGTCCCCGAGTGTATCATCCACCCAGTAGTCTGTGTTTGGACACTGACATGGTATATTTGATATCTATGTTGTTATTACTATCACTGGCGCGATATTTCTGTTGGTGAACTTTTAGTCCCCGAGTGTATCATCCACCCAGTAGTCTGTCTTTGGGCACTGACATGGTATATTTGATAACTATGTTTTTATTACTATCACTGGCGAGATATTTCTGCTGGTGAACTTTTAGTCTCTGAGTGTATCATCCACCCAGTAGTCTGTGTTTTGGGCACTGACATGGTATATTTGATATCTACGTTTTTATTACTATCACTGGCGCGATATTTCTGTTGGTGAACTTTTAGTCCCAGAGTGTATCATCCACCCAGTAGTCTGTGTTTGGACACTGATATGGTATATTTGATATCTATGTTGTTATTACTATCACTAGCGCGATATTTCTGTTGGTGAACTTTTAGTCCCCGGGTGTATCATCCGCCCAGTAGTCTGTGTTAACTATTAGTCCCTGGGTGTATCATCCACCCAGTAGTCTGTGTTTGGACACTGCCATGGTATATTTGATATATATGTTTTTATTACTATCACTGGCGCGATATTTCTGCTGGTGAACTTTTAGTCTTCGAGTGTATCATCCACCCAGTAGTCTGTGTTTGGACACTGACATGGTATATTTGATATCTATGTTGTTATTACTATCACTAGCGCGATATTTCTGTTGGTGAACTTTTAGTCCCCGAGTGTATCATCCACCCAGTAGTCTGTGTTTGGACACTGACATGGTATATTTGATATCTACGTTTTTATTACTATCACTGGCGCGATATTTCTGTTGGTGAACTTTTAGTCCCCGAGTGTATCATCCACCCAGTAGTCTGTGTTTGGACACTGCCATGGTATATTTGATATCTATGTTGTTATTACTATCACTAGCGCGATATTTCTGTTGGTGAACTTTTAGTCCCCGAGTGTATCATCCACCCAGTAGTCTGTGTTTGGACACTGCCATGGTATATTTGATATCTATGTTGTTATTACTATCACTAGCGCGATATTTCTGTTGGTGAACTTTTAGTCCCCGGGTGTATCATCCGCCCAGTAGTCTGTGTTAACTTTTAGTCCCCGAGTGTATCATCCACCCAGTAGTCTGTGTTAACTTTTCGTCCCCGAGTGTATCATCCGCCCAGTAGTCTGTGTTAACTATTAGTCCCCGGGTGTATCATCCACCCAGTAGTCTGTGTTTGGACACTGACATGGTATATTTGATATCTACGTTTTTATTACTATCACTGGCGCGATATTTTTGTTGGTGAACTTTTAGTCTTCGAGTGTATCATCCACCCAGTAGTCTGTGTTTTGGGCACTGACATGGTATATTTGATATCTACGTTTTTATTACTATCACTGGCGCGATATTTCTGTTGGTGAACTTTTAGTCTTCGAGTGTATCATCCTTCCAGTTGTCTGTGTTTGGACACTGACATGGTATATTTGATATCTATGTTGTTATTACTATCACTGGCGCGATATTTCTGTTGGTGAACTTTTAGTCCCCGAGTGTATCATCCACCCGTTAGTCTGTGTTTGGACACTGACATGGTATATTTGATATCTACGTTTTTATTACTATCACTGGCGCGATATTTCTGTTGGTGAACTTTTAGTCTTCGAGTGTATCATCCACCCAGTAGTCTGTGTTTTGGGCACTGACATGGTATATTTGATATCTACGTTTTTATTACTATAACTGGCGCGATATTTCTGTTGGTGAACTTTTAGTCCCCGAGTGTATCATTCGCCCAGTAGTCTGTGTTAACTATTAGTCCCTGGGTGTATCATCCACCCAGTAGTCTGTGTTTTGGGCACTGACATGGTATATTTGATATCTACGTTTTTATTACTATCACTGGCGCGATATTTCTGTTGGTGAACTTTTAGTCCCCGAGTGTATCATCCACCCAGTAGTCTGTGTTTGGACACTGACATGGTATATTTGATATCTATGTTGTTATTACTATCACTAGCGCGATATTTCTGTTGGTGAACTTTTAGTCCCCGAGTGTATCATCCACCCAGTAGTCTGTGTTTGGACACTGACATGGTATATTTGATATCTACGTTTTTATTACTATCACTGTGTTGATACCTCTGTTGGTGAACTTTTAGTCCCCGAGTGTATCATCCACCCAGTAGTCTGTGTTTGGACACTGACATGGTATATTTCATATTGATGTTTTTTATTACTATCACTGTGTCGATACCTCTGTTGGTGAACTTTTAGTCCCCGAGTGTATCTTCCACCCAGTAGTCTGTGTTTGGACACTGACATGGTATATTTGATATCTACGTTTTTATTACTACCACTGTGTCGATACCTCTGTTGGTGAAGTTTTAGTCCCCGGGTGTATCATCCGCCCAGTAGTCTATGTTAACTATTAGTCCCCGAGTGTATCATCCGCCCAGTAGTCTGTATTTTTGGGCACTGACATGGTATATTTGATATCTACGTTTTTAATACTATCACTGGCACGATACTTCTGTTGGTTGACTTTTAGTCCCCGGGTGTATCATCCACCCAGTAGTCTGTGTTTGGACACTGACATGGTATATTTGATATCTATGTTGTTATTACTATCACTAGCGCGATATTTCTGTTGGTGAACTTTTAGTCCCCGAGTGTATCATCCACCCAGTAGTCTGTGTTTGGACACTGACATGGTATATTTGATATCTACGTTTTTATTACTATCACTGGCGCGATATTTCTGTTGGTGAACTTTTAGTCCCCGAGTGTATCATCCACCCAGTAGTCTGTGTTTGGACACTGCCATGGTATATTTGATATCTATGTTGTTATTACTATCACTAGCGCGATATTTCTGTTGGTGAACATTTAGTCCCCGAGTGTATCATCCACCCAGTAGTCTGTGTTTGGACACTGACATGGTATATTTGATATCAATGTTGTTATTACTATCACTAGCGCGATATTTCTGTTGGTGAACATTTAGTCCCCGGGTGTATCATCCGCCCAGTAGTCTGTGTTAACTTTTAGTCCCCGAGTGTATCATCCACCCAGTAGTCTGTGTTAACTTTTGGTCCCCGAGTGTATCATCCGCCCAGTATTCTGTGCTAACTATTAGTCCCCGGGTGTATCATCCACCCAGTAGTCTGTGTTTGGACACTGACATGGTATATTTGATATCTACGTTTTTATTACTATCACTGGCGCGATATTACTGTTGGTGAACTTTTAGTCTTCGAGTGTATCATCCTTCCAGTAGTCTGTGTTTGGACACTGACATGGTATATTTGATATCTACGTTTTTATTACTATCACTGGCGCGATATTTCTGTTGGTGAACTTTTAGTCTTCGAGTGTATCATCCTTCCAGTAGTCTGTATTTGGACACTGACATGGTATATTTGATATCTATGTTTTCATTACTATCACTAGCGCGATATTTCTGCTGGTGAACTTTTAGTCCCCGAGTGTATCATCCACCCAGTAGTCTGTGTTTGGACACTGCCATGGTATATTTGATATCTATGTTGTTATTACTATCACTAGCGCGATATTTCTGCTGGTGAACTTTTAGTCCCCGAGTGTATCATCCACCCAGTAGTCTGTGTTTGGACACTGACATGGTATATTTGATATCTACGTTTTTATTACTATCACTGGCGTGATATTTCTGTTGGTGAACTTTTAGTCTTCGAGTGTATCATCCACCCAGTAGTCTGTGTTTTGGGCACTGACATGGTATATTTGATATCTACGTTTTTATTACTATCACTGGCGCGATATTTCTGTTGGTGAACTTTTAGTCCCCGAGTGTATCATCCGCCCAGTAGTCTGTGTTAACTATTAGTCCCTGGGTGTATCATCCACCCAGTAGTCTGTGTTTTGGGCACTGACATGGTATATTTGATATCTACGTTTTTATTACTATCACTGGCGCGATATTTCTGTTGGTGAACTTTTAGTCCCCGAGTGTATCATCCACCCAGTAGTCTGTGTTTGGACAATGACATGGTATATTTGATATCTATGTTGTTATTACTATCACTAGGGCGATATTTCTGTTGGTGAACTTTTAGTCCCCGAGTGTATCATCCACCCAGTAGTCTGTGTTTGGACACTGACATGGTATATTTGATATCTACGTTTTTATTACTATCACTGTGTTGATACCTCTGTTGGTGAACTTTTAGTCCCCGGGTGTATCATCCACCCAGTAGTCTGTGTTTGGACACTGACATGGTATATTTCATATCTACGTTTTTATTACTACCACTGTGTCGATACCTCTGTTGGTGAAGTTTTAGTCCCCGGTGTATCATCCGCCCAGTAGTCTATGTTAACTATTAGTCCCCGAGTGTATCATTCGCCCAGTAGTCTGTATTTTTGGGCACTGACATGGTATATTTGATATCTACGTTTTTAATACTATCACTGGCACGATACTTCTGTTGGTTGACTTTTAGTCCCCGGGTGTATCATCCACCCAGTAGTCTGTGTTTGGACACTGACATGGTATATTTGATATCTATGTTGTTATTACTATCACTAGCGCGATATTTCTGTTGGTGAACTTTTAGTGCCCGAGTGTATCATCCACCCAGTAGTCTGTGTTTGGACACTGACATGGTATATTTGATATCTACGTTTTTATTACTATCACTGGCGCGATATTTCTGTTGGTGAACTTTTAGTCCCCGAGTGTATCATCCACCCAGTAGTCTGTGTTTGGACACTGCCATGGTATATTTGATATCTATGTTGTTATTACTATCACTAGCGCGATATTTCTGTTGGTGAACTTTTAGTCCCCGAGTGTATCATCCACCCAGTAGTCTGTGTTTGGACACTGACATGGTATATTTGATATCTATGTTGTTATTACTATCACTAGCGCGATATTTCTGTTGGTGAACTTTTAGTCCCCGGGTGTATCATCCGCCCAGTAGTCTGTGTTAACTTTTAGTCCCCGAGTGTATCATCCACCCAGTAGTCTGTGTTAACTTTTAGTCCCCGAGTGTATCATCCGCCCAGTAGTCTGTGTTAACTATTAGTCCCCGGGTGTATCATCCACCCAGTAGTCTGTGTTTGGACACTGACATGGTATATTTGATATCTACGTTTTTATTACTATCACTGGCGCGATATTTCTGTTGGTGAACTTTTAGTCTTCGAGTGTATCATCCTTCCAGTAGTCTGTGTTTGGACACTGACATGGTATATTTGATATCTACGTTTTTATTACTATCACTGGCGCGATATTTCTGTTGGTGAACTTTTAGTCTTCGAGTGTATCATCCTTCCAGTAGTCTGTGTTTGGACACTGACATGGTATATTTGATATCTATGTTTTAATTACTATCACTAGCGCAATATTTCTGCTGGTGAACTTTTAGTCCCCGAGTGTATCATCCACCCAGTAGTCTGTGTTTGGACACTGCCATGGTATATTTGATTTCTATGTTTTTATTACTATCACTAGCGCGATATTTCTGCTGGTGAACTTTTAGTCCCCGAGTGTATCATCCACCCAGTAGTCTGTGTCTGGACACTGCCATGGTATATTTGATATCTATGTTGTTATTACTATCACTAGCGCGATATTTCTGTTGGTGAACTTTTAGTCCCCGAGTGTATCATCCACCCTGTAGTCTGTGTTTGGACACTGACATGGTATATTTGATATCTACGTTTTTATTACTATCACTGGCGCGATATTTCTGTTGGTGAACTTTTAGTCCCCGAGTGTATCATCCACCCAGTAGTCTGTGTTTGGACACTGCCATGGTATATTTGATATCTATGTTGTTATTACTATCACTAGCACGATATTTCTGTTGGTGAACTTTTAGTCCCCGAGTGTATCATCCACCCAGTAGTCTGTGTTTGGACACTGACATGGTATATTTGATATCTATGTTGTTATTATTATCACTAGCTCGATATTTCTGTTGGTGAACTTTTAGTCCCCGGGTGTATCATCCGCCCAGTAATCTGTGTTAACTTTTAGTCCCCGAGTGTATCATCCACCCAGTAGTCTGTGTTAACTTTTAGTCCCCGAGTGTATCATCCGCCCAGTAGTCTGTGCTAACTATTAGTCCCCGGGTGTATCATCCACCCAGTAGTCTGTGTTTGGACACTGACATGGTATATTTGATATCTACGTTTTTATTACTATCACTGGCGCGATATTTCTGTTGGTGAACTTTTAGTCTTCGAGTGTATCATCATTCCAGTAGTCTGTGTTTGGACAATGACATGGTATATTTGATATCTACGTTTTTATTACTATCACTGGCGCGATATTTCTGTTGGTGAACTTTTAGTCTTCGAGTGTATCATCCTTCCAGTAGTCTGTGTTTGGACACTGACATGGTATATTTGATATCTATGTTTTTATTACTATCACTAGCGCGATATTTCTGCTGGTGAACTTTTAGTCCCCGAGTGTATCATCCACCCAGTAGTCTGTGTTTGGACACTGCCATGGTATATTTGATTTCTATGTTTTTATTACTATCACTAGCGCGATATTTCTGCTGGTGAACTTTTAGTCCCCGAGTGTATCATCCACCCAGTAGTCTGTGTTTGGACACTGCCATGGTATATTTGATATCTATGTTGTTATTACTATCACTAGCGCGATATTTCTGCTGGTGAACTTTTAGTCCCCGAGTGTATCATCCACCCAGTAGTCTGTGTTTGGACACTGACATGGTATATTTGATATCTACGTTTTTATTACAATCACTGGCACGATATTTCTGTTGGTGAACTTTTAGTCTTCGAGTGTATCATCCACCCAGTAGTCTGTGTTTTGGGCACTGCCATGGTATATTTGATATCTATGTTGTTATTACTATCACTAGCGCGATATTTCTGCTGGTGAACTTTTAGTCCCCGAGTGTATCATCCACCCAGTAGTCTGTGTTTGGACACTGACATGGTATATTTGATATCTACGTTTGTATTACTATCACTGGCGCGATATTTCTGTTGGTGAACTTTTAGTCTTCGAGTGTATCATCCACCCAGTAGTCTGTGTTTTGGGCACTGACATGGTATATTTGATATCTACGTTTTTATTACTATCACTGGCGCGATATTTCTGTTGGTGAACTTTTAGTCTTCGAGTGTATCATCCTTCCAGTAGTCTGTGTTTGGACACTGACATGGTATATTTGATAACTACGTTTTTATTACTATCACTGGCGCGATATTTCTGTTGGTGAACTGTTAGTCTTCGAGTGTATCATCCACCCAGTAGTCTGTGTTTTGGGCACTGCCATGGTATATTTGATATCTATGTTGTTATTACTATCACTAGCGCGATATTTCTGCTGGTGAACTTTTAGTCCCCGAGTGTATCATCCACCCAGTAGTCTGTGTTTGGACACTGACATGGTATATTTGATATCTACGTTTGTATTACTATCACTGGCGCGATATTTCTGTTGGTGAACTTTTAGTCTTCGAGTGTATCATCCACCCAGTAGTCTGTGTTTTGGGCACTGACATGGTATATTTGATATCTACGTTTTTATTAATATCACTGGCGCGATATTTCTGTTGGTGAACTTTTAGTCTTCGAGTGTATCATCCTTCCAGTAGTCTGTGTTTGGACACTGACATGGTATATTTGATATCTACGTTTTTATTACTATCACTGGCGCGATATTTCTGTTGGTGAACTGTTAGTCTTCGAGTGTATCATCCACCCCGTAGTCTGTGTTTTGGGCACTGCCATGGTATATTTGATATCTATGTTGTTATTACTATCACTAGCGCGATATTTCTGCTGGTGAACTTTTAGTCCCCGAGTGTATCATCCACCCAGTAGTCTGTGTTTGGACACTGACATGGTATATTTGATATCTACGTTTGTATTACTATCACTGGCGCGATATTTCTGTTGGTGAACTTTTAGTCTTCGAGTGTATCATCCACCCAGTAGTCTGTGTTTTGGGCACTGACATGGTATATTTGATATCTACGTTTTTATTACTATCACTGGCGCGATATTTCTGTTGGTGAACTTTTAGTCTTCGAGTGTACCATCCTTCCAGTAGTCTGTGTTTGGACACTGACATGGTATATTTGATAACTACGTTTTTATTACTATCACTGGCGCGATATTTCTGTTGGTGAACTGTTAGTCTTCGAGTGTATCATCCACCCAGTAGTCTGTGTTTTGGGCACTGACATGGTATATTTGATATCTACGTTTTTATTACTATCACTGGCGCGATATTTCTGTTGGTGAACTTTTAGTCTTCGAGTGTATCATCCTTCCAGTAGTCTGTGTTTGGACACTGACATGGTATATTTGATATCTACGTTTTTATTACTATCACTGGCGCGATATTTCTGTTGGTGAACTTTTAGTCTTCGAGTGTATCATCCACCCAGTAGTCTGTGTTTTGGGCACTGACATGGTATATTTGATATCTACGTTTTTATTACTATCACTGGCGCAATATTTCTGTTGCTGAACTTTTAGTCCCCGAGTGTATCATCCGCCCAGTAGTCTGTGTTAACTATTAGTCCCTGGGTGTATCATCCACCCAGTAGTCTGTGCTTGGACACTGACATGGTATATTTGATATATACGTGTTTATTACTATAACTGTGTCGATACATCTGCTGCTGAACTTTTAGTCTCTGAGTGTATCATCCTTCCAGTAGTCTGTGTTTGGACACTGACATGGTATATTTGATATCTATGTTGTTATTACTATCACTGGCGCGATATTTCTGTTGGTGAACTTTTAGTCCCCGAGTGTATCATCCACCCAGTAGTCTGTGTTTGGACACTGCCATGGTATATTTGATATCTACGTTTTTATTACTATCACTGTGTCGATACCTCTGTTGGTGAACTTTTAGTCCCCGAGTATATCATCCACCCAGTAGTCTGTGTTTGGACACTGCCATGGTATATTTGATATCTACGTTTTTATTACTATCACTGGCGCGATACCTCTGTTGGTGAACTTTTAGTCCCCGAGTGTATCATCCACCCAGTAGTCTGTGTTTGGGGCACTGACATGGTATATTTGATATCTACGTTTTTATTACTATCACTGTGTCGATACCTCTGTTGGTGAACTTTTAGTCTTCGAGTGTATCATCCACCCAGTAGTCTGTGTTTGGACACTGCCATGGTATATTTGATATCTATGTTGTTATCACTACCACTAGCGCGATATTTCTGTTGGTGAACTTTTAGTCCCCGGGTGTATCATCCGCCCAGTAGTCTGTGTTAACTATTAGTCCCTGGGTGTATCAACCACCCAGTAGTCTGTGTTTTGGGCACTGACATGGTATATTTGATATCTACGTTTTTATTACTATCACTGGCGCGATATTTCTGTTGGTGAACTTTTAGTCCCCGAGTGTATCATCCGCCCAGTAGTCTGTATTTTTGGGCACTGACATGGTATATTTGATATCTACGTTTTTAATACTATCACTGGCACGATACTTCTGTTGGTGAACTTTTAGTCCCCGAGTGTATCATCCACCCAGTAGTCTGTGTTTGGACACTGACATGGTATATTTGATATCTATGTTGTTAATACTATCACTAGCCGATATTTCTGATGGTGAACTTTTAGTCCCCGGGTGTATCATCCGCCCAGTAGTCTGTGTTAACTTTTAGTCCCTGAGTGTATCATCCACCCAGTAGTCTGTGTTAACTTTTGGTTCCCGAGTGTATCATCCGCCCAGTAGTCTGTGTTAACTATTAGTCCCCGGGTGTATCATCCACCCAGTAATCTGTGTTTGGACACTGACATGGTATATTTGATATCTACGTTTTTATTACTATCACTGGCGCGATATTTCTGTTGGTGAACTTTTAGTCTTCGAGTGTATCATCCTTCCAGTAGTCTGTGTTTGGACACTGACATGGTATATTTGATATCTACGTTTTTATTACTATCACTGGCGCGATATTTCTGTTGGTGAACTTTTGGTCTTCGAGTGTATCATCCTTCCAGTAGTCTGTGTTTGGACACTGACATGGTATATTTGATATCTACGTTTTTATTACTATCACTGGCGCGATATTTCTGTTGGTGAACTTTTAGTCTTCGAGTGTATCATCCACCCAGTAGTCTGTGTTTTGGGCACTGACATGGTATATTTGATATCTACGTTTTTATTACTATCACTGGCGCAATATTTCTGTTGCTGAACTTTTAGTCCCCGAGTGTATCATCCGCCCAGTAGTCTGTGTTAACTATTAGTCCCTGGGTGTATCATCCACCCAGTAGTCTGTGCTTGGACACTGACATGGTATATTTGATATATACGTGTTTATTACTATAACTGTGTCGATACATCTGCTGCTGAACTTTTAGTCTCTGAGTGTATCATCCTTCCAGTAGTCTGTGTTTGGACACTGACATGGTATATTTGATATCTATGTTGTTATTACTATCACTGGCGCGATATTTCTGTTGGTGAACTTTTAGTCCCCGAGTGTATCATCCACCCAGTAGTCTGTGTTTGGACACTGCCATGGTATATTTGATATCTACGTTTTTATTACTATCACTGTGTCGATACCTCTGTTGGTGAACTTTTAGTCCCCGAGTATATCATCCACCCAGTAGTCTGTGTTTGGACACTGCCATGGTATATTTGATATCTACGTTTTTATTACTATCACTGGCGCGATACCTCTGTTGGTGAACTTTTAGTCCCCGAGTGTATCATCCACCCAGTAGTCTGTGTTTGGGGCACTGACATGGTATATTTGATATCTACGTTTTTATTACTATCACTGTGTCGATACCTCTGTTGGTGAACTTTTAGTCTTCGAGTGTATCATCCACCCAGTAGTCTGTGTTTGGACACTGCCATGGTATATTTGATATCTATGTTGTTATCACTACCACTAGCGCGATATTTCTGTTGGTGAACTTTTAGTCCCCGGGTGTATCATCCGCCCAGTAGTCTGTGTTAACTATTAGTCCCTGGGTGTATCAACCACCCAGTAGTCTGTGTTTTGGGCACTGACATGGTATATTTGATATCTACGTTTTTATTACTATCACTGGCGCGATATTTCTGTTGGTGAACTTTTAGTCCCCGAGTGTATCATCCGCCCAGTAGTCTGTATTTTTGGGCACTGACATGGTATATTTGATATCTACGTTTTTAATACTATCACTGGCACGATACTTCTGTTGGTGAACTTTTAGTCCCCGAGTGTATCATCCACCCAGTAGTCTGTGTTTGGACACTGACATGGTATATTTGATATCTATGTTGTTAATACTATCACTAGCCGATATTTCTGATGGTGAACTTTTAGTCCCCGGGTGTATCATCCGTCCAGTAGTCTGTGTTAACTTTTAGTCCCTGAGTGTATCATCCACCCAGTAGTCTGTGTTAACTTTTGGTTCCCGAGTGTATCATCCGCCCAGTAGTCTGTGTTAACTATTAGTCCCCGGGTGTATCATCCACCCAGTAGTCTGTGTTTGGACACTGACATGGTATATTTGATATCTACGTTTTTATTACTATCACTGGCGCGATATTTCTGTTGGTGAACTTTTAGTCTTCGAGTGTATCATCCTTCCAGTAGTCTGTGTTTGGACACTGACATGGTATATTTGATATCTACGTTTTTATTACTATCACTGGCGCGATATTTCTGTTGGTGAACTTTTAGTCTTCGAGTGTATCATCCACCCAGTAGTCTGTGTTTGGACACTGACATGGTATATTTGATATCTATGTTTTTATTACTATCACTAGCGCGATATTTCTGCTGGTGAACTTTTAGTCTTCGAGTGTATCATCCACCCAGTAGTCTGTGTTTGGACACTGCCATGGTATATTTGATATCTATGTTTTTATTACTATCACTAGCGCGATATTTCTGCTGGTGAACTTTTAGTCCCCGAGTGTATCATCCACCCAGTAGTCTGTGTTTGGACACTGCCATGGTATATTTGATATCTATGTTGTTATTACTATCACTAGCGCGATATTTCTGCTGGTGAACTTTTAGTCCACGAGTGTATCATCCACCCAGTAGTCTGTGTTTGGACACTGACATGGTATATTTGATATCTACGTTTTTATTACTATCACTGGCGCGATATTTCTGTTGGTGAACTTTTAGTCTTCGAGTGTATCATCCACCCAGTAGTCTGTGTTTTGGGCACTGACATGGTATATTTGATATCTACGTTTTTATTACTATCACTGGCGCGATATTTCTGTTGGTGAACTTTTAGTCTTCGAGTGTATCATCCTTCCAGTAGTCTGTGCTTGGACACTGACATGGTATATTTGATAACTACGTTTGTATTACTATCACTGGCGCGATATTTCTGTTGGTGAACTTTTAGTCTTCGAGTGTATCATCCACCCAGTAGTCTGTGTTTTGGGCACTGACATGGTATATTTGATATCTACGTTTTTATTACTATCACTGGCGCGATATTTCTGTTGGTGAACTTTTAGTCTTCGAGTGTATCATCCTTCCTGTAGTCTGTGTTTGGACACTGACATGGTATATTTGATATCTACGTTTTTATTACTATCACTGGCGCGATATTTCTGTTGGTGAACTTTTAGTCTTCGAGTGTATCATCCACCCAGTAGTCTGTGTTTTGGGCACTGACATGGTATATTTGATATCTACGTTTGTATTACTATCACTGGCGCAATATTTCTGTTGCTGAACTTTTAGTCCCCGAGTGTATCATCCGCCCAGTAGTCTGTGTTAACTATTAGTCCCTGGGTGTATCATCCACCCAGTAGTCTGTGTTTGGACACTGACATGGTATATTTGATATATACGTGTTTATTACTATCACTGTGTCGATACATCTGCTGCTGAACTTTTGGTCTCTGAGTGTATCATCCTTCCAGTAGTCTTTGTTTGGACACTGCCATGGTATATTTGATATCTATGTTGTTATTACTATCACTGGCGCGATATTTCTGTTGGTGAACTTTTAGTCCCCGAGTGTATCATCCACCCAGTAGTCTGTGTTTGGACACTGCCATGGTATATTTGATATCTACCATTTTATTACTATCACTGTGTCGATACCTCTGTTGGTGACCTTTTAGTCCCCAAGTGTATCATCCACCCAGTAGTCTGTGTTTGGACACTGCCATGGTATATTTGATATCTACGTTTTTATTACTATCACTGGCGCGATACCTCTGTTGGTGAACTTTTAGTCCCCGAGTGTATCATTCACCCAGTAGTCTGTGTTTGGGGCACTGACATGGTATATTTGATATCTACGTTTTTATTACTATCACTGTGTCGATACCTCTGTTGGTGAACTTTTAGTCTTCGAGTGTATCATCCACCCAGTAGTCTGTGTTTGGACACTGCCATGGTATATTTGATATCTATGTTGTTATTACTATCACTAGCGCGATATTACTGTTGGTGAACTTTTAGTCCCCGAGTGTATCATCCACCCAGTAGTCTGTGTTTGGACACTGACATGGTATATTTGATATCTATGTTGTTAATACTATCACTAGCCGATATTTCTGTTGGTGAACTTTTAGTCCCCGGGTGTATCATCCGCCCAGTAGTCTGTGTTAACCTTTAGTCCCCGAGTGTATCATCCACCCAGTAGTCTGTGCTAACTTTTGGTTCCCGAGTGTATCATCCGCCCAGTAGTCTGTGTTAACTATTAGTCCCCGGGTGTATCATCCACCCAGTAGTCTGTGTTTGGACACTGACATGGTATATTTGATATCTACGTTTTTATTACTATCACTGGCGCGATATTTCTGTTGGTGAACTTTTAGTCTTCGAGTGTATCATCCTTCCAGTAGTCTGTGTTTGGACACTGACATGGTATATTTGATATCTACGTTTTTATTACTATCACTGGCGCGATATTTCTGTTGGTGAACTTTTAGTCTTCGAGTGTATCATCCACCCAGTAGTCTGTGTTTGGACACTGATATGGTATATTTGATATCTATGTTTTTATTACTATCACTAGCGCGATATTTCTGCTGGTGAACTTTTAGTCCCCGAGTGTATCATCCACCCAGTAGTCTGTGTTTGTACACTGCCATGGTATATTTGATATCTATGTTTTTATTACTATCACTAGCGCGATATTTCTGCTGGTGAACTTTTAGTCCCCGAGTGTATCATCCACCCAGTAGTCTGTGTTTGGACACTGACATGGTATATTTGATATCTATGTTGTTATTACTATCACTAGCGCGATATTTCTGCTGGTGAACTTTTAGTCCCCGAGTGTATCATCCACCCAGTAGTCTGTGTTTGGACACTGACATGGTATATTTGATATCTACGTTTTTATTACTATCACTGGCGCGATATTTCTGTTGGTGAACTTTTAGTCTTCGAGTGTATCATCCACCCAGTAGTCTGTGTTTTGGACACTGACATGGTATATTTGATATCTACGTTTTTATTACTATCACTGGCGCGATATTTCAGATGGTGAACTTTTAGTCTTCGAGCGTATCATCCACCCAGTAGTCTGTGTTTTGGGCAATGACATGGTATATTTGATATCTACGTTTTTATTACTATCACTGGCGCGATATTTCTGTTGGTGAACTTTTAGTCCCCGAGTGTATCATCCGCCCAGTAGTCTGTGTTAACTATTAGTCCCTGGGTGTATCATCCACCCAGTAGTCTGTGTTTGGACACTGACATGGTATATTTGATATATACGTGTTTATTACTATCACTGTGTCGATACATCTGCTGGTGAACTTTTAGTCTCTGAGTGTATCATCCTTCCAGCAGTCTGTGTTTGGACACTGACATGGTATATTTGATATCTATGTTGTTATTACTATCACTGGCGCGATATTTCTGTTGGTGAACTTTTAGTCCCCGAGTGTATCATCCACCCAGTAGTCTGTGTTTGGACACTGACATGGTATATTTGATATCTACGTTTTTATTACTATCACTGGCGCGATATTTCTGTTGGTGAACCTTTAGTCTTCGAGTGTATCATCCTTCCAGTAGTCTGTGTTTGGACACTGACATGGTATATTTGATATCTACGTTTTTATTACTATCACTAGCGCGATATTTCTGTTGGTGAACTTTTAGTCTTCGAGCGTATCATCCACCCAGTAGTCTGTGTTTTGGGCACTGACATGGTATATTTGATATCTACGTTTTTATTACTATCACTGGCGCGATATTTCTGTTGGTGAACTTTTAGTCCCCGAGTGTATCATCCGCCCAGTAGTCTGTGTTAACTATTAGTCCCTGGGTGTATCATCCACCCAGTAGTCTGTGTTTGGACACTGACATGGTATATTTGATATATACGTGTTTATTACTATCACTGTGTCGATACATCTGCTGGTGAACTTTTAGTCTCTGAGTGTATCATCCTTCCAGTAGTCTGTGTTTGGACACTGATATGGTATTTTTGATATCTATGTTGTTATTACTATCACTGGCGCGATATTTCTGTTGGTGAACTTTTAGTCCCCGAGTGTATCATCCACCCAGTAGTCTGTGTTTGGACACTGCCATGGTATATTTGATATCTCCGTTTTTATTACTATCACTGTGTCGATACCTCTGTTGGTGAAGTTTTAGTCCCCGAGTGTATCATCCACCCAGTAGTCTGTGTTTGGACACTGCCATGGTATATTTGATATCTACGTTTTTATTACTATCACTGTGTCGATACCTCTGTTGGTGAACTTTTAGTTCCCGAGTGTATCATCCACCCAGTAGTCTGTGTTTGGGACACTGACATGGTATATTTGATATCTATGTTGTTATTACTATCACTAGCGCGATATTTCTGTTGGTGAACTTTTAGTCCCCGGGTGTATCATCCGCCCAGTAGTCTGTGTTAACTATTAGTCCCTGGGTGTATCATCCACCCAGTAGTCTGTGTTTTGGGCACTGACATGGTATATTTGATATCTACGTTTTCATTACTATCACTGGCGCGATATTTTTGTTGGTGAACTTTTAGTCCCCGAGTGTGTCATCCACCCAGTAGTCTGTGTTTGGACACTGACATGGTATATTTGATATCTATGTTGTTATTACTATCACTAGCGCCATATTTCTGTTGGCGAACTTTTAGTCCCCAAGTGTATCATCCACCCAGTAGTCTGTGTTTGGACACTGCCATGGTATATTTGATATCTCCGTTTTTATTACTATCACTGTGTCGATACCTCTGTTGGTGAACTTTTAGTCCCCGAGTGTATCATCCACCCAGTAGTCTGTGTTTGGACACTGCCATGGTATATTTGATATCTACGTTTTTATTACTATCACTGTGTCGATACCTCTGTTGGTGAACTTTTAGTCCCCGAGTGTATCATCCACCCAGTAGTCTGTATTTGGGACACTGACATGGTATATTTGATATCTATGTTGTTATTACTATCACTAGCGCGATATTTCTGTTGGTGAACTTTTAGTCCCTGGCTGTATCATCCGCCCAGTAGTCTGTGTTAACAATTAGTCCCTGGGTGTATCATCCACCCAGTAGTCTGTGTTTTGGGCACTGACATGGTATATTTGATTTCTACGTTTTTATTACTATCACTGGCACGATATTTCTGTTGGTGAACTTTTAGTCCCCGAGTGTATCATCCACCCAGTAATCTGTGTTTGGACACTGACATGGTATATTTGATATCTATGTTGTTATTACTATCACTAGCGCGATATTTCTGTTGGTGAACTTTTAGTCCCCGAGTGTATCATCCACCCAGTAGTCTGTGTTTGGACACTGACATGGTATATTTGATATCTACGTTTTTATTACTATCACTGTGTTGATACCTCTGTTGGTGAACTTTTAGTCCCCGGGTGTATCATCCGCCCAGTAGTCTGTGTTAACTATTAGTCCCTGGGTGTATCATCCACCCAGTAGTCTGTGTTTTGGGCACTGACATGGTATATTTGATATCTACGTTTTTATTACTATCACTGGCGCGATATTTCTGTTGGTGAACTTTTAGTCCCCGAGTGTATCATCCACCCAGTAGTCTGTGTTTGGACACTGACATGGTATATTTGATATCTACGTTTTTATTACTATCACTGGCGCGATATTTCTGTTGGTGAACCTTTAGTCTTCGAGTGTATCATCCTTCCAGTAGTCTGTGTTTGGACACTGACATGGTATATTTGATATCTACGTTTTTATTACTATCACTGGCGCGATATTTCTGTTGGTGAAATTTTAGTCTTCGAGCGTATCATCCACCCAGTAGTCTGTGTTTTGGGCACTGACATGGTATATTTGATATCTACGTTTTTATTACTTTCACTGGCGCGATATTTCTGTTGGTGAACTTTTAGTCCCCGAGTGTATCATCCGCCCAGTAGTCTGTGTTAACTATTAGTCCCTGGGTGGATCATCCACCCAGTAGTCTGTGTTTGGACACTGACATGGTATATTTGAAATATACGTGTTTATTACTATCACGGTGTCGATACATCTGCTGGTGAACTTTTAGTCTCTGAGTGTATCATCCTTCCAGTAGTCTGTGTTTGGACACTGGCATGGTATATTTGATATCTATGTTGTTATTACTATCACTGGCGCGATATTTCTGTTGGTGAACTTTTAGTCCCCGAGTGTATCATCCACCCAGTAGTCTGTGTTTGGACACTGCCATGGTATATTTGATATCTCCGTTTTTATTACTATCACTGTGTCGATACCTCTGTTGGTGAAGTTTTAGTCCCCGAGTGTATCATCCACCCAGTAGTCTGTGTTTGGACACTGCCATGGTATATTTGATATCTACGTTTTTATTACTATCACTGTGTCGATACCTCTGTTGGTGAACTTTTAGTTCCCGAGTGTATCATCCACCCAGTAGTCTGTGTTTGGGACACTGACATGGTATATTTGATATCTATGTTGTTATTACTATCACTAGCGCGATATTTCTGTTGGTGAACTTTTAGTCCCCGGGTGTATCATCCGCCCATTAGTCTGTGTTAACTATTAGTCCCTGGGTGTATCATCCACCCAGTAGTCTGTGTTTTGGGCACTGACATGGTATATTTGATATCTACGTTTTTATTACTATCACTGGCGCGATTTTTCTGTTGGTGAACTTTTAGTCCCCGAGTGTATCATCCACCCAGTAGTCTGTGTTTGGACACTGACATGGTATATTTGATATCTATATTGTTATTTCTATCACTAGCGCGATATTTCTGTTGGTGAACTTTTAGTCCCCGAGTGTATCATCCACCCAGTAGTCTGTGTTTGGACACTGCCATGGTATATTTGATATCTCCGTTTTTATTATTATCACTGTGTCGATACCTCTGTTGGTGAACTTTTAGTCCCCGAGTGTATCATCCACCAGTAGTCTGTGTTTGGACACTGCCATGGTATATTTGATATCTACGTTTTTATTACTATCACTGTGTCGATACCTCTGTTGGTGAACTTTTAGTCCCCGAGTGTATCATCCACCCAGTAGTCTGTATTTGGGACACTGACATGGTATATTTGATATCTACGTTTTTATTACTATCACTGTGTCGATACCTCTGTTGGTGAACTTTTAGTCTTCGAGTATATCATCCACCCAGTAGTCTGTGTTTGGACACTGCCATGGTATATTTGATATCTATGTTGTTATTACTATCACTAGCGCGATATTTCTGTTGGTGAACTTTTAGTCCCTGGGTGTATCATCCGCCCAGTAGTCTGTGTTAACTATTAGTCCCTGGGTGTATCATCCACCCAGTAGTCTGTGTTTTGGGCACTGACATGGTATATTTGATTTCTACGTTTTTATTACTATCACTGGCGCGATATTTCTGTTGGTGAACTTTTAGTCTTCGAGTGTATCATCCACCCAGTAGTCTGTGTTTGGACACTGACATGGTATATTTGATATCTATGTTGTTATTACTATCACTAGCGCGATATTTCTGTTGGTGAACTTTTAGTCCCCGAGTGTATCATCCACCCAGTAGTCTGTGTTTGGACACTGACATGGTATATTTGATATCTACGTTTTTATTACTATCACTGTGTTGATACCTCTGTTGGTGAACTTTTAGTCCCCGGGTGTATCATCCGCCCAGTAGTCTGTGTTAACTATTAGTCCCTGGGTGTATCATCCACCCAGTAGTCTGTATTTTGGGCACTGACATGGTATATTTGATATCTACGTTTTTATTACTATCACTGGCGCGATATTTCTGTTGGTGAACTTTTAGTCCCCGAGTGTATCATCCACCCAGTAGTCTGTGTTTGGACACTGACATGGTATATTTGATATCTATGTTGTTATTACTATCACTAGCGCCATATTTCTGTTGGTGAACTTTTAGTCCCCGAGTGTATCATCCACCCAGTAGTCTGTGTTTGGACACTGACATGGTATATTTGATATCTCCGTTTTTATTACTATCACTGTGTCGATACCTCTGTTGGTGAACTTTTAGTCCCCTTGTGTATCATCCACCCAGTAGTCTGTGTTTGGACACTGCCATGGTATATTTGATATCTACGTTTTTATTACTATCACTGTGTCGATACCTCTGTTGGTGAACTTTTAGTCCCCGAGTGTATCATCCACCAAGTAGTCTGTGTTTGGGACACTGACATGGTATATTTGATATCTACGTTTTTATTACTATCACTGTGTCGATACCTCTGTTGGTGAACTTTTAGTCTTCGAGTGTATCATCCACCCAGTAGTCTGTGTTTGGACACTACCATGGTATATTTGATATCTATGTTGCTATTACTATCACTAGCGCGATATTTCTGTTGGTGAACTTTTAGTCCCCGGGTGTATCATCCGCCCAGTAGTCTGTGTTAACTATTAGTCCCTGGGTGTATCATCCACCCAGTAGTCTGTGTTTTGGGCACTGACATGGTATATTTGATTTCTACGTTTTTATTACTATCACTGGCGCGATATTTCTGTTGGTGAACTTTTAGTCCCCGAGTGTATCATCCACCCAGTAGTCTGTGTTTGGACACTGACATGGTATATTTGATATCTATGTTGTTATTACTATCACTGGCACGATATTTCTGTTGGTGAACTTTTAGTCCCCGAGTGTATCATCCACCCAGTAGTCTGTGTTTGGACACTGCCATGGTATATTTGATATCTACGTTTTTATTACTATCACTGTGTTGATACCTCTGTTGGTGAACTTTTAGTCCCCGGGTGTATCATCCACCCAGTAGTCTGTGTTTGGACACTGACATGGTATATTTCATATTGATGTTTTTATTACTATCACTGTGTCGATACCTCTGTTGGTGAACTTTTAGTCCCCGAGTGTATCATCCACCCAGTAGTCTGTGTTTGGACACTGACATGGTATATTTGATATCTACGTTTTTATTACTACCACTGTGTCGATACCTCTGTTGGTGAAGTTTTAGTCCCCGGGTGTATCATCCGCCCAGTAGTCTATGTTAACTATTAGTCCCCGAGTGTATCATCCGCCCAGTAGTCTGTATTTTTGGGCCCTGACATGGTATATTTGATATCTACGTTTTTAATACTATCACTGGCACGATACTTCTGTTGGTGAACTATTAGTCTCCGAGAGTATCATCCGCCCAGTAGTCTGTATTTTTGGGCACTGACATGGTATATTTGATATCTACGTTTTTAATACTATCACTGGCACGATACTTTCTGTTGGTGAACTATTAGTCTCCGAGAGTATCATCCTCCCAGTTCCTTAATAATGCAATAATGTAATTATTATTACAACTAAGGATCATTTCACTGAGGCTTATGTGATCTTGCCGATTGAGCTATTCTGTTTACTCCTGTTGCTTTTCTTGTTCTCAAAGATATTAATATTACTTCGCTTTCCAATCTGTTGAATATGAGCGTCGTGTGATCTAAATTAGATATCTACGTTTCCATATAAATAATGTATCAATGAACCATTTACTAAAAAAATCTACATTTATGTCTTGTTGAACGTGTTGTCGTTCTGAATTTGCAATAAATATTCACCGATAGATGCTTAGCTATAATCAATCAATCAATCAATCAATCAATCAATCAAACAATCCATCAATCAGTTAATTGTGTCTACTAAAAATGAACTAATGTTCCTATATGTCCCTGAATTTTCTGAAATTCACTATTTCCGTGGCAAGACAAATAAAGTTTTAAAATGGAAATGTATAGTGGACACTTATATAGACATTATAATCAAATTATTGCATTCGTTCTGTATACTTGTATTTAATTGTTTGAAAGAGCTACATCATTGAAAGTGTACAAAGGTCATAAAGTATCGTATATTAGACAAGGAGGAGACTTCTATGTCATTACGTGTGGAAAGTTTCATATACCGTATTAGACTAGGAGAGAAGGATTTTACATCATAGTGTATAAAACGTATCATATATTAGACTACGGAAGGAGGTTTTTATATCTTTACTCGAAAAAATGGAGAAAGATGCTGTATTTTCCAATTATGACTATGAAGAAAAACCACCAAAAGAAGACATTGTTTTGACAAATACGCACTTCTTCAGTTTAACTGAGACAACAGCAGATGACGTCATCGATACAAACATGTTGGAAAATGACATGAACGATAGGTGTGAGATTCAGTCAGATGACAACCCGATTGTTATGTTTGGTAATAGAACATTTCTAGGTAAAATCAGTCGTAGTGGTAGTCATGACAACAGTGGCTGGAGATTAACCAATCACAAAGCGGAACATTCCAAGACGAAATCAAAACATTGGCAGTTATGTTCATTTGTTTTCCTCTTAACGACTCTCGCTTTTCTGTCGGTGGCCCTTGGTCTTGGTATTCTAAGTATATTTGACGGTAAGTTTGCTAAAATAATTTTGAAAATAAATTTTAATTTAATGTATGTTATGACAAGAAAAACAACAGTGTTGGTCAAGAATTCCCCCACTATCAACAAAGCGAACAATCACCTCTAAAGAGAAATTTAAACAGTGTTGGTCGAGAATTCCCCCAAAATCAACAAAGAGAACAATCACCTCTAAAAAGAAAGTTTAAACAGTGACGGTCAAGAATTCCACCAATATCAACAAAGCGAACAATCACCTCTCACCTCAACTCAATGAACATAAAAATAGACAATGACATCAAAATTCAGTTTCTGGCTTGGGAAAGGCACAACAATATGGCGTGGTTAAACAAGTCAATATGATCACAACCCTCACCTCTTGTAATTTTGAATCTACAAGTATGTGTGTCATTGGTAGTTATAACTAATGGCACAAATGACCACGGATATGTTCCACTTCTCGCAAATAAATCCCGCTCCTTTCCTCATTCATGACTTATCACCGGGTTAGTAACTAGATTATCACGACGGGTGTCACTAGTGGAACAGGACCTGCTTACCCTTCCAGAGCATCTCAGTTCACCCTCGAGCTTTTAGTGGGGTTCGTGTTACTCGATTTTTAGTTTGATATGTATGTTTTATAGATTGTTGTTTGTCCTTTTGTACTTTTTCTTTTGGCCATTGTGTTGTCTGTTCTTCGATATACGGATTCTGTTTGCCCCTTTGGTATCTTCAAACTCTTCTTATTAACAAATAAACCCCATCGATGGTGTTATAGTTAGTATGCCCGCTTCATGTGTGGTAGATCGTGAGTTCGAGCCTTGGTCAGCTCAAATAAAGGATTATGATATTGGTATTTGTTACTTAACCGCTAAGAACACGTCATTAAGGGGCCAGAGCAAAGATTGTTTGCCAAAAATCATTACAATGTGTCCAAGTGTAGAATATATCTACCTGCGGAATGCTGTTTCAGTGAGCTATCATTATAAAATTCCGACTAAGTGTATTGGCTTAGTACAAAGCGGACATCATCATCATCATCATCATCTCGTCAAAATGTAACTTACTCCCACTTTGGTGCTGCTGATGGAGTTTTAGTCCCCAAGGTTATCATTCGCCCAGTAGTCAGTGTTCCGGCACTGACATGTTTTTTTCAGATATATGTTTATATGTATTCACAGTTCCTTAGTCATATCATTATTATTGAAGGAAATGGTCTTCTCCCTCAGGCACATGTGACCTTAGCTGATTTTGGTTATCCTGTTTAGGCCAATTGGTTGCCCACAAAGACTGAAATTATTTGGCTTTCAAATATTTTGACCTTGAGAGTACCTGATGAAGGTCATTCTAGAACCGCATCGTGAGCACTAATTTTGATATCTATATTTTTACTTTTGATATTTGCTGAATAGCTGCTCAATTGGCGCTTAGCAAACATTACCCACTCACTCATTCAATTAACTATCAATAAACATGATGTTTTAACCTTTCCGGTGAACTTGTCACGCATTCAATAACTATCAATAAACATGATGTTTTAACCTTTCCGGTGAACTTGTCACTCATTCAATTAACTATCAATGAACATGATGACTTAACCTTTCCGGTGAACTTGTCACTCATTCAATTAACTATCAATGAACATGATGGCTTAACCTTTCCGGTGAACTTGTCAATCATTCAATTAACTATCAGTGAACATGATGTCTTAACCTTTCCGGTGAACTTGTCTCTCAATCAATTAACTATCAATACACATGCTGTTTTAACCTTTCCGGTGAACTTGTCACTCATTCATAAACATGATGTTTTAACCTTTCCGATGAACTTGTCACTCATTCATCAACATGATGTTTTAACCTTTCCGGTGAACTTGTCACGCATTCAATTAACTATCAATGAACATCATGTCTTAACCTTTCCGGTGAACTTGTCACTCATTCAATTAACTATCAATGAACATGATGTCTTAACCTTTCCGGTGAACTTGTCTCTCAATCAATTAACTATCAATAAACATGATGTTTTAACCTTTCCAGTGAACTTGTCACTCATTCAATTAACTATCAATGAACATGATGGCTTAACCTTTCCGGTGAACTTGTCACTCATTCAATTAACTATCAATAAACATGATGTCTTAATCTTTCCGGTGCACTTGTCACTCATTCAATTAACTATCAATGAACACGATGTCTTAACCTTTCCGGTGAACTTGTCTCTCAATCAATTAACTATCAATACACATGCTGTTTTAACCTTTCCGGTGAACTTGTCACTCATTCATAAACATGATGTTTTAACCTTTCCGATGAACTTGTCACTCATTCATAAACATGATGTTTTAACCTTTCCGGTAAACTTGTCACTCATTCAATTAACTATCAATGAACATCATGTATTAACCTTTCCGGTGAACTTGTCACTCATTCAATTAACTATCAATAAATATGATGTTTTAACCTTTCCGGTGTTATACTGATATGGGAATCTTCATATGGTAATAATTAATGGTCTGATCAGTATGTTATATTGATAGGTGAATCTTCATATGGTAATAATTAATGGTCTGATCAGTATGTAATATTGATATGTGAATCTTCATATGGTAATAATTAATGGTCTAATCAGTATGTTATATTGATATGTCAATCTTCATATGGTAATAATTAATGGTCTGCTCAGTATGTTATACTGATATGGGAATCTTCATATAGTAATAATTAATAGTCTGATCAGTATGCTATATTGATATGTGAATCTTCATATGATAATAATTAATGGTCTGCTCAGTATGTTATATTGATATGTGAATCTTCATATGATAATAATTAATGGTCTGATCAGTATGTTATATTGATATCTGAATCTTCATATGGTAATAATTAATGGTCTGATCAGTATGTTATATTGATATGTGAATCTTCATATGGTAATAATTAATGGTCTAATCAGCATGTTATATTAATATGTGAATCTTCATATGGTAATAATTAATGGTCTGATCAGTATGTTATATTGATATGTGAATCTTCATATGGTAATAATGAATGGTCTAATCAGTATGTTATATTGATATGTGAATCTTCATATGGTAATAAGTAATGGTCTGATCAGTATGTTATATTGATATGTGAATCTTCATATGGTAATAATTAATGGTCTGTTCAGTATGTTATATTGATATGGGAATCTTCCTATGGTAATGATTAATCGTCTGATCAGTATGGTATATTGATATGGGAATCTTCATATGGTAATAATTAATGGTCTGATCAGTATGTTATACTGATATTGGAATCTTCATATGGTAATAATTAATGGTCTGATCAGTATGTAATATTGATATGTGAATCTTCATATGGTAATAATTAATGGTCTGATCAGTATGTTATATTGATAGGTGAATCTTCATATGGTAATAATTAATGGTCTGATCAGTATGTAATATTGATATGTGAATCTTCATATGGTAATAATTAATGGTCTAATCAGTATGTTATATTGATATGTCAATCTTCATATGGTAATAATTAATGGTCTGCTCAGTATGTTATACTGATATGGGAATCTTCATATGGTAATAATTAATAGTCTGATCAGTATGCTATATTGATATGTCAATCTTCATATGATAATAATTAATGGTCTGCTCAGTATGTTATATTGATATGTGAATCTTCATATGATAATAATTAATGGTCTGATCAGTATGTTATATTGATATGTGAATCTTCATATGGTAATAATTAATGGTCTGATCAGTATGTTATATTGATATGTGAATCTTCATATGGTAATAATTAATGGTCTAATCAGCATGTTATATTAATATGTGAATCTTCATATGGTAATAATTAATGGTCTGATCAGTATGTTATATTGATATATGAATCTTCATATGGTAATAATGAATGGTCTAATTAGTATGTTATATTGATATGTGAATCTTCATATGGTAATAATTAATGGTCTGATCAGTATGTTATATTGATATGTGAATCTTCATATGGTAATAATTAATGGTCTGTTCAGTATGTTATATTGATATGGGAATCTTCATATGGTAATGATTAATCGTCTGATCAGTATGGTATATTGATATGTGAATCTTCATATGGTAATAATTAATGGTCTGATCAGTATGTTATACTGATATGGGAATCTTCATATGGTAATAATTAATGGTCTGATCAGTATGTTATATTTATATGTGAATCTTCATATGGTAATAATTAATGGTCTGATCAGTATGTTATATTGATATGTGAATCTTCATATGGTAATAATTAATGGTCTGCTCAGTATGTTATATTGATATGTGAATCTCCATATGGTAATAATTAATCGTCTAATCAGTATGTTATATTGATATGTGAATCTCCATATGGTAATAATTAATGGTCTGATCAGTATGCTATATTGATATTTGAATCTTCATATGGTAATAATTAATGGTCTTATCAGTATGCTATATTGATATGTGAATCTGCATATGGTAATAATTAATGGTCTGATCAGTATGTTATACTGATATGTGAATCTTCACATGGTAATAATTAATGGGCTGATCAGTATGTTATATTGATATGTGAATCTTCATATGGTAATAATTAATGGTCTGTTCAGTATGTTATATTGATATGGGAATCTTCATATGGTAATGATTAATCGTCTGATCGTTATGGTATATTGATATGTGAATCTTCATATGGTAATAATTAATGGTCTGATCAGTATGTTATACTGATATGGGAATCTTCATATGGTAATAATGAATGGTCTTATCAGTATGCTATATTGATATGTGAATCTGCATATGGTAATAATTAATGGTCTGTTCAGTATGTTATATTGATATGGGAATCTTCATATGGTAATGATTAATCGTCTGATCAGTATGGTATATTGATATGGGAATCTTCATATGGTAATAATTAATGGTCTGATCAGTATGTTATACTGATATGGGAATCTTCATATGGTAATAATTAATGGTCTTATCAGTATGCTATATTGATATGTGAATCTGCATATGGTAATAATTAATGGTCTGATCGGTATGTTATACTGATATGTGAATCTTCACATGGTAATAATTAATGGTCTGATCAGTATGTTATATTGATATGTGAATCTTCATATGGTAATAATTAATGGTCTAATCAGCATGTTATATTAATATGTGAATCTTCATATGGTAATAATTAATGGTCTGATCAGTATTTTATATTGATATGTGAATCTTCATATGGTAATACGTAATGGTCTGATCAGTATGTTATATTGATATGTGAATCTTCATATGGTAATAATTAATGGTCTGATCAGTATGCTCTATTGATATGTGAATCTGCATATGGTAATAATTAATGGTCTGATCAGTATGTTATACTGATATGTGAATCTTCACATGGTAATAATTATTGAGCTGAGCAGTATGTTATATTGATATGTGATAGAGTTGAAATGTTTGGTATGTTTGAGTTGAAATGAATGATGTGTTTGAATTGAAATGAAGGATGTGTTTGAGTTGAAATGAATGATTTGTTTGAGTTGAAATGAAGGATGTGTTTGAATTGAAATGAAAGGTTTGTTTGGGTTAAAGTGCATGATGTTTTTGAGTTGAAATGCATTGTGTTTGAAATGAAATGCATGTTGTGCTTTAGTTGAAATGCATGGTGTGTTTGAGTGGAAATGGATGGTGTGTTTTTGCATGGTTACGTTGAAGTCATCACTTCGAACGTTTTACGGTCGCCACCTTGACTTCGTTGACTGCTATGGAATATCTGTGTCACAGATGACCACGGATATGTTCCACTAGTAGAGCAGGAACTGCTTACCCTTCTAGAGCACCTGCGTTAAAGCCCGGTGTTTGTAGGGTTCGTGTTGCAATACAATGCCAATAATAACGAAAGGATAAACATTGATCAACAAAGCACAATAAACTGAGTAACACGATGCCTGCAATAAAGAGGAGTGGTGGAATCGAGATGGATTTAGGTGATCTGTAAGGATCAGCAGTTTCTGATCCCCAATCGGCAATAGTCATGTTACTTTTTTTTCACAAATCACATGATAACTCATGAAGCTGGAAGTGGGCAGGATTGTACCTCTGTCATCTGTGTAAATATTATTTGATGTAAAAACAACTTTGTATGTTATCCTTGTTCATATTAACTTATACTTTTCCATTGTTGTGCAAGGATTTCATTTTGTGATTTAAAATAATTTCTACTGAATATATTCCTATACTTCAAGTTGTTCTGTTTCAAAAACGCCATGTTCAAGCATGCCGTGCCTTAACAACGGGACATGTGCTGTGAATGACAGTACATTTATATGTTCTTGCTCTGACGGATATTCTGGTGCACGATGTGAAGGTTAACATTTAAAATTTGGTTATCAATATTTTGATGATTTATACATAAGCTTATTCTACATAAATCAGACATGGTGGAAGATACCAAAGGAGTAATCAAAAGCCGTAAACCGAAGAAGAACAGTCAATACAATGGCCAAGAGAAAAAAAAAGACAAAAGAACAACCAATAATGGGTAAAACAATACACAAACAAACAAAAGATCGAGCAACAGGAACCCCATTAAATAGAGGGGTGAACGCATGTGCTCCGGAAGGGTAGTGGCAACCGTCGTGTTAGTTTAAAACTAGGTGATTAGTCATGAATGAGGGAAGGACCGAATGGTGCCTCTAACAAACAGAACATATCATGTGTCATCTGTGTAAATAATTATAATCGTTTGTAGAGATAGACAAGATGATGTCGTTTGATTAATGTAAAAACAAGTGTGTATGTTATCTTTGTTCATATTAATTTATACTTTTTCATTGTTCTGTGTTGATTTCAAATTTTTATTCAAAATAATTTCTACTGGCTATGTTCCAATTTTTTCTGTTTCAGAAACGCCATGTTCAAGCATGCCATGCCTTAACAACGGGACATGCGCAGTAAATGACAGTACATTTACATGTTCTTGCTCTGATGGATATTATGGTGCACGATGTGAAGGTTATTATTTAGTTGATATAAAATATTTGGCAATTAATATTTTGATGATTCATACATAAGCTTATTCTAAATAAATCAGACATGTTGGTAGACACAGGACAAGTTTGAAGATACCAAATGGGTAATCAAAAGCCGTAAACCGAAGAAGCACAGAAAATGCAAGGGTCAAGAGAAAAAAAGACGAAAGAACAAACAATATTCCAAAAAACGATACACACAAAAAAGGAGCACGAACCTCCTAAATACCCGGGATGAGCTCGAGCGCTCCGGAGGGATAGTAGTTTTAGAGCTGATTCCTTTTAAGTCAGTTCAAATGGATGAATGTATTTAACATCGATTTCAAGCTTCAAATTATTTTGTTTCAGAAACACCATGCTCGAACATTCCGTGCCTTAACAACGGGACATGCGCAGTCAATGACAGTACATTTGCATGTTCTTGCTCTGACGGATATTCTGGTGCACGATGTGAAGGTTATTATTTAGGTTATATTAAAAATTTGGCCATTAATATTTTGATGATTTATACATAAGCTTATTCTAAATAAATCAGACTTGGTGGTAGACAAGAAATGTTTGTAGATAACAAAGGAGCAATCAAAGGCCGTAAATCGAAGAAGCACAGAAAATGCAATCACCAAAAGAAAAGAAAGAAAAAAGAACAAACTACGACCTACAAAACACTACACAGAAAACTAAAGATAGAGCAACAGGAATCCACCTAAATACCGAGGGTTAATACAGGTGTTCCGGAAGAGTAAGCAGTTCCTACTCCACTAGTGGCAATCGTCGTGTTAATATAGTTACAAACCAAGTGATTATTCATGAATGAGGGTAGGACCGAATGGTGACTCTAACAAACAGAACATATCATATGTCATCTGTGTACATAATTATAATCTTTTGTAGAGACAGACATGATGATGTCATTTGATTAATGTAAAAACAAGTTTGTATTTTATCCTTCTTCATATTAATTAATAATTTTTCTTTGTTCTGTGTTGATTTCAATTTGCGATTTAAAATAATTTCTACTGACTATATTCCAATTTTTTCTCTTTCAGAAACGCCATGTTCAAGCATGCCATGCCTTAACAACGGGACATGCGCAGTAAATGACAGTACATTTACATGTTCTTGCTCTGATGGATATTATGGTGCACGATGTGAAGGTTATTATTTAGTTGATATAAAATATTTGGCAATTAATATTTTGATGATTCATACATAAGCTTATTCTAAATAAATCAGACATGTTGGTGGACACAGGACAAGTTTGAAGATACCAAATGGGTAATCAAAAGCCGTAAACCGAAGAAGCACAGAAAATGCAAGGGTCAAGAGAAAAAAATACGAAAGAACAAACAATATTCCAAAAAACGATACACACAAAAAAGGAGCACTAACCTCCTAAATACCCGGGATGAGATCGAGCTCTTCGGAGGGATAGCAGTTTTAGAGCTGATTCCTTTTAAGTCAATTCAAATGGATGAATGTATTTAACATCGATTTCAAGCTTCAAATTATTTTGTTTCAGAAACGCCATGTTCAAGCATGCCATGCCTTAACAACGTGACATGCGCAGTAAATGACAGTACATTTACATGTTCTTGCTCTGATGGATATTATGGTGCACGATGTGAAGGTTATTATTTAGTTGATATAAAATATTTGGCAATTAATATTTTGATGATTCATACATAAGCTTATTCTAAATAAATCAGACATGTTGGTGGACACAGGACAAGTTTGAAGATACCAAATGGGTAATCAAAAGCCGTAAACCGAAGAAGCACAGAAAATGCAAGGGTCAAGAGAAAAAAAGACGAAAGAACAAACAATATTCCAAAAAACGATACACACAAAAAAGGAGCACGAACCTCCTAAATACCCGGGATGAGCTCGAGCGCTCCGGAGGGATAGTAGTTTTAGAGCTGATTCCTTTTAAGTCAGTTCAAATGGATGAATGTATTTAACATCGATTTCAAGCTTCAAATTATTTTGCTTCAGAAACACCATGCTCAAACATTCCGTGCCTTAACAACGGGACATGCGCAGTCAATGACAGTACATTTGCATGTTCTTGCTCTGACGGATATTCTGGTGCACGATGTGAAGGTTATTATTTAGGTTATATTAAAAATTTGGCCATTAATATTTTGATGATTTATACATAAGCTTATTCTAAATAAATCAGACATGTTGGTAGACAAGAAATGTTTGTAGATAACAAAGGAGCAATCAAAGGCCGTAAATCGAAGAAGCACAGAAAATGCAATCACCAAAAGAAAAGAAAGAAAAAAGAACAAACTACGACCTACAAAACACTACACAGAAAACTAAAGATAGAGCAACAGGAATCCACCTAAATACCGAGGGTTAATACAGGTGTTCCGGAAGAGTAAGCAGTTCCTACTCCACTAGTGGCAATCGTCGTGTTAATATAGTTACAAACCAAGTGATTATTCATGAATGAGGGTAGGACCGAATGGTGACTCTAACAAACAGAACATATCATATGTCATCTGTGTACATAATTATAATCTTTTGTAGAGACAGACATGATGATGTCATTTGATTAATGTAAAAACAAGTTTGTATTTTATCCTTCTTCATATTAATTAATAATTTTTCTTTGTTCTGTGTTGATTTCAATTTGCGATTTAAAATAATTTCTACTGACTATATTCCAATTTTTTCTCTTTCAGAAACGCCATGTTCAAGCATGCCATGCCTTAACAACGGGACATGCGCAGTAAATGACAGTACATTTACATGTTCTTGCTCTGATGGATATTATGGTGCACGATGTGAAGGTTATTATTTAGTTGATATAAAATATTTGGCAATTAATATTTTGATGATTCATACATAAGCTTATTCTAAATAAATCAGACATGTTGGTGGACACAGGACAAGTTTGAAGATACCAAATGGGTAATCAAAAGCCGTAAACCGAAGAAGCACAGAAAATGCAAGGGTCAAGAGAAAAAAAGACGAAAGAACAAACAATATTCCAAAAAACGATACACACAAAAAAGGAGCACGAACCTCCTAAATACCCGGGATGAGCTCGAGCGCTCCGGAGGGATAGTAGTTTTAGAGCTGATTCCTTTTAAGTCAGTTCAAATGGATGAATGTATTTAACATCGATTGCAAGCTTCAAATTATTTTGCTTCAGAAACACCATGCTCAAACATTCCGTTCCTTAACAACGGGACATGCGCAGTCAATGACAGTACATTTGCATGTTCTTGCTCTGACGGATATTCTGGTGCACGATGTGAAGATTATTATTTAGGTTATATTAAAAATTTGGCCATTAATATTTTGATGATTTATACATAAGCTTATTCTAAATAAATCAGACATGTTGGTAGACAAGAAATGTTTGTAGATAACAAAGGAGCAATCAAAGGCCGTAAATCGAAGAAGCACAGAAAATGCAATCACCAAAAGAAAAGAAAGAAAAAAGAACAAACTACGACCTACAAAACACTACACAGAAAACTAAAGATAGAGCAACAGGAATCCACCTAAATACCGAGGGTTAATACAGGTGTTCCGGAAGAGTAAGCAGTTCCTACTCCACTAGTGGCAATCGTCGTGTTAATATAGTTACAAACCAAGTGATTATTCATGAATGAGGGTAGGACCGAATGGTGACTCTAACAAACAGAACATATCATATGTCATCTGTGTACATAATTATAATCTTTTGTAGAGACAGACATGATGATGTCATTTGATTAATGTAAAAACAAGTTTGTATTTTATCCTTCTTCATATTAATTAATAATTTTTCATTGTTCTGTGTTGATTTCAATTTGCGATTTAAAATAATTTCAACTGACTATATTCCAATTTTTTCTCTTTCAGAAACGCCATGTTCAAGCATGCCATGCCTTAACAACGGGACATGCGCAGTAAATGACAGTACATTTACATGTTCTTGCTCTGATGGATATTATGGTGCACGATGTGAAGGTTATTATTTAGTTGATATAAAATATTTGGCAATTAATATTTTGATGATTCATACATAAGCTTATTCTAAATAAATCAGACATGTTGGTGGACACAGGAAAAGTTTGAAGATACCAAATGGGTAATCAAAAGCCGTAAACCGAAGAAGCACAGAAAATGCAAGGGTCAAGAGAAAAAAATACGAAAGAACAAACAATATTCCAAAAAACGATACACACAAAAAAGGAGCACTAACCTCCTAAATACCCGGGATGAGCTCGAGCTCTTCGGAGGGATAGCAGTTTTAGAGCTGATTCCTTTTAAGTCAATTCAAATGGATGAATGTATTTAACATCGATTTCAAGCTTCAAATTATTTTGTTTCAGAAACGCCATGTTCAAGCATGCCATGCCTTAACAACGGGACATGCGCAGTAAATGACAGTACATTTACATGTTCTTGCTCTGATGGATATTATGGTGCACGATGTGAAGGTTATTATTTAGTTGATATAAAATATTTGGCAATTAATATTTTGATGATTCATACATAAGCTTATTCTAAATAAATCAGACATGTTGGTAGACACAGGACAAGTTTGAAGATACCAAATGGGTAATCAAAAGCCGTAAACCGAAGAAGCACAGAAAATGCAAGGGTCAAGAGAAAAAAAGACGAAAGAACAAACAATATTCCAAAAAACGATACACACAAAAAAGGAGCACGAACCTCCTAAATACCCGGGATGAGCTCGAGCGCTCCGGAGGGATAGTAGTTTTAGAGCTGATTCCTTTTAAGTCAGTTCAAATGGATGAATGTATTTAACATCGATTGCAAGCTTCAAATTATTTTGCTTCAGAAACACCATGCTCAAACATTCCGTGCCTTAACAACGGGACATGCGCAGTCAATGACAGTACATTTGCATGTTCTTGCTCTGACGGATATTCTGGTGCACGATGTGAAGGTTATTATTTAGGTTATATTAAAAATTTGGCCATTAATATTTTGATGATTTATACATAAGCTTATTCTAAATAAATCAGACATGTTGGTAGACAAGAAATGTTTGTAGATAACAAAGGAGCAATCAAAGGCCGTAAATCGAAGAAGCACAGAAAATGCAATCACCAAAAGAAAAGAAAGAAAAAAGAACAAACTACGACCTACAAAACACTACACAGAAAACTAAAGATAGAGCAACAGGAATCCACCTAAATACCGAGGGTTAATACAGGTGTTCCGGAAGAGTAAGCAGTTCCTACTCCACTAGTGGCAATCGTCGTGTTAATATAGTTACAAACCAAGTGATTATTCATGAATGAGGGTAGGACCGAATGGTGACTCTAACAAACAGAACATATCATGTGTCATCTGTGTACATAATTATAATCTTTTGTAGAGACAGACATGATGATGTCATTTGATTAATGTAAAAACAAGTTTGTATTTTATCCTTCTTCATATTAATTAATAATTTTTCATTGTTCTGTGTTGATTTCAATTTGCGATTTAAAATAATTTCTTGTTCCAATGTTTTCTGTTTCAGAAACGCCATGTTCAAGCATGCCATGCCTTAGCAACGGGACATGCGCAGTAAATGACAGTACATTTACATGTTCTTGCTCTGATGGATATTATGGTGCACGATGTGAAGGTTATTATTTAGTTGATATAAAATATTTGGCAATTAATATTTTGATGATTCATACATAAGCTTATTCTAAATAAATCAGACATGTTGGTGGACACAGGACAAGTTTGAAGATACCAAATGGGTAATCAAAAGCCGTAAACCGAAGAAGCACAGAAAATGCAAGGGTCAAGAGAAAAAAATACGAAAGAACAAACAATATTCCAAAAAACGATACACACAAAAAAGGAGCACTAACCTCCTAAATACCCGGGATGAGCTCGAGCTCTTCGGAGGGATAGCAGTTTTAGAGCTGATTCCTTTTAAGTCAATTCAAATGGATGAATGTATTTAACATCGATTTCAAGCTTCAAATTATTTTGTTTCAGAAACACCATGTTCAAACATTCCGTGCCTTAACAACGGGACATGCGCAGTCAATGACAGTACATTTGCATGTTCTTGCTCTGACGGATATTCTGGTGCACGATGTGAAGGTTAATATTTAGCTTATATAAAAAATTTGGCCGTTAATATTTTGATGATTTATACATAAGCTTATTCTAAATAAATCAGACTTGGTGGTAGACAAGAAATGTTTGTAGATAACAAAGGAGCAATCAAAGGCCGTAAATCGAAGAAGCACAGAAAATGCAATCACCAAAAGAAAAGAAAGAAAAAAGAACAAACTACGACCTACAAAACAATACACAGAAAACTAAAGATAGAGCAACAGGAGTCCACCTAAATACCGAGGGTTAATACAGATGTTCCGGAAGAGTAAGCAGTTCCTACTCCACTAGTGGCAATCGTCGTGTTAATATAGTTACAAACCAAGTGATTATTCATGAATGATGGCAGGACCGAATGGTGACTCTAACAAACAGAACATATCATGTGTCATCTGTGTACATAATTATAATCTTTTGTAGAGACAGACATGATGATGTCATTTGATTAATGTAAAAACAAGTTTGTATTTTATCCTTCTTCATATTAATTAATAATTTTTCATTGTTCTGTGTTGATTTCAATTTGCGATTTAAAATAATTTCTACTGACTATATTCCAATGTTTTCTGTTTCAGAAACGCCATGTTCAAGCATGCCATGCCTTAACAACGGGACATGCGCAGTAAATGACAGTACATTTACATGTTCTTGCTCTGATGGATATTATGGTGCACGATGTGAAGGTTATTATTTAGTTGATATAAAATATTTGGCAATTAATATTTTGATGATTCATACATAAGCTTATTCTAAATAAATCAGACATGTTGGTGGACACAGGACAAGTTTGAAGATACCAAATGGGTAATCAAAAGCCGTAAACCGAAGAAGCACAGAAAATGCAAGGGTCAAAAGAAAAAAATACGAAAGAACAAACAATATTCCAAAAAACGATACACACAAAAAAGGAGCACTAACCTCCTAAATACCCGGGATGAGCTCGAGCGCTCCGGAGGGATAGCAGTTTTAGAGCTGATTCCTTTTAAGTCAATTCAAATGGATGAATGTATTTAACATCGATTTCAAGCTTCAAATTATTTTGTTTCAGAAACACCATGTTCAAACATTCCTTGCCTTAACAACGGGACATGCGCAGTCAATGACAGTACATTTGCATGTTCTTGCTCTGACGGATATTCTGGTGCACGATGTGAAGGTTAATATTTAGCTTATATAAAAAATTTGGCCGTTAATATTTTGATGATTTATACATAAGCTTATTCTAAATAAATCAGACTTGGTGGTAGACAAGAAATGTTTGTAGATAACAAAGGAGCAATCAAAGGCCGTAAATCGAAGAAGCACAGAAAATGCAATCACCAAAAGAAAAGAAAGAAAAAAGAACAAACTACGACCTACAAAACACTACACAGAAAACTAAAGATAGAGCAACAGGAATCCACCTAAATACCGAGGGTTAATACAGGTGTTCCGGAAGAGTAAGCAGTTCCTACTCCACTAGTGGCAATCGTCGTGTTAATATAGTTACAAACCAAGTGATTATTCATGAATGAGGGTAGGACCGAATGGTGACTCTAACAAACAGAACATATCATATGTCATCTGTGTACATAATTATAATCTTTTGTAGAGACAGACATGATGATGTCATTTGATTAATGTAAAAACAAGTTTGTATTTTATCCTTCTTCATATTAATTAATAATTTTTCTTTGTTCTGTGTTGATTTCAATTTGCGATTTAAAATAATTTCTACTGACTATATTCCAATTTTTTCTCTTTCAGAAACGCCATGTTCAAGCATGCCATGCCTTAACAACGGGACATGCGCAGTAAATGACAGTACATTTACATGTTCTTGCTCTGATGGATATTATGGTGCACGATGTGAAGGTTATTATTTAGTTGATATAAAATATTTGGCAATTAATATTTTGATGATTCATACATAAGCTTATTCTAAATAAATCAGACATGTTGGTGGACACAGGACAAGTTTGAAGATACCAAATGGGTAATCAAAAGCCGTAAACCGAAGAAGCACAGAAAATGCAAGGGTCAAGAGAAAAAAATACGAAAGAACAAACAATATTCCAAAAAACGATACACACAAAAAAGGAGCACTAACCTCCTAAATACCCGGGATGAGATCGAGCTCTTCGGAGGGATAGCAGTTTTAGAGCTGATTCCTTTTAAGTCAATTCAAATGGATGAATGTATTTAACATCGATTTCAAGCTTCAAATTATTTTGTTTCAGAAACGCCATGTTCAAGCATGCCATGCCTTAACAACGTGACATGCGCAGTAAATGACAGTACATTTACATGTTCTTGCTCTGATGGATATTATGGTGCACGATGTGAAGGTTATTATTTAGTTGATATAAAATATTTGGCAATTAATATTTTGATGATTCATACATAAGCTTATTCTAAATAAATCAGACATGTTGGTGGACACAGGACAAGTTTGAAGATACCAAATGGGTAATCAAAAGCCGTAAACCGAAGAAGCACAGAAAATGCAAGGGTCAAGAGAAAAAAAGACGAAAGAACAAACAATATTCCAAAAAACGATACACACAAAAAAGGAGCACGAACCTCCTAAATACCCGGGATGAGCTCGAGCGCTCCGGAGGGATAGTAGTTTTAGAGCTGATTCCTTTTAAGTCAGTTCAAATGGATGAATGTATTTAACATCGATTTCAAGCTTCAAATTATTTTGCTTCAGAAACACCATGCTCAAACATTCCGTGCCTTAACAACGGGACATGCGCAGTCAATGACAGTACATTTGCATGTTCTTGCTCTGACGGATATTCTGGTGCACGATGTGAAGGTTATTATTTAGGTTATATTAAAAATTTGGCCATTAATATTTTGATGATTTATACATAAGCTTATTCTAAATAAATCAGACATGTTGGTAGACAAGAAATGTTTGTAGATAACAAAGGAGCAATCAAAGGCCGTAAATCGAAGAAGCACAGAAAATGCAATCACCAAAAGAAAAGAAAGAAAAAAGAACAAACTACGACCTACAAAACACTACACAGAAAACTAAAGATAGAGCAACAGGAATCCACCTAAATACCGAGGGTTAATACAGGTGTTCCGGAAGAGTAAGCAGTTCCTACTCCACTAGTGGCAATCGTCGTGTTAATATAGTTACAAACCAAGTGATTATTCATGAATGAGGGTAGGACCGAATGGTGACTCTAACAAACAGAACATATCATATGTCATCTGTGTACATAATTATAATCTTTTGTAGAGACAGACATGATGATGTCATTTGATTAATGTAAAAACAAGTTTGTATTTTATCCTTCTTCATATTAATTAATAATTTTTCTTTGTTCTGTGTTGATTTCAATTTGCGATTTAAAATAATTTCTACTGACTATATTCCAATTTTTTCTCTTTCAGAAACGCCATGTTCAAGCATGCCATGCCTTAACAACGGGACATGCGCAGTAAATGACAGTACATTTACATGTTCTTGCTCTGATGGATATTATGGTGCACGATGTGAAGGTTATTATTTAGTTGATATAAAATATTTGGCAATTAATATTTTGATGATTCATACATAAGCTTATTCTAAATAAATCAGACATGTTGGTGGACACAGGACAAGTTTGAAGATACCAAATGGGTAATCAAAAGCCGTAAACCGAAGAAGCACAGAAAATGCAAGGGTCAAGAGAAAAAAAGACGAAAGAACAAACAATATTCCAAAAAACGATACACACAAAAAAGGAGCACGAACCTCCTAAATACCCGGGATGAGCTCGAGCGCTCCGGAGGGATAGTAGTTTTAGAGCTGATTCCTTTTAAGTCAGTTCAAATGGATGAATGTATTTAACATCGATTGCAAGCTTCAAATTATTTTGCTTCAGAAACACCATGCTCAAACATTCCGTTCCTTAACAACGGGACATGCGCAGTCAATGACAGTACATTTGCATGTTCTTGCTCTGACGGATATTCTGGTGCACGATGTGAAGATTATTATTTAGGTTATATTAAAAATTTGGCCATTAATATTTTGATGATTTATACATAAGCTTATTCTAAATAAATCAGACATGTTGGTAGACAAGAAATGTTTGTAGATAACAAAGGAGCAATCAAAGGCCGTAAATCGAAGAAGCACAGAAAATGCAATCACCAAAAGAAAAGAAAGAAAAAAGAACAAACTACGACCTACAAAACACTACACAGAAAACTAAAGATAGAGCAACAGGAATCCACCTAAATACCGAGGGTTAATACAGGTGTTCCGGAAGAGTAAGCAGTTCCTACTCCACTAGTGGCAATCGTCGTGTTAATATAGTTACAAACCAAGTGATTATTCATGAATGAGGGTAGGACCGAATGGTGACTCTAACAAACAGAACATATCATATGTCATCTGTGTACATAATTATAATCTTTTGTAGAGACAGACATGATGATGTCATTTGATTAATGTAAAAACAAGTTTGTATTTTATCCTTCTTCATATTAATTAATAATTTTTCATTGTTCTGTGTTGATTTCAATTTGCGATTTAAAATAATTTCAACTGACTATATTCCAATTTTTTCTCTTTCAGAAACGCCATGTTCAAGCATGCCATGCCTTAACAACGGGACATGCGCAGTAAATGACAGTACATTTACATGTTCTTGCTCTGATGGATATTATGGTGCACGATGTGAAGGTTATTATTTAGTTGATATAAAATATTTGGCAATTAATATTTTGATGATTCATACATAAGCTTATTCTAAATAAATCAGACATGTTGGTGGACACAGGAAAAGTTTGAAGATACCAAATGGGTAATCAAAAGCCGTAAACCGAAGAAGCACAGAAAATGCAAGGGTCAAGAGAAAAAAATACGAAAGAACAAACAATATTCCAAAAAACGATACACACAAAAAAGGAGCACTAACCTCCTAAATACCCGGGATGAGCTCGAGCTCTTCGGAGGGATAGCAGTTTTAGAGCTGATTCCTTTTAAGTCAATTCAAATGGATGAATGTATTTAACATCGATTTCAAGCTTCAAATTATTTTGTTTCAGAAACGCCATGTTCAAGCATGCCATGCCTTAACAACGGGACATGCGCAGTAAATGACAGTACATTTACATGTTCTTGCTCTGATGGATATTATGGTGCACGATGTGAAGGTTATTATTTAGTTGATATAAAATATTTGGCAATTAATATTTTGATGATTCATACATAAGCTTATTCTAAATAAATCAGACATGTTGGTAGACACAGGACAAGTTTGAAGATACCAAATGGGTAATCAAAAGCCGTAAACCGAAGAAGCACAGAAAATGCAAGGGTCAAGAGAAAAAAAGACGAAAGAACAAACAATATTCCAAAAAACGATACACACAAAAAAGGAGCACGAACCTCCTAAATACCCGGGATGAGCTCGAGCGCTCCGGAGGGATAGTAGTTTTAGAGCTGATTCCTTTTAAGTCAGTTCAAATGGATGAATGTATTTAACATCGATTGCAAGCTTCAAATTATTTTGCTTCAGAAACACCATGCTCAAACATTCCGTGCCTTAACAACGGGACATGCGCAGTCAATGACAGTACATTTGCATGTTCTTGCTCTGACGGATATTCTGGTGCACGATGTGAAGGTTATTATTTAGGTTATATTAAAAATTTGGCCATTAATATTTTGATGATTTATACATAAGCTTATTCTAAATAAATCAGACATGTTGGTAGACAAGAAATGTTTGTAGATAACAAAGGAGCAATCAAAGGCCGTAAATCGAAGAAGCACAGAAAATGCAATCACCAAAAGAAAAGAAAGAAAAAAGAACAAACTACGACCTACAAAACACTACACAGAAAACTAAAGATAGAGCAACAGGAATCCACCTAAATACCGAGGGTTAATACAGGTGTTCCGGAAGAGTAAGCAGTTCCTACTCCACTAGTGGCAATCGTCGTGTTAATATAGTTACAAACCAAGTGATTATTCATGAATGAGGGTAGGACCGAATGGTGACTCTAACAAACAGAACATATCATGTGTCATCTGTGTACATAATTATAATCTTTTGTAGAGACAGACATGATGATGTCATTTGATTAATGTAAAAACAAGTTTGTATTTTATCCTTCTTCATATTAATTAATAATTTTTCATTGTTCTGTGTTGATTTCAATTTGCGATTTAAAATAATTTCTTGTTCCAATGTTTTCTGTTTCAGAAACGCCATGTTCAAGCATGCCATGCCTTAGCAACGGGACATGCGCAGTAAATGACAGTACATTTACATGTTCTTGCTCTGATGGATATTATGGTGCACGATGTGAAGGTTATTATTTAGTTGATATAAAATATTTGGCAATTAATATTTTGATGATTCATACATAAGCTTATTCTAAATAAATCAGACATGTTGGTGGACACAGGACAAGTTTGAAGATACCAAATGGGTAATCAAAAGCCGTAAACCGAAGAAGCACAGAAAATGCAAGGGTCAAGAGAAAAAAATACGAAAGAACAAACAATATTCCAAAAAACGATACACACAAAAAAGGAGCACTAACCTCCTAAATACCCGGGATGAGCTCGAGCTCTTCGGAGGGATAGCAGTTTTAGAGCTGATTCCTTTTAAGTCAATTCAAATGGATGAATGTATTTAACATCGATTTCAAGCTTCAAATTATTTTGTTTCAGAAACACCATGTTCAAACATTCCGTGCCTTAACAACGGGACATGCGCAGTCAATGACAGTACATTTGCATGTTCTTGCTCTGACGGATATTCTGGTGCACGATGTGAAGGTTAATATTTAGCTTATATAAAAAATTTGGCCGTTAATATTTTGATGATTTATACATAAGCTTATTCTAAATAAATCAGACTTGGTGGTAGACAAGAAATGTTTGTAGATAACAAAGGAGCAATCAAAGGCCGTAAATCGAAGAAGCACAGAAAATGCAATCACCAAAAGAAAAGAAAGAAAAAAGAACAAACTACGACCTACAAAACAATACACAGAAAACTAAAGATAGAGCAACAGGAGTCCACCTAAATACCGAGGGTTAATACAGATGTTCCGGAAGAGTAAGCAGTTCCTACTCCACTAGTGGCAATCGTCGTGTTAATATAGTTACAAACCAAGTGATTATTCATGAATGATGGCAGGACCGAATGGTGACTCTAACAAACAGAACATATCATGTGTCATCTGTGTACATAATTATAATCTTTTGTAGAGACAGACATGATGATGTCATTTGATTAATGTAAAAACAAGTTTGTATTTTATCCTTCTTCATATTAATTAATAATTTTTCATTGTTCTGTGTTGATTTCAATTTGCGATTTAAAATAATTTCTACTGACTATATTCCAATGTTTTCTGTTTCAGAAACGCCATGTTCAAGCATGCCATGCCTTAACAACGGGACATGCGCAGTAAATGACAGTACATTTACATGTTCTTGCTCTGATGGATATTATGGTGCACGATGTGAAGGTTATTATTTAGTTGATATAAAATATTTGGCAATTAATATTTTGATGATTCATACATAAGCTTATTCTAAATAAATCAGACATGTTGGTGGACACAGGACAAGTTTGAAGATACCAAATGGGTAATCAAAAGCCGTAAACCGAAGAAGCACAGAAAATGCAAGGGTCAAAAGAAAAAAATACGAAAGAACAAACAATATTCCAAAAAACGATACACACAAAAAAGGAGCACTAACCTCCTAAATACCCGGGATGAGCTCGAGCGCTCCGGAGGGATAGCAGTTTTAGAGCTGATTCCTTTTAAGTCAATTCAAATGGATGAATGTATTTAACATCGATTTCAAGCTTCAAATTATTTTGTTTCAGAAACACCATGTTCAAACATTCCTTGCCTTAACAACGGGACATGCGCAGTCAATGACAGTACATTTGCATGTTCTTGCTCTGACGGATATTCTGGTGCACGATGTGAAGGTTAATATTTAGCTTATATAAAAAATTTGGCCGTTAATATTTTGATGATTTATACATAAGCTTATTCTAAATAAATCAGACTTGGTGGTAGACAAGAAATGTTTGTAGATAACAAAGGAGCAATCAAAGGCCGTAAATCGAAGAAGCACAGAAAATGCAATCACCAAAAGAAAAGAAAGAAAAAAGAACAAACTACGACCTACAAAACACTACACAGAAAACTAAAGATAGAGCAACAGGAATCCACCTAAATACCGAGGGTTAATACAGGTGTTCCGGAAGAGTAAGCAGTTCCTACTCCACTAGTGGCAATCGTCGTGTTAATATAGTTACAAACCAAGTGATTATTCATGAATGAGGGTAGGACCGAATGGTGACTCTAACAAACAGAACATATCATGTGTCATCTGTGTACATAATTATAATCTTTTGTAGAGACAGACATGATGATGTCATTTGATTAATGTAAAAACAAGTTTGTATTTTATCCTTCTTCATATTAATTAATAATTTTTCATTGTTCTGTGTTGATTTCAATTTGCGATTTAAAATAATTTCTACTGACTATATTCCAATGTTTTCTGTTTCAGAAACGCCATGTTCAAGCATGCCATGCCTTAACAACGGGACATGCGCAGTAAATGACAGTACATTTACATGTTCTTGCTCTGATGGATATTATTTAGTTGATATAAAATATTTGGCAATTAATATTTTGATGATTCATACATAAGCTTATTCTAAATAAATCAGACATGTTGGTGGACACAGGAAAAGTTTGAAGATACCAAATGGGTAATCAAAAGCCGTAAACCGAAGAAGCACAGAAAATGCAAGGGTCAAGAGAAAAAAATACGAAAGAACAAACAATATTCCAAAAAACGATACACACAAAAAAGGAGCACTAACCTCCTAAATACCCGGGATGAGCTCGAGCTCTTCGGAGGGATAGCAGTTTTAGAGCTGATTCCTTTTAAGTCATTTCAAATGGATGAATGTATTTAACATCGATTTCAAGCTTCAAATTATTTTGTTTCAGAAACGCCATGTTCAAGCATGCCATGCCTTAACAACGGGACATGCGCAGTAAATGACAGTACATTTACATGTTCTTGCTCTGATGGATATTATGGTGCACGATGTGAAGGTTATTATTTAGTTGATATAAAATATTTGGCAATTAATATTTTGATGATTCATACATAAGCTTATTCTAAATAAATCAGACATGTTGGTAGACACAGGACAAGTTTGAAGATACCAAATGGGTAATCAAAAGCCGTAAACCGAAGAAGCACAGAAAATGCAAGGGTCAAGAGAAAAAAAGACGAAAGAACAAACAATATTCCAAAAAACGATACACACAAAAAAGGAGCACGAACCTCCTAAATACCCGGGATGAGCTCGAGCGCTCCGGAGGGATAGTAGTTTTAGAGCTGATTCCTTTTAAGTCAGTTCAAATGGATGAATGTATTTAACATCGATTGCAAGCTTCAAATTATTTTGCTTCAGAAACACCATGCTCAAACATTCCGTGCCTTAACAACGGGACATGCGCAGTCAATGACAGTACATTTGCATGTTCTTGCTCTGACGGATATTCTGGTGCACGATGTGAAGGTTATTATTTAGGTTATATTAAAAATTTGGCCATTAATATTTTGATGATTTATACATAAGCTTATTCTAAATAAATCAGACATGTTGGTAGACAAGAAATGTTTGTAGATAACAAAGGAGCAATCAAAGGCCGTAAATCGAAGAAGCACAGAAAATGCAATAACCAAAAGAAAAGAAAGAAAAAAGAACAAACTACGACCTACAAAACACTACACAGAAAACTAAAGATAGAGCAACAGGAATCCACCTAAATACCGAGGGTTAATACAGGTGTTCCGGAAGAGTAAGCAGTTCCTACTCCACTAGTGGCAATCGTCGTGTTAATATAGTTACAAACCAAGTGATTATTCATGAATGAGGGTAGGACCGAATGGTGACTCTAACAAACAGAACATATCATGTGTCATCTGTGTACATAATTATAATCTTTTGTAGAGACAGACATGATGATGTCATTTGATTAATGTAAAAACAAGTTTGTATTTTATCCTTCTTCATATTAATTAATAATTTTTCATTGTTCTGTGTTGATTTCAATTTGCGATTTAAAATAATTTCTACTGACTATATTCCAATGTTTTCTGTTTCAGAAACGCCATGTTCAAGCATGCCATGCCTTAGCAACGGGACATGCGCAGTAAATGACAGTACATTTACATGTTCTTGCTCTGATGGATATTATGGTGCACGATGTGAAGGTTATTATTTAGTTGATATAAAATATTTGGCAATTAATATTTTGATGATTCATACATAAGCTTATTCTAAATAAATCAGACATGCTGGTGGACACAGGACAAGTTTGAAGATACCAAATGGGTAATCAAAAGCCGTAAACCGAAGAAGCACAGAAAATGCAAGGGTCAAGAGAAAAAAATACGAAAGAACAAACAATATTCCAAAAAACGATACACACAAAAAAGGAGCACTAACCTCCTAAATACCCGGGATGAGCTCGAGCTCTTCGGAGGGATAGCAGTTTTAGAGCTGATTCCTTTTAAGTCAATTCAAATGGATGAATGTATTTAACATCGATTTCAAGCTTCAAATTATTTTGTTTCAGAAACACCATGTTCAAACATTCCGTGCCTTAACAACGGGACATGCGCAGTCAATGACAGTACATTTGCATGTTCTTGCTCTGACGGATATTCTGGTGCACGATGTGAAGGTTAATATTTAGCTTATATAAAAAATTTGGCCGTTAATATTTTGATGATTTATACATAAGCTTATTCTAAATAAATCAGACTTGGTGGTAGACAAGAAATGTTTGTAGATAACAAAGGAGCAATCAAAGGCCGTAAATCGAAGAAGCACAGAAAATGCAATCACCAAAAGAAAAGAAAGAAAAAAGAACAAACTACGACCTACAAAACAATACACAGAAAACTAAAGATAGAGCAACAGGAGTCCACCTAAATACCGAGGGTTAATACAGATGTTCCGGAAGAGTAAGCAGTTCCTACTCCACTAGTGGCAATCGTCGTGTTAATATAGTTACAAACCAAGTGATTATTCATGAATGATGGCAGGACCGAATGGTGACTCTAACAAACAGAACATATCATATGTCATCTGTGTACATAATTATAATCTTTTGTAGAGACAGACATGATGATGTCATTTGATTAATGTAAAAACAAGTTTGTATTTTATCCTTCTTCATATTAATTAATAATTTTTCATTGTTCTGTGTTGATTTCAATTTCTGATTTAAAATAATTTCTACTGACTATATTCCAATTGTTTCTGTTTCAGAAACGCCATGTTCAAGCATGCCATGCCTTAACAACGGGACATGTGCAGTAAATGGCAGTACATTTACATGTTCTTGCTCTGATGGATATTATGGTGCACGATGTGAAGGTTATTATTTAGTTGATATAAAATATTTGGCAATTAATATTTTGATGATTCATACATAAGCTTTTTCTAAATAAATCAGACATGTTGGTGGACACAGGACAAGTTTGAAGATACCAAATGGGTAATCAAAAGCCGTAAACCGAAGAAGCACAGAAAATGCAAGGGTCAAGAGAAAAAAATACGAAAGAACAAACAATATTCCAAAAAACGATACACACAAAAAAGGAGCACTAACCTCCTAAATACCCGGGATGAGCTCGAGCTCTTCGGAGGGATAGCAGTTTTAGAGCTGATTCCTTTTAAGTCAGTTCAAATGGATGAATGTATTTAACATCGATTTCAAGCTTCAAATTATTTTGTTTCAGAAACACCATGTTCAAACATTCCGTGCCTTAACAACGGGACATGCGCAGTCAATGACAGTACATTTGCATGTTCTTGCTCTGACGGATATTCTGGTGCACGATGTGAAGGTTAATATTTAGCTTATATAAAACATTTGGCCATTAATATTTTGATGATTTATACATAAGCTTATTCTAAATAAATCAGACTTGGTGGTAGACAAGAAATGTTTGTAGATAACAAAGTAGCAATCAAAGGCCGTAAATCGAAGAAGCACAGAAAATGCAATCACCAAAAGAAAAGAAAAAAAAAAAAAAAACTACGACCTACAAAACACTACACAGAAAACTAAAGATAGAGCAACAGGAATCCACCTAAATACCGAGGGTTAATACAGGTGTTCCGGAAGAGTAAGCAGTTCCTACTCCACTAGTGGCAATCGTCGTGTTAATATAGTTACAAACCAAGTGATTATTCATGAATGAGGGTAGGACCGAATGGTGACTCTAACAAACAGAACATATCATGTGTCATCTGTGTACATAATTATAATCTTTTGTAGAGACAGACATGATGATGTCATTTGATTAATGTAAAAACAAGTTTGTATTTTATCCTCCTTCATATTAATTAATAATTTTTCATTGTTCTGTGTTGATTTCAATTTCTGATTTAAAATAATTTCTACTGACTCTATTCCAATTTTTTCTGTTTCAGAAACGCCATGTTCAAGCATGCCATGCCTTAACAACGGGACATGCGCAGTAAATGGCAGTACATTTACATGTTCTTGCTCTGATGGATATTATGGTGCACGATGTGAAGGTTATTATTTAGTTGATATAAAATATTTGTCAATTAATATTTTGATGATTCATACATAAGCTTTTTCTAAATAAATCAGACATGTTGGTGGACACAGGACAAGTTTGAAGATACCAAATGGGTAATCAAAAGCCGTAAACCGAAGAAGCACAGAAAATGCAAGGGTCAAGAGAAAAAAATACGAAAGAACAAACAATATTCCAAAAAACGATACACACAAAAAAGGAGCACTAACCTCCTAAATACCCGGGATGAGCTCTAGCTCTTCGGAGGGATAGCAGTTTTAGAGCTGATTCCTTTTAAGTCAGTTCAAATGGATGAATGTATTTAACATCGATTTCAAGCTTCAAATTATTTTGTTTCAGAAACACCATGTTCAAACATTCCGTGCCTTAACAACGGGGCATGCGCAGTCAATGACAGTACATTTGCATGTTCTTGCTCTGACGGATATTCTGGTGCACGATGTGAAGGTTAATATTTAGCTTATATAAAACATTTGGCCATTAATATTTTGATGATTTATACATAAGCTTATTCTAAATAAATCAGACTTGGAGGTAGACAAGAAATGTTTGTAGATAACAAAGGAGCAATCAAAGGCCGTAAATCGAAGAAGCACAGAAAATGCAATCACCAAAAGAAAAGAAAGAAAAAAGAACAAACTACGACCTACAAAACACTACACAAAAAACTAAAGATAGAGCAACAGGAATCCACCTAAATACCGAGGGTTAATACAGGTGTTCCGGAAGAGTAAGCAGTTCCTACTCCACTAGTGGCAATCGTCGTGTTAATATAGTTACAAACCAAGTGATTATTCATGAATGAGGGTAGGACCGAATGGTGACTCTAACAAACAGAACATATCATGTGTCATCTGTGTACATAATTATAATCTTTTGTAGAGACAGACATGATGATGTCATTTGATTAATGTAAAAACAAGTTTGTATTTTATCCTTCTTCATATTGATTAATAATTTTTCATTGTTCTGTGTTGATTTCAATTTGCGATTTAAAATAATTTCTACTGACTATATTCCAATGTTTTCTGTTTCAGAAACGCCATGTTCAAGCATGCCATGCCTTAACAACGGGACATGCGCAGTAAATGACAGTACATTTACATGTTCTTGCTCTGATGGATATTATGGTGCACGATGTGAAGGTTACTATTTAGTTGATATAAAATATTTGGCAATTAATATTTTGATGATTCATACATAAGCTTATTCTAAATAAATCAGACATGTTGGTGGACACAGGAAAAGTTTGAAGATACCAAATGGGTAATCAAAAGCCGTAAACCGAAGAAGCACAGAAAATGTCAGGGTCAAGAGAAAAAAATACGAAAGAACAAACAATATTCCAAAAAACGATACACACAAAAAAGGAGCACTAACCTCCTAAATACCCGGGATGAGCTCGAGCTCTTCGGAGGGATAGCAGTTTTAGAGCTGATTCCTTTTAAGTCAATTCAAATGGATGAATGTATTTAACATCGATTTCAAGCTTCAAATTATTTTGTTTCAGAAACACCATGTTCAAACATTCCGTGCCTTAACAACGGGACATGCGCAGTCAATGACAGTACATTTGCATGTTCTTGCTCTGACGGATATTCTGGTGCACGATGTGAAGGTTAATATTTAGCTTACATAAAAAATTTGGCCGTTAATATTTTGATGATTTATACATAAGCTTATTCTAAATAAATCAGACTTGGTGGTAGACAAGAAATGTTTGTAGATAACAAAGGAGCAATCAAAGGCCGTAAATCGAAGAAGCACAGAAAATGCAATCACCAAAAGAAAAGAAAGAAAAAAGAACAAACTACGACCTACAAAACACTACACAGAAAACTAAAGATAGAGCAACAGGAATCCACCTAAATACCGGGGGTTAATACAGGTGTTCCGGAAGGGTTAGCAGTTTCTACTCCACTAGTGGCAACCGCCGTCTTAATCTAGTTACTTAACAGGCGATTAGTCATGAATGAGGGAAGGACCGAATAGTGACTCTGACAAACGGAACATATCATGTGTCATCTGTGAAAATAATTATAATCTTTAGTAGAGACAAACATGATGATGTCATTTGACTAATGTAAAAACAAGTTTGTATTTTATCCTTCTTCATATTAACTAATACTTTTTCATTGTTCTTTGTTGATTTCAATTTGTGATTTAAAATAATTTCCACTGAATATATTCCAATGCTTTTTTCTCTTTCAGAAACGCCATGTTCAAACATGCCCTGCCTCAACAACGGGACATGCGCAGTGAATGACAGTACATTTACATGTTCTTGTTCTGACGGATATTATGGTGCACGATGTGAAGGTTAATATTTAGTTGATATAAAATATTTGGCTATAAATATTTTGATGATTTATACATAGGCTTATTCTAAGATAATCAGAAATGGTGGTAAACACAAGGGGTAATCAAGGGCCGTAAATTGAAGAAGGACAGACAATGCAATGGCTAAAAGAAACAAAGACGAAAGAACAAACAATATTCCACAAGACGATACACACAAAAACCTAAAGACACGAACCCCACTAAATACCGGGGGTCAACTCGAGCGCCCAGGAGGGGTAAGCAGTGTCTAAGCTTATTCCAATTTAGTCAGTTCAAATGGATGAATGTATTTAACATCACTTTCGAGCTTCAAATTATTTTGTTGCAGAAACGCCATGTTCAAACATGCCGTGCCTCAAATTCATGTACAAAACCATGTTGTGTCTGGGTTCAAATTCATGCAAAGTTTGTTTTTAAATGTATGTTGTGTTTGATTTTAAATTCATCTTGTCTTTGAGTTTAAAGTCATGTTGTGTGTTAATGCAAATGTTTATGTTGTATTTGAGTTCAAAACTTAAGTCGTATTTGAATTCAAATTCTTTTTGTGTTTAAGTTCAAAGCTTAAGTCATATTTGAATTCAAATTCATGTTGTGTTTGAGTTTAATTTCATGTTGTGTTTGAATACAATTGTTTATTGTATTATTCAGTGAATATTTGTGATAGTACACCTTGTAAGAATGGCGGAAAGTGTTCAATATCTGGACGTAGTTACACATGTTCCTGTCGTGATGGATTCTCTGGGAATCAGTGTCAAGGTAACTTCAATATTTATTTAATTATGTGTTTTTAGTGTAAATAAAAATAAATCTAAAAGATCATGGCGTAATTATTGAGGTAAATATCTGTTTTGTTTGAGTTCAAGCTCATGTTGTGCTTTAGTGCAAATTAATGTTGTGTCTGAGTTCAAATGTAAGGTGTGTTAAGGTCAAATGTATGTTAAGCTTGTTTTCAAATTCATGCTAAGTTTGCTTTCAAATTCATGTTGTGATTGAGTACAAAACCATGTTGTGTCTGGGTTCAAATTCATGCTAAGTTTGTTTTTAAATGTATCTTGTGCTTGAATTCAAATTCATCTTGTCTTTGAGTTTAAAGTCATGTTGTGGGTTAATGCAAATGTTTATGTTGTATTTGATTTCAAAACTTAAGTCGTATTTGAATTCAAATTCTTTTTGTGTTTAAGTTCTGAGTTTAAGTCATATTTGAATTCAAATTCTTGTTGTGTTTGAGTTTAATTTCATGTTGTGTTTGAATACAATTGTTTATTGTATTATTCAGTGAATATTTGTGATAGTACTCCTTGTAAGAATGGCGGAAAGTGTTCAATATCTGGACGTAGTTACACATGTTCCTGTCGTGATGGATTCTCTGGGAAACAGTGTCAAGGTAACTTCAATATTTATTTAATTATGTGTTTTTAGTGTAAATAAAAATAAATCTAAAAGATCATGGCGTAATTATTGAGGTAAATATATGTTTGTTTGAGTTCAAGCTCATGTAGTGCTTTAGTGCAAATTAATGTTGTGTCTGAGTTCAAATGCAAGGTGTGTTAAGGTCAAATGCATGTTAAGCTTGTTTTCAAATTCATGCTGAGTTTGCTTTCAAATTCATGTTGCGCTTCAGTACAAAACCATGTTGTGTCTGGGTTCAAATTCATGCTAAGTTTGTTTTTAAATGTATGTTGTGCTTGATTTTAAATTCATCTTGTCTTTGAGTTTAAAGTCATGTTGTGTGTTAATGCAAATGTTTATGTTGTATTTGAGTTCAAAACTTAAGTCGTATTTGAATTCAAATTCTTTTTGTGTTTAAGTTCAAAGCTTAAGTCATATTTGAATTCAAATTCATGTTGTGTTTGAGTTTAATTTCATGTTGTGTTTGAATACAATTGTTTATTGTATTATTCAGTGAATATTTGTGATAGTACACCTTGTAAGAATGGAGGATCGTGTTCAATATTTGGACGTAGTTACACATGTTCCTGTCGTGATGGATTCTCTGGGAATCAGTGTCAAGGTAACTTCAATATTTATTTAATTATGTGTTTTTAGTGGAATAATAATAAATCTAAAAGATCATGGCGTAATTATTGAGGTAAATATCTGTTTTGTTTGAGTTCAAGCTCATGTTGTGCTTTAGTGCAAATTAATGTTGTGTCTGAGTTCAAATGTAAGGTGTGTTAAGGTCAAATGTATGTTAAGCTTGTTTTCAAATTCATGCTAAGTTTGCTTTCAAATTCATGTTGTGCTTCAGTACAAAACCATGTTGTGTCTGTGTTCAAATTCATGCTAAGTTTGATTTTAAATGTATCTTGTGCTTGAATTCAAATTCATCTTGTCTTTGAGCTTAAAGTCATACTGTGTGTTAATGCAAATGTTTATGTTGTATTTGATTTCAAAACTTAAGTCGTATTTGAATTCAAATTCTTTTTGTGTTTAAGTTCTGAGTTTAAGTCATATTTGAATTCAAATTCTTGTTGTATTTGAGTTGAAATTCATGTTGTGTTTGAGTTTAATTTCATGTTGTGTTTGAATACAATTGTTTATTGTATTATTCAGTGAATATTTGTGATAGTACTCCGTGTAAGAATGGCGGAAAGTGTTCAATATCTGGACGTAGTTACACATGTTCCTGTCGTGATGGATTCTCTGGGAAACAGTGTCAAGGTAACTTCAATATTTATTTAATTATGTGTTTTTAGTGTAATAATAATAAATCTAAAAGATCATGGCGTAATTATTGAGGTAAATATATGTTTTGTTTGAGTTCAAGCTCATGTTGTGCTTTAGTGCAAATTAATGTTGTGTCTGAGTTCAAATGTAAGGTGTGTTAATGTCAAATGCATGTTGAACTTGTTTTCAAATTCATGCTAAGTTTGCTTTTAAATTCATGTTGTGCTTGAGTACAAAACCATGTTATGTCTGCATTCAAATTCATGCTAAGTTTGTTTTTAAATGAATGTTGTGCTTGAATTCAAATTCATCTTGTCTTTGAGCTTAAAGTCATACCGTGTGTTAATGCAAATGTTTATGTTGTATTTGATTTCAAAACTTAAGTCGTATTTGAATTCAAATTCTTTTTGTGTTTAAGTTCAAAGCTTAAGTCATATTTGAATTCAAATTCTTGTTGTGTTTGAGTTTAATTTCATGTTGTGTTTGAATACAATTGTTTATTGTATTATTCAGTGAATATTTGTGATAGTACTCCTTGTAAGAATGGCGGAAAGTGTTCAATATCTGGACGTAGTTACACATGTTCCTGTCGTGATGGATTCTCTGGGAAACAGTGTCAAGGTAACTTCAATATTTATTTAATTATGTGTTTTTAGTGTAAATAAAAATAAATCTAAAAGATCATGGCGTAATTATTGAGGTAAATATATGTTTTGTTTGAGTTCAAGCTCATGTAGTGCTTTAGTGCAAATTAATGTTGTGTCTGAGTTCAAATGCAAGGTGTGTTAAGGTCAAATGCATGTTAAGCTTGTTTTCAAATTCATGCTGAGTTTGCTTTCAAATTCATGTTGCGCTTCAGTACAAAACCATGTTGTGTCTGGGTTCAAATTCATGCTAAGTTTGTTTTTAAATGTATGTTGTGCTTGATTTTAAATTCATCTTGTCTTTGAGTTTAAAGTCATGTTGTGTGTTAATGCAAATGTTTATGTTGTATTTGAGTTCAAAACTTAAGTCGTATTTGAATTCAAATTCTTTTTGTGTTTAAGTTCAAAGCTTAAGTCATATTTGAATTCAAATTCATGTTGTGTTTGAGTTTAATTTCATGTTGTGTTTGAATACAATTGTTTATTGTATTATTCAGTGAATATTTGTGATAGTACACCTTGTAAGAATGGAGGATCGTGTTCAATATTTGGACGTAGTTACACATGTTCCTGTCGTGATGGATTCTCTGGGAATCAGTGTCAAGGTAACTTCAATATTTATTTAATTATGTGTTTTTAGTGGAATAATAATAAATCTAAAAGATCATGGCGTAATTATTGAGGTACATATCTGTTTTGTTTGAGTTCAAGCTCATGTTGTGCTTTAGTGCAAATTAATGTTGTGTCTGAGTTCAAATGTAAGGTGTGTTAAGGTCAAATGTATGTTAAGCTTGTTTTCAAATTCATGCTAAGTTTGCTTTCAAATTCATGTTGTGCTTCAGTACAAAACCATGTTGTGTCTGTGTTCAAATTCATGCTAAGTTTGATTTTAAATGTATCTTGTGCTTGAATTCAAATTCATCTTGTCTTTGAGCTTAAAGTCATACTGTGTGTTAATGCAAATGTTTATGTTGTATTTGATTTCAAAACTTAAGTCGTATTTGAATTCAAATTCTTTTTGTGTTTAAGTTCTGAGTTTAAGTCATATTTGAATTCAAATTCTTGTTGTATTTGAGTTGAAATTCATGTTGTGTTTGAGTTTAATTTCATGTTGTGTTTGAATACAATTGTTTATTGTATTATTCAGTGAATATTTGTGATAGTACTCCGTGTAAGAATGGCGGAAAGTGTTCAATATCTGGACGTAGTTACACATGTTCCTGTCGTGATGGATTCTCTGGGAAACAGTGTCAAGGTAACTTCAATATTTATTTAATTATGTGTTTTTAGTGTAATAATAATAAATCTAAAAGATCATGGCGTAATTATTGAGGTAAATATATGTTTTGTTTGAGTTCAAGCTCATGTTGTGCTTTAGTGCAAATTAATGTTGTGTCTGAGTTCAAATGTAAGGTGTGTTAATGTCAAATGCATGTTGAACTTGTTTTCAAATTCATGCTAAGTTTGCTTTTAAATTCATGTTGTGCTTGAGTACAAAACCATGTTATGTCTGCATTCAAATTCATGCTAAGTTTGTTTTTAAATGAATGTTGTGCTTGAATTCAAATTCATCTTGTCTTTGAGCTTAAAGTCATACCGTGTGTTAATGCAAATGTTTATGTTGTATTTGATTTCAAAACTTAAGTCGTATTTGAATTCAAATTCTTTTTGTGTTTAAGTTCAAAGCTTAAGTCATATTTGAATTCAAATTCTTGTTGTGTTTGAGTTTAATTTCATGTTGTGTTTGAATACAATTGTTTATTGTATTATTCAGTGAATATTTGTTATAGTACTCCTTGTAAGAATGGCGGAAAGTGTTCAATATCTGGACGTAGTTACACATGTTCCTGTCGTGATGGATTCTCTGGGAAACAGTGTCAAGGTAACTTCAATATTTATTTAATTATGTGTTTTTAGTGTAAATAAAAATAAATCTAAAAGATCATGGCGTAATTATTGAGGTAAATATATGTTTTGTTTGAGTTCAAGCTCATGTAGTGCTTTAGTGCAAATTAATGCTGTGTCTGAGTTCAAATGCAAGGTGTGTTAAGGTCAAATGCATGTTAAGCTTGTTTTCAAATTCATGCTGAGTTTGCTTTCAAATTCATGTTGCGCTTCAGTACAAAACCATGTTGTGTCTGGGTTCAAATTCATGCTAAGTTTGTTTTTAAATGTATGTTGTGCTTGATTTTAAATTCATCTTGTCTTTGAGTTTAAAGTCATGTTGTGTGTTAATGCAAATGTTTATGTTGTATTTGAGTTCAAAACTTAAGTCGTATTTGAATTCAAATTCTTTTTGTGTTTAAGTTCAAAGCTTAAGTCATATTTGAATTCAAATTCATGTTGTGTTTGAGTTTAATTTCATGTTGTGTTTGAATACAATTGTTTATTGTATTATTCAGTGAATATTTGTGATAGTACACCTTGTAAGAATGGAGGATCGTGTTCAATATTTGGACGTAGTTACACATGTTCCTGTCGTGATGGATTCTCTGGGAATCAGTGTCAAGGTAACTTCAATATTTATTTAATTATGTGTTTTTAGTGGAATAATAATAAATCTAAAAGATCATGGCGTAATTATTGAGGTAAATATCTGTTTTGTTTGAGTTCAAGCTCATGTTGTGCTTTAGTGCAAATTAATGTTGTGTCTGAGTTCAAATGTAAGGTGTGTTAAGGTCAAATGTATGCTAAGCTTGTTTTCAAATTCATGCTAAGTTTGCTTTCAAATTCATGTTGTGCTTCAGTACAAAACCATGTTGTGTCTGTGTTCAAATTCATGCTAAGTTTGATTTTAAATGTATCTTGTGCTTGAATTCAAATTCATCTTGTCTTTGAGCTTAAAGTCATACTGTGTGTTAATGCAAATGTTTATGTTGTATTTGATTTCAAAACTTAAGTCGTATTTGAATTCAAATTCTTTTTGTGTTTAAGTTCTGAGTTTAAGTCATATTTGAATTCAAATTCTTGTTGTATTTGAGTTGAAATTCATGTTGTGTTTGAGTTTAATTTCATGTTGTGTTTGAATACAATTGTTTATTGTATTATTCAGTGAATATTTGTGATAGTACACCTTGTAAGAATGGAGGAACGTGTTCAATATTTGGACGTAGTTACACATGTTCCTGTCGTGATGGATTCTCTGGGAATCAGTGTCAAGGTAACTTCAATATTTATTTAATTATGTGTTTTTAGTGTAATAATAATAAATCTAAAAGATCATGGCGTAATTATTGAGGTAAATATATGTTTTGTTTGAGTTCAAGCTCATGTTGTGCTTTAGTGCAAATTAATGTTGTGTCTGAGTTCAAATGTAAGGTGTGTTAATGTCAAATGCATGTTGAACTTGTTTTCAAATTCATGCTAAGTTTGCTTTTAAATTCATGTTGTGCTTGAGTACAAAACCATGTTGTGTCTGGATTCAAATTCATGCTAAGTTTGTTTTTAAATGAATGTTGTGCTTGAATTCAAATTCATCTTGTCTTTGAGCTTAAAGTCATACCGTGTGTTAATGCAAATGTTTATGTTGTATTTGATTTCAAAACTTAAGTCGTATTTGAATTCAAATTCTTTTTGTGTTTAAGTTCAAAGCTTAAGTCATATTTGAATTCAAATTCTTGTTGTGTTTGAGTTTAATTTCATGTTGTGTTTGAATACAATTGTTTATTGTATTATTCAGTGAATATTTGTGATAGTACTCCTTGTAAGAATGGCGGAAAGTGTTCAATATCTGGACGTAGTTACACATGTTCCTGTCGTGATGGATTCTCTGGGAAACAGTGTCAAGGTAACTTCAATATTTATTTAATTATGTGTTTTTAGTGTAAATAAAAATAAATCTAAAAGATCATGGCGTAATTATTGAGGTAAATATATGTTTTGTTTGAGTTCAAGCTCATGTAGTGCTTTAGTGCAAATTAATGCTGTGTCTGAGTTCAAATGCAAGGTGTGTTAAGGTCAAATGCATGTTAAGCTTGTTTTCAAATTCATGCTGAGTTTGCTTTCAAATTCATGTTGCGCTTCAGTACAAAACCATGTTGTGTCTGGGTTCAAATTCATGCTAAGTTTGTTTTTAAATGTATGTTGTGCTTGATTTTAAATTCATCTTGTCTTTGAGCTTAAAGTCATGTTGTGTGTTAATGCAAATGTTTATGTTGTATTTGAGTTCAAAACTTAAGTCGTATTTGAATTCAAATTCTTTTTGTGTTTAAGTTCAAAGCTTAAGTCATATTTGAATTCAAATTCATGTTGTGTTTGAGTTTAATTTCATGTTGTGTTTGAATACAATTGTTTATTGTATTATTCAGTGAATATTTGTGATAGTACACCTTGTAAGAATGGAGGATCGTGTTCAATATTTGGACGTAGTTACACATGTTCCTGTCGTGATGGATTCTCTGGGAATCAGTGTCAAGGTAACTTCAATATTTATTTAATTATGTGTTTTTAGTGGAATAATAATAAATCTAAAAGATCATGGCGTAATTATTGAGGTAAATATCTGTTTTGTTTGAGTTCAAGCTCATGTTGTGCTTTAGTGCAAATTAATGTTGTGTCTGAGTTCAAATGTAAGGTGTGTTAAGGTCAAATGTATGCTAAGCTTGTTTTCAAATTCATGCTAAGTTTGCTTTCAAATTCATGTTGTGCTTCAGTACAAAACCATGTTGTGTCTGTGTTCAAATTCATGCTAAGTTTGATTTTAAATGTATCTTGTGCTTGAATTCAAATTCATCTTGTCTTTGAGCTTAAAGTCATACTGTGTGTTAATGCAAATGTTTATGTTGTATTTGATTTCAAAACTTAAGTCGTATTTGAATTCAAATTCTTTTTGTGTTTAAGTTCTGAGTTTAAGTCATATTTGAATTCAAATTCTTGTTGTATTTGAGTTGAAATTCATGTTGTGTTTGAGTTTAATTTCATGTTGTGTTTGAATACAATTGTTTATTGTATTATTCAGTGAATATTTGTGATAGTACACCTTGTAAGAATGGAGGAACGTGTTCAATATTTGGACGTAGTTACACATGTTCCTGTCGTGATGGATTCTCTGGGAATCAGTGTCAAGGTAACTTCAATATTTATTTAATTATGTGTTTTTAGTGTAATAATAATAAATCTAAAAGATCATGGCGTAATTATTGAGGTAAATATATGTTTTGTTTGAGTTCAAGCTCATGTTGTGCTTTAGTGCAAATTAATGTTGTGTCTGAGTTCAAATGTAAGGTGTGTTAATGTCAAATGCATGTTGAACTTGTTTTCAAATTCATGCTAAGTTTGCTTTTAAATTCATGTTGTGCTTGAGTACAAAACCATGTTGTGTCTGGATTCAAATTCATGCTAAGTTTGTTTTTAAATGAATGTTGTGCTTGAATTCAAATTCATCTTGTCTTTGAGCTTAAAGTCATACCGTGTGTTAATGCAAATGTTTATGTTGTATTTGATTTCAAAACTTAAGTCGTATTTGAATTCAAATTCTTTTTGTGTTTAAGTTCAAAGCTTAAGTCATATTTGAATTCAAATTCTTGTTGTGTTTGAGTTTAATTTCATGTTGTGTTTGAATACAATTGTTTATTGTATTATTCAGTGAATATTTGTGATAGTACTCCTTGTAAGAATGGCGGAAAGTGTTCAATATCTGGACGTAGTTACACATGTTCCTGTCGTGATGGATTCTCTGGGAAACAGTGTCAAGGTAACTTCAATATTTATTTAATTATGTGTTTTTAGTGTAAATAAAAATAAATCTAAAAGATCATGGCGTAATTATTGAGGTAAATATATGTTTTGTTTGAGTTCAAGCTCATGTAGTGCTTTAGTGCAAATTAATGTTGTGTCTGAGTTCAAATGCAAGGTGTGTTAAGGTCAAATGCATGTTAAGCTTGTTTTCAAATTCATGCTGAGTTTGCTTTCAAATTCATGTTGCGCTTCAGTACAAAACCATGTTGTGTCTGGGTTCAAATTCATGCTAAGTTTGTTTTTAAATGTATGTTGTGCTTGATTTTAAATTCATCTTGTCTTTGAGTTTAAAGTCATGTTGTGTGTTAATGCAAATGTTTATGTTGTATTTGAGTTCAAAACTTAAGTCGTATTTGAATTCAAATTCTTTTTGTGTTTAAGTTCAAAGCTTAAGTCATATTTGAATTCAAATTCATGTTGTTTTTGAGTTTAATTTCATGTTGTGTTTGAATACAATTGTTTATTGTATTATTCAGTGAATATTTGTGATAGTACACCTTGTAAGAATGGAGGATCGTGTTCAATATTTGGACGTAGTTACACATGTTCCTGTCGTGATGGATTCTCTGGGAATCAGTGTCAAGGTAACTTCAATATTTATTTAATTATGTGTTTTTAGTGGAATAATAATAAATCTAAAAGATCATGGCGTAATTATTGAGGTAAATATCTGTTTTGTTTGAGTTCAAGCTCATGTTGTGCTTTAGTGCAAATTAATGTTGTGTCTGAGTTCAAATGTAAGGTGTGTTAAGGTCAAATGTATGTTAAGCTTGTTTTCAAATTCATGCTAAGTTTGCTTTCAAATTCATGTTGTGCTTCAGTACAAAACCATGTTGTGTCTGTGTTCAAATTCATGCTAAGTTTGATTTTAAATGTATCTTGTGCTTGAATTCAAATTCATCTTGTCTTTGAGCTTAAAGTCATACTGTGTGTTAATGCAAATGTTTATGTTGTATTTGATTTCAAAACTTAAGTCGTATTTGAATTCAAATTCTTTTTGTGTTTAAGTTCTGAGTTTATGTCATATTTGAATTCAAATTCTTGTTGTATTTGAGTTGAAATTCATGTTGTGTTTGAGTTTAATTTCATGTTGTGTTTGAATACAATTGTTTATTGTATTATTCAGTGAATATTTGTGATAGTACACCTTGTAAGAATGGAGGATCGTGTTCAATATTTGGACGTAGTTACACATGTTCCTGTCGTGATGGATTCTCTGGGAATCAGTGTCAAGGTAACTTCAATATTTATTTAACTATGTGTTTTTAGTGTAATAATAATAAATCTAAAAGATCATGGCGTAATTATTGAGGTAAATATATGTTTTGTTTGAGTTCAAGCTCATGTTGTGCTTTAGTGCAAATTAATGTTGTGTCTGAGTTCAAATGTAAGGTGTGTTAATGTCAAATGCATGTTAAACTTGTTTTCAAATTCATGCTAAGTTTGCTTTTAAATTCATGTTGTGCTTGAGTACAAAACCATGTTGTGTCTGGATTCAAATTCATGCTAAGTTTGTTTTTAAATGAATGTTGTGCTTGAATTCAAATTCATCTTGTCTTTGAGCTTAAAGTCACACCGTGTGTTAATGCAAATGTTTATGTTGTATTTGATTTCAAATCTTAAGTCGTATTTGAATTCAAATTCTTTTTGTGTTTAAGTTCAAAGCTTAAGTCATATTTGAATTCAAATTCATGTTGTGTTTGAGTTTAATTTCATGTTGTGTTTGAATACAATTGTTTATTGTGTTATTCAGTGAATATTTGTGATAGTACACCTTGTAAGAATGAAGGATCGTGTTCAATATTTGGACGTAGTTACACATGTTCCTGTCGTGATGGATTCTCTGGGAAACAGTGTCAAGGTAACTTCAATATTTATTTAATTATGTGTTTTTAGTGTAAATAAAAATCAATCTAAAAGATCATTGCGTAATTATTGAGGTAAATATATGTTTTGTTTGAGTTCAAGCTCATGTAGTGCTTTAGTGCAAATTAATGTTGTGTCTGAGTTCAAATGTAAGGTGTGTTAAGGTCAAATGTATGTTAAGCTTGTTTTCAAATTCATGCTAAGTTTGCTTTCAAATTCATGTTGTGCTTCAGTACAAAACCATGTTGTTTCTGGTTCAAATTCATGCTAAGTTTGTTTTTAAATGTATCTTGTGCTTGAATTCAAATTCATCTTGTCTTTGAGCTTAATGTCATACTGTGTGTTAATGCAAATGTTTATGTTGTATTTGATTTCAAAACTTAAGTCGTATTTGAATTCAAATTCTTGTTGTGTTTCAGTTTAATTTCATGTTGAGCTTGAATACAATTGTTTATTGTATTATTCAGTGAATATTTGTGATAGTACACCTTGTAAGAATGAAGGATCGTGTTCAATATTTGGACGTAGTTACACATGTTCCTGTCGTGATGGATTCTCTGGGAAACAGTGTCAAGGTAACTTCAATATTTATTTAATTATGTGTTTTTAGTGTAAATAAAAATAAATCTAAAAGATCATGGCGTAATTATTGAGGTAAATATTTGTTTTGTTTGAGTTTAAGCTCATGTAGTGCTTTAGTGCAAATTAATGTTGTGTCTGAGTTCAAATGCAAGGTGGGTTAAGGTCAAATGCATGTTAAGCTTGTTTTCAAATTCATGCTAAGTTTGCTTTCAAATTCATGTTGTGCTTGAGTACAAAACCATGTTGTGGCTGGGTTCAAATTCATGCTAAGTTTGTTTTTAAATATATGTTTTGCTTGATTTTAAATTCCTCTTGTCTTTGCGTTTAAAGTCATGTTGTGTGTTAATGCAAATGTTTATGTTGTATTTGAGTTCAAAACTTAAGTCGTATTTGAATTCAAATTCTTTTTGTGTTTAAGTTCAAAGCTTAGGTCATATTTGAATTCAAATTCATGTTGTGTGTGAGTTTAATTTCATGTTGTGTTTGAATATAATTGTTTATTGTATTATTCAGTGAATGTTTGTGATAGTACACCTTGTAAGAATGGAGGAACCTGCTCAATATCTGGACGTAGTTACACATGTTCCTGTCGTGATGGATTCTCTGGAAATCAGTGTCAAGGTAACTTCAATATTTATTTAATTATGTGTTTTTAGTGTAATATTAATAAATCTAAAAGATCATGGCGTAATTATTGAGGTAAATATCTATTTTGTTTGCGTTCAAGCTCATGTTGTGCTTTAGTGCATATTAATGTTGTGTCTGAGTTCAAATGTAAGGTTTGTTAAGGTCAAATGTATGCTAAACTTGTTTTCAAATTCATGCTAAGTTTGCTTTCAAATTCATGTTGTGCTTCAGTACAAAACCATGTTGTGTCTGTGTTCAAATTCATGCTAAGTTTGTTTTTAAATGCATCTTGTGCTTGAATTCAAATTCATCTTGTCTTTGAGTTTAAAGTCATGTTGTGTGTTAATGCAAATGTTTATGTTGTATTTGATTTCAAAACTTAAGTCGTATTGGAATTCAAATTCTTTTTGTGTTTGAGTTGAAATTCATGTTGTGTTTGAGTTTAATTTCATGTTGTGTTTGAATACAATTGTTTATTGTATTATTCAGTGAATATTTGTGATAGTACTCCTTGTAAGAATGGCGGAAAGTGTTCAATATCTGGACGTAGTTACACATGTTCCTGTCGTGATGGATTCTCTGGGAAACAGTGTCAAGGTAACTTCAATATTTATTTAATTATGTGTTTTTAGTGTAAATAAAAATAAATCTAAAAGATCATGGCGTAATTATTGAGGTAAATATATGTTTTGTTTGAGTTCAAGCTCATGTAGTGCTTTAGTGCAAATTAATGCTGTGTCTGAGTTCAAATGCAAGGTGTGTTAAGGTCAAATGCATGTTAAGCTTGTTTTCAAATTCATGCTGAGTTTGCTTTCAAATTCATGTTGCGCTTCAGTACAAAACCATGTTGTGTCTGGGTTCAAATTCATGCTAAGTTTGTTTTTAAATGTATGTTGTGCTTGATTTTAAATTCATCTTGTCTTTGAGTTTAAAGTCATGTTGTGTGTTAATGCAAATGTTTATGTTGTATTTGAGTTCAAAACTTAAGTCGTATTTGAATTCAAATTCTTTTTGTGTTTAAGTTCAAAGCTTAAGTCATATTTGAATTCAAATTCATGTTGTGTTTGAGTTTAATTTCATGTTGTGTTTGAATACAATTGTTTATTGTATTATTCAGTGAATATTTGTGATAGTACACCTTGTAAGAATGGAGGATCGTGTTCAATATTTGGACGTAGTTACACATGTTCCTGTCGTGATGGATTCTCTGGGAATCAGTGTCAAGGTAACTTCAATATTTATTTAATTATGTGTTTTTAGTGTAATAATAATAAATCTAAAAGATCATGGCGTAATTATTGAGGTAAATAAATGTTTTGTTTGACTTCAAGCTCATGTTGTGCTTTAGTGCAAATTAATGTTGTGTCTGAGTTCAAATGCAAGGTGGGTTAAGGTCAAATGCATGTTAAGCTTGTTTTCAAATTCATGCTAAGTTTGCTTTCAAATTCATGTTGTGCTTGAGTACAAAACCATGTTGTGGCTGGGTTCAAATTCATGCTAAGTTTGTTTTTAAATATATGTTTTGCTTGATTTTAAATTCCTCTTGTCTTTGCGTTTAAAGTCATGTTGTGTGTTAATGCAAATGTTTATGTTGTATTTGAGTTCAAAACTTAAGTCGTATTTGAATTCAAATTCTTTTTGTGTTTAAGTTCAAAGCTTAGGTCATATTTGAATTCAAATTCATGTTGTGTGTGAGTTTAATTTCATGTTGTGTTTGAATATAATTGTTTATTGTATTATTCAGTGAATGTTTGTGATAGTACACCTTGTAAGAATGGAGGAACCTGCTCAATATCTGGACGTAGTTACACATGTTCCTGTCGTGATGGATTCTCTGGAAATCAGTGTCAAGGTAACTTCAATATTTATTTAATTATGTGTTTTTAGTGTAATATTAATAAATCTAAAAGATCATGGCGTAATTATTGAGGTAAATATCTATTTTGTTTGCGTTCAAGCTCATGTTGTGCTTTAGTGCATATTAATGTTGTGTCTGAGTTCAAATGTAAGGTTTGTTAAGGTCAAATGTATGCTAAACTTGTTTTCAAATTCATGCTAAGTTTGCTTTCAAATTCATGTTGTGCTTCAGTACAAAACCATGTTGTGTCTGTGTTCAAATTCATGCTAAGTTTGTTTTTAAATGCATCTTGTGCTTGAATTCAAATTCATCTTGTCTTTGAGTTTAAAGTCATGTTGTGTGTTAATGCAAATGTTTATGTTGTATTTGATTTCAAAACTTAAGTCGTATTGGAATTCAAATTCTTTTTGTGTTTGAGTTGAAATTCATGTTGTGTTTGAGTTTAATTTCATGTTGTGTTTGAATACAATTGTTTATTGTATTATTCAGTGAATATTTGTGATAGTACACCTTGTAAGAATGGAGGAACGTGTTCAATATTTGGACGTAGTTACACATGTTCCTGTCGTGATGGATTCTCTGGGAATCAGTGTCAAGGTAACTTCAATATTTATTTAATTATGTGTTTTTAGTGTAATAATAATAAATCTAAAAGATCATGGCGTAATTATTGAGGTAAATAAATGTTTTGTTTGACTTCAAGCTCATGTTGTGCTTTAGTGCAAATTAATGTTGTGTCTGAGTTCAAATGTAAGGTGCGTTAAGGTCAAATGCATGTTAAGCTTGTTTTCAAATTCATGTTGTGCTTGAGTACAAAACCATGTTTTGTCTGTGTTCAAATTCATGCTAAGTTTGTTTTTAAATGTATGTTGTGCTTGAATTCAAATTCATCTTGTCTTTGAGCTTAAAGTCATACTGTGTGTTAATGCAAATGTTTATGTTGTATTTGATTTCAAAACTTAAGTCGTATTTGAATTCAAATTCTTTTTGTGTTTAAGTTCAAAGCTTAAGTCATATTTGAATTTATATTCTTGTTGTGTTTGAGTTTAATTTCATGTTGTGTTTGAATATAATAATTTATTGTATTATTCAGTGAATATTTGTGATAGTACACCTTGTAAGAATGGCGGAAAGTGTATATTTAATAGTTTTTTAATTATGTGTTTTGAGTGTAAACAAAGTAAATCTAAAAGATCATGGCGTAATTATTCATGTAAATGTCTGTTTTGTTTGAGTTCAAACTCGTGTTGTGCTTTAGTGCAAATTAATGTTTTTCTGAGTTCAAATGCAAGTTGTGTAACTTTCAAATGCATGTTAAGCTTGCTTTCAAATTGATGTTGTGCTTGAATACAATACCATGTTGTGCTTGACTACAATACCACGTTGTGCTTGACTACAATATCATGTTGTGCTTGACTACAATACCATGTTGTGCTTGGCTATAATACCACGTTGTGCTTGACTACAATACCACGTTGTGCTTGACTACAATACCATGTTGTGCTTGACTACAATACCACGTTGTGCTGGACTACAATACCATATTGTGCTTGACTACAATACCATGTTGTGCTTGAGTACAATACCATGTTGTGCTTGAGTACAATACCATGTTGTGCTTGAGTACAATACCATGTTGTGCTTGAGTACAATACCATGTTGTGCTTGACTACAATACCATGTTGCGTTTGACTACAATACCATGTTGTGTTTGAGTTCAAATATATACTGTGTCTGCATTTAAATTCATATTGTGCTTGAATTCAAATTGATCTTGTGTTTGAGTTCAAAGTCATGTTGTATGAAAATGCAAATTTATGTTGTATTTGAGTTCAAATTTTAAATAATATTTGAATACAAAGTGTTGTGTTTGAGTTGAAATTCATGTTGTGTTGAGTTTAATTTCATGTTGTGTTTGAATATAATTGTTTATTGTATTATTCAGTGAATATTTGTGATAGTACACCTTGTAAGAATGGCGGAAAGTGTTCAATATTTGGACGTAGTTACACATGTTCCTGTCGTGATGGATTCTCTGGGAACCAGTGTCAAGGTAACTTCAATATTTATCTAATTATGTGCTTTGAGTGTAAATAAAAATAAATCTAAAAGAGTTTGTAGATATCGTGGGTCGTACAATATGGTGGCATTCCAGAGTTCTTAGATATCGTGGGTCATATTAACCATGAAATAAGGAATTCAACAACTACAGTAAAATCTGTATTAGTGACCACCTCTATTAAGATACAGTAAAGTCTGTTTTAGTTACAACCTCTATTAAGTTACAGTAAAATCTGTTTTAATGACCACCTATATTAAGTTACAGTAAAATCTGTTTTAATGACCACCTATATTAAGTTACAGTACAATCTGTTTTAATGACCACCTATATTAAGTTACAGTACAATCTGTTTTTTAATGACCACCTATATTAAGTTACAGTACAATCTGTTTTAATGACCACCTATATTAAGTTACAGTAAAATCTGTTTTAATGACCACCTATATTAAGTACAGTAAAACTTACTTATTGACCACCTCTATTAAGCACAGTAAAACCTACTTTAGTCATCACCTCTATTAAATAGAGTAAAACCTGTTTTAGTGACCACCTCTATTAAGCACAGTAAAACCTGATTTAGTGACCACCTCTATCAAGTACAGTAAAACCTGCTTTAGTGACCACCTCTATTAAGTACAGAAAAACCTGTTTTTGTGATCACCTCTATTAAGTACATTAACACCAGCTTTAGTGACCACCTCTATTAAGTACAGTAAAGCCTGCTTTAGTGACAACCTCTATTAAGTACAGTCAGACCTGCTTTAGTAACCACCTCTATTAAGTACACTAAAATCTGTTTTAGTGACCACTTCTATTAAATACAGTAAAACCTGCTTTAGTGATCACCTCTATTAAGCACAGTAAAACCTACTTTAGTGACCACGTCTATTAAGTACAGTAAAACCTACTTTAGTAACCACCTCTGTTAAGTACAGTAAAGCCTGCTTTAATGACCACTTCTATTAAGTACATTAAAGCCTTCTTTAGTGATCACCTCTATTAAGTACAGTAACACCTGCTTTAGAGACCACCTTTATTAAGTACTGTAAAACCTGATTTAGTGACCGCCTCTATTAAGTACAGAAAAACCTGTTTTAGTGATCACCTCTATTAAGTACATTAACACCTGCTTTAGGGACCACCTCTATTAAGTAGAGTAAAGCCTGCTTTAGTGACCACCTCTAATAAGTACAATAAAACCTGTTTTAGTGACCACCTCTATTAAATACACTAAAACCTGCTTTAGTGATCACCTCTATTAAGTACAATAAAACCAACTTTAGTGACCACCTCTGTTAAAAACAGTAAAACCTGCTTTAGTGACCACCTCTATTAAGTACAGTAAAACCTGCTTTAGTGACCACCTCTATTAAGGAAAGTAAAACCTGCTTTAGTGACCACCTCTATTAAGTACAGTAAAAACTGCTTTAGTGACCACCTCCATTAAGGACAGTAAAACCAGCTTTAGTGACCACCTCTGCTATGCACAGCAAAAACTGCTTTAGTGACCACCTCTATTAAGCACAGTAAAAGCTGCTTTAGTGACCACCTCTATTAAGTACAGTAAAAATTGCTTTAGTGACCACCTCTATTAAGCAGAGTAAAACCTACGTTAGTGACCACCTCTATTAAGCACAATGAAAGCTGCTTTAGTGACCACCTCTATTAAGTACAGTGAAACCTGCTTTAGTGACCACCTCTATTAAGTAGAGTAAAACCTACTTTAGTGACCACCTCTATTAAGTACAGTAAAACCAGCTTTAGAGACCACCTCTATTAAGTTCAGTAAAACCTGCTTTAGTGACCACCTCTATTAAGCACAGTAAAACCTGTGTTAGTGGCCACCTCTATTAAGCACAATGAAAGCTGCTTTAGTGACCACCTCTATTAAGTATATTATATCCTGATTTAGTGACCACCTCTATTAAGTACAATAAAACCTACATTAGTGACCACCTCTATTAAAAACAGTAAAAGCTGCTTTAGTGACCATCTCTATTTAGTACAGTAAAACCTGCTTTAGTGACCACGTCTATTAAGTACAATAAAACCTACTTTAGTGTCCACCACTATTAATTACAGTAAAACCTCCTTTAGTGACCACCTCTACTAAGCTACAAGAAAACCTTCTGTAGTGACCACCTCTATTAAGCACAGTAAAACCTACTTTAGTGATCACCCCTATTAAATACAGTAAAACCTGCTTTAGAGACCACCTCTATTAAGTACAGTAAAACCTGCTTTAGTGACAGCCTCTATTAAATACAGTAAAACCTTCTTTAGTGACCACCTCTATTAACCACAGTAAAACCTACTTTAGTGACCATCTCTATTAAGTAGAGTAAAACCTGCTTTAGTGACCACCTCTATTAAGTACAGTAAAACCTGCGTTAGTGACCACCTCTATTAAGTACAGTAAAACCTGCTTTAGTGACCAACTCTATTAAGAACAGTAAAACCTGCTTTAATGACCACCTCTATTAAGTACAGTAAAACCTGCTTTAGTGACCACGTCTATTAAATACAGTGAAACCTTCTTTAGTGACCACCTCTATTAAGTACACTAAAACCTACTTTAGTGACCAGCTCTATTAAGTACAGTAAAACCTACTTTAGTGATCACCTGTATTAAGTACAGTAAAACCTACTTTAGTGACCACCTCTATTAAGTACAGTAAAACCTTCTTTAGTGACCACCTGTATTAAGTACAGTAAAACCTACTTTAGTGACCCACTCTATTAAATACAATAAAGCCTACTTTAGTGACCACCTCTATTAAGTACAGTAAAACCTACTTTAGTGATCACCTTTATTAAGTTACAGTAAAAGCTGTTTTAGTGACCACTTCTATTAAGTTACAGTAAAACCTGTTTTAGTGACCATCTCTATTAAGTTACAGTAAAGCCTGTTTTAGTGATCTCGTCTATTAAACACAGTAAAACCAGCTTTAGTGACCACCTCTGTTAAGAACAGTAAAAACTGATTTAGTGACCACCTCTATTAAACTACAGTAAAACCTGCTTTAGTGACCACCTCTATTAAGCAAAGTAAAACCTGCTTTAGTGACCACCTCTATTAAGAACAGTAAAACCTGCTTTAATGACCACCTCTATTAAGTACAGTAAAACCTGCTTTAGTGACCACGTCTATTAAATACAGTGAAACCTTCTTTAGTGACCACCTCTATTAAGTACAGTAAAACCTACTTTAGTGACTAGCTCTATTAAGTACAGTAAAACCTACTTTAGTGACTACCTGTATTAAGTACAGTAAAACCTACTTTAGTGACCCACTCTATTAAGTACTGTAAAGCCTACTTTAGTGACCACCTCTATTAAGTACAGTAAAACCAGCTTTAGTGACCACCTCTATTAAGTAGAGTAAAACCTGCGTTAGTGACCACCTCTATTAAGTACAGTAAAAGCTGCTTTAGTGACCACCTCCATTAAGCACAGTAAAACCTGCGTTAGTGACCATCTCTATTAAGCACAATGAAAGCTGCTTTAGTGACAACCTCTATTAAGTTACAGTAAAACCTGTTTTAGTGACCACCTCTATTAAGTTACAGTAAAGCCTATTTTAGTGACCTCGTCTATTAAACACAGTAAAACCAGCTTTAGTAACCACCTCTGTTAAGAACAGTAAAAACTGATTTAGTGACCACCTCTATTAAGTACAGTGAAAACTGCTTTAATGACCACCTCTATTAAGAAAAGTAAAACCTGCTTTAATGACCACCTCTATTAAGTACAGTAAAAAAATGCTTTAGTGACCTCCTCCATTAAGGAGAGTAAAACCAGCTTTAATGACCACCTCTGCTATGCACAGTAAAAACTGCTTTAGTGACCACCTCTATTAAGAACAGTAAAACCTACTTTAGTAACCACCTCTATTAAGTAGAGTAAAACCAGCTTTAGTGACCACCTCTATTAAGTACAGTAAAACCTGCGTTAGTGACCACCTCTATTAAGTACAGTAAAAGCTGCTTTAGTGACCACCTTCATTAAGCACAGTAAAACCTGCGTTAGTGACCATCTCTATTAAGCACAATGAAAGCTGCTTTAGTGACAACCTCTATTAAGTACATTGAATCCTGCTTTAATGACAACCTCTATTAAGTACAGTAAAACCTACTTTAGTGACCACCTCTATTAAATAGAGTAAAGGCTGCTTTAGTGACAACCATTATTAAGTACAGTAAAACCTCCTTTAGTGTCCACCTCTATTAAGTACAGTAAAACCTCCTTTAGTGTCCACCTCTATTAAGTACAGTAAAACCTGCTTTAGTGACCACCTCTACTAAGCTAAAAAAAAACCTGCTTTAGTGACCACCTCTATTAAGTACAGTAAAACCTACATTAGTGATCACCTCTATTAAATACAGTAAAACCTGTTTTAGAGACTACCTCTATTAAGTACAGTAAAACCTACTTTAGTGACAGCCTCTATTAAGCACAGTAAAACCTTCTTTAGTGACCACCTCTATTAACCACCGTAAAACCTACTTTAGTGACCACCTCTATTAAGTACAGTAAAACCTGTTTTAGTGACCACCTCTATTAAGTACAGTAAAACCTGCTTTAGTGACCACCTCTATTATGTACAGTAAAACCAGCTTTAATGACCACCTCTATTAAGTACAGTAAAATATGTTTTAGTGACCACATCTATTAAATACAGTAAAACCTCTTTTAGTCACCACGTCTATTAAATACAGTGAAACCTACTTTAGTGACCACCTCTATTAAGTACAGTAAAACCTTCCTTAGTGACCACCTGTATTAAGTACAGTAAAACCTACTTTAGTGACCACCTCTATTAAGTACAGTAAAAGCTGCTTTAGTGACCACCTCTATTAAGCACAGTAAAACCTGCGTTAGTGACCACCTCTATTAAGCACAATAAAAGCTGCTTTAGTGACCACCTCTATTAAGCACAGTAAAACCTGCTTTAGTGACCACATCTATTAAGTACAGTAAAACGTACTTTAGTGATCACCTCTATTAAGAACAGTAAAAGCTGCTTTAGTGACCACCTCTATTAAGTACAGTAAAACCTGCTTTAGTGACCACCTCTACTAAATTACAGTAAAACCTGCTTTAGTGACCACCTCAATTAAGTACAGTAAAACCTACTTTGGTGATCATCTCTATTAAATACATTTAAACCTGCTTTAGAGACCACCTCTATTAAGTACAGTAAAATCTGCTTTAGTGAAACCTCTATTAAGTACAGTAAAACCTTCTTTAGTGACCACCTCTATTAACCACAGTAAACCCTGCTTTAGTGACCACCTCCATTAAGTAGAGTAACACCTGCTTTAGTGACCACCTCTATTAAGTACAGTAAAACCAGCTTTAATGAACACCTATATTAAACTACAGTAAAACCTGCATTAGTGACCACCTCTATAAAGCACAGTAAAACCTGCTATAGTGACCACCTCTATTAGGTACAGTAAAACCAGCTCTGTTACCACCTCTATTAAGGACAGTAAAACCTGCTTTAGTGACCACCTCTATTAAGGACAGTAAAACCTGCTTTAGTGACCACCTCTATTAAGTACAGTAAAACCAGCTTTAGTGAGCACCTCTATTAAGCACAGTAAAACCTACTTTAGTGACCACCTCTATTAAGTACAATAAAAGCTGCTTTAGTGACCACCTCTATTAAGTACAGTAAAACCTACTTTAGTGACCACGTCCATTAAATACAATAAAACCTGCTTTAGAGACGATCTCTATAAAGTACAGTAAAACCAGCTTTAGTGACCACCTCTATTAAGCAATAACTTATATTATGCGACCTTTTATTTCCCTTTGCAATGTATTTGATATCAATCAAACCTGTATTAAGCGACCAACTGTCTTATGAGACCATAGTTCACTGTTCCCTTGGAAGGACACATAAGACAGTTTACCATGTGTTACCATGTGTTTGTACGGACTCTATTGATACACTATTTCATACTGTTTCCACGAATTATTTCTTTCTCTATTAATACCGACGAATGTAATAAATTGACAAGTTTGGTTCATGTCTATTTTATGATCAAGTGAAAAATAAAAAATACTACACTGTAGGAACAGTTTCAAAATCTCCTGGTGTGGTACCGGGGGGAAAATGAGTATGTAACACCGGCACTTCTATGAAAAGTAGAGGGGTTAAAAAATGGGACAAATTCTTTCATCTTAGTGAAATGATGAGTTCGTGCAAGTGCTTTCCCATGGGAATAAAATACCAACCCTCTAACATGATTGGTCAAACACAGTTATATGTTCTATTTCTCTTGTAGATAAGCCAGAAATATATGTTGATAGGATTTACACCAATTCTCCATATTCAAACAATAGGAATAGGAATTGGAAGTATGATGGAGGAAATGGATATATATTAATATTAAAATATGTGTCTTTTGAACTTGAAGATTGCTGTGATTACGTAAAGGTAAGTGTATGACATTATTTCTATCACTAACTAAATATTAGAGTGAGTGAGTGAGTGAGTGAGTGAGTGAGTGAGTGAGTGAGTGAGTGAGTGAGTGAGTGAGTGAGTGAGTGAGTGAGTGAGTGAGTGAGTGAGTGAGTGAGTGAGTGAGTGAGTGAGTGAGTGAGTGAGTGAGTGAGTGAGTGAGTGAGTGAGTGAGTGAGTGAGTGAGTGAGTGAGTGAGTGAGTGAGTGAGTGAGTGAGTGAGTGAGTGAGTGAGTGAGTGAGTGAGTGAGTGAGTGAGTGAGTGAGTGAGTGAGTGAGTGAGTGCGTGCGTGCGTGCGTGCGTGCGTGCGTGCGTGCGTGCGTGCGTGCGTGCGTGCGTGCGTGCGTGCGTGCGTGCGTGCGTGCGTGCGTGCGTGCGTGCGTGCGTGCGTGCGTGCGTGCGTGCGTGCGTGCGTGCGTGCGTGCGTGCGTGCGTGCGTGCGTGCGTGCGTGCGTGAGTGAGTGAGTGAGTGAGTGAGTGAGTGAGTGAGTGAGTGAGTGAGTGAGTGAGTGAGTGAGTGAGTGAGTGAGTGAGTGAGTGAGTGAGTGAGTGAGTGAGTGAGTGAGTGAGTGAGTGAGTGAGTGAGTGAGTGAGTGAGTGAGTGAGTGAGTGAGTGAGTGAGTGAGTGAGTGAGTGAGTGAGTGAGTGAGTGAGTGAGTGAGTGTTATTTTACTCCATTACCCATTGTATATCAACAATGTCATGGTGTGAACAATTAACCTTTTGATGAGTAAATGATGATGAGTTTTATACAAATGTACATATGTATAACTAATGTACAATCTTGATGAACACTGGAAGCTGAATAATATTTGTGTGTTGGATGATGTTTAACGCCACTTTCAACACTATTTCTTTTATATCGTGGCGGTCAGTTTTATTGGTGGAGGAAACCGGATTATCCGGAGAAAACCAACGACCTGTCGCAAGTCAGTGACTTACTTTATCACATAATGTTGTACACCTCGCCCTGAACGGGAGTCGAACCCACAACATCAGTGGTGATAGGCACTGTTTGCATAGGTAGTTGAAATCCAACCTCCATACGATCAGGGCCGCAAAGGCCCCTCACGAAACTGAGTAATATACAATGTATCTAGAATCCCAATAGAGGGAACATACGATATAGCAAACATTGAGAAGATTCAGATGAACATAAAATCTAGAATCCCAATAGAGGGAACTTACGATATAACAAACATTGAGACACATTCTGATGAACTTAAAATCTAGAATCCCAATAGAGGGAACATACGATATAACAAACATTGAGACACATTCTGATGAACTTAGCATCTAGAATCCCAATAGAGGGAACATACGATATAACAAACATTGAGACAGATTCTGATGAACTTAAAATCTAGAATCCCAATAGAGGGAACATACGATATAACAAACATTGAGACACATTCTGATGAACATAAAATCTAGAATCCCAATAGAGGGAACATACGATATAGCAAACATTGCGACAGATTCTGATGAAATAAAAACATTGAACACAGATTTGATTTATCAACAACAATTGGAGATTTCATAAGCACACGAAGTGTGTGCAATGGAATCCTAATTTAAAGAATAACCGAAATAAGATATGAAAGTGTTATCTCCTGCTGCCACGATGTGCGTGCGCAGCCTGGCTAGCCTATCCCAAAGATCAGGAATGATTCTGATTAGAAAATAAAATAACTGAAATCAATGAAAAATAGCTGAAACCATCTATACCCCTCTTTCAAAATTGTCATTGTTTACCTGTTCTGACAGTGTCCAACAACTTTTGGAAAACAATTTTCGAAGGAAAATAGCTGAAATCAGTTAAATAACTGAAAATGTTCATCCCTGCAAAGATTAAATGCATGTTCCCACGTGCATTCATTCATTCCCCTACTGGCTAGCGTCCAGTGAAGAGAACGAAAAAAGATAAAAGGTGGGAAACCAACAAAGACATTACAACAAAGTACCAAGTAAGATGACAAATAAACAAGGGTTATCTCTCTTTAAACAAACATTTTAACCTTTTTGATATCTCTTGAGAGCCTCCATCAATTATTTTTAAAAAATCAGAAAACATAAGAATTAAGGGTAACTGAGCTCATAAATTTTCCTCAATCACTCTCAGTTTCTTAAACACTTGTTTCATGACACCTAAGCCATATCTTTTCTATTTATGTACATTGTACAAGTAGGAAAAACTAAAATGATTGGTCATCATGATTATTTACTGACAAAAAAGTAATCTGTGTAATCTATGTCATCATTTTTCATCTTTCCACTGCCCTCGGGAATTGTTCTTTCTGCAAAATAAAAAAGACTGATTGAAGTCATATTGAAAGTGAAATTAAACAAAAAACAAGAAATTATTAGATTCAACTGAAACAGCCTATACAAAGGCGAGTGCGGGTGGAAACACTTTCATATCTTGTTTCGGTTATTTATAAAATTAGGATTTCATTGCACACACTTCGTGTGCTTATGAAATCTCCAATTTCATAAAATAACCTCAACAAGATACGCAAGTGTTAGTTCAAAGCTTACCTGGTTAAAACTGCTTGTTGATATGCAATGGAATCTAAAGGTTTACAATAAAATTTCATGAAAGTAGATTCAGTAGTCCAGTTTGCTTGTTCCATAATTTCCTTTGCTGATAAGCCTGCTATTTTGGCTTTAGAGGTAGATGCTAAGCGAGTGGAATGACCTGTAATGGTATTGAAATACCAGATTGTGTAATGGTTTGTTTCAACCATCTAGCTACTAAGGAAGTTGTAATAGGGTAGTGAGGTTTTACCATGCTAAGAATTAACCAGGATCTATCAATTTTATCATTGATTTCTCTCCAACTCTGTGTCCTATTAATATAATGATTAATGCAGAAGACAACACACAAGTTTGGATCATCTTTATAAGAATCAAAAGAAAGGTTTCTATTATCAGAACCAGGTCTACATGTTTTAGTATGAATTGGTAATTCAAAATGTATGAATGAACCTTGTTGTTTCATAAATTTACAGTTTAAAGAATTTAACTCAGAGGCTCTGCCTGCTGAGGCCAGAGCTAAAAGCATTGTAAGTTTCCATGACAAAAACTTAATATCCAAATCATCATTTGTACCCCAAGAAGATATTTCGGGCAAAACCGTATCTACGTTCCAAGAAAATTGGTATTTAGACATAGGCACTCTTTTATTAAAAATAGCTCTCATGTGTTTAATAATAAAAGGGTGTTTTCCAACTTGTACACTGTCAATTAAGGCATGATTTTTTGAAATAGCAGATCTGTAAGTATTAATTGTTCTGTATTGTAGACCATCTTGAAAGAGTTTAGTTAGAAATTCCACTTTTTTTTATTGGCCACAGTGTTCTGAAAAGGATTAAGTGATTGCTCACCATACCAGCTAGCCCATTTTCCCGCGGCACTTTTATAAGCAGTTTGTGCGCCTGGTCTCCATGCTTGCTGGTGTAAGTCTGCAGCAGTTTTTGATAGTTTTGTTGTAGAGTCACCTCCCTTGATATTTTCCAAACCCTAGAGTTAGATTGTTGTTCTTTGTCAGTGGATGTACTTTCCCTTGCGGGGATAGTATAAGCTCCGGGAAGGTTGGGAGTTTTATTGGACCTTGAATTAATATCTGTAACAGAGTCGAATACCAAGACTGAGTTTGCCAAACAGAGTTATTGTGGATTTCTCCTTCTTTACTTTGGCAAGACATCTCCCTATTAAAGAGAATGGGGGAAAGGTATATCCCTTTATTGTTGTCCAATTTAGAAGAAAGGCATCTGTTGCTAGACTCATTGGGTCTGGATTCCAACTCCCAAACTTTTTCAACTGATAATTCAGTCTCGAGGCAAAAAGATCTACCTCTAATTCTCCTATCAATTTCTGAATCTGAAGAAATATTTGTCGATTCAGACACCAATCGCTTGAATCGTTTATGTTTCTGGAGTGCCAGTCTGCGACTAAATTTTGATTTCCTGACAGATATTCCGCGGTTAGTACTATTTTCTGTCCTGGCACCAATCCAAAATACTTTTTATTGGGAGATTCAAGTCTGTTGACTTCGTGCCCCGCATTTTGTTGATATATGTCACTGCGGACATATTGTCTATCTTTATGTGAATGGTCAATTGTTGTTGTTTCACAAACGTCTGAATGGCTAAAAAGGCTGCCAGTAGTTCTTTCGCATTTATATGAAGGGCTGATTCTTCTTTTGACCAGACCCCTCCTGTGTTTTGTCCCTGACAAGTTTCCCTCAACCTAAATTTGATGCGTTGGAGGACAATACCAGATCTGGACTTGGACTGATGATAGTTTTCCCATTGTGGTTGTCTATTTGATTGATCCACCAATTTAATTTTTCTCTTGCTTCTTTTGAGAGAATTATTTTGTGTTCGTAAGAGTTTCCTACAAGAAGACCGTTTATTTGACTCATCTAAAGAAAGCGACAATGGAGATTGGCTGGAAACATTGCTTGAATTGATGAAATTAGTTTTCTGGTTAGCTTAGCTATTACCCTTCTTTTTGACAATATATTTTGACAATTTAATTTTATTTGATCTATCTTTGTTTTTGGGAGAAAGAACATCATGTCTTTTGAGCTTATCTGAAACCCTAAATATTCTATCTCTTAAGATTTAAAATTGATTTTTTCCAATTTATTACATAACCCAGTTTCTGTAAAAGGTATAGGGTGGAATCCCTGTGTGACCTCAGCTTTTCTCGACGTTCTGCCATTATAAGGATGTCGTCCAAATAAATTATTAATCTCACCCCTAGCCTTCTTAAGAGACCCACAACTGGTTTTAGGGTCTTTGTGAATATGCGTGGGGCTTCCCCCAGACCGAAAGGTAGGGATGTATATTGGTTAAATTGTGTTGTCCCATTGAAATCGAAGACGCTTTCTGTGTTTCGGACTGATGGACATAACTGAATATGCCTCCTTTAGGTCTATCTTGAGTAGAAATCCCCTCTTTCGAGCAGGTCCTTTATCATGAAAAGGCCCTCCATCTTGAAATGTTGGTATTTCACAAGAGCGTTTAGCTATCTCAGATTTACTACTGGTCTTTGGCCCCCATCTTTCTTTGAGACTAGAAAAAGATTGCTGAGGAATTGATTTTTGCAAGCAGGAAAGTCTATTATGACACCTTTGTTTCTCATGTCTATAATTTCTTGTGACAGTTCTCTTTGTTGTTTACTACTATGTTTCTTGACTGAACAGGATTTGACAGAAAATGTAATTCTATTATTTTTAACCAATTTCCTTTGTGAATCTGTAAGCGCCCGGTCATCTGAGATCTTGGTAACGGAATATTTACTAGATTTAGGCTTCTTATTGGTTCTAAGATAACTCGGGATTTTTTCAGTATCTGTATCTCTAAGGGACCGGCCATTTAACTTGAAGGGAGGGGGGTATGGTTTTTTGTTTCGTTCAGAAAATTCTTTTCGGACAACACAAGAGTTAGAATATTTTTTTTTTTTTTGTCGCGCAAAGCGCGAATTTATTTCCAGATTCCAACATTAGGTTATATGACAAAAACTCTGAATCAGATTATTTTTTTTTCCTCCACCAAAATCAGAATATTTTTTTCAGCAACATTGGGAATCAGAATATTTTTTTAGAAAAAAACCATAACCCCTTCAAGTTAAATGGTCGTTCCCTAAAGAGTCTTGTGTGTTTACATCTAAGTTGTTTACATTTACATTGATATAACTTGACTCTGACATACCTGAATCCAGTTGTGTATCCTGAGGGATCCTTATGGTCTTTGCCTTCACCCTTTATTGTCCCCTGTCCCTGGAATGAGGGTTTGTGTTGAAAGGGCGTCTTGTGAAAAAATTCCCTGGCATGTGTAGCACCAGTAGGTTTCATCTTATGGTCGAAATAGTTCTGTCTATCTTGATCGACTACTTTTCTTTTCTGATTGTTAGGCTTTGCCCCAAGTGCTTCGGTCATTTTTGATGCCTCCTTCTTTAGTTCGCTCAAACCCTTGAGATCGGATTTGAAGTCATTTCCGAACAATAAATCTTCGCTTTTAGCGAGAATGTCATGTTTATTTCTAAGCACTGATTTATCTTTCGAAGGGTCCCTCGTAACTTTCACAAGTGCGGAAGTTCGTCTTTGATAGATGATAGTCACATTAGTTTGACCCAAACAACAAATAGTTTTTTCTACAAGATTGATCAGTTGGCGGATGTCGATGTTATATAATTGCTCATGTGCACTGTCATCCAAGTTTGGGGTTGTCTCAGAACTGTTATTTATTTTATCCAGCGTGAGCCACAAATGTACAAGTGGACCCATAGTAATAAACAGTCGATTCTGAATAGCTGTAAAATCTCTGTCTACGTTCTTGTTCTTGTTCTCTAAAATAGAAATAACCAATGGATCCATCTTCTTCATTGAAAGCGCAAAGTGTTCCGGAATCGGATAAGTATCTTTTGATTTGGAAGAAATAAATTTAAATTGTCATCAATATAGTCTTTCATATCGTCCGACAGAATTGAACCCACTTTCTCTTTCGTGTGGAGATTAAACCTCGTAAAATATGAGGTGGAAGCTTGAGAAGAAGTGTCACCAAAAATGTCTTTCTTGTCACTGTTTCGTTAATCACAGACCTTTCTTCGTCAGCGTCTCTCTTTTTGTGAGCGGTAGCTTCACGATCCGTTTGGAAACTCTTATTCGTTTCCTGCTGTGTTTAGATTTAGCACTGGCATCGGATTCGTGATCTGACCTATTGTCAATATTTAGGGTTTCTTGTATGTAACACACTATCCTCCGTCCTATTTTTTTAGGATTCGAGGATGAATTCTTAGACTTGGAATTTTCGGCACCATCTTTTTCACCGGCCCGAACCCCGTGGTCTGAAGTTTTTTCTTCAGTTCCCGATTCATTGCCGCTGGCCAAATCGTCAGTACCACCGGAACCCTTCATAAATAATAAATTCCAAAGAAAAGGTGGTCGAATATCTAGAGCACAGAAACGATCCGGCAAACAAGAAAAATTATAAACACTGAAATCGTACGGAGTGATGTTCACTAGACGCTAGCCAGTAGGAGAATGAATGAATGAATGAATGCACGTGGGAACATGCATTTAATCTTTTGGGATAGGCTAGCCAGGCTGCGCACGCACATCGTGGCAGCAGGAGATAACACTTGAGTATCTTGTTGAGGTTGATATGAAATTTTAAAAAGCTTAGCGCATTGAAATAGAGTATCAAAATAGCTCGCACGGTTAAAGAAATAGCAGTCATGTCTGAAACGCATTTGTCGAAGAAAAGTGTGAAGATAACAAAGATGTACTCAGAAGCTGTAAATCGTAGACGGACAGACAATGCAATGGTCAAAATAAAAAGGATAAGCCATGATCTATAAAACACTAAACAGAAAACTAAAAATTGAGCAACACCAGCCTAATAAAAAACCGGGGATGAACTCGGGTGCTGAGGAATGGTAAGCAATTCCTGCTCCACTATTGGTTAAACGATGCAATAATGGACAATGCAGATACATTGGTAACATTCGACACACAAGAGACAGGACGAAGACAAACAAAGCATATAACACAGCACAACACAGAAAACTAAAAAAATGAGCAACACTGACATAAACAAAAACAGGGTGTGAATCAATAGGCTCGCGAAGAGTAACTAGTTCCTGCCTCTGATATGATTTCCGCCATGTTGCTCAAATAGTCAAGACATGTTAGATACCACAACATATGGTATGGAATCGCATGTGGCATGAAATTGTACTTGACACAAGTATGCATAAATAAGTAAAAATAGCATAACTAATCCAAATATGGCATTCCACGTGATATTGTTATGATATTTTTACAGGTGTACGATGGCCCGTCTAGTAGTAATACACAATTAGCAATATCAAATGGATCGAGTAGACCATCACCAGTTCGTACAACGGGTCGACATATGTATATAACATTTACATCAGATTATTCGGTCGTTAAGTCTGGATTTATTGCAAAGATTTATAAGAGACGGAAGTAATACTGTGAAAACTGTCTAAACTTAGCCTCATTGAGACTAGATTTTGTGCTTGGAATAGACAGGTAAACAGGTTAAATAAAAAGTGTTCCTACATTGAGACTTTCTTTAAAATTTCAGTTGATTCAGGATTCTGGTTTATTCAGGCTTCTGGTTTATTCAGGCTTCACTGTAATATACAATTATAATGAGGTCAATATGAAGTCTGAGGTCGATATTCATGGGTTGATAATGACTTGTTTTATATAATAATAACTTTATTGTCATTAAACATATATAAACATGTCTGTGACAAATACAAACAAACAAACAACTGTGTGCATGAAAAACAAATGAAAAAAGGACAAACATAATGAGTTATTTATGTTGCAATAAGACTTCTGTCCTCACTTCTAATGACCGTTTCAAATAGAAGCCAATAACTCTAACATGTCGTATGGAAGCAGGATTTAGTAAATATACTAACTTTTGTTCATCAGAAAAGTTTAAGAAAAAAATGTCATTATCTAATTCAATATTATTAAACAGAGATTCTCTCAGATTCTGATTTACTTTACATTTTAAAATAAAATGAGCTTCATCTTCAATGACTCCACAATTTTTGCATAGTCTTTCTTCACATGGAGTTTTATTATAGCGACCCTTCTCTATTTCAAGACTGTGGTCACTGATACGAAATTTTGTAAAAATACTCCTGATTGAAAAATCATTAAACGATAAATAGAATTTTCTTTCTAATGAAGGTTCTAAATTTTTATAAAGGAAAAGCTTGCTGCTCTCATCAATTTTGTCTATTTTACTTTTATATAATTTTTTATACTTTTCGGTTATTTCATTTTTAATATCTAATTTTAAATGCTTAACATCCTTTTATAGATTCTTGCAACTGGCAACTTTATTCATTTGAACGCTGGCTGGTTCAATGTTTTTTTTACATATGTGTACCAAGAATAAACACCTTGTGAATCCAGAGATTTTGAAGGTTCAAAAGTCTCTTTCAATAATGGATTTAAATTGTCAGCATGCAGTCTGGCAAGACATAAAATTGCTTGCGAATTAATAAAATTTTCAACAGGAAATCTACCAAGTTCTGCTTTCACTCCTATATTTGAGGAAGTCTTCTTTGTTCCCAGGAGATTCTTACAAAAAATCAAGTGAACTTTTTCGAACGGGGTTATATCAATAAAGGTGAAATGGTCCATGTTTCCATTTCTTAGTATAGCTCTTTTCTTTTCCCTATGGTAAACAAGAAAATAATCCATAAAAGATATTTCAGAATTGTAGGTCAAACTATGTCTAACCAATTTGTCAAAGAGATTAATCGAAACCGAAATAGGTAATATACCAAGAGATGAAGTCTTTTCTCGCAATGAAAATAAAACTTTCCTTGCTTTTTTTGCCAGCTCTTCTAGATTATGTCTGAGGTTACCATTACTCTTAAATAAACAACCTAAAAAATTATATTCCGTTACATTCTGTATCACATCTCCTTTAAAATCTATGAATGGGCTAACTTGACTAGTATACTGCTGGACAACCATAGTTTTTGTCTTTTTAACATTTAAAGTCAGTTGCCAGTTAGCACAAAACATATTAAGTTTATTAACACTATTTTGGAGTCCCTCTTTACTTTCAGATATAATAAGGAGGTCATCTGCAAATGCAAGAGAACCAACTCTAGAATTTAAAAGTTCTGAAGGCTTACACTCTTCAGTGTTAAAGCTTGCACTGAGATCATTTATGAAGATATTAAAGAGAGTGGGGCTAATAGAGTCTCCTTGTTTCACACCTCTAAAAAATTCAAAATATTCAGAATGTTTTTGATCAATTTTTAAACTATTTCAGTTTTGGAAAGCATATTCTTAACAGTACTGTAAAAATATTTTCCTATCTTTATATTAGCTAATTTGTAGAGTAAATCATCTCTCCACACGAAGTCGAAGGCTTTCTGATAATCCACAAAGCACAAATATAGTTTCTTTTTATTTTTATGAAGATATTTATTTATAAGGGTTTGGAGTATGAATAGGCTATCAGATGTTCTGTGACTTTCACGGAACCCAAATTGAGAATTGGAATATTTATCTTTCATAAGCAATTTCAACCTATTGTTAAGGATAGCACTAAAACATTTTGCCATTCAATTAATTAAAGAAATCCCTCTGTAATTTGAGGGGTCACACTTTTTACCAGATGTATGGAGTAAGATAAGATAGGATTTATTCCATTGCTCTGGGTATTGTCCTGTTTTTAAAATCAAACCTAGCAATTTTGCTAATGCTTTTATTGTAGCGTCGCTACTATGCTTAAATATTTCATTAATGATGACATCTGGACCACTCGATTTTTCTTTCTTTAACATTTTTAGAACACTTTTAATTTCACCAATAATTATTGGTTTGTCTGTTTCAGGATTAAAGCATATATTCTTTTCAATATTTAAGGTTTCTTGCTTAATTTTATTTTCAAAATCTATATTTGGACTACTACATTGTCCTTGGTCCTGAACATGTTTTACAATATTCTCAAAATCAGCAATTAATTCCTTAACTTCACTATTTCCTCCTGCTTCTTTTCTTTCAATTCACTTCAAAGTTTTCCATAGTTCTGAAGGGTTATTCATTAATGAATCTGAAAGTTTATCATAAATTGACTGCTTAAAAACCTGTTTTTTTTTTTTTTGCTTTATAGCTTTTCTAAAAGACTTTAATTGTAAAAACTATTTTTGTCTAAGTTCATTATTGTTAGGATTTTTTCGGATCATACCACTTAGAAAATTTAAAGATTTCTTGTTTTCATATATTGATATATCGGACCACTTTTGTCTAAACAGTTTTATTTTTTTCTTTCTTTTTCTCACCTTTTTGCATGATTTATCTGCAATCTTACCAAGTACTGAATTAAGCTCTTCAGTAGCTAAATTTATACCATTTTGGTCTTCTGAAAAAGTTTTTGTTTCAAAATTAATTATTTCATTCAAAATAGTTTCATTACAGAGAGCATCTACTATTCCCTCTTTTGATCCTTCTGTCCATCTATAATTGACAATATCTGACCAACTTGAAAAAATGGATTCTGATGTAGCATTCTTTTGCATTTAACATTTTAAAAGTAATTTGATCTGCACATGATCTGACAGGTAATTAATTTCTTGTGTAGAAAAATATAGAACTGAGGACAGAAGGCTTTCACTAGCAATAGCATAATCAACACTACTTAAACCATTCACAGTAAGACATGTGAAATACCCTAACAAGTGGCCAACATATCTGCCATTAAGTATCCTAAGCTGTGACGATATACATAAGTCTAATAAATTCAAACCTTCAGCATTACATATATTGTCTTGGTTGTTTCTTCTTTTCGGAATTTCATCTATGGAATAATTATGTGGTATTAACCGGTATAAAAAGGCTACATCTGTATTATTACTTATATAATATGATATTATTCTATCATATGTAAAGTTGTGATATGTAAGTCCATTACACCATTCATATAGAGATGACCTTAACCGATTTTGGCTGTCCTGTTTCGGCCCTTTGGTCTTATTGCTAAAAAAATATATATTTTTTGGCTTTTCAATCTTTCAATATTGAGCGTCACCTGATGACGGTTATTCCAGGAACGCGTCGTGCACACTAAATTTGATATCTACGTCTTTTATTAAAACATGAAACATTTATTAAATGGGAAAGAGGCCACATCATAATGTAGTGTTATAAAAATGTAATTATTTTATTATTATAAAGTAATAAACAAAATGTTCTAGTCAAAATAATCACAGAAAGCTATTAATTGGGTATGTTAAATTCAAATATTATAAATTTCCTGCCTACAAGGTAGCTGTCATATTGACAAAGGTAGTGACGTCAGTATGTCTGTTCATGTTAATTAAAGCATCGGTTATCAACACAATGCACATTATCAACCAATGACGAAAATGTACATTTACTGAGTTATAGTGAATAAGGAATCAGATAATATGGGTTTAGTTCCTTATAATTTCGATCCAGAATAGTTGTGCATGAGCCAACTGTAGCTCTCTTGGTGTAAGCGATCCAACATTCTCCAAAAGGTATTTGAATTATTCTTCCTTTAAAGCGACAAATCGGTTGTCTCCACTTTCTGCTGCCATTGTTGCCTTAAGTTAACATCGCTGCAAGTGCGAATGAAAGCTTGATTTTGGTAAGATGATTTTCCAAGCAAACGTCCAATCAGAAACTAGCTGTTGTATGCTGGATTTTATAGAAATTTAATTATTTTGAAAATTTATTTTTCTCTTATACATTGCTAGTGATATTTCTACTGGTTACATATTCAAATGAAACGCAGTTTCTTTGACAATTTAACCCCGCCACTGTTTATTTAAGTGTCTGTGCAAAGCCAAGAAAGTAATGCAGGTATGTTAGCTGTATATATTTTACCTCTGTTTCTACGATTTTGAACATGTTTCAACAGTGTTGTACTTCTTGTAGCTCATTTTATCACATGCCTAATTTTGTATATAACAGCATAACACCATAGCATAATATTATAGGGTTATTGCATGAATATTGGCGAATATTGTCCCGAGCAGTATATCATATTGCGCGAGCGTGCGAGTGCAATATGAAACACTGCGAGGGACAATATTCACCAATATTCATGCAATAACCCTTTTATTATATAGTAATAAATATTTCTTCTTCAGAAGTGTTATTAATACTGTCAAGATATGATATTTTCATATATCATTACTATATTGCACTAGGAAGAATATTTTAATATTTGCACTAGTGCAATATGAATGACATTCGGAACGCACCGGTATTTTTTCGGGTTCTTATAAAGACGTTCGAGACCAATAGTAAAATACAAGATATTTTAATATTTGCACTAGTGTAATATGAATGACATTCGGAACGCACCGGTATTTTTTCCGGATCTTATAAAGACGATCGAGACCAACTGTAAAATACAACAATATATTGCACGATTTTTTATAAAGGATTAAATAGAGAAATATTTATTACTATATAATAAAATATAATATAATAATATAATATAATATAATATAATATAATATAATATAATATGATATAATATGATATAATATGATATAATATAATATAATATAATATAATATAATATAATATAATATAATATAATATAATATAATATAATATAATATGATATAATATAATTTAATTTAATTTAATTTAAAAGCTGTGATTTGTCAATTCATATCACATGACTTAATTCTAAAACACGTATAAATAGGGACTTATTTAGTAAAAATACATATTTATAAACCTCAATTTACTGAAAATAGATAATAATAAGCTAGTTTCTGATTGGATTCTTGAAAATTTGACCAATAAAAAATGAGTTTTCATATGCATTTACCTTATGGCGGGTGAGTTCAACCCAACTTTTTAGTGGAGTTCATGCTATTCGATCTTTAGATTTCTGTGTAGTGTTTTTTAGATCATTGTTTATCCTTTTCTGCCATTGTATTATCTGCCCTTCTTCGATTTATGGCTTCTGATTACCCCTTTGGTATCTTCAAACTTTTCCTTATCCTGTATTCAAGTCTTGTACAATGCGAGTTAAGTGGTATGTATTGCACGGTATTGGCGTCAAAAATGAATATTCATGGTTTCCTTAAATAATTATTGCTACCAATCAAATTCGACATCTATGGATGTCCATTTTTACGCTAACACTGTACAATAGATACCAAAAACTATTGATACCTCATTCGTATGCAATGAAATGTATTTTTACTTATGACTTCATGCATGAAGCGGCTGGATTTCCCAGTAAATATTTGACAATTATTTCATAAAGATATTCCGTTTCAATTTAGTTTTTTATTCATTTTAATAGCATTGTATAATAAATAGAAGATAGATTTTGTACCTGATTGTAAACGTATTTTTTCATTAATAAAAAATGTGATGTCATATGACAATGTGCATAGAACATGACCTTTGACATTAGCAGTTTGATCTCTAGTTGTGCACTTCTCAGCCACCCACGTGTATTGATTTCAACAACAAAGAACTTGACTTGAATACGAGTTATCGTTGATCGAAATCTAACGCAAGTGTTTCTGAGATTTCCGGATCTTGCACTTTTCAACGTTGTCTGATTAAGGATCAGTTATCAACCAGGTGCACATAGCATACATTGAACGAGTGATTATTGTTTAACTTCAAATTAGCATTTTTCAACTATATCATATATAGCGAGAACAAGTTTTATTCCAATGAGATAATGACGTCAGATTTGCCTTAGACCAACACACTTACTTGGACTTTTATAGTTCTAGCTCACTGAAACAACAGTCCACTGGTAGACATGTCGCTCCACTTGGACACATCATTCTGATTCTGAGCCAACCAGTCTTTGCTCTTACTACTTAATGCTGCGTGCTTAGCGGAAAAAGTTAACAATACCACTTTACAGTCTTTGGTTTGACCCAAACGGGGCTCGAACCCACGTTTTACCACACACGCGACGGGCACGTTGACATTTACACCAACGATGCGGTTCAGTATACATTAAAAATGCTCCTAAAGAATGATATTCTCTGACAAGTTTACCCTTATTACTTTTTCTCCTCCTTCCATTCTACGAAGGAGTATTGCATAAAGATATCTACGATCGGACGTCGCCCAGTATTAAAATGTCCAGTCGCCGCCTAGTATTGAAAGGTCCAGATCTGACGATATTGATGCCAGGGTGTCCAATAAAATGAGGTCATGACTAACACCTCATGTCTAATCAGAAGACATATGTGTCCAGTAATAATGTCCGGATAATTATAAGCCTGTTCGTCCGTGTTCTGTTCAATTACTTGGCATCTTAGATTACAACGACACGATATCATTTTCAAATGTGATAGCTCAAAATGTGATAGCTCAAAATGCATGTCTTGTGAGAAGAGTTTGAAGATACCAAAAGGAACCCTTGGTTCAGTAGCTTCCTTGTTAGCAGCAACCCTATATCAAGATACCAAGAGGAACCCTTGGTTCAGTAGCTTCCTTGTTAGCAGCAGCCGTATATCAAGATACCAAGAGGAACCCTTGGTTCAGTAGCTTCCTTGTTAGCAGCAGCCCTATATCAAGATACCAAGAGGAACCCTTGGTTCAGTAGCTTCCTTGTTAGCAGCAACCCTATATCAAGATACCAAGAGGAACCCTTGGTTCAATAGCTTCCTTGTTAGCAGCCCTATATCAAGATACCAAGAGGAACCCTTGGTTCAGTAGCTTCCTTGCTAGCAGCATCCCTATATCAAGATACCAAGAGGAACCCTTGGTTCAGTAGCTTCCTTGTTAGCAGCAGCCCTATATCAAGATACCAAGAGGAACCCTTGGTTCAGTAGCTTCCTTGTTAGCAGCAGCCGTATATCAAGATACCAAGAGGAACCCTTGGTTCAGTAGCTTCCTTGTTAGCAGCAGCCCTATATCAAGATACCAAGAGGAACCCTTGGTTCAGTAGCTTCCTTGTTAGCAGCAACCCTATATCAAGATACCAAGAGGAACCCTTGGTTCAGTAACTTCCTTGTTAGCAGCAACCATATATCAAGATACCAAGAGGAACCCTTGGTTCAGTAGCTTCCTTGTTAGCAGCAGCCCTATATCAAGGAAATCCTGATAGGAACCACAAGCTCTGGAATATCGTATCAACTGAGAGATATATACTCCATATGCAGGTGCTGCTGGAATGTTGCTACATATGAATGGAAAGTTTACAATGGGAAAATTGAAATCATCTCTTTTGTCGTAAAGTTTCGTTGTGACATATTTTACTAACAATTTAACAAAACAAGTCTGATAATATCAGGGTCTGCATGAATGTGGCTTAGTATATGTAAGAGTAGAGCATATTGTATCTCCGAAAAATACAATGCCTCTGATTGGATTCGATCCCGAGACGTCTCGCATTGTAAGTCATCGCTCTACCAACTGAGCTCAGTTGGTAGAGTGGTGGCTTACAATGCGAGAGGTCCAGGTATCGAATCCCACCGGTGACATTGATTTTTTCGGAGGTAAGTCATGCTCTATTGTTTCATATATATCAGAGAAACAAAAGAGGGAAGTGAACACACGTATGTGTGGTGACCGACAAGGATTCAACAACAACCTATTAGCATTCCCGTATCATTACTTTAGACACTCCGATCACCCTAACCTCTTTATGATAGTTCGCATTCTAGAAAGGAATACCACCCTAGTTGCAATCCTAATTTAAGTACATCACTCCGTAGACATAAATCTATTAGAGCTATGGCTCCGTCTTATAGACTTAAATATATCAGAGATATGGGACCGTCTTATAGACTTAAATCTATTAGAGCTATGGCTCCGTCTTATAGACTTAAATCTATTAGAGCTATGGCTCCGTCTTATAGACTTAAATCTATTGGAGCTATGGCTCCGTCTTATAGACTTAAATCTATTAGAGCTATGGCTCCGTCTTATAGACTTAAATCTATTAGAGCTATGTCTCCGTCTTATAGACTTAAATCTATTAGAGCTATGGCTCCGTCTTATAGACTTAAATCTATTAGAGCTATGGCTCCGTCTTATAGACTTAAATCTATTAGAGCTATGGCTCCGTCTTATAGACTTAAATCTATTAGAGCTATGGCTCCGTCTTATAGACTTAAATCTATTAGAGCTATGGCTCCATCTTATAGACTTAAATCTATTGGAGCTATGGTTCCGTCTTATAGACTTAAATATATTAGAGCTATGGCTCCGTCTTATAGACTTAAATCTATTAGAGCTATGGCTCCGTCTTATAGACTTAAATCTATTAGAGCTATGGCTCCGTCTTATAGACTTAAATCTATTAGAGCTATGGCTCCGTCTTATAGACTTAAATATATCAGAGATATGGGACCGTCTTATAGACTTAAATCTATTAGAGCTATGGCTCCGTCTTATAGACTTAAATCTATTAGAGCTATGGCTCCGTCTTATAGACTTAAATCTATTAGAGCTATGTCTCCGTCTTATAGACTTAAATCTATTAGAGCTATGGCTCCGTCTTATAGACTTAAATCTATTAGAGCTATGGCTCCGTCTTATAGACTTAAATCTATTAGAGCTATGGCTCCGTCTTATAGACTTAAATCTATTAGAGCTATGGCTCCGTCTTATAGACTTAAATCTATTAGAGCTATGGCTCCATCTTATAGACTTAAATCTATTGGAGCTATGGTTCCGTCTTATAGACTTAAATATATTAGAGCTATGGCTCCGTCTTATAGACTTAAATCTATTAGAGCTATGGCTCCGTCTTATAGACTTAAATCTATTAGAGCTATGGCTCCGTCTTATAGACTTAAATCTATTAGAGCTATGGCTCCGTCTTATAGACTTAAATCTATTAGAGCTATGGCTCCGTCTTATAGACTTAAATATATTAGAGCTATGGCTCCGTCTTATAGACTTAAATCTATTAGAGCTATGGCTCCGTCTTATAGACTTAAATCTATTAGAGCTATGTCTCGTCTTATAGACTTAAATCTATTAGAGCTATGGCTCCATCTTATAGACTTAAATCTATTAGAGCTATGGCTCCGTCTTATAGACTTAAATCTATTAGAGCTATGGCTCCGTCTTATAGACTTAAATCTATTAGAGCTATGGCTCCGTCTTATAGACTTAAATCTATTAGGGCTATGGCTCCGTCTTATGGATTTAAATCTATTAGAGCTATGGTTCCGTCTTATAGACTTAAATCTATTAGAGCTATGGCTCCGTCTTATAGACTTAAATCTATTAGAGCTATGGCTCCGTCTTATAGACTTAAATCTATTAGAGCTATGGCTCAGTTTTATAGACTTAAATCTATTAGAGCTATGGCTTCGTCTTATAGACTTAAATCTATTAGAGCTATGGCTCCGTCTTATAGACTTAAATCTATTAGGGCTATGGCTCCGTCTTATAGACTTAAATCTATTAGAGCTATGGCTCCGTCTTATAGACTTAAATCTATTAGAGCTATGGCTCCGTCTTATAGACTTAAATCTATTAGAGCTATGGCTCCGTCTTATAGACTTAAATCTATTAGAGCTATGGCTCCGTCTTATAGACTTAAATCTATTAGAGCTATGGTTCCGTCTTATAGACTTAAATCTATTAGAGCTATGGCTCCGTATTATAGACTTAAATCTATCAGAGATATGGGACCGTCTTATAGACATAAATCTATTAGAGCTATGGCTCCGTCTTATAGACTTAAATCTATCAGAGATATGGGACCGTCTTATTTCAAAGATCAATCTGTTCCTATCATTTCATATTCCTACACTGCACACTATATAATTAATTGTAAGCAGAGTTTGAAGATACCAACAGGGTAAACAGAAGCGTAAATCGAAGAACAGAAGTCATTTTTTACATGGAGAAGGTATGCCTTATAAGAGGGGGACTGTTGTATTATAATGTACATCAAATATGGCGTAATATCGTTTTGAATTGGAACAACTTCACAACGTTGACTTTTTTTAACCAACCTAGGACAATAAATAAGCAACAAAAGGGGGGGGGGGGGTAAGAAGACTTTGAAGATACCAAAGGGGTATCAGAAGCCGTAAAGCGAAGAAGAACAGACGACAAAAGGACAAACAACGATCTACAAAGCACTACACAGAAAACTAAAGATCAAGCAACACGAACCTCACTAAAAACGTCTACTGCTGGACGTCAGTATTGATGACCTCAAAGCTAAACCTCCTGATAGTTCTTGCCACAATTCTCCATTCAAATATAGTCCAGCTGGTCATGACATTACGTGGGATTCGAGCATCATAGGTATTGAATATCTCCTTTAAATATCTGCTAAGGGTCCAAAATACAATTAGCCACAGTACATACATTTGATATAAAACTTGAAACTCTGTGAAGATACTAAATGGAGCAGGTAATCAGAGGTCGTAAATAGAAAGACAGACAATGCAATGGCAAAAAGAAAAAAGGACAATCAATGATCTACAAAACATTTTTAGTTTCTACCATAAAAAAGGAAGTGAATGGGAAACTTTAACAACTATCAAAATATTCTGTCTTGTATGGGCTAAGGCTATTTGTGTTCAAAATTAGAACATTAGTCGATCACTTACTATTTCGAAGAGGCAAAATTTTTTTAGAAATATTGATTATCTGATCGAACCATATTCTGTCTTGTCGGTGCTACCAGAGTCATTTGAAATCCAAATGATAAAATGAAAATGAACAGAAATATCTAGTGATTGATTAGTTGTGATGTTTAAGTCCATAAAACTAGCTTAACACCGCCACTTTTTATTGATGTGCCTGTACCAAGCCAGGAAAGTGAACTGTCATGTATTGTGTGTTAAGAGTTTCCATTTTTCCTATTTCTTCAATTTTTCTATTGTAATTTTGAACTATTCATACATTGTGATATTTTTTGTTTTTTGTTGTTTTATTGTATTTATAAATAATATGATAAACTTATAAACAAAAAATAGCCATTGGGAGGGGGGAATAAACTAGGTTTATGGGTCAGGGCCCGTATGCATAAAGCTACTTAGGTTAATATTTTCCTTAGAAAACACTAAAGTTAAGGTAACTCCGCCCCTTTTACCTAAGTGGTATGCATAAAACTGATTAAGCTAGGAATTTTCTTAGCAAAATCTTAGTTTTAAATAGCTCCACCCATCCCACTTAAGTGGTATGCATAAAGCTCCTTATAATAAAAATACACTTAAGTTTTCATTGAGGTACCTTAAATATGTAAAATGCAGCGACTTCGAACCAATTAACAACAAAAAAATTTCAATATCGTTGATATGTATTATATATACCATGGATCTTACGAATTAACTTATTTAAACCAACGAATCCGAAGGATGAGTTGGTTTGAATAAGTTCATGAGTAAGATCCATGGTATATATGGTTTGTAACAGAAATCAATATTAGGTGCTTTCGTAGAGGTCCGCAAAATCATGGAATAACATCAAGATCTTCATGTTAAACCATGATTTGTAAAAGTTCACTATTTTTAAGTTGATTACTGCATAAAAACATCACAGGAAAAATTGCATATTTATGTTACAATCATATTTAAATGAATATCGGATGGATATATAGTTCGAAATACTTTTTATTGGCTCTAATTATTAATTCATTCATATCTCAAAAGAAAGTATACGTAACTTTTACGGGGTAGTTTTCTTGATTTATTGAGTCAAAAATAGCACTATGCGTTGCTGGAACCATATATGTATGTCATATGTTTACCCCTTCTTACTACGCATATATGTAAAAGGGAAAGGGGGGGATAAAACATACAACTTTTGTTTGGCAACATGTAATGAGGCTTGCTTAGAGTATATGGGGATACTGGCTATTGGCCCTTTTAATTAATGGGATGTTGGATATTTGTGTAAATAATCAATCACGGGGATATGGGGTATTCAAATTGAATTTTAGGGATATCTTGAATTATTTTATGCTTTTAATTACAGGGATACGGGATATTTGTGTCAAAACTTCAGGGGATATGGGATATGTGTACCCCCTCTAAATAAGCCTCTGTAATTGCCTCGCCTTAAAGGGAGCTTGTGAATTATGAATTCCAGTGTCGAAAAACTATTGTTCCGTTTTGGGCGATTCTACAATTATAATTTTTTTTTAATGTATGAGTTCTCAATTACTTGTTTGTCTTTGCCTCCGACGATGTAAAGAAACCTCAGTTTTTGTCTTTGCCTCCGACGATGTAAAGAAACCTCAGTTTTTGTCTTTGCCTCCGACGATGTAAAGAAACCTCAGTTTTTGTCTTTGCCTCCGACGATGTAAAGAAATCTCAGTTTTTGTCTTTGCCTCCGACGATGTTAAGAAACCTCAGTTTTTGTCTTTGCCTCCGACGATGTAAAGAAACCTCAGTTTTTGCGGTAGTACATTTTTATATTGTCCCATTTTTTTTTTGTATTTCTGTAATGTCTCTTTTTACGGAATTCCCGGCATTTACTATGTTTGTAATTTTTTGCCATGCCCTATTTTTGCCCCCAGAAGTTATCGACGAGGAAAACTTTCCAAAGTGCTTTCAAAATAACTTTTCTCTTCTCGTACTCCTCCAAAAATACAACTTTTTCTCTATCTGCCCAATTTGGCTTCCGTTTAGACATTTTTTTTATTTTCAACAGTCAAGAATAGTAACATTCAAACACACCCGACCTTGAATGTTTACCCGCACAAAGTAATATAAACGTGCATTATCTATCTATTGAAAATTAAAGCGAAATTACCAAGGATGAGTAAATATAATATTAAACAGTAAATGGGGAACAGTTCCGGTAATTTCCACTTAAGGTTTCCTTAGTTAAGTCCAAGCTTAAGTAGTTACGTGCATACTACTTAATATCATTACTTAACTAAGGGATTCCTTAGTGGAATCTTAGTTTAAGGGATACTTAAGTTAAGATGTTTTATGCATACAGGCCCTGACTTCCTCTCGTAGTGAAATTAAATGTAAATGAAAAAACGATTTCTATATTTTTATATATATTTTCTATTTTGGTTTTATTATTTAGATTTCAAGTGACTCTTGAATCAAATGTATTCTTTACTTAGTATACATACTTATACCAAATTTAAATCACGACGTCCTTCAAATAATAAAATAGTTTTACAATTGTAACAAAAATAAGTTACATTATATTAAATTAAAATTAACTAATATGAATGAATTAAAACTTTTTTTTCTCTCTCTCACAAGAATCGATTAATTAAATTTCAAATAAATTTTTAAAGTAATAAATTTTGACAAGTTTTACAATAATAAAGTATTACATAGTTTTGTTGCAATGACCCGCCGTTATTCTATTGTTGAGAATTATTTCATTTTTCTCTGGCCTCATTAAAGCGACGTCCTGTCGTGTTACAGCCAGTCTTTTGTTCCTCGGATTTAACCATCGTATCTAGATACAATAAACTAATAAACTGTTTTTCAACAAATATAAAACCTCTAATCTGATCCCGGTATCATTTTAAAATGTCAATCGACGAAGTATAATGAAATCTAAACAATAAGATTTACCTATATTTCTCTCCATGTGAATTTATTGTAGCGAGATTAATAAAGTTATTTAATAAACAAACCGTTATGTTACGGTGTTTCGGCAGTTTTTGTGTATTGAATTATTGACATTGTATTACAGACTTAAATCAATTATTTCAGAAATAGGTATTGATATCAGAAGGTGAGTATATGTTATATACTACTTAAAAAAACCAATTGTTTATTTTTGTTTTGTTTTTTGCTTTATTTATTTCAATTCATTTTTTATATGCGGCTTAATGTTTGTTAATGTACACATCATTAGCGTCAAATTTAAATAAGAGTGTCGATTTTGCGTCTTTATACGATTTTTTATTGGAAACTGTTCCAATTTTTTTTTTTCCCTTTATTTATATAAATAATTATGTACAGTTTGACGATACTAAATGTGTACTTTAAAAAACAATTGTTTATTTTTGTTTTGTTTATTTTAATTTATTTTATATATAGGACTAGTACTTAATGTTTGTATACAGCTAATAAATCTCATCACCAATTATTTTTTCTGAGAGTTAAAATCGACGTTAATCAAATTTGACCATTCTCATAAAGCAACAAAATATGTAATTTTTGGTTTGACAAATAATTTCCGGGTAACGAAACCACACGTTTACTCCCCATTTTCCCGAAATGCACAATTTTGCACGAGAAATCCTCGTGTGTTGTCTGTTCTTCGATATACGGATCCTGATTATCTTCATACTCTTCTTTATCTATATATTATGTGTGTATATTATAATATTCTTCCTGCTGGAATAGTTATTGTAGTATGTGTTTAATATTCCATTAACCATTCGAATAGTGTACAGTTAGGTTTTGTTGTATCTAAGTGAAAGGGAATGCAGTGATAATTAACTTCAAGGTAGACGGGATTTCGAGCTATCCATGATTAATTATGCGCAATGTTTTACTTCAAGGTACATGTATCCATGGAAACGATTTATCCGAGTTCGAGATATCAATGCTCAGGAATTCATATTGAATGACGGGTGTTCATAGTTCTAGTTATCATGAAAGTGAAAATCTATGGCGCGGCATTTGCGTCAAATATCAATAAGGGTATCGATTTTGAATTGGATTTTGAACCCATTCTGAAATTTATTTGTGCTTTGTTTTATCATTTTATTTATATAAATAATTAAGTATAACCTTAAAGGGATATTGTCTACCACAATCGTAATTTTTTCATACCCAAAATTATTGTCGTTTTCCGTACTGACCTTCATAAAATGAAGATTAAACACCGAATTATTGGCGAATACGCTACGAAACGTTGTTTTTCCGATATAAAAAAGCTGACCATCGTTACTGGAAGCTAATTAATTATTCACTGACCTGAACGAGACCAAATCTATTTTTATCTATTTTTATGCCAGCATGGATGTTAATATTCGTGTTTGTTTACCTCGCAAATACGGCCGTTTTATGCTATTCATTGACAATAATATGTTGCCAGGTGCAAGATTACATATATTGAATAATATCTACCGAAAATGATCATAGGCATCATCATAAATTCATAAAATATGAAAAACGATTGAGAAAAGAAGGAAAAAACATGTTCGGCTTACCTATCAAACAAAATATTTGCAAATTCAGCGCGAGTTTGGACGCGTATCACTTCCTTGAGTTCGTTCCAACGGTCCAACTGATCCCCTACATATATCATGCATTTGTTCCATTTGGAAGATACTTCACTTCTATTCATCTTTCTCTCTGAATCCGTCAAAGTCCGCTTTCGTGCACGCGTTGACACTTTCTCTTTTGCCCAAGAAACACATGTTGTTTATTGTTTCTAAACAGTGCGCATGCTCAAGACGTGTTCACATAGAAGGCCATATGAATAGATTTGAATATTGTCATCCAGGACAATAATTCTGATAACGATAATTTTGGGTCTTTTTTGTCAAAAAATCGTATCTTTTGCAGCATAACTCGGTTTTAATCTTCATTTTATGAAGGTCAGTACGGAAAACGACAATAATTTTGGGTATGAAAAAATTACGATTTTAGTAGACAATATCCCTTTAAGCAAAGTTAGAAGATACCAATTTGATAATCAGAAGCTGTAAATCGAAGGACAGACAATACAATGGCCAAAGGTTAGAAGATACCAAATTGATAATTAGAAGCTGCAAATCGAAGGACAGACAATACAATGGCCAAAAGAGCAAGATGATAAGATAAACATCTACCCAAACACTACACAGAAAGTTATACGATTGACCAACACGAACTCCACTTAAAACTAGGGTGAACTCCGGTGGGTTAACCAAGTCCTGGCAACGGCCGTTTTACTCATTTTTATTCGGACTTTGACATCATATATTGCAATCAATTATATGTACTGCCTGGAGGGCTTGGGTTATAGTTTGGTTGGTAAAAAACGTAGTATATTTGTATCTGGCTAAATGTGAGTTTGAATCCCGCTTGTGGTGATAAAACTGAACGCCACGATAATAGCTGAAATATTGTTGAACACCATAGCCCTAACTCTACATCCCACACCCGGAATATAATTTAAAATTATAAAAAATTATGTAATATTAAATTATCATAAATCCAATTAAATTCTGCATATTAATTATTAATTATTTATTCACTAAAAAACATGTCAATTTGAAAACAGAAGGATAATTTGCATCTTTAAATTAGTCAAACCCAAAACCCCAATGTGGGCAAATAGTATATTCAGTAATACTTATATACCTTATGCATATCAAACAGTTTATTAAATACCACTTAAGGTAAATATTTAATTAAGCTAAATCATGTTTTGACAGAATGCTTAAACGTATATATTACTTATAATGAGGAACCATTTAACGAGCGGACTTAAAAATCTCCAATCTTATTATCACATACAATAAACCGGCTCTTATTACAATTAGTTAGACATGTACAGTTAAACCAGCCCGTGTAGTCACCTCTATTAAACAGCCATCTGTATTAAAAGGTCACATTCTTCTTGTCCTGTCATAGAAGATTCCATATAAATTGAACCTCTATTAAGAGGTCACCTGTCTGATAAGCAAATTTTGTCTTTGTCTCAAATGTGACCTCTTAATACAGGTTTGACTGTAGTAAGATAATCTGGCTGATTTACGTAGATTATATCTTACTCCACTAATCTTCTGTACTGTTAATCCAGATTAAGGATAAAAAGTTACAAATTTACATACTTATTACTGAAATGCCTACAGAAGTTCTCTAACTCTAACTTTAAACCTAAAACTGCAGATGTTTTTATTCTATAAAACCTTTTTAAATTGACCTGTGACATTTTATGCAAGTATTTATATATCTCAGTCGGTTTTGATTATTGAAGGATATTTACATTTGTATTAGCGTATGAATACAATATTTACTTAGTGTATTTTTACTATTAAGATGACTGACAGGGTAAGACAACCATAGCTTTTAGTTTTTACTATTAAGATGACTTACTGGGTAAGACAACCATAGATTTTAGTTTTTACTATTAAGATGACTTACAGGGTAAGACAACCATAGCTTTTAGTTTTTACTATTAAGATGACTTGCAGGGTAAGACAACCATAGCTTTTAGTTTTAACTATTAAGATGACTTACAGGGTAAGACAACCATAGCTTTTAGTTTTTACTATTAAGATGACTGACAGGGTAAGACAACCATAGCTTTTAGTTTTTACTATTAAGATGACTGACAGGGTAAGACAACCCTAGCTTTTATTTTTACTATTAAGATGACTTACTGGGTAAGACAACCATAGCTTTTAGTTTTTACTATTAAGATGACTTACAGGGTAAGACAACCATAGCTTTTAGTTTTTACTATTAAGATGACTGACAGGGTAAGACAACCATAGCTTTTAGTTTTTACTATTAAGATGACTGACAGGGTAAGACAACCATAGCTTTTAGTTTTTACTATTAAGATGACTTACAGGGTAGGACAACCATAGCTTTTAGTTTTTACTATTAAGATGACTGACAGGGTAAGACAACCCTAGCTTTTATTTTTACTATTAAGATGACTTACTGGGTAAGACAACCATAGCTTTTAGTTTTTACTATTAAGATGACTTACAGGGTAAGACAACCATAGCTTTTAGTTTTTACTATTAAGATGACTGACAGGGTAAGACAACCATAGCTTTTAGTTTTTACTATTAAGATGACTGACAGGGTAAGACAACCATAGCTTTTAGTTTTTACTATTAAGATGACTTACATGGTAAGACACCATAGCTTTTAGTTTTTACTATTAAGATGACTGACAGGGTAAGACAACCATAGCTTTTAGTTTTTTACTATTAAGATGACTTACAGGGTAAGACACCATAGCTTTTAGTTTTTACTATTAAGATGACTGACAGGGTAAGACAACCATAGCTTTTAGTTTTTACTATTAAGATGACTTACAGGGTAAGACAACCATAGCTTTTAGTTTTTACTATTAAGATGACTGACAGGGTAAGACAACCATAGCTTTTAGTTTTTTACTATTAAGATGACATACAGGGTAAGACAACCATAGCTTTTAGTTTTTACTATTAAGATGACTTACATGGTAAGACACCATAGCTTTTAGTTTTTTACTATTAAGATGACTTACAGGGGAAGACAACCATAGCTTTTAGTTTATACTATTAAGATGACTGACAGGGTAAGACAACCATAGCTTTTAGTTTTTACTATTAAGATGACTTACAGGGTAAGACAACCATAGCTTTTAGTTTTTTACTATTAAGATGACATACAGGGTAAGACAACCATAGCTTTTAGTTTTTACTATTAAGATGACTTACATGGTAAGACACCATAGCTTTTAGTTTTTTACTATTAAGATGACTTACAGGGGAAGACAACCATAGCTTTTAGTTTATACTATTAAGATGACTGACAGGGTAAGACAACCATAGCTTTTAGTTTTTACTATTAAGATGACTTACAGGGTAAGACAACCATAGCTTTTAGTTTTTTACTATTAAGATGACATACAGGGTAAGACAACCATAGCTTTTAGTTTTTACTATTAAGAAGACTTACAGGGTAAGACAACCATAGCTTTTAGTTTTTACTATTAAGATGACTGACAGGGTAAGACAACCATAGCTTTTATTTTTTACTATTAAGATGACTGACAAGGTAAGACAACCATAGCTTTTAGTTTTTACTATTAAGATGACTGACAGGGTAAGACAACCATAGCTTTTAGTTTATACTATTAAGATGACTGACAGGGTAAGACAACCATAGCTTTTATTTTTTACTATTAAGATGACTGACAGGGTAAGACAACCATAGATTTTAGTTTTTACTATTAAGATGACTTACAGGGTAAGACAACCATAGCTTTTATTTTTTACTATTAAAATGACTGACAGGGTAAGACAACCATAGATTTTAGTTTTTACTATTAAGATGACTTACAGGGTAAGACAACCATAGATTTTAGTTTTTACTATTAAGATGACTTACAGGGTAAGACCACCATAGATTTTATTTTTTACTATTAAGATGACTTACAGGGTATGACAACCATAGATTTTAGTTTTTTACTATTAAGATGACTTACAGGGTATAAGACAACCATAGCTTTTAGTTTTTACTATTAAGATGACTTACAGGGTAAGACAACCATAGCTTTTAGTTTTTACTATTAAGATGATTTACAGGGTAAGATAACCATAGCTTTTAGTTTTTACTATTAAGATGACTTACAGGGTATAAGACAACCATAGCTTTTAGTTTTTACTATTAAGATGACTTACAGGGTAAGACAACCATAGCTTTTAGTTTTTACTATTAAGATGACTGACAGGGTAAGACAACCATAGCTTTTAGTTTTTACTATTAAGATGACTGACAGGGTAAGACCACCATAGCTTTTAGTTTTTACTATTAAGATGACTTACAGGGTAAGACAACCATAGCTTTTAGTTTTTGCAATTAAGATGACTGACAGGGTAAGACAACCATAGCTTTTAGTTTTTACTATTAAGATGACTGACAGGGTAAGACAACCATAGCTTTTATTTTTTACTTTTAAGATGACTGACAGGGTAAGACAACCATAGCTTTTAGTTTTTACTATTAAGATGACTGAGAGGGTAAGACAACCATAGCTTTTAGTTTTTACTCTTAAGATGACTTACAGGGTAAGACAACCATAGCTTTTAGTTTTTACTATTAAGATGACTTACTGGGTAAGACAACCATAGATTTTAGTTTTTACTATTAAGATGACTTACAGGGTAAGACAACCATAGCTTTTAGTTTTTACTATTAAGATGACTTGCAGGATAAGACAACCATAGCTTTTAGTTTTTTACTATTAAGATGACTTACAGGGTAAGACAACCATATCTTTTAGCTTTTACTATTAAGATGACTTATAGGGTAAGACAACCATAGCTTTTAGTTTTTACTATTAAGATGATTTACAGGGTAAGACAACCATAGCTTTTAGTTTTTACTATTAAGATGACTTACAGGGTAAGACAACCATAGATTTTAGTTTTTACTATTAAGATGACTGACAGGGTAAGACAACCATAGCTTTTAGTTTTTACTATTAAGATGACTTACAGGGTAAGACAACCATAGATTTTAGTTTTTACTATTAAGATGACTTACAGAGTAAGACAACCATAGCTTTTAGTTTTTACTATTAAGATGACTTACAGGGTAAGACAACCATAGCTTTTAGTTTTTACTATTAAGATGACTTACAGGGTAAGACAACCATAGCTTTTAGTTTTTACTAATAAGATGACTTACAGGGTAAGACAACCATAGCTTTTAGTTTTTTACTATTAAGATGACTTACAGGGTAAGACAACCATAGCTTTTAGTTTTTACTATTAAGATGACTTACAGGGTAAGACAACCATAGCTTTTAGTTTTTACTATTAAGATGACTTGCAGGGTAAGACAACCATAGCTTTTAGTTTTAACTATTAAGATGACTTGCAGGGTAAGACAACCATAGCTTTTAGTTTTAACTATTAAGATGACTTGCAGGGTAAGACAACCATAGCTTTTAGTTTTTACTATTAAGATGACTTGCAGGGTAAGACAACCATAGCTTTTAGTTTTTACTATTAAGATGACTTACAGTTTTTAGTTTTTTAGCTTTCTATGTTGTGCTTTATTTATTTATTTGTTTGTTTGTTTGTTTGTTTGTTTGTTTGATTGTTTGTTTGTTTGTTTGTTTGTTTGTTTGTTTGTTTGTTTGTTTGTTTATGAAAAAGAAAAGGATTAAACAGTGATGCACGTTAATTCTGCCAATATCAACAAAATGGAAATGAACAATCACCTCTCATCTTAACTGACTACTAACTACTGACTGTGTGTGTGTACCTGTGTCTCTGAATTGTTCATTTTTGATAGTCCCTTTCGGTTTTCTCTAACGTTTATATATTATTACCGTAATTATGTGTGTATTATACCCACCTTCTATTTGAAAATTATTTGATCAAATTGTGCGAGAATAATAGACAAGAAAATAAATTATTATAAAATTGTATAACAATCAATAAATGACCATGGGACGAGGACTCATTGTTTGATTTTAATAATGACATCTAAAAATGTGTCCGCGAGCAGATTTTTTACTGGTAAAATTAAAAACAAAGATACCACACTGTCCAATAGAAAAATAGTAGGAAAAGAAATATAGAATCTAACACCGGGGGGAGTACAAGATAGGGAGATCTCCAACACCCGAGGGTAAGATTTCAATCGTTCTCTTACGAGGCTTGCCGAATTAGAGAACGATTGAAATCTTACCCAAGGGTGTCGGAGATTTCCCTATCTTGTACTTTTTCCTATGTTTGACTTTATTTCTCACTTAACACCTAATTGGTTTGTTTACATTCGGCCATCGAGTGTTTTCCCGCATTTTTTTTCCATTGCTGAAGTAAATATTCGATTTATCCATATGCATACGTGTCTTGGCAGTATTTTAAATGTATTTCATAATAAAGTACAATGCATTTAATAAACATATTATAAATGTTACTACACCAGCTATAAATACCTGTAAAAACATATTTGAATTTGGTCAAAGGGAGGTCGTTTCTTTCTTTCCGCTGGTTACTAACAAGGGAGAGCACTCTATCAATGTAAACAAACATTGACTGAAAGAGAGGCGAAAAAAAGAGTCAAACACCGTGAAAGGTGCATGATAGTTAAATTGTTAGCTAGCAGAATAGTATACATAAATTAATTTTAAAATACTTATGTAGTAGAATCGTGGTTTTATTGATGAGAATAAAGTTTGAAACGTGATGAAGAGATACAAATGTATGAATAGATTTTTTTCCGGAAAAAATTGCGTGATTTTGTTTTTGTCTTGTTCGGGGGGTGGCGGTACAAGACAAGAATATCTTCCACCGTTAAAAATAGGAACTGGCTTATCTTTTTAGTGAGAAAATATCTATACCACCGACACACACATACAAGACCGATCACTCTCCTGGCGGGGTTAAATACACACAATTAGTTACCCCTTGTTTCTCACCTAGGCACAGACTAATAATAATGGGCAATCATACAAAAAAATGTTGTCATGTCATTTTTCCATTGGTCACTTCACCATAGACAAATCAACGACTCTAAGAGAAAACAAATCAAGTGAAAAACAAAAGAAAAATACCACACCGTCAGAACAGTTACAAAATACCACACCGTCAGAACAGTTACAAAATACCACACTGTCAGAACAGCTACAAAATACCACACTGTCAGAACAGTTACAAAATACCACACTGTCAGGACAGTTACAAAATACCACACTGTCAGAACAGTTACAAAATACCACACTGTCAGAACAGCTATAAAATGCCACACTGTCAGAACAGTTACAAAATACCACACCGTCAGAACAGTTACAAAATACCACACTGTAAGGACAGCTACAAAATACCACACTGTCAGAACAGTTACAAAATACCACACTGTCAGAACGGTTACAAAATACCACACTGTCAGAACAGTTACAAAATACCACACTGTCAGAACAGTTACAAAATACCACACTAAGGACAGCTACAAAATACCACACTGTTAGAACAGTTACAAAATACCACACTGTCAGAACAGTTACAAAATACCACACCGTCAGAACAGTTACAAAATACCACACTGTCAGAACAGTTACAAAATACCACACTGTCAGGACAGTTACAAAATACCACAATGTCAGAACAGTTACAAAATACCACACTGTCAGAACAGTTACAAAATGCCACACTGTCAGAACAGCTACAAAATACCACACCGTCAGAACAGTTACAAAATACCACACTGTCAGAACAGTTACAAAATACCACACCGTCAGAACAGTTACAAAATACCACACTGTAAGGACAGTTACAAAATATCACACCGTCAGAACAGTTACAAAATTCCACACTGTCAGAACAGCTACAAAATACCACACTGTCAGAACAGTTACAAAATACCACACTGTCAGGACAGTTACAAAATACCACACTGTCAGAACAGTTACAAAATACCACACTGTCAGAACAGCTACAAAATGCCACACTGTCAGAACAGTTACAAAATACCACACCGTCAGAACAGTTACAAAATACCACACTGTAAGGACAGCTACAAAATACCACACTGTCAGAACAGTTACAAAATACCACACTGTCAGAACGGTTACAAAATACCACACTGTCAGAACAGTTACAAAATACCACACCATCAGAACAGTTACAAAATACCACACTAAGGACAGCTACAAAATACCACACTGTTAGAACAGTTACAAAATACCACACTGTCAGAACAGTTACAAAATACCACACCGTCAGAACAGTTACAAAATACCACACTGTCAGAACAGTTACAAAATACCACACTGTCAGGACAGTTACAAAATACCACAATGTCAGAACAGTTACAAAATACCACACTGTCAGAACAGTTACAAAATGCCACACTGTCAGAACAGCTACAAAATACCACACCGTCAGAACAGTTACAAAATACCACACTGTCAGAACAGTTACAAAATACCACACCGTCAGAACAGTTACAAAATACCACACTGTAAGGACAGTTACAAAATATCACACCGTCAGAACAGTTACAAAATACCACACCGTCAGAACAGTTACAAAATACCACACTGTCAGAACAGTTACAAAATACCACACAGTCAGAACAGTTACAAAATACCACACTGTCAGATCAGTTAAAAATACCACACTGTCAGAACAGTTACAAAATATAATTGAAAAATCGTAGAAATAGCGGCAAAATCGATACTGCTAATACAAATATACATGACCACCCACTTTCCTGGCTTGGTACGGGCACCTAAGTAAATTATGACCGGGTTAACCAATTGTTTTTGTCAAAATCTCCCCTCTTAGAAAAACAAGAAAATGTGGTTGCTGGTGGGTATCAAGCCATATAGAGTCAAAGTTATCGGAATATCTTTTGAGATATATAGACTGTAATACTTTTTGAAGCATATTTTATTAAAAGGTAACATCTCTCCACTAAATGCATGTTATTAGTGGCAGCCTTCGAGACCACCTGGGTTCACCCCGGTTTCTTGTTGGGTCCGTATTCAACATAGTTATAGTTTTCTTGTTGTGTTTTTTTGGTTTGTTTGTCTTCACACCGTGTTTTATATAATAACACACCGCGTGACTATACTTCAATCAATGAAATTACATGGTACAAACAGATAGGCAATAATAATTGATAAGATGATACGGTAATTGATAAGATAATACGGTAATTGATAAGATGATACGGTAATTGATAAGATGAAACGGTAATTGATAAGATGATACGGTAATTTCTTAATGCAGTGATTATAGTGTGGGTAGATTCAGCTCATATCATAGATCAGTGAATGGACGATATTATCAAATGTTATTGATTACACAATAATAGAAAAATGTTTTGAGGTCGGTGTCCTTTCAGAGTGGGCTAAATCGGATCATAATTAAATTTAAGAATCTACAGGGGTCTATGAGTACACATTCATCATCGATCATATTTTTATCCTTATATGATAGGAATGTTGGTGTTCCAGATGACAAAGAATTCAATAATATTAAGTCGTATTACTTTCTATCTAATAATTGCTTGTATAAATTATGTATCTCAAAGTCAGACTCTAGATCAATACATTTGTCAAAGCACAATTAAAAGGGGAACGCATCTTATATGTTCACCCCGGAGTTCACTCTAATTTTTAGTGAGGTTTGTGTTGCTCCATCAGTAGTTTTCTGGGTGGTATCTTGTGGACTAGAAGAGTTTAAAAATCCAAAAGGGGTATTTCCAATCCTTAAATCGAAGAATGACAGACAACACAATGTCCATATGGAAAATGACAAACAACGATCTACAAAACACTACACAGAAAACTAAGGATCGTGCAACGCGAACCAACTAAAAATCGGGGGTGAACTCAGATGCTCCGGAAGAGTTATCAGTTCCTTGTTCCAATAGCAATACCCGTCGTGTTACTGTTAAACGGCATGAACATCATCTGAAGTGGAAATCATGATTGTCTTTTTGTCCTTTCTCATTTGTTCATTGTATTTTGTCTATCTTCGTTGTACATCTTCTGATTACTTCATGGTATCTTGGTGACTTGTAATTGTCTTTTTGTCCTATCTCATTTGTCTATTGTATTTTGTCTATTTTCGATGTACATCTTCTGATTACCTCATAGTATCTTGGTGACTTGTAATTGGGTTTTTTTTGTCCTTTCTCATTTGTTCATTGTATTTTGTCTATCTTCGATGTACAGCTTCTGATTACTCCTTAGTATCTTCAGACTTTTCTTACTATAACTTGTTGAGGTTCCTGTTGTCTATCTTCGATGTACAGCTTCTGATTACTCTTTAGTATCTGTAGACTTTTCTTACTATATCTTGTTGAGGTTCCTGTTGTCTATCTTCGATGTACAGCTTCTGATTACTCCTTAGTATCTTCAAACTTTTCTTACTATAACTTGTTGAGGTTCCTGTTGTCTATCTTCGATGTACAGCTTCTGATTACTCTTTAGTATCTTCAGACTTTTCTTACTATAACTTGTTGAGGTTCCTGTTGTCTATCTTCGATGTACAGCTTCTGATTACTCTTTAGTATCTTCAGACTTTTCTTACTATAACTTGTTGAGGTTCCTGTTGTCTATCTTCGATGTACAGCTTCTGATTACTCTTTAGTATCTTCAGACTTTTCTTACTATAACTTGTTGAGGTTCCTGTTGTCTATCCTCGATGTACAGCTTCTGATTACTCTTTAGTATCTTCAGACTTTTCTTACTATAACTTGTTGAGGTTCCTGTTGTCTATCTTCGATGTACAGCTTCTGATTACTCTTTAGTATCTTCAGACTTTTCTTACTATAACTTGTTGAGGTTCCTGTTGTCTATCTTCGATGTACAGCTTCTGATTACTCTTTAGTATCTTCAGACTTTTCTTACTATAACTTGTTGAGGTTCCTGTTGTCTATCTTCGATGTACAGCTTCTGATTACTCTTTAGTATCTTCAGACTTTTCTTACTATAACTTGTTGAGGTTCCTGTTGTCTATCCTCGAAGTACAGCTTCTGATTACTCTTTAGTATCTTCAGACTTTTCTTACTATAACTTGTTGAGGTTCCTGTTGTCTATCTTCGATGTACAGCTTCTGATTACTCTTTAGTATCTTCAGACTTTTCTTACTATAACTTGTTGAGGTTCCTGTTGTCTATCTTCGATGTACAGCTTCTGATTACTCCTTAGTATCTTCAGACTTTTCTTACTATATCTTGTTGAGGTTCCTGTTGTCTATCTTCGATGTACAGCTTCTGATTACTCTTTAGTATCTTCAGACTTTTCTTACTATAACTTGTTAAGGTTCCTGTTGTCTATCTTCGATGTACAGCTTCTGATTACTCTTTAGTATCTTCAGACTTTTCTTACTATAACTTGTTAAGGTTCCTGTTGTCTATCTTCGATGTACAGCTTCTGATTACTCTTTAGTATCTTCAGACTTTTCTTACTATATCTTGTTGAGGTTCCTGTTGTCTATCTTCGATGTACAGCTTCTGATTACTCTTTAGTATCTTCAAACTTTTCTTACTATAACTTGTTGAGGTTCCTGTTGTCTATCTTCGATGTACAGCTTCTGATTACTTTTTAGTATCTTCAGACTTTTCTTACTATAACTTGTTGAGGTTCCTGTTGTCTATCTTCGATGTACAGCTTCTGATTACTCTTTAGTATCTGTAGACTTTTCTTACTATAACTTGTTGAGGTTCCTGTTGTCTATCTTCGATGTACAGCTTCTGATTACTCTTTAGTATCTGTAGACTTTTCTTACTATAACTTGTTGAGGTTCCTGTTGTCTATCTTCGATGTACAGCTTCTGATTACTCCTTAGTATCTTCAGACTTTTCTTACTATAACTTGTTGAGGTTCCTGTTGTCTATCTTCGATGTACAGCTTCTGATTACTCCTTAGTATCTTCAGACTTTTCTTACTATATCTTGTTGAGGTTCCTGTTGTCTATCTTCGATGTACAGCTTCTGATTACTCTTTAGTATCTTCAGACTTTTCTTACTATAACTTGTTAAGGTTCCTGTTGTCTATCTTCGATGTACAGCTTCTGATTACTTTTTAGTATCTTCAGACTTTTCTTACTATAACTTGTTGAGGTTCCTGTTGTCTATCTTCGATGTACAGCTTCTGATTACTCTTTAGTATCTTCAAACTTTTCTTACTATAACTTGTTAAGGTTCCTGTTGTCTATCTTCGATGTACAGCTTCTGATTACTCCTTAGTATCTTCAGACTTTTCTTACTATAACTTGTTGAGGTTCCTGTTGTCTATCTTCGATGTACAGCTTCTGATTACTCTTTAGTATCTTCAAACTTTTCTTACTATAACTTGTTAAGGTTCCTGTTGTCTATCTTCGATGTACAGCTTCTGATTACTCCTTAGTATCTTCAGACTTTTCTTACTATAACTTGTTAAGGTTCCTGTTATCTATCTTCGATGTACAGCTTCTGATTACTCCTTAGTATCTTCAGACTTTTCTTACTATATCTTGTTGAGGTTCCTGTTGTCTATCTTCGATGTACAGCTTCTGATTACTCTTTAGTATCTTCAGACTTTTCTTACTATAACTTGTTGAGGTTCCTGTTATCTATCTTCGATGTACAGCTTCTGATTACTCTTTAGTATCTTCAGACTTTTCTTACTATATCTTGTTGAGGTTCCTGTTGTCTATCTTCGATGTACAGCTTCTGATTACTCTTTAGTATCTTCAGACTTTTCTTACTATAACTTGTTGAGGTTCCTGTTGTCTATCTTCGATGTACAGCTTCTGATTACTCTTTAGTATCTTCAAACTTTTCTTACTATAACTTGTTAAGGTTCCTGTTGTCTATCTTCGATGTACAGCTTCTGATTACTCCTTAGTATCTTCAGACTTTTCTTACTATAACTTGTTGAGGTTCCTGTTGTCTATCTTCGATGTACAGCTTCTGATTACTCTTTAGTATCTTCAGACTTTTCTTACTATAACTTGTTAAGGTTCCTGTTGTCTATCTTCGATGTACAGCTTCTGATTACTCTTTAGTATCTTCAGACTTTTCTTACTATAACTTGTTGAGGTTCCTGTTGTCTATCTTCGATGTACAGCTTCTGATTACTCTTTAGTATCTTCAAACTTTTCTTACTATAACTTGTTAAGGTTCCTGTTGTCTATCTTTGATGTACAGCTTCTGATTACTCCTTAGTATCTTCAGACTTTTCTTACTATAACTTGTTAAGGTTCCTGTTGTCTATCTTCGATGTACAGCTTCTGATTACTCTTTAGTATCTTCAGACTTTTCTTACTATAACTTGTTAAGGTTCCTGTTGTCTATCTTCGATGTACAGCTTCTGATTACTCCTTAGTATCTTCAGACTTTTCTTACTATAACTTGTTGAGGTTCCTGTTGTCTATCTTCGATGTACAGCTTCTGATTACTCTTTAGTATCTTCAAACTTTTCTTACTATAACTTGTTGAGGTTCCTGTTGTCTATCTTCGATGTACAGCTTCTGATTACTCTTTAGTATCTTCAGACTTTTCTTACTATAACTTGTTAAGGTTCCTGTTGTCTATCTTCGATGTACAGCTTCTGATTACTCTTTAGTATCTTCAGACTTTTCTTACTATATCTTGTTGAGGTTCCTGTTGTCTATCTTCGATGTACAGCTTCTGATTACTCTTTAGTATCTTCAAACTTTTCTTACTATAACTTGTTAAGGTTCCTGTTGTCTATCTTCGATGTACAGCTTCTGATTACTCTTTAGTATCTTCAGACTTTTCTTACTATATCTTGTTGAGGTTCCTGTTGTCTATCTTCGATGTACAGCTTCTGATTACTCCTTAGTATCTTCAGACTTTTCTTACTATATCTTGTTGAGGTTCCTGTTGTCTATCTTCGATGTACAGCTTCTGATTACTCTTTAGTATCTTCAGACTTTTCTTACTATAACTTGTTAAGGTTCCTGTTGTCTATCTTCGATGTACAGCTTCTGATTACTCTTTAGTATCTTCAGACTTTTCTTACTATAACTTGTTGAGGTTCCTGTTGTCTATCTTCGATGTACAGCTTCTGATTACTCTTTAGTATCTTCAGACTTTTCTTACTATAACTTGTTGAGGTTCCTGTTGTCTATCTTCGATGTACAGCTTCTGATTACTCTTTAGTATCTTCAGACTTTTCTTACTATATCTTGTTGAGGTTCCTGTTGTCTATCTTCGATGTACAGCTTCTGATTACTCTTTAGTATCTTCAGACTTTTCTTACTATAACTTGTTAAGGTTCCTGTTATCTATCTTCGATGTACAGCTTCTGATTACTCCTTAGTATCTTCAGACTTTTCTTACTATATCTTGTTGAGGTTCCTGTTGTCTATCTTCGATGTACAGCTTCTGATTACTCTTTAGTATCTTCAGACTTTTCTTACTATATCTTGTTGAGGTTCCTGTTGTCTATCTTCGATGTACAGCTTCTGATTACTCTTTAGTATCTTCAAACTTTTCTTACTATATCTTGTTGAGGTTCCTGTTGTCTATCTTCGATGTACAGCTTCTGATTACTCTTTAGTATCTTCAGACTTTTCTTACTATAACTTGTTAAGGTTCCTGTTATCTATCTTCGATGTACAGCTTCTGATTACTCTTTAGTATCTTCAGACTTTTCTTACTATAACTTGTTAAGGTTCCTGTTGTCTATCTTCGATGTACAGCTTCTGATTACTCCTTAGTATCTTCAGACTTTTCTTACTATATCTTGTTGAGGTTCCTGTTGTCTATCTTCGATGTACAGCTTCTGATTACTCTTTAGTATCTTCAGACTTTTCTTACTATAACTTGTTGAGGTTCCTGTTGTCTATCTTCGATGTACAGCTTCTGATTACTCTTTAGTATCTTCAGACTTTTCTTACTATAACTTGTTGAGGTTCCTGTTGTCTATCTTCGATGTACAGCTTCTGATTACTCTTTAGTATCTTCAGACTTTTCTTACTATAACTTGTTAAGGTTCCTGTTGTCTATCTTCGATGTACAGCTTCTGATTACTCTTTAGTATCTTCAGACTTTTCTTACTATAACTTGTTAAGGTTCCTGTTGTCTATCTTTGATGTACAGCTTCTGATTACTCTTTAGTATCTTCAGACTTTTCTTACTATAACTTGTTAAGGTTCCTGTTGTCTATCTTTGATGTACAGCTTCTGATTACTCTTTAGTATCTTCAGACTTTTCTTACTATAACTTGTTGAGGTTCCTGTTGTCTATCTTCGATGTACAGCTTCTGATTACTCTTTAGTATCTTCAGACTTTTCTTACTATAACTTGTTAAGGTTCCTGTTGTCTATCTTCGATGTACAGCTTCTGATTACTCCTTAGTATCTTCAGACTTTTCTTACTATAACTTGTTGAGGTTCCTGTTGTCTATCTTCGATGTACAGCTTCTGATTACTCTTTAGTATCTTCAAACTTTTCTTACTATAACTTGTTGAGGTTCCTGTTGTCTATCTTCGATGTACAGCTTCTGATTACTCTTTAGTATCTTCAGACTTTTCTTACTATAACTTGTTGAGGTTCCTGTTGTCTATCCTCGATGTACAGCTTCTGATTACTTTTTAGTATCTTCAAACTTTTCTTACTATATCTTGTTGAGGTTCCTGTTGTCTATCTTCGATGTACAGCTTCTGATTACTCTTTAGTATCTTCAGACTTTTCTTACTATAACTTGTTGAGGTTCCTGTTGTCTATCTTCGATGTACAGCTTCTGATTACTCTTTAGTATCTTCAGACTTTTCTTACTATAACTTGTTAAGGTTCCTGTTGTCTATCTTCGATGTACAGCTTCTGATTACTCTTTAGTATCTTCAGACTTTTCTTACTATAACTTGTTAAGGTTCCTGTTGTCTATCTTCGATGTACAGCTTCTGATTACTCCTTAGTATCTTCAGACTTTTCTTACTATAACTTGTTGAGGTTCCTGTTGTCTATCTTCGATGTACAGCTTCTGATTACTCTTTAGTATCTTCAAACTTTTCTTACTATATCTTGTTGAGGTTCCTGTTGTCTATCTTTGATGTACAGCTTCTGATTACTCCTTAGTATCTGTAGACTTTTCTAACTATAACTTGTTGAGGTTCCTGTTATCTATATTTTATTATTTCTAGCAGCGCTAATAAGGTAAAAACTCGTTATCATGAACTGGGATGAGTGGTTTCTTTGGAAAACTCGAGATAAACATATGAAATGTTCGGATAACTCGAGTTCACATCCGGTATTTAGTAGTCGGGTTTGTTTTGCTCATTTCTTAGTTTTATGTGTAGCGTTTTGTAGATCGTTGTTTGTCTTTTTATCCTTCTTCTTCTAGCTATTGTGTTGTCTCTCCTTCTTCTTCTAGCTATTGTGTTGTCTCTCCTTCTTCTTCTAGCTATTGTGTTGTCTCTCCTTCTTCTTCTAGCTATTGTGTTGTCTCTCCTTCTTCTTCTAGCTATTGTGTTGTCTCTCCTTCTTCTTCTAGCTATTGTGTTGTCTCTCCTTCTTCTTCTAGCTATTGTGTTGTCTCTCCTTCTTCTTCTAGCTATTGTGTTGTCTCTCCTTCTTCTTCTAGCTATTGTGTTGTCTCTCCTTCTTCTTTTAGCTATTGTGTTGTCTCTCCTTCTTCTTCTAGCTATTGTGTTGTCTCTCCTTCTTCTTCTAGCTATTGTGTTGTCTCTCCTTCTTCTTCTAGCTATTGTGTTGTCTCTCCTTCTTCTTCTAGCTATTGTGTTGTCTCTCCTTCTTCTTCTAGCTATTGTGTTGTCTCTCCTTCTTCTTCTAGCTATTGTGTTGTCTCTCCTTCTTCTTCTAGCTATTGTGTTGTCTCTCCTTCTTCTTCTAGCTATTGTGTTGTCTCTCCTTCTTCTTCTAGCTATTGTGTTGTCTCTCCTTCTTCTTCTAGCTATTGTGTTGTCTCTCCTTCTTCTTCTAGCTATTGTGTTGTCTCTCCTTCTTCTTCTAGCTATTGTGTTGTCTCTCTTTCTTCTTCTAGCTATTGTGTTGTCTCTCCTTCTTCTTCTAGCTATTGTATTGTCTCTCCTTCTTCTTCTAGCTATTGTGTTGTCTCTCCTTCTTCTCCTAGCTATTGTGTTGTCTCTCCTTCTTCTTCTAGCTATTGTGTTGTCTCTCCTTCTTCTTCTAGCTATTGTGTTGTCTCTCCTTCTTCTTCTAGCTATTGTGTTGTCTCTCCTTCTTCTTCTAGCTATTGTGTTGTCTCTCCTTCTTCGACTTACGGCTTCTGATTACCCCTTTGTATTATAACGTGTGTTCTCGGATATTTGGATGGACAATAATCGGTCCCTTCGTCTGTATCCTCAATATTAAAATAAAAAAGGTGAAGCATATGTTCTTCTTTAAGTTCGTCTAATGCACTCACCTACGTTAAACTTGTACCTAAATAACTCATTTTTTGGCCGACTAAAAATGGGGCGTTTTATATATAGGATTTATAAGTGAAATAGAAAATCTTTATTGTACTTCACATAATGTATATTTTGTAATTATAAACAGTGTCTGCCTATAAATTAAAACAAACTACCTGACCTTTTTATATTTAATAATTTCGCTATGAGTGTGGTATTGTTGGTGTATATGAATTTAAAGAAAACATTTAAAAAGATTGCATTGTTCATTTAACTATGTCCAATACTTTAGACCAGATAAGTTCTCAGTGATGACATCCATCACGCAATTACTGCTTCACGCTTCATTGGTTATTGATCTTAAATTGATTATAGTTTGTGTCACATATAAAACAAAGGCTGTTTTTGTTACTGATTTCAAACGTATATTTGTATCCAAAAGAATCATTCTTTTGTTCTTTTCTGCTTTCAGATCCAGTTGACCCAAGTACAGTAATTGTGTCACGAAAGAAATAATATTTGGTACAAAAAGAAAACGCATCAGTGATACATTCTTATAACGTCTTTCAATTACAGCATGTAGTGGAGTTTTTTTTTAATTTTATGTTGTGAAGGAAGTGCAATCTATAATACTATGTGGCTTGATCCTAGACATCATCAAATCGTGTAGCTTAATCCTGAACTTCATCAAATCACGGAGCTTAATCTTGACCACGTACCACGCTAACAAACTTTTTTTAATCAACAATGACGCAAAATTCATCAACAAGCGATACATTAGAGGTGGTCAATGATGAAATGGCGGTTCGACTCATACCTGTTATTACAATTGTGGGAATTTATATGATTATTGGACTGTTCGGAAACCCCTTGGTTGCAATATATTATGGATTTTACGCAAAAAACACGCCATCACATCATTTTATTTTTGCTCTCTCCATATTGGATTTGATCACGTGTTGCATTGATATGCCATTAGAGATTGTGGATTTACGACATTATTACAACTTTCAAAGTACGGCAGCCTGTAAGTGTCTACGTTTTACAAGTTATTTCTGCAGCATTGCATCCGGATGTATATTGTTGGCCATAGCAACGGACCGCTTTAGGAAAATTTGCCAGCCATTTAAAAAACAGATAACTTTAAAAATAACAAAAATTATGATATTAATTGCGTGCATTTTTTCCCTTGTTGTTTCGTGGCCTAGTCTAGTTTTCTATACCGTAGTGGAGGTAAACGTTACCAAGGTGCCAGCCTTATCTGGATTTGATTGTACGTTACTAAAAGATGAAGACTACATGGCATTAGTAACAGCTTATAACGCATTTCAATTTGTATGTTTCATATTTGCAATTACTTGTCTTATCGTACTGTATTCATTAATTGGAAGAAGATTGTATCAATTGCGAAGCTTTAAATTTTACTCAACAGATAATAAACCACAGAGTGATAAAGGTCATCAAAGTTCGTCTTACACAAGTTACAGCGATAATGAAACACCGCGCGCCACAAACTTAAGACGCATGTCGTCACACATGATTGAAATCCCCGATGAAATAGACGATAAGCCATTGGCTACCATTAAGGTAATAAGTAGCGGAAGTAGTTATTATAATAAAAGTCGACCCACTTCCGCTTCGTCCGGATACCGCTCTTCATCGTTTAGTTCGAGAGGTTCTAAAGTTTACCCTGATACGCTGAAGCACTCAAATTCAACTGTTTCAAGAACTAAAATTCCACGTACAAAGTCTGATATAACACATGGTGCAGTACGTGGCATATCTATAAGTAGCATAGAAATACCAGAGCGATTACGTCATGGATCAGAGCGATTACGTCATGGTTCTCTGAAACTGGCTTTCTCGGAAAGATCAATTATGAGTAAATTTGGATCTACAACGTCATATTTATCTGGATTGACAGAGTATAGCGACACATACTTTGTACCGGAAACGGAAATTGAAACTAGAGACGCTGAAGCAACAGCGGAAATAGACGAAAGCAGCGCGAAAAAGTTGAAAGCACAAAATATACGCACTACAAAGTACACTGTGATAATGTTATCTATAACTATTACGTTTGTCCTGACTTATCTCCCCTACCTTGGCCTTATAACATGGTGGACATTAGAGGAAGACAGACTGTCAGAAATTATGACAAGGTCAGAACTCGTTGCACTTGAAGTATTTTTACGGTCATTTTTAATCAGCAGTATCGCTAATCCGTTTATATATGGATTTCTTAACACCGGATTTCGAAATTTTGTAGCGAATATTTTTAAAAAGTGTTGTTCTTGTTTACCGTGTTATAACCAGGTACACGTGAAATATCCAGAAAGAGAATTGTCAGGGTCTTCTGAAGTGAATCATAAACCTACGTAATGGAGGGATGTTTTAATATATGATCTACACAATCTACAACATATTCCGTCCTGTGTGTGAATACTATCTACAGAAAGTGAAATAACATAATAAAAATCAAATTAAAAATGAATTATTGGTTATATTTGTGTTGGTAAATAAACACCATAGTAATTTTCTCATTAGTTTATTCGTACAGAAATGTGATAATAATAAGCTCTAATTTTATACAAATGACAACGCCTGTGTCACGAAAATTAAATATATTATGTATAATTTTCAAGATTGCAGCGTCCTTTACAACAACGATGTTCGCTCTGTTATATATGAGGGCTTGGCATTTTATTTAAATGTGGAAAGCAATTGCATGACCATATCATTTTAATAAGAAGGGGGGTTTCGCGCCCATCAAACCAGTTTAACTCTGCCACGTGTCATTGAAGTGCCTGTATCATGACCGGGAAGTGAGCAGTCGTGTATTTTTGTATGTTAGGGTGTGCCTCTTTCTACGATTTTGATATTTGATTTTGGAATTGGTCGACAGTGTGGTATTTTTTATTTTTTTTTTTTCTACAATTTTTCAATTGAATTTGTGAAATGTTCTGACAGTGTAGCATTTTTTGTTTGACATTTTATCATTAGAAAATCTGCATGTGGACCCAGTTCTAGATGTCATCCTTATAACCTATATATGAAACGTCACATGGTAGTCGGATTTTCAATTTCCTATTCAATAAGTAATCAGTACTAAATTTAGATTTCTTTACATTTTAATGGTAATTAAAATTATTTTAATAAACAGAGTGATTGTTGTTTAACGACTAATTGAGCAACATTTTAAATTTTGAGCGTACCTGATGAAGGTTATTCCAGAAACGTACCTGATGAAGGTTATTCCAGAAACGTACCTGATGAAGGTTATTCCAGTCACGTGTTGATTATTAGCGTACCTGATGAAGGTTATTCCAGAAACGTACCTGATGAAGGTTATTCCAGAAACGTACCTGATGAAGGTTATTCCAGAAACGTACGTACCTGATGAAGGTTATTCCAGTCACGTGTTGATTATTAGCGTACCTGATGAAGGTTATTCCAGAAACGTACCTGATGAAGGTTATTCCAGAAACGTACCTGATGAAGGTTATTCCAGAAACGCGTCGTGCGCACTCAATTTGATATCTACGTTTTTATTTTCAACTACATCATGAAGACAACAAGCTACATTTTATAGGGGATGATAACTATACCAACACAGTTAGTTAGTTTCGCAGAGAGCTAGTACACTGAAACAATAGTCCGTGCGTAGACATGTCTCTCCACTTTTTCCTAACTGTGAACCAATGACATTGTGCTTACTCTTCAATAATACGTGTGAAGTGGCGAGACAGAAAATAATAGAATTATATGTATTAAAAAATAAGTAATTAAGTATTTACATGCTTCAGTGATACCTATATTATTTTAATAACACAGAATATATCTTTATAGCTATAAATAATTGTATTATAATGTGATATAAAATCACAATATATTTCTCTTTCTGTATACAGTAAGAAAAGAGAGGAACAGAAACTAATGTCGACAAAATAGTGAAATATGTGAAACCTGAAAACGAAGACCATATATACATGTAGTATATTAATAAAAACGTAGATATACAATTTAGTACGTTTCTGGAATAATATTCACCAGGTACGCTCAAAGTCAAAAGATAAAAGTCTTAGCATAGAAGACATTAGATTTAAGAAGAGTTTGAAGATACCAAAGGGGTAATCAGAATCAGAAACTCAAAGAATGACAAACAACACATTGGCCAACAGAAAAAGTACAAAAGGACAAACAACGATCTACAAGACATACATATAAAACCAAAGACCGAGTAACACGAACCCCACTGAAAACCGATGGTGCACTCAGGTGCTCCCGGAAGGATAAACAGTTCCTGCTCCACTAGTGACACCCTTTTAACCATTAAACTTGTGTGATAGCTCCTAACACAAAACAGATTTAGATATCTTAGGCAACAGAACACCAGAGGCAGATTTAGAGGGGGCGTGCGGGGCGTGCGGGGCGTGCGCCCCCCTAAAATTCGCAAAGCATATGTTATGCAACGTTAATTAAGCAGTTCAACAAACAACTTTTTCATGAATGGTTAACTCGTGACCAGTAAGTCAAAATGAATAGTAATGATATTAGGAGTAAATTTGGGATATCATTCTAAAAAGCTCCACCCATTGATAAATGATCAGTATACTGTCCGTCCGGATGAAGCTATTCGTTTCGTTTCGTCCTTGTTTATAGACAAACAAAGACGAATATGTTAGCATTAATGCTCCATGAAACGATTCTGATCATCTAATTTAGTTAGGTTAGCTTATCAGAAATCAACAAGTTCATGTATTGACAATTTCCGCTTTTGTTTGTCTATAAATAAGAACGGTCGAATCATACGTTTTCAATGAATGAATCAAACGACGAAAAGAAAAGCTCCATCCGGACGGGCAGTAATGACTAGAACCACCCGAAAGGACAAGCACCGAAAGTACAGACCAATTAGTGAAATGAGGAATGCGTTAAAACTAAACTAATAGTTCTTAGAAGGGTTAAAATATCGTGATCGATCAGTCATGAGTTGAACAATTCGCATCACGGTTGTTCAAAAACAGTTTTACTTTAGGTTCTTATATTTTGACAAAAACATACTGTTAACAATTATCCGACAAAATTAAGACTCAAAGTCAAGTTTTTTTGGTCTGATAAAAATGGTGTAGTAGTTGGTTCAAAATTGTCGTTCAAATAAATGTCTGTAATTCCTCAAACCCCCAGAGCTTAAGTTACGTCCCCTAGACCCCCTACAAGGGCTCTGCCCTGGACCCGCTAGGGACCTTAAGCGGTCCACAGACCCCTCGCCTACTCACGCCCCCCTAACCACAAATCCTGGATCCGCCTCTGAACACGGTGATAAAATCAAGGGTTCAGTAATTACATCAGGACAATTACAATGACACAAATCATGCGGAAGAACTAAACTAGTACTAACCATGGATGTTTTAACGTTTATACTAAACATGGATGATTTAACGTTTATACTAACCATGGATGATTTAACGTTTATACTAAACATGGATGATTTAACGTTTATACTAAACATGGATGATTTAACGTTTATACTAAACATGGATGATTTAACGTTTATACTAAACATGGATGATTTAACGTTTATACTAAACATGGATGATTTAACGTTTATACTAAACATGGATGATTTAACGTTTATACTAAACATGGATGTTTTAACGTTTATACTAAACATGGATGATTTAACGTTTATACTAACCATGGATGATTTAACGTTTATACTAAACATGGATGATTTAACGTTTATACTAAACATGGATGATTTAACGTTTATACTAAACATGGATGATTTAACGTTTATACTAAACATGGATGATTTAACGTTTATACTAAACATGGATGATTTAACGTTTATACTAAACATGGATGTTTTAACGTTTATACTAAACATGGATGATTTAACGTTTATACTAAACATGGATGATTTAACGTTTATACTAAACATGGATGATTTAACGTTTATACTAAACATGGATGATTTAACGTTTATACTAAACATGGATGATTTAACGTTTATACTAAACATGGATGATTTAACGTTTATACTAAACATGGATGTTTTAACGTTTATACTAAACATGGATGATTTAACGTTTATACTAACCATGGATGTTTTAACGTTTATACTAAACATGGATGGTTTAACGTTTATACTAACCATGGATGATTTAACGTTTATACTAAACATGGATGATTTAACGTTTATAATAAACATGGATGATTTAACGTTTATACTAAACATGGATGTTTTAACGTTTATACTAAACATGGATGATTTAACGTTTATACTAAACATGGATGATTTAACGTTTATACTAACCATGGATGATTTAACGTTTATACTAAACATGGATGTTTTAACGTTTATACTAAACATGGATGATTTAACGTTTATACTAAACATGGATGATTTAACGTTTATACTAAACATGGATGATTTAACGTTTATACTAAACATGGATGATTTAACGTTTATACTAAACATGGATGATTTAACGTTTAGAGTTAGAGTTATTTCTCTTTCTATTGGTAAATTATCTTTGTGATAAGAAAATGCAAATTCATGAGTATTTGACAATATTAAGATTTTATCGTCTAATTTCATAAAATAATTGTTAGAGAAAACCGAATATGCATTGAAAAATGGAAAATTCGGTGAAACGGGTAATAAAAACGTATATTATCAAACACAGCGGATACAAGACACAGCCCGAAGATAAACAACAAAAATGTAAATGATAGTCATGAGATTTATTTCACGTGTATAACAGATATACCGTCTAACTATTTTATATTGCCTATTTCCAAAGAAGAGAGAAGTTGGAAGTTCGTGTTACTCAATTTTTACTTTTATGTGTAGTCTAACATCGATGTTCGGTTCATTTTTATCTCCAGTTGTTTGTAGGAGGTGTCATGTCTGATTGATGTTATTTGTGTTTGTTTGCGCATAGTGGTGTCCAACACATATTTGATGTGTTTTTATTCGTCATTCTATATTTCGAGTTTCTCTGGATTGTTCATTTTTGATTGCCCCTTCGGTATTCTCTAACGTTTATTTATCGGTCATTGTTTGTCTTGTCTTGTACTTTATCTTTTTGGTCATTGAATTGGTCATCCTATGACTTACAGGTTCTAATTACACTTTTGGTATCTTAGAATTTTTCATATCAAATCTAAGCAAGGGCCCAGGTGGCTCAATGGGTTAGGTAGTTGTAGGAGCACGGGTGGCTCAATCAGTTAGATAGTTGTAGGGCCCGGGTGGCTCAATCAGTTAGATAGTTGTATTACCTAACAACTCATACAAGCCTATCACCAATGCGGCGTGGGTTCGCGCCCGGCTATGTAAATTACAAAAAGGGTGCACTCGACTCGCAAATGCAAGTGATAAAGTTTACTTGTTGCTTACCATAGTCGATGGTTCTCTCCGGTACTCCGGATTCTTCCACCACTAAAACTGGTCGCCATGATATTGCTGAAATATTGCTGAAAGTGGCGTTAGACACAATAAATCAAATCAAATCAAAATTAAATCTAAAACTATTTCTAATAGATCTGTAATGAATTCCATTTAAATAAATTTTATTAAAATATACTGATTTTATAGTCACAATGTTTCGATCAACCTAATAGAGCATAATTACCCTCTTGGTAACTTCTGACTATTCTTGACAAGTAAGGGTTGTTTCCCTTTGGTTAGACATGATATTCATATTAACAAAATAACGTCAGTGATGACAATATAACATGCAGTAAGAAAAGACAAGGACCGACACTTATGTCGACAAAAGCATGATATTTGTGAAACCTGAAAATGAAGACCATATATACATGTAGTAAATAAACAAAAACATAGATATCAAATATAGTTCGTTCTTCAAATTTCTGGAATAATATTTACTAGGTACGCTCAAAGTCAAAAGATAAAAATCTTAGCATATGCATAGAAGACATTAGATTTAAGAAGCGTTTCAAGATACCATTGCATGACAGATTAGTGAAAGAAGAGTTTGAAGATACCAAAGGGGTAATCATATTTCGTAAATCAAACAATGACAAACAACACAATGGCCAAAAGAAAAAGTACAAAAGGACAAACAACGATCTACAAAACATACATATAAAACTATAGAACGAGTAACACGAACCCGACTTAAAATCGGGGGTGAACTCAGGTGCTCCCGGAAGGTTAAAGAGTTCCTGCTCCACTAGTGACACCCTTTTAACCATTAAACTTGTGTGATAGCTCCTAACACAAAACAGATTTAGATATCTTAGGCAACAGAACACGGTGATAAAATCCAGGATCAGGACAATGACAATGATAAATAACCATACTCTCACAGATTAACGTTAACGTCTGCGAAAGACCCAAACTAGTACTAAATATTGAGATAGAGTTAGTCCCCTTTCCATTGGTATTTTAAAATTGTTCGTATATCTTTGTCACAAGAAAATGCAAATTCATGAGTATTTGACAATATTAAGATTATTTCGTCTAACTTCATAAAATGAACGTTAGAGAAAACCGAATGTGCAATTCACAAATAGAAAATCCGGTGAAACGGGTATTAAAAACGTAGATTATCAAACACATTGGATACCAGACACAGCGTGAAGACAAACAACACAGCACAATGTAAATGTAAGTCATGAGATCTATTTCACTTGTAACAGATATACCCTCTAACTATTTTATATTGCCTATTACCAAAGAAGATTGATTGATTGATTGATTTAACGTCCAGCGAGCAATTTGGAAGTTCGTGTTTCTCAATTTTTACTTGTATGTATAGTCTAACATCGATGTTCGGTTCGTTTTTATCTCCAGTTGTTTGTAGGAGGATTCATGTCTTATTTATGTTATTTGTGTTTGTTTGCGTATAGTGGTGTCCAACACATATTGTGATGTGGTTTTTATTCGTCATGTGTACCCTATATTTCCAGTTTCTCTGAATTGTTCATTTTCGATTGCCCCTTCGGTATTCTCTAACGTTTATTTATCGGCCGTTGTTTGTTTTGTCTCATACCTTATCTTTTTGGTCATTGAATTGGTCGTCCTACAATTTACAGGTTCTGATTACTTTTTTAAAGTGAATGATTGATGGATTATTGCTTAGCGCCAACTTAGCAATGTTTTAGCTATATCATGGCGAGAACAAGTTAATTTTCAATGAAATGGTGTTGAGGTCCGCTTTGTACTGTAGACCAACACACTTAGTTGGATGTTTATAATGCTAGCTCACTGAAACAACAGTCTGTAGGTAGACATGTCCCCCATCGTACACATTATCCTGATTCCAAGCCAAACAGTCTTGCTCATTAATGCTGCGTGCATAGTGGAGAAGCAACACATACACATTGCATAGCCTTTGTTTTGACCCGACCAGGGAGCGAACCCTAGATCTACCACACTCGAGGCGAGAACGCTAACCATTACACCACAGATACGGTTTACACTTTTAGAATCTTCAAACTTTACTTTCATATTAAATCTAAAACTATTTCTAGTAGATCTGTAATGAATTCTATCAAAATATATTGCTTTCATAGACAAAATTCTTCGATCAACCTAAGTTCAAACTGTTCTTAACCAGTAAGGGTTGTCTCCCTTTGCTTAGATATTGTATACTTATATAGATTAACCAAATAAATTGATGGTTGGTTTTGGTTTTATTTTATTGTGCTTAACGCCCCTTTGAACAATATTTCAGCTATATTGTGGCGGTCAGTTTTATTAGTGGAGAAAACCGGAGGACCCGGAAAAATCCACCGACATGTTCAAGTCACTCACAAACTTTATCACATGTTGTTGTACACCCACCCTCATCGAGAATCGAACTCAAAACTTTAGTTGTTATAGACACTGATTGTAGGAAGTTGTAAATCCAACTACCATAAGATCACGGCCACGACGACCCCTTAGATTAACAAAATAACTTCAGTAATAATAATACAACTTCAAAGTAAAACGCAATGAAAAGTAGATATCTTATTTATTGGACATGAAACGTACTTGGAATAACCTTCATCAGGGACGCTAAAAGTAGAAAACCAGGAGAGCCAAATAATTTAAAATAATTTGGGAACAAGTGAACTAAAGGACTTAAACAGGATAGCCAAAATCGACTAAGGTCATGTATACCTGACGGAGGAGAACCGTAGCTTAAATAACATTATACATTATTTAGGACAAGTAAATGTCAATAAGAAATATATCTAATAAATCATGTCAGTGCCAAAGTACTAACCAACTAATAGTTCACCTGCAGAGATGTCGACCCTATGATAGTAATAAAAACGTACCGTGATATCAAATTTAATGCGCACGAAATGTGGTTTTTGTTGGAGTAACCTTCATCAGGTACGCTAAAGGTAGAAAGATTGGCAAGCAAAATAAATAAAATGTTTTGGGAGCAAGTGAACCAATGGGTATAAAGTTACTATAAACAGGAAAAACTGTGTATTCCTGAAGGAGGAGAACCTTAGTTTAAATAACATATGCATTAATTAGGAGCTATAATTTTCAATAATAAATATATCTAATAAACCATGTGAGTGCCGAAGGACTGGCTACTGAGTGGGTGATACCTTCAGAGATTATTAGTTCACTAACAGATGTAACGACCCAGGGATAGTAATAAAACGTATATATCAGATTCAATGCTCATGACGGGTGTCTTATAAGAAGCAGGAGCTCCAGTTTTTTGGGCTTTTTTTTGCTGAGGTCCGTGTTACTAATCTTTTTATTTTTGGGTTGTCCTATTATGTGTCTTTATGTTCTGAGTTCCGTGTTATGATGTCCGCTACGATTTCCGCATAAAATCGATGTTCAGATCGTAGTTACTTCTAGTTGTTTGTAGGAGCTATCAAGTCATGTTTACGTTGTTTGTGTTTGTTTGCGTGTATTGGTGTCCGGCACGTAATGTGTTGTGTTTTTGTTTTGTTTTTCTTCGTCTTGTGTACCCTATGTTGTCAGTTTCTGTGAATTGTCCATTTCTGATTGTGCCTTCGGTATTCTCTAACGTTTATATAAGAGTTCACCCCCGGTTGTTAGTGTGGTTCGTGATGCTCGATCTTTTGCTTTCTGTGTAATGTTTTGTAGGTCGTTGTTTGTCCTTTTGGCCATTGCATTGTCTGTTCTTTTCCGATTACCTTTTTGGTATTTTCAAACTTTAATCTTACATTCAGTTATATTGATGATGTTCTGTCAATTGATAATACAAACTTTGTCACTGAAATTCCATTATCACCGTGTTTATAACTAGATTTAAAAGACGGATGCACTAGTGGAGCATATTTGCTTTTGAAATTTACAGTTCTCAAATAACGTTGTCAGTATTAATACTAAGATTCTCCTTCTTCAGACCTAGGTGACCTTAGTCTTCTCTAGGCTCTTTTGTTTTCTTGTTCCTAAAGATTTTTTTGAATTATTTGGATTTCCAATATTTCCACTTTGAGAGTACCTGATAAAAGTTATACAAGAAACGCGTCTACTCGCTAAATTATATTTTTTTTATTTTTGGTGTTTAACGCCACTTTCAGCAATATTTCAGCTATATCATGGTGACCAGTTTTAGTGGTGGAAGAAGCCGGAGTACCCGGAGAGAACCCCCGACCATGGGCAAGAAACTGGTAAGCTTTATCACTTCAAGCTGCGAGTCGAGTGCACCCTTTTTGTAATTTACAAAGCCGGGCGCGAATCCACGCCGTATTGGTGATAGGCTTGTATGAGTTGTTAAGTAATCCAACTACCTAACTCATTGAGCCACCAGGGCCCCTACAACTACCTAACTCATTGAGCCACTCGTGCCCCTACAACTACCTAACTCATTGAGCCCCTCGGATAGATATCTATGTTTTTATTAAATATTTTAATATTATAACAACTGCAGGTAAATATTATATAGAAAAAATGAAACACAAAAAAAAACACAAACAAAAAAAAAACAAAAAAAACAAAAATCAAAGAATACAACACTGTCAAATCAGCTCCAAAATGCAATCAAGTAAGAGGCAAAATAGATACCCCTAATACACGGACTCACTTTCTGGCTAGGTACAGGCACTTCCATAAAAAGTGGCGTGGCTAAGCTAGTTTTTATGGGCCCCAAAACACGGTGTATTGTACATGTGTACGAAGAACGTACGCTTCATACATCTATAAATAATATCAAATATATGTCCTATATTCTGAATCACAACAAACATTGTATTAAAACTCTTTAATTCGGGGTCATGTGAAATCTGTATCATTACTTGTCGAGTCAAAAAATAAATCTAGAATCCCTGCAATTAATAATCCCTGCCACTCTAATTTATAATCTTGTCAGATCTGTAGTCTATATACCTATGTAGAAGAAATCAATGTCTCTAGATTATAACGTTATCATGGAGTTCATTTGTATTGGTTTATGATCGATTTTTATTGGCCGAAGTTCTTTTATTCGTACTAATACATGACAAACGTTTTTTCCCGTACCTTATGATGAGAAAGATTAAACAGTGATGGTCATCAATCCCACCAATATCAACGAAACAAAAATCATCTCTAAAAAGAAAGTTTAAACAGTGATGGTCATCAATTCCACCAATATCACCAAAACAAACAGTCACCTCTAAAAAGAAAGTTTAAAGAGTGAAGGCTACCAGTTCCACCAATATTAACAAACCGAAAAAACTGAACTCACTATACACAAAATGTCCAAGACATGTGACATTGGAAGTCCAGGTGATGGCTTGCAACAGGCATTATCCATTTTATTTCTTTTGAATTTTGAATTTTAAAGTCGTATTACATATTAGTTCACCCCAGTGAGTTCGTGTTGGTCATCATTTTAGTTTTCTGTGTTGTATTTCTTGTTTTGTTAGTTTGTTTCGTACTATGTCTTGTGTGCCCAATGTTGCCATTGTCTTTGGATTGTCCATTCTTGATTGTCCCTTCGGTTTTCTCTAACGTTTATTTACTACCTATTATGTGTCCTGTGTCTTGTGTACCCAATGTTTCCAGTATCTCTGGATTGTTCATTCTTGATTGCTCCTTCGGTTTTCTCTAACGTTTATTTACTATCTACAGTCTGTCCTGTCTCTTGTGTGTCCAATGTTGCCAGTGTTTCTGGATTGTACATTCTTGATTGGCCCTTCGGTTTTCTCTAACGTTCATTTACTACCTACGGTGTGTCCTGTGTCTTGTGTACCCAATGTTGCCATTGTCTCTGGATTATCCATTCTTGATTGCCCCTTTGGTTTTCTCTAACGTTTATTTATTTCATCATTAATAATATAAAAAAGTATAACGATGTTACAAAACTATATAGAGGTCATAACATAGGTACAAAGATTACAGTGTGTATGTATATGAATTTCCAATTCCTGCATTTAATTTTTGAACAAAAAGTTCAGAATAACGAATTAGAAAAGACTTATCATATTAGTTCATATTATTTACAATGCATATCATTTTTAAACGTTTACTTCTCTCTATTCTTCTCTTTTTATGCATAAAAACTAGCTTGAACCCCCGCCACTTTTTACTGATGTGCCTGTACCAAGCCAGGAAAGTGAGCAGTCATGTGTGTGTGTGTTAGGGGCATCAATTTTGTCTCTTTCTACGATTTTTTGATTAGATTTTAGAACTGTTTCGACAGTGTGGTATTTTTTGTCTTTAATTTCATTGTATTTTTGAATACGACGACAAATATAGTAGTCTTCAATATTAATATACAAATGTCAAATAAATGTATATATGTTGTTAGAATATTATGATTTGGTTTGTTAGTTTATGGTATTTAACGCCACTTTCAACAATATTTCAGTTACATCGTGGAGGTCAGTTTTATTGATGGAGGAAACCGGAGTACCCGGAGAAAACCAGCGACCTGTCACAAGTCACTGACAAACTTTATCACATAATGTTGTATCGAGTACACCTCGCCTTGAACGGGGCTCGAATTCAGTCAAGTAAATGTGTCTATGTTGTTGGAATATTATGTGAATATATGATATATCATGTACATGTGATATACAAAGTAAACAAAATATAGGTGGAAGCTATGAAGTTGAAGTCATCGCTTCGCATGTTTAACGGTCGCCATTATATATCTTGTGTGACATGAGTTACGGGTGCAGGATGTTTGTGTCGCAGATGGCCGTGAATACGTTTTGTTTGTCGCATGGAGGTGTTAATTCTTTATTTTTCTGTGTATGTGCTTTGTGAACTATTGTTTGTCTTTTCGGTCCTCTTCTATTAGCCATTGTGTTGTCTGTCCTTTGATTTACGACTTCTGATTATCATTGTGTTGTCTGTCCTTTGATTTACGACTTCTGATTATCATTGTGTTGTCTGTCCTTTGATTTACGACTTCTGATTATCATTGTGTTGTCTGTCCTTTGGTTTACGACTTCTGATTATCATTGTGGTGTCTGTCCTTTGATTTACGACTTCTGATTATCATTGTGTTGTCTGTCCTTTGGTTTACGACTTCTGATTATCAATGTGTTGTCTGTCCTTTGATTTACGACTTCTGATTATCATTGTGTTGTCTGTCCTTTGATTTACGACTTCTGATTATCATTGTGGTGTCTGTCCTTTGATTTACGACTTTTGATTATCATTGTGTTGTCTGTCCTTTGATTTACGACTTCTGATTATCATTGTGTTGTCTGTCCTTTGATTTACGACTTCTGATTATCATTGTGGTGTCTGTCCTTTGATTTACGACTTCTGATTATCATTGTGTTGTCTGTCCTTTGATTTACGACTTCTGATTATCATTGTGTTGTCTGTCCTTTGGTTTACGACTTCTGAATATCATTGTGTTGTCTGTCCTTTGATTTACGACTTCTGATTATCATTGTGGTGTCTGTCCTTTGATTTACGACTTCTAATTATCATTGTGTTGTCTGTCCTTTGGTTTACGACTTCTGATTATCATTGTGTTGTCTGTCCTTTGATTTACGACTTCTGATTATCATTGTGTTGTCTGTCCTTTGATTTACGACTTCTGATTATCATTGTGTTTTCTGTCCTTTGGTTTATGACTTCTGATTATCATTGTGTTGTCTGTCCTTTGATTTACGACTTCTGATTATCATTGTGTTGTCTGTCCTTTGATTTACGACTTCTGATTATCATTGTGTTGTCTGTCCTTTGGTTTACGACTTCTGATTATCATTGTGTTGTCTGTCCTTTGATTTACGACTTCTGATTATCATTGTGGTGTCTGTCCTTTGATTTACGACTTCTGATTATCATTGTGTTGTCTGTCCTTTGGTTTACGACTTCTGATTATCATTGTGTTGTCTGTCCTTTGATTTACGACTTCTGATTATCATTGTGTTGTCTGTCCTTTGATTTACGACTTCTGATTATCATTGTGTTTTCTGTCCTTTGATTTACGACTTCTGATTATCATTGTGTTGTCTGTCCTTTGGTTTACGACTTCTGATTATCATTGTGTTGTCTGTCCTTTGGTTTACGACTTCTGATTATCATTGGGCATCGCCAAACTATACCCACAATCCAAATTGTTTTGCGCAAAATATTTATAACGTTTTGTTTATATTTCCAAAAATGATGTTGAGAAATAGAAATAATACATAATAACCTGTTCACCAAGTTATATAATCTTCAACTTGTTGAAGGTGGTCAGTATTTAGTACACGTAGTAGACCAGTCAACATAAACTTCAACCAGCGGTTAATGTGAATGCAATATCTTAGTTTGGGGAGTGAATGTAGTATGTATAATTGTATAGCACCGGTAAGGATCGCCACCCATGACTTGGTTAACGGTTACGGCATATCTGTATCGCAAATTATTACTAATTTGATGTGTTTGTTGTAATGCTGTAATCACAATCCGGGTCCTTTCCTCATTCATGACTTCCCCCCCCCCCCCCCCGCATTTTTAGCAAGAGTAGCATGACGGGTGGCACTAGTGCATCGTGAACTGCTTAATGAAAGAGCACATGCGTTAGTGGGGTTCGTGTTGCTCAATCCTTAGTTTTCAGAGTACTATTTTGTTTGTCTTTTTGTCCTTTTTCTAGAATGGACAACTCAGAGACACTGTCTTCATTGGGCACACACGACACAGGACGAAAACAAACAAAACATAAAGCACAGGACGAAAACAAACAAAACACAAAGCACAGGACGAAAACAAACAAATCACAAGACACAGGACGAAAACAAACAAAACACAAGGCACGGGACAAAAACAAGCAAAACAGAAGACACGGGACGAAAACAAGCAAAACACAAGACACAGGACGAAAACAAACAAAGCACAAAGCACAGGACGAAAACAAACAAAACACAAGACACAGGACGAAAACAAACAAAACACAAGACACAGGAAGAAAACAAACAAAACACAAAGCACAGGACGAAAACAAACAAAATACAAGACACAGGACGAAAACAAACAAAGCACAAAGCACAGAACGAAAACAAACAAAACACAACACACAACACAACACAGACAATTATAAAGATAAGCAACACTGATCCCACCGAGAAGGATATAAAGTTTCCATCTCTTTTAAGACACCTGCCATGTTACGCCTATAACACTGATCCCACCGTGAAGGATATAAAGTTTCCATCTCTTTTAAGACACCTGCCATGTTACGCCTATAACCAAAGCGTCTGTGCATTGCTCCTGCCATTTAGTGATTGTAGCTACTTTATGATGCAGACTTCTATCTTCATTATATTTTGTCTATTAAAACACGATGACGTCTTTGAAGACGACCATAACAATAATATACCTGTTCCATATACACCGATTTGACCTCGTCGTGTAGAATTTTATTTATACAAGGTAATGACGAAATCGCGGTTTGTTCAAAGATTTCAGTTGTTATTTGAATTTTGGAAATGAACCCACATAGATAGTAATAAATTTATATTGATCTATCGACGTTTTGATTAAATGTCAATATCCTATCAACTTTGTCCACGGGATAGTTATCTTGGTCTTATCATCGCCATTATTTAGATATTTATTACATGGCCATGTTGAATTAGTCTTCCCATAAACATATTGATACGTTCTTGTTATGGTGCCAAGCATCAGGTGTGTCTTCGTGGGTAAGATGTCTCACACGGATGGTATTTATTATCTGTGACTTCAGGTGTTGTAATTAGGTCACGGAGTCACGTGTTGTTGTTGTATAGGTCATTAACTAGGATCCCATAAGCAGCTGTATAATTCCTTTTTTTTTCTTACGTAAATATTTTGCAACTACAAATGTATGCCAAATCTTGCTTCATCTGAGATTATATTTGTGGAGTGCAAGTGTATTCTCTTCTTTCTGTTTTTAAGTGGACAAATATAAATGTATATTTTACACTATTGTGGTTCTGATCTACATACAATAGCTATTCCAGAGATTGTGTAGATTCTCAAACATTCGAGATTTCTATTGGAGTTCATCAAATCATATTGCAACAGTACTAAACCAATTGATTTCTACCTAGTTTAACCTCTCCACTTTTTATTAGAGTGCCTGTACCAAGCTCGTAAGGTGAACAGTCATGTATCTGAGTGTTATTGGTATCGAGTTTGCTTCTTTTTACGATATTACTTCTGAATATTTTAACTGTTTTTTTCTGTTTTTCATTTTACTACCCTTAATATGGTAATATCTTACACTAAACTTGCAACTCAAGTTTTTTTTATATTAAAAAATATTTCATTCATCCAAGTTACGATTTCTGAAAAAGGGAGGTAATACAGTTGATTCTAGAATACTAACCATGTTAGTTTTTGCTTTTGATCTTGTAAAGAAGGACTCGAAAACAATACCAATTATTGATATATACAATATATATCCAATGTTAGAAAATTTATGATTTTTTTTTGTGCGAACCTTAGAAACAGATAGAAAAGCGAGCCTTTTGTTAACCTTTCTGTCCTGTTTCGCAGCGAGTGCAAATTAATTTTATATTTACCGACAATGTACGTATATTGTGTTTATCCTGCAATATAAAAAAAAGTACAAAGCAACTGCCATAGTTTCTTGAAAAGAGCAGACGTATTTATTGTTGTCAATGGTGTCCTCTATCACGTCCGTGCTTGGTACCGTTTTTTGCCACTGCTCTGCATGAATTAGGTACCAGAAAAGATTCATTGATTCATGACCCCTTTATTACTTGTAGTACTCAAACTCACACGATCTCAGGATAAAATAATTTCCGTCGATTGCTAGTATAAAGACATATTCTATAGTTGCTAATTTCGTCGATTCAAAATTTCAAAATAGTAATATAAAGATATCAAAATGAAACCAAAAATTAGTTGTTTATCTGTGATGTCGCCGTAAATGAATTAAAACATTAATTATACTAATTAAGCTAATATGTTTTTTTAGATTGCTAGTTTGGTTTAGGAAAGAAATCCGCGAATATTTGTTCCCCACGAATAAAAGTAATTTGCTTGGTTTATTTATTTATGGTGTTTAACGCCACTTTCAACGATATTTCAGTTATATCGTGGCGGTTTTATTGGTGGAGGAAACAGGGGTACGCGAAGAAAACTACCGACATCTCGCAAGAAGATAGTTTATTGCTAGCATTTTTAAGATATGTATTCTATTAACAGTGGCGGAATTATTGAGACTTCACATGTCTACAAAACTTTATAGTCCATTGTTAAGAAAACAAATTAATTCTCCCCTCCGTTATTTTCTGTGTTGCTATATTAATGTATATAGAAAGAGGACTTACGATAAAGGAGCAGTGATTTGTTTTATTCTGATTTATAGTTTAATTTAAAGAGATTTGTATATGTAACGTCTAGTCTATATTGAGTGTATGTTAAAACTTTGTTTTGTTTACGGTTCTCAAGAAACATAGAGAATAGGGAGTACCACACTGCGAAAATTCCCCATGACTGTTACAGATATATACAAGCAAACAGAAACATCCAACATGTACCTTCAGACAACATCAACATCTGAATACGACTGGCGCCACTAGTGGAGCAGGAACTGCCTGCCATTCCGAGGCACCTGTGTTCACCCCCGGTTTTCAGTGGAGTTCATGTTACTCGATCTTTTGTTCTTATTTGTATGTTTTGTAGATCGTTGTTTGTCTTTTTGTACTTTTTCTTTTGGCCATTGTATTGTCTGTTCTTCTGCGATATACGGATTTTGATCACCTCTTTGATATCTTCAAACTCTTCTTATTACACTGCGCACTCTATGGTATATTTAGGTAATGATTTCAGTTGAGAGATGATTGTTCATTTTGTTTAAATTGGTGAAATTGTTGACAATCACTTTAAATTATGAAAAGAATGTTGAAACAGGGATGGTCAACAATTCCACTAAAATCCAATAAAACGAGCAATCACTTCTCACCGTAACTCACTGAACACAGACATCTCACCGTAACTCACTGAACACAGACATCTCACCGTAACTCACTGAACACAGACATCTCACAGTAACTCACTGAACACAGATATCTCACCGTAACTCACTGAACACAGACATCTCACCGTAACTCACTGAACACAGACATCTCACCGTAATTCACTGAACACAGACATCTCACCGTAACTCACTGAACACAGACATCTCACCGTAACTCACTGAACACAGATATCTCACCGTAACTCACTGAACACAGACATCTCACCGTAACTCACTGAACACAGACATCTTACCGTAGCTCATTGAACACAGACATCTCACCGTAACTCACTGAACACAGACATATCACCGTAACTCACTGAACACAGACATCTTACCGTAACTCACTGAACACAGACATCTCACCGTAACTCATTGAACACAGACATCTCACCGTAACTCATTGAACACAGACATCTCACCGTAGCTCACTGAACACATACATCTCACCGTAGCTCATTGAACACAGACATCTTACCGTAACTCACTGAACACAGACATCTTACCGTAACTCACTGAACACAGACATCTTATCGTAACTCACTGAACACAGACATCTCACCGTAACTCATTGAACACAGACATCTCACCGTAACTCACTGAACACAGACATCTCACCGTAACTCACTGAACACAGACATCTCATCGTAACTCATTGAACACAGGCATCTTACCGTAACTCACTGAACACAGACATCTTACCGTAACTCACTGAACACAGACATCTTACCGTAATTCACTGAACACAGACATCTCACCGTAACTCATTGAACACATAAACAGACCACGATATAAGAGGCTGGAAATGCACGTCATGGCTTTGGACAGGCACCAACAAATGTGGCGGTGTTAAATCGGTTAATTGGATGCCAACCCACCCTCTTGATAAGCTTTTTTTTATCATATGATATGCTGAATAATCTCTCATGTCAGCCTAATATTAACAACTTATTATATGGTAACTCTTTACTGTTAGATACAGAAAATACTAATGTCTTTATCATTGTACAGGATTTCATCGTTAAAACCAAGAGATTTGTACAGCTTATATTGTTTTGATTCCTTTATTTACTATAGATATTTATGATTCTACGTGTACGTTTTTAGTATTTATGTGTTCGCTAACATTTCACTTGTATTGAAATGTTTACTCTTTCGGAGCGCCTGAATAACTGTGTCACAAATGACCACAGATATGTTCCACTTGTCGTACGCACTTCCCGGTCCTTTCCTCATTCATGATTTATCACCGGGTTTGTAACTAGATAAACACGACGGATGCCACTAGTGGAGTAGGAACTGCCCACCCTTCCGAAGCACCTAAGTTCACCCCCGGTTTTTAGTGGTGTTCGTATTACTTTAGTTTTTAGTTTTATGTGTATGTTTTGTAGATCCTTCTGTACGTGTGGCCATTGTGTTGTCTGTTATTCTTCGATATAAGGATTCTGATTACCTCTTTGGTATCTTCTAACGTTTGGCCATTGTATTGTCTGTTATTCTGATTACCTCCCTTTGGTATCTTCTAACTTTTGGCCATTGTGTTGTCTGTTATTTTGATTACTTCCCTTTGGTATCTTCTAACTTTTGGCCATTGTGTTGTCTGTTATTCTGATTACCTCCCTTTGGTATCTTCTAACTTTTGACCATTGTGTTGTCTGTTATTCTGATTACCTCCCTTTGGTATCTTCTAACTTTTGACCATTGTGTTGGCTGTTATTCTGATTACCTCCCTTTGGTATCTTCTAACTTTTGACCATTGTTTTGGCTGTTATTCTGATTACCTCCCTTTGGTATCTTCTAACTTTTGACCATTGTGTTGTCTGTTATTCTGATTACCTCCCTTTGGTATCTTCTAACTTTTGACCATTGTGTTGTCTGTTATTCTGATTACCTCCCTTTGGTATCTTCTAACTTTTGACCATTGTGTTGTCTGTTATTCTGATTACCTCCCTTTGGTATCTTCTAACTTTTGACCATTGTGTTGTCTGTTATTCTGATTACCTCCCTTTGGTATCTTCTAACTTTTGACCATTGTGTTGTATGTTATTCTGATTACCTCCCTTTGGTATCTTCAAACTCTTCTTTCACCCACGGTGCTTAGTGGTGTTGGTGTTGCTTCGCGTCGTCCAATTACACGTCATTACGTTTTTGGGTTCGTGCTCTGATGTGCGCTACAATTCCGAGTAAAAACGATGTTCGGTTCTTATTTACTCTCCTTTGTCATGGTCGTGATCGTATGTTAGTTGCATTTACAACCACCTATGCTATCAGTGCCTTTCACCACTAACGTTGTGAGCTCGAACCCCGCTCAGGGGAGGTGTACTCGATACAATACTATATGATCAAATTTGTCAGTGACTTGACCCAGGTCGGTGGTTTTCTCCGGGTACTTCGGTTTCCACCACCAATGAAAGTGTCGTTAGACACCATTAAGCTAAATCTAAGCCTCTCCTTTGCTGGAGTCATGTTTTATTTTATGTTATTTGTATTTCTTTAAGCGTATTCTGCTGTTCAACATAACTTCCATATCACATGCCATCATTTAACAGAAACACGTGAAGCAGGAACTGCTTACCCTTCCGGGTCACCTGAGTTCACCCCAGTTTTTAGTGGGGTTAGTGTTGCTCGATCTTCAGTGTGTAATGTTTTGTAGATCGTTGTTTTGTCTGGGTTTTTTTAGCCGCTGTACATTGTCTGTTTTTTATGTATGGCTTCTGATTACCCCTTTAGTATCTTCAAACGTTTTTGTAAATTACTGTGATTATAATGTGTTTACCCATCAATTACATCTATTGTTAATCTATCTGTTAATCTATGGATTCATTTCTAGCCTAAGGAATTTTGTTAATGTGTTTTCACTTATTTTTTCCGATCCCATTCGATCATTCATTCATCCTGAATGATCTCAGATTGATTATTTGAATAAAATATTGTTTAATCTAAACAGGAACATCATATATTATAGAAAATATATTTGAACAAAGGAAATTATTTCTAACTTTTATATAATGTTGTAAAACTTATTGAGAATTTCCAAAATATTTTGCAATGATAATTTGAGTATGATTCCGACACTCCACATTTTGTTTTCTTTTTGCAAGTGTCTTTCTGGACTGGGCGGGGCATTGGCTGCTGACACTCCCTCTACAATTACCAAGGCCAAACAAGTAACCAATCAACGACAGTGTTAAAAATATAAACTATGTAATCGAATTAACAATTGGTCAATCAATGACACGACTTTCTACTGTTTCCTTTACGACATACCAATACAACCACGGTAACGAACAGTAAGTCAGTTCAGTAGGCAGCTTAATATAGGATTACACGTGGAAGTTTACATATCCCAGCAACCAGTCATCAAATACAAAAAGTATTAAAGGGAGACAACACTATACCTCAATAATTGAATATCAATCGCCAAGGGGTCAAAAATTATCAATAATACATGTATTAATTAATATGGTGCGCATCATCTCTTAGGAAACGGCATAAACAAAGAACATCAGAATTAGAACTATCAGTCAGTGGGTATTAATATGATGTCGGGTTAAAACCATTGCATAACAAAATTTATCTTCCTTACATAATCTATTGGTTCATGATTATTTAATGATAAAAATAATTACACACAAAATAGAACAATCACTACACTTGAAATAAAAATGTGTTTTATTATCTTATATAAACAGTCTATCGATTGATGAAATGACACTAAAGGGGGAACATATTTCTTTGTTCAGAAATCGAAAAACAAAGTTCACTACGATGGTTTATCCTTGTTACACATATATCTTTTTATGTTAGTTAATTATGACACAGAACCACAAGTATGATGTGATCAGGGGAAGATCCAGGATTTCAAGTTAGGGTGGGCACACTTAAAAAAATTGCGCCGAGCGGAAGGAGGCGCGAACATTTTTGGGGTATTTCGTGTGAAAAATCACGATTTTACGCCAAAAAATCATATTTTTTCCAATTTTAGGGGGGCACCCACTGGATGCGCCCCCCCTGGATCCTCCCCTGGTTATGACCAAATTCGTGAACACATTCTTACGTACGTCATGTTCTAATTAATATCCAATATATCTAAAAGAAAAAAAGTCAATTAACTAATTTACATGACGAAAAAAATAGTTGTAACTAGCAAAAAAGTTGGAAGATACTAAAGGGGTAATGAGAATCGAAGAAGAACAGAAAGTATTTACTACAAAAAAAATAAAAATACAAAAATAGAAGAATTAACACGAAAGTGACACAGGTATTCCATAACGGTCAACGTAAAACTTTCGAAGTGATGACTTCAACTGAACCAAGAGGAACCATTTGTTCAGTACCTTCCTTGTTAGCATCAACCACAAGCTCTGGAATATCGTTTCAACTGAGAGATGTATACTCCATATGCAGGTGCTGCTGGAATGTTGTTACATATAAATGGAAAATGCACAATGGGAAAATTGAAATCATCTCTTTTGTAGTAAAGTTTCGTTCCTCAATTGCTCCTCACTGTCAATTTCGAGGTGTAGGTCAATGTATTAAGTAGACCTATCTGTATCTGTGGTATCCTTTATTTCAAGCTCAATGAGATACATGCTATCAACACCACAGTGTACGAACAGTTCCAAAATCTAAAGGTAGAAACAGAGGCAACATGTATACCCCGAGATATATCCCAGGCTTGGTGAAGATACTTCAATTAACAGTGGCGGGGTTAAACTCTAGTTTCATGTGCCAGTTCAATAGTACTAAGCAATCGTTTACTTTCCTCAACCCATCACATTTAATGTAAATCTCCAAATAATGTTGTGTAATTTTAAAACATAGTGTGAAAACCGTCCATTAATACACTTGACAGATAACATACCATTTGTTCATAAATACTTAGTCAATATATTTTAATTATATTTTTCTTTAAAGACAGAGAAGTTTAAATGCTAGGACAAAATGTATCCCTTTTATTATTACATTAAAACCAGGGTCGTAAACTTCATATCATGAGCCCCTAATCAAAGGAAAGGTATCTTATACTATGTCTGTACGTAGCTACACCACTTGGTCATTGAGGAGCTACAGTACTTTATTACGATGTTATGGTATAGATTCTATTTAATATTGAACCCTCCCCGTTTGAACGGAAACTATTATCTATATGATCAATTTAAATAAAATGATGGGATATCACGTCAAAGGATTTAATTTGATCATCAATCTCGTTATAATCAATAATAATAGAACAGTCAACATTCCTTATAGATCTTAAGTAAGTAAATATAAGTCTAAAGATTAGAGGGGGAGAATATATATAATATATGTTAAAAGTATCAGATTATCCCAGACCTATTTTACTTTCTCGGACAACAACATAAGAGGAATTTTATTAAAGGTATAATTGTTGATATAGATGGACGTATGTGTGTTTATAACATCACTAGAAACAATACTTCAGTGGGCCTCATGTTGCTCCTCTTTTTAGTTTTCTCTGTTGTTATTGTTGTTGTTGTTGTTTTGTTTTGTTTTTGCTTTGTTTGTTTGTTTGTTTGCTATGTTTTTGTTTTGTTTTTTGTTTTTGTTTTTGTTTTTTTGTTCTTTTTTATGTTTTTGCTTGTGTTTTGTTTTTTGTTTTTGTTTTTGTTTTTTTGTTCTTTATGTCTTCGTACTGTGTATTGTGTCTAATGGTACCTGTATCTCTAGATTGTTATTTCTAACGTTTAGTATGTCATATTTCGTTTTTTGACTGCAATCATATATAATGCATAAAACAAAATATATTATATTAATACACTTGTAAATTGCATGCTCCAATTTATTTTGTGATAGTTATTTTTTATTAGTTAAATTTATCTGCGATAAAAAAACGTCTACAAACCAGAGCGTCACCGGACTTTAACATACAAACAAATGTAGCTTTTATCAGCAGAAGTAGGGAGTACTACTAGACAGCAGACTAAGATGTCTTTCACGCTCATTTTACGGTATGAGTTATGCTCTTTGTTAAAGACCTAGCGATGACTGTGTTAAAGACCTAGCGGTGACTGTGAAATGCTCTTTGTTAAAGACCTAGCGATGACTGTGTTAAAGACCTAGCGGTGACTGTGAAATGCTCTTTGTTAAAGACCTAGCGGTGATTGTGAAATGCTCTTTGTTAAAGATCTAGCGATGACTGTGAAATGCTCTTTGTTAAAGACCTAGCGGTGACTGTGAAATGCTCTTTGTTAAAGACCTAGCGGTGACTGTGTTAAAGACCTAGCGGTGACTGTGTTAAAGACCTAGCGGTGACTGTGTTAAAGACCTAGCGATGACTGTGTTAAAGACCTAGCGGTGACTGTGAAATGCTCTTTGTTAAAGACCTAGCGGTGACTGTGAAATGCTCTTTGTTAAAGACCTAGCGGTGACTGTGAAATGCTCTCTGTTAAAGACCTAGCGGTGACTGTGAAATGCTCTTTGTTAAAGACCTAGCGGTGACTGTGAAATGCTCTCTGTTAAAGACCTAGCGGTTACTCTGAAATGCTCTTTGTTAAAGACCTAGCGGTGACTGTGTTAAAGACCTAGCGGTGACTGTGTTAAAGACCTAGCGATGACTGTGTTAAAGACCTAGCGGTGACTGTGTTAAAGACCTAGCGGTGACTGTGTTAAAGACCTAGCGGTGACTGTGTTAAAGACATAGCGGTGACTGTGAAATGCTCTTTGCTAAAGACCTAGCGGTGACTGTGAAATGCTCTTTGTTTAAGACCTAGCGGTGACTGTGAAATGCTCTTTGTTAAAGACCTAGCGGTGACTGTGTTAAAGACCTAGCGGTGACTGTGTTAAAGACCTAGCGGTGACTGTGAAATGCTCTTTGTTAAAGACCTAGCGGTGACTGTGAAATGCTCTTTGTTAAAGACCTAGCGGTGACTGTGAAATGCTCTCTGTTAAAGACCTAGCGGTGACTGTGAAATGCTCTTTGTTAAAGACCTAGCGTGACTGTGAAATGCTCTCTGTTAAAGACCTAGCGGTGACTGTGAAATGCTCTTTGTTAAAGACCTAGCGGTGACTGTGTTAAAGACCTAGCGGTGACTGTGTTAAAGACCTAGCGGTGACTGTGTTAAAGACCTAGCGATGACTGTGTTAAAGACCTAGCGGTGACTGTGTTAAAGACCTAGCGGTGACTGTGTTAAAGACCTAGCGGTGACTGTGTTAAAGACCTAGCGGTGACTGTGTTAAAGACCTAGCGGTGACTGTGTTAAAGACCTAGCGGTGACTGTGAAATGCTCTTTGTTAAAGACCTAGCGGTGATTGTGAAATGCTCTTTGTTAAAGATCTAGCGATGACTGTGAAATGCTCTTTGCTAAAGACCTAGCGGTGACTGTGTTAAAGACCTAGCGGTGACTGTGAAATGCTCTTTGTTAAAGACCTAGCGGTGACTGTGCTAAAGACCTAGCGGTGACTGTGTTAAAGACCTAGCGGTGACTGTGTTAAAGACCTAGCGATGACTGTGTTAAAGACCTAGCGGTGACTGTGTTAAAGACCTAGCGATGACTGTGTTAAAGACCTAGCGGTGACTGTGAAATGCTCTTTGTTAAAGACCTAGCGGTGACTGTGAAATGCTCTCTGTTAAAGACCTAGCGGTGACTGTGAAATGCTCTTTGCTAAAGACCTAGCGGTGACTGTGAAATGATCTCTGTTAAAGACCTAGCGGTGACTCTGAAATGCTCTTTGTTAAAGACCTAGCGGTGACTGTGTTAAAGACCTAGCGGTGACTGTGTTAAAGACCTAGCGATGACTGTGTTAAAGACCTAGCGGTAACTGTGTTAAAGACCTAGCGGTGACTGTGTTAAAGACCTAGCGGTGACTGTGTTAAAGACCTAGCGGTGACTGTGAAATGCTCTTTGTTAAAGACCTAGCGGTGACTGTGAAATGCTCTTTGTTAAAGACCTAGCGGTGACTGTGAAATGCTCTTTGTTAAAGACCTAGCGGTGACTGTGTTAAAGACCTAGCGGTGACTGTGTTAAAGACCTAGCGATGACTGTGTTAAAGACCTAGCGGTGACTGTGAAATGCTCTTTGTTAAAGACCTAGCGGTGACTGTGAAATGCTCTTTGTTAAAGACCTAGCGGTGACTGTGAAATGCTCTCTGTTGAAGACCTAGCGGTGACTGTGAAATGCTCTTTGTTAAAGACCTAGCGTGACTGTGAAATGCTCTCTGTTAAAGACCTAGCGGTGACTGTGAAATGCTCTTTGTAAAAGACCTAGCGGTGACTGTGTTAAAGACCTAGCGGTGACTGTGTTAAAGACCTAGCGGTGACTGTGTTAAAGACCTAGCGATGACTGTGTTAAAGACCTAGCGGTGACTGTGTTAAAGACCTAGCGGTGACTGTGTTAAAGACCTAGCGGTGACTGTGTTAAAGACCTAGCGGTGACTGTGTTAAAGACCTAGCGGTGATTGTGAAATGCTCTTTGTTAAAGACCTAGCGGTGACTGTGAAATGCTCTTTGTTAAAGACCTAGCGGTGACTGTGAAATACTCTTTGTTAAAGACCTAGCGATGACTGTGTTAAAGACCTAGCGGTGACTATGAAATGCTCTTTGTTAAAGACCTAGCGATGACTGTGAAATGCTCTTTGTTAAAGACCTAGCGGTGACTGTGAAATGCTCTTTGTTAAAGACCTAGCGGTGACTGTGAAATGCTCTTTGTTAAAGACCTAGCGGTGACTGTGAAATGCTCTCTGTTAAAGACCTAGCGGTGACTGTGAAATGCTCTTTGTTAAAGACCTAGCGGTGACTGTGAAATGCTCTTTGTTAAAGACCTAGCGGTGACTGTGTTAAAGACCTAGCGATGGCTGTGTTAAAGACCTAGCGGTGACTGTGTTAAAGACTTAGCGGTGACTGTGTTAAAGACCTAGCGGTGACTGTGTTAAAGACCTAGCGGTGACTGTGTTAAAGACCTAGCGGTGACTGTGTTAAAGACCTAGCGGTGACTGTGTTAAAGACCTAGCGGTGACTGTGAAATGCTCTTTGTTAAAGACCTAGCGGTGACTGTGAAATGCTCTCTGTTAAAGACCTAGCGGTGACTGTGAAATGCTCTTTGTTAAAGACCTAGCGTGACTGTGAAATGCTCTCTGTTAAAGACCTAGCGGTGACTGTGAAATGCTCTTTGTTAAAGACCTAGCGGTGACTGTGTTAAAGACCTAGCGGTGACTGTGTTAAAGACCTAGCGGTGATTGTGTTAAAGACCTAGCGATGACTGTGTTAAAGACCTAGCGGTGACTGTGTTAAAGACCTAGCGGTGACTGTGTTAAAGACCTAGCGGTGACTGTGTTAAAGACCTAGCGGTGACTGTGTTAATGACCTAGCGGTGACTGTGTTAAAGACCTAGCGGTGACTGTGAAATGCTCTTTGTTAAAGACCTAGCGGTGACTGTGAAATGCTCTTTGTTAAAGACCTAGCGATGACTGTGTTAAAGACCTAGCGATGACTGCGTTAAAGACCTAGCGATGACTGTGTTAAAGACCTAGCGGTGACTATGAAATGCTCTTTGTTAAAGACCTAGCGATGACTGTGAAATGCTCTTTGTTAAAGACCTAGCGGTGACTGTGAAATGCTCTCTGTTAAAGACCTAGCGGTGACTGTGAAATGCTCTTTGTTAAAGACCTAGCGGTGACTGTGAAATGCTCTCTGTTAAAGACCTAGCGGTGACTGTGAAATGCTCTTTGTTAAAGACCTAGCGGTGACTGTGAAATGCTCTTTGTTAAAGACCTAGCGGTGACTGTGTTAAAGACCTAGCGATGGCTGTGTTAAAGACCTAGCGGTGACTGTGTTAAAGACCTAGCGGTGACTGTGTTAAAGACCTAGCGGTGACTGTGTTAAAGACCTAGCGGTGACTGTGTTAAAGACCTAGCGGTGACTGTGTTAAAGACCTAGCGGTGACTGTGTTAAAGACCTAGCGGTGACTGTGTTAAAAACCTAGGGGTGACTGTGTTAAAGACCTAGCGGTGACTGTGAAATGCTCTTTGTTAAAGACCTAGCGGTGACTGTGAAATGCTCTTTGTTAAAGACCTAGCGGTGACTGTGAAATGCTCTTTGTTAAAGACCTAGCGATGACTGTGAAATGCTCTTTGTTAAAGACCTAGCGGTGACTGTGAAATGCTCTTTGTTAAAGACCTAGCGATGACTGTGAAATGCTCTTTGTTAAAGACCTAGCGGTGACTGTGAAATGTAGAATAAAAGCATTGTTCCTTTCCTTTCATTTCGGTTAAAGTGTAATGTTGGATAGTCTATCATGTTCACTTACATCCATATCATTTCTTACTAATTCACTATATCAAAATATATAGCTTCAGTTTTCACTTGTCTTTGAGAATAAAACCGAAATGGGGAAACCAGCTAAGGTGAACTGGAAATATACCAACAGGAAACCAGTCCTAGTAAAGAGCAACATCTATATATTTTATATATAAATTTATTTATGGCATGTCATGTTTATGCTATTTTAGCTATGGTCCATTATCATGTTATTTCAATAGACATTTTTCTTTTCAATTCAGCAAATTGCACTTTACGTTTTTGTTCATATTTAGTTTGACCATAAGAAGAGTTTGAAGATACCAAAGGGGTAATCAGAATCCGTAAATCGAAGAACAGACAACACAATGACCAAAACAAAAAGTACAAAGGACAAACAACGATCTACAAAACATACACATAAAACTAAAGCTCGAGTAACACGAACCCCACTAAAAACCGGGGGTGAACTCAGGTGCTCTGTCATTTTCTAATAAATGACCTTTTCAATTAAGATGTGGCTTAGTTATTACTAATTACCAGTGTATGTACATTGTATAGTGGTTTATCTTACAATCATCAAACAAAGCACTACATCAACATGCAATGAGTAAACACAACTTAGATTCTGTAATAAATACAAGCAACTATGGAGGAAAATTATTTGCTTGTTTCTAAGCGATGGAAATATCTCATTTAAAAGAAGGATCGAACTTGCTTTAATCGATTTTGTAAGATATTAAATATTGTTTGTATATTTGTATGACATTGGATATTTAATTGAATATATACTGGTAAATACAGTATCAATACGCCTGTTCTCAGTAATCGTCTTGTACACATAAGAAAAGATTTAAGATGCCAAAGAGGTAACCACAAGCCGTAAATTGGAGAAGGACAGACAATGCAATGCAATGGCCAAAATAAACAGGATTAAAAGGCATAAAACACCACTCAGAAAACTCGAACACCACAAAAAACGTGGGTGAACTTAATTGCTCAGGACGGGTAAGCTTTTCCTGCTCTACTAGTGACACCCATCATGTATGTAAGTATTATTAAAACTAAGGTTCTCCTCCATCAGGCATAGGTGACCATTGCAGATTTTGTCTATCCTGTTTAGAGCCTTTGGTTTACTTTCTCCCAAAACTTTAAATTGTTTGGTTTTCCATTCTTTCCATCTTGAGCGTACCTGATGAAGGTTATTCCAGACACGCGTCGTGCGCACTAAATTTGATATCTACATTTTATTACTCTTGTTAAAATCCATAGAGAAGTCATGAAAGAGATCATGATTGTGATTACGAGAAACGGAACATATTTGTGGTCAGCTGTGACACAAATATTCCGTAACGGTTAACCAAGTCATGATGGCGACCTGAATATAGGAACCCTTTGTTCAGTAGCTTCCACAACCTTGGTGGGTTTTTTGCAATTCGCAAACGATATTGTTGATCAACATAAACCTCACTAAATACTGGGGTGCTCCAGAAGAGTAAGCAATGTAGCATGCTGTACTGTCATAGTCACTGTAAGTTTCTACATAACTGTATACCTTAAACATGCTTAGTACCAGAAACTAGACACGTGTAACAATATAGAATTTTACCCGAATAAACATAATTTCAGAAGTGGTATTAACCGTCTTTCATCATAATAAAAACGTACATATCAAATATATAGAGCGGATATGGCCGAGTGGTCTAGGGCGCTGGACAAAAGGCTAAGCGATTGGTGCTGCAGTGTATCAATGGTGTGAATTCAAATCCGGTCGAGGGAAGAACAAAATTTGACAGCTCAAAAGATCTAATTCTAACACTGTTTGATTTAATTAAACACAATAAATCAAATCAAATATATATATATATATTATATACGTCTGAAAATTAAACCAAACAGTGTTAGAATTAGATTTTAGAGCTGTCAAATTTTTGTTCTTCCCTCGACGGGATTTGAACCCACACCATTGATACACTGCAGCACCATTCGCTTAGCCTTACGTCCAGCGCCCTAGACCACTCGACTACATCCACTCCCTATATCTATATATATTATATATATAGATATATATATATTTGACACAATAAATCAAATCAAATATATATATATATTTGATTTGATTTATTGTGTTTAACGCCACTTTCAGTAATATTTCAGCTATATCATGGCGACTAGTTTTAGTGGTGGAGAAAGCCGGAGTACCCGGAGAGAAACACCGACCATGGGCAAGCAACTGGTAAACTTTATCATTTGCGAGTCGAGTGCACCCTTTTTTGTAATCTACAAATCCGGTCGCGAACCCACGCCGTATTGGTGATAGGCTTGTATGAGTTCTTAGGTAATCCAACTACCTAACTCATTGAGTCCCTGAGCCCCCTATATATATAGCGTGCATAGTTGAGAGAAGCTCGTTGTACATGATATATACTGAATATCAAAATCGTTATCCTCAGAAATGGTGCCTTCAGATTGTATTATAGATTAATATTGAATCAGATGCCACTTTGTCAAGTATCAATCAGAGTGAGTCAGTTATTGATGCTTTATGCAAAATGACAAATTTTTCAGCTATATCATGGCGAGAACGAGTTACATTTTATGATGATGATGATGATGATGATGATGATGATGATGATGATGATGATGATGATGATGATGACGATGATGATTCGCACTTTGTACTAGGCCAACACGCTGAGTTGGAATTTAATAGTGCTAGCTGACTGAGACAACAGTCCGCGGGTAGACATGTTACTCTACTCTGACACATTATTCTGATTCCAAGCCAACCAGTCTTTGCTCTTACCTCTTTAATACAACATATTTAGCTGAGAGACAATAAATACCTATTTTAAAATCTTTGGTTTGACCTGACTCGAACCCACGATATACTGCACTCCGGGGGGCACGCTAAGCATTACACCACCGATGCTGTTCAATCAGCTGTTGTGATTCTCATATAAACAAAAACAGGTTACACGTTAAATAAATTGAGAGTAGATTTAAGATTTCATATAGAGGAAATTTGTATGCAAATTATATGTATGATGTTTTTATCTTTTAATAAAGTATATTTGATAAATTTCGTATTGGTCAAAAAGATTTCTGAACACACTTTTCCAATGGTCAACTTCCCTTTCATCAGTGGTAATATTGCAGCAGCACCAGTGTATCGGGTTTACATTTCAAAACTCATACGTTATTCTAGTATTTGTGCACAATCCCTTTTCTGGACAAAGCTATGTTGCTAACGCAAAAGCTACAAGAACAAGGTTGCATTGCTCCTAAGTTGAAAATCATAGCTATGCAAATATTACGGTGGTCATCACGAACTGGTTACGAATTATCCAGTCCTCAAATGGCAATGGATCTTCTCCCTTTCATGTAGATTGTTTCTTTCCTCTTTCGCCCATAGTACTGTTCTAGACTTGACGATATATATACTACGATGGGTGTCTTATAAATATCTAGAACTTCTTACCCTTTGCAAGTACCCGGATTCATCCCCAGTTTTTTGTGTGTCTACACTCATGGGCCAAAAGTATTTCCCCACTAAGATATTTCCCGATATATTTCATATAAAACCATTTATTTTCAAAACATTCTCTTGAAGTCATTCCTTATCTGATTTTCGTGAAATTTTCAGCATTAAATGCAGAAATAAACATAGTTTCTTCTTCGTATAATTTTCAAATAATTTTCTTTCTATTTTCCCTTAAGAATTGATTTAAAAACAAAGTTTAATTTTTTCACCAAATCTTACTATATAATCATATAAAATTGTGACGTCAAGAATTTACATTTGTGTTTAAATCATAAATGCTTGTAAATAAAAGTTCGAAAAAATTACATGAAGATATTAAAATAAATTCTAATAATTCTACTATCAAAGGTGAAAATTTCATGAAAATCGGCTAAGGAATGACTTCATGAAAATGTTATGAAAATAAGTGGTTTTATATGAAATATATAGGGAAATATCTTAGTGGGGAAATACTTTTGACCCGTGAGTGTACATATTGCTTAACTTTTTTAGTTTGCTGTGTTGTGATTTTTGTTTGTCTTTGTTCTGTGTCTTGTGTCCGATGTTGTGAGTACCTGCATTGTCTATTCTGGATAAAATACTAATATCTTACCAACCCATGTTAAGACATACAACACGTTATCGCACGAAGAACAGACAATGGCCAAAAGAAAAAGTACAAATGGACAAACAATGATCTAAAAACATACAAATAAAACTAGAGATCGAGTAACACGAACCCCACTGAAAACCGGGGTTCTCCGGAAGGGTAAACACTTCCTGCTCTACTAGTGTTACTCGTCGTGTTATTAATCTAGTTACAAGCCCGGTGATAATATGTCATGAATGAAGAAAAGACCGAGAAGTGTTTACGACAAGTGGAACATATCAAGCTTTCGACTTCGATGCTATGAAATCAGACTGTATAAACAGGATCTATATATATTTCTTGGCAAAGTTAAAGAATAAAGCAAAATAAACACAAATTTATTAAAATATATATCACAGTTGTATATCACAGTTACAAATAAAATGAAGGAAGAAAACATTTGACTCTATAAATGTCTCATAAATTGTTTTTAGTTTTGGTAAGATATTCTTTCTTCGTAAGGGTTAGGGATGTGTTTTTAGCATCACTTTCAACCATATATCCGCTATATCGTGGCGGGCAGTTTTATTGGTGGAGTCCGAAATCTATATTTCACTACTATAGCATATTATTGGCTTAATTTTGGACAATTTTGATTTCTATGCGTTGTGATAAAATAAAATGTAGATATTCAATTAGGTGAGCACGACACGTTTCTACAATAAAGATCATCAGGTAACCTAAAGTCGAAAGACTGGAACGACAAATAACATAAAAGTCTATGGAAGCAAGTAAACAAAGGGACCGAATATTTCCTAAATCACTTAACTTATTCTTTATAAATAAAATGTTTTAAGTGCTAAATATTGATAAAGTGTCGTTTGTTCTAATCCAACCTTCAAAATGAAAGTAGACTACAAACATTCACAGCGACATTGTTATATAATTGGAAGATCATAATTGTCACGTGACAATGCTGTAATAGTATATACAATTTATCCACCTTCGTGTGTCAATCGCCATTTTATAAATGTTCTCAATCACTTGTTTCATTTGTCAACAACATCAAGCTCAGAATTTAACTGCCTTATTTCTTTTCTTCCATATCTGATTCCTTCTTTTCCTTGATAACTGATATTTTCTTTTCTTGCATAGCTGATTCTTTCTTTTCTTGTATAGCTGATTCTTTCTTTTCTTGTATAGCTGCGTCTTTCTTTTCCTTGATAGCTGTTTCTTTCTTTCCTTGCATAGCTGTTTCTCTCTTTCCTTGTATAGCTGTTTCTCTCCTTTCTTCCATAGCTGCATCTTTCTTTTCTTGTATAGCTGTTTCTCTCTTTTCTTTCATAGCTGTTATTGAATCTTCTGGTTTAACTTTAGTTTTGGCTGCTTTAACAAATATCACTACATTTAATATATTCATAATAGCGGATACGAACAATAATGCGCACGCAGTTGATGCCATATAATATCCGGTGGAAACATTGTCTTCATCCGGGTAGTATGATGTAGGATCGTAGAATACTGGGGCTAACATTTGTCGATACTTTGACTTGTAATAGTTTAACGCATAACCCAGGATTATTCCTGAAATAAAAGATAGATTTTGATTAATCATCATATGTTCTGGTTTGGCTTGGTTTTATGGTGTTTAACTCCACTTTCAAAAATATTTCAGTTATATCGTGGAGGTCAGTTTTATTGGTGGAGGAAACCGGAGAACCTGGAGAAAACCACCGACCTGTCGCAAGTCACTGACAAAGTTTATCACATACTGTTGTACACCTTGCCCTGATCGAGATTCGAACTCACAACATCAGTGGTGATAGGCACTGAGTGCATAGATAGTTGTAAATCCAACTAACATGCGATCACGGCTACGACGGGCCCTACATGTTTGTACAATAAAGATTTGCTTTATTGGTCTATTATTACAAATGATAGTATTCTGGTACCTTAATCATGTTGAGGGAATAACAAGAAACGGTACAAGTATAGCGCTGACGGGAAAGATGACACATTTTAAACGACTTCGTTTCTGCTGTTTTCAATGAAAGATGGCAACTGTTACGTTATTTTTTGAATTGTGCGACAAACATGCACATTATCGGTCATTATCTATTAATAGATAATTTTATTGACACTGTAAATTCCTATTTTTAGTGATAACTTACGACTTATTTATCATTGAAGAAGATAGTAGCAACATAACTCTACTTGTTATGTATCTTGACCTATTTTTACTGATCAACTGATACAGTATACATGTATACGCTTTAGCATTTAAGAGAAGTCTATTTTTTTATATAAATATTATCATTTAGGAAAGATGGCATGTCCATTCCTTTCGCGTATGTGTGAAGTTAATGACGTATGATAACGGACATTCTTAAAAGGCCATGTAATGCATTAGAATACATACATAGATCGGTGTGTGTGGTGGGAGGGGGTGAATGGGTGGGTGTGGGGGAGGGGGGTTTATCCAGTTAGAAAACAAACAGTTTCTTGACAATATTCTCACCGAAGCCACCAAAACGTTCACCATGATGACCATCTGCAATGTAGGAACATTATTACTCCTAGCAGATGTATGTCAGCACTGTATATGTTAGTGCAGAACATCGATTCACAATTAGGTCCATCCGACCAACAGTAACACACTTTTGGCTGTTAACAGGGTTTTATAATTTAGTAATTTAGACATTTTCTTTACACAGACAGTACAAAGTGCAAGGAGGCAATATGATCTTTAATCAAACAATATCAGAATTGACGTAACATCCTTCCGGAGCACCTGAGTTCACCCTCTCCCCGGGTTTTAGTAGGATTCGTGTTACTCGATCTTTAGTCTTATGTGTATTTTTTGTAGGTCGTTGTTTTTCCTTTAGTCCTTTTTCTTTTGGCAATTGTGCTTTCTGTTTTTCTTCGATTTACGGGTTCTGATTATCTCCCTTTGGTATCATCAAACTCTTCTGACAGCATCAAAACCACGGAAATTATTTAAATAAACAGAAATCATCATGTGATAAAATTATTAATGATAGTTTACTCTTTACGAAAAGAATCAAATAAATTTCCCTACGACCACTGACAAAATAAATGAAGTAATTCCAGATATATTTGGTAAGAAAGGTTTTTTCTTTAATAATAAAAACGTGAATATCAACTTTAGTGCGCATGCAGCGTTTCTAGAATAGGTACGCTCAAAATCGAAAAATTGGAAAGCCAAATATTTTAACGTTTTAAGGGCAATAAAACCAAAAGGTCTAAACAGGATAACCAAGGTCAGCTAAGGTCACTGTGACCTCTGTCTGGGTGAGGAGAACCTAAACAGGATAACCAACATCTGCTAAGGTCACTGTGACCTCTGTCTGGGTGAGGAGAACCTAAACAGGATAACCAACATCTGCTAAGGTCACTGTGACATCTGTCTGGGTGAGGAGAACCTAAACAGGATAACCAACATCTGCTAAGGTCACTGTGACCTCTGTCTGGGTGAGGAGAACCTAAACAGGATAACCAACATCTGCTAAGGTCACTGTGACATCTGTCTGGGTGAGGAGAACCTAAACAGGATAACCAACATCTGCTAAGGTCACTGTGACCTCTGTCTGGGTGAGGAGAACCTAAACAGGATAACCAACATCTGCTAAGGTCACTGTGACCTCTGTCTGGGTGAGGAGAACCTAAACAGGATAACCAACATCTGCTAAGGTCACTGTGACATCTGTCTGGGTGAGGAGAACCTTAGTTGTATTGATAATTACATTATATAGGAAGTGTAAATAAAAGAGTCAAATAACATTACCTGCCGCTACTGACAAGACAGAGGACGTAATTCTAGCTATATTTAGTAACAAATGTTTTCTTTTTAGGAAGGGAATCAAACTAAACGGCAAAAGAATGGCAAGTGAGAATGCTCCTATTCCCATTGTCGTTGTGACCAGTAACCGTGGTAACCGTCTCCAGGAATCTGAAGAAGAAGAAACAAACAAGAATAATATTATATCTTATTAATTTTCAACTTTTTTTTTGTTCATTCTGAATGGAATATACGTGTATTGTAATAAGTTTTTTTTCAAGTTTTTATTAATAAAGGAAAATCAATAAAACATTGATGTCTTCCCCACATTAAAATGATATTAAATCAGTAAACATTGACAATTATGAATACATTTTTAAATGACACAATATCATATTAAAGACAAAAACTTATCTGATACTCATACAATTTTTGATATAGTGACATATATTCATAGTGTCATCAATACGTTTTGGATTTAACAATCTAGTTATTGTTTCCATATATTCACTTGGACACATGATCTTGCAGGTTAATATTCAGTTTTTGGAATAAAAGTCTTCTAACATCAACAAATTTAGTGCAATGAATAAGAAAGTGTTGTTCATCTTCTATTTGATTTTTCCACTTCATAAAATATTCATCTCATCTGTGGTGTAATGATAAGCGTGTTATCTTCGTGTGTAGTAAATCACGGTTTCGATCCTCTGTCTGGTATAATAAGCTATCTTCTCCTCTAAAGATGCAGTACCAAGAAGTAAGATCAAATACTTTGTTACTCGGCATTAAGTAATGTGTCAGCGTAGAGCCACATGTGTACACCTTGGCTGTTGTTTCAGTGAGATACCAGTATGTTATAAAAATATAACTAAGCGCGTTGTTCTAGTACAAAGTAGGCATTATCTTAATCTCATAGAAAAGTAATATATTCTCCCCAATATGCAGCAATCTCCCGTAAACATTGATGACGTTAGACATTGGTGACCTTAGACATAAGTGACCTTAGACGAATTCACGGATTCTGATAACTCCTTTGGTATCTTTAAGAAATAATTCATGGAAGCCATATGTATATATTGTTTTTACCACGGGTAGACCTTTATGTCACGATGTTTTACCCCGAGCGTTTGCGAGGGTTAAAAAGCAGAATTGTGTATATATTACTCACCCCTCTTAATGATGGTGTAAGCTTGAGAGTTTACTTTATCATATTTTCCTTTCCATATATACTACTCACCTCTCTTAATGATGGTGTAAGCTTGAGAGTTTACTTTATCATATTTTCCTTTCCATCCGTCGTAACTAGTCCAAAGCGTCTGATAAGCATACAACCGCACAACAGACCCTCCTTTAACTCCGTAATTTGTGCCACTGTTGTATAAATTCCATTTTACAGATTTTGATAGGGATCCTCCAGCCAGGGAAAGCGCAAGTAAAATCGAGCTTGCTGAAGCTATTAATAAAATATTAGGTAATGTAAATATACTCATGGTAACAAAACTGCTACAAATCCTTTAGTAAGAAAATTCCGTATTATGAGAAATAGAGTTTTTAATATTAAATTGATAAATGCTACCGCCTGTTTCTTATACGGGTAAGGCAGGATAACATAATCGTAGATCACAGTGTTGTAGATATGCAGTGTCAGTTTTCAAAGTACAATAGCCTTAACACATATCCTATTATGACTATGACTGTTAGTATGCTGATTAAATTAATTATATTACGATCACGTGCAGTATAATTGTTCATATTCCTATCATGTGCCGCTTAATCATTGTCAATGTAATGCTTATTATTCCACTTTTAATTAATATTTAAAAAAACAGAGATTTGACATTGATCGTCTAAGATGTTTCTGACAATGGTACGATATACTGATTGGGATGTGTACCCTATCCTGCCTCACAACATGACGAATTTCTACCTTTTATACTCAACAAGCTCTGAATGAAGAGGGTTTATCATTTTATTGGTAGTATAAAGATGAAACGTATCATAATGTGTGATGCATCGGCCACTTAATTGAATGTATATTATAACGGCATAAACCATGTGTCAATACCAATGATCTGAACATTATTAAGAACTTTCTTATTATATATATTATATATTGTTTATTCCGGTTTATGACGGGGTATAGTATGTGACATTCCTGGCTTGGAATTTATATTCCCTGAGTCTACAAAAATTTCCTGAGTCGATAGCCTGTATGACAATAATTCCCAGAGTCGACAGGTTTCATGACAAAAATTCACAGAGTTGACAGGCTTTATGACAAAAATTCCCTTCGTCGACAGGCTTTATGACAAAAATTCCTTGAGTCGACAGGCTTTATGACAAAAATTCCCTGAGTCCACAGGATTTATAACAAAAATTCCCTGAGTCGACAGGCTTTATGACAACAATTCCCAGCGTCGACAGGCTTTGACAAAAATTCCTTGAGTCGACAGGCTTTATGACAAAAATTCCCAGAGTCGACAGACTTTATGACCAAAATTCCCTGAGTCCACACGATTTATAGCACAAATTCCCTGAGTCGACAGGCTTTATGACAAAATTCCCAGAGTCGACAGACTTTATGACCAAAATTCCCTGAGTCCACAGGATTTATAACAAAAATTCCCTGAGTCGACAGGCTTTATGACAACAATTCCCAGCGTCGACAGGCCTTGACAAAAATTCCTTGAGACGACAGGCTTTATGAAAAAAATTCCCAGAGTCGACAGACTTTATGACCAAAATTCCCTGAGTCCACAGGATTTATAGCAAAAATTCCCTGAGTCGACAGGCTTTATGACAACAATTCCCAGCGTCGACAGGCTTTGACAAAAATTCCTTGAGTCGACAGGTTTTATGACAAAAATTCCCAGAGTCGACAGACTTTATGACCAAAATTCCCTGAGTCCACAGGATTTATAACAAAAATTCCCTGAGTCGACAGGCTTTATGACAACAATTCCCAGCGTCGACAGGCTTTGACAAAAATTCCTTGAGTCGACAGGCTTTATGACAACAATTCCTTGAGTCGACAGGCTTTATGACAACAATTCCTTGAGTCGACAGGCTTTATGACAACAATTCCTTGAGTCGACAGGCTTTATAGCAATGCACCAAACGCCAGTTATTTATTGAGGGTCGACATTCTACTCACATGCAGAAAGCACTTACGTGACGGTACCATATCACTAAGAAGCATGGGTCATAAACCTAAGTACATCTACGTTTAGATTACTATTACTATCATAGGGCCGATAACTCTGCCTGTGGACTATTATATGTAGTTCTCGATGATATCATCCACATAGTAGTCATTGTGTAGACACTGACATGGTTTTTTAGATATATTTATTTAATTTACAGTTCCGCAGTTATGCAATTGGTCTCAATAGACACAATTACGAACAGACACAAATACGAACGATTTTTATCAGAAGAGTTTGAAGATACCAAAGGAGTAATCAGAATCGGTAAATCGAAGATGAACAGACAACACAATAGCCAAAAGAAAGGGGACAAACAGCAATCTACAAAACACTACACAGAAAACTAAAGATCGAGCAACACGAACACAACTAAAAACCGGTCAGTTCCTGCTCCATTAGTGGCACCCGTCGTGTTGCTCTAGTTACAAATCAAGTGATTAGTGATGAAGTGCTTACAACAAATGAAACAAATAACGAATTATAAAACATACACACAACCTAAAGATCGAGCAACACAAACCCGCTAAAATCGAGGTGAGCTCAGGTGCTCCGGAAGGATAAGCAGTTCCTGCTCCGCTAGCGGCACACGTCGTGTTAATCTAGTTACAAATCTGGTATAGTCATCAATGAGGAAAGGATCGGGAAATGTTTCTAGTTTTCTGTGCTGTATTTTTGTTTTTATTTTGTTTTTATTCGTCCTATATCTTGTGCCCAATGTTGTTTGTGACTCTAGATTGTCCATTCTTTATTGTCCCTTCGGTTTTCTCTAACGTTTATTTAAAACTTCACCATCTTCAGAGTAGTAAACTATATGTGTATTATGACAAGATATTTAAAGGATCGCCCATCTTATCTTTCAAACTTGTTTTCAGAAGATATCAACACCTTGTTGATAAGTATTCTGTCACTTGTGTACAGATAACCAATGATGATATCATCAGTTATATTTTGGTTCAAATTTGACCATTGTTTCCTTATTATTGCTGACGTTGACCTTGTGTACTATCTAACATTTAAATGGCGGTTAAGGTCATAGCTCTCTTCTATAGAACAGGTAACATAGATATGACAACTTTGCGTCACAAACAAACAGTAAATGTATTGTGGATTAAGTTCCTGACTTGAGCGTACCTAGTGAAGGTTTGGTTTGGTTTTGTGGTGTTAACGCCACTTTCAACAATATTTCAGTTATACAGTGGAGTTCAGTTTTATTGGTGGAGGAAACCGTAGTACGCGGAGAAAACTAACGACCTGTCGCAAGTCACTGACAAACTTTATCACATAATGTTGTACACCTCTCCCTCAGCGGGCTTCGAAATCACAACATGAGTGGTGATAGGCACCGATTTCATAGGTAGTCTTAAATCCAACTATCACACGTTTACGGCCACAACGACCTCTACCTAGTGAAGGTTATACCAGGTAAACACCATGCGGACTAATTAGACATTTATGGTATTGGCACATAAAGCTTTACACTGTCACTTTTTATTGAAATGTATGTACTTGTGTACTTGAACCAGGTCAGGAGAATGTATATTTGTGTTCGGAGTATATCGTTTTATGACTTTGTTTCTATTATTTTCTCATTGGATTTTATAACTGTTCCTACAGTGTTGCTTTTCTTTTCTTTTTTCTTTTTGCTTGGTTTTTCATTTTATTTATGAACTAAAGTTTCGCCATTTCTTTAGATTATGTGTTCCACTTGCGTTTCTTGTGTCTATTCAGCTGGTGATGTTTTGTTTTCTTCAATCTAATCACCTACATCGGTAGTGTAGTATTCAGCGTTCTCGCCTCTAGTGCTGCAGATTGTATGCTCGACTCACGCTCGCACCAAACCTAAGACTATAAAAGTGGTGTTTGTTGCTTCTATGGCAAGGACGCATCATTAAGGAATAAGGGATCAGACAGTGGGGACTGGAATTTACCCGTTATCTGTTGTTTCAGTGAGCTAGTACAATAAAAATCCAACTCATCCTGTTGTTCTAGTACAAAGGGGATTTATCATCTTCATCATCACCTCCAAAGAACCTAAACATGATAGACAACATTAGCTAAGGTTACTTCTACTTGAGGGAGGAGAACCTTAGTCTAAATAATAATTACATTATTCAGGAACTATAAATTTCAATAATAAATGTCGAAATACTGAATACTGGGTGAATGATACCTCCGATGACAGACTTCTGGTTGGACAATGGAGGTTATTTCAGAATCTTGCGCATTAAATTAGATATATACATTTTCTGTGTACTGCTTTGTAGATCGCTGTTTGTCCTTTTGTTTTGGTCATGGTGTTGTCCGTCCTTATTCGATTTACCGATTTAGATTATCTCCCTTTGGTATCTGCAAACTCCTCTTATTGTATGTACTTAAGTTTCTTTTTCTTTCTTTTCTTTATGTTAACCGTTATTTTCATGTTAGAAACGTTTTTTTGATTTTATTTTTAGAATTCCTAATTCGTTTTGTATATCTGGATTGACCTTCTTCAGGAGAGTCTTGGTGAATATTTTTGATTTGTTGTTGCTGTTTCTCGGGATCTTTATTGTGTTTTAATATGATGGATTAGAAAATTAATTGACACTATCCATTATATGTACCAGCAAATATAAAAATATTGATACTGGTGGCAGGTGGTGGTAGCCCGTACGACACTGCCCACTCCCTTGTTAAAAACCAAGATAGATTATTGAAGTCGAGATCTTTGTTAAGGATATGAATATTAAAGTCAAGAATTTGGTTGAACTATGACTAGGTTCGACTTTTAAACCTCCTCTCCCCCTAAAGACAAATTCGCATTGCAAGAATATCAACCTTCTCTTCCTTCTTGAAAGTCCTGGCTATAAAAGCATGAATTCTCTGTTCTCATTTCGCTGTCTAGAGACAAAAAGAGAGATTGGGGGGTTTAACGCCACTTTAGGAAATATTTCTGTTTTATCTATCCTCAAGCATGTATTCCATACTAATACGGCCATGTGATATAAAGCACTTGTTGAGCCTTGAAATTTTGTGGCTTCCGACTTTGAGCGTACCTGATGATGGTTATTCTAGAAACGCGTCGTGTGCACTAAATGTGATATATACGGGGTTGTTCACATGTATCGTTTATGTATGTGTTACAGGGTATACTTTAATCAGAAATGCTTTCTTGGCATTATCAGTTTAGATTTGAAAGCCAAATAACCTAAAGTTTTGGGAGCAATAAAACCAAAGGGCGTAAACAGGAGAGCCAGAATCGGCTACGGTCACATATATCTGAAGGAGGAGAACCTTAGCTTGAAATGTGGAATAGTATTGGGGTTTACTTCACAGAAGAAGAGTTTGAAGATAAGATAGCAAAAGGTTAATCAGAATCCGTAAATCGCAGAACATACAATATAATGACCAAAAAGAAAAAGTACAAAAGGAAAACCAACAATATATAAAACACTACACAGAAGACTAAAGATCGAGTAGTATCTATCATTCTTGGAATTACTGCTTCTGATTATCTCTTTAGTACGTTCAAATTGTTCTTGTATTTAAAGAATTCCTGTGTAATTTCATACAATCAGTATGTAACACCACTACAACAAAGAGTTTGATTTGTTCCTGTGTCAGGTTAGTCTACCAATGAATTGAGACTGAGCGGTTTCTACGAGTGTGGTTTCCGGCTTTCAACAACAAAAAGAGACTGCAACAATACAATTGATATTTTGCTACAATTGGCTTAAAACACCTCTTAGATTAACCCAATACAAACTGAGTTTAAACGTAGGGAATCTTAAAACACCTCTTAGATTAACCCAATACAAACTGAGTTTAAACGTAGGGAATCTTAAAACACCTCTTAGATTAACCCAATACAAACTGAGTTTAAACGTAGGGAATCTTAAAACACCTCTTATATTAACCCAATACAAACTGAGTTTAAACGTAAGGAATCTTAAAACACCTCTTAGATTAACCCAATACAAACTGAGTTTAAACGTAGGGAATCTTAAAACACCTCTTAGATTAACCCAATACAAACTGAGTTTAAACGTAGGGAATCTTAAAACACCTCTTAGATTAACCCAATACAAACTGAGTTTAAGCGTAGGGAATCTTAAAACACCTCTTAGATTAACCCAATACAAACTGAGTTTAAACGTAGGGAATCTTAAAACACCTCTTAGATTAACCCAATACAAACTGAGTTTAAACGTAGGGAATCTTAAAACACCTCTTAGATTAACCCAATACAAATTGAGTTTAAACGTAGGGAATCTTAAAACACCTCTTAGATTAACCCAATACAAACTGAGTTTAAACGTAGGGAATCTTAAAACACCTCTTAGATTAACCCAATACAAACTGAGTTTAAACGTAGGGAATCTTAAAACACCTCTTAGATTAACCCAATACAAACTGAGTTTAAACGTAGGGAATCTTAAAACACCTCTTAGATTAACCCAATACAAACTGAGTTTAAACGTAGGGAATCTTAAAACACCTCTTAGATTAACCCAATACAAACTGAGTTTAAACGTAGGGAATCTTAAAACACCTCTTAGATTATAACCCAATACAAATTGAGTTTAAACGTAAGGAATCTTAAAAGAAAACTGAATCGGCAATCACGAATGGATAATACATAGACACTGGTAACATTAGGTACAAGAAACAGAACAAAGACAAATAAAACACACAACACAGAAATCTAAAAAGATCAGTAGCATGCACCAACCCAATATCATAGGGTGAACCTATGTTCTCGCGAAGGGTAAGCAGTTTCTGCTTCTTATAAGATACCCGTCATATTAATAAATTCTTCCTACTGTGCAGTTGCTAAATATGCTTGTTTTGGGGATAATAATTGGACCTTTGATAATGACCAATTATGTCTTTTTTTAAGAGAAAATGATCCAATTAGGTAGACCTATATCAAATTGTCCTAACTGCGGTGGAGGTCATCTTGAATTACAAATATACAAAAGAAACAGACATTTTATAGAGGATTGCCTACAAATCATTCCAGCCCAAGTTTACTTCCAAATGTGTCAGTGGTCTCATGGAAGAATAATTTAGAAAAATTGTCCATAGGGTCGCATATGCAAGCCAATATAATTTTGATTCTTGTCCAGTTTTTAGTATATCAATACCTAAAAACGATGCTCGATTCGTCTTTACCTCCAGTTGTTCTTAGGAGGGTTCATGTCTTATTTACCTTATATCTGTTTGTCTTTACCTCTAGTTGTTCTTATGAGGGTTCATGTCTTATTTACCTTATATCTGTTTGTCTTTACCTCTAGTTGTTCTTATGAGGGTTCATGTCTTATTTACCTTATATCTGTTTGTCTTTACCTCTAGTTGTTCTTATGAGGGTTCATGTCTTATTTACCTTATATCTGTTTGTCTTTACCTCTAGTTGTTCTTATGAGGGTTCATGTCTTATTTACCTTATATCTGTTTGTCTTTACCTCTAGTTGTTCTTAGGAGGGTTCATGTCTTATTTACCTTATTTGTGTTTGCCTGCGCATCGTGGTGCCTAGCAAATATTGTGTTGTGTATTTCTTCGTATTGTGTACTCTAAGTTGCCATTTTCCCTGGATTGTCCATTTTAGATTGCCCCTTCGATATTCTCTAACGTTTATTAAGCTAGAGTGCACTGTAATGTTTTCTTGTAACCATTAAATCATTGATGACGGAATACAACCATTTAAAATGAACTATTTATTTCTTCTCAATACAATTTACACATGTGAAATGTTTTTGTTTGAATAAGACAATTTTTCATGGCAAGAGACGTCGTAAAGTTAGTCATGGTCTTCTCCATTTTTGTTACCGGAAGTCGTCTGCTGATGAAACTGCTCCCCTGGAATACTTTCAACCTTTTGGTTTAATTTCGTAATGAGCAATACAACATTAACTATATTGACGATTGCAGAAATAAACAGCAGCGCACATGCCGCCGACGCCATAAAGAAGCCGGTAGAAACATTGTCTTCATCCGGGTAGTTTGAAGTTTTGTCATGGAAGGCGGGAGATAATAACGATGGGTATTTAGACTTGTAATAATTCAAACTGTAACCAAGAAGTGCTCCTGAAATAATTAACATACACCATATAATGCAATGATATACATCATCAAATAAAAAACAATAAATACCACACATTAAACAAATAATTTAAAATAAATCTGATGATTGGTCACCGCTGAAAATACTGTAGTGTGTGCATCATAATTATGTCGGTCGATCAAATAATCGGGTTAAAAAAAGAAATAATGGAATATTTATAGTGGAGTAGGAAGTGCCTACCCTTCCGGAGCACCTGCGTTCACCCCCGGTTTTTAGTGGGGTTCGTGGTACTCGATCTTTAGTTTTATTTGTATGTTTTGTAGATCCTTGTTTGTCCTTTTGTCCTTTTTCCTTAATCATTGTGTTGTCCGTCATTCTTCGATAAGCGGATTCTGATTACCCCTTTGGTATCTTCAAACTATTCTTAATACCAAATAACAAAGCACCTGAGTTCACCCGGATTTTTAGTGGGGATCAATTTCTCTGGTATATACAACACCCTCCCCAGAATCACTCTTCTTGCATATACCCCCCCCCCCCTCCTCGAAAACAGAATCAACTCCTCCACCTATACAACCTCTTTCCCGGATAATGATTTACTATACCTGTATTTGCTTGATATTGGGACCGTCGTTATCGTGATCATATGGTAGTTGGATTTACAACTACCTATGCACCATTGATGTTGTGAGTTCAAATGCCGCTCAGGGAGAGGTGTACAACATTATGTGATAAAGTTTGTCAGTGACTGGTGGCAGGTCGGATGTTTTCTCCGGGTACTCCGGTTTCCTCCACCAATAAAACTGACCACCAATATAGCTAAAATATTATTGAAAGTGACGCTAAGCACCTTACAACCAACTTATATCAATATAAATAAGGTATGCTTACCTGCAGCAACTGACAGTACGGATGAGCCAATTCTTGCAGCGTTCAGTACAAACACTTTCTTTTTCAGAAATGGAATCAAACTGAATGGCAGAAGTATTGCCAGCGACAACACTCCTGTTCCTATTGATACTGCCACAAGCACCCTTGGAAGAAGTCGCCAGGAATCTGAGAATGAAAGAGCATTGTCGGGCTAAATATTGATGTAATGCTGTGTGATTCTCATAGAGACTCTGGTGGGGTTTTTGTGGGGTCCTTGTGGCTTATCTTTTTCTTTGTGTGTGTGTTGTGTTATTATAAATGCGTCCTTACGTTCTGGGTTCCGTGTTGTGATGTCCGTAACTCAAATGAAATATTTCATTTTAGAATTAAGGTTCTCCTCTCTTATGCTTAGGCATAGGTGATTATATTTTGTATTTAAAGATTGTGGTTAGAATAGAGGAGGCTGCTATGAAATCACCCAAAGTCTTTGGTAAAAATTTCGTATTGTAACACTTTCTATGGAGAAAACTTCATAAATTAGAATTACTAGTGTCTTATTCATTTTGTTCAATATTTTGCAAAATATTCTTAAACTAAGCTACTCTATGTGATTCTCATAGGGAATAATTTGTTAAATATATTTATAATTGAAATTTACAGTTCTGAAAAATATAATAATTATCAAAATTAAGATTTTCCTCACTCAGGCATAGATGGCCTTTATCAATTTTTGGCTATCCTGTTTATGCCTTTCAGTTTTCGTGCACTCTTAATAAGACATCTAAGTTTTTATTATAGGTGTTGGTAAATAATCTCAGTTCTCATTGTGTTATACAAAATGTAATTAAGCTAATGGATAGTGTATTAATATATCATACAATAAAAATCTATACATGAACACATCCAAAATTTTATTTTGAATTAAAAGTTTGTTCTGTGAGCTCATAGATGCTATGAAATCACCCTATATCGTGGATTTCAATTTTCGTAATTTTGGAAAGTATTTCATTTTCGTGTTTATATGAATTATTGGTTACTAAATACAAGTAAATACATATTTATATAGCGAATGTGTCCGAGTGGTCTATGGCGTTGGACATAAGCCTAAGCGATTGGTGCTGCTGTGTATCAATGGTGTGAGTTTAAATCCCGTCGAGGGAGAACGAAACATTTGCAAGTCAAGAAAATTTAATTCTAACACTGTTAGATATCCAGACGTATATAAATATTTAGTATTAACCTAGTTTTTCAAGTAATTGTTTTTAATATCGTCTACACACGCTTAGACACATGTCTTATATCTATCCTTATATTCGCCTTACAATACAAGGTAACACTTCGACTATTGAACCTATAAATATATGGTGAAAAATATTCGTTGAATTGTTAATTCTGTTATTTGATACGATCCACAGTATCCATGGTAATCGGTATTCCAAGAATAACAATATATTATCAGTATCACTACATGGTTGTGATTCAGCCAGTTGTCATTGCATTATGGTACTGACTGTGTTCCAATTGTTTTTGTTACTCTGGTCTGTTTGAGTAGTTGCCCTTTATGCCTACCCTTCCGGAGAACTTGAGTTCACCCCGGCTGTTAGTGGGGTTCGTGTTACTCAAGTTTAAGCTTTATGTGTATGTTTTGTAGATCGTCGTTTGTCCTTTTGTACTTTTTCTTTTGGTCATTGTGTTGTGTGTTCTTCTTCGATTTACGGATTTTGATTGCCCCTTTGGTATCTTCAAACTCTTCTTGTCCATTGTCACATTCTGCTTTATTGCTACATTTATTATTTCATGTTTTTTGTGATTATTATTTAGAGAAATTATATCATACGCTGTATTGTAATTATATGGAGAGTGCGTGATTGTTGCTTAAAGCCAATTCAGCTATATCATGGCTAGAACAAGTTAATTTTCATTGAAATGATGATGAAGTCCGCTTTGTACTAGACCAACACTCTTAGTTGTATTTTCATAGTGCTAGGTCACTGAAGCAACAGTTCACAGATAGTAATGTCTCCACACTCGGACACATTATCCTGATTCCGATCCAACCAGGCTTTGCTCTTTCTCCTTAATGCTGAGTGCTTAGCGAAGAAGCAAAAAATACCAATTGCATAGTCTTTGGTTTTACCCAATCGGGACTCGAACCCACGATCTACCGCACTCGAGACAAGCACGCTAACCATTGCACCACCCAAGCAGTTTAATTATATGGAGAAGACAATACTAAGTTGATAAACTTGTATCTGATCCTTTTTCCATTATTTAGACAATATGATATGCTTAATTCATTGCATTACGCAGATATGATTTTGTCATTATTAAATTACATACACCACATTGGAGGTGCAATGTTGTGCATACCCGCCCAGAGTACACCAGATTGTACGTACGAGTCCCTCTCGGGTCAAAGCATAACAACACAATTGGTATTTGCTACTTTTCCACTCAGCACGGAGCATTAAGGAGTAAGAGCAAAGACAACATGACTCAGAATCAGTATAATGAGTCCAGGTGGAGTGACAATCATGTCTACCAGCGAACTGATGTTTCGGTGAGCTAGCGCTATGAAATTCCAATTAAATTAAGCATGTTGGTCTAGTACAAAGTGGACATCACTTTCATCTCATCGAAATGTGTTTCGTTCTCACCATGATTAAGCTGAGGAAAAAACTTATCATTGAGGATTAAACAATAATCACTCACTCATTTATTAAAATGAAAAAAAAAAAATACCACACTGATGGAACAGTTCCAAATTCCAACAGAAAATGTGTAGAAATAGGCAAAACCGATACTCCTAGCAAACATCATTAGATAAAGGTACTTCAATAAAAAGTGGCGGGGTTAAACTGGATGTATGGACCCAAATCACACCTCTTGGTGAAATGATGCAGTCATGCGAGTGTTTTCTACGTGTAGGTAAAACCTCTTAGTGAAATACTGCTGTTATGTAAGTGCTTACCACCTGTGAGTAAAATGTCAACCCTGACATATAATATACTCACCACTTCTGATGATAGTATACGCTTGAGCGTTGACTTTGTCATTTTTTCCTTCATACACATCATAGCTGGTCCACAGGTTCTGATAGGCATATAACCGATACATATCGAAACCATACCCATAGTCCGTCTCAGTGTTATATAGATTCCATTTTACAGATTTAGACAACGAGCCACCGGCAAGTGACAGAGCAAGCAAAATAGAACTCGCCGACGCGATGAGGAGGATATTAGATAACTCCATATATTTAATATTCAAGGTCTAACAACCAACACTTTTGTCTAAATTTCACTTATTCTATAAACAAAAATGTTTGGTTTTCTATTAAGATTTCCTACGCAGAGTCTCCACTGCGGTACTGGTGACATCCCATTGGTAGCTTGATGATTAAATTAAGATATGTTTTATCTTTTAATGTGAAAAATCATAATCAACCAGATACTCACATATAAAGCCTTTTTTCGAAAACAAAATAATATTTATATATTCATGCACCTCTATAATACAACTTCTATATATGTTCGTTTGAATAAAAAGTAAGAAATGTGTGAAGTTTGATGATATTTCCCACTTTTATATGATTACGTGTATTCCTATATGTTTGTTTAATAAGACCATATTTAGGTTCAATAAGACCATATTTAGATACTGTTAAGGCAAAGGTAAACAAATTACTTCAGATATCGTTTATAATTGGACAATACTAGCTGATATATCATGACATTATATTATAATGTGAAATGTTATATTTGTACTTGTAGAATTATATAGAACAAGTCTGTCTCAAACAGTGGCGGATTTTCTCATATTGCACAGCTTTCCACGATCAGAAGAGTTTGAAGATACCAAAGGGATAATCAGAATCTGTATATCGAAGAAGAACAGATAACACAATGGCCAAAAGAAAAAGTACAAAAGGACAAACAACGATCTACAAACATACACATAAAGATCGAGTAATACGAACGGGAGTGAACTCCCGCGATCTTTTTATAGGAATTGTTGAAATCCCATGATATTTGTGCATAGCATTCCACGATGAAGCATCATATGGCACAACTCCATGTTTTTTACCTTGTTTTGCCAGTCTCAGAATTGTCCATTTTTGATTGCCCCTTCGGTATTCTCTAACGTTTATTCTTAAATGTTACTGGGAAATTATACGACATTTTATTACAATATATCTTAAAAGTGTAATTAGGGTAGATATCAATGATATCAGGACAGAGAATAAAATTTGTAAATTGAAATGTAATAAAGCAATAACAGCACTTCATTGCGTGCGATATGATGTTTTATGGAACACTTAAAAGCAATATTGACCGCGGCCTTTGGCATTGGTCAATATTGCTTATAAGTGTTCCATTGCAGCCATTGGCATTGGTGAATATTGCTTTTAAGCGTTCCATTGCGGCCATTGGCATTGGTGAATATTGCTTCTAAGTGTTCCATTGCCGCCATTGGCATTGGTCAATATTGCTTATAAGTGTTCCATTGCAGCCATTGGCATTGGTGAATATTGCTTTTAAGTGTTCCATTGCAGCCTTTGGCATTGGTCAATATTGCTTTTAAGTGTTCCATTGCGGCCTTTGGCATTGGTCAATATTACTTTTAGGTGTTCCATAAAACATCATATCTCCCTCAATGAAGTTCTATTTTTGAATAATATATCCTTTGTCTGTCTCATGAACATTTAGATGGTTCATCGGATAATTTATACTTGAAATTTACAGTTCCTACATTAGGTATATTTTATTATTAAAACTAACGCCAATCTCCTCATGCTTAGGTAAGAAGAATTTGATTTGATTGATTGATTGATTGATTTGATTTTTTTGTGTTTAACGCCACTTTCAGCAATATTTCAGTTATATTATCGGCATTGTTTACGGGGTTTGTCGAATCGTCATTAAATCAGTACAACAATGCACTTATTTCTTATTTTCTGTGAATCTGCTTTAAGTCGGCGTTAATTACGGACAAAGAACCATGCAAGTTTGCAGTTAATAAGCGACAAAATACAAGTTATTCGTTTTTACCTGTCACTAGTAAGGTCAGTTGCATACGGAGAAAGCGAGGTCAAATTATTTGCTTGCAAGGAAATAATAAATCGATGGTAATTTTCGTTCTCAAAAGGCAAAAAGTGGTACGATAAGCTGTTTAATGTGAAATATTATACAATTACTGCACTTGAACGAGATCAATATGAGGTTTTATGGAGCAGAGTACAACAATATTGAACGAGGCGAAGCTGAGTTCAATATTGTTGTACTCTGCTCCATTAAACCTCATATTGATCAAGTTCAAGTGTAGTAATTGTTTTATTACATAAGATTCTTTTTGTCCTTAATTTTTATATTACATATGTTTTTAAAATTTTGAAATTTTATGAAAACTGAAATTTTTGGAAAAAAAATTGAAAATTTTGAAATCTTATGAAAATTTGAAATTCTTTGAAAATTTTTGAAAGTTTGAACTTTAAATATTTTTTTTTTATATTACATATGTTTTTCAATATTATTATTTAAATATTAAAATTTTGAAATTTTATGAAAACTGAAATTTCATTCATTGATTTTGTACGAGAGTGCAATATGGTTTCTTATTGCACAGAAATTGCTTTTTGCTAGTCCATTTGAATGACCACCCAAAAAAAATTAATTAAAAATCCATTTTAATGTTTTCTTTTCTTTTTTCTTCACAGATATATTTTATGTTTCTACGAACTCTGACAGTAACTTTTAGAATTTTTCATCCATAGATAAAAAAAAGTTGCCCATTAGGTGTCTATGTTAAATATTTGTTTTTATATGTGTAATTTCTGGGGGAGTGAAAGAACAGTCTAAAACTGTCAACAAAAATAAGAACATGTGCTCCTCATGCAAATATACTATTGGCATGTGACTTGTCATTTAAATATCAAAGAAGATGACATGTAAAGGATGATTGGAAATAACAATGGAAAATAGCCTTGTGAAATCAAGGTGAACTTTAAATACCAACAGTGCCGCTTGCTTGAATAAAAAGCATGCAAGTCAAGCTCTATGCATTCTTCAATATATATTTAAACTAGAGAATATGTCCATGAGAATTAAAGATCAAGTGACAATGACCTTGATACATGTGTTTTGAATTAAATGGACAACTCTATTCATGCAAGCCCATTTGATATTTAAATGGTCAGTCATATGATATATAGAAATTTGCATGTCAAGTACATGTTTTTATTTTTGTTTACAGTACGAGTGCTGTACTTTAAAGCCCCACTGGCTAAGATACGACCGTTTTTTTAATGAGCTGCATTCTCCATAAATGTACTATACATGCTTTATATTTAATAAAATAATGTTTTAACTCATTTTCGTGTTGATATATGTGAGAAAGAATGGGTGAGAGAACGATATTTGTTGACGAATTCCAGGATGCTGCATCAAAAGATGGCGACTGATTAATTATCGACAAATTTACGGAGTCTGTCGAATGATCCAATCGTAACTACTCGGCCGTATACGATTGCCGAATGATCGTGTTGTTCCCACTATAAATAAACAGCGATGGAAGAGGTAAGCACATGTACTCTTTTCTCACTATATTATTCTTTTATTTCAAATGTTTTCCCGATAAAAAGTGGTCATTTCGCATGGTTTTAAAACAGAAAAGTACCTTAGTAATTTGTGCATAGCTCGAGAGAGGAGAAATAAAGTTAATTGTTTAAATAAAAAACGTATTTTGACAAAATTGGGGTACGATAAGGGAAATACCAAGTGAACAATAAATATGTTGTATTCGTAAAAAAATTCTGAATGAATCCGCATTATTCAGTAAATAATGTTCGCAAATTAAATATTTTAGGATTTTATCTTTATTATATTTGCTATCAGTATGAAGAACTTGCAAAGTGTAACCGTCCTGACGGAAATCGTACCGTTTAGGCTCTTTCATTTCTCTGTTAGCCCTCTAAATTCTTTGATTTTCTGTTTTCTAAATGTTTTGATTCTAAGTGTATCGAGGTTACATAAATTGTCGAAAGTTACCCTATACAACAATAAATTTTACTGTAATTTCTGTACTACAGTCATCTGTCAAAAATATTGGGAAATGTAAAAAAAAAAAAAAATCCCTGCATAATCAACCAAAACAATATTTTTTGGGTGTTTATTTACTCATTATGTTGTTATGAGTGATTTTTATTTGTATATAATTTAACACAACAAATAAAAATTGACTGATTTTCCTATATATTTCAACTAAAAATAAATCCTAAAAATTTAAATCATGGAAAAAGTATGTACAAATAAAAACCACTCATATAAACATAATGAGCAAATAAACAAACAAAATATAGACAATTTTGAATGTTTTGGTGTAAAATTTGTTAAAATCTATCCAGAAATGACTTCACAATAATCTTAAAAAAAAAAAATGGTTTTGGTTGATTATATATGGATTTTTTTTGACATTTTCCAATACTTTTGACAGATGACTCTATTTTGTTTGGTCCTCATTTTTGGTTGCCATAAAAGATTGAATTAAAGATCTTTTGATTTATTCATACAAGATGATAAAAAAATTCTATTTATTTTAGAATTCAGATCAATCATGCAGCCTTCATTTGTCTTCCAATTTATTGGAGCAAGAAAATGAAAGAAATCCAGATCCATCCTGCTCCTCAGCCTGGTCAACCTGACTGATGCACCTGCACCTATTGCAGGGAGATACTGGAGGGAGAGAAAGTGTGTTGCAAGGAGAACAGTGAGAGGTGCCACTCAAGAATGCCTGTAAATATTATTTTTTTCATATGCCTTTACTATTCTGTTGCATGATTTTATTTTTGACAGTTTTGTGGTTACACCAGTATTGACTTTGCCATCACCATGTAATCTGTTGTTTGTATGCAACATACCATCTAATGTTTAAACATGTATTTACCATTTAAATAAAATGAGATATGGGTTAAACAACCAACAAATCACACAAGAATAATCCTCGGAATTAAATAAAAGACAGGTTACCATACAGCCCTCAACAAGCAAAAACCCACATCTCATTACAAACTGTTGATGGCCCCTCAAATAAAGCATAACTGAGAAAGTATTCATCCAGCACCACAATATCTTTTTTCAAACTAGCTTATCTGTATGAATTGATGTATTACAACGGAAAACTATGGATTGTTTCTCATCTATATTTTTCCCTTCTTTTCAGGATTTCTATACCATAGTTTTGGATGAACTTGTTTTGGAGGTTGTTGCTCGCCATAGAGATGATATTCTGGCACAACCTCCAGATCAAGATTACAACAGAGACAGAAGACACACTGCGTACAGACAGTACATTTTGTGGCGACATGGCTATTTGGGAGCAGGAAACAGGCGTGTTGTACCAAGTTGCTGTGTATGGCGGATAAGGGGAAAATATCCAGACCCACTTGGACAGTATGTTGGCTTCATGCCTGGAAGACTCGGATAGATAATCCAAAATAAAATTATTTTCTGTGCCAAATTTATTTACACACTTTGTTTGTTTACAATTTTGTCAAATGCTTTCTTAGTGGAATATTTGCTGACAGCAATGCCCGACATTTCAACTTCTGTCCTAAAACAAAAACAAATATATAACTGACATGTGTAGCTGTTACACAATAGCATGGCTTTGTAAATTACAAAAAAGGGTGCACTCGACTCGAAGCCGCAAGTGATAAAGTTTACCAATTGCTTGCCCATGGTTGGTGGTTCTCTCTGGGTACTCCGGCTTCCTCCACCACTAAAACTGGTCGTCATGATATAGCTGAAAATATTGTAGAAAGTGGCGCTAAAACACCAAAAATCAAAATCATGTTACACAATACTTTTACTTTAGTAAATCTCTATTTTATTCAATGTAATGAAATATTGTCAGATTTGTCAAAACTAAAGTGCAATTAAAAGCATCATTCATGGTGTAAATATATAGATTACACAACAAGATCCTGTTGATTTATACCTTGTTTTGTTAATACAAAAATGTATAATTATCTCCCACGAGCAAAGCTTTGTACTTAGCTAAATTTGGCATTATTGTTCAGGCCCTTAATAGTTCTCTCTGAGTCTCAGTCTTTCAACTGCTTTTTTTCTTCTTCAATTTTTCAAATGTTTTCATTCTAGCTGTACGAAAGTGACATAAATTGTTTAAAATACCATAAACAGTGATAAAATTTATATATACTTTCACTACTATGTTGTTTTATTAAACTTACATTCTACCAATCTCATGTTCTGATGCTGAAATCTCAGAAACATCTGCAACAGTAATGTTGGGCTTCTGATGGGCACGTTCTGGAGTGGACGTAAATGCAGCACATGCTGTATTATCAGACAATGGCACACTTGTGGCAAACACACTATCATCGTGTAATCTAAGTTGTTTTGCTGTTTGTGTCTCCTGAGTTTTCTCATCATAGCTGAAATTGACAATAGCCTAGGAATATTGCAAAATTGTAAAATGACAAAAGTAATGAAGATCTGTGATAGATATATAGTGTGACTACTAGTACAGTTAGGGGCAGAAGCCCATTTCCGGGATGCCTTGATTGTGGAGCAAATACTTTACTTTACACTAATTTGGGACTTACATTGTACTCTGTGACTGATTATATTCAAAACAATACCCCCCCCCCCCCCCCTTCCAATGTTTGCCACAAAGGTTGTTAGAATATATACTTAATTAAAATACTTAAGAATTAAAGCAAAATTCGATACAAAACACCAAATTGTTTGCAATTTAGGACGCCGTATTAAAAGCGATAATATGTATTTTAAAAAATCCCTTTAACTGGCCTCAATATTTTCGTCTCGATTTTACCTTTGGTATTTGACAGGTTTTATCACCTATTTCGAAGTAAATAACATACATTTAAGATATAGATGATAAATAAATATATATTTCCTTCAATGTTTTCACCTACGGAATAAATTTATAACTTCTATTAGCCACAATGTACGATTTATTTTCATCGTTAAAATGTAAACATTGCACTTACCAGTCCAAAAGTATTTTCGCCACTTCAGCGTTGGTTTCCACTCGTAGAACTGATCTGAGCTCATTCCAACGATCACACTGGTCTCCAATCCATATCCTGCATATATAGCATTCGATTCTCTTTTCCGCTGTTTTCTTTCTGAATCTGTAAATCTTCTCTTTGGACCACGCTTCGAACTAGATTCTGACATGTTTCTTTCATAGACAACAATCTAAATACGCATGCGTAGCGTTCAAGTTCAACAGAGGTTGTATGAATACGGAAAATCTTCGGTGGGAATTATTGCATGACAGGACTTAATTCTCGCTACTTGTTTCCCCCTTTATTATATAGTAATGCGAGCTGAAAGACCAATTTTATTGCGTGTTTTAAATGTTTTAACAAGTTTAAATGGTTTTATTATTAAAAGAATTGTGTTTTTATTTTTAGTCAAATATATAGCCAGTGGGACTTTAAAGCATGCTTACTCCACTGTAAATTACACATATAAGTGCAAATATTTAACATAGACACCTAATGGTCAACTTTTTTATCTACTGATGACAAATTCTGAAAGTTACTGTCAGAGTTCGTAGACACATTTGAAATATATATTTGAAGAAAAAAGAAGAGAAAAAATTTAAACGAATTTGTAATTAATTTTTTTTAGGTGGTCTATAGCATTCAAATGGACTATAATCAATATGTTAGAAAATGGAATGTCACGTGTATTGCTTCTGGCCAATAGAAAAACAGTAAAATAGAGCCTTATGTAATAATTACCTTTATTTCATCAGCTATTTACCAATTTCCAAAACATAATTTTTTTTGTCAAAATCGCAGCTAATGCCACTTTAAAATATTTTATTTTTAGCTTGATATTACAGGGGCGTAGCTGACGCTTAATAGTGTGCATGCCATAATTCTTGAGAGGGGGAGGGAGGGGGTCTGGGATTTTTTTTGACGAGATGCAAAATGGTGCGATCTGGGGCCATTTCAGGGTTTCATATAACATAGAATCAAACACTATTTTAATGACTTTGATAGACAGGAATTTCTAGTTCTAATAATAAAACCCTAAATGCTCGCTTACTCGCAAGGGTTATAACGGGATGCCATTACACGTAATGGAGTAGTTCTAATAATAAAACCCTAAATGCTCGTTTACTCGCAAGGGTTATAACGGGATGCCATTACACATAATGGAGCAGCCGCCGAGATTTTTTGCGCTCACTTACAGAGTTTCTGATGCCTGCATTTATCAATAATAAGACATAACCTTTCCTTTTGTCCATTATTATAACAAGTTTTTATCACCTACCAGTATTTTAGAATGTAATTCCCACAAAATAAAAATCTTATCTCTGAACATTTTGAATTTCGTCATTTCCGGCCTCACTATTTGGATGTCGATACCATATTTGGCGATTAAGGCGTGAATGTTTACATCAGCCGTCGTAAGCATCGTAGTAAGAAATACCATATTTAGAAAAGCTCCGCCTTCCGTAGTTTCCGGTTATGACAAACGATCGATAAATTTGAACAAGGTTGTTGCTACCTTTGAAAAGCATATATTTCTCAGCCAAACCGATTTAACAAGGACTGGGATCATCAGTAATAGTTATAATGAAATGTTTGAAGCGTTAATAGTGAGTTTTTAAGTTTTAACTGCAACTTTTTTTTTGCTCCATTGTGACGAATGGGACCGCGTTGTAGCTCTGCCGAGACACAAGTTTGTCACAGGAGCTACATTATTGCAGCTAGTAATGGAGCAGCCGCCGAGATTTTTTGCGCTCGCTTACAGAGTTTCTGACGCCTGCATAAAATTTATCAATAATAAGACATAACCTTTCCTTTTCTCCATTATTATAACAAGTTTTTATCACCTACCAGTATTTTAGAATGTAATTCCCACAAAATAAAAATCCATGTTTACTTTCACTCTGAACATTTTGAATTTCATCATTTCCGGCCTCACTATTTGGATGTCGATACCATATTTGGTGATTAAGGCGTGAATGTTTACATCAGCCGTCGTAAGCATCATAGTAAGAAATACCATATTTAGAAAAGCTCCGCCTTCCGTAGTTTCCGGTTATGACAAACGATCGATAAATTTGAACAAGGTTGTTGCTACCTTTGAAAAGCATATATTTCTCAGCCAAACCGATTTAACAAGGACTGGGATCATCAGTAATAGTTATAATGAAATGTTTGAAGTGTAAATAGTGAGTTTTTATGTTTCAACTGTAACTTTTGTTTTGCTCCATTGTGACGAATAGGACCGCGTTGTAGCTCTGCCGAGACACAAGTTTGTCACAGGAGCTACATTATTGCAGCTAGGAATTTCTTAAAATTGTCCAAAATCTGCCCTTCGTGTCTTAGCAGATACGAACACCTCCATTGCTTTGTACAAGTCTATTTCAAAATCTCGGTTAATATATGCATCAATCCAAGGGAAAATAGCCTGTCATTCTTCATGGTCGACCTAACATAAGTTTTCAAACGTCTCAGTACACTAAATGGCATTTCAGCAGTAGTGCTTGCTACTGGCATAGTTAACAAAACACATAGTTTTATCAATATTGTATCTATAGAAGGATAGAGAACTGGATTTACAGAATCAAGTGTGGTACAAAGTGTTGTTGGCAAATCATTACGTTTAGTAATGACGCAGTGGGTTCGCCATTTGGCTACTTCTCTCCTGAAATCCTGTGATGACAAATAATGTCAGCCTGACAGGGGGGAATCCAGGATTTCAAGTTAGGGGGGTGCACTTAAAAAATTTTTTGGGGTATTTCGTGTGGATCCCCTTGATCCGCCCCTGCCTGATATGCCTCGTATATTGTAGCAACATGATCATCAGTTAATTTGTCTACAGCATGGGGCAGTAGATGCTGTGCATGGAAGCGGTTTTCCGATTTAAGGAGACGTGATTCAAGTTCGTAATCAAATTGTCCAAAAATGGACAGTACAAAGAAATTCGTCAATACTGTTTTGGCGTTTCCGCGTGGTGATTGACTCTGGTAGTCTGTCTACCACATCGCCTGGGCATACTATCAGATACATCACGTATATCAAACGATTTGGCTAAGTTAAGTGCAGAATTAAACCGATTCGTCCTGTCGTTCAGCTCTTAGCATTGCAATCACGGTCTTGGATTCTTTGATTGCTTCAAGAAGGTCACATTCGTTATCTTGGAGGAATGTTGACAGATAAACACTGTTATGTAAAATATGTTATGCTACTACCAAAGCTATGATAAACTGAAACCGCATGATGGATGCAAGGAACTTTGTGATTATGGCGCCAGGGGTAGTCGGGAGTTTTTTCACTCTTAGTTTTAACTCTTATAATACGTCTTACACCAAAGGACATTGTTTTAGAACAACACAATGAGTACAAACATCAAATTAGTTGTGGAAATTTCATAGCAGAAACGAAGAAATATGTATATTTGAATGACATTGCTATCGATTCATTGAACCCCCGATACGATCTACATAACAACAATGGCGGCCATGTGAAAAATGTAAAAAATGTCGAAAAAAGTATAAAGATAACCAAGATACAATCTCTCTACGGGTGTCTAATTCTGTTACTGAGTGGAGATGTTTCAATAAACCCAGGGCCAACCAAAGTTCCCTGTGGAGTTTGTAGCAAGGCTGTTAGAAAAAACCAAAGAGGTATCTTGTGTGAAGATTGCATACAATGGTTCCACATAAAATGTATCGACCTACCTGTGTCAGAATACAATAAACTTTCAACATCATCAGACAGTTGGTATTGTAATCCCTGCACACTTCCAAATTTCACAGACTCATTCTTTGATCTTGATTTGAGTGAGGAGTTAAACACACCCAACTATGATTATGTCCCCTCGTCATCCGAGGAAACTTCCGGTGTAAACAAAAACAACTGTACACGTTTTAAAGAGCTAAGAGATGCGAGGAAGTTACACCCAAGAAACTTTATAACAGCATATTTAAACGTAAACAGCATAAGGTATAAGTTTGATGAGATCAGGGAATTATTAACTGATAGAATAGTAGATCTATTGTTAATAGCAGAGACAAAACTTGATGCAACATTCAATGACAATTTGTTCTCAGTCGATGGGTACAAATTACATCGTCGTGATAGAAATTCAAATGGTGGCGGCATCATATGCATCATATCATCGGACGTTCCATCTAGTAGAAAAGTGAACTTTGAATGTGACACATTAGAAAATATTTCTTGTGAAATACATATAAATAATACAAAATGGTTAATAATGGGTATTTATAAACCACCTTCAGTAAATGATGCCGATTTTTCAGAAAATTTTTCAAAACATATTGATAAAATTATTGTTAAATATGAAAATTATATAGTTTTTGGTGACATAAATTTCGACATATTAAATGAAAACAAATGTCAACCCTTAAATGATATTTGTGATATTTTTGATTTAGATCAATTGGTTAAAGAACCAACCTGTTTTAAAAAAGATTGTGTTCCATCATTAGTTGATGTCGTATTGACAAACAAAAAGTCATCATGCTTTAATACTTTAAATCTACCAACTGGTGTAAGTGATTGTCATAATCTTACATCTACAACTATAAAGGGTCACTTATCTGCTCAACAGAGAAGTAAAATTACATACTGGAGTTATAGAACTTTTGACATTGATAAATTTAATAATGAAATAGATCAGATTAAGATGGAAAATTTAGATAGTGTTATATCTGCGGAACAGGTAAATGAAACCTACCAGAAATATGAAAGTGAATTTATAAATGTATTGAATAAGCATGCACCATTGAAATCACGGTACCCTAGACGAAAACGACTTCCATGTATGAACGGTGAGTTGAGGAAGGCCATATACAGAAAACACATGCTGTATTCTCAGTATACAAAAAATCGCAATAATCAGACTTGGGAAAAATTCAGGGGCACCTATAAAGTGCGAAACGAAATAGAAACGAAACGAAATCAACGAAAACGAAACGAAACGAAACGAAATCAACAAAATGAAAACGAAATAAAACGAAACCAACGAAAGCAAAACGAAATCAAAGAAAACAAAACGAAATAGAAAATGGAAGAAAAAATATTTGGGGCCTAAAAGAAATCAAACCTATTTCCAAAATTACGATGCTAGACTACACATGTCTGTCTTTCATCAGGAGAGGACAGGATTTGATCACCATTGAACAAGAAAACTATGCATTTATTCAGCGGGAGTCTGTCCTTTTCACTTAGTGGCTTCTTTTAAATTTGGGAACCATAAGAGCAACGTCAAGTCTGTTGAAGCAGAGTTCGCGAAATTGCATATGGGTTTGGTGGTCCTAGTGAAAAAAATGTCAGTCCTCATTAATTTTCTATTGCAAAATACCAATCTTGTGTCAGTCCTTAGCACAATCTGCCCAAATTTTGCTGGTCATGCCTGACAGGACTGACACATTTCGCGAACTCTGTGAAAGGAGAGGAATTAAAATAACAGAAGTGCAGTAGTTAAAGTTCACTAATAAATACCCCCGTCCGAGCAAAATTTAAAAGTGTGTCGGAGAGACGAAAAAGTGTGACGACCGGACGGACAAAACGAACGAACGGACAGCAGAAGTCCTATATACCCCAATCTTTTTTTGGCGGATGTATACAAATCCTATCAAAAATTTACTTTAGAAATTTAAAAAAAATCTACATATCTTGTAAAAGTACCTTTTTTTCCCTTTGATCCCTTTTCATATAAAAAAAAAGCCCCAAATCATCCCCCCCCCTCCAAAAATATTTCCGGTATTAATAAAATTTGATACGGCACATATTTTTATACCCCCCGCTCTCCAGCGGGAGGGGGGTATATAGTATATGTCCGTTTGTCCGTGAGTGCTTCCCTCACTGCCTATGAAATTCCTCCTTAACAACTTGATGGAATTGAATGAATCTTACAGGAAATCTTTAATACCATATGGCAAGGTTCATGAATTTCATGAATTCTTTAGTAACAAATGGCATTCTGCACCTTCTATTGTTGTTTTCCCATTTTAACAGTTCTTGCTAAAATTTCTTCACTTTTGGACTTTGTCATTTAAGGCTATGTAATTGTCATACAAGGCTATACAATAGAGAGAGGATACTGTTGCGTTATCCATAACCTTTCCTAAAAAACAGAATGGATTTCAATAAAATTCCCAGAGTTTCTGATGTTTAGTTTTTGCAAGCATTATTTTTTCCAGAAGTTCTTCTGTAAGTAGGGCGCTCACTGTACGTCCTGTTATGTTGCTGTTGGTTTTTTTTTTAGTTCTTCAAAATAGAACAATAGGATTTGAAATAAAAAGTTTATAGTGTTGGGTCTTTTTGACCCCTGTATATCTCGGAAAGAACAACGGTAAGACATTACGCCAGATCTGTTGGCACACTACCGAATAAAGGTAATAACAATGGTACCGTACTCCAAGGCGCATTCAAAAGGGAAAGTCCACAAAAATAGACAAAACCGATAAGAAGCTCAACCATCTGAGTTTTCAATCAACGGAACAACTGAAAAACAACACATTCCTAACTTGGTACAGGCATTTTCCCAGGAAAATGGTGGGTACTGATAGCAGATAGGCAGATGCTACTCGTCTAACCCTAAGACCTTACCAAGTATAAAAACAATCGGTACATGTAAATTCTCTAATCCTAAGACATGACCAAATGTGAAACTAGAAAACAACTATCATATTCCCGACTTGGTACAGGCATTTCCCAAGAAAATGGTGGGTCAAACCTCCCACTTGTATGACAGTCGTTAATAGTTCCGTCATATTGACAAATGGGGGTGCATGGGGATTAAACGTGACAAGTCGGGAAAATCCAGTAGTCAAATAGTGCCCAGAATCTGAAACTCAAGACCTTCCTGTTTGATTTGCGAATAGGCAAATTTATGTAGAATACAAACGAAAAACGTAATAAAATCAGACGAATAATGAACCCTCAATATCCCAATCTATGAAAATACCCCCTCATATCCCCCATTTTTTTTCTATATGCCCACTCCAGAAACTTTATAATTCATAAATGCTGACACACACACAAACACAAATAAAAATATGACATTTGAACATCTGAAAGTTTGTCGGCAAGCAAACCCGGCTTGGATTGAGTTGCGGGTAATGTACGTGAGGAGTACTGTAACGGACAGACATGCAAGATGGGTTATTATTAATCAAAATTATTGTACTTAAAAAATCGAATTATTTTTTTTTTAATTTATTTATTTGGTTTTGTCTTTTTTTTTTCCTTCCATTTTCTTCATATCAGTCTATTTCGTTTTGCTTTCGTTGGTTTCGTTTCATTTCGTTCCCATTTCGTTGATTTCGTTTCGTTTCGTTTCGCTTTCGTTGATTTCGTTTCGTTTCTATTTCGTTTCGCACTTTATAGGTACCCAAAATTCAGGCAGCAAAGAAATTTTGTTAATAAATTGAAAAGAAAATCTATTAAAACTTATTTTTTAGAACGCTGCTCTGGAGGTACAAAAACTACAGACTTTTGGAATACGATCAAACCTTACTGTTAACACAGGTGTATTTCCAGACAGACTAAAAACAGCTCAGGTTACCCCATTATTTAAGAAAAATGACCCTTTAGTAATATCTAATTACAGACCAGTTAGTATCCTTCCTATTTTTTCTAAATTATTTGAAAAAGTAATTGAAACAGTTAAATGACTCTTTTGATTCCATTTGCAATCCTTACTTGTGTGCATTTCGACGAGGTCATGGATGTCAGACTACCTTACTCAGATTACTGGAAGACTGGAGAGAAGCCCTAGATAAAAACTGTTATGTCTCAGCAGTTCTTATGGATCTCTCCAAAGCTTTTGATTGCTTACCTCATAATATTATATTAGATAAATTATCAGCTCTGTATCTTTATTACAATCTTATCTTTCTAACAGGAAACAACAAATTAAAGGTGTTCCTCAAGGTCCCCTATTATTTAATGTCTTTATAAATGATATTTTTTATTTCATTAAACATAGTTCATTGTATAATTATGCTGATGACAATACTTTGTCATTCAGCAGCCCTGACTATGATATTCTCATTTCTACTTTAGAAGCTGAGTCTCAAGTGCTGATTGATTGGTTTAAAGATAATAAGATGCAAGCAAATCCTGACAAGTTTCAGGTTTTGGCAGTAGGGAAAAAAACTTTTGCAAACAATCCATCTATTCAAATTCAAAATAATATACTGTCATGTGAAGAAACTGTAAAACTGTTGGGAATCGATATAGATTATCAGTTAAAATTTGATCAACATATTAGTAACTTATGTAGAAAAGCATCTCAGCAGTTAAATGTTCTTAAAAGATTTGGTTCATATCTTACAAAGCTCAATAAACTTACCATTTTTCATACTTTTATATTAAGTAATCTTTGCCCTTTGGCATGGCATTTTTGTACTGAAAAAAACTCAAAAAAACTTGAAAAAATTCAAGTGCGAGCTCTGCGATTTGTATATGATGATTATTCATCCTCCTCTGAAACTTTGCTTGAAAATGCAAAGGTTCCCACCCTACAAGTGAGACGTATCAGGACAATGGCACTTGAGACTTACAAAATTCTACACAATTTGGCTCCTGTATGTTTACAAAATTTACTCCATACTAAAAATTCAAAATATTACTTTAGATACAGAAATATCTTGGATGTACCACAGATAAGGACTACAACATACGGTAAGAGATCATTCCGTTTTGCAGCAGCTTCTCTGTGGAATCGCTTACCAGACCACTTCAGGACTGAAAATAGTTTCGCACATTTTAGGAGCTTTGTTCAGTCCTGGACTAGTTCTGATTGCCGTTGCTCTGCTTGCAAATAAAAAGCCTAATTTATTTTTCTTGCCTCAATTTAAATAAGGGTAATAACAAAATTACCGAACTCCGAACAATCTTACAAAGGGAAAGTCAAAACTCATAATTATATAAACAGACAAAATCAGTCAACAACCGGAAAACTGTGAAAACCGTAATGACCCTGACTTGGTACAGGCATTTCTAAAGAAATGGTGGGTTGAATCAGATTTTAAGGCGCCAAACCTCCCGCTCTCATTACGGTTCAAAGGTTCCAGCTGTCACTGTAACAGTATTTAAATACAGGAACAAAATAGGTAAAATAGTTGTCAAAGCAGTACCATATTCGGTGACGTAAATGTCAAAAATATTTTTACGTCACACATTGACAAAAAAAAAATTTGACTTCTTTATCTTTATACATTTTCACTATATGAAAATGCATCGCTTATAATTTTTTCTGCAGAGACGGAATATATTTCGACAAGATATTGGTATCGGAATATAAACTTTTTAAGAGATCGAATAAGGCGAATCTTTTTATAGCCCTGGTCCAGTAGCCTGTTTCTCAGATGAAGATGACGTTTCAGGAAATCAGAATAATTGCTACTGGCCCTTGCATAGCGAATCAATTGCGAGATGTAAACACCATATGCAGGAGAAGCTGGTATATTGCTGCACATGTTTGGAAAATTTATGATTTTAAAATTGAAGTCGTCCCGCTTATCATAAATTTTAGTACTGAGTTGACCACTGTGGTCAAATTCGAGGTATAAGTCCAAAAATGATGCGGACGAAGCTGTATCGGTGGTCTCTTTAACTTCCAGCTCTGGAGGATATATCAATGGAAGAAATTCTGCAAATCTAGAATTATTGATAGATAAAACGTCATCAATATACCTGTATGTGAAATTAAAGGCTCTAGCCTCATGAATCTTCTTATCTTTTACAAGCTTTTGAAGAAACTCCGACTCATATGAGTATAAAAATAAATCGGCTAGAAGAGGGGCACAATTCGTACCCATTGGTATGCCGACGACCTGCTGAAACAGTGTCCCTCCAAAGGAGACAAATATGTTATCGATGAGGAACTCCAGCATACTGATCACTTGTTCCTCGGAGTAGCATGTTTTACCTTTATGAATTTTGTTTGAAAAATATGTGAAATTGTAGCCTAACACAACAAATTTTGAGCCATAGTTTCTATGACTAAAAGCTTTATGAATTGTTTCTTTTAAGCGGGTTTTTAATTTGTCATGCGGTAGGGTGGTATATAGAGTTGAAAAATCAAAAGTTTTGATGGAGGATACCTGAGAGAAAGATCTTGATTTCAGGTTATCCAAAAGATCTTTAGAGTTTTTCAAAATCCACATGTGATTTATGCCACTACGCGAGTAAACAGTTTCACAATATTTCTGTTGTCCCTCTTTTACTGCAGACAGAATCTTTGTCAGGTGAATAGACAATTCTTTCGTCGAACAAGTTGATGATCCCGCTATGTACCTTTCTTTGTATGGTGTTTTATGGAGTTTAGGTATCCAATATAAATAGGGTAAATCCTCAGACTCTTTACCAGAGGGAATGTTTAAAGAGGTCATGAATGATCTGTGGTTAGCTAGGATTTCATCTTTGTCGAACGAAGTTGGTTTGTATGTGGTATTACTAGAGGTGTTGCTATTTATGCCTAATTCCTTGATTAGGCATTCGTAGTAATATGATTTACATACAAACACGATATTGTTGGAAGCCTTGTCCGCAGGAACGATAACATATTTGTCATGAAGAGAGGAAAGACACTTAACAGCTTCTTGGTCTTTAAATACAGACTTAGGTCGACTATTAACACAATTTTTGAGCTTGTGAATCCGACCTTGTACTAGAGACCTAATTGTTCTAACCCAGTCTGACAAGGACTCTAACTCAGGATCTTGGTCTACTTCTCTCTTTATCCACCTTCTGGCATAATCTTCAACAGCATCCATAATTATCTTGAAATTATGTTTCCAATTGATGTGTTGAGGTTCTCTGAATTTAGGACCATGAGAAATCACCTTTCGGAGACTCTCATGTTGAATGATATTCAGATCACCAGTGATTACATGTCCAGATGGGTTGTATTGAAAAGGAGAGTGGGAGCAGTCACAAGTCAGAGGGTTCTTAAGGTACTCTTCTATGTTAATATCTTGCAATGCTTCTTTGTAGTTGAAAATTTTACGGCCAATGCTGTTAGTGTAGCTATAGGAGACAATGGGAACAGATTGATTTTTGAAATATGGTGGAATTTCTTTTACGACCTCTTTTCTATTAAGAATGTTGCTGATGTTAATAGCATCGATTCCTTTGTTAGCAAACGGAATATGGAGGAATTTTCTGTTGTTATCATGAAGAGGTTCAGATCTAACTGGTTTAAAAAGACGAAAGGACGCCACGTCACATATAATACTAGACAATCTGTACTTAGGAGAAAAAGGATCTACGCCTCCTTTGTCAAGTCCAAAATCCCTAAGATCTTTGAGGTAGTTTACAGGTAGTGAAAATAAGATTGTACGAATATGATGAATTCCAAGAGGTTTCTGTATATTAGAAAGTAAATCATTAAAAGTATCTTGTAAAGTTCTTGGTTTAGAGGACTTTTTAACATTAGGATGTTGAATTCTTTTATGACCATGGCTACGTTTAGTTCTTGGAATAGTATTAAAAAGGCTCATCACGTTGATTTCGTTGCATCCAGGACTTGACAAATTTCCCACTCCTTTGATGTTATCATTGCAACCGTAAGGCATTGCAGTGCCTAATTCTTTTATCCAGAACAACTCTCTATCGGTACGGTAAGGTGTACTAAGAATAGGACTGTTTGTATGATGGTAAATCTTCTCGATGATTCGAACTTTCATCGTCAAACAGCGGTCATGACCCGGTTGATTGACAGCCTTTGTTTTAATTAGTACTTGTTTCGAAAGAATTTGCTTCCGATTCACGTCCGCTCGACATGTCCATCACATAATTACCATACAAAAATAACTAGTACGTCTTATTAGCGATATATTAATTATACTGTTAAAATTGGGTACCTGTAAAATGCGAAACGAAATCGAAACGAAACGAAACGAAATAAATAGAAACGAAATTCACCGAAACGAAACGAAATTTACCGAAACGAAACGAAACGGAATAATTCAAAATGAAATAAAAACCTATTTTAACGAAACAATTTCTTGGGGAAATACAAGACAAAAATTAAACGGAAAAAATAGAGATAGTATCGTTTAAGCGTAGAAAAGGATAGTAGAAAAGTTCATTGTTTTCCAGGTTATATTTAAAAAAATCGTTCTTCATCTAGCAATGACGAACAGATTGATTCATCGATTGTTGACTGCTAAACGCCACATCAGTGATATTCCAGCTATACTGTGCCGAATGACAAAATGAAAATGACTGTTACGGGGGGGGGGGGGGGATATTACTTCCTATATACATGGTGGTGTTCTGACAATCGGGGCCCTATTATTGATTATATGTCTGGCATGGGGTAATCTTTTTGTCACAAATGGCTGAAAAGGGGTATATGTTTTTGCTTGGATTATTCTTCAAAAATTGGGGCTTAAAAAGGCTTTAGTTAGACAACAGTCTTGAGATTGGGTCTAAAATTGGCATCAGAATCCGTATGTACAGGGTCAGGGTCCAGCGGCCCCGGAAGACCCCCCACCATTTTGTAAGGTAGGCCGGGTACTGTTACTTGAGAATGCTTATTAATTATTAGTGCCGCTTCGAAATAATTGCAAAATTACCGTTGTTGCTTAATTATTCAATTATTTATTATATGTATTTTTTTCAGTTTTTACCCGTGAGAATTTTTTTCATTGTTTCCTTAAAGTTTACCCCTTGCTAACAATGAGATAAACAACATATATTCATATTCAAATATGCAACAAATTATGGTTTCTATTATTATAAGAAAGACTGTCGAGATAAAAAGACATTTTAAATCGGTGACCAATCTGGCAAAATTTAAGCGGTATACTGCACAAAACGGTACACGTACTCATCTTGCAAAACTACATAAGGGTAATAACAAAATTACCGAACTCCGAGCAATCTTACAAAGGGAAAGTCAAAACTCATAAGTATATTAACAGACAAAATCAGTGAACAACCGGAAAACTGTGAAAACGTAATGACCCTGACTTGGTACAGCCATTTCTAAAGAAATGGTGGGTAGAATCAGATTTTAAAGCGCCAAACCTCCCCCTTTCATTACGGCTCAAAAACTTGGGGATCAGCCATCTAACTTGAAGAGGGGAGGAGACATGCACATAGGAAGGGGCTGCGAGGAGTGCGAGCGCCACCTCTCCCTTAATTTTGGCAAGAAGTAAAAAATAATCAAGTTCAGACACAATACTTGGGAATTTTACGTCTATATGACCTGAAAACTTAACAAGCGTGAAATGTTATAATTGTTTCTAACATATACCCAGCCAAATAACTAAATAAAATAATTACATTTGATTAATTACTTTTTTCTTCCAAGCTTCAGAAGGGTACCTGTAAAATGCGAAACGAAATCGAAACGATATTCACCGAAACGATTTTGTTGTTTCGATTTCGTTTCGTTTCGGTAAATTTCGTTTCGTTTCGGTGAATATCGTTTTCGTTTCGTTTCGGTAAATTTCGTTTCGTTTCGGTGAATATCGTTTCGATTTCGTTTCGTTTTGGTAAATTTCGTTTCGTTTCGTTTCGGTGAATATCGTTTCGATTTCTTTCGTTTCGTTTCGTTTCGATTTCGTTTCGCATTTTACAGGTACCCATTAAAATTAACAATACATTTTTATTTATTTTTTATTTTTTTAACCTGCCGATGTGCACGCCATGGCGTGACAGCGTATATGCAGCTACGCCTCTGATGAGAGTTTAGAGCTGCCTCAAATAAAAGCTGTGATTTATCATTCCAAATGAATTTATCTGGCATCAATATTTTCTTTGAATCATTGAAGGATTCATAAAAGTTACATTTTAATAAACAAGAGAGTTGACAATGATCAGACAAATCTGGTTCTAACTTATTAACATAAATGACCCATGTTAAAAATCGTACGATGTTTACTGATAACGAGTTATTTCCCTTGTGCGTCACTCTTCAATCCAATCTTACGCAATGGCCAGCTGCGATGATGACCTTCTCGACGAAGAACAAGAACATTTTAGAATTATTAACGAAAAAAGTGTAGACGACATAACTTTGGCATTTTTCTACAAACCACACACCATAACATTGTTGACAGTATCAGTGGTTGGACTGGTGTACTCGGCTTTTACAAGGTAAGGGGGCACATGTCGGCTGCTTTTCTCGATCGATTTTGTAAACACCGAAAACACGTGTGATTTGAATCACTTATGTTGAACAGGCTAAAAAGAGAAATTTTCTCGTTTTGATATAAAATGTAACTTTCTATTTATATTATGATTGAAATTAACTGAATTTTGATAAAATTCACTGTTTGACTTTGATTGAACTTGTAATTTGTATTGAATGGAAGACAACAAATGACATGTTTATGAATCGTGTTAAAATAGAAAAAGAAATGTGGTGAGGGGGGTATGAACAATATATTAAAGCTAATTTATTCCTGTTCATTATATGAAATTAAAAATCATTGAAAATTCAGGGACATATGCACATTCACTACTGCCGGTGTTACATACATTTTCCCCCCATACTCATTTTTCTCCCCAGAAAAATGAGTATATACTCAGTTTTCCCCCCGGAAAAATGAGTATATACTGAGATTTCCCTAGCTGCAATAGTGTAGCTCCTGTGACAAACTTGTGTCTCGGCAGAGCTACAACGCACTCCCATTCGTCACAATGGAGCAAAAAAAAAGTTGCAGTTGAAACATAAAAACTCACTATTTACGCTTCAAACATTTCATTATAACAATTACTGATGATCCCAGTCCTTGTTTAATCGGTTTGGCTGAGAAATATATGCTTTTCAAAGTTAGCAACAACCTTGTTCAAATTTATCGATCGTTTTCCATAACCGGAAACTACGGAAGGCGGAGCTTTTCTAAATATGGTATTTCTTATTACAAACATTCCAATCGTAACTACTCGGCCATTCTCGCTACCCTGTTATTTGCAGGGTAGCGAGAATGGCCGAGTAGTTACGATTGGTAAACATTCACGCCTAAATCGCCAAATATGGTATCGACATCCAAATAGTGAGGCCGGAAATGACGAAATTCAAAATTTTCAAAGAGAAGATTTTATTTTGTGGGAATTACATTCTAAAATACTGGTAGGTAATAAAAACTTGTTATAATAATGGACAAAAGAAAAGGTTATGTCTTATTATTGATAAATGCAGGCGTCAGAAGCTCTGTAAGCGAGCGCAAAAAATCTCGGCGGCTGCTCCATTACGTGTAATGGCATCCCGTTATAACCCTTGCGAGTAAGCGAGCATTTAGGGTTTTATTATTAGAACTAAGATTTCCCCCACGGAAAAATGAGTATATACTGCATTTTCCCCCCGGAAATCCAAGTATGTGTTAACACATACTCATTTTTCCCCTCATACTAGTTTTCCCCACTTCAAAACATGTATATGGTGGAAGACATAATAGTTAAATGTGGACGAAAGAGGGTATCAACAATGATAATAGTAATAACTAAGGCAAGCATGAATATGGAGTGAGAACGGATAAGGAGGTAGGAGGAAAGGATGGGAAAAACACTTGAGTGATAAAGCAATCTTCCTTAGTGCAAGTGAGAAAAACTCAAGTTTGCTAAGTGCTGGAAGGCACAGCTGACAGGTATGAGGAAGAGGGCAGGAAGAAAGGAATATAAAGAGAAGGATAGAGAGGACGGAGGGAGAATGGTAAAAAGATGATGGGGAGGAAGGAGAGATACTAGAGGTATAAAATAAGGAGGATGACGGGGAGGAATTAGGGATGGAGTCAATATGGAAAAGGATGGAGATAGTGAGGAGGAAGTAGTGAAACAGGTATTGAAGAGGAGATTTGAAGGAAGAGGATAGAAAAGACGAAGTGACAAAGGTAAACGAGGAGGAGAGAGGTAGTGAGGAGGAGGTAATAAGGAGGATGATGATGACGACGGAGGAGAAAAGTATACGGAGAAGGTAATTAGGAAGAGTTAGTAAGGAGGATGGAGACGGAAGAAAGACAGAGGTAATGAGGTGGATGATAATATTACAGGAAAGAGAAGAGAGGTAATGAGGTGGTGGATTGAAAGGAATGAAGGATGGAGAGGTGGTGAGAATGACTGAGAAGGAGGGAGAGAGGTAGTGAGGATGAATGAGAGGAAGGAGGGAGAGAGGTAGTGAGGATGACTGAGAGGAAGGAGGGAGAGAGGTAGTGAGGATGACTGAGAGGAAGGAGGGAGAGAGGTAGTGAGGAGGATGGATAGGAATGAGGGAGAGAAGTAGTGAGGAGGATTGAGAGGAAGGAAGGAGAGCGGTAGTGAGGAGGATGCCAGAGGAAGGAGGGAGAGAGCTAGTGAGAAGGAGAGAGAGGTAGTGAGGAGGAGGAGGGAGGGGAGAGGATGACTGAGAGGAAGGAGGGAGAGAGGTAGTGAGGAAGTGGATGGAGAGGAATGAGGGAGGAGAAGGATTGAGAGAAAGGAGGGAGAGAGGCAGTGAGTAGGAAGGAGAGGAAGAAGGGAGAGAGGTAGTAAGAAGAGGAGAGCAAGGAGGGAGATAAGTAGAGAAGAGGAAGGAGGGAGAGAGGTAGTGAGGATGACTGAGAGGAAGGAGTGAGATAGGTAGTGAGGAAGTGGATGGAGAGGAATGAGGGAGGAGAAGTAGTGAGGAGGAGGATTGAGAGGAAGGAGGGAGAGAGGCAGTGAGTAGGAGGGAGAGGAAGAAGGGAGAGAGGTAGTAAGAAGAGGAGAGCAAGGAGGGAGAGAGGTAGTAAGAAGAGGAGATCAAGGAGGGAGAGAAGTAGAGAAGATGAAGGAGGGAGAGAGGTAGTGAGGAGGATGGGAAGGAAGGAGGGAGAGAGGTAGTGAGGAGGAGGATGGAGAAGAAGGAGAGAGAGAGGCAGTGATGAAGAGGATGGAGAGGAAGGGTGAGAAAGGTAGTGAGGAGGACGACTACTTTAATAAATTTCCCCCGACAATGCCTTCAGTGGTTCTTGAAAATCGATTAATCAGAATGTTCAAAGTCTCCTATCGATCTACACCACAGAAACAACACTTGTGTAGTACCTCATAGTGAACACCCTCAAAGTTAAATTGGTTAAATTATGTTCAGTGGTTCTCAATGAGATTACGAAAATGTAATTCATAGGTTTTCAAAGCAATTTTGACCTTCAGCTGTCGACCATTTTGAATTTCCGATCGGCAAAAAAACCATTATCACCTGTAAAGGACTCTGAAATTTCAAGACAATGTTTACAACCATAATATGCAGGTCAAGTTCAATTTCAGCCAGATCCCATATACGGCTTGCAAGTTAGGCCCACTTAGCTGAAAGTGGAGAACTCTGTGTCCTCAGACACATTCTTCTTTTATTCATTTTTTAACGAATCGGCATGAAAAGTAACAACACTTGCGTAGGACATAATAGTGAACACCCTGCCAAGTGTGGTTAAATTCTGTTCAGTGTTTTTTCAAGTAGACCATGAAAATGTTGCTTTACATATGGTTTCAAAGCAAATTTTGACCTCCGCTGGCAACGATTTTGAATTTCCGATGGGCTCAAAAAGTAACAAGACCTGTGAAGGACCATAAAATGAACATACAAATCACGTTTCCATACCATCGTTTCAGTGGTTCTTGAAAAAAGATTATTGAAAAACTAACAATGTTTCCAATGTCTCCTGATGACCATTTGTTGACAAATCGGAAACAATCCCTCATCCGATCTAAGCAAACACCAGATCCCTCAGTACAATTTCTAGTCAATATGCAAACCACAGATAAATTCAATGCAGACGAACAATTAATTACGCATTGGTTGACCATATGCGAACGCTAACTGATTTCAAATCCGATACGACAATTATAACGGATTTAAATTCGATTTAATGATTCGATTTCAATCCGGAATACGTGTGCATATGGTATTATAGTGCTACCACTTTCGGTAGATCCATCAAAAAAGATGGAGGCAAACGCATTTATCAAGATGGCTCAATTTTATAATAATTTGATCATGAAACGAAGCAAAAAATAGTTGTGCTGATATAGTAGAGGGGGTTAGGAGGGGGTCTGACCCACCATCCCGGAGTCCTGAAAAGGGTCCTTCCCCCCTCATAGTAGTAGTTTAATTTAGAGAATACTGTTACCGTTTAGTTCATCATTTGAAATGAACATAATATGATAAATTGGTATAATTATGTTCGGTAAAACAAATCCACACTCTGACAGTAGAACCACTAATTGTATCATTCATAGTTATGCGTCATTGATGGACACTGCCATTCTATAGTTACTGATCTTTATTTAAAATGATCGATTACAAACAAATAAGCTACCACAAAATAGTTTGTTTAGTTTAAAGCTAATTATGTTGTGTCTCGGTGTACTGTAAATAGTTGAAATTCTTAAGAATAAATTAACAGATAACCATTGGCGAATCCAGAGGGGTTCCGGTGGTCGGAACCCCCCGTCCTTTTGCTCGGCAAATTTTGAAAAATTCGTGAAATTCGGCAAATATTAGACTGGAACCCCGCTTTTTAGCTCACCTGACTAAATGTCAGGGTGAGCTTCTGCCATCACATTGCATTCGTCGTCCTTCCGTCCGTCCGTCGTCCGTCCGTTAACTTTTTACATTTTGATATTCTTCTTGAGAACCACTGAACATAATTTAACCAAACTTGGTATGAATGATCCTTATGGTGTGTAGACTATAGTTTGTGAATTATATATCCGTCGATGAAAAACATGGCCGCCATGGCTAAAAATAGAACATAGGGGTCAAACTGCAGTCATTGGCTAATATTTCAAAAAGTATTACATATAGAGAAAAATAGAGGTGATCTTCCTTCTTCAGCATCAAAAGCTCTACAAAAGTCTCCATAGGGTCGACCCCTTATAGGAGTTATTGCCCTTGCATAGTCTATCAGTGCAAAGGGGGAGAATTGAGTATGAGGGGGGAACTTCAGTATATACTCAGATTTCCCCCCTAAAAATTAGGGGGAAAGATGAGTATATACTGATCTTTCCGGTGGGAAAAATGAGTATATACTGATCTTTCCGGGGGAAAAACTAGTATATACTAATTTTTCCGGGGGGAAAAATGAGTATGTAACACCGGTACTGGTGAAATAGCTATAAATGCTTCATTTTGTTAAATAAAAGATAAAAATAAACTACAAGTTGAAGAGATACAAATGTAGAATCAGTAAATGTTGTGGTCTTTTTATGTTTAATGATTTCAGGTGAGACCACAGGTGCAAGACATAATTTTTATAATATGTACTCATCAACAAAGGTCGACAACTAACCTTTTTAGGTAAAATGTTTGATTTTCACAAACGGTACATAATAATAATAATTTTATTGATTTAAAGTCCAAACATTGAACAATCATCAAAACAGAACTAAGCTAAATACATATAATACATGTACATTATTCTGCCAATATTTTTAAACTGTTTGAAAAATATAAAAACAATTCTTCAAAATGAGCCAAAAATCAGACTTTTAAGCCATGAAATAAAGAAAGTTTTGACTCGATTTTTACCAAAATATATAATGTAAATTATCGATGTAGACATTTACTGGGACAGGCAGGGCCGGCAAGAGAATTTTTGAGCCCCAGGGCAAAAGGAAACTTGACCCCCTCCTCCAATTCTTCAAATAATGATACTCAAACTAAGTCCACCACGGTGTGTCATAAGCAAAGAATCAGTACAAAAAAAATGAATTGATGAATTGTGATTTAGAAAACAGCTTTCTACTTGTTTATTTGTCTGGACCCTTAATTATAATGATCTGGTACATTTATTAATAGATGTATTTTTATAAACTAAAAACAATAGTTAAATTATTTTATCGACAACCAAATATAAAACATATTTTCACTAATTTAATGCCCTAGGCAGCTGAATAAGTAAACTATAATGAACATTACATAAATTGTGCATACTTATGGAATTATTAAGATTAAAGGCAGATTACATCATACAATTGCAAAATTAGAACATTATTTTACTATTGCATTTAGTGGAGCCTTCATGGCTATTTTCAGTGCGAAGCGTGTAATGACATTGTCAAAATTTATTTTTCGGGCAATTTCAGATTCAATGCTAAGTCTTGCTAAATCCACTAAATGATCTTGTGACATGTGATTCTTGAAAAAATAAGGTATGGTCAAAAAAAAAATATGTGTGTTTACTGTCGCATGTCAAAAAAATCTAGGGTCGGTCGACATCAATTTTTTAATTTTTTTTTACTATCGACAAAACTGGAAATAGTCGTTCCTGAATCCGATTCCGGTATTTCATTTTTGAAATTTCCGGTCAGCCGCCATTTGTTTTGAAGCTGTTTTACGAGAGTTACGCAGTTTTTCTGCCTTCTTTGCTCTCAATTTCGACAAAAAGCTAGCGGTTGAATAAATAAAACATTGCTGCTGATTAAACAACAAAAATGGTTATCCGAATTCTGTGTAAAAATTGATAGGGTCGCTAGCAAAAATTAGGGTCGGTCGGGTGACCGTAAACACACATATTATTTTTTTTGGCCTAGGTAGACAAAACTTTTTTTAAAATTTTTACCTAATAGCTACGTTATACAGGACAATGATCTGTCTTTTAACACTGCTTGTCCAAAAATGACATTGCAAACTTTCATGGTAGGTGTTAAAAATTAGGATCTGTAGTTTTAGTGGAAACACAGTTATTATTTGTTGACCTAACATACATTTGATCATATATTTGTGTCTGTACTTTGTTATGTGTATTTTCGTGTTTATGTGAACTGAAGCACATGAGAAAAAAGCATGAATTTTTTCTCTTGATCTTGTCTTTAACTTCTCAACTTATTGATGTATATAAATATTATGTTAAGCTCTTAAAGATCTAGAATTACTGAGGTACCTTTTAGGGATGATTTTTAGCAATTGTGTTTTATTTTCTTTCATAAAATACAAATGTACATGTATAAATCAGGCCTTTCAATAAGGGGTGGTACCAGATACTTTTACATGCCTAAAATGGTCTTTGGTACATGTACCTCCTGATTTTGAAGAGTCTGAGTGTTGTATAAGATATTCTTGAAAATTGTTCATATTTTAATTTAAAAAAAGTACCGCTTGTACATGTACATAGTGAAGTACTGGTAGACTTGAAAAGCCTGATAAATATGTTTGTTCCAGAAATTTGCAAAAAAGGGACAAAATGTTGAGTATCTATAGTAACAGATAATGAGGATGTATGTATATTTTAGAAGGTTTATAGAGGAGGAGTTAGTGAAGGGCTGAGGAGGCAATATTGTGATGCATTTTTTTTGTAAATAAAATATATGAAGCTGTAAATTATATTACAATCAAGGATAATATAGATTAACCAGAGACCAGTAGCACAAGACTACTAAAACTTAGCCTGAGCACAGGAACATCTTCACACAGTAATCTACTAAAACTTAGCCTGAGCAGAGGAACATCTTCAGACAGTAATCTACTAAAACTTAGCCTGAGCACAGGAACATCTTCAGACAGTAATCTACTAAAACTTAGCCTGAGCACAGGAACATCTTCAGACAGTAATCTACTAAAACTTAGCCTGAGCACAGGAACATCTTCATACAGTAATCTACTAAAACTTAGCCTGAGCACAGGAACATCTTCAGACAGTAATCTACTAAAACTTTAGCCTGAGCACAGGAACATCTTCACACAGTAATCTACTAAAACATAGCCTGAGCACAGGAACATCTTCAGACAGTAATCTACTAAAACTTAGCCTGAGCACAGGAACATCTTCAGACAGTAATCTACTAAAACTTAGCCTGAGCACAGGAACATCTTCAGACAGTAATCTACTAAAACTTAGCCTGAGCACAGGAACATCTTCAGACAGTAATCTACTAAAACTTAGCCTGAGCACAGGAACATCTTCAGACAGTAATCTACTAAAACTTAGCCTGAGCACAGGAACATCTTCAGACAGTAATCTACTGAAACTTAGCCTGAGCACAGGAACATCTTCAGACAGTAATCTACTAAAACTTAGCCTGAGCACAGGAACATCTTCAGACAGTAATCTACTAAAACTTAGCCTGAGCACAGGAACATCTTCACACAGTAATCTACTAAAACTTAGCCTGAGCACAGGAACATCTTCAGACAGTAATCTACTAAAACTTAGCCTGAGCACAGGAACATCTTCACACAGTAATCTACTAAAACTTAGCCTGAGCACAGGAACATCTTCAGACAGTAATCTAGCTGCCTGCTAAAGTTTTGAATAATTAATATGCAATGTTAGTAAGTTGTTGGGCCTCAAGAATTTTTGCTTGGCAACTAAAATTGTCATTTTAGGGAGCTCGGCTGGTAACTGCAGCAAGAATGCTAAATTTTGCCTCTGATTATTAGTGTTTTTAATGCTGTATGCAAATTAATCCCTAGTTAAGTATTGAAAAGCTTTTTGAGCTCTCCAGCAATAAAGGTTCACATGAGCCTTTTCGATCACTTGGCATCTGTTGTCTGCAGTCTTCGTGCTACTTCACTTGCCCGAAGCCAAGGACAGATAAAACTGGATTCGGACCAGTGAAAATTATGAAAGAATTAGTTTGAATGTATAGACATTTTTTCTAATTTTGGCTTTCGAGCAAGTAGGCGGGAAAAAAAATAAGGCAAAGACTGTGTCTGTTAACTCTTTACATTTTGATCGTCTCAAGAACCACTGGGCCAAATTGGACCAAGCTTAGGTGTGATACTCTCTTGATGATCCTCTACTAAAATTATGTCAAACGAGTTGACCTTGCCAAACATCCCAGAGCAGATGACCACCATGGCTACTGTTCGGTTGAAAAATTGGGGAGGGGGGGTGAGTTTGGACTTTTTTTTTTTCTTTTTAATTTCTATTGCCAAATTTTATAGAATATTATTAAGAGATCTTGACCTGAAAGATGCAAAAAAAATATGTAATGATAGTAATATGACCCTACAGTTTTCAATCAACGAGAAGTTTTTGGGATTTTTTTTTATTTAAAAATACTGATTCTACCTATTTTAAAAATCTGTTTGGTTTTGTTTGGTGTGATGATTTTTTCTGGCTCCGGAAAATAAAACCTAGCACCTCCCTAAAGGTTAAATGGTTGATCCCTAGCTATAATAAAGCTCAGAATATTTTACATGTACAGGGCTCTCAATATTTTTCAAGTCTACCAGTACTTCACTATTTACTGGCAGTACTTTTTCTTAAAATTAGAAAAAAAAATCATGAATATCTTATGCAACACTCTTTGAAATTAGGAAGTATCAATTACCATTGTAAGTGTGTAAAAGTACCTGGTACGTGCCTTATTGAAAACATGTATTGTATACAAGACATGAAAGATGAAAAAAAAATAATGATAGTAATCTGACCCTGCAGTCAACAAGAATATTTTTCTGAAATTTTTATTTAAAAAATCTGGTTTTTGTTTGGCATCAATTTTTTTTTCTGGCTCCGGAAAATAAAACCTGGTGATTAAATGGTCAGTCCCTAACATAAGAAAGCTCAGAATATTCTACATGTATTGTGTATAAAACATTGATCAGAGATAATATGATTCTACCATTAACTGCTTGTTCTATAGTAAGATTGATTTACAAAAAATGTATATAGCATGTCAATAGTCCATAAATGATACAGTGTGTATGTCAGATAATTAAACTTGACAGGGGTAATTCTAGTCTAGTCAAAACATTTTAATATTCAGATACTGTTTCCCATATGACAAGAAAGTTTAAAGAATGATGGTCAACAATTCCACCAATATCAACAAAACAAATAACCACCTCAATTCACCTCAAATCACTGAACATAAAAGAGACCACCACAGATCCTGGCTTAGGACAGGCACAAAAATGTGACAGTGTGAAACCATTGAATGGGATCCCAATCCTTCCCCTGTTGATTATTGGATCTTCAAAGATATGTTTCCCCTAGAAAGGAAAACCGTCAGAAAAAAGATGTGTTAGCAGAAACCCTAACCTCTTAATTTTTTGTGCCTACAGTGACACTAAAAGTTATTATGTTAAATTTTGTTATCAACCAGATTCTTGTCCTGTATAACTTGGTTAAAAAAAAAGTTTTGTCTACCTACATGTAGGCCACTCTTAAGAAAATTTTATTTTGTCCAAACCCCACCCATGGGTGTTGGATATGGATAGATGTATGGAATTTTTGTATTCTTTTACAATGTTTTAATATTTGGTATAAGATGACATAACACGATGGAACTTGGAAATGTCCAGAAATAAACAAAAATACATTTGTTTTTGACAAAAAAAAAGTGAGTATGTTTTTTTCTTTTGGTAGGTCGTAATGGGGCAAAATAAACAAACAATTTATTAATAATGTATCTAGAACCTATTTTTTCTTCTTCAAGAATATCATGTGAAACACAGGTATTTTTTTCTTCTTCAAGAATATCATGTGAAACACAGGTATTTTTTTCTTCTTCAAGAATTTCATGTGAAACACAGGTATTTTTTTCTTCTTCAAGAATATCATGTGAAACACAGGTATTTTTTCTTCTTCAAGAATATCATGTGAAACACAGGTATTTTTTTCTTTTTCAAGAATATCATGTGAAACACAGGTATTTTTTTCTCTGGCCTTATAGAATACCATTTTTAATATTTAATAATATGCAATTTTAGTAAGTTGCTGGGCGTCTATAATTTTTGCTTGGCTACTAAAACTGTTATTTTCGGGAGCTCGGCTGGTAACTGCAGCAAAAATGCTACGTTTTGTCTCTGATAATTAGTGTCATATGAAACACAGTCACAGGTATTTTTTTCGTTGGCCTTATAGAATACCATTAGAAAACAACATCATAGTTTATTATACATAAGTATAGTGAGATGGTCAGGAGAATTCTCTTTAATTATTAAGTACCAGAAGTAAAGATGGTTTCCTAACAGAATGGTCAATGTCAGAACAGGCTTGACCTATTTTTTTAACCTCTGTCCATCTGCTAAATCTATATTTTCAGTGGTCCTATTTTTTAACCTCTGTCCATCTGCTAAAATCAATGTATTAAGTGCCATGCATGTATGTCATACACTATATTTATTTATTTTTTAATTTTTGCTTACAGACTTAAATTATGTTGAGCATACATGATGTCCTGCAAACTAAATTAGCCCTCCCCCCCCCCCCCCCCCCAAAAAAAAAATACCTGTGTTTCTGCTAAGTTTCTTGAAAAAAAATAGGGTAGAAATTTTCAGTGCTTAATGCTCTAAAAATGGCAACAAAAATATTTGTTTAGCTCATTTATGTATATTTACCTCAAAATATCCAATATTTGGTCGTGATCGTATAGTAGTTGGATTTACATCCACCTGTGCAATCAGTGCCTGTTACCGCTAAAGTTGTGAGTTTGAATCGCTCTCATTGCGAGATGTACTCGATACAACATTATGTAATAAAGTTTGTCAGTGACTCCCAACAGGTCGGTAGTTTTCTCTGGGTACTTCGGTTTCCTCCACCAATAAAACTGACCGCCACGATATAGCTGAAATATTGTTGAAAGTGGCATTAAACACTGTAGCCCTAACCGTCCAATAATAATATGCTTCAATCATATGATAATCCTCCACCAATAAAACTGACCGCCACAAAATAAATGAAATATTGTTGAAATTGGCATTAAACACCGTAGCCCTAACCGTCCAATAATAATATGCTTCAATCATATGATAATCCTCCACCAATAAAACTGACCGCCACAAAATAAATGAAATATTGTTGAAATTGGCATTAAACACCGTAGCCCTAACGTCCAATAATAATATGCTTCAATCATATGATAATCCTCCACCAATAAAACTGACCACAACGAAATAACTAAAATATTGTTGAAAGTGGCATTAAACACCGTAGCCCTATCCCAATCATATAAAAGATTTACATGTAATCTAATTTTTTTGTATTTATGGAAATTAAACGGACATTGATGTATTAAAAAAAAATCCACTGACAGATGGCGTAATTAAGTTTGCTTGATATGTGACTGTATAGTGATCTTATTAGTTGTAATGGATGGGGACAATAGCTCCCATGGGAGTTAAGTAGCTATATTCTTGACACTATGATTTTAGTCTGTAGACACCTGAGTGGGGAACGAATGTTTCTTGATAATATAATTATGACAATTGTTCTTATTTAAGTCCAATACTAAAGTGAGAAATAGATACAAGAGAGAATTACTTTATATCAGAGGAAAAATGGGGGAGGTCTATTGGGATACATTTTATTGATTGATTTATTGTGTTTAATGCCACTTTCAGCTATATCATGGCAACCAGTTTTAGTGGTGGAAGAAGTTGGAATACCCGGAGAGAACACCGACCATGGGCAAAGCAACTGGTAAGCTTTATCGCTTGCGGCTGCGAGTCGAGTGCACCCTTTTTAGCTCACCTTTCGAAAGGCAATGTGAGCTTTTGGCATCCGTCGTCCATTAACTTTTTACATTTTAATCTTCTCCTCTGAAACCGCAAAGCCAATTGATCTGAAATTTGGTAGGAAGCATCTATGGAAGGTCCTATATAAATCTTGTTCATTTCGTCCCAATCCATTAACAAACATGGCCGCCACAGGCAATTCTTGTTTCTGATTGGCCGATTGTTTTAAATCTTTTCCTCTGAAACCGCTTTGCCAAATGAACCGAAACTTTGTAGGAAGCATCTATGGAAGGTCCTCTATAAAGATTGCTCATTTCGTCCCGATCCATTAACAAACATGGCCGCCACAGGCAATTCTTGTTTCTGATTGGTTGATTTCTAAAAAAATCTTCTCCTCTGTTAAAAGAAAGATACAATGTAACTCTTGCCTAAACTGTTAAAAGAAAAATAACTCTTAATATTATCTCCCTTAGAAATTAACTAATGCTGATATAGTGTAACATGTTTATTCTATACATTACAAGTAGGTATTCACATTTTAATATTCTTTTTAGCAAACCTTTCCAAAGGCAATGTGAGCTTTTGCCATCACTTGGCATCCGTCGTCCGGTAACTTTTTACATTTTAATCTTCTCCCCTGAAACCGCAAAGCCAATTGATCTGAAATTTGGTAGGAATCATCTATGGAAGGTCCTATATAAAGATTGCTCATTTCGTCCCGATCCATTAGCAAATATGGCCACCACAGGCAATTCTTGTATCTGATTGGCCAATTTTTTTAAATCTTCTCTGAAACCGCTTTGCCAAATGAACCGAAACTTTGTAGGAATCATCTATGGAAGATCCTCTATAAAGATTGCTCATTTCATCCCGATCGGTTAACAAACATGGCCACCACAGGCAATTTTTTTTTTCTGATTGGTCGATTTCTAAAAAAAGTCTTCTCCTCTGTTAAAAGAAAGAAAATCTTGATATTATCTCCCTTAGAAATTAACTAATGCTGATATAGTGTAACATGTTTATTCTATACATTACAAGTAGGTATTCACATTTTAATATTTTTTTTAGCAAACCTTTCCAAAGGCAATGTGAGCTTTTGCCATCACTTGGTGTCCGTCGTCTGTCATCCGTTTACTTTTCACATTTTAATCTTCTCCTCTGAAAACCCTCAGCCAAATGAACTGAAATTTGGTAGGAAGCATCTATGGAAGGTCCTCTCTAAAGAGTGCACATTTTGTTATGATCCATTACCAAACATGGCCACCACAGGCATTTCTTGTATCTGATTTTTTTAAATCTTCTCCTCTGAAACCGCTTGGCCAAATGAACCGAAACTTGGTAGGAAGCTTCTATGGAATGTCCTTTATAAAGATTGCTAATTTCGTCCCGATCAGTTAACAAGCATGGCTACCACCGAAACTTGGTAGGAATCATCTATGGAATGTCCTCTATGAAGATTGCTCATTTCGTCATGATCGGTTAGCAAACATGGCTACCACCGAAACATGGTAGGAAGCATCTATGGAATGTCCTCTATGAAGAGTGCACATTTTGTTATGATTCATTACCAAACATGGCCACCACAGGCATTTCTTGTATCTGATTGGCCGATTTTTTTAAATCTTCTCCTCTGAAACCGCTTGGCCAAATAAACCGAAACTTGGTAGGAAGCTTTTATGGAATGTCCTTTATGAAGATTGCTAATTTCGTCCCAATCGGTTAACAAGCATGGCTACCACCGAAACTTGGTAGGAATCATCTATGGAATGTCCTCTATGAAGATTGCTCATTTCGTCATGATCGGTTTGCAAACATGGCTACCACAGAAACATGGTAGGAAGTATCTATGGAATGTCCTCTATGAAGATTGCTCGTTTCGTCCCGATCGGTTAGCAAACATGGCCACCACATGCAATTCTTGTTTCTGATTGGTCGATTTCTAAAAAATCTTCTCTTTTGAAACTGCTTAGCCATATGAACTGAAACTTGGTAGGAAGCATCTACATGTATGGAAGGTTCTGTATTAAGTTTTCTCAAAGCAGAATGAATGGTGAGCGGCACAGGCTCAGCCCACTGAGCCTCTAGTTTATTATTTACAAAGCCGGGCACGAACCCACTCCATATTGGTGATAGGCTTGTATGAGTTGTTTGGTAATCCAACTACCTAACTCATGGAGCCACCCACTCATGACCCAGGCCTTACATTTTTATTCAAAATGAAGGGAACAAAACTTAGTGTGCATGACATGTTACAGAAAAAAAATTATCAAAGTACACTGTATGCTAATTTATATTGTAAAAACTTTGCTAGATTTGAATGACATAATATGTTAGTCCTCTTCTTCAGAGACCTCCCATTCTCCATTAAAAAAGTGGCCTTATAAAAGGGATGGAATCTCTTGAGGAGGGACAATTTAGTAGTATTTTACTACATCAACACACCTGAAATATGTGGCATAATAAAAGGTGTGGCCTTATAAGAGGGGTGGTCCTTTGGTGGGTGTGGCCTTATAAGAGAAGGGGGTACAGTGTACATATTGCGATTTTCTTTATCTTACAAAATGTTTCCAACACTGAAGAGTTGAATAAAATAGAGATTTGGATTGTCAAAACCCTGGAAACTTCATTGACAAAATAGTGCTTCATAACAGCCATTTTCTTTATCTGATAAAGTTGTGTCTAACATTGAAGTGTTTTTATGGTTGAACAAAATAGAGAGTTTAATTTGAATTGTCAAAACCCTGGAAAATTCATTGACAAAAATTTGTCATAATGGCCATTTTCTTAAATCTTACATGTATAGAGTGTATCAATGCAACACTCTATTTGTTTATGGTTGAATAAAATAGAGAGTTTGATTTGAGTGGTCAAACAGTGAAAACTTCATTGACAAAATATATGAAAGTGCTTGTTAGCATTAACAGCCATTTTCTTTATCTTATAAAGTTGTTTATAACATAGAATCGTTTTTATGGTTGAATAAAATGGAGAGTTTAATTTGAATCATCAAAACCCTGGAATCTTCATTTACAAAAACTAAAGTGCTTGATAACATATAATTATTGACCATAATTTGTTGACATATTTTCTTCCTTTAATTGATTTTTACCCCGACAATAAGATACTTATATTATGGTATCAAGGACGAGTCGTCAGATCTAATGGTAAAATATTTTGTAAAACCATTTACTAGTGCAATTGATTTCTTTAAAAAAAAACCACCACTTGATGATGAAAAGCTGACTGTTATAATCAGTTTTATTATATATGTATGTGTTGTATAGCTGACTGTTATAATCAGTTTTATTAGTTCACCTGGACCAAAGGTCCAGGTGAACTATTGCCATCACTTGGCGTCCGTCGTCTGTCGTCTGTAAACTTTTCACATTTCAAGCTTCTTCTCCGAAACCACTTGGCCGATTGGAACCGAACTTAGCAGGAATGTTCCTTGGATGGTCCTCTACAAAGTTACTGTTTTTCGTTCCAGTCGGATATTCAATATGGCTGCCAGGGCCAATAATATGCTCTGATTGGCTGACATTTCAAAGATCTTCTTCTCCGAAACTAATGAACTGACTGAACCCAAACTGTAAAGGAATGATCATTGGAATGTCCTTTACCAAGTTACTGTTTTTTATGCCGATCGGAAATCCAAGATGGCCACCATCGCAGGACATAGATTAACATTGGACCCTATGGGAAAATGTTCAAATGCCTTCTTCTCAGAAACTACAAATATGATTAAAGCCAAACTGTACATGAATGTTCATTGGATGGTCCTCTACAATCTTAAGGTTTTTTGTTCCGATATGAAATTCAAAATGGCGGCTACGGCAGGACTTAGTTTAACATTGGACCCTATGGGAAAAATGTTTCAAAATGCTTCTTCTCTGAAACCACTTGGACAGTTGAAACCAAACTGCCCAGGAATGATCATTGGAAGGTCCTCTACAAATTTTCTGTTTTTTATGCCGGTCGGAAATCCAAGATGGCCGCCACCGCAGGACATAGATTAACATTGGACCCTATGGGAAAATGTTCAAATGCCTTCTTCTCAGAAACTACAAATATTATTAAAGCCAAACTGTACATGAATGTTCATTAGATGGTCCTCTACAATCTTAAGGTTTTTTGTTCCGATATGAAATTCAAAATGGCGGCTACGGCAGGACTTAGTTTAACATTGGACCCTATGGGAAAAATGTTTCAAAATGCTTCTTCTCTGAAACCACTTGGACAGTTGAAACCAAACTGCCCAGGAATGATCATTGGAAGATCCTCTACAAATTTTCTGTTTTTTATGCCGGTCGGAAATCCAAGATGGCCGCCACCGCAGGACATAGATTAATATTGGACCCTATGGGAAAATATTCAAATGCCTTCTACTCAGAAACTACAAATATGATTAAAGCCAAACTGTACATGAATGTTCATTAGATGGTCCTCTACAAACTTTACGTTTTTTGTTCCGATATGAAATTCAAAATGGCGGCTACGGCAGGACTTAGTTTAACATTGAACCCTATGGGAAAAATGTTTCAAAACGCTTCTTCTCTGAAACCACTTGGATAATTGAAACCAAACTGCCTAGGAATGATCATTGGAAGGTCCTCTAGAAATTTTCTGTTTTTTATGCCGATCGGAAATCCAAGATGGCCGCCACCGCAATACATAGATTAACATTGGACCCTATGGGAAAATGTTCAAATGCCTTCTTCTCAGAAACTACAAATATGATTAAAGCCAAACTGTACATGAATGTTCATTGGATGGTCCTCTACAATCTTAAGGTTTTTTGTTCCGATATGAAATTCAAAATGGCGGCTACGGCAGAACTTAGTTTAACATTGGACCCTATGGGAAAAATGTTTCAAAATGCTTCTTCTCTGAAACCACTTGGACAGTTGAAACCAAACTGCCCAGGAATGATCATTGGAAGGTCCTCTACAAATTTTCCGTTTTTTATGCCGGTCAGAAATCCAAGATGGCCGCCAACGCAGGACATAGATTAACATTGGACCCTATGGGAAAATATTCAAATGCCTTCTACTCAGAAACTACAAATATGATCAAAGCCAAACTGTACATGAATGTTCATTAGATGGTCCTCTACAAACTTTACGTTTTTTGTTCTGGTATGAAATTCAAAATGGCGGCTACGGCAGGACTTAGTTTAACATTGGACCCTATGGGAAAAATGTTTCAAAATGCTTCTTCTCTGAAACCACTTGGACAGTTGAAACCAAACTGCCCAGGAATGATCATTGGAAGGTCCTCTACAAATTTTCTGTTTTTTATGCTGGTCGGAAATCCAAGATGGCCGCCACCGCAGGACATAGATTAACATTGGACCCTATGGGAAAATATTCAAATGCCTTCTACTCAGAAACTACAAATATGATTAAAGCCAAACTGTACATGAATGTTCATTAGATGGTCCTCTACAAACTTTACGTTTTTTGTTCTGGTATGAAATTCAAAATGGCGGCTACGGCAGGACTTAGTTTAACATTGGACCCTATGGGAAAAATGTTTCAAAACGCTTCTTCTCTGAAACCACTTGGATAATTGAAACCAAACTGCCTAGGAATGATCATTGGAAGGTCCTCTACAAATTTTATGTTTTTTATGCCAATCGGAAATCCAAGATGGCCACCACCCCAATACATAGATTAACATTGGACCCTATGGGAAAATGTTCAAATGCCTTCTTCTCAGAAACTACAAATATGATTAAAGCCAAACTGTACATGAATGTTCATTGGATGGTCCTCTACAATCTTAAGGTTTTTTGTTCCGATATGAAATTCAAAATGGCGGCTACGGCAGGACTTAGTTTAACATTGGACCCTATGGGAAAAATGTTTCAAAATGCTTCTTCTCTGAAACCACTTGGACAGTTGAAACCAAACTGCCCAGGAATGATCATTGGAAGGTCCTCTACAAATTTTCTGTTTTTTATGCCGGTCGGAAATCCAAGATGGCCGCCACCGCAGGACAGATTAACATTGGACCCTATGGGAAAATATTCAAATGCCTTCTACTCAGAAACTACAAATATGATTAAAGCCAAACTGTACATGAATGTTCATTAGATGGTCCTCTACAAACTTTACGTTTTTTGTTCTGGTATGAAATTCAAAATGGCGGCTACGGCAGGACTTAGTTTAACATTGGACCCTATGGGAAAAATGTTTCAAAATGCTTCTTCTCTGAAACCACTTGGATAATTGAAACAAAACTGCCTAGGAATGATCATTGGAAGGTCCTCTACAAATTTTATGTTTTTTATGCCGATCGGAAATCCAAGATGGCCACCACCGCAATACATAGATTAACATTGGACCCTATGGGAAAATGTTCAAATGCCTTCTACTCAGAAACTACAAATATGATTAAAGCCAAACTGTACATGAATGTTCATTAAATGGTCCTCTACAAACTGTACGTTTTTTGTTCTGGTATGAAATTCAAAATGGCGGCTACGGCAGGACTTAGTTTAACATTGGACCCTATGGGAAAAATGTTTCAAAATGCTTCTTCTCTGAAACCACTTGGACAGTTGAAACTAAACTGCCCAGGAATGATCATTGGAAGGTCCTCTACAAATTTTATGTTTTTTATGCCGGTCGGAAATCCAAGATGGCCGCCACCGCAGGACATAGATTAACATTGGACCCTATGGGAAAATATTCAAATGCCTTCTACTCAGAAACTACAAATATGATTAAAGCCAAACTGTACATGAATGTTCATTAGATGGTCCTCTACAAACTTTACGTTTTTTGTTCTGGTATGAAATTCAAAATGGCGGCTACGGCAGGACTTAGTATAACATTGGACCCTATGGGGAAAATGTTTCAAAACGCTTCTTCTCTGAAACCACTTGGATAATTGAAACCAAACTGCCCAGGAATGATCATTGGAAGGTCCTCTACAAAGTCTCTGTTTTTTTATGCCGATCGGAAATTCAAGATGGCCGCCACCGCAGGACATAGATTAACATTGGACCCTATGGGAAAATGTTCAAATGCCTTCTTCTCAGAAACTACAAATATGATTAAAGCCAAACTGTACATGAATGTTCATTGGATGATTCTCTACAAACAATACGTTTTTTGTTCCGATATGAAATTCAAAATGGCGGCTACGGCAGGACTTAGTTTAACATTGGACCCTATGGGAAAAATGTTTCAAAATGCTTCTTCTCTGAAACCACTTGGACAGTTGAAACCAAACTGCCCAGGAATGATCATTAGAAGGTCCTCTACAAATTTTGTGTTTTTTATGCCGGTCGGAAATCCAAGATGGCCACCACCGCAGGACATAGATTAACATTGGACCCTATGGGAAAATGTTCAAATGCCTTCTTCTCAGAAACTACAAATATGATTAAAGCCAAACTGTACATGAATGTTCATTGGATGGTCCTCTACAAACTTTGCGTTTTTTGTTCCGATATAAAATTCAAAATGGCGGCTACGGCAGGACTTAGTTTAACATTGGACCCTATGGGGAAAATGTTTCAAAACGCTTCTTCTCTGAAACCACTTGGATAATTGAAACCAAACTGCCCAGGAATGATCATTGGAAGGTCCTCTACAAGGTGTGTGTTTTTTATGCCGATCGGAAATCCAAGATGGCCACCACCGCAGGACATAGATTAACATTGGACCCTATGGGAAAATGTTCAAATGCCTTCTTCTCAGAAACTACAAATATGATTAAAGCCAAACTGTACAAGAATGTTCATTGGATGGTCCTCTACAAACTTTACGTTTTTTGTTCCGATATGAAATTCAAAATGGCGGCTACGGCAGGACTTAGTTTAACATTGGACCCTATGGGAAAAATGTTTCAAAATGCTTCTTCTCTGAAACCACTTGGACAGTTGAAACCAAACTGCCCAGGAATGATCATTGGAAGGTCCTCTACAAATTTTCTGTTTTTTATGCCGGTCGGAAATCCAAGATGGCCACCACCGCAGGACATAGATTAACATTGGACCCTATGGGAAAATGTTCAAATGCCTTCTTCTCAGAAACTACAAATATGATTAAAGCCAAACTGTACATGAATGTTCATTGGATGGTCCTCTACAAACTTTGCGTTTTTTGTTCCGATATAAAATTCAAAATGGCGGCTACGGCAGGACTTAGTTTAACATTGGACCCTATGGGAAAAATGTTTCAAAACGCTTCTTCTCTGAAACCACTTGGATAATTGAAACCAAACTGCCCAGGAATGATCATTGGAAGGTCCTCTACAAGGTGTGTGTTTTTTATGCCGATCGGAAATCCAAGATGGCCACCACCGCAGGACATAGATTAACATTGGACCCTATGGGAAAATGTTCAAATGCCTTCTTCTCAGAAACTACAAATATGATTAAAGCCAAACTGTACAAGAATGTTCATTGGATGGTCCTCTACAAACTTTACGTTTTTTGTTCCGATATGAAATTCAAAATGGCGGCTACGGCAGGACTTAGTTTAACATTGGACCCTATGGGGGAAATGTTTGAAAACGCTTCTTCTCTGAAACCACTAGAACAGTTGAAACAAAACTGCCCAGGAATGATCATTGGAAGGTCCTCTACAAATTTTATGTTTTTTATGCCGATCGGAAATCCAAGATGGCCGCCACCACAATACATAGATTAACATTGGACCCTATGGGAAAATGTTCAAATGCCTTCTTCTCAGAAACTACAAATATTATTAAAGCCAAACTGTACATGAATGTTCATTGGATGGTCCTCTACAAACGTTAGGTTTTTTGTTCCGATATGAAATTCAAAATGGCGGCTACGGCAGGACTTAGTTTAACATTGGACCCTATGGGAAAAATGTTTCAAAACGCTTCTTCTCTGAAACCACTTGGACAATTGAATCCAAACTGCCCAGGAATGATCATTGGAAGGTCCTCTACAAAGTTTCTGTTTTTTTATGCCGATCGAAAATTCAAGATGGCCACCACCGCAGGACATAGATTAACATTGGACCCTATGGGAAAATGTTCAAATGCCTTCTTCTCAGAAACTACAAATATGATTAAAGCCAAACTGTCCATATGTGTGTACATTGGATGGTCCTCTACAAACTTTACGTTTTTTGTTCCGATATGAAATTCAAAATGGCGGCTACGGCAGGACTTAGTTTAACATTGGACCCTATGGGAAAAATGTTTCAAAACGCTTCTTCTCTGAAACCACTTGGATAATTGAAACCAAACTGCCCAGGAATGATCATTGGAAGGTCCTCTACAAGGTGTGTGTTTTTTATGCCGATCGGAAATCCAAGATGGTCACCACCGCAGGACATAGATTAACATTGGACCCTATGGGAAAATGTTCAAATGCCTTCTTCTCAGAAACTACAAATATAATTAAAGCCAAACTGTGCATGAATGTTCATTGAATGGTCCTCTACAAAATATACGTTTTTTATTCTGATATGAAATTCAAAATGGCGGCTACGGCAGGACTTAGTTTAACATTGGACCCTATGGGAAAAATGTTTCAAAATGCTTCTTCTCTGAAACCACTTGGACAGTTGAAACCAAACTGCCCAGGAATGATCATTGGAAGGTCCTGTTTTTTATGCCGATCGGAAATCCAAGATGGCTGCCACCACAGGTCATAGTATTAACACAGAACCATATGGGGAAAATACAGAAATATATTCTTCTCTGAAGCTATTGCACTGATTGAACCTAAACTGTGCATCAATCATTGGAAGGTCCTTTACAAACTTTGTGTTTTTTATGTTGATCGTAATTCCAAGATGACATAGTTTTTACATAGGACCAATTGGTTTTTTTATTACCAGGTGAACGATACAGGCTCTTGTGAGCCTCTGGTTATATATGTATGTGTTGTATAGCTGACTGTTATAATCAGTTTTATTATATATGTATGTGTTGTATAGCTGACTGTTATAATCAGTTTTATTATATATGTATGTGTTGTATAGCTGACTGTTATAATCAGTTTTATTATATATGTATGTGTTGTATAGCTGACTGTTATAATCAGTTTTATTATATATGTATGTGTTGTATAGCTGACTGTTGTAATCAGTTTTATTATATATGTATGTGTTGTATAGCTGACTGTTATAATCAGTTTTATTATATATGTATGTGTTGTATATTGTTCTTTGAAATATAAGGACAGTAATAAGCTTTGTATAATGATCTTTCTTCTTTAATGGTTTGTGACAAAGTAAGGCCAAAACAAATATTAAGTTTGTTTCCCCCTTTAGCTGTGGTACCGTATCTCTTAATGGTCTTCCATGATATAACAGAAATATTGTTGAAAGTAGCGTTTAACACCATAAAACCAAACCAAATCTTTTTATTTCTTGACCATCAAATAAAAAATAAAAGACTACTGTTTAGATCTACTGTTTTGCAGCTAGTATCCTCCCATGCCTTGGAACCACAAAAAAAGCTGTGAAGTCAAAGAATGTTACAGTAGTCTGTCCCCCTTCTTATATGGCCACCCATTCTACAATGAAAAAGTGGCCTGGGCTTCAAAGAGTGCTGGCCTTTCTTAAGGAGGGTATTTTAGTACTATTTTACAGGGAATCTGAAATCTGGCCTAATAAGAGGTGTGGCTTTTGTTGGGAGTGATTATATGAGAGGGAACTACTGTATTATTATAAAGGTATCTAAATTTTGTTTAAGTGGGGATAGGGTGGAGTAATTTCTGTATTTCTGGAAATGGGATTGTGCCTACTTACATGTAGTACAGATTACAAAGTGTTTATGTGTACTGTATTTGAAAGTATTACTGACTTTATAGAATAACAGCTGTCATGAAGGTCGAGACAGACATTAATGCTAGTTATAACATTGAGTCTGATAGGATGATCTGCCATACTAGTGATAATGTATGTGAAGACCTTCATAACTGGTGTTATTGTTTTTATTTGTAGCCATAATGTGTTTGATGTCACTGTGAAATCAAAGGGAAAATGTCCAAATTAACAATAAATTAAATTACATTTAAAATTTATAAACTGTCAATTAGATGTTTGTTGTGAGATGTGTGTCATCAAAGACAAAAAGAAAAAAGAGATACAACCAACTTTAATTAGATTGGGGAACCAGTGAGGGGAAACAAACATTTAATTTTAATTATAGTGTGGTTCTGATGAGGGGAAAACAAGCATATAATTTTGATTACATGTAGAATGGGGTACTGTGGAGGGGAAAATAAGCATATAATTTTGATTACATGTAGAATGGGGTACTGTGGAGGGGAAAACAAGCATATAATTTTGATTACATGTAGAATGGGGTACTGTGGAGGGGAAAATAAGCATATAATTTTGATTACATGTAGAATGGGGTACTGTGGAGGGGAAAATAAGCATATAATTTTGATTACATGTAGAATGGGGTATTGTGGAGGGGAAAATAAGCATATAATTTTGATTAGATTGGGGTACGGGTGAGGAGAATGAACATTTTATTTTAATTAGAGTGTGGGTACCGGCGAGGGGAAACAAACATCTGTTTAATTACAGGTAGAAAGGGGTACTGAAAAGGGGAAAACGGGCATCTAATTTTTATTAGATTGACGGACTGGTGAGGGGAAAACAAACATACAATAAAACGAACACTGTGAGATCAAAATTACTGATAGATTAAATTATATTATAAATTGGAACCTGTGAATATCTAATTAAATTTATATGTTTGTAGTTACATGTTAATTAGAGCATCATCAAAGAATTTTTTTTTAATTAGATTGGGAATCAATAGCCATGAGGGGAAAACAGGTATATAATTTTGATTTGATTGGGGTACTGGTGAGGGGAAGACAAACACTTCCAGATCAAAATTACTGATAAATTAAATTATTAAAATTTAGAACCTGTGAATATCTAATTAAAATTAGATGTTTGTTGTTAGATGTTAATTAGAGTATAGTCAAAGAAAAAAAAGATAAAACAAACATCTAATTGCAATTCTAACATGACCTCCTTCTTTCGCTTTGTAAACAAACGAGCGATTTATTGATTGGGAGTAATCTCATTAGCACATGCGCCGGTGCATGTGACTGACTTTCCCGTCGAATTTGGCAGCATAAATTTTGTGCAACATATTCCGCGGACGTGAATATAAATAACCGTCTTCCAATCAAAGTATACTACCGTATTTGTACTCTTAGACATATCAGAATCGAAATAATTCATGGAAGCCAGAATGTGTTTTGAGTTTTAACATGGGTTGCACGATATTAGTAAATTTTATCTGCCAACCCATGTTAAAACTCAAAACACATTCTGGCTTCCATGATTTATTTCTTAATTAGATTGGAAGTACTGATGAGGGGAAACAAACATTTATATTTGTGGCCTACATTTTGTAATACAGCATGAACAGAGTTTCACAGTAAGAACACAACCTGTGTCATTATATCTTTTCTGTAAACAAACATTTTTATACGCCCGTCTTTAAGACGGGACGTATTATGGTATATCAATGTTCGTCTGTCCATCCGTTTCACATGTCGCGCTCTAACTTAAGAACCCCTTGGCCAATTCACTTCAAACTTCGCATAGTTATTGGAATTGATAGTATTATGGTCTATATACTTTTTGGTGAAATTTCAATTTTTCATTCCAGAGTTATGGGACTTTATTCATCAAATTGTAGGCGATTTTTCGTATGTCGCGCTGTAAATTGAGAACCCCTTGGCCAATTCACTTCAAACTTAGCACAGTTATTGGAATTGATAGTCTTACGGTCTGCATACTTTTTGGTGAAATTTCGATTTTTCATTCCAGAGTTATGGGACTTTATTCATCAAATTGTAGGCGATTTTTCATGTCACGCTGTAAATTGAGAACCCCTTCGTCAATTCACTTCAAACTTCGTACTGTTATTGGAATTGATAGTCTTTACTGATTTCTCAAAAAATGTTTAAATGATTTTTTTCAACTTTGGGGATGTGTATAGTTGGTTTTTTTTGTCAATACTAACGGTATGTCAAACTATTATAGTGTTTTATTTCAACATAGATATTATATAAATGTTCCAATTCATGTTTATGGTGCAGCTGTTGGTGAAATTTAGATTTTTCATTCAAAATTATGGGAAAGAAAGTCTTTACAAATATTGTATGAATGTTGACGACGGGCGTATCATGTGCTCTTGGCACAGCTGTTTATTTTATTTGTGGCCTACTACCACTGTCGTCAAAGAGCTCCGATCGAAAATGTTTGGTCAACATCCGGGATATTTTAAAGCGGTATTTTTAAAGCAGACACGGATAATTATCGTAAGTATTTATAAATATATTGTGTATATAATGTTTTGAATTATGATGCTTTATGATTGTTATTATTAATAATTTCATTTTTTGTCCAAATATCATTTATTTTTGCAGTGTAAAATTAGATTTTTCTATAAGTTATAAGGAACCCGGCTTAAAAATCATTACAATTAACTGAAATATCACTATATCTTGCATTTACGAATGAATTAAATGTGGCCGAAAAAGAAAAAAATATTGATGAATGATTAATTTTACTTAAAAATACTATTTTGTTGATGAAAAGTCAATTAGTAACTAGTTATACCTTAAAACATGATGTCAACAGATGTTTTTGAAATCCGGCTTGGTCAATATATAAACATGTATATAAACCGGTTGGGTCATTTAGGTGTAAAACCACTAATTAATTTCTTTAAGGTTTTCTACTAAATTTGTGTTTTTTCGAGCCTACCTGGTCATTTTATCTTAAGTTTAACCTTTCCAAGACCATACACTTTCTGAAACGTACATGATTCCTCTACGTTCTGTCAAAATATCAGGGCATGTTTAAAATCTTGCAGTGAAATGCCATGCTACGGAAAACACCTACTCTAAAAATAGCTCGGTCATCCCCAAGAAATTCAGTATTTATAGGTCATGCATCAAATCCTCTATAGAGGTATTAAAATACAACTAAATCCATCAATTTGGGCTCAAAATAATCCCTATTTATTTAACTTCAATTATCAATTTTAATTAGTCCATTCCATTCAGTAGTTTTCACAATACTACAAAGTGAAAGGAACTTTTTTCTTGAAAAGGAACTACTTTCGTATATGTTCCAAGCTCTGATTGGTGAATTAGTGGTTTGACACCTTTATAAATAACCGGGTTTGTCAGTATGTAAATACCACTGATCTTATTTTTATTGAGCATTATATTGCAATTTAACAATAGTTATGATTAGGAAATATCTCAAAGGCGATAAATACTGATCCATAGTATGAATATTCGCCATGGCTGCTAATTTCAGCTACAATAAGAAAATAGTTATTTCTATGTTAAATTGCTACTGTCGTGAACACTTGATTTTTTTTTGCTTTTTGTGGCACTGACATCACGGTTGGTGCTCAATACGCTACACTCACTTTAAGTAACTGTCCAGGCGCATCAATTGAGTAGTGGGATATTCTTTTTATGACGCAATATTTTAATTTTATACTCGTTGATAACGAAGTAAGTCACTCTGTGGAAATAACTTCATGGATACGATATTTAAGTTTCTTCACAGTAAAATGTTTACATTAACATTACAGATAAGCAAATTAACATAGGCTGTCGTATTGAGTTCCTTTCTGCACGGACGATTTTGGCAGTTTGTATACAAAGAAACTATTAAGTCAATAAGTGTACTCGATTAATGCAACGTTCGTTACAAGTTGTAATATGACAAATGTTCGTGCTTTGCTCACTGAAAATGGTCTGAGCCTATGTCGTTCACCTTTCATTCTGCTTTGAGGAAGCTTAATACAGACAGAACCTTCCATAGGTGCTTCCCACCAAAGTTCGGCTCACTTGGCTAAGCAGTTTCAGAGAAGAAGATTGTTAGAAATCGGCCAATCAGAAACAAGAATTGTCTGTGGCGACCATGTTTGTCAGCGGATCGGGATGAAATGAGCATTATTTATAGAAGACCTTCCATAGTTGCTTCATACCAAGTTTCGGTTCATTTGGCTAAGAAGTTTTAGAGGAGAAGATTATTTTTTTTAAATCTGCCAATCAGAAATAAGAATCGCTTGTGGCGGCCATGTTTGTTAACGGATCGGGACGAAATGAGTAATCGTTACATAGATACTTCTTACTAAGTTTCACTTCATTTGGTTGAGGCGTTTCAGAGGAGAAGATTAAAATGTGAATAGTTAATGAACGACGAACGAAAGACGACGGGCGCCAAGTGATGGTAAAAGCTCACCTTGCCTTTGGCAAGGTGAGCTAACAACAGTCATTGGGTAGATATGTCGCTCCATTCGGACACATTATTCTGATTCCGAGCCAACCAATCTTTGCTCTTTCTCCTTAATGCTGCATTCTTAGCGGAGAAGCAACAAATACCAATTTTATATTCTTTTGTTTGACAAGACCGCAGTTCGTACCCACCATCTATCGCACTCGAGACGAGCACGCTAACCATTACGCTATCGATGCAGTTCCCTATTTTTATTTTATTTTTATTATTTTTTTAATCAAAATTTCTTATTGTTCTTCAATATATTATTTGAAAACAAAAATTAATCCAAAACAATAAGAGTTACTTGATATCTATATAAACAGTGAGAGTTCCTACTTTTGTTCAAACACTCTTTGAATATTGCAATGATCCAACTGCATAGCAAATAAAGAAAAAGAATTATAAGTTCTATACAAAATCATGACCATTCTGTCGAAGGTGACTTGGCGAATGCCAATTCTGCACAAACCGTTTTGTATTTCTTTCTTTTAATGTTATACAAAACATCCACATGTAAAATATTTTGACTATGTGCTGTTGTTGTTTTTCACAACTTTTATTCATTGAAGACAATTTTTTGTTTTTTCTTTTTTCTTTTTATCAATTTGCAAGTCGAACATACCCTTGACAAATATTATAATGAACCTTAAATAAATTACAAAAAGGAAACATAATTGTGATATTGAGCTGTTTTCGCTATTCTTTAAATTTTTTGCATAGACAAAACCGGTTCTTCTGAAAAACAGTTTTTGGGACCCAACCGGAAAGTAGTGGCTGACAGAACCGGAACGAATGTACGTAAATAAGCATTGTGTTTTTTACTGTAGTAAATCTAAAACTATTCATGGTGGCACGCCAGTGCAAACTATCATGTATATAAGCATTACAAAGGGTTTGTGTACTTTAATTACACATATAGACTACTTTTTATAGCTTTATTTGATGATTTCAATCTCATTATTATCATTTTTCATTGTTTATGTCCATCATTTTATCTATATCTGAGTAATCTATTAAGTTAACCACAGAAACATATAGGTAAAAACAAACAAAAATAATCGACCGATAACGACATCTTCTGGATTCAAGATATAATAATACTATATGATCATAATACTTACTTTTTGTCGTCGCCTGTATGTCAAACATGCCTAATTGACTTGTACCGGAAGATGACAGAACAATTTCGACCGGAGCTCTTTGTCGACAGTGAATACAGCATGAACAGAAACTCACAGTAAGAACACAACCTGTGTCATTATTTCTTTATGTAAACAAACATATTGATATTTGTGGCCTAATACACCATGAACAGAGTTTCACAGTAAGAACACAACCTGTGTCATTATTTCTTTATATAAAGGATGATGAATTGAACAAATGCTACATATTGTGTTCTTCTTAGCTGTTATAGCTGATGATTCATTATAGTAAAAAAAATAGGTTGATTATGGCCAGAAAAATAAACATTATCATGGAGCTCAAAATTTAATATTCACTTAATTAGAAACCTTATTTTACATAATTACATGCAGTACACAAAAAAAAACGATCAGACCAGATTTCAGATGTGTCGAGATTGTGAAATACTGCATTTACATTTAATAAATTACCCCCCCTCCCCCCTCCTCAAGAAAGACCACTTTTTCATTACAGAAGAGTACTGTTTTGCTGATTTCAGCATTATTCTGTGTCATTAATTATTGTAAAATGATATTTAAGTTGGCAGAAAATGGAAAATAACAATAAATACATGCTGATTTTAATTATATTTCTTTTTCTTTCAACTTCTAATAGAGAATCTGTGCAGTGTTTTATTTTTGTTGTTTGTTGAACTATATTATCTGTAATGAGATCTAATTATCAAGAGAGAGAGGGTTTGGATCCCATTAACTAATTTAACTCTGCCACATTTTTATTCCTGGCCCAGAACTTTGATTTTCAACTTCATATGTCATCTCATGGTCTTTTTTTTATGTTCAGAGATGAGAGGTGATTTTTCATTTTCTTGGTTGATATATTGGCCACCTTGTAAGTTTTTTATCCCCCCGCGATAGCGGTGAGGGGATATAGTAATAGCGGCCGTCTGTCCATCCGTCACACTTTCTTGTTTACGCGATAACTTGAGTAAACATGGATCGATTTAAATAATTTTTATGCATGTGGCTTGTAATTATCATTATCTTGGATGGGTTTTAACATGGAAATATTTGAAGCAAGGGTTTTGGGGGAAAATCTTAGTTTTTGGTTGAAAAATCACCAATATTGAGAACTGTGTCTTGTTTATGCGATAACTTTAGTAAACATAGATAGATTTGAATACATTTTTGCATGTGGCTTGTAATTATCATTATCTTGGATGGGTTCTAACATGGAAATATTTGAAGCAAGGGTTTTGGGGGGAAATCTATATTTACATCAGAGGTTTACACAATGTTCAAAGTGGAGTACTTCCTGTATATTAATCAGATCATGCTGCAATATACTCCATCCTTCAATAACGTATGTTATACATTAAGACTGCAAGACTGCTTTCTATAAATATATAAAACTAAATATTATGCAAGTGCAGGGGGATACGTCACGCATTTAGGTGCTAGGCGGTACTTTTATTTTTTTATTATGCAGAGAACTGTTTCCCACATATTTCTGTTGTATGCTATGATTAGTTATTTGCAAGGAACCAATATTCGATTATTATTAATATCCTTTCAATTTCTCTATTTTTATGTCACATGATGATCGACTTCCTGTTCCCCTCACCTCATTGAACATAATAAAATACCATATGACATTATTGGAAATCCAGGTCCTGGTTTGGGAAAGACACAAATAGGGGGCCAGAGTAGCTCAGTGAGTTAGGTAGTTGTAGGGGCCCGGGTAGCTCAGTGAGTTAGGTAGTTGTAGGGGCCCCGGTAGCTCAGTGAGTTAGGTAGTTGTAGAGGCCCGGGTAGCTCAGTGAGTTAGGTAGTTGTAGGGGCCCGGGTAGCTCAGTGAGTTAGGTAGTTGTAGAGGCCCGGGTAGCTCAGTGAGTTAGGTAGTTGAAGGGGCCCAGGTAGCTCAGTGAGTTAGGTAGTTGTAGGGACCCGGGTAGCTCAGTGAGTTAGGTAGTTGTAGGGGTCCGGGTAGCTCAGTGAGTTAGGTAGTTGTAGGGGCCCGGGTAGCTCAGTGAGTTAGGTAGTTGTAGGGGCCCAGGTAGCTCAGTGAGTTAGGTAGTTGGATTACCTAGCAACTCATACAAGCCTATCACCAAATACGGCATGGGTTCGCGCCCGGTTTTGTAAATTACAAAAAATGGTGCACTCGACTCGCAACCGCAAGTGATAAGGTTTACCAGTTGCTTGCCCATGGTTGATGGTTCTCTCAGAGTACTCCGGCTTCCTCCACCACTAAAACTGGTCGCCATGATATAGCTGAAATATTGATGAAAGTGGCGTTAAACACAACAAATCAAATCACAAAAAAGTATGCCATACATTGTACATTTGTATATAAATTGTGTCTAAATTTCAACTAACAAAACAATTGAAATGAAATAGATTTGAATTGCTATTTTAATTTTTATTGGGAAGAGTGCATCTTAAATATACAGATCCAGTTATCAAGACAGGAGCATTGGGATCCCATTAACCAATTTAACTCCACTACATTGTTGTGCCTGTTGCAAGGCAGGACCTGCATTTCCAATTTATATGCCATTGTCCCTTTTTTTTTTTGGTGTTGAGTGAGAGGTGATTTTTTCGTTTTGTTGATATTGATGAAATTGCAGTCTTTGCACCAACCCACTTGCCCGAAGCCCTGGACAAGTAAAACTGGATTCGGACAAGTGAAAATTATGAAAGAATTTGTTTGAATAAATAGATAATTTTTCTAAATTTGGCTTTTGGACAAATAGGTGAAAAAATTAAGGCAAAGACTGTCACTGTTTAAACTTTATTTTCATGCACACTTAAATTGAAGAGTATCACCTATATCATAGGTAATGTATGTATAGACACAACGTTAATTAAGGTTTCTTATAATTTACCACAACCTTGTTGAATAATACAGTGAAACCTGTCTAAACAGAACCCTGAATACAGTGAAACCTGTCTAAACAGAATCCTGAATACAGTGAAACCTGTCTAAACAGAACCCTGAATACAGTGAAACCTGTCTAAACAGAACCCTGAATACAGCGAAACCTGTCTAAACAGAACCCTGAATATAGTCAAGCCTGTCTAAACAGAACCCTGAATACAGTCAAACCTGTCTAAACAGAACCCTGAATGCAGTCAAACCTGTCTAAACAGAACCCTGAATACAGTCAAACCTGTCTAAACAGAACCCTGCATACAGTCAAACCTGTCTAAACCGTACCCTTAATACAGCGGTATCCTGTATAAACTGAACTTTGAATTAATTCCAAATATAGGAAATCTTTGTTAATTTAACTTGTATAAACCAAACATCTGTCTGTTCTGAACACAAATGTTGGCCCCAAGGAGGCTTGCCTTAGGCAGGTTTAAAACTAACACTGCCATTAAATTATGACCATATTTTATAGCCATTTGACATCAGTCTTTTACATTTTGACGTTTAGTTTTATGGCATTTAATGCCACTTTCAACAATATTTCAGTTATATCGTGGCAGTCAGTTTTATTGGCAGAGGAAACCAGAGTACCCGGAGAAAACCACCGACCTGTCGCAAGTCACTGACAAACTTTATCACATAATGTTGTATCAAGTACACCTCGCCTGAACAGGATTCGAACTCACAACATCAGTGGTGATAGGCACTGATTGCACAGGTAGTTGTAAATCCAACTACCATACGATCATAACCACGGCGGCCCCATCACTGTTTCAAAGCACTCAAAAGAGAAATGCTAAATTCTCAGAAACCACAAACAATGTCTGACTCCCACACAACGTCAGATAAATTGATAATTTATAAGGATAAAGCAGGTTATAAATACAGTCTCAGGGGAGGTAATGAAATCAGTACAAAAAAAAGATTAAATTCATATTGATTAACGATTAACATGGTTTTATTTCAAAACAAAAGGGTTAATGATAATTAATATCACATAAAGTTGACTTGTTACAGTAATGAAGGGACATGATAATAATAATAGTAATAATAATAACACAGTTAACATAAAGCTAATCTTCCCTATGGCCCTTGAAGAATGAAAACAAATACAATAATAAAAATTATCCAGAGGTCATTTCTTGACCAATTTGGCTAAAATTTTCGCTGACAAACCCATCTTGATTTGCTTCATTAGTTTCATATAATTTTGTTATTTCGGATTTAAAAAAGAAATCAATTATTTGGGGTGTTTTTTTACTTGCATTACTTTTAATGGGATTCATGTTGTTACGTTTTTAGTTCTGTGTTGTGCCGTGCATCACGTAAAAACGATGTTCATTTCTTCTTTACTCCCATTTGTTTTATCTGTTAATTTATGATTTATTTATGTACACTGGTGTCCAACACTTTCCATATCAGATGATGTTCGTGTCGTTTAACAGTAACAGAACAGGTGTTGCGCGTGGAGCAGGAACTGCTAACCCTTCCTGAGCACACGAGTTCACCCCCAGTTTTTAGTGAGATTCATGCTTTAGTTTTCTGTGCAGTGTTTTGTAGATCTTTGTTTGTCCTTTTTCCTTTGTCCTTTGTATTGTCTGTATTTCCATTTACGGCTTCTGATTATCCTGTTGGTATCATCAAACTTTTCTTAAGCACAGATTGATATGAACATATGGACAGATGTTTAATTACCACAAGATAAAGGGGAGATAATATTATAGAGCAGCAAAGTTTACATTGTCACTTTAATAAGCTGATGATCTTAAAGGGATATTAAAGCTCATTTTGGTAATTTTTTGTATCTCATGAAAACTTGCAATTGGTTCAATAAATGATATTTATGAAACATTAAGCCGGTTTTTATCAATGAAACTTTGTAAAAGTGACATAATTCATTGATAATTCTGTCATATCTTGCAGTTTTTCCATTAATTGAATTTTTGCTTCCTGGACAAAAATTCATTTTGACCCTTTTAAGTGATATTTTAACGATATTAGGGATTATATGGGCATGCAAAGATTCATTTCGACCCTTTTAAGTGATATTTTAACGATATTAGGGATTATATGGGCGTGCAAAGTATTTTTGGATTGTTTTTACAATTAAATTGAAAAGAAACAACCTTCTTCACGAGTTGAAAAAAATATGTTAAAACGACCTTTAATATCCCTTTAAGACCTGCTGTCAGTTGTCTTTTAAGTGGAAGGAGAGTGGCATTATCCATATCCACAATTATGGCATTCATTTACATCCCTTCCTAATAAGTTTAGTTAGTGGTTGTGCCTCACGGTAGAGGATATAGGTCTTATACTGTGCCGCTGGATTTCCTTGAGACATAAATAAATGACTCCCGTTTGGAAAATGCCACACTTTTTACACGTTCAGTGGTAACATTTAGCACCCCCTAATGAGAAAGTTTTTTTTTATCCCAAAGGGATCCCCAGGGTAGAGCAATTGGTTAATGCAGGTATACCAATTTTATTAAGTAATATTTTCCAAATTCTTCCCTCCCCCTTTTTACAAGTAATAAAGCATGCTACATCGATTAACATTATATCTTATGTGTAAAGTTAAGGCCCCATTGTGACACTTTTGGTAATATATCTGAATCTTATTCCCCTAATTATTATAAAATGGACATATAATTGTCTTACTATCGTAGTTAAAATCTATAGAGATGTATTGGAAACAGATGACTATATATGATGTACAATTCACCAAGGTATTGGAAAAGGATCAGGGTCTCATCTCTGTTTAGTAATCAAATAAATATTACATGTAATTTATTTCTTAAAACTTTTCCATCATGGCTATATACAGGTAATATTGTAGTTTTCTTCGTTATGATTTCAGGTAATATTGTTGTTTTCTTGGTTATAATTTCAGGTAATATTGTTGTTTTCTTGGTTATAGCATCAGGTAATATTGTTGTTTTCTTGGTTATAACATCAGGTAATATTGTTGTTTTCTTAGTTATAACTTCAGGTAATATTGTTGTTTTCTTAGTTATAATGTCAGGTAATATTGTTGTTTTCCTCGTTTATAACATCAGGTAATATTGTTGTTTTCTTGGTTATAACATCAGGTAATATTGTTGTTTTCTTAGTTATAACATCAGGTAATATTGTTGTTTTCTTGGTTATAACAGGTAATATTGTTGTTTTCTTGGTTATAACATCAGGTAATATTGTTGTTTTCCTCATTTATAACTTCAGGTAATATTGTTGTTTTCTTAGTTATAATGTCAGGTAATATTGTCGATTTCTTTGTAGCATTGTAGACACACTTTCAGGTACGTTCTTTATTGTCGAGGGTCATCATGACCGTGATCATACGGTAGTTAGATTTATGATCAGTGCTTATCAACGCTATGGTTGTGAGTTTGATTCCAGCTCATGGTCAGGTGTAAATGTTTTCCAGTAACTTGTAGTATCACAGGTGTTACCTCCACAAATGAATCTTTTACCAGGCTTTCTGTGTCCACCATGTTAGAAAGGTTTCGTCATGGCTGTATACAGGTAATATTCTTTTCTTGATTTTAAATTCTTATTGTATTTTTTTTACCTAGATTGAATTAGGGGCCATCATGGCTGTGATTGTATGGTAGTTGGATTTACAACTACCCATGCAATCAGTGCCCATCACCACTAAAGTTGTGAGTTTGAACCCCATTCATGTCGAAGTGTACTCGATACAACATTATGTGATAAAGTTTGCAGTGACTTGCGACAGGTTGGTGGTTTTCTCTGGGTACTCCGGTTTCCTCCACCAATAAAACTGACTGCCACGGTGTAGCTGAAATATTGTTGAAAGTGGCGTTAAACACCATAGACCAAACCAAACCTATATTGAATTATCATGGTACAGAACCTGTTACATTGTAGATACATACATGTACAGAGTACATTCTCTTATCCTGTTACATTGTAGATACATACATGTACAGAGTACATTCTCTTATCCTGTTACATTGTAGATACATACATGTACAGAGTACATTCTCTTATCCTGTTACATTGTAGATACATACATGTACAGAGTACATTCTCTTATCCTGTTACATTGTAGATACATACATGTACAGAGTACATTCTCTTATCCTGTTACATTGTAGATGCATACATGTACAGAGTACATTCTCTTATCCTGTTACATTGTAGATACATACATGTACAGAGTACATTCTCTTATCCTGTTACATTGTAGATACATACATGTAGAGTACATTCTCTTATCCTGTTACATTGTAGATACATACATGTACAGAGTACATTCTCTTATCCTGTTACATTGTAGATACATACATGTACAGAGTACATTCTCTTATCCTGTTACATTGTAGATACATACATGTACAGAGTACATTCTCTTATCCTGTTACATTGTAGATACATACATGTACAGAGTACATTCTCTTATCCTGTTACATTGTAGATACATACATGTACAGAGTACATTCTCTTATCCTGTTACATTGTAGATACATACATGTAGAGTACATTATCTTATCCTGTTACATTGTAGATACATACATGTAGAGTACATTCTCTTATCCTGTTACATTGTAGATACATGTACAGAGTACATTCTCTTATCCTGTTACATTGTAGATACATACATGTACAGAGTACATTCTCTTATCCTGTTACATTGTAGATACATACATGTACAGAGTACATTCTCTTATCCTGTTACATTGTAGATACATACATGTACAGAGTACATTCTCTTATCCTGTTACATTGTAGATACATACATGTACAGAGTACATTCTCTTATCCTGTTACATTGTAGATACATACATGTACAGAGTACATTCTCTTATCCTGTTACATTGTAGATACATACATGTACAGAGTACATTCTCTTATCCTGTTACATTGTAGATACATACATGTACAGAGTACATTCTCTTATCCTGTTACATTATAGATACATACATGTACAGAGTACATTCTCTTATCCTCTTACATTGTAGATACATACATGTACAGAGTACATTCTCTTATCCTGTTACATTGTAGATACATACATGTACAGAGTACATTCTCTTATCCTGTTACATTGTAGATACATACATGTAGAGTACATTATCTTATCATGTTACATTGTAGATACATACATGTAGAGTACATTCTCTTATCCTGTTACATTGTAGATACATGTACAGAGTACATTCTCTTATCCTGTTACATTGTAGATACATACATGTACAGAGTACATTCTCTTATCCTGTTACATTGTAGATACATACATGTACAGAGTACATTCTCTTATCCTGTTACATTGTAGATACATACATGTACAGAGTACATTCTCTTATCCTGTTACATTGTAGATACATACATGTACAGAGTACATTCTCTTATCCTGTTACATTGTAGATACATACATGTAGAGTACATTCTCTTATCCTGTTACATTGTAGATACATGCATGTACAGAGTACATTCTTTTATCCTGTTACATTGTAGATACATACATGTAGAGTACATTCTCTTATCCTGTTACATTGTAGATACATACATGTACAGAGTACATTCTCTTATCCTGTTACATTGTAGATACATACATGTACAGAGTACATTCTCTTATCCTGTTACATTGTAGATACATACATGTACAGAGTACATTCTCTTATCCTGTTACATTGTAGATACATACATGTAGAGTACATTCTCTTATCCTCTTACATTGTAGATGCATACATGTACAGAGTACATTCTCTTATCCTGTTACATTGTAGATACATACATGTACAGAGTACATTCTCTTATCCTGTTACATTGTAGATACATACATGTACAGAGTACATTCTCTTATCCTGTTACATTGTAGATACATACATGTACAAAGTACATTCTCTTATCCTGTTACATTGTAGATACATACATGTAGAGTACATTCTCTTATCCTGTTACATTGTAGATACATACATGTACAGAGTACATTCTCTTATCCTGTTACATTGTAGATACATACATGTACAGAGTACATTCTCTTATCCTGTTACATTGTAGATACATACATGTACAGAGTACATTCTCTTATCCTGTTACATTGTAGATACATACATGTACAGAGTACATTCTTTTATCCTGTTACATTGTAGATACATACATGTACAGAGTACATTCTTTTATCCTGTTACATTGTCGATACATACATGTACAGAGTACATTCTCTTATCCTGTTACATTGTAGATACATACATGTACAGAGTACATTCTCTTATCCTGTTACATTGTAGATACATACATGTACAGAGTACATTCTCTTATCCTGTTACATTGTAGATACATACATGTACAGAGTACATTCTCTTATCCTGTTACATTGTAGATACATACATGTACAGAGTACATTCTCTTATCCTGTTACATTGTAGATACATACATGTACAGAGTACATTCTCTTATCCTGTTACATTGTAGATACATACATGTACAGAGTACATTCTCTTATCCTGTTACATTGTAGATACATACATGTACAGAGTACATTCTCTTATCCTGTTACATTGTAGATACATACATGTACAGAGTACATTCTCTTATCCTGTTACATTGTAGATACATACATGTAGAGTACATTCTCTTATCCTGTTACATTGTAGATACATACATGTACAATACATTCTCTTATCCTGTTACATTGTAGATACATACATGTACAGAGTACATTCTCTTATCCTGTTACATTATAGATACATACATGTACAGAGTACATTCTCTTATCCTGTTACATTGTAGATACATACATGTACAGAGTACATTCTCTTATCCTGTTACATTGTAGATACATACATGTACAGAGTACATTCTTTTATCCTGTTACATTGTAGATACATACATGTACAGAGTACATTATCTTATCCTGTTACATTGTAGATACATACATGTACAGAGTACATTCTCTTATCCTGTTACATTGTAGATACATACATGTACAGAGTACATTCTCTTATCCTGTTACATTGTAGATACATACATGTACAGAGTACATTCTCTTATCCTGTTACATTGTAGATACATACATGTAGAGTACATTCTCTTATCCTGTTACATTGTAGATACATACATGTACAGAGTACATTCTCTTATCCTGTTACATTGTAGATACATACATGTAGAGTACATTCTCTTATCCTGTTACATTGTAGATACATACATGTACAGAGTACATTCTCTTATCCTGTTACATTGTAGATACATACATGTACAGAGTACATTCTCTTATCCTGTTACATTGTAGATACATACATGTACAGAGTACATTCTTTTATCCTGTTACATTGTAGATACATACATGTACAGAGTACATTCTCTTATCCTGTTACATTGTAGATACATACATGTACAGAGTACATTCTCTTATCCTGTTACATTGTAGATACATACATGTACAGAGTACATTCTCTTATCCTGTTACATTGTAGATACATACATGTACAGAGTACATTCTCTTATCCTGTTACATTGTAGATACATACATGTACAGAGTACATTCTCTTATCCTGTTACATTGTAGATACATACATGTACAGAGTACATTCTCTTATCCTGTTACATTGTAGATACATACATGTACAGAGTACATTCTCTTATCCTGTTACATTGTAGATACATACATGTACAGAGTACATTCTCTTATCCTGTTACATTGTAGATACATACATGTACAGAGTACATTCTCTTATCCTGTTACATTGTAGATGCATACATGTACAGAGTACATTCTCTTATCCTGTTACATTGTAGATACATACATGTACAGAGTACATTCTCTTATCCTGTTACATTGTAGATACATACATGTAGAGTACATTCTCTTATCCTGTTACATTGTAGATACATACATGTACAGAGTACATTCTCTTATCCTGTTACATTGTAGATACATACATGTACAGAGTACATTCTCTTATCCTGTTACATTGTAGATACATACATGTACAGAGTACATTCTCTTATCCTGTTACATTGTAGATACATACATGTACAGAGTACATTCTCTTATCCTGTTACATTGTAGATACATACATGTACAGAGTACATTCTCTTATCCTGTTACATTGTAGATACATACATGTAGAGTACATTCTCTTATCCTGTTACATTATAGATACATACATGTACAGAGTACATTCTCTTATCCTGTTACATTGTAGATACATACATGTACAGAGTACATTCTCTTATCCTCTTACATTGTAGATACATACATGTACAGAGTACATTCTCTTATCCTGTTACATTGTAGATACATACATGTACAGAGTACATTCTCTTATCCTGTTACATTGTAGATACATACATGTAGAGTACATTCTCTTATCCTGTTACATTGTAGATACATACATGTACAGAGTACATTCTCTTATCCTGTTACATTGTAGATACATACATGTACAGAGTACATTCTCTTATCCTGTTACATTGTAGATACATACATGTACAGAGTACATTCTCTTATCCTGTTACATTGTAGATACATACATGTACAGAGTACATTCTCTTATCCTGTTACATTGTAGATACATACATGTACAGAGTACATTCTCTTATCCTGTTACATTGTAGATGCATACATGTACAGAGTACATTCTCTTATCCTGTTACATTGTAGATACATACATGTACAGAGTACATTCTCTTATCCTGTTACATTGTAGATACATACATGTAGAGTACATTCTCTTATCCTGTTACATTGTAGATACATACATGTACAGAGTACATTCTCTTATCCTGTTACATTGTAGATACATACATGTACAGAGTACATTCTCTTATCCTGTTACATTGTAGATACATACATGTAGAGTACATTCTCTTTTCCTGTTACATTGTAGATACATACATGTACAGAGTACATTCTCTTATCCTGTTCCATTGTAGATACATACATGTACAGAGTACATTCTCTTATCCTGTTACATTGTAGATACATACATGTACAGAGTACATTCTCTTATCCTGTTACATTGTAGATACATACATGTACAGAGTACATTCTCTTATCCTGTTACATTGTAGATACATACATGTACAGAGTACATTCTCTTATCCTGTTACATTGTAGATACATACATGTACAGAGTACATTCTCTTATCCTGTTACATTGTAGATACATACATGTACAGAGTACATTCTCTTATCCTGTTACATTGTAGATACATACATGTACAGAGTACATTCTCTTATCCTGTTACATTGTAGATACATACATGTACAGAGTACATTCTCTTATCCTGTTACATTGTAGATACATACATGTACAGAGTACATTCTCTTATCCTGTTACATTGTAGATACATACATGTACAATACATTCTCTTATCCTGTTACATTGTAGATACATACATGTACAGAGTACATTCTCTTATCCTGTTACATTATAGATACATACATGTACAGAGTACATTCTCTTATCCTGTTACATTGTAGATACATACATGTACAGAGTACATTCTCTTATCCTGTTACATTGTAGATACATACATGTACAGAGTACATTCTTTTATCCTGTTACATTGTAGATACATACATGTACAGAGTACATTATCTTATCCTGTTACATTGTAGATACATACATGTACAGAGTACATTCTCTTATCCTGTTACATTGTAGATACATACATGTACAGAGTACATTCTCTTATCCTGTTACATTGTAGATACATACATGTACAGAGTACATTCTCTTATCCTGTTACATTGTAGATACATACATGTAGAGTACATTCTCTTATCCTGTTACATTGTAGATACATACATGTACAGAGTACATTCTCTTATCCTGTTACATTGTAGATACATACATGTAGAATACATTCTCTTATCCTGTTACATTGTAGATACATACATGTACAGAGTACATTCTCTTATCCTCTTACATTGTAGATACATACATGTACAGAGTACATTCTCTTATCCTGTTACATTGTAGATACATACATGTACAGAGTACATTCTTTTATCCTGTTACATTGTAGATACATACATGTACAGAGTACATTCTCTTATCCTGTTACATTGTAGATACATACATGTACAGAGTACATTCTCTTATCCTGTTACATTGTAGATACATACATGTACAGAGTACATTCTCTTATCCTGTTACATTGTAGATACATACATGTACAGAGTACATTCTCTTATCCTGTTACATTGTAGATACATACATGTACAGAGTACATTCTCTTATCCTGTTACATTGTAGATACATACATGTACAGAGTACATTCTCTTATCCTGTTACATTGTAGATACATACATGTACAGAGTACATTCTCTTATCCTGTTACATTGTAGATACATACATGTACAGAGTACATTCTCTTATCCTGTTACATTGTAGATACATACATGTACAGAGTACATTCTCTTATCCTGTTACATTGTAGATGCATACATGTACAGAGTACATTCTCTTATCCTGTTACATTGTAGATACATACATGTACAGAGTACATTCTCTTATCCTGTTACATTGTAGATACATACATGTAGAGTACATTCTCTTATCCTGTTACATTGTAGATACATACATGTACAGAGTACATTCTCTTATCCTGTTACATTGTAGATACATACATGTACAGAGTACATTCTCTTATCCTGTTACATTGTAGATACATACATGTACAGAGTACATTCTCTTATCCTGTTACATTGTAGATACATACATGTACAGAGTACATTCTCTTATCCTGTTACATTGTAGATACATACATGTAGAGTACATTCTCTTATCCTGTTACATTATAGATACATACATGTACAGAGTACATTCTCTTATCCTGTTACATTGTAGATACATACATGTACAGAGTACATTCTCTTATCCTCTTACATTGTAGATACATACATGTACAGAGTACATTCTCTTATCCTGTTACATTGTAGATACATACATGTACAGAGTACATTCTCTTATCCTGTTACATTGTAGATACATACATGTAGAGTACATTCTCTTATCCTGTTACATTGTAGATACATACATGTACAGAGTACATTCTCTTATCCTGTTACATTGTAGATACATACATGTACAGAGTACATTCTCTTATCCTGTTACATTGTAGATACATACATGTAGAGTACATTCTCTTATCCTGTTACATTGTAGATACATACATGTACAGAGTACATTCTCTTATCCTGTTCCATTGTAGATACATACATGTACAGAGTTCATTCTCTTATCCTGTTACATTGTAGATACATACATGTACAGAGTACATTCTCTTATCCTGTTACATTGTAGATACATACATGTACAGAGTACATTCTCTTATCCTGTTACATTGTAGATACATACATGTACAGAGTACATTCTCTTATCCTGTTACATTGTAGATACATACATGTACAGAGTACATTCTCTTATCCTGTTACATTGTAGATACATACATGTACAGAGTACATTCTCTTATCCTGTTACATTGTAGATACATACATGTACAGAGTACATTCTCCTTTTAATCTGGATAATCGTGTGACCATGAATCGTATAGTAGTTGTATTTTCATCTCAACTAAAGATGTGAGTTTGAGTCCTGCTCATTGTGAAGTATACTTGATACAAAATTAAAAGATAAAGGTTGTCAGTGACTTGCTAGAGGTCAGTGGGATTTTTGTCTTGGTGTTCCCCTTTCCTCCACTAATAAACATTTTGTAAGGCTTTATGTGTGTTCACCATGAACCCCTGACAGACTTGATTGTACCAGTATATTTTTGCCTTGTTATTTGTGCTGCATGAACCCCTGACAGACTTAGTTGTACCGGTATGTTCTTGCCTTGTAATCTGTAGCATGGACCTCTGACAGACTTGGTCACATATTCTTTGCCATAGATATGTGTCCAACATGAACCCCTGTCATAATTAGTTGTATATTCCTGTGCTGTAATTACTTGTCAACCTTGAACTTAAATGATGGACGTGATTTCAACATCTGGACACACCCGCACCTGCTTGCAAGGAAAAGTTAAAATTTGTGCGGGCAGATGTAGCGTAGATATCATTACAGAGTATTTTGTAAGAAAAAAATACAATGTACAACTCTAATAAAGTGTGTCCGTGACTTTTGTATGGTAAATTTAACGACAGTGAAATTAAATAACTATAATTGTAATAATGATATATTACCTTTTTCTTTATATTACAGAAATGACTCTGGACAAGAAGACAACCTATGGCATGGTTTCTGTTGTGTGGTCGTTTTCTTTCTTGTCATCAGTCTGTTGGCGTTTCCTAATGGTAAGAAATTTAACTCTGTTAAGTGCAAGAAGGTAAACTATTAAAATAATCCCAGGGGCCATTGTGGTCGTGATCGTATTGTAGTTACAACTACCTGTGCAATCAGTGCCTATCACCACTAACGTTGAGAGTTCGAATCTCGCTCATGACGAGTTGTACTCGATACAACATTATTTGATAAAGTTTGTCAGTGACTTGCGACAGGTCAGTGGTTTCATCTGGGTACTCGGGTTTCCTCCAATAATAAAACTGACCACCACGATATTAATGAAATATTGTTGAAAATGGCATTAAACACCCTAACCCTAGAATACTCTGTTTTGGATAATGAACTCTGAGTATACAAGTTACAACTTGTCCAGGTGAATCCTAATTCATAAGCATGAGTTGAATTAAGAACATAAACTTTTTCACTTATGTTGATAAAAATAACTGAAATGTCAAATGAGAATTACGTGGGATTTCCAGGACCAACTTTTCCTGATAATTAATCTATTTTTTTCTTTGTAGGACCATTTACTAGACCACATCCAGGGATTTGGAGAATAGTCTTTGGTAAGTGTAATGAGGTTTTTCAATACCGTGGGCCATGTTAATAGTCCAGCCCATTTGTAATCTTATTATAGAAATGCCATGTAGAGATGGCCCATAAAATTTAAGGACTACCATACTATGTTTCTGCTTTTTTGAAAGTAATGCTCAAATTTTTTACTGCCTCGGTGAAGTTGGCCTAGAGTGTGGTAGATCAGTTGTTTGATCCCTGTTCGGGTTAAACCAAACAGTATACTATTAGTATATGCTGTCTTTTTGGCTGGAAGTTGAATTAATGTGTTAATACCTATAGACTGTTGTTTCAGTGAGTCAACTTTTGGTCTAGTACAAACAGACACCATCAACATTTCATTAAAAGCTAAAACTTATTCATATCATGACACTCAAGCCTTGTTACATGTATCATGAACTTGCATAAGTTATTTCATTAGATAATTTGAAGTAAATGGATGTGGTTGTAAATTTTCATAAGAAACTATCCAACTTTACACTTATGTACAAAATGAAGTAAAGGAACAGCACCCCTATTACTCAGGGCACAAAATGAAGTGAAGGAACAGCAACCCTATTACTCAGGACACAAAATGAAGTGAAGGAACAGCAACCCTATTACTCAGGGCACAAAATGAAGTGAAGGAACAGCAACCCTATTACTCAGGGCACAAAATGAAGTGAAGGAACAGCAACCCTATTACTCAGGGCACAAAATGAAGTGAAGGAACAGCAACCCTATTACTCGGGGCACAAAATGAAGTGAAGGAACAGCAACCCTATTACTCAGGGCACAAAATGAAGTAAAGGAACAGCAACCCTATTACTCAGGGCACAAAATGAAGTGAAGGAACAGCAACCCTATTACTCAGGGCACAAAATGAAGTGAAGGAACAGCAACCCTATTACTCAGGACACAAACTGAAGCAAAGGAACAGCAACCCTATTGCTCATGGCATTCCACTCATTTTCAAGTAGGAGGTGATAATCCTAAAGTAGAAAGGAAGGAATTTTTCTAGCCTTCCCCAGAGTCTGGTAATTACTGGACCCTTTCCCAATGAAAATTATTCTAAAATCATGCATAATTCACAAAATTTTCATTCTTATCACTTTATTTTGATTCCCAATTTGAGCAATTTAGAGTGCAAAAAAAAAAACCTGTATGCGAAACAAAACCATTTTGAAAACAAAGTAACCGTGGGGAAAAAATGCAATTAGACTGGCAATTTGTCATTTTCCCGACTTGTGGAATGCCCTGATTACTGTTCTAGATTTCACTGTCACAGTAGCATCTTCAATAATGAACCGAACTAAAATAAGTGTCAGTACAGTTGTACAAAACAAATATTAATTAACATTTCAGGTTTGAGTGTCCTGTACTTCCTGGTCTTGATCTTCATACTTTTCCAGAATCGTCAGGATGTCAGGAAAATGATAGAATGGCTTTATCCTGATTTAAAAGGAGTACGACTTCCTGATAAGGTTTGTAGACTTAATGTGGGGAAAGTATGCAAATTAGGATTCATAGCAGTTTTAAGTACATTTGTAATCAATCAGAAATCGTATTCAAAATCTAACATTTTGACTAAAAAATTTGTGCAAATTTTATATTTACCTGCAATGTACGTATATGTTATATATTGTCTCCTTCAAAATAAATAATGTTTTTGAAATCAAATGTACATATGTATATAAAAATATAACTTTTTTGCAGGTTTAGGAGAAAATGGATCAGAAATCTGTATTATATATTATAACTTAATAGGGATTATTTTTTTATTTAGGAATATGCAGTGAATTGTTCACAGATTGACATTGGTAGAATTTGGTCACATCTGGATCTGTTTGCCTTGGCACACTTCCTTGGTTGGATGTTAAAAGCTTTATTAATAAGACATTATGGTATCCTGTGGACTATAAGTGTATTGTGGGAAATTTCTGAGGTGAGTAATGTTCAGCCGATTTTATTGATGATAGCTTCTCTATAAACTTTGGGGGCCATCGTGATCATATGGTAGTTGGATTTACAGCTACCTGTGCAATCAGTGCCTATCACCACTAAAGTTGTGAGGTCGTTGCGAGCTGTACTTGATACAACATTATGTGATTTGCGATAGGTCGGTGGTTTTCTCTTGTCATTGATTTGCGACAGGTCGGTGGTTTCCTCTACCAATATAACTGAAATATGTTGAAAGTGGCGTTAAACACCATAAACCAAACCTATTAGCTTTGAGACAGTCTTGTTGGTTTAATGGCTTCGCATGTTCACCTCGAGTGCGGTAGATCCCTGGTTTGATTCCTTTTCACTTCAAACCAAAGACTAAAAATTTGTATCTCCGCTGAGCACACAGCATTTAGATGTGAGAACAAAGATGGCCTGGCTCATATTCAGGATTTGTCAGAGTGGAGAGACTCTGTTTCAGTGAGCTTGCACTATAAAAAATGTAGCTTGGCATGTTGGTCTAGTATTAAATAGACTTAATTGTCATTTCATTGTAGAGTAACTAGGTCTCGCCATGGTATAGCTGAAAAATTGCTCACTTGGTGTTAAATAACAATCACTCACTCACTCTCTATATGCTTTGAAAATGCTTTATAATCATAAATTTGTAAAAGATTAGAGATAAATTTTTATGACATGCATATGTATGTTCACCATGGTTGGTAATAGCAACAGTTCTCCTGGAAATCTACATTTCAAAATCCTGTAAGTGTCCAAGAAAAGTGTTCTGTTAGATAGGCTGGTTTTTAACATTAGACAGATTCACTATTTATCGCATCTGTGGTGTAATGGTTAGCATGCTCGCCTCGAGTGCATTAGATCGTGGGTTCGAGTCCTGATCAGGTCAAACCAAAGACTATAAATTTGGTATTTGTTGCTTCTCCACTAAACACACAGCATTAAGGAGAAAGAGCAAAGACGGGTTGATTCGGAATCAGGATAATGTGTTCGAGTGGGCCGACATGTCTATATGTGGACTTGTTTCAGTGAGCTAACACTATAAGTGTGTTGATCAAGTACAAAGCAGACATCATCATCATCTCATTGAAAATGATCTTGTTCTCGCCATGATATAGCCAGACTTGCCTACCCTTACGATTTTGGCGTAAGGCTCACAATTTTTTGGGCTATCTTACGCCCTTACGATTGTTGTCAATTTCCTTACAATTCGACAAATTTGTGGTATTTCCGGGAAGTTTTTGGTTCCGGTCCGTCATTTCATTGCAGTTCCGTATATTATAGATTGTATCAGCATTTCCGGTTATTAAAAAAACGATGTCAAAACGTCAAAATTTTGATAATAAACCCAAAATCGATTTAAAATGTTAACAGTATGTGGTTATATCATATGCCATTCACAATATGTGTAGTTTCTGTGCTTAAAATTGCATTTTGTGATTTAAAAAAAAAGAGCCTTAGCCCTTACTATTTTTTATCTCAACTTACTATTTTTTTTCAAGCATCTTACGATTTTTAGCAAAAAGGGGTAGGCAAGTCTGTATAGCTGAAAAATTGCTGAGTTGGCTTTAAACAACAATCATTCACTCAATCACTATTTTTGTTTCAATTACAGATGGTATTTTGTCATTTACTACCAAACTTTGCAGAATGTTGGTGGGACTCTCTGATACTTGATATACTGATATGTAATGGTCTAGGTATATGGGTGGGGATGATTATATGTAAAAAAATGGAAATGAGGAATTATCACTGGGAAAGTATCAAGTAAGTCTAAGAAACTCAGTTATACAGTCAAACGTGCCCCAATGGTCACCTTGAATTAACGGTCACCAGGTGTAAACTGCCAGTTTAAAACCCTCCTGACCAAATTTATGTGATATTTTAACTCAAATAAGCGACTACTTCATTAATGCAGTCAACGATCACTCAAAGTTTATCCCATCTTATCAGTTTACCAGTATTTAACGGTCAATTATATCATTCTAGACTTTCTGAATAATTGGTTATTAACTTTCATGGTGTTCTTAGTACATGATTGTCCCTATATTAATCTGTCTAATCATTAAATAATGAACTACAATCAAACCTGTATTAAGAGGTCATGACCTTTGGGACAATGAAAAAGTGGCCTTATAAGGCAGGTGACGTCTTAAAAGAGGTTCAATTCATATGAAATTTTCTATGACGGGACAAAAAAAAGGTGACTGGTTAAGAGAGGTGACTGCATGGGCAGGTTTAACTGTAATTAACTGTAAATCGTTTTGAAAAACATCAGAACATTACAAAGCAACAGCCATTTTTCCCCAATAAAATGCATGCAGGATAAATACCAATCTCTACCCAGAGTTGTCGGTCCTACACTCTACTCTCTTCAATCTCTGTCAACGCCTAAAAATTAGTCTACCTATGTATTAAACTGGTTTCCTTTTTATAAAATATTACCAGTGTAATGTTCAGCAACTATAGAAGCTATTACAACAAGGAACCAGAACAGCGCTGTATGACTGATCGCCGTATAAAAAATAATCCCTTATCTTCGTTTGAAAATAAACAAAGAAGCTTCTCAAATATTAGTTATATGGTATTCTTTACATATTTTACAATATATGGGGGTCATTATAACCGGTTTATATCAAGTTACCCTTTAATAAACGGATTTTGCCAAGATTCTTGGCATATAGGCATTGACAGAGATTGGAGAGAGTGTAAGGACCGACAATTCTGGGTAGAGATTGGATAAATACATGTATAGAATAACAGCAGTCATGAAAGTCGAGACAGACATAATCACTAGTATCACAGCCAAGACCAACAGGAGGTGGCTTCATAATGTTTGACATCACACTGACCGATAATTTTCAGTACCGATATTATGAAAAGTCCCTTGATACTGGAAATATCCCTCGATAAATGTATATATTACTGAGAAAAAATTATGTCGTGAATGTATATATTATTGAGAGAAAAAAATCTGTTGGCCAAATCATTTATACAAGACAGCCACTATTACTAAAAAAATAGGAATTTAAAAAATGGTAGAAATTCTACATTTTAAGCTGCAAAAAAAGTTGAAATTTGAACTTTAAGTACAAGATAATGAAATTGTTTAACTTGTTTTACAGAGATATACATTTTTTACTTTGTTTTACAGAGATATACATGTTTTAACTTGTTTTACAGAGATATACATTCAACATCAGGTAAAATAAGAAGAGCAGTGTTACAGTTTACACCAGCCAGGTACGTAGTAGTGTAATAACTAGGAACCTACTTATTTTTTATAGAGTTTAAATTCGGACGTTTTTATAAATTCTTTTATATATGACTGCAAAATTTGTAGTTGTTATTATAGCATGAGTTTGTTTTCATTGTTGTTTTTCGTCTGTGGATACAATATTGTTTCACAATAATTTAAGTTCTATTTAAAAATTTTACACAATGATCATTGCTACAGAAAAAAGGTTCATAATGGTAATGGGAATTCTAACCTTACTAGTTTCCAAAACAAGAGGCCCAAAGTGACAAACAATTTTCAACTTGCAGTGGTCGTATCAAGCTACCAACAGGCGTTAGTTCTTAATTTGAATAATTTGAAGTAAAAATAGTCTGCTCATACTACCTGAATTGTTACTTTAATTTACCCTGACAATTCATGATCAAATACTTGGCTAATTCAAACTAAAGCAGTTTATCATTTTGTCATGAGAATGTTTGATCGTATTTTAAAGTGTTTTTAAGAACATATTCAATGTCTTATAATATTGTGACATCGAGAATTTATATTTGTGTTTTAATCATAAATGCTTGTAAATAAAAGTTCGAAATAATTACATGAAATATTAAAATAAACTAATTAATTCTGCTTATGAAATATAAAGGGAAATATCTTAGTGTGGAAATATCTTTGACCTGTGAATGTATACTTGTATGCATGAACATTTTTACTTGATTAAATCACCAATTAACATTGAGCATTAATCATTTCTACATGGGGAAAAAAATAAGTCAACAATTTTAATTCTATTTCCAGCTGGACACATGTTGGATGGTTAGATCCTAATTCCTCCTACATGAGAATTGTAGCTGTGTGTATCATAATTGTTTTCTGGCAGGTAAATCTTTGTTTAGCATTCCTAGGGTCAGGGGTCAGTGATTTATAGTTTACTCCATCAATAACCTCTTTAGGGTCAGGGGTCAGTGATTTATGGCTTACCCCATCAATAACCTCTAGGGTCAGAGGTCAGTGATTTATGGTTTACTCCATCAATAACCTCTTAGGGTCAGAAGTCAGTGATTTATGGTTTACTCCATCAATAACCTCTTAGGGTCAGAGGTCAGTGATTATTGGTTTACTCCATCAATAACATCAGGTCAGGGGTCAGTGATTTATGGTTTACTCTATTATTAAACTCTTTAGGGTCAGGGGTCAGTGATTTATGGTTTACTCCGTCAATAACCTTTTTAGGGTCAGGGGTCAGTGATTTATGGTTTACTCCATCAATAACCTCTTTAGGGTCAGGGGTCAGTGATTTATGGTTTACTCCATCAATAACCTCTTTAGGGTCAGGGACCAGTGATTTATGGTTTACTCCATCAATAACCTTTTTAGGGTCAGGGGTCAGTGATTTATGGTTTACTCCATCAATAACCTCTTAGGGTCAGAGGTCAGTGATTTATGGTTTACTCCATCAATAACCTCTTAGGGTCAGGGGTCAGTGATTATTGGTTTACTCCACCAATAACCACTTTAGGGTCAGGAGTCAGTGATTTATGGTTTACTCCATCAACAACCTCTTTAGGGTCAAGGGTCAGTGATTTATGGTTTACTCTATTATTAAACTCTTTAGGGTCAGGGGTCAGTGATTTATGGTTTATTCCATCAATAACCTCTTTAGTGTCAGGGGTCAGTGATTTATGGTTTACTCCATCAATAACCTTTTTAGGGTCAGGGGTCAGTGATTTATGGTTTACTCCATCAATAACCTCTTTAATGTTAAATGAATTGAGTATGTTTTAATGACTATTTGCAATTTTTCATGTGGTTATTTTTAGGAAATGGATTAATATAAGCATTACGCTTGTTTCTGAATCCTATGTTTTATTGTATTATGAAGAAAAAAAATTATATGTTATTTATCAATAAAATATGTTTAAGTCAAGAACCTCTCTAGGGTCAGGGGTCAGTGATTTATGGTTTACTCCATCAATAACCTCTTTAGGGTCAGGGGTCAGAGGTGTATGGTTTACTCTGAAACAACTGGGCATATTTTAGCCAAGTTAGATTGGTATGGTCCTTTATTTGTAACCTTTAAAATTATATTAGATAATTCCACTTTCTATCCAAGATGGCCACCGTTACGAAGATTTCTATACTTTAAGCTAAAAATTGTATCTACATTAAAATGAGTTGTTTGATAAATTTTTCTTATTAATCACTCGGATTTTAAATTTTATGCTCATTTGCCAATAACAGTATTTCAACCAAGGTTCAGGCAAACAATCCTCTCAAACAACTGGACAAATTTAAGCTAAACTTGAATATTTGCTCTTGTAGTGGTCTGTTTTCAAATTTGTTTCAAACACTAACAGTACCATTTTTCTTCCATTACTGAACTAAGAATAAAAAAATAAATCCGGAAGCCACAATAAACAAGAAAGACAACTCTGTTTGTCATAAATGTTTAAAGCACAAATAAGACAAAATAACAAGTGAGTGAATGATTGTTGTTTTATGCCAAGTGAGCAAAATTGTTCAGCTATTTCATAGAGCAAGCTACATTAGATGACATGGTAATGATGTCTGCTTTGTACTAGACCAACATGCATAGTTAGAGTTTTTAGTGCTAGCTCATTGAAACAACAGTCTGTCGGTAGAATTGTCACTCAATTTGACACATTATCCTCACAATGTTCTTACTACTTAATGCTGCATACTTAAAACAAATAGCCCATAGGGATCAAACCCACCATCTACCACACTAACTATTACACCATGGAGTCAGTTAAAATACAAAAGAAGCATCATTTCAAGGACAGTGAAGAGATTATTTCTTATATTTTTCAGTTGGCAGAATTAAATACATTTTTCCTGAAGCATATATTAGAGATACCAGAGTCACACCATTTAAATCTGTGGAGACTTTTACTCATTTGTTTGATCTCAGCTCCAACTATTAGGTAATTATTTATAGTCTCAGTTCCAAGAAGATTTTGAAAATATCAAAGGGTTAATTAGAAGCCTTAAATCTAAGGACAGACAAAACAATTGTCAAAAGAAAAAGAACAAAAGGAGAAATAATGATCTACAAAACACCACACAGAAAACTAACCCTACTAAAAACTGGGGAGAGCTCGGGTGCTCTGGAAGGGTAGTCAGCTCTTGCTCCAATAATTAGGTAATTTTCTTTGATTTCAGCTTCAATAATAAGTCTCAAGAATTGAAAAGATCAGTTTGATCCCACGTCAGTAGTGTTAGAATCAAATATTGTGGGTATTATATCAGTTATAAAACAATGAGGCATTTAAAGAGGGGTACTGGACAACATAGAATTACCTGACAAAAACAAGTAAAAATGGTAATAATTGGGTTTGGGTTAGGTCTGGTGTTTTATGCCACTTTCAGCAATATTTCAGTTATATCATGGCGGTCAGTTTTACTGGTGGAGGAAACAGGAGCACCAACAGAAAACCACCGACCTGTCACAAGTCACTGACTAACTTTATCACATAATGTTGTATCGAGTACACCCCGCCTGGGTGGGATTTCGAACTCACCACTTTTAGTGGTGATAGGTACTGATTGCATAGGAAGTTGTAAATCCAACTACCATGCGGTCATGACCACAACGGCCCCTAGTAATAATTGGTCCCCATCCAATACACCTGTATATTTAACAGAAGATATATTTTTTCTATATTGTAGACAGTGGTATGTCTATGTAACAGATGTACAGTGTAGAAGGGTAGGAATGCAGTGCTGGATGTTCTGGTGAGTTTTATATTCAGAGATGTAAGGGAAACAGTCGTACTGGGAATGGAAAGAAAATTCATTCCTTTTGTTGTAAACATGTATGTGCATTGCTTTCCAAATATTTCTTGCTAGGGGGGAAAATTTTAAATTCCCAGAATTTTGAGTCTAATTCTTGGAAAAACAAGAACTGATAAAAATCCTTTTTATGATATTTTTTTTTAAAGAACATCTTGTGCTTAAAACAATTTTAACAAAATTTTAAAAATTCTAAAGTGGAAAATATTTGCCTTGTGGAACCTTACTGATTTTTCTTATCTACTTCTTCACTTTTTGTAATATCTGTACTAAGTTCATCCAAAGGTCAAATGCAGCTAAGGTATAAAGAAAATACCTGTGTTTCCACTAAATCCTACCAACCCTATTTACTGTAAAGTTTTCATTGCAATTTTTGGACAATCACTGTATATTGATTGGTTGATTGATGTTTAATACCAACTTTACCAGTATTTTAGCTGTACCATGGTGTGAACAAATTTTATATATTAATTTAGATCACTGTATAACCTAGACAAAAACACACAAAAAAGATAAAAAAAAAAAAAACATTTTGCCTTCCTATCTACCCTTTTTTTTCTTTCAAGGAACACAGATTTTTCCCTTGGCCTAACTTGTTTTGTATTTACATCCTTGTTTTATTTCCAGTGCCATAACGTTGACAGAGGCCATATGTTGTTGTAAGTTTGGGTTAGAATTGTTTAAACAGACGTCTGTTGCTTACATTATACTATGGCTGTGTATACAGGTGAGTTTTAAATAGATTTACAGTCATCGGTTAAATCGGAAGCGGGGGTATAAATAGCTGTGGACGGAACAAACATTCAGATTGTTCATTATTTTGACCACGGTTATCTCGAGAAGGAAAAATCAATGATACATAGTTACTTTTGGAGCAAAATATTTGACAGGCATGGTCACTAGTGTTCCTCCCTACGAAACTTTCAGTCTTATTAAAAATAATATTCTTCATCAGTCTAAAAACTACAAAAATCACTTTGAAAATTCAAATTTCTGAGGTATGTGACCTTTAGGTCGCATTGGTCATGTGACATACAGTTTCATAAATATGCTGTTCATATCAAATGATTAGCTTCGCCCACAAATTTTGTCGTTAGACACTAACGCAAATGCCGCTTTAAATGTCTAAAGGGTTTTTGTCAAGTTTATAAAACTGCATCAGTGGTGTAATGGTTAGCATGCTCACCTCAAGTTCAGTAGATCATGGGTTCAAGCCCTGATCGGGTCCAACTAAATACTAAGAAATTGGTATTTGTTGCTTCTCCACTAAGCATGCAGCATTAAGGAGTAAGAGCAAAGACTGGTTGACTCGGACTCGGGATAATGTGTCTAAATGGGGCAACATTTCTGCCTGGGGACTGTTATTTCATTGAGCCAGAACTATAAAGATCCAACTAAGTGTGTTGGTCGAGTACAAAGTGGACATCATCATCTCAACGAATGTAACTTGCTCTCACCATGATATAGCTGACAAATTGCTCATTTGACTTGAAGCAGCCATCAAGCACTCCTCATTCAATTTTATATACAAACAAACATCATTACTGGTATGTCGAATAAGGCATTTGATCAATTATTTGCAAACTTTCACTTTGATCTATGCACATGATAAAAACCCATTGCATACATTGTGTGTTGGTACAAGACTTTGTATCAGGTCGAGCCTGTTGTGTGAACCAGTATCACTGCAAGTCGCTATTGATGTCACTTACGTCGCCATCCTTGATAAACATACTATCGTTGAAATGTTTTGCTGGAAAAGACCTTCCTATCATCTCACATCTCAGACTTTGCCTTCTATGTGATATTGCTATGAAAAATCAATTCTCACACAACCAATCAACAATAGTATATATATATATATATATATATACACATCTGAAAATTAAACCAAACAGTGTTAGAATTAGATTTTTGAGCTGTCAAATTTTTGTTCTTCCCTCGACGGGATTTGAACTCACACCATTGATACACTGCAGCACCAATTGCTTAGCCTTATGTCCAGTGCCCTCGACCACATCCGCTATATATGAAGATAATGATATAGATATTTTCCTGTAGCCAGACCTTTTCAAAAGTTAATAATAATATCATTATATTTGTTTTTACAGATAATTGGTAGTGGATTATGTGTTTATTTGTGTACCTTGTCAACAGTTAATAATAATATCATTATATTTGTTTTACAGATAATTGGTAGTGGATTATGTGTTTATTTGTGTACCTTGTCAACAGTTAATAATAATATCATTATATTTGTTTTACAGATAATTGGTAGTGGATTATGTGTTTATTTGTGTACCTTGTCAACAGTTAATAATAATATCATTATATTTGTTTTTACAGATAATTGGTAGTGGATTATGTGTTTATTTGTGTACCTTGTCAACAGTTAATACTAATGTCATTATATTTGTTTTACAGATAATTGGTAGTGGATTATGTGTTTATTTGTGTACCTTGTCAACAGTTGATAATAATATCATTATATTTGTTTTACAGATAATTGGTAGTGGATTATGTGTTTATTTGTGTACCTTGTCAACAGTTAATAATAATATCATTATATTTGTTTTTACAGATAATTGGTAGTGGATTATGTGTTTATTTGTGTACCTTGTCAACAGTTGATAATAATATCATTATATTTGTTTTACAGATAATTGGTAGTGGATTATGTGTTTATTTGTGTACCTTGTCAACAGTTAATAATAATATCATTATATTTGTTTTTACAGATATTTGATAGTGGATTATGTGTTTATCTGTGTACCTTGTCAACAGTTGATAATAATATTATATTTGTTTTTACAGATAATTGGTAGTGGATTATGTGTTTATTTGTGTACCTTGTCAACAGTTAATAATAATATCATTATATTTGTTTTACAGATAATTGGTAGTGGATTATGTGTTTATTTGTGTACCTTGTCAACAGTTAATAATAATATCATTATATTTGTTTTTACAGATAATTGGTAGTGGATTATGTGTTTATTTGTGTACCTTGTCAACAGTTAATAATAATATCATTATATTTGTTTTTACAGATAATTGGTAGTGGATTATGTGTTTATTTGTGTACCTTGTCAACAGTTGATAATAATATCATATTTGTTTTTACAGATAATTGGTAGTGGATTATGTGTTTATTTGTGTACCTTGTCAACAGTTAATAATATCATTATATTTGTTTTTACAGATAATTGGTAGTGGATTATGTGTTTATTTGTGTACCTTATCAACAGTTGATAATAATATTATTATATTTGTTTTTACAGATAATTGGTAGTGGATTATGTGTTTATTTGTGTATCTTGTCAACAGTTAATAATAATATCATTATATTTGTTTTACAGATAATTGGTAGTGGATTATGTGTTTATTTGTGTACCTTATCAACAGTTGATAATAATATTATTATATTTGTTTTTACAGATAATTGGTAGTGGATTATGTGTTTATTTGTGTACCTTGTCAACAGTTAATAATAATATCATTATATTTGTTTTACAGATAATTGGTAGTGGATTATGTGTTTATTTGTGTACCTTGTCAACAGTTAATAATAATATCATTATATTTGTTTTACAGATAATTGGTAGTGGATTATGTGTTTATTTGTGTACCTTGTCAACAGTTGATAATAATATCATTATATTTGTTTTTACAGATAATTGGTAGTGGATTATGTGTTTATTTGTGTACCTTGTCAACAGTTAATAATAATATCATTATATTTGTTTTACAGATAATTGGTAGTGGATTATGTGTTTATTTGTGTACCTTGTCAACAGTTAATAATAATATCATTATATTTGTTTTACAGATAATTGGTAGTGGATTATGTGTTTATTTGTGTACCTTGTCAACAGTTAATAATAATATCATTATATTTGTTTTACAGATAATTGGTAGTGGATTATGTGTTTATTTGTGTACCTTGTCAACAGTTAATAATAATATCATTATATTTGTTTTACAGATAATTGGTAGTGGATTATGTGTTTATTTGTGTACCTTGTCAACAGTTAATAATAATATCATTATATTTGTTTTACAGATAATTGGTAGTGGATTATGTGTTTATTTGTGTACCTTATCAACAGTTGATAATAATATTATTATATTTGTTTTTACAGATAATTGGTAGTGGATTATGTGTTTATTTGTGTACCTTGTCAACAGTTAATAATAATATCATTATATTTGTTTTACAGATAATTGGTAGTGGATTATGTGTTTATTTGTGTACCTTGTCAACAGTTAATAATAATATCATTATATTTGTTTTACAGATAATTGGTAGTGGATTATGTGTTTATTTGTGTACCTTGTCAACAGTTAATAATAATATCATTATATTTGTTTTTACAGATATTTGATAGTGGATTATGTGTTTATCTGTGTACCTTGTCAACAGTTGATAATAATATTATATTTGTTTTTACAGATAATTGGTAGTGGATTATGTGTTTATTTGTGTACCTTGTCAACAGTTAATAATAATATCATTATATTTGTTTTACAGATAATTGGTAGTGGATTATGTGTTTATTTGTGTACCTTGTCAACAGTTAATAATAATATCATTATATTTGTTTTTACAGATAATTGGTAGTGGATTATGTGTTTATTTGTGTACCTTGTCAACAGTTAATAATAATATCATTATATTTGTTTTTACAGATAATTGGTAGTGGATTATGTGTTTATTTGTGTACCTTGTCAACAGTTGATAATAATATCATATTTGTTTTTACAGATAATTGGTAGTGGATTATGTGTTTATTTGTGTACCTTGTCAACAGTTAATAATATCATTATATTTGTTTTTACAGATAATTGGTAGTGGATTATGTGTTTATTTGTGTACCTTATCAACAGTTGATAATAATATTATTATATTTGTTTTTACAGATAATTGGTAGTGGATTATGTGTTTATTTGTGTACCTTGTCAACAGTTAATAATAATATCATTATATTTGTTTTACAGATAATTGGTAGTGGATTATGTGTTTATTTGTGTACCTTATCAACAGTTGATAATAATATTATTATATTTGTTTTTACAGATAATTGGTAGTGGATTATGTGTTTATTTGTGTACCTTGTCAACAGTTAATAATAATATCATTATATTTGTTTTACAGATAATTGGTAGTGGATTATGTGTTTATTTGTGTACCTTGTCAACAGTTAATAATAATATCATTATATTTGTTTTACAGATAATTGGTAGTGGATTATGTGTTTATTTGTGTACCTTGTCAACAGTTGATAATAATATCATTATATTTGTTTTTACAGATAATTGGTAGTGGATTATGTGTTTATTTGTGTACCTTGTCAACAGTTAATAATAATATCATTATATTTGTTTTACAGATAATTGGTAGTGGATTATGTGTTTATTTGTGTACCTTGTCAACAGTTAATAATAATATCATTATATTTGTTTTACAGATAATTGGTAGTGGATTATGTGTTTATTTGTGTACCTTGTCAACAGTTAATAATAATATCATTATATTTGTTTTACAGATAATTGGTAGTGGATTATGTGTTTATTTGTGTACCTTGTCAACAGTTAATAATAATATCATTATATTTGTTTTACAGATAATTGGTAGTGGATTATGTGTTTATTTGTGTACCTTGTCAACAGTTAATAATAATATCATTATATTTGTTTTACAGATAATTGGTAGTGGATTATGTGTTTATTTGTGTACCTTATCAACAGTTGATAATAATATTATTATATTTGTTTTTACAGATAATTGGTAGTGGATTATGTGTTTATTTGTGTACCTTGTCAACAGTTAATAATAATATCATTATATTTGTTTTACAGATAATTGGTAGTGGATTATGTGTTTATTTGTGTACCTTGTCAACAGTTAATAATAATATCATTATATTTGTTTTACAGATAATTGGTAGTGGATTATGTGTTTATTTGTGTACCTTGTCAACAGTTGATAATAATATCATTATATTTGTTTTTACAGATAATTGGTAGTGGATTATGTGTTTATTTGTGTACCTTGTCAACAGTTAATAATAATATCATTATATTTGTTTTACAGATAATTGGTAGTGGATTATGTGTTTATTTGTGTACCTTGTCAACAATTAATAATAATATCATTATATTTATTTTACAGATAATTGGTAGTGGATTATGTGTTTATTTGTGTACCTTGTCAACAGTTAATAATAATATCATTATATTTGTTTTACAGATAATTGGTAGTGGATTATGTGTTTATTTGTGTACCTTGTCAACAGTTAATAATAATATCATTATATTTGTTTTACAGATAATTGGTAGTGGATTATGTGTTTATTTGTGTACCTTGTCAACAGTTAATAATAATATCATTATATTTGTTTTACAGATAATTGGTAGTGGATTATGTGTTTATTTGTGTACCTTATCAACAGTTGATAATAATATTATTATATTTGTTTTTACAGATAATTGGTAGTGGATTATGTGTTTATTTGTGTACCTTGTCAACAGTTAATAATAATATCATTATATTTGTTTTACAGATAATTGGTAGTGGATTATGTGTTTATTTGTGTACCTTGTCAACAGTTAATAATAATATCATTATATTTGTTTTACAGATAATTGGTAGTGGATTATGTGTTTATTTGTGTACCTTGTCAACAGTTGATAATAATATCATTATATTTGTTTTTACAGATAATTGGTAGTGGATTATGTGTTTATTTGTGTACCTTGTCAACAGTTAATAATAATATTATTATATTTGTTTTACAGATAATTGGTAGTGGATTATGTGTTTATTTGTGTACCTTGTCAACAGTTAATAATAATATCATTATATTTGTTTTACAGATAATTGGTAGTGGATTATGTGTTTATTTGTGTACCTTGTCAACAGTTAATAATAATATCATTATATTTGTTTTACAGATAATTGGTAGTGGATTATGTGTTTATTTGTGTACCTTGTCAAGAGTTAATAATAATATCATTATATTTGTTTTACAGATAATTGGTAGTGGATTATGTGTTTATTTGTGTGCTTTGTTTGCCAGAAATTGGAGGTGGAAGGTAAGGCATAGTGTAGTATTTGTTATTGTTGAAAAAGTGTAAAATCATGGCTGTCTTACTACATATATACAATAGTATTATAATTAATGTAATCACTTAATTAAATTTCATTTTATCAACCAATCAATATCAATCAAACAGCAGTACTGTTTTGCTGTTATATAAAATAAAGAAATTTCAACATTAATACAATATCAAAGAAAATTAATCTAATTAAGAAATAATTCATGGAAGTCAGAATGTATTTTGAGTTTTAACATGGGTTTGCAGATGAAATTTACTAATATCTGCCAACCCATGTTAAAACACAATTTGGCTTCCATGAATTATTTCGATTCTGATATTGCTTAGAGTACAAATACGGTTGGAAGACATTAATTTATATTTACGTTTGCGGACAATGTCGCACACAATTTATGCTGTCAAATTCGAGCAGACGATAATTCATCAACATGTACATTTACGGCAAGAAAGTCAGTCACATGTTCCTGTGCATGTGCTAATGAGATTATACCCAATCGATAAATCGCTTGTTTGTTTACAAATCGAAAGAAGGACGTCAAGTTAGAATTAAAGTTATATGTTTCTTGTATCTTTTAAAAAAATGTTTGTAATAGCAATACACTTACATCTAACGACATCCTGGGGTCACATCAGGGTTCATATTTTCAAATGACAAATCAGAAAATGAACCTGTCAATTCTTCAGGTATTAAAATCTAATACATGCTCAGAGCTGTTCCTTATTGGTCAATATGTTTAACTGTCTTGTGTGCTGTTGGATGGTGAAAGATGAATGAAAAGTTACCTGACATGACCCCATGTGGAATGTTACAAGACGTTACTGCATCACACACAAAAATGCAAGAAAAAGATAAAGCAAATATCTAATTTTAATTCTAACATGACGTCCTTCTTTCGCTTTGTAAACAAACGAGCGATTTATCGATTGGATATAATCTCATTAGCACATGCGCCAGCACATGTGACTGACTTTCCTGTCGTAAATGTACATATTGATGAATTATCTGCTCGAATTTGGCAGCAAAAATTGTGTGCAACATTGTCCGCAAATGTAAATATAAATTACCGTCTTCCAATCAAAGTATACTATCGTATTTGTACTCTTAGACATATCAGAATCGAAATAATTCATGGAAGCCAGAATGTGTTTTCAGTTTTGCGATTTATTTCTTAATTAGATTGGATGAAAACAAACAAATTATAATCAGTAAACTTAAAATACTGCAATACAAAAAAATGAAACTTTTGTTACACAGATCAGTTATCTACATGATGTGGTCACTTCCTAATCCTCCATAACAAAAACCTGTTGCACTTTTAATCAGCGTACTGTACATAAATATATGTCGGATACCAAAAAATCACATGATCTACAAGTGTTAAAAATCACATGATCTACAAGTATTAAAAAATCACATGATCTACAAGTATTAAAAAATCACATGATCTACAAGTATTAAAAAATCACATGATCTACAAGTATTAAAAAATCACATGATCTACAAGTATTAAAAAATCACATGATCTACTAGTATTAAATAATCACATGATCTACTAGTATTAAATAATCACATGATCAACAAGTATTAAAAAATCACATGATCTACTAGTATTAAATAATCACATGATCTACAAGTATTAAAAAATCACATGATCTACAAGTATTAAATAGTCACATGATCTGCAAGTATTAAATCTTTTCAATATTTTGATCGTTTTTTTCTCTTTATTTTATAGACTCTTCATGAAGGATTTTACATTACCGAGTCCGAGTTAGAATCAGAGTCATCAAACAGCTCTGTCCCTGGATCTCCGAAAAAAAACAATATCACAAAAAATGGCATGAATGGTATACATCAAAAGACTAATGGTGTTTTAGAGTCAATATCTGAAATAAAAGATGCCGATCTACGATATAATTTACGTAAACGACAGACACAGTTGAGTCGTCGCCATTAATGTCATCATTAAGTACATTGTGTTTTTATTTGTACCTTTCGGGTATCTGTATAGATTTATTATGTTTTGCTGCCATATTGTATATGATTCCGGTCAGTCTCGGAGGATTTTATATCATGTGTGTGAAAATGAAATGTTATAACATTTCATCCCAAGACATTATTGGAACGTTGCCAAAACTACCAAAGATATACCGATGATTGATGGAAGCCACTACGACGGATTGTGATGTGATAGAATTTATGCCATAGTGTTTGTTCTAACTGGAGAAAATGTTACAATAGTTATTCCTAACGGAATAAACAATATAGAATATTTGGTATAAACATATTTTATTGGTATAACTAACATATATAAACAGAACAATAGCAATCGTACAATAGGATTCAGAAACAAGCAAATGCTTTTTTTAAATCTGTTTCCTATGAAGAACTTACAAATATGACAAAAAATATATATGCATGCTGATTTAAATTTTAAGCTTAAAATTATTTATACATTGAGGAAGAAAAAACAAATGTATGTAAGCATGTAGTTGAAAGCTACACAATTTACTTGAAAATAATAATACAAAGAGATTGAATACGATTGAAAAGGTGAAGAATATTATGTGAGCATGTCAGGGTGTAAATCTTTTACTTTTTATGATGAAGGTTTGGACTGATTTAAATACTGCATTGTTTTCTTCGTCATTTAGATTAACTGAGCCAAAAATAAGTAGATTCAGTGAAATTGTTTCAGGAATGTCCAAAAGTGAGAAGAAAAGTTGTTGTCTTAAGAGTCGTGTGACGTGGACAATCTAATAAGAATGAGATACAGTTTCAGTTATTCCACAGATACAATTTGGCGATTCAGCAAGGTTTCTAATAAAGAGGTGTGCATTTGAGGCACTACAATTCATACGTAGTCTCGCATGTAATATCTGACCTAACCTACATCCAACATAATAATGGGCTGGTGTTGATAAGAGATTTAAATGAATTTAGCGATTCCAAATTACGGATGGGAAGTGGTAGATCATTCCATGCTTTTACAGTTGAGGGCAGAAAGTATTCAGAATAAAGACGAGTTCAACAGTTTATATTAACAATATTGTTTATTTGTCTAGTATTATGGCTATGTCGTGTACCTACAGTTTTTGGAATTAATTCAGCTAAATATTGGGGGGTTTTATTGTAATTCATTTTATGAAAGAGAACAAGTTTGTGATTATTTTTTCTATCTTTTAGTTTCTCCCATTTTGTTTCTTCATACAAGCTGTCATGTGATGTTAATCTGGTCCCCCCAGATACTATTCTTGCTGCATCTAATTGAATATTCTCCAATTTATTTATTAAATTATTTTTTTTTTATTATCCCATATAATATCAGCGTACTCCATTGAAGGTCTTATAAAAGAAATATAAATTTTTTATAAAGAGTCTATCAAGGAATGTTCTAGATTTTCTCATTATATTTAATCTGTTATAGGTTTTTTTAACAATGTAATCAATATGATCATTCCATTGGCCATTATCTGAAATTATTACACCTAAGTGTTTGTGAGAGTTAACTATGTGGAGATCTTGATCATTCATTTGTAAAGGGGGGTGATATGGTTTGTTTCAATTACTGGAAATAACCATACTTTCAGTTTTATTCGGGTTGAATTTTACGAGCCATTTTTCAGACCAACGTTGTATTTAGTTTAAACATATTTTATTAATTAATTCAATATAACATTACAATATTCAGCTATATACATTATATAATAAGAAGTAATTAATAGGATTGAGAAACAAGTTACAAGAACTTATATTAATCCCTATCCGTTGTATTTGATTGAGATCTTGGTTCAGGAGGAAAGCCATGTTGCTGGGGTTGTCAACAATGAGATATAAACTGGTGTCATCAGCAAACAGTTTGATTTCAGCATTGATCTCGTTTACGATATCATTTATAAGAATGATAAATAAAAGAGGTCCAAGTATGGAACCTTGAGGAACCTCTGCCCATATTGGTAACCAGTTAGAGTTTGAGCCATTAATAACCACCATTTGTTCCCTCCCATAGAGATAATTTTGAAACCACTTTAGTAAATTGCCTGAAATGCCTGATTGTTTTAGTTTGTGAATTAAACCTTTATGCCAAACCCTATTAAATGCTTTACTGATATCACAGAAAACAACCCGAAATTCTTTACCGCTATCTAAGGCTTTGCCAAAATCGTTTGTTATATTGATTAGTTGATTAACTGCAGAATCCCCTTTTGTGAATCCGGATTGACAAGTAGTTAGAATATCGTTATCCAATAGATGATTGTGAATATGTTTATATACGCAACGCTCCATACATTTTGAAATTACACTAAGTTAGGGACATGGGTCTAATTTTTTATGTCGTTTTGTTTATTATTCTTAAAAACAGGCATTATATTTGCTTTTTATGGCCATTTCTATTGAGGTTTCTAATTTCCCCCATATATCTTGGGTACTTTTAGGGGGGATATTTAAATTTTCAAATAAGATCTTTTTGCCATTTATTTTTATTTGAACCCAAATGCCTTCAAGATCATTATATTCAAAATCGTCACGTCTGCTTACATTTATATTATCCTTTACATATAAAATAACCCCACCCCCCGATTTGTTAGGACCCCTATCTTTCCGAAATGGAGTTTGATAATTCGATAATTTTAATGACTCCTCCGTATAACTACGGTTTAATCATGATTCTGAAAAAGATAGCATGTCAAAATCAGTGTATTCTGCTGAAATAAGGTCTAATTTTGGGACTAAACTTTGAATGTTTAGATAAAGAAATGAGATGCTAGACTGCACATCAGTAATCGAATCAGTGGGTAGATTTGGGCCTGGGTTAGTTTCTACCCCAGCAATTGTTAAGAGGAAAACAATTACAGCTTTAAAGAAAATATTTAAAAACTAAGGAAAACAAAATCGATTTTCATTAATGATATAAGAAAGTACATTTGTATTTTGTTTGGGAAAATCATCTACCTTACACGTAGAGGAAATGAGATTATTTTCTACTTTAAATTCAGTCAGACAACTTATTAATACAACGGCTAAAAGTGCATGCTTCTTGTTTTTGGTATATATAATCGACCCAATACAGAAGACTTCGTATAGATTTAAATAACATTTGGATTGTTGTCGGTTTGGTTTGAAGAGGCCTACTCTCATTCTATACTGATCAATTCCAATCGTCATTTGTCAATTTTAAGTTACACCAGATTGATCTTGAAGAAAATGAGAGTGGCCTAAACACTTTTAAATCAGTTAAGTTTTTGCAAGCGACAAATAATAATGAGATCCTAGTATGAGACTTTACTTTACAAGGAGTTTCACCCTTTTCAATCTTCTTTGTAGAACAAAAAAATAAAAAAATGAATTGTAAACAAATATACATTAAAAATAAACGAATAAAATATGTACATTGGCAAAATAAACAATTTAAAGGAGAAGAAAATGAAGGCGAATTATAATGGAAACAAAATCATCAAGACAAATACAAAATATGTACATAATAATAATAAAGAAAACTAACTAATGAGAAAAATAAATGCATATGAAATCTTACGACCATACAGGTTATGTGTGTACTATTTTAGGATGAAGAGTAAACAGTAGTATCAATGATTGCAATTAAATTTCGGAGAGAGTTATTACTACATTGTATATCTAATTCATCTAGACAGAGACACTAGATTAGGTATGCACCAAATGATGGCTTTTCTGTTATTGTACTATGACAAATGTACTGCAATCATCACAGTTAAATTCGACAATAGAGAAATTAAAATGACACCGAATTAAAGTCTTTTGTATGAACAATACAATAACATCGAATTTACTTAAGAAATCACATGACATGTGTAAAAACGAATCATATAAGTACACCGTATATTTAGGATTGTTTGATTGGTCGTTGTAATCAATGAAAGACCTTGACTTGGTTTGGAGTTTACTACGATTTGTATGTAGTATCTATACTAGAAATGGATAAAAAAAAAATGTAGACTTGACCTCTTGGGCAATAACATTTCTACATGGTATGGCATGGATAGTAACATATTATGATAAAAAAAAATTGTTTATGGTTGGATAACGAATGGTGATTGTATCAAATGTAGTAATAGCAATTTTGCATAATACAGGTAGAAACGAACATACAAAACGTCACTTTCACAAATCATTATGATCAGATATAGAATATTTGTTACTCAAGGGAGACAATTATCGAGTTCCAAGGGACAAATATGAGGCAGAACAAATATACTATGATCTGCACAAAATCAGTGAAATTTATAGCTTTGGTGATCTGTTCTACAAAATGTTTGAATCTTCCAAGTAATTTATTTTTACTAAAAAAAAAAAAAAAAAAAAAAAAGAATTTTAGTGATAAATGACTTTATAATGATTTAAGTTTTTTTTTTCAATTTTTATTGAAATTCTAAAATTATTGAATAATTTTGACAAATAACTTTATTCTAAATACCAAATCATGTGTTGTAAACATTTTTTATGTGAAAATATTGGTTTTTAATGTGTAAAAACCTGATTTAGAGTAAATATTGTGTATCAGTAACATTGTAAAAAAAAATCTGGGAAATTTTCAGGGTAGAATACATCTGACATTTTTATAGAATTATCCTGGAATAGTCATAGGGTCAAATATTAGAACAATACAGAGAGCCTTGTAGAATAAAATTTGATGGACCACAACAAAAACATGCCATTAGTGGATTCTTTGTTATTTTTTGTACACGCGCAAGTCACGAGTCGAGGCAGAGTTCTGTCAGACATGTTATTTTTTGTACACACGTAAGTCATGAGTCGAGGCAGAGTTCTGTCAGACGTGTTATTTTTTGTACACACTTAAGTCATGAGTCCAGGCAGAGTTCTGTCAGACATGTTATTTTTTGTACACACGTAAGTCATGCGTCGAGGCAGAGTTCTGTCAGACATGTTATTTTTTGTACACACGTAAGTCACGAGTCGAGGCAGAGTTCTGTCAGACATGTTATTTTTTGTACACACGTAAGTCACGAGTCGAGGCAGAGTTCTGTCAGACATGTTATTTTTTGTACACACGTAAGTCATGAGTCGAGGCAGAGTTCTGTCAGACATGTTATTTTTTGTACACACGTAAGTCATGAGTCGAGGCAGAGTTCTGTCAGACATGTTATTTTTTGTACACGCGCAAGTCATGAGTCGAGGCAGAGTTTTTTCTGTCAGACATGTTATTTTTTGTACACACGTAAGTCATGAGTCGAGGCAGAGTTTTTTCTGTCAGACATGTTATTTTTTGTACACACGTAAGTCATGAGTCGAGGCAGAGTTCTGTCGGACATGTTATTTTTTGTACAGAGTTCTGTCAGACGTGACTAGCAAAATTTGAGAAAAATCTTGCTAAGGTCTGATACAAGATTGGTATTTTGCAATAGAAAATTATTGAAGACTAACATTGTTTTCACTAGGACCACCAAACCCACATGTAATTTCGTGAACCCTGAGTCAAGTTGATCTCTGACAGAAATAGAAATGTTACAATGATTTATAGATAGGATTGTTACCATCAGTTTACAAACAGTTTTATTGTATTACATCAAAATGGCATCGGTTGTGGTCGTGATCGTATAGTAGTTGGATTTACAACTACCTCTGCAATCAGTGCCCATTACTACTAATGTTGTGAGTTCGAATCCTGCTAATGGTGAGGTGTACTCGATACAACATTATGTGATAAAGCTTGTCAGTGAATTACAGCAGGTCAGTGGTTTTCTCCGGGTACTCCGATTTCCTCCACCAATAAAACTGACCGCAACGATATAACTGAAATATTGTTGAAAGTGGTGTTAAATACCATAAACCCACCCTCAAATGGCATCTACTTTCCTCCAGGTACTACATGTAGTATGTTATTAATTAATTTAGAAGAAAATTAAAAAGAGTTCCTGTTGTCAAACTTGTAAATATCGCAAAATAATACCTTTGTTGAGATTAGTTAATGAGATTTTAGGATAGATACATATGTGAGGGGTTTTTTTTCACCCCCCACACCCCATTTTTCATGACATTTTTTACAACCATTTTTAATGTCCTCATATAAATGTAGTTTTATTCTAGATGTAAAGTTGCTGTTAACCTGTTTCTATTTACTTGATGGGAAAAATGTGTTGACAAATTTTGTCGATTTATATTTGTTGATCAGGAATTAATTTTTTTTCAATTATTTAACTGACTTCAGCTATTTATCTGTGAAAAACATCTGAAAATTGCAGGGCATGGTCAGAACAGGTAGCATATGACCTTTTTGAAAATTGGTGTAGATAGTTTCAGCTATTTTTCATTGATTGTCAGTTATTTTGTTTTCGGACCAGAATCATCTCTATGTTGATATCTCATAACTAATACTTCAGGTAACTGATATTGGCTTGTCATAGATCTGTCATTAATTATAAATGCATGTGACATTTATTTCTGTATTAATGAATTTGTTGGATTTTTTGTTTGTTTCATAGTGAATTCCAAAAACAGTATGTAGCTCATGTTTGACAATTAATACTTGTACTTAATCCATTTGTCAAAATTTGTTAAACAATTGAGAGAAAAATAGTATTGGTACCTATTGTTTTATTTTATAGTAAGACTTTGATATTAGAACCTTTTTTCAAAGGGAGATAATCTGCTTTCAAAGGGAGATAATTAGTTACTATTTGATTGTTTGTATTTGTTTTGTGTATATCAATAAACCAGTATTGTAAATGAAACAAAAAGTCATATTTTTTATTTTTTAACTTTTATGCATGTATACCGTTGTTGTTGTTGTTTATTTTCATCTATCCTATCTTCAGAGTATGATGTTCTATGTTTATATCAGAGTAGTAAACAATTTTTACCTATATAATGAATGACGTGGCTTTAATTTAAATGTTGACAAAAGTACAATAAAAATGTATTCATTTTAATCCCACTTGAATTTCTGAAATTGTTTGTTATATCTGAGTTGAGTATTTAAGTTTTAATGTTTTATTTTGTTTTGTTTTTTAACAACTTCATATTTGTGTTAGGAGTATCCATTTTTCTTTTTCTATAATTTTTTGATTGGATTTTGTAACTGCTCCGACAGTATGGTATATATATATTTTTTAACAACTTTATATGTGTGTTAGGAGTATCCATTTTCCCTCGGTTTCTACTATTTTGCGATTGGATTTGGAATTGTTCCGACGCTATGTTTTTTTTCATTCTGTTATTGTATTGTAGTCTATGTAATATGTACAATAAGTATTAATGACAAGAGTCCTCGCAACTATCTAGTTAATTGTCTAAAAGAGATTAAGAATGTCATAAACCGTTTACTAACTACGATTATTTCAAAACTTGTGACCAGTAAAAGCAAGGCTGTTTGATTTACAGGTTCTAATGATCACTTTGGTATATTTAAACTTTTCTTACAGTACTTGCTTTTTCAAATATCTAATGCAGTTGTTTATGTAATGCCTTTTATTATTGGACAACATCAAATATTTGCCGATATCAATTACATGATTGATGCTGTTAAACAGTTTGTGCATTCAGAAACAATATATCTGATGAAAATCCATTTTTTTTCTTATTTATTAGAAATGTCAATAGAAGGGAGATAACTGTATTATATTTGATTGATTGATTTATTGTGTTTAATGCCACTTTCAGCAATATTTCAGCTATATCATGGCAACCAGTTTTAGTGGTGGAGGAAGCTGGAGTACCCGGAGAGAACCACCAACCATGGGCAAGCAACTGGTAAACTTTATCACTTGCGGCTGAGAGTCGAGTGCACCCTTTTTTGTAATTTATAAAGCTGGGTGCAAACCCACACCGTATTGGTGATAGGCTTGTATGAGTTGTTAGGTAATCCAACTACCTAACTTATTGAGCCACCCGGGCCATCTGTATTATATTTGAAGATTTGCCGACATCAATTATTGATTTGATGGTGGTAAATTGTTCTGTTTCAAATTTGTATGTGTATTTTATAATTGTGTCATGTAAAACTAGTGCTTGAATTTAAAACTGGTTCTTCTATGTAGTTCAGTATTATCATGTAAAGCTTTATGTAGTTCAGGATTATCATGTAAAGCTTTATGTAGTTCAGGATTATCATGTAAAGCTTTATGTAGTTCAGGATTAACATGTAAAGCTTTATGTAGTTCAGGATTATCGTCCCCCGACTGTTTTAACATTAATATTTGATTATTTTATAGAAACTCAAATAAATATACATAGTTCTTCCAACTATAGATAAATGTAATGATAAGTGTTCCCTGGATGAACAAAAAACAAGGGAGGTAAATATATAGGTGGGAAGAAGGTTACTTTTGACTAAGGGAGGTAAATCTATGCCTACACGTAACGAGGTTGGACTGTGTCTAAAATTACTCAAGTGCATTTAACACTGTTTATATAATTCTTTTTTTATCTTTAATTATGTGTATGCTTGTCATTTTTATAATTACGTTTGTAATTTCTCATTGTTTTGTCTCTAGTTAAGATAAAGAGATCTGATTTTGATGGTCAGTTCTACTATTCATTTATATATTTATATAGCTGTCTTCAATGTGTAGGTGTGGCATTTTATATGAGTATTTTCTGGAAGTAGGGAGTAATTTGTGTTAAATGTTTTTTTATTTGACTGAACTCAGAAAATTGTGTAATAAAAACGTAGATATCAAATATAGTTTGCACGACACGTTTCTGGAATAACCTTCATCAAGCTCAAAGCCAAAATATGTGAAATATACGTAAATAAATCTTCCAGAAATATTATGTTATTCAGGTGCTAGACAGGGTATATAATGTCACATTCCTGGCTTCAGTTGTGGCTCTGGGATATATAAATCTGAAGCTGGGAATATGACATTATAAATCTTGTACCCTATCTAGCAACTGAAAAACTATTATATTATGGTGCATACCTTTAAATCTTGAAAAATCTAATTATTTCATGCCTTTTTAACATTACTGAGAGCCTGTTTCTGTATCGAATGTCGTTTTTGTGTTATAGAGTACATTACGAACATCAACATCGTTACGTCATAGCGATGTCATATTCATATTCAGCTCCATTCTAAATTTTTCAAGGAAGAATGAAAGTATATAAAGAAAGTTGAATGATTAGTAGAGAACCAGTTAGGGGACCAGTATTAGATACCAGTTGTGATCTATAGATTTGGGAACCAGTATTAGGTACCAGTTTTGATCTATAGATAAATTATTGTATAATATGCATATTCAGCATTTTTTTCACTCGAAATGGGTATGTTGTAATGAGAAATTAAACGATTGTGGTTTGTCAGAATATTGGTTGACACAAAATTTACCTAAAAATGTCATATTGTCAAAAATTGTTAAACAAAGATTATGTGATCAGTTTAAACAGTCTTGGTCTGAGTGTATTTACATCGGCAAAATGTTCAAATTATAGGATCTTTAAATGCCTTCATCAGTTTGAAAGTTATCTTGTACAACTGCCATATGGTTTAAGAAAAGCTTATTGTAATTACAGGTGTTTAAATCATAGATTGCCAATAGAGAAAGGTCATTTTTGGGGTGTGAAAAGGGATGATCGTATTTGCGATTTATGTGATCTCGAACATATAGGTGATGAATTCCATTATCTTTTTCAGTGCAAGTATTTTGAAAGAGGAAACAATTATTACCAAATATAAAAAAAAACAAATGTTTTAATATATCATGATTTGTTACGATAATGATATAAATAATTGACATAATTGTATTAAAATTGCTAAATTCTGTAAAATAATCTTAATAGCAATCAACTAAAAGTTTGCCACTTTGTATAATGACTTTGCCTTCCACCAATAATATGTATTGTTTATATGTCATTTCCATGCCACTATATTGTGTTTATATTGTTTTATTGTTTGTATTCACATACCCCAGTTGGGGTCTTTGAGAAATAAAAGTTTAAAGTTTCAAGGGACCAGAATTAGATATTCCAGACTTGTGTGCCAAATTTGGTATTAAACTTTAGAACTAGTCATTTGTGATGTATCTATGTTTAATATACTCTCTGTTTATAGAGATTGTAATTTCTGGATAAATAATTTTGATTAAGGGGAGATAATCATACATGATTTCCAAAATCTATATTAATCTTGAATTTTGTAATAGATCTCTTATTAATGTATAATTTTGTTTCTAATAATATTAAAATTAATTAGGTGTTTAGTGGGAATAATTTAATAGTATTTTACTATCTCAATGTATTTGAAATTTGTACAGATAAGAGAGGGTGGTCTTTGGTTGGAGTAGCCTTATTAGAAGGCAGGGACTACTGTATACAAAATTTTACAAATGGTGTTGTTATATCACAGACAAACTGTATTTGTGAATTGTCAATTGTGATATCACATGAATTTCAAGCGGAAGTATGTTTATCTGATGTATGATACACTGGCAAACCTGTTTATTATATTATGCCAAAATTTGTATGTATAAAAAGTGTGTCATCGCAACAGTATTTGTTATCATTATTATTTCAAAAACTTGTTAATTTGATAAATTAATTGAATAGATTTAATTCCAATTGGATACCAGATATTTCTGATATAAATGAATGACCATTTCAATTTTAAAGGTGCATTTGGCTATTCCCCCCACCCCAAATGAAAAATAGTTCTTTTTTGTTTATTTATCAAAAAATTCTTGTTGAAAACTGCAGGGTCAGATTTTTTTTTTGTTGCATCGTACAGGTCAATTTCTCTTTTTCCATAAAACTAAACTAACGACAGAAAATAAAAAAAAACAAAAATTGCACTGCCACCCCCTAAAGGTTAAATGCTTGTTCCCTAACAATCTAGTCAAACCTTGGCAACTCAAACTTCGATAAAATATTAATATGGTCGGTAGTACACTAAGTATAATATACTCTGGAACACTTAAAATTCAACTTCGACACAAGGTTTGACTGTCATTGTAAAGATCCACTGGTCATTGTTTATAATTCAGTTTCAATGTTTATGTTTGTGTTTGTGTGTATATTTAATTCTTTGCTTGGTGCTAGTTTTTTGTTGTTGTTTTTTTTTAATGTCTTGTTAATGGATCATTTTAAATTATACAATTAAATAAAATGGACAATCTGATGAAAATAAAATGAAACACCAGTGGTTGTTCTAGATTTCTCTCCAGACACCGGTGACTGCTAGATGTCTCTCCGAGACTTGGCTTGTATTTTATAGACACTGGCGACAGTTCTACACGTCTCGCCGATGCTCATCTTAAATTAACCAGTATTACGATGCAAAATCCAGTATCATCTCTAACAAAATACATTTTTTTGTCAATAGATTTTGCAAAAATAAAATGATCAGCTCTCTGCGACTCAATTTGTTAAATTAAAACTCGAGATCAGTTTATTTGTTTTTCCAAGCATAAAATAAGATTTGTTTTCTCAAGTTTTAGCTTCTTCCAGAATTTCATTATTTTAAAATAAATATTTGTATCATTAGACTCCAACATTGTGAGTTTTAGCCATTAATTATCATCAGAGAAATATATATTACAGTTGTGATTGTTCTTATATTGAAAGCCAGTATTTTACAACTGAAAGAAGGGTAGAAAACATTTTTTTATGTATTGTTCGTTGAATATTAAATTTCACATTTGTTTCCATGGTTACAGTTCAATCCTGTATAAACCCAACTTTATTTATGTCAAAATATAGGAAATCTTTGATCATTTAACCTGTATAAACAAAACACCTGTCTATTCTGAACCCAAAAGCGGGTCACAAGGTTTGGTAAGTTTAGACAGGTTTTACTGGACATCTACCAGATATTATATGACTTTTCTTTCTTGTATGTGTAAATGTTGTAAAAATGTACTAAATTACAAAATTGGCACACCTCAGCAGATTTCGTTACTACATCAGATGAAGATCACGGAATCACCTTTTCCGATTTCGTTACTACATCAGATGAAGGTCGCGGAATCATATGAGGTTTGACGATTGATATTACATATAAAATTATAATATACATGTACATTTTGATTATAATTTTATGTTTGTTTGTCTTTTACATTTCTTATAAATGGTCACATAGTATATTTGTTGTTTGTTTACTAAATAAGCCTTTTATTATAAAAAGAAAGTTTAAACAGTTATCCTGATTCCATGCTAATCATTCTTTCTCCTTAATGCTGCATGCTTAGTGAAGAAGCAATAAATACCCATTTTATAGCCTGGTTTGACCCACAGGGGTTCTAACCCATGATCTAAGGACTCCATATGAGCAAGCATAGCCTGGTTTGACCCATAGGAGTTCTAACCCATGATCTAAGGACTCCATATGAGCAAGCATAGCCTGGTTTGACCCACAGGGGTTCTAACCCATGATCTAAGGACTCCATATGAGCAAGCATAGCCTGGTTTGACCCACAGGGGTTCTAACTCATGATCTAAGGACTCCATATGAGCAAGCATAGCCTGGTTTGACCCACAGGGGATCTAAGGACTCCATATGAGCAAGCATAGCCTGGTTTGACCCACAGGGGTTCCATATGAGCAAGCAGTCTGGTTTGACCCACAGGGGTTCTAACCCATGATCTAAGGACTCCATATGAGCAAGCATAGCCTGGTTTGACCCACATGGGTTATAACCCATAATCTAAGGACTCCATATGAGCAAGCATAGCCTGGTTTGACCCACAGGGGTTCTAACCCATGATCTAAGGACTCCATATGAGCAAGCATAGCCTGGTTTGACCCACATGGGTTATAACCCATAATCTAAGGACTCCATATGAGCAAGCATAGCCTGGTTTGACCCACAGGGGTTCTAACTCATGATCTAAGGACTCCATATGAGCAAGCATAGCCTGGTTTGACCCACAGGGGTTCTAACCGATGATCTAAGGACTCCATATGAGCAAGCTAACCATTACACCACCTATGTAATTTTAATGAATGCCCACTAAAGGACTGACTGCTTAGAGACATTGCTTAATCATTCCTACATCAATTTTTCCTTTTTACAGAAGCACTCGGCAGAATCTAGCATACCAAGGGACATAATCAAAAGTATATTTAATTAGTAATTAAAACAGTTGCAAACAAAGTAATTTTATTTTTTTGTTAGGAATTTTTATTTACAGATTCTTCTGAATAAATGTTTGATAAATCAATAGGCTGTCTGTCTGTGAAGAAAGGTAGTAGTTGTACCATTCCTGATGATAAAATCACTTCAGAATCTTGATCATCTAGATGTTTGACCTTAAAATGAAAGTTAAATATATGTATATCTTCTTTACATAACAAGTCTATAAGAATTTAGAAAAAAAATATTTTAGTGCAGTGGCCTCAATCTCATTAAAATCATGCAGAATTTAAAGGTATACTTTATTGTAGTGGTCTAAAGGATACTTCTGTGAATTTGATAGGTTGGTAATTAATCTAAAATTCTAACATGACGTCCTTCTTTTGCTTTGCAAACAAATGAACGATTTATCAATTGGGTATAGTCTCATTAGCACATGCGCCGGTTCATGTGACTGACTTTCCCGTCGTAAATGTACATGTTGATGAATTATCGTCGGCTCGAATTTGGCAGCATAAATGTGTGCGACATTGTCCGCAAACGTAAAAATAAATTACACTCTTCCAATCAAAGTAATACTACCGTATTTGTACTCTTAGACATATCTGAATCTAAATAATTCATGGAAGCCAGAATGAGTTTTGAGTTTTAAAATGGGTTGGCAGATATAAGTAAATTTTATCTCTCGTTTCTGGCTCGGGATAAAATACTAATATCCGCCAACCCATGTTAAAACTCAAAACACATACTGGCTTCCATGATTTATTTCTTAATTCACCTGGATCCACACACAGGGTTAAATTTAATAGTGTGAGATGTATTGTTTGTGTAATAAAAACATAGATTTCTAATTTAGTGTGCAGGACACGTTTCTGGAATCATTTTTTTCACCAGGAATACTCATGATAAAAAACGTTACAGAAAACTGTAGGAGCAATCGAGAATGGACACAGAAAACACAACACAGAAAACTTTAACAGAGCAGCAAAAGAGACTCCACCAAAAAACTGGGGTCAACCCAGATGTTCAAAAAGGGTAAGCAGTTCCTGTTTCTGAAAGATTGATTGATTTTTGGTGTTTAATGCCACTTTCAGCAATATTTCATCTATATCATGGCGACCAGTTTTAGTGGTGGAAGAAGCCGGAGAGAACCACTGACCATGGGCAAGCAACTCGTAAACTTGATCACTTGCGGCTGCAAGTCGAGTGCATCCTATTTTATAATTTACAAAGCTGGGTGCGAACCCACGCCTCATTGGTGATATGCTTGTACGAGTTGTTAGGTAATCCAACTACATAACTCATTGAGCCACCCAGGCCCTTGTTTCTGAAAGAATCTGCCATCTTACTCATATAGTTAAGCCTGGTAAAAGTCTCGTCGCTGATAGAGGACAGAAAAAACCTACATAAAAGTCTCGTCGCTGATGGAGGACAGAAAAAATCTACATAAAAGTCTCGTCGCTGATAGAGGACAGAAAAAATCTACATAAAAGTCTCGTCGCTGATAGAGGAAGGAAAAAATCTACATAAAAGTCTCGTCGCTGATAGAGGAAGGAAAAAATCTACATAAAAGTCTTGTCGCTGATAGAGGAAGGAAAAAATCTACATAAAAGTCTCGTCGCTGATAGAGGAAGGAAAAAATCTAAATAAAAGTCTCGTCGCTGATAGAGGACGGAAAATATCTACATAAAAGTCTTGTTGTTGAGGACGGAAAAAATCTACATAAAAGTCTTGTCGCTGAGGACGGAAAAAATCTACATAAAAGGGAAAAAGATTAGGAAAGCAAACAAGTTAAATGTTTTTGGGAGCAAATAAACCAAAGGGCTAAAATAGGATAAAAGTATACCAATATATTTGTCTACCTGTTTTCTGACATATTCAACTACTCTTGACAATTTCTCAGGATGTATTTCTCTTTGTTCTAATAAAACCCTCCATATAGCAGCAGACAATTCTCTGTCGTGACCTAAAATTCCCTAAAATGTAAATAAATAACGATGATGGAAGTAAATACTAAGGATTGGGTTAGACCACTTTCAACAATAGAGTGAAACCTGTCTAAACAGAACCTCCTTGGGACCATCTTCTGTGTATTCGGTTTATACCGGCAAAAGATTTCCTACTTTGGGATTTTCTTTTAAGTTCGGCTTACACAGGATTCTGTTTTAAACATGTTCGGCTTAGTTCATTGTATTTCAATTTTATTGTGGCAGTCAATTTTATTGATGGGGAAACCAGAGTATCCGTAGAAAACTATCGACCTGCCTGAAGTCACTACTTACATGCAGTTGTTTTGAGCACACAGTTCTCAGGACTATAATTAAACCCACAATATTATATTATTATTCTTTATTTGCATAATACACCCATGTGGGTCAAGCAAATACAAGTACAAACAAACAAAACATAGAAAACATAAAAAATTACAATCTTATGATATTATAGGATATACAAAATAATCCTATTAACTATCATTATATTTTTCACATGTGACCTTTGACCGACAAGGACCTCATTTTTGCAATTCTGTAGATTGCTTTATAAAGCCTCCTACTTCTGCCAAAAGTTCAGAATTTGCATTTAACAAAAATTTTATTTTATTTAATGGTATTTCTTCAATAAAGTCTGGTTTGTTTAATATTATTTTGTTAAATAAATTGTTTCTAAGAGTGTGTAAAGGCTACCGAAGGGTGTTAAAATCTCCATATTTACGGATAGGAACGTAGATAACAAATTTATCCCCGGTTATAGTAAAAAATAAGACAGTTTGGACCCCCGCGGCCCACGTAAAAGTGATGTTTTCTTTGTTTTTGGAAAGAATAAGTATAGAATATGAAAGTTTCGAGTGTTTTTTACCCGGAGTAGAGTACTACCTTTGGTAGAACCCTACAGTTGATCTAAGTAACAGCTTTATATTCAATATATAGACAAAATTAACTAAATTTGATTTTTGGAGCGCAACGTCACGAGCTTTAACGTCATAGTATCACCGTTTTGAAAATTAAAACAACATTTGATTGTTTAAATGGCTAGTTACACCCGGTAATATGGCCTAGCAACACCCGGGAATATGGATTTTTTATACCCGGGATTTTAACCAATCAAAAGTTGTTATAATTTTCAAACCGGGGATAATAGTTGATGTAGACACTGATTACATAGATCATTGCCACTGCAATGTCAGAATACATTTACACTGTAATTTGTCATTTCAAAAGCTGATGCATCATGGGTAATATCTATCCAATACATTTAAATTTGAATGATCTACTTACACCATCACTCTGTGCTTAATTATTTAAAAATATTTTAACTAACTAAGTTATATTTCAACAGAAATCCCAGAATCCTCTGCTGTCTGCTTCCACCAATTAAAACCATCCTGATTTTATCAAAGAAATAAAACCACAAAGGTGGTGTAATTGTTAGCGTGGTCACCTCGAGTGTAGTAGATCAAGGATTCAATTAATTACGAATTTCACAGAAGATTTGTTCAGAAAACACATTATTCTCAAGCTCAGTTTAAATTTCAGCTCATCATGGTCGTGATCGTATGGTAGTTGGATTTACAACTACCTATGCAATCAGTGCATATCACCACTATGGTTATGAGTTTGAATCCCACTCATAGTGAGATGTACTCGATACAACATTATGTGATAAAGTTTGTCAGTGACTTGCGACAGGTCTGTGGTTTTCTCCAGGTTCTCTGGTTTCCTCCAATAATAAAACTGACCGTATTGATACAACTGAAATATTGTTGAAAGTGGCATTAAACACCCTAACCTAACTTCATAATGTATCCATTCTTTATCTTAACAGCTGTTCAGGTTGGACGTCAAATATTTGTTAGCATCAGTTACATGACACAATATAGCCGCATAGTATAATGTTTATGTAACAGAAACTGAATTAGAACAGAGATAAATGTAATGTATTTGAAGTTTTATCAACATCAATTATTTCTAATATTTCTACTGTTTACATCAAATACTGACTGCCTTCAACAAGGTTGCATGTGACAATTGATAAAGGTTGAAACAATATACAGGTTTCCTAAAGTAGTATTTTAATCAAGGAAATGGCAGCCTTGGATGTTTTAACTGAGCGATTCAAAACAATAAACTGTGGCAGCCGGTTCCAATCAGATATCGTACGAGGGAAAAAAACTATTCTTGTCTTTTGTTGAGCCATACAAGGATGGATGATTAAAGACAAGGAGTGTGTTCTGATTGTTACAACTGTGGCTTAAGTCTCTCTGCTTAAGTATATTTGTTTATTGGTCCTGCTAATGTGTCACATATGAACTCAATTTGCACCTATCAAATTTTCAAATAAAATAATACAGTTATCTCCTAAATAGCTGTCATATATTACCTCATCATAACTAACAAGGGCGTCATAGATGTGCATTTGGAAATGTTCTATTCCTTCTTTCCTTTTTGAAGATAAACCAAATCCCTATAAGAAACAATTAAAATAATATCATATGATTCAGAGTTTTCATAGAATAATAATTTAAATATTAAATATTTTCCCCATATGTTAAACTTTAGGAGAATACAATTATTTTTCTTAGAGTTATTTCCCTTTTACCTAGTCTCTTGGACTTGTCAAAAATAAGCTGTATATTTAAATTTATTTTGAACAATAATTTTGTTACTTGTTATCTTGTATTAGGAGAGTATAAATAAGATTTGGCTTAATTTGGTCTTTTGGCTACATAGAAGAAGATTTTTTTTAAATGCAAAAATCTATAAATTTCACAAAAAAACAGGAATGGATGTTATAACATTGTATAAAAATGTTTATCATGTTCCAACTGCATGTTGGATTCTGGCACAAAACATATTTTTTCTTTACGTGGGTCACACCTGTAAGTTTCAGGGGATGTGAGGTCGTGATCGTATGGTTGTTGAATATACAACTACCTGTGCAATCAGTGCCTATCACCACTAAAGTTGTGAGTTCAAACCCTGTTCATGGCAAGGTGTAATCGATACAACATTATGTGATAAAGTTTATCAGTGACTTGCGGCAGGCCGCGGCTTTCTTCGGGTACTCTAGTTTCCTCCACCAATAAAAACTGACCACCACGATATAACTGAAATATTGTTGAAAGTGGCATTAAACACCATAAACCTAAAATTGATATTTTCGTCAAACCTTTTTTTCAAATTGGCAGAGTAGTTTTAGAAAAGATGATTTTGAAACTACTTTGTGCTTAATATGCCATAATCAGCATAAATAACCAATAAAGTTTGCACCAACTGGATAGATTTTAGAATGGGTTACACCTGTAAGTTTCATGTGTATAAGTTACCTTTAGACTTCTAGTTCTCACATCAATGTCTGTCCATAAAGCTCGTATCAAACCATTCCTAATTAATCTACCTTCTGTATCCATTGACGACAACCGATTCATTAAAATGCTACAAAAACAACGTCACAAATAATGTACAAGTACTAAACTATTCTTTATTAGTCTATTTTCTGTATGTATGTGTTTATCTGCATTAAGAAAGGAAAGTTTAAACAGTGATGGTCAACAATTCCTGACCAGTAAAAATCATATTGGGCAGGTCATCTTTATTGATTTTTCCCTCTGGTCAGTAAAAATATTATTGGACGAGTAAGCTTAATTGATTTTTCAATTACAATTGTGATTAAAATTTGATTTTTTTTTAAAGTTCGGCCCAGTGACTTCTGAATTCTCAATCATAGACTGAAATTTACGAGTAATTAAAATGCTACTTAATACAAACCACATGTGTAATTCTGTTACTAAAAACCATGAGTTAAATGTATCTGGTAGTTCTAAATCTGAAACAAAAATAAAACTCAATACACCAATCACCTGGTAAAATATGAAGGTTTTGCTATTTCAAGAAATGTCTATATTTAGTAACATTGATCATCTTTGACAGATGGTGGGGCTGTCCAAGGATCATTCCAGGCAAGTTTGGTAAAGTGGTTTCTGAGCAGATTTTCATATGATTTTCAGTCAAACTAGGCTTTTTGGCATACTTGAAGGATCCATGTGCAGTCAACTCTGCCCATGCAGTCCCATGTTTTAAGCAATCACCTGTATTTAAAGGTCACATTTTCTTGTCCTTTCATAGAAAATTTCATATGAATTGAACCTCTTTTAAGAGGTCACCTGTCTTATAAGGCCACTTTTTCTTTGTTTCAAATGTGACCTCTTAATACAGGTTTGACTGTATCTGCAAAATTATAAATTTGTTTGAAAACCTAGAAAATTCAAGTACATGTATGTTATAAACAACTCATTACCTACTATCTAAATTTGAGCTCATTCCAATTAAGATGTGAAGAAATAAGGGCTATATTAAGAAATTTCTGGTTTTTGTAATAGAGGCCCTCTTTGAAAGTGGGTGAGCCTGCTTATAACTTTCAGAGAACCAACCAAGTCATGCCAGTAGTTTCAGATGAAATGCCAAAATTATAAACTTCTATTTTTAGTAAAAACAGTCATCTATGAAGGTAGAAGGGTCTCTTGGATTCAATTTTTATTGAAAACCAACCAATGCCTCGTCCTGCCAAGTTTGGTTAAAATTGACCCATTGGTTTCGGAGAATGCCAGATGAGCTAATAATATACAATAGTATTAATTGATATACACCAGTACATGTTTCTATTTTCCCCAAAGTTTCAATCTTAAAATGGGGATTCAACAAGAAACAGCTGGGTGGTCACTTAATTAAGGTCTTTTATTTTTGATTACAAGTTTAACAACACTGACATGGATTCTCAATCAGACACCCACTCCATGTGCTAAGTTTGCGGGGACACCAGCACAAGACCAGTGATTTCAAAGGTCAGTTTGTGATATCTGTCCACGTCTTACTTTTTGAGCATGAGTTTGTACTCGTTCTAAAACAACAGCCAATCAGAACACTGTATCAAATAAATACTTTGTTCTGATTGGATAATTTTGGATGCGAGAATCAAAAATCGTACTGAAACGTTTTATGACAGTAAGGCCTTGTTTCTTTCCCTCATTAAATCTGGTAGTCGTGATGTAACTTAAAAATTGCTGAAAGTGACGAGGAACCATCATGGTCATTCAGAGTTACAACTACCTATTCAATAAGTGCCTATCACCACTAAAAGTGGGAGTTTGAATACATGCGAGGTGTACTCAATACAACATTATGTTAATAAGTTTGTCAGTGACTTGCAGTAGGTCTGTGGTTTTCTCCAGTTTTCTCCACTAATAAAACTGACTGCCATGATATAACTGACATTGTTGAAAGTGGCATTATGGCGTTAAATAACAATAACCGCTGACCTGACCCTCAACAAGAAAAGTCAATGTATAAACAATTTGATTTTAATTTATAAATAAAATATATATTACCTTTCATTATTTCTACTTGATCTACTTGTTTTGAGAACCATAAATACATTTTTGTTCCTGTGAGATTTAAATGCTACAAAAAAACAAGAAAATATGTTTATAATGCTAATTTACATGTATATTCATCAATTAAAAAATGGCCATATAAGAGGTGTCTTGAGGAGGAAATTTTAGTTGTATTTTACTATTTCAGTGTATTTGAAATCTGGCCCGATAAGAGAGGTGGTCTCACATAAGAGAGGTGATCTCACATAAGAGAGGTGGTCTCACATAAGAGAGGTGGTCTCACATAAGAGAGGTGGTCTCACAAAAGAGAGGTGATCTCACAAGAGAGGTGGTCTCACATAAGAGAGGTGGTCTCACATAAGAGAGGTGGTCTCTCATAAGAGAGGTGGTCTCACATAAGAGAGGTGGTCTCACATAAGAGATGTGGTCTCACATAAGAGAGGTGGTCTCACATAAGAGAGGTGGTCTCTCATAAGAGAGGTGGTCTCACATAAGAGAGGTGATCTCTCATAAGAGAGGTGGTCTCACATAAGAGAGGTGGTCTCACAAAAGAGAGGTGGTCTCACATAAGAGAGGTGGTCTCACATAAGAGAGGTGGTCTTACATAAGAGGGACTACTGTACTGAGCTACTCTGATATTTTGAACTTTTTTTAACATTTGACTCTACTTTCCTTGTAAATAATGAGTCTTCTAAATCTATAGGAAAGTTATGTGCTTTCATTAAACAAAACTTTGAAGATTGGGGTACATGTCACTTGAGTTGAACATTTATTGTCCTTTACATGAAGAAACAAACAAAATGGTTATCTTCAATATATTTAGGTCTACATGTAAGAATCTATTAGTATTCTCTTAACTGTATTAGTAGTATAATGTATCATATTCACTTTTTATAAGCTATAGTGTGGTAAATCATGGGTTTCTAGCCTAGTTCAGGGCCCGAGTGGCTCAATGTGTTAGGTAATTGGATTACTTAATAACTCATACAAGCCTATCACCAATACGGTGTGGGTTCGCACCCGGCTTTGTAAATTACAAAAAAGGGTGCACTCGACTCACAGTCCCAAGTGATAAAGCTTACCAGTTGTTTGCCCATGGTCGGTGATTCTCTCCGGGTACTCCGTCTTCTTCCACCACTAAAACTGATATAGCTGAAATATTGCTGAAAGTGGCATTAAACACCAAAAATCAAATCATCTAAGCCTAGGTCAGATCAAACCAAAGACTAGCCGGCTCACAATTAGAATAATGTGTCCGAGTGGAGCCACATGTCTATCTGTGGACTGCTGCACCAGTGAGCTAACACTATGGGTCATTCCACAGAGTTGGTGAAAACAGGAGGTGGCATCAAAAACGTATTTTTTCTTTATTTGTATATATGCACTATGCACATTATGTTTATTTTTGTGTGCACCATGTATTTGTTAAATAAAAAAACATAAAAAAAATGCATTATGTTATCTATTTTCACCTACAGATGAATAAAAAGTTTGAAATTACTATAGAATAATGGTTATTAATTGGGACAAACATGGGGTGGGTCACTTTGACAAATTATTCCATGCAAGTTATGCAGCTAGTTGTTTAAAGGTAGGGTGGAGTACGTTAAAGATATTTTCTTGATGAATTTAAGTCCATAAAATCCCCATAATTATATTCTGAATAAAAGTTCTGAAGAAAATTAAATTGTAGTTTCACTTGTTACTTTGGTGTCCAATGATATTACTAGAAATGAGAGCCTCGGATAACAATGTTACGCATATTTACATTCTAATTTCTCATATATAGTGAGTGTAAATATTCGAAGAATTTGTTTCTCAAAGCCTGGTTTATCCAGTGTACACGTTTAGAAATAATAACAAGTTAAAATATGCTCATAAAACGGTGTCCAAAATGTAACATTCGTTACTTGGCATCCCTTGTAACATGCGTTACTTTTCTATCAACTGGAGGGTTTTATCATGTAACCGATGTAATTACATTACTGAAATGTCTTGGTTTTACATTACTTTATCTAATTATTCTCTGTAAATGCAAGACATAGCAATGTGGAAAGAACATTTTATTTAATAGAATATTTCAATTTTTGCAATCATGACAAGTACTGATTTACATCATAAATGGTATGGCTACAAAATAGTTTCCTGACTGCAGAAAACATAATTTTCACTGTTTCTTTGAATATTCTAAAGGTTGAAAAACATTTTCAATTCAACATTTAGGTTGTTTTAAGACTAATTTAAATAAAACAGGTATACATTGGACACCACGTAACAAGCGTTACTTTTTCGACAGGACACATTAAATTAAGTTTAGACAAATTAAATGGATGGGAACTATCTTTTTTCATTTTGAATATGGAAGAAAAATGTTCTATTGTGAACAAAAAGCTTGAAAATCATAACATATCTTTACTTTAAAAAATGGCATGAATGTCCCATATCATACATCAGTACTGTAGAATGACCCCTATATAAATCCAACTAAGTGCATTGGTCTAGTACAACACAGATATCATCATCATCTCATCGAAATGTAGCTTGTTCTCGCCATGATATAGTTGAAAAATTGCTCAATTGGCGTTGACACAATAATCACTGACTGTATTAGTCTTAAATGTAAAGGTTGGCATTTTACTCACATATGAAAAACACTTGCAAGACAGCATCAAGGGGAGGTTTGAGCACATAAAATAACCTTAACCCAGCGACATTTTATTCAAGTTCTTGTACCAAGCCAAGAAAGTGAACGGTCATGTATATGTGTGTTACAGGTATCAATTTTATCTCTGTTTCTACGATTTCTGTATAAAAATTTGAGGAATGAACCGACAGTGTGGTATTTTTTGTTTTTCATTTCATTCTTGTACAATCTCTACTACATTTTATTCTTGTACAATCTCTACTACATTTTATTCTTGTACAATCTCTACTACATTTTATTCTTGTACAATCTCTACTACATTTCATTCTTGTACAATCTCTACTACATTTTATTCTTGTACAATATCTCTACTACATTTCATTCTTGTACAATCTCTACTACATTTCATTCTTGTACAATCTCTACTACATTTTATTCTTGTACAATATCTCTACTACATTTCATTCTTGTACAATCTCTACTACATTTTATTCTTGTACAATCTCTACTACATTTTATTCTTGTACAATCTCTACTACATTTTATTCTTGTACAATCTCTACTACATTTTATTCTTGTACAATCTCTACTACATTTTATTCTTGTACAATCTCTACTACATTTCATTCTTGTACAATCTCTACTACATTTTATTCTTGTACAATCTCTACTACATTTCATTCTTGTACAATCTCTACTACATTTCATTCTTGTACAATCTCTACTACATTTCATTCTTGTACAATCTCTACTACATTTTATTCTTGTACAATCTCTACTACATTTCATTCTTGTACAATCTCTACTACATTTTATTCTTGTACAATCTCTACTACATTTTATTCTTGTACAATCTCTACTACATTTTATTCTTGTACAATCTCTACTACATTTTATTCTTGTACAATCTCTACTACATTTTATTCTTGTACAATCTCTACTACATTTCATTCTTGTACAATCTCTACTACATTTACCCTTTTTTTATATTTAAGTCTTCGCTGTATTCCCAAAGTCTTTTTAAATCTTGACCAAATTCCACCAGATACATCTTCTTTAGTCTGAGTGTGAACATTCTGAAATATGATCAAAACAAAGTAACAAGTGAATCTGGTATATTTTGTACTTTAAGACATTTAGTTTAAAATTTGGACTATATAATATGTTGTTACCATAGTTACTGGTCTATTCAAATCTATATTTAAGACAATACAGAGGGGCTGTTGTGATCGTATAGTAGTTGGATTTACAATTACCTATGCAATCAGTGGCTATCACCACTAAAGTTGTGAGTTTGAATCCCATTCATGGGGAGGTGTACTCGATACAACTTTTTGTGTGGTAAAATTTCCACTCATGGTAAGATGTACTTGATACAACTTTTTGTGATAGCTTGGTAAAGTTATCAGGTACTTGTGCTAGGATCAATAAAACTTGTTGTGATATCATATAACTAGAATACTGTTGAAAGTGAAGATAAACATCCAATTATCATTAATCTTCACTGAATCAAGTGGTTTGCTTGACTAATGAAAACTAATGAAAACTGATATCTAACATGAAATTAAATAATGTACATACAGAATATACAGGACATCTACACCAAGGACTTGTTATCTTCTGTTCTGACAATTCAAAGACACAGCGGTTCACTGGTATTATGGTTGTAGCAAACTGAAATAAATAAATCTCTTTATCATGTTCAAACCTTAACTAAATAACGCTGTGTTAAAAATTCAAAAGAAACAATCAATTAGTTTACCATCAACCATCAACCCTGCCAGCTGGCTGCCACATTTGTTTTGGGTGTCCCAAGCCATGACCTGGATTTTCAAATGCTGTGGTCTCTTTTATGCTCAACAATTTGAGGTGAGAGGTTTTGTTTTATTTATCTTAGTGGAATTGTTGACCATTGCTGTTGACCATTGCTGTTGAAACTTTTTTTTCATAAAATAATTCTAGAATTAATACATACATGTATATAAATACTTCATACTGCAAATGATCCTTAAGATATATATAGCAGGGGTTTCCGTGACCACTAAAATGGTGGGTTTGATTCATGTATGTGACAAGTTGTTCTAGATATACCTAAAATACATGATAAAGTTTGTCTGTGATTTGCAGACTGTCAGTCTGGAAACAGGTAGGGCAATAACCATAACCAAATTTTTAACAGAATTTTAAAACTGTAGTGTATACATACTATTTTCATTAGAATTGTCTGAAAAGTGGGAACGATTTTCCTGAAAATGTCAGTGTTTCATGTACCTAGAAATATTTCTTCTCAGTTAAAATTTGGATGCTTGTAATGTTTGAAACTGACGGGTGATTTTTTGTATGAAAATCAAACTAGATAACAAGACTTTAACTTCACAATTTTAACATGTCAAAATTTACCAATTTGATGGATTATAAACTGTTATTACATGCAATTACAAATTCTAACATCACCTCCTTCTTTCGCTTTGTAGACATCGATGGTATAATCTCATTCGCACATGCGCCGGTGAATGTGACTGACTTTTCCATTGGCAACATAAATTGTGTGCTACATTTTCCGCAAAAGAAAATATAAATTACCGTCTTCCAATCAAAGAATACTACCGTATTTGTACTCTTAGACATATCAGAATCGAAATAAATCATGGAAGTCAGAATGTGTTTTGAGTTTTAACATGGATTGGCGGATATTAGTAAATTTTATCCCTCGCCTCTGGCTCGGGATAAAATACTATTCCGCCAATCCATGCTAAAACTCCCAACACATTCTGGCTTCCATGATTTATTTCTTAAATAACTATAGAAATCCCCAAGAATAATACAAAATCACTTAGACAGATTATAAAATTATCATATATATTGTTTAAATGATTTGAGTCCTTCTTCTCCTTCTTTCAATTTCCGCATGCCGTCATCTTATTGACGATTATGTGCCATGCATGTGTGGGGTCAAAAATTTATGATAACGTTCAAATAAAGGTGATAACTATATACGGTGCAGTGTGGTTAAAACTATGTACAGTTGACTGATAATTAGATGTGTTGTTGGAAAACAGATAGTGGTATCTGTTCTTTGAAGCTGTCATTGTTGCTGAGTTGTGAAACAGCTTTCGAGATGATCCGGCCTTAAAACTATCCGGCCTTGGTTAATGCGGCCTCAGTTAAGAATGATGTGTATATATGGATATATATACGATAAAACGACACATTGTGATGATTTGAGTAAATAATTAATTAATTTGTCTATCAGGTGCCATATAGCATGTTTTTTTTGTCCCGGGCAGGTAGTCGTTGTTTACTTATTTATCTGTTACGAGGAGTTCCGAAGGCAGCTTTACGTTGAGGCGGGATTGCTTATATAACATAGTATATCGTATTTATATTGACGGAAACCTTTCATACGATAAATATATATATATGTATATTATTTCGTATTAACACGATGAAGATCGTTACATCGGTTTCATCAAAAGAATTGGAGTAATTTATAGTATGGCTTCCTTTTACTTTTTGGTAACCCTTATAATCATACTGCCAGTGCAATTATACGACTATTAAACAAATGATAATTAATTGCAAGAGAACATCTTAGGAATTTCGCTTGTTGACAGCTTGGTATATCAACCTGAATTGTTTTTCTAATCATCAACTTCAATGGAAATGATTTCCGTCATTATTACCGAAAATTACTAATTAAAAAATTGTTAAACTAATAACGATTTATTATGGCTTTTCATATTGAGTTACGAGTAAATCTTGTGAAAACATTACAAGTTCCAATATTTTATTCATCATATCCATGAATATTTAAATAATATGGGACAAAGTCCCAACTAAGGTAGAAATAGCAATATTTTCCATATCACTAATGGCTGAAATTCCTTGCACCGGAAATGATACACCGGAAACCAATACATGGTTAAATCGGCAGAAAATCAGATGCGCAGTAATCTGGAAGGGTGCAGGACGTTTCGTAACCTGGTCATTTCGTACCTAGATCGGGACGTTTCGTACCGGGGTGAAAATGTATAATGGGAAGTTTCGTACCTTCTTTTCAACTCATAGATTTGTAATAAACTCGTTAATTAAAATGTTGTATGCATAGTTGAAACTCTGGAACTACTAATGTAAAAAAAAATGACTCAAAATCGCAGTGTGTTCTAGCCCATTAAACATATACCATGGGACTGACAATATCACTAAACAGAGTTTCATTTCTTCCTCCTCCTGTCCGAAATAATATTTTCTATGAAATTGAGACGTCGAGTACCGGATTATACAACACCGGACTGGGTGCACAGTCTACAGGAGGGGGCAGGTCCCCGTTTTGGCGAAAAGTCTTCAAAAACGACGGAAAATTTGGGTTTGGGTCCCCCTATTTGACCCCTCTTTTGAGAAAGGCTGGATCCGCTCCCGGTCTACTTTGAAAAAAAATATAGGTCCATATATCTGAGTTATATAAATAAATAAATAGGTAACCACTATAAAAGGACATCTTAACTTTAACACAAATAATAATAAATTTTATATTAATAGCATTCAACAAAGGATTCAAGATCAGGCTAAACAGAATGTGAATAGCTTGATTAATGTGTGTGAAAAATTGAAGTTTTTTCGAGAAATTCATAAAAGTGGTGAAAGACGCCTAAACATTGATATCTGTAAATTAAAATCAGATAGATCTTTGCTGAGCAAATTTCGGCTTAGTGCTCATTCTCTAGCCATTGAAAAAGGTCGTTATTCAAATATAGAGAGACAGAATCGTGTCTGCCTGTCATGTGATACAGGAGAAGTTGAGAACGAATATCATTTCTTTTCAACTTGTCCACATTATATATCTTTAAGAAAAACATTCTTACAAAAAATTAACATTAAAATAGTTAACTCAAATATTTTATTAAGACACATGTCTTTACTTTTTAATAGCAGTTTGCCGGTCACTCTTAAAATTACAGTCAATTTTTGAAATGATTGTTTCTTAATGAGAAAGGCCATTTAGAAACTGTGGCTATTTTAAGATAGCACTAAATACCACTGTCATTCCATGAGTCTGTTATTCTGTATTGTTTCAGTTTATGCCATAACCATTTATTGTAAATGTGTCCGTGCAAATAAAATATTGTCTATATTATCTATTGTCTGAGTTAATATTGTTTAAACAAAAATATTGGACTTCGTCCCAAGTTAGGTAACACCTATTATCATATTATTTTAAATTTAAATACAACTTTTATTTTTCAATTATTCTTTTCCATTTGATATAAGGCCGGATTTGCCGTAGGCCGCATAAATATATGATAAGGCCAGAACATCCATTTGATATAAGGCCGGATTTGCGTAAGGCCGCATCAACTAAGTCCGTATCTGTTATAAGGCCGAATCAACTTGCAAGGGTGAAACAAAGAGGGGTAAATCTTTGCATGAAGAAAGTCATCATTCATTCATTGCCTCATTTGTTTCGAAAACAACTCATTTCTTGTTTATTTTTACCTGTCTAGACACCTTATTCTGTAAAGATGAGCACCTGATAGACAGGGTCACTATATTTTTTAAGGCAATCATTTGAAAACAATAATGTCACTAGAAACACTGTTTCATAAACTTTGTTGCATAAACTTGGAGTTATAGGAGCTCTTCTTTCTGGAGGTAAAAAAAAAGACATGCTTACAACATTCCAAAAATATTGAAATAACCATATTTATTAACCCGAATAATCCAGTCGTTAAATTACTCTCCCGCTAGTAACCCGAATAATCCAGTCGTTATATTACTCTCCCGCTAGTCGCTACATTAACGCCTGGATGCATTCATTGAAAAAATCCGTCAAACCGGAAATAGTAAATCGCCATGACTTATGGGTATTACGACATAAAATAGGAGGAGCTAAAGTGTTTGTAAATAATGTCCAATGGAGCGATCAGATGATGTAATGTTGTATGCAATACACATATCCGGATAAATAGGCAGATATTTTTTGTTTGTTTGATAGTGTCACGTGTTTTGTTGGTTATGCATGTTGTTTGTTGACATCCTAGTTTTAGTAATATTTTGATCTCGGGGTGAAATTTAAATGTATAACAAGCTTGCTTGCTGTATTTATCCTTTCTTAAGAAAAGAATGTCATTATTCCTACAATGTAGCGTCAATTTATGTGTTTTCATCCGTATTTTTACATCCGACATTTTTTTTATATTGACATGTACAAGGTTACATAATATAGTCTCTGATCCATTCATGCACTTTGCTAATAAGTAATATTTTCTTTACAATAGTTTATTTTTGTTAATAAAATAGACGAATTATTGAATAACGATTTATATAAATGAAACGATTAAAATTGATTGCTAAAAAAAAAGTGTTATTATTAAATACCCGGATATGTTTGGATAAGAGAATAGCATTCGGGTCATCGAGGGGTCATGTAGTCTCGTGGTTATAAATAATATTTTCTTTTGAAAAGTTTATTTTTGTCAATGAAATGTTGAATTACAAGAATAAAACGAGTATACTATGGGTTGTGGAATTATTTTTTTTAAAGATTGAACATGTGGTATTTGCATCATCAAGTAGTTCAATAAAAATATTGATTCAAATCTAATAAAAATGAATAAATTAATGAGCAATGAAATAATATATTTTATGCAAGAGTAAAGTATGGTCATTTTTTTGTTTGTTAAAAGAATCCAATAGGAAAATAAACCATTAATTAAAATTTTAACAGAAATAATACACCTTAAAACAGTAAAATATGTATACATTAAGGAAAGAAAATAGATCATATATATATATTCTTACAATGGAAATGAAGTTCTATTTTTAAGTTAATTTTTAGGCCGTTAGTAAAAGTGGTAACCCGGGCCCGGGTCCGGTTCCAAAAACCCGGGCCCGGGTCCGGTTCCAAAAACCCGGGCCCAAATTCGTATTTTCTTTATTACATCTTTATTAAGGCATTAATTTTAATAACATTTGAACATAATGCATAAAATTATGTATTTTATCACATTTTTTAAACAAATATAAAAAAAAAAAAATTTTATACGAAATATCGGCAATATAAGTTTTCGTAGTTAGTAAAAGTTGTAACCCGAAAAAACCCGGGCCCAAATTCGTATTTTCTTTATTACATCTTTATTAAGGCATTAATTTTAATAACATTTGAACATAATGCATAAAATTATGTATTTTATCACACTTTCTAAACAAATATAAAAAAAAATAGTTTTTATACGAAATATCGGCAATATAAGTTTTCGTAGTTAGTAAAAGTTGTAACCCGGGCCAAGACGAAATTTTCAGTTAATCAATGATTACACCTTTATTTCTCGTTAAAACTTCATAATATTCAGAATGAACATTTTTCAGTATTAAAGAAATGTAAAAAATATTTTAAATTCAATGGTAATGTTCTCTTTTGTCATTATGGGAGCATTTTAGATTCTGATAAAAGTTGTAACCCGGGCCGGAAGTGATAAATTGTATTGAATCAGTTTACAAAAGTACATTCGTCTTAATTCTTGCAAAATTACTTGTATAAATATAATATTTCAAAAATATATGGTATAGAGAGATATATTAAACTTTTTGTTTAATATGATGAAATTGTACTTTGAATTTTTTATTTTTATTTTTAACAGTTTAAAATAGTAGTTATATAAAGACACTCTTATTATTATATAAGAATACTATCTAATCAATGAATTAATGAGTCTTACCTTTCTTAAAGGGTCAAACACAAGCCAACAAATAAAAGACCCAAGCTTGTTATTTGCAACTGACCAAAGAAGCCATGTCCACTATGAAACAATATCTAATTTGAGTTGATTGCAATAAAAACATATGTATACATTAAATAATTGTTAATTATTACTAATCAACCATCAAAGGGGTGCTTCTTTTATCTCCTTCACAAATTAACCGTTTCATCTTTTTTTTTAATTAAGAAACAATAAGTAAACATAAGCCAACTTTTGTATGATAATTTTTATTTTTTAACATTTGGCAAACAACAAGCCATTGCTAAATAAACAGCTTCTAAGAAAAAAGTACATAACTTGGTTTTAGTAAATATATCATTCGGATCTAGACTTGACTAGCGGATACATCTTTACAGTGAGTAGAAATCAAATCAAATCAACAAATGGATTTACCTGTCGAACTGGTTCAACTTCTACAACACGCAGGGATAGAAGGACAGAAATTAACTTGGGACTTACAAGTTAATTCCACCGCCGTATCTGTCAAGCTGGTATGGATCAAGGCTGGAAAACCCGTTGACAAAACAGGGATAGCTACCAGCCAGGCCCAGAATAAGAAACACCTCTCTCCTTCCACCAGGAAAAGAAACGCTCTACGCATCAGCCAGTGGAAGGCGAAAAGGTACGAAGCCGTTGTAGACACTAAAACTTGTGTTGAAACACAAACAGATGACAATATTCCAATAACCGACGAAAGCACACAAACTGAGACACACAGCGACGAACAAGCCCTCCACAACCCAACAACTCAAGTAAGGGAGCGATCGACCCAGACAATTAGTAATTTCACTGGCAGGCAACTAACGCCTACAAAATACATTGCCGATGAGGAAGAAAAACAAACGCCATGGAAATCATGTACAGCCGTACGAAGCCCGTACAACAGAGACAAACTCGCATACAAAACACTATTTAGAGACGGATCGGTGTCCTTTTCAGCGTCATTCGACCCGGACGACCCAACGTTACTAGATCGCTACCCCGATTATACATCTGAAACAGACCCTGGTGAAAGACCACCAACACCCACACAACAACGGGGAAAAAACAGCATGCGAAAGGCATGCAAGAAAAAGAAAATTATGTCTGCAATACCTTAACAGGTGAGCCGGACGTTAAACCCTCACACTACTACTACTACTATATCACCAGTCTCTTGACAAATCTTTGCCAGTGATAACCACAAAGCAGCTATATTTTAAGATACGTATTACAATCACTTTTGTCTAAATAAAGTTCGTTGTTTCAAAGAATTTTATTTGAGATTTTTGCATTTAGTTTTCAGGTATGGCCCAGTTTCCAGTTTTGGTTGCAGGCCATTCCCAGGCCAGGTATTTTGATCAGTTTTTAAAACTGCCTAACATTAATGTTGTCTTTTTTCCAGGTCGCAAGATCGAGCAGATGTGGTCCAGGATAGCTGATCAAGTTGGCCATTACAGGGTACTTATTGTTTATAAGATTCTCTGAAATAATAGTTAATATTTAAAAAACAAAAGTGTTAAATATGGTTTATTTTTATAATTTAAATTTATGTCTTATTCTTAACTTGAAGTATTCACATTGATTTTATTCTTAGGATTCTTATCCCCCATTATTTGTTTATAATTATAGTCTTTTTTTCAGATTGTAGTACTTCATGTTGGTGCCAACAACATCTCCAGACGTACCAGTGACGGTGATGTTGTAGACGGTGACCCACCAGCACTCATCCTCCAGAAGTACCAACAGCTGGTGGAAAACATTTGGTACTTAAACCCAACGTAAGATTAACATAATGATAGATATTTTCTAAAATGTACAAAATATAATTTAACAGCCAATTATATGAATTAATAATAAAATTATATTATATTACGACATTTATTAAATTTATCTTTGTTTTTCAGGTATGAGATTATCGTCTCTGGTATTCTACCTCGTGGGCGAGACCTATATCGAGTTGAAAAGGGTGTGGCCATCCAAGCACCTTTGCTTAACCTGCTTAACAGGAAAGCTGGATACATCAACGAGAGGTTGAGGTATATAGCGTCAAGTCTGCCTAGGCTTACCTATACACCCCATCCTCGTTTTGTAGTTGATAGTGTCATCCAGCGAAGCCTGTTGTGCAAGGATGGTCTCCATTTCAGCTCGAGAGGGTCTGTCCAAGTTGTAGCTGACTTAGAGAAGGCTATCTCTACAGTGCGTGCTTCCCTCCATGCAGCTCAGAAGAGACCAGTTGTTTCCAGACCTGCCACTCCACGACCTGTAGTTACACCAAGTGAAGACACAAAGACTGTATCCTTTTCGTATAGGGACGCTCTTCTTACTACTTTTCAGATTCTACAGCCAGTGAGCGTACCTTTGTTTAACATAGACAACTTTCCAGCTTTATCTCCAGTTTCATATGCTTCTAACATTTTATCTTTATTTACAGCCAGGCCAACAGTAGTTTCTGTTACAGGTTCCACCAGGCCGACAGTAGTTTCTGTTACAGGTCCCCCCAGGTCAGCAGCTGTTTCTGTTACAGGTTCCACCAGGCCGACAGTAGTTTCTGTTACAGGTCCCCCCAGGTCAGCAGCTGTTTCTGTTACAGGTTCCACCAGTAGTTTCTGTTACAGGTCCCCCCAGGTCAGCAGCTGTTTCTGTTACAGGTTCCACCAGGCCGACAGTAGTTTCTGTTACAGGTCCCCCCAGGTCAGCAGCTGTTTCTGTTACAGGTTCCACCAGGCCGACAGTAGTTTCTGTTACAGGTCCCCCCAGGTCAGCAGCTGTTTCTGTTACAGGTTCCACCAGGCCGACAGTAGTTTCTGTTACAGGTCCCCCCAGGTCAGCAGCTGTTTCTGTTACAGGTTCCACCAGGCCGACAGTAGTTTCTGTTACAGGTCCCCCCAGGTCAGCAGCTGTTTCTGTTACAGGTTCCACCAGGCCGACAGTAGTTTCTGTTACAGGTCCCCCCAGGTCAGCAGCTGTTTCTGTTACAGGTTCCACCAGGCCGACAGTAGTTTCTGTTACAGGTCCCCCCAGGTCAGCAGCTGTTTCTGTTACAGGTTCCACCAGGCCGACAGTAGTTTCTGTTACAGGTCCCCCCAGGTCAGCAGCTGTTTCTGTTACAGGTTCCACCAGTAGTTTCTGTTACAGGTCCCCCCAGGTCAGCAGCTGTTTCTGTTACAGGTTCCACCAGGCCGACAGTAGTTTCTGTTACAGGTCCCCCCAGGTCAGCAGCTGTTTCTGTTACAGGTTCCACCAGGCCGACAGTAGTTTCTGTTACAGGTCCCCCCAGGTCAGCAGCTGCTTCGCCGAGTATTAAACCATCTGCAGCTAAGAAAATTCGCTTCGAACATTTGCCATCTCTTGGCGATAGTGAACAACATTCTGTACAAACCGAAAACTTCACTACAGTAAACGATTTCAATTTCACAGCACTGCCTTCTTCACCGACACCCGTAACATCTAGTGCTACACCTTCTCGTCCGACTCCACCACAGTCTGTGCCAGTATCAATACCGTCGGTTCCGTCACCTTCTCTTCCATCTTCTTCAAGTCCAGTTAGGCAGTCGCCAATACATAGAGGTCGTTTATGGCAAGAATTTAACGGTCATGAATTAACTTTTAAAGAAAAAACAGACATAAAGTTTGACAAGAAACTCTGTTGCCAGACAATGAACTTTTGTCAAAGTGTAACTAAATCTCAGTTCCCATGCATTACTGGTTTCCAAAATACATGGAGAGTTCCTGTGCTTGAAAACAAGAAATGGATTTATCAACATAAAATGAGATCCCAACCTTCACCATCTGTTCAAATCCACCATACCGGTTGTGACCATTGGATAACTTCGTGTCAAGACCCTAATGGAACAATCTATGTATTAGACAGTATGAACGGTAAAACTCTTACAACATCTGTACAAATTCAAATGTCAATGATTTACGGTAAAGGTAAAACAGTAGTTCCTGTTAAAATTCCTAATGTTCAACAACAAAAAAACTCGATAGACTGTGGTGTATTTGCAATCGTGTTCATGGTAGAATTTTGTTTTAACAACTTTATTGGCAGAGACAATGTGAATTTTGACACTTACACTATGCGTGATCATTTGATTAAGTGTATAGAAAGCCAACAGTTTTCACCATTCCCTAAGACGAAGCCAACAAGAACTAAAGTTTTAAGTTTAAAAAACACAAGTGTGAACTTTTCGATAGAAAAAGAGTGTACAGCTAGGTGTAATTTGCCAAATTTGTTTGAAGATATGGTATGTTGCGATAGATGTTCTGCTTGGTACCATTACGGTTGCGTTCTCAGCAACATCTCGAACACTTTTTCTGGTAGTTTATCGTTTACCTGCAGCAACTGTAGTTCCACTCCTTAAAGACTGTGTGTGCAAAAAACAATACATTATCATAGCTGGACTTACAAAAAGCTTGAATGAGATGATTTTTATATTTTCCATCAATATATGTTTAATTCATTTTTTTTGGGGTTAATTTCTTTGCAAAAAATTTTATTTTTAGTTAAATTAAGAATTTGTAATCCATTTTAATTTTTTAGTTATAATTTTTAAACCTTAATTTAATATAAAAAAGAAGATATTGATAAGAAAAACAATATGTTCAATTCATTTTTTTTGGTTAATTTCTTTGCAAAAATTTTATTTTTTAACTCTTTATAAAATATAGTTTAGTTAAATTAAGAATTTTTAATCCATTGTAAATTTTTTGCTATAATTTTTAAACCTTAATTTAATATAAAAAAAGAAGATATTGATATTTAAAAAAAGATAAGGAAAACAATATGTTTAATTCATTTTTTTTTGGTTAATTTCTTTGCAAAAATTTTATTTTCTAACTCTTTATAAAATATAGTTTAGTTAAGTTGAGAATTGTTAATCCATTGTAAATTTTTTGCTATAATTTTTAAACCTTAATTTAATATAAAAAAAAGAAGATATTGATATTTAAAAAAAGATAAGAAAAACAATATTAATTTTTTTTGTTAATTTCTTTGCAAAAATTTGAATTTTTAACTCTTTATAAAATATAGTTTAGTTAAATTAAGAATTTTTAATCCATTGTAAAAAAAATTGTTATAATTTGTAAACCTTAATTTAATATAAAAAAGAAGATATTGATATTTTAAAAAAATACATTTTTTTTCATAAATTGGTACGGTAACCACACCTCCCAAATGACTTTTACAAAATTATTCTTTGGCATTTTTTCTCTCAAAATTATGGCTCTTTGAGGATGCGTCCACGTCGCAGAGCTGGGCAGTATCCGAAATTGATACTGGCGAACTCCTCAATATTTACCTGTACACCCAATTACCTGTCCTTGTTGGTCACGTGACCAGTCTTTGTTTACAAATCTTAATATATTAATATTGCATCGTGGAGAAGAAAGAAAACTGTTTTTTTTAAATTGATAAAATATATTTGTTGTTGTTGTATTGAAGTATGTTTTTACAAAATTTCAAGAATTATAAAGAAGAAATAAAGGTGTAATCATTGATTAACTGAAAATTTCGTCTTGGCCCGGGTTACAACTTTTACTAACTACGAAAACTTATATTGCCGATATTTCGTATAAAAACTATTTTTTTTTATATTTGTTTAGAAAGTGTGATAAAATACATAATTTTATGCATTATGTTCAAATGTTATTAAAATTAATGCCTTAATAAAGATGTAATAAAGAAAATACGAATTTGGGCCCGGGTTTTTTCGGGTTACAACTTTTACTAACTACGAAAACTTATATTGCCGATATTTCGTATAAAAACTATTTTTTTTTATATTTGTTTAAAAAATGTGATAAAATACATAATTTTATGCATTATGTTCAAATGTTATTAAAATTAATGCCTTAATAAAGATGTAATAAAGAAAATACGAATTTGGGCCCGGGTTTTTGGAACCGGACCCGGGCTACCACTTTTACTAACGGCCAATTTTTATAAGAAAATTATTTCTTTCATAACTTGACTTTTTTAATTATAAAATATAGTGAAAAATCAAGCTTGGAGAGCATATTTCAGGTTTGCTTATATAGTATCAGAGTTCGCGAAATGTGTCGGTCCTGTCAGACATGACCAGCAAAAATTGGGCAGATTTTGCGGTCCTGTCAGACATGACCAGCAAAAATTGGGCAGATTTTGCTAAGGACTGACACAAGATTGGTATTTTGCAATAGAAAATTAATGAGGACTGACATTTTTTTCACTAGGACCACCAAACCCATATGCAATTTCGGAACTCTGTAGTATTAATGTTTAATATAAATATTAATTACACTACAGCTAGGATGGATTACGCCATATCCGCGCGTCCATCACGGACACCGATTGTAATTCGCGGAAAGTCACGATGGACACAAAAGTCTGATCGCGGCAATTGGTTTGTAGTGTCATCGTATAAGCCGCGATGTCCATGATGGACAGCGAAAAAAACCCAAAACATTACGTGTAGTTATATTCGTCTCGGTTTGTTACCTCAATGCATCTCTTTCCAGAACGTGCTGAGTGCTGAATGGGGTATATTGGCGATTGCAATACATCTCACAGTAAACGTGTAGAACAATCTTTTTATACTAAATAAACAGGAAAATAATTTATATCGATTTCGTTACTTAATCGATATTTTATTGCAATAATTCATATGAGGCTATGGGTGTTTAAACGTCACTTTTCAACAATATTTCAGTTATATATTGACCTTTGAGCTACCTTTCCTGGCGCGAATATGGTGCAAGGTAGAAATATACTAGGGTATTTATGGCCCCATCCTATAGTGTTGTGCTTTGTTTGACGGTATAACTCAATAAGAAAACAATTGTTGAAATTGAAAATGGTCATTTATTATTAAATGACATAATTAAAAATGCACTAAACTACAAAACTACACATAATTAAAATTGCAGTAAACTACACAAAAAATAACTACACATAATAACCAGATATTATATGAATCATATAAAAAACAATTTTCAAGACAAAGTTCTAGATATTTACTAGAAACTAAAAAACCGTCAAAGATGGGGGTAAAACCGCCCTACACAAAAAATAACTACACATAATAACCAGATATTATATGAATCATATAAAAAACATTTTCAAGACAAAGTTCTAGATATTTACTAGAAACTAAAAAACCGTCAAAGATGGGGGTAAAACCGCTGGTCATTTATTATTAAATGACATAATTAAAAATGCACTAAACTACAAAACTACACATAATTAAAATTGCAGTAAACTACACAAAAAATAACTACACATAATAACCAGATATTATATGAATCATATAAAAAACATTTTCAAGACAAAGTTCTAGATATTTACTAGAAACAAAAAAAACATATTAATACAATATAAAAATCTATATCATATATCAAAGCTGAGGAAACCCTGCATTAAAAACTAGAGATAAAAACCTATGAGGAGAAAAACTCTAGAAAAGCATTAGTTTCCATAAATCAATTACACATATACCCATAATCAAACAACCCACTACTTTAGGTACAACTCAGTAACCAATTAAATGACATAATTAAAAATGCACTAAACTACAAAACTACACATAATTAAAATTGCAGTAAACTACACAAAAATAACTACACATAATAACCAGATATTATATGAATCATATAAAAAACATTTTCAAGACAAAGTTCTAGATATTTACTAGAAACTAAAAAACCGTCAAAGATGGGGGTAAAACCGCCAACATCAAAGATACATTTTCACTAAATAGGGAGGGTGGGAGGGTGTTTGTAAAATGAAGTTTCAAAACATGAAATTGATGTGAACTGTGTAATGATGGCTAGCGAGAATGACCAGTTGTTTCTAGGGCATGCGCAAATAGTTAAACCATTAATGAACTCTGAAAAATTTTACTTTTCAAAGGGAAGTAATTTAGATAATTTTAATGGGATGTGCCATAAAAATATTTATAAGATATAAAATGCCTTTATGGCCCCATCCCATAGTGTTGTGCTTTGTTTGACGGTATAACTCAATAAGAAAACAATTGTTGAAATTGAAAATGGTCATTTATTATTAAATGACATAATTAAAAATGCACTAAACTACAAAACTACACATAATTAAAATTGCAGTAAACTACACAAAAAATAACTACACATAATAACCAGATATTATATGAATCATATAAAAAACAATTTTCAAGACAAAGTTCTAGATATTTACTAGAAACTAAAAAACCGTCAAAATGGGGGTAAAACCGCCCTACACAAAAAATAACTACACATAATAACCAGATATTATATGAATCATATAAAAAACAATTTTCAAGACAAAGTTCTAGATATTTACTAGAAACTAAAAAACCGTCAAAATGGGGGTAAAACCGCCCTACACAAAAAATAACTACACATAATAACCAGATATTATATGAATCATATAAAAAACAATTTTCAAGACAAAGTTCTAGATATTTACTAGAAACTAAAAAACCGTCAAAATGGGGGTAAAACCGCCCTACACAAAAAATAACTACACATAATAACCAGATATTATATGAATCATATAAAAAACATTTTCAAGACAAAGTTCTAGATATTTACTAGAAACTAAAAAACCGTCAAAGATGGGGGTAAAACCGCCACATTATTGTGCCTTGAGCAATATGTAATTTTGCTCAATAGACATATTGTGAAAGAAACAATATACCCCATCCACAACACTTTCATTAAACTGAAAATGTGCATTGCATACAAGATTTATGTTAACATAAACTATTTAACACAGGAGAATGTTTGTAATCAATAAACCGCATAATGACAAAATTACTATATTTTTAAACACTGAGGCCCTTGTCCCCAAGTGTTTACTTAAGACTCAACCGAGGTATTTAACTTACATCATTCATCAGTACTGAGGCCCTTGTCGCCAGTACTGTACTATACACAAGCCATAATAAAAAATATGTACATAGGAAAAAAAATTTATTGCACAATAAAATCAATAAAAGACATTAAGCAATAATAATCATATACCCACTGGCTGGCCAAAGAAAAACTAGAACACTGAGGCCCTTGTCCCCAAGGTTTTTACTGAAGACTCAATAAAGGTATTCGAATATATTTCTTAAATGCTTCGCTATTCCAACGACCCATTTGTTGAATTTGTTCTTCGGAAAACCCCTTAGCCCAAGCAGTCGTAGCTGCTCCAATTCGAAAACTATGGGATTTGTAGTTTTTAACATTTAAACCTGCAAATTTTAAGGATAGCTGCAATTGGCTATTGAAAAATGATCTTGTAATGGGGGCATTGTCCATGAAGGAGAAAAGGGGCTGTTGAAATTTACTGAAACTATCAACCTTTTCCGACAAACATTCATGCAAATGTTCTGTTAAATTTTCTTACTTATATAAATATGAGATATTTTTGTCTTTATTTGGTACGTAAATACCCTAGTATATTTCTACCTTGCACCATATTCGCGCCAGGAAAGGTAGCTCAAAGGTCAATATATAACTGAAATATTGTTGAAAAGTGACGCTTAAACACCCATAGCCTCATATGAATTATTGCAATAAAATAGTTATATTCTTATATTCGTCTCGGTTTCCCAGCAAACAAAGTAACGTTTATATAACGTTAACTTTATGTTGTACTTACGTTATAAATTAACGTTATGTTGACGTCATTTGTGGACTCCGATCAACGTTGTTATAACGTTACTCTATAACATTACAGTAACGTTACTCTATGACATTACAGTAACGTTACTCTATGACATTACAGTAACGTTACTCTATGACATTACAGTAACGTTACTCTATAACATTACAGTAACGTTACTCTACAACATAACAGTAACGTTACTCTATAACATTACAGTAACGTTACTCTATAACATTACAATAACGTTACTCTATGACATTACAGTAACATGTTAAATTTTACGTTAGATGTACTTTTTTCAACGTACACCAGTAACGTTGCAGTAACATTATTGATTTAATGTTAATTTAATGTTACTCAACAACGTACTAGTAATGTTTGAATGTTGCCTAGTAATGTTACTCAAAAATTATTTTAATGATGTTTATTTTAACCTTAGTCTGAGAGGTTACTTGAATACTTAAACCACCAATATCCAAGGAGCTATGTAAACTCATATTATTGTGCCTGTGTCAAGTCAAACTATCTTATTTCTCTGTTATTTGTCTTTTTTTATCATCTTTGTCTGCTTGTTGTTTTTTCATGTTAATTACTTGTGGTTTATGTACTATGTAGTTTGTTGTATTGGTGCTACATGCTTTTCTTATTCCTGCCACTTTTTTCACAATTCATGTGGAAACAATGAAGCGGAAACACTTAGCCTAACTGCGCACTGATACTCTTGTATAGTCTGTTTGACTGCTATAAATCTTCAGAAAATAATTCTTAAAAATCCAGTTTTCAAATCAATAATTTTTTTCTAGATGTTTATCATATGATATATACGAACTCTGACAATGAAAATTTTTTAAAATTAATTGTCAGAGTTTGTATATATCATATATTAATAAACATCTAGAAAAAAAATTGTTGATTTGAGAACTGGATTTTTACGATTTTTTTTTTCTGAAGATTTATAGAAATCAAACGGACTATACAAAGTGTCCATTCCAGTCTGTAGACAAAAAGCAAGTAGAATTTTCAAGCATTTACTTTTTACTGGGTCATGCATGTTTTTTATTTGATTGTCAGAATCTTGGTTGGGCAACAATTTAAGATTAGATACCAGATTTCATAGTTAAATATTTTAATAATGTAATGTTTTGAATGTCACTCAGAATCCGATGACACATCTTGTGGATGGTAACGGGCAGCAGGTTTCTGAAAGAAAAAGAGGGAAACAGATAAATAAAATTCCTCAAATGTTTGTAATACATTATATGTGTATTTTTATTAAAATAAAAGAACTGCCTAGCACATTTATGACGTATTCCCCCGCACTTGCATAATATTTAGTTTTATACATTTATAGAAAGCAGCCTTGCAGTCTTAATGTATAACATACTTACAAGCCACATGCAAAAAATTATTCAAATCTATCCATGTTTACTAAAGTTATTGCGTAAACAAGACACAATTCTCAAAATTGGTGATTTATCAACCAAAAACTAAGATTTTCCTCCAAAACCCTTGCTTCAAATATTTCCATGTTAGAACCCATCCAAGTTAATGATAATTACAAGCCACATGCAAAAAATTATTCAAATCTATTCATGTTTACTAAAGTTATCGTGTAAACAAGACACAATTCTCAAAATTGGTGATTTTTCAAACCAAAAACTAAGATTTTCCCCCAAAACCCTTGCTTCAAATATTTCCATGTTAGAACCCATCCAAGATAATGATAATTACAAGCCACATGCAAAAAATTATTCAAATCTATTCATGTTTACTGAAGTTATCGCGTAAACAAGACGCAATTCTCAAAATTGGTGATTTTTCAACCAAAAATTAAGATTTTACCCCAAAACCCTTCAAATATTTCCATGTAACAACCCATCCACTATAATGATATTTACAAGCCACATGCAAACAATTATTCAAATTTATCCATGTTTACTAAAGTTATCGCGTAAACAAGACACAATTCTCAAAATTGGTGATATTTCAACAAAAAATTAAGATTTTACCCCAAAACCCTTGCTTCAAATATTTCCATGTAAGAACCCATCCACGATAATGATATTTACAAATTTGTAAGGTGTTCCACGGAACCCTGTGTCTCACCCGCATCCTCCACATCACGACACATAACTAGAGGCTCAGAAGAGAAGACTTTTAAACAATTTTCCCATAGGGTCCTATGTTAAAACTATGTTCGCTGATGGTTGCCATCTTGGATGGAGGTCGGGGTCACAGGACATAATTTTGAAAGTTGACCACCTAAGGACCATTCATCCCATGTTTGCTTTAAACTGACTTACTGGTTTCAGAGGAGAAGACTTTTAAACATTTTTTCCATAGGGTCCTATGTTAAAATTAAGTCGAGTCATGGCGGCCATCTTGAATTTCCGATTGGCAAACGATTCACAAGTTTAGTACAGGCCCACCCAATGATCATTCCTGCAAAGTCACAATTCAATTGGCTTAGTGGTTTCTAACAAGAAGATTTTTAAAATTTCGACCAATCAGAACACATTATGGGCCCTGGCAGCCATGTTGGATTTCCGATCAGCGCCAAAAACAAAAATCTTGTATATGACCATCCAATGAACATTTCTGCCAAGTTTGGTTCAAATCTGTTTTGTGGTTTCAGAAAAAAAGATGAAAATGTGAAATTCCCATAAGGTCCAATGTTAAACTAAGTCGAGTCATGGTGGCCATCTTGAATTTCCGATCGGCAAACGATTCACAATTTTAGTACAGGACCACCCAATGATCATTCCTGCAAAGTCACAATTCAATTGACTTAGTGGTTTCTGACAAGAAGATTTTTTAAATTTCAGCCAATGAGAACACATTATGGACCCTGGCAGCCATGTTGGATTTCAAATCAGCACCAAAAACACAAATCTGGTAGAGGACCATCCAGTGAACATTTCTGGCAAGTTTGGCTGATTTCTGTTCAGCGGTTTCAGAGAAGAAGATTTAAATGTGAAAAGCTAACGGACGGACGGACGACGGACGCTTACCCATGACAAAAGCTCACATGGCCTATGGCCAGGTGAGCTAAAAATGATAACCTCAGCTTTAACCAAGAATATTGTTAAATATTTAGGTGTATTTAATTCATAAATAGAAAATACTTCGAAATCAAAATTTTTGTGTGGCTTAAACCATAGCTGATGAAATACGCACATATATATATGTATGTACACATATAATTACCTTATATTTTGGCCCTCCTGGCATATGAGGTGCATGTTTTAGCACCTCTATCAACGAATCTTCCACTTCCTGCAGCTTGGCCTTATGCAACTTGGAAGCTACTCCTGAAGAAAAGAAAAGATCTATTTTCATAATTCTTGATAGAAGATAAACATTAATTTATTAAAACAGGAAGTAGCAAAAATTACTCAAACACTTTGCATTTATCATACTAACTGAACGGTCCCTTTGAGTTAGAACTACTGTTAAAAGCTGAACACACGTGTATCCAGTCACACAACAGTTAGCAGAATTTGATCAGTTTAGTTGTCGTTTTTTTCCAAAATGTCAAGTGAAACATCTATATAATATTACTTGAATCTGTGGAATCTGATGAAATAAGTCCTACCTTCTAGCAAGATTGCTGGGTACTGTTTTATCATTCAAAACAAGTATTGTACACTGAAATGACCAAATTAAACTGGAAATTTATACTGCAGTGCATATAAAACTAATGAATCTGGTTTGGAAAATCAAACCTGAACAAAAATATTAGATTTTTTAAAAGCTGGAAATAAGAGTTTTTGAGACTAAAACATTGTGAGTCAGGTACTGGAAACAACATTTTTATAGTAAGGATTCATTTAGTGTAAAAGGCAATTAAAAAATTAGTCCTGTTCAACATGCACGTCTTCAAGTACTGAAGTAAAATATTTTTGTATTAAACTCCTTTTTTTACAAAAATATTTAAAACATAATTTTAAAATGTGACACTAGAATTTTCAAGTTTCAGTTTGACATGTGTAAAAAATTAAAAAAAAATTAAAATCTTGCATGCCTAAACAATGACATAAAAATTTCACTCACGTAGTACAACTCTGTACATTAAATGTTCTTGGAAGGGCTTCTTTCCCTTTTTCCCTCTCAAACTGTATTGAGCCAATACCTGGTTTGATGCCACCTTTTTCAGAATAGCTCTGACAGTCTCCAGGCATGTGCAGCCACCGAAGGCAGCAAGAAATAAAGCCTGTAAAAAAGATAAAAGTAAGTTGTGCAACATGTTTATTAGTATCAGACTTCATTTAATTAAACATTTGGCCTTTATATACTATTTCACCATGTTCATATATATAGAGAATAAAAAAATGAAAAAATCTGTATCACATTGCTGTCTCAACCAAGACCTCATTATCAGCCAGAGGTCTGAAGACCCAAGGCGATATAGGTCAAGGGTTGACGGCAAAGTGATATGGACTTAGCCATGTTTTATTCTTTTTACCATATACTTGTACATAAAATTACCTATGACAGCAGCCATGTGATAAAGGGTATGTGATAAAGGGTAGCCATACAATAAAGGGTATTTGATACAGGTACGTATCATTCAGCAATAACACATATACAAAACAGAAGTAATTTAGCTTAAGAATATTATATATGGCAGTATAAAAACTGAAGCAATCCCATTTCAGCTATTATAAAAAATGTTGTTTCTTAAAAGATGATTAATAATTACCACTAAAAAGAAATTTCTTTGGCGATTTATAAAACAATCTGTTCATTTCTTAAGTGACTGCTAAAAAATGGAATTACTGTCTATATTATATCATGGACTCAAATAAATTCACTTGATAAAATTTTCATCTATAAATCATTACCCTGAATCGTGCAAATTATAAGCCAGGATTTAAGCAGCATTATTATAAATATATGCACAATTTTTCATGCAATGGGCCTTACCATCTTCCTTCTGTAAACTTTCTCCTGGAGTTCCATTCCGAACCTATCAAATTCCTGTTCAGAATTGATAGGTTTCGGAACAAGATCCTCCAAAAGATCATCCGAGTTTCCTGGTGTTAATAAAAAACTGGTAACTTGTTCCTCCAGTTTTTTCTGTCGGTCTAAGATCTCATCCAAAGATCTTAGAACCTTTGTTTCAAAACCTAGAGAATATAAAAATAAATTGTAATAACGAATAACTATATATTGTATAGAGTGACTCCTTTAGATAACTGAAAATTTCATCTTGAGGCTTATTCTTGCTTTGATCAAATTCAATTTTATAAGTAATGTGTACAATTAAAATTTAGAATGGTTTAATTTCTCCTGTATACTGGTGAAAATTTATTGTCTGGAAACCTCACTTCAAATAAGGGTTGTTCCATATATATGGTACCCAGAGAAGGCAATTTGAAATTGGGGTAACCACCCATATATGCAATTTTGTACTAAAAAGGAGTAAAAAATATCCACCCACAGAGGAGTTTGAAAGTGCCTTCCCTGGAAGCCATGTATGTTTTAATGAAACAGCCCTAATGCCTTTTTAACAAACTTAATATATAAACATGCACAGATTTCTATCAAAAAAAAATGTAGTCTTAAATACAATGTAATTTTTTTCATTTAACTTTCTCTTGCTTCTTAAGGGTATATTTATATATATTGTCTATGGGATTTTACATGTAAAAGGGAGATAACTGTCTTGGTGGATTTTTTAAATAAAATTGTCTTTAGAAGCTGTGTACAATATCATAAGGCAAAGTTTTGAATGCAAAATTTCCTAAATAGAAGTACTTCATGAATAAAGACCAGCAGAAGCAGGCTATCTACTTGTTTAAATTTTCCTTGCTTTTTCAGTGAGTCAAAATTTTACCTTCAAATTCCCCATTCAAAACACCTTTCATTCCAGTACAAACAATTCTTGTGGTGAAAACATGACTGTTTAAGTTTTATCGGATGGCTAAGTAAGATAAGTTTTCTGACCAAAAACCTTGGAGTATTTCAAATGACAAAAGTCGAAAAAATGGCAAAAAATTGTTATATGAAGCTAGGTATCCAGCCAATAAGTATTATTTTTCCAGGTGGCAAGAATTAAATTTTGGGTAGTTTTAAAAAAAAGAAAGTATTTAGATCAGTGTGGAGCAGTTGACTTGTACTGCACTTTTCTTAAACTTACTTTCTTCACAAGAGTCCACATCTGTTACATCATTATGTGGCCTTCTAGGGTTTCTCCCATTTCTTAACAGACTTGCTATTAAAAAAAGAAAAAAACTTAAGTACTACTAAATAAGTTGTGTAGTGTTAGTGGAAACAAAAGGCCTACTGTATCTCTAACTATTATTGACACTTCTCAAAACCTCAAATATGCAGTTTCAATGCTTTGTTTAACTGGTTAAACATAATAAATCTGATCCAAGTTTATATTCAAATCATGTTCACTGGAATGTCATGCTTACAAATTGGGAGTACAGCACATACAATAGGACCAAACATACTACTTCAAAACAGCATACATTTGTTGTCGAGAAAATAATCTTTCTGCTTCCATGGCAATGGCACCCATTTAAAAAATCTGAAACCTACATGCATATCTAGACATTATTAACTACAATCCTGTGAAGTTTCATTGAAAGCTATGTGACTGACAGTAAAACAATACAAAAATATCTCCCTTGAATAGGGGAGATAACTGTTTATCTTTTTTTTTGTAACAGACTGACTTTCAATTTATTAAAAGACATTGCTAGAGATGTGTGTAACAAAACAACTAAAGTTTTGCACTTATGAGATAGAAAAGTCAAAATGACATGTATATAATTTTAACACACATTTACATAATCACTGTGAAATGCATGTCTGAAAACTGAAATATACACTGGGGTAAAGCTGATGACCGTAGCTGTAATTACGGTCATCCCAAGATGGCGGACATGGAATCAGGTAAGAATCTTTTTCGTCAATTAAATTGTTTCTATACTGTATTTTAAATTGCACATGCATTGGTACGATAGTAATCTATGAACTTATCACATGGAAATCACAAATAATGACTGAAAAATGTATATGAAAGAAAAAATCAGATTTAAAAAAATCGCTAATATGACCATAGCTGAAAACTTCATCGGCGGTGCAATTACGGTCATCTCAGTTTTCAGTTACGGTCATCTTAGCGATTTTTTAAAATCTGATTTTCTCTTTCATATACATTTTTCAGTCATAATTTGTGATTTCCTTGTGAAAAGTTCACAGATTACTATCGTACTAATGCATGTGTCATTTATTATACATTATAAAAACAATTTAATTGACAAAAAAGATTCTTACCCAATTTCATGTCCGCCATCTTGGGATGACCGTAATTACAGTTACGGTCATCAGCTTTACCCCAGTGAATATATATATTTTAAAAACATACTTTCTGTTCCTTCTGGTGGTGAGACAGGCCTTTCAATGCTGTCATTCTCTTGGAAAGAAGCTGAAATCAATCAAGGAATAATAATAAATTTTAAGAGTTATTTCTGATGTACCACTTTTCGATGGTTACATTATTACCCTTCAAACTTTCAATTATATAATATTCTGGAATGTATTTCAAAAAACTGTTTATCTCTAACAAGTGTACCGTTGTGTAATCCTATATGTTTTACTCTCTAAGCCTTGAATTGATTAACTGAATGTTATTTAAGGGTATACAGCAAACAAAGGTAACTCTGATACATTTTTTTACAACAGAGCTATTATCCGAGAAACTAGTCAAAAATGTTAAAATTATGAAGATACAATAAATGAATAAGAAGTTTTAAACATACTGTTTGCTTCTGTCATCACCTGGTCTGAATTCTCGTTTTCATTCTTGTCCTGTTGACGGTCTGGAATACATTCAGGGTAATAATATATGTAGCTGCAATCTTGATATATTTAGTTTCTTTTTCAATTAATGTTACAAAATTAATCTTGCAGTATAGTATATTTACTGCACAATAAAGAAGATTTATCTAAGATGCATACTATTTGAAATAAACAAGAAACAAATTTTTGGAAACACTGTGTTTGCAAAATCTTTGTTTTTTTCACTGATTAAATCATTCAAGTATGTTTTACCGATCTGAGTCTTTCACGTTTCACAAATGTCCAAACACTAAGGAGCAATTAACATGAATTGTATAAGATATCATTAAAATGATGTTACGACAACAAAAATTATTCATGATATTAAGATATTATTTTAGCAATAAAGAGCAAAGACAGTAGTTTGCTGAGTAATAAATTTATGTTTAAAATATTTCAAAGTACATAAATATCAAAAACTGTGTGTTTTTTTTAAGTAAAACGCCTGTTTATGACTTACCTGCATCAATTTTTTGTTTTTTTCGGGCAAATGCTGAAGACGACCCGAGAACATTGCAAAAAGTTGATGCAGGTAAGTATAGATAGTGAAATAAACAGTCTTGAGCATGAAAAATCCAAACATACATGTATATTTATCTATTATCACTTACCAAATGTTGGTGCAGTAGGCAGTGAAGTACTTGTACTGGTCTCAGTTGAAGAGCTGTCTTTCGGCCTTTGTTTTTTACTTGCATTCTTCTTTCTTTGATCACATTCTTCTTCATCTATGCAAAACAATATTGTATGAAAAGGCTGTCCTTTGAATGTTGATTGCTCTTCTTATCAGTTACAGTAAACTTAACATTCACTGAAATTACTATACTCAGCTGCAGCTTGTTGACATAATTATGTTCGGTTTAAGTAAAAGGATATAAGGATGAATACAGAGAACATCATGAAAACAAAGGACAATATATATTATCAACCTTAAAATGGGAGAACCGTACAATTGATTCACTACCTTTTAAATGTCTATGTCTCCCATTTTAAGGCTGATAATATTTTTATACAAATTTGATTGCATAAAATTGTATTGTTTTGAGTGCTAAACCCAATGTGTTGATGTGTGTTTATTGATTTTTTGTGTAGCTATAAATAAAATAATTTGTTTAACTGCTTGGAGGCATGGCTAATTACTATAAACTTCATTCATAATGTAGCTATAAATAAAAGAATTTGTTTAACTGCTTGGAGGCGTGACTAATTACTATAAACTTCATTCATAACTACGGCTTTTAAAAGATTTTCCCATCCTATAACGTATTTTATGTATACACATCGGTTGTTAAAATCAGGGTGCCCACTGAGTTTTGAAACTGGGGGTACAATTGCTGTTTTTTCCTTAACTTTGTACCCCTGCATATAGAAAGTCCCTACAATTTTGGGGGTAAAAAACCTTCTGCAGAGGATAATTGGGCATGCTGTAAAATGCTGACGAAAAGATCTCATTTGAGGTCAAGTTTGTACAAACTGTATTTAGTGTTCTGTAACAATATACTTAAATTTCACAAGTAAACATATGAAGAGGTGTCATTTAAATGGTTCTGAAAGTAGACCCAAGTAAAAGTTCTGGTAACATCTTTACTTTAAACATATTTATTGTCAAACAAATACAGACAATGGTAACATCTCTGTGCCAAAATTGAAAAATACACATTTACTGATTTAGTATCAATACAGGAAGGCTTTATTTCGTTTGTGTGCGAATTGGGCGTAAATTTACCACACAATATGCACATAGCTGAACATCCTTACCATCTGCCTCACTGTCTGAAAACCTCTTCTGTTTCCGTTTTCGGTGCCCCCTCCCTTCACTTTCATCAGAGCTGAGGTTAGATGTATACTCTGCATTTTTCGACAAATTCATTGCATTTTCATAATTTTCTGCAATTGAAAATAATTAATGTTACTTCAAATGAAAGTAATATGAAATAATGCTAATATTCATATAGTAGTCTCAGCCTCTTCAAGAAAAAAATAATCTCCTCTCATAAAGCCACTTCTGCTAAGTAATATTAAATAATACACAGTGGTTTAGTTGAAGAGATTTGCACAAAGGGAGATAATTCAAATTTTTAAAGTGGCTTAGCCTAACACCAGAAAAATGAATACTGAATTTGTATTATGTTTATTCCTTTTCTAATTTGATCTAGTTTGTAAGTGTTGCACGTTGAGTTATTTACATCAATATAATCAATTAAATCACTAATAAGTTTAATATTTTCATTAGACATTATCCAAATATAAAGTTTTTCTGAATAAAGTCATTCAAACATTTCTGTCTGTTGTTATTATAAAGGTAAGATATTCAGCTGTTCTCTTTGTCTATTGATAGTCAAAGATTTAGTCATGTAGGGTTTTGAGATTTTAACTTTGTTGTCCTTGGTGGAATTATAATGTCATTCCCGGTTTATCCTCTAATTCGATACCACCAGGTTAAATGCATGCAACTTTTTAAGCCATCATAATATTCATACATATAATGCTCACCTGTATAATGCAGAATCCTTACTGGATATTTTGCCCATTTTTCTTTGTCAGGAATTTCTGCCTTTCTGGCCCGAAATGAAATATTGGTTCTTGGCCAATAACAAAACATGCCCTACAATAAAAATGGCAATGTATAATTTGAGACAAAAAAGTTAAAAAATGTTTGCTGTGTTAAAATCAAGATATTTTTAATTATTGTTTACATTGTTCTGAAGTGAAAACACATTTATTTTCATGGTTGGAGGAAAATTATCTGTGAACATGTTTCTGGATAAGTGGCTTCAAATCTAAATATAAAAGGTACAGTAGATTACTAAAGTGTACAAGGGAATGTTACAGCCACTTAAAATACACCTGTGATGTAAATCTATTGTCAAAACTCTCCATTATTTTTAAGGAATGGAGAGTTATTGTTCTCTTTGTACTTTTAAGGTCCCACAAGGGGCAAACAATTTAATACTTTGTACTTTAGATACTATACACAGACTTTTTTTTGTTACAAGATTAATAATTAATAAAATTAATAAAGTACAATGGGTGGATTTTAAGTTGGAGAATGTCCTTGTATCTCTCCATTTCTTAAAAACAATGGGCCTCGTCTCCATTATCTTTAAGGAATGGAGAGTTACTTGGACATTCTCCTATACATAAATCAGTCTAAAGTTTGTTTTTTGTTGAGTTTTACGTTTTCATGGTCAAGACAATGGAATAAAAACCCTGTTATAAAAAAATTGTCATTCATAAATTTAATTTGGCATAAGGAGCAGTTCATGGACATGTATAGATTATACACTTACATCTGGTTTACTTTCAATCCAGCATTGGGGAGAAATGCCAATGGAGGGTGGATTGTCTTCAACAAACTCCACAATTGCATAATCAAAGACCATCTGAAAATAAATTAATCTTAGAGTAACATGTCATTAAATACGTGTTTTAATTGGTTTTAAAAAGTTGAGGTTATTTCCATATGTACTGAATCTGAAAATAGATGTCGTTCCCAAGGCGTCGCATGCCGTTGTCATCAGTCTGGAATATGAGAGTTGTTTTCCAGGTGCTCTGTATGTAAAAACGGTCCAGCATCGACGTTTGCTCCAAACTTTTGTCAGTTTTTGTTGGAATTCATCTTAACATGATTGGGCTTTGTTAGTTCATATTGTCCGACATTGTAAAAGCTTTGGTTTTCAGTGTAGTATTTGTACTTATACTAGGTACATACAAACATATTCCTTCAAAAATCATGCAATATGGCTAGAACAACAACATCGTTGTCATCTTCCCTTTCAATCAAGATAGCCTGTTTATCCAGGTTCTTAGACGACACATATTCTACCATAGTGAATCTTTTATCAAATCTATAAACTCCTATTATCCTAGAGTCGCATGGTGTCTGAAAATAGGCTTCACTTCTTGTATAAACTCTACACAAAATCAAAAGATTTCCTTCCTCATCTCGGTTGTTTGTCTTGGACAATAGCTGACAGCATCTATTTATTCCAATTAAGAAAGCATTATCTGGTTGTCGCAAAGATAAATGTATTTCGCCATCTGATGTTTGCGACTCCCTACTATCAGAACCGTTCTGAAACTCCTTAATTCTTTTCACTATCTGGGTCAAAGGTTTCTTCCCTGATCTTACCATTTTTTTTATTCTATGCAAATAGTTTTCAAATCCAAATGCACCACAATCATCTAAACAACCATACTTTTCTGCATCATCAGAAATGTGCAGCATACTATGTACATTATAGACCAGGAATTCCTCTCCATATAGAATTCTTCCTTGACTGACGAAATACTGCAGAAGATTTCTTGCATAATTTACATGTTCATTCACTAATCGTGGGCACACTAAAATAGAAATGGATATACTCAATGACAGAAAATGAGCATAGAAATCAGGACGTAACACTCTTTTCAGAACTATTTTACCAGTGTATATCAAAAATTGTCTGAATTCAGTTGCCTTCCACCTGTCTATCTCTCTAAGGCCCCTAGGTTTACGGGCAAACCGTTTTGGAACAAACTTGGCCAAATCGGTCAATCTATTGCTTATTTCTTCGATGTTCTGTGCCGACATTCTAATGTGCCTAGGTCCTTTTCCTCTCATCCATAATAACAGCAGTCTTTTTACAACACCAAGGCAAGCTTGGTGCATGTAATCAATTGGAAACTGATTGACCATGTCTATATTTAAATGACAGAAGGGGGAAATTGTATGATGATGTTCTTCTTGCACTTGATTCTTGAAAGAATGGTCAGTTCTCAACTGAAGGTTTCCGATGTCTTGGTAAGTTATTCTTCCACACCATACACCAGTTTGATTACATCTATCACAACCATAGTATCCACTGAACAACTTGACACCTTTGACCATTGCTTTTGCTGGTGCATCACATACAATACATTTCAAATTTACACTGATAAGCCTTCCATGATAGTTGAATCCCTGTTGTAATAAAGTGTCTATTTCATGTACAGATTCTTGTAAGAAATTAAGATTTTCAGGTTTTGTTGGGCCTATTGTTAGCACAAAAGGGAAGACTTTCTTTGGTTTCAATTGGATTTCACACAGAATTGGCCACAATGATGTATTATTACTTTTAAAAAGTGGAAGTCCATCTATATTAAGTGAAATATCTATAGAGTCTATGTTATCTCTTCCTGACTGTGGATACTGTTCAAAATTTTTAATAAGTTCACTTTCAATTCCAAAATTGAAATATTCCATTCCAGAAACAGATTGCGTTTCAACTACTCTGACTGTTTTCAATAGTGTACGAGCTGTAGATGGTAAACTGGAATGACCATGCTTTTTTAAAATCTTCAAAAGGGCATCTAAAGCATTATGATTTACTTGAAACTGGTTAGTCCAGTTAACAAGATCATCTGCTAGTATATCCTCCTCCTCCATACTACTACTGTCCGAATAGATAGACAATGCCGCATATTTATCAACGGTGTCCCAGTCTATACCGTCATCTGAACTCTTACTATTTTCGTCAGCCTCGGAATCTTCTCTTCTACCATCAACATCTAACTAGTGTTCATTAATTTGACCATCTGAGAAAGAAATTCCAACCTGGACTTCATGCAATTGCTGAGAATTATATGCACTACTGAGAGGTACGATGAACAAGGATCAGTTATCTCACATTCTTCTTCACTACTGGAGACGGCTACAAAGTGTTTTGATCTTAGTCTAGCATTTGCCATCCATTTTCTTTTGTACTCCCTTCTTTTTTTCTTTCTATCTGACATCCTCCTGTGACAATAAAAAGTTAAAATCTACATATGTATTATCGCTATTGTTTATTTTCCCTTTGATGTTTAAAACCAAAAATTTAGAGAAAATGCTAAGCAGTCAAAATAATTTTTCTGGGATCACTTAAATTACCAGGTTTTTACTACATAATTTTCAATTAAAACTGCTTTCAATAGCCTTATATTATTTTATGGGTACATTGCAGATGCATTCTAACTGAAACTATCAAAATTTATCAGAAAAAATTTGTAGGATTGAAAAAAATCCAATCATGATATCGCCATATTCTATATTTTAAGTCAACAAACTGTTGCATGATGAATTTTTTAAAATTCTTAATATCAACCATATTTTCAATATTATATGCCCTTCTACTGCAAAAGCACATTCAATAACATATTCCCAATAATTATAAAGTCATAAATGAAAATAAAATGAGTTGTAATACCCTCTGTCCATGTATATCCAGTTTTTGGGAGCAATATTCCAAAATATTACATAACATGCATTTTGACCATGTAATCTGACACCACAATGCATTTTGTAACATTTTTGTATGAAAAATGTCACTCTGTGTCTGTTGTGACATTATTAGGCTAATTTGAACATGATAGCAACACACAAGTTCAACTTGATGTTTTTTAACTTGGAAAGAGCAGCACAACTTGCTTCTGTAACCCTTTATTTGCCTTATTTCTATTCCTTAGGCAATATCAACCACAAAAAACCTCATAAGGTATGTGGCTGTCTAATATTTGCAAGTATAAGTGTTCAAATGCAAAGGTACCCCTTTGAAGATTTTTAATGAAAACATCTCCATTTACAGCTGTTGAGTTCAGATTGTGTAATATACCAAAACTTACCTATTCTCTTATATATTACAGTTATTAAGCTAATTTCTAACATAATAAGCAATTTCTACACATATATATGCCTCAGTTGTATATTCAATAGCTAAATACTATGAAATGTTTACATTTAGCCCCCCCCCCCCCTCTTTTCATCCCATAAAATGAGTTCACATCATTCTTAATTTTGTTAATTGATGCTTTAGCCCCATAAATTATGTAGTTTAAGGCATACAATAAGTTTTTGTATATAGATCTACAGTTGAAATTCCTTTTAATTCCATCAAATATGCAAAAATATGATTTATTGATATTCAAGTTTTGGAATTTCTTATGGTACAAAGCTATAATTTCCCCCAAAACTCAATAAATATATGCTTCCACATCATTTTTCCCACTGTTTAAGTAAGCTGGATGCTCAAATGTACTGTTACAGCCAAATAATACTCTAATTTCTAAAGCATGAAATCCAAATTGACAATTTGAAAAATTTACAGAAAATGCTAAGCAGTCAAAATAATTTTTCTGGGATCACTTACATTACCAGGTTTTTACTACATAATTTTCAATTAAAACTGCTTTCTATGGCCTATTATTATTTTATAGGTACATTGTTAGGGTGGTCAAGCCAAAAATTGAAATGCTAATAAATCATCCAATTATAGTTTAATATGACAGTACATACAAAATGGGAAATTTTGGTACAAAAATTATTAAAATCGGTTGAGCTGTTCAAAAGTTATGGCCTTTTCGGTGAGCCAAAAGTGGTCGATTTTCTGTTTTTTGGAAAAATGTTAAAAAAAATGACATTTTTGGACCAAAATATATTATTTTTACTACCTAATAGGTTATCATGCTTTCTTCTATAGTAATGTATCCTCCTTATGCTTCAAAAAGAGGTATTATACACACCTGTAGGTGTTATATGAAAAAAATGTCACAGAATTTAAAACATTGAAAATAGCCTTTGGACTTAGTTTTTTTAATTTATGTGTCAGCTGTCTGCTTGTTCAAACTACCAGGTTTGTGGTCAAATATCTTCAAAAACCTTTAACTTGCAAGGCTGAAACATGCAGCACTGTCCACAAAGTGCCCAGTCTCTAGGTAAAAATATCAAGAATATCATTTATTCAATTAATATATATATTTTTTTAATATTATTTCCTTTGCGCAGGCCTCCATAATTTTAACGTCAAATTTTATTCGAAAAATCAAGTTTTTGGTCATAAAAAATCTGAAAAAAGTACTAGAATTTTTCTGAATACTGATTTTGGTAGGGAAAAGAACCCTCTAACAGGGAACACCTATATTTATCAGCAAAAAAAATTCTCAAAGTCTGTAGTGTCAGAATTATATACGCCGCAGCTTAATATTTTGAGCTCCGTAAAGTGTAAAAATAAGCTATTTTAGGGAATTAATTATATTTTGTATGCTCAAATTGATATTTTTATGGTAAACAACCTCAATATCCATACATCAATGAAGTTATTATTACAGTTTGTGTAAAAACTGCCATTTTTTCCATTGAAAAGGTCAATTTTCTTTGTTCAATCAAAATTTCAGATAATTCCCGAAATTGATACAATTTCAATAATTGTTGAATATTATAATATTAAATGTTCAAGTGTTTGGTATTAGTTTGATCCTATAACTGTATACTACAAGGTGAAAACTATCAGCAACCCCAATTCTGACACTGGTATGAACTATGTCCTGGTTCATTAGCCCTCTACCTGGAAATTTAGTATAAATAATATTTCAATTATGGCCCCGTATTCCATGAAAAGTCTTATTTGGATTATCAGATATGTTCTCTGTACAATTTATAAGCCAGCCTTGAAGTTATTTTATCTTTTAAACATTTAATTAGCACATTTTATACATTATTTTCATTTTTTTGTCTGAGAAAAACCTCAAATTTGACAATTTTAGCTGATTTAAGCTAACAGTTCATGCGAGTAGAAAGTCCCAAATTTTCAAAGTTATCATTTTTATTGTCACAAATCAATAAACTGTTATCTTCTACTATTATCTTAATTCATAACAGTCTTCAATGTCACTCTCTTTTCCTTTATATACTATTATTTTACATTTGACGACTACAAATAGTGCTGTGTCCCAGTTCATGACCAACTTATTCCAAATGAAATCTTTGTGATTTCTTTAAATTGTGTGTTTTGTGATCCTATGCATATCCAATGCATATTTGATTAACTGAATCATAATCAACAGCATCAACTTTCAGAAGTGTCATTTTAATGATTTAAAACTCTTAATGATCTACTGAGATGCCACGATCACACCTGTAAAATAAAAATAAACATTTAAAATATGTTATACAGAATAAAAATAAAGAATTAAAAATAATTTATCTTTTCCAGAAATAGTTTATCATACATGTACAAATGAAAAAAAGCTTTAATACAATGCACTCTTCCGACTATAAATTATCTTTATGCATATATCAGAGCAGAGATTCAACAATTTTGAATACAAAGACCATCAGATCAGTAAATCACCACTTATTGATGCAGGATTATCGTGTATTAAATCTTTTCCATTAGACTATATGCATCTGGTATGCTTAGGTATAGTTAAGCGTGTCTTATTATTTTTGAAAAAAGGACCACGAGAATGCAGACTTTCACATCAACAGTTGGTAATACTATCAGAAAGGCTTTCCTCTTTAAATGGGAAAATGCCAAGAGAATTTGCAAGACAGCCCCGTTCAATTTTTTATTTAGATAAATGGAAAGCAACTGAATTCCGTCAGTTTCTTTTGTACACTGGGCCTCTAGTGTTACGCACTGTTGTTTCTGAAAGACTTTACAAGCATTTCTTAACACTGACAGTTGCAATGTCTATCCTACTTGAATCTGATGATAACTTCAGAAATGAACATCTAGAGTATGCCAGGGAATTGCTAATATACTTTGTAAAAAATTCAACACGAGTGTATGGAGAAATATTTGTATCATACAATGTTCATGCGTTGATTCATTTAGCAGATGATGTTGAACATTATGGTTCATCACTCAATGACATTAATGCATTCCAGTATGAAAATCACTTACACAAGCTAAAAAAAAATGTTAGAAAAGCACAAAATCCAATAGCACAAGTAGTCAAAAGAATTGTAGAAATGGAAAAATCTAAGGTTAGGTATAGACCTAAGAAAATGCATATGCATATTTCTACAAAGAAAAAAGATAGTTGTTTCCTGTTAAAAAATAAGAAGTTTGCATTTGTGAAAGAGAAGAGGGAAAACAAATCGTATGTTTGTGATGTGGTGAGTCAACAAAATGTAGACAGTTTCTTTGAAAATCCATGCGATTCAAAATTGTTAAACATTGCTGTTCTGCCAAGTACAAGGCGACATTTCAACCGTGTTGTGATTGAGCATGGTGATATTCAGAAAAAAGTTGCTTGTCTTCCATATGAACGGAAATATGTTTTATTGCCTATGTTACATGGAATGGAAAGAAACTGAACTGATCATGTGCTGCACGTAACTCCTGACTAACATTCTAATGCATGGTGAGCAAATTTGATTTATTCTAAAAATAGTTACATGTAAGTAATGAGTGTAACATGTATGATCAAACCTATTTATGGGATAAAAAGGTTAAGCACTAAAGTTACATGAGATACATCAGTGATTTAGTGTAGTACATAACATACACTGATGTTGTATATAGCTAAAATCATTCACAGTGAAATGATACAGTAAAAAGATACATGTACATATATTAGGTTGAAACAATAAAGCTATCTTTTCAGACAACTATTACAACCTATCAAATTATTAATGTTAGTAATATTATCCAAACATTCATCAGTACAATGTATATTAAAATCTAAACATTTGCACAGTTGATTATTTAAAACTAATTGCTGTGTATAAAACTATAATAGTTTCCAGTTTTGTTTTTGTTTTTCATTTTGCCACAGCTATAGTCTCAGAACTCATTTGAATCACATAATAGGATGCATGTTGTGAACGAGCAAATGCATCATGTACAAAGTAAATCTAAATAGAACCAAAAAATCACACTAATCAGCTCAGTTTATAATTGATTTTGATAGATAAACCATGCAACAGATACATACACATCCAGGCTACATTGTGTGTATTAATGTTGTATTACCTTCATGATTCAATAATTTGTATTCAACTTTTTTCAGGAACAACATTATGACCAGCAATCCATGGTGCAGAGCTGTGTGGAAAGAAGGTGACCAGGAGGAGGAGGGAGTAGTGCCATCAAACTGGATTACAGGCAAATATTTATGGTGGCCTTCTAGTGAAAAAAGTGAAAAAGCAGCTATATGCGAGCAGAAGGATCCAGACAAGGAGAGATGGGATAGATTTGACTTGTTGAAAATTAAAATTACATCTAGTACGTATTAATATTGATTAGTTTATTAGAAGCAAGACTTAGCAGGGTTTGACTATGCTGGCCTCAGGCCATTTCTGTTTAGGCTAGTTGATTTTTTGTTAGAAAGGCTTTCTCATGGGACCAGTACAAAAATGAAGAACTTTGAGATTTGAATTACAGTACTTTGAAATTGACAAAAGACTGCTGAGTCATGCCAAAAGTTGTACATGTGCATTTAGCAATGTAGCCACCATACTTGCCAAAAGAAAATAACCATTGTTTAAGTGTGTTTATGAACATTTTGATTTTAATGGTGGAACAAAATCTGTTCGTTTTTCTGCTGATAAAATAACAGCCGCCCTCCCACCTTTGTTTTAGAATGAATTTGAATTTTGGTGTTTAACGCCACTTTCAGCAGTATTTCAGCTATATCATGGCGACCAGTTTTAGTGGTGGAGGAAGTACCCGGAGAGAACCACCGACCATGGGCAAGCAACTGGTAAACTTTATAAATTGCGAGTTGAGTGCACCCTTTTTTGTAATTTACGAAGCCGGGCACGAACCCACGCCATATTGGTGATAGGCTTGTATGAGCTGTTAGATACAGAGACCTAGCTCATTGAGCCACCCGGGCCCCTTTGTTTTAGACAAAAAAAAATGACATGGGAACCAGAGAATTAATTTAGGTGGTGTTGCTTGTTGCTGAAAGTATCATAATTTGGAAAAACAGTCTATGGATCTTGTAATTTAATGAAGCAGTGAATTTCATCTATACTGCACGTAGACATGTCATTTTAGCAACTACAGGCTGGTGTTTTATGAAATGCATATAGTGTAATCTTGGTTTGTAACAGATCTTTAGGCTTTGTTTTCATATTGATGTGTTAGTGTATAATACACACCAATAACAATTAAATATAAGAATATAACTTAATTCTTTGCATTTATTTCAAATTTGTACTGATAATTTATTCTACACAGACAACAAAAAAGATTGTGACGATTATAACATAACCACATCGGCAGAAATCTCTGATGATGAAGAACTGCAGAAGAAGCGACAACCAAAGAAAAAGAGCTACATTGGTTTTGTAACAGGTACATGTTACTATCTAAAAATCTTTAGAAAAGAATTATTTCTTGTGAACCCTGATTTATCCACTTGTTTATTTTGTTGGGCCATTTAAGGCTTGACACATGATGTGGGAGAATGTAATGACCTCCTTGTTTTCTTTTGTTTGTTTTTTTTTTGATCATTAGTTCACTTAAGAATTAGATTTAACATTGTTAGAAAACTATGCTAACAGTGATGTAAATTGTATATATAAAAAAATATAAAGATGTCAATAAAAGTTACAATCTGTTTGCATCATATGATATAGGTTTCACAATGAGTGAGAATTGTATTTCACTTATTATCAACTTGAGTTATTTAATAACAAAATAATAATAAACAAGCCTTGGCGAGAATATAATTCATCGTGTGGGAAGTAGATAATAAGGCCAGATCACAAGAGAAATAATATTATTCCTTTGTTATTGTATTTATTAAATAATTTCAGATGATATTGAGGACCAGCAACCTTCAAGGGCCAGAAAGTCTAGTTTGAATGTAGATATTTCACCACCCCCTGCACCTCCAACTCTAAAGGAGTCTACTAAAGGACCAGTGAATTCCAAAAAGAAAACAAATTATCAAATTTCATGTATGTATTTAGTATACTATTGCAAAATTGGCCTCATGGTATTTCTGGCTATAACTATAATAGCGAATTGAATAAAAATCATGTTCTTGATACAATTTAAATGCATTGGGTGATAAAACATGTTTTTTTTTAAGGGGACAGTTATTGTATTCTTGATTTAGAAATAGCAGAGTGGGTACTTATAGGAGCAGGGGCACTTAATACAGCCAGTATGGCAACTTTTTTTACAGGGTGGCTGTTACAGGAAACGCATATATTTACCTTTTAAGTGAATTTGCTTTATATATACATTGTACTGAACTGCTACAAATTGTACTTAATCATTTGAGTGGTTCATATACTTGTGATTGTTTTCGAGTCAAAATGTTATCTTTTCTTTTTCTTATTTGCTTAAATATTAAGTTACTTAAATGTTTTATTGCTTATGATAACTTAAATTACATGTATGTTCACAAACATAGGAATTATTTAAGAGTTTTTAATACATTAATATACATGTAGCATAGATGAGATGTAAGTGATGGAAGAATATATTGTGGGTTAAATCATCTGTTATTTATTTTTGATATTATGATTATCTACATTTTGTAATAGATGATGGATTAGATTCGGACTCTTCAAGATCACCAACTGTAAGGAAGAAATCTCAGAGAAGTAGTCTGCGTTCTCCTGAATTTGTTTCTAAAAGCAATTCTAACAGAAACAGTATGGATACCATAAGACGTGTAAGAAAACATTCTTCAGAAAGATATGTACATGAAAGGAGATCAGAGTCGTACAACAGCTCCTCAAGTAGAGGTATTCAATGTGATGGAAGACATGAGTCTAGAAGGGATGAAAGAAAAAGTAGGAGTAGGTCAAGAAGATCAAGAAGAAGTAGGAGTGGATCAAGAAGAAGTAGGAGTGGATCAAGAAGAAGTAGGAGTAGGTCAAGAAGATCAACCCCAGTGAGGAATGTGAGGCGATCACGATCTCCTGTGAGGAGGTCTAGGTCACCAAACAGACAGCAAAGCAAGGACACAAATTTTCCAATGCCAACAGCAAGTAAGTATATTTCTCACATGGTAGAGTGATTTATATTTTGTGTCGCCTCGATAGGATGGTCAACACATAGGAACGACTGTGTGTCATCATGAACCCCACTGATCTCTCCAAAAATGTTCAATGGATTTTAGTGAAACTGTCGGGGATTCCTTTCCTGTGAAAAGCAGATGTGCCCCTCATGTTTTATTTTTTAACAAATTTTGTCATTTTCAGACTTTGTTGGGAGATGTGACACATGCCATACATGTTCTTTTTTTTTATGAAAGGACTTGTATAAACTAGTTACAACATTCCTACAATCGATAATATTTACTAATTGGTTTAAATTAAGTTTAACCAATAAATTTAATTCTATAAAATCACCTGCAGTGAAAGTTGCAGAAGGCAAGACCTACTTATTTAAAAGTGTACTGATTAGCTTGCTTTTACATGTATATAATTACTTGTATATAATGTCAGTATATCATTACTCCATGGATTATATGGACCCATCTCCATGGTCATGGTTGAGCAACATCTACAGAAAATATAGTTTAGTAGCAAACTGCATTCACTTTTCAATAATTCAAAGAACATATACTTAAGCCTAAACTTGCATCATATCCCTTGTTTTATAACTCATTTATTACAGCACCATACATGTAGATATTTTTGTGATTGTATTCGGTAAATATTTTCAGAATTTCAGAGGAGAGCGTTATATCTCTTAATAGAAATAAGAGATATGCTCAAAAAGGGCCATTCAGTGGTTGGGTCATCTGATGATGGTTACAACATCAACCAGAGAGACACCATTGATGACTTCAAGGAATTTGACAGATCACTAGAGGATAAGGAGGAATATCACAAATGTGTAAGTGCATTATAATTACTACAAACTTGCTGAACTGTATAACTGAGACACACTTTTATTTCAATGCCTTAAGGGTTGAAAAAAACTTCATTTTATGGTAGATTTAAAATTTATTCTAATATGACACGCTGTTTTGGCTTTGTAAACAAAAGGGTATACAAATCCCCGATTTATAATGACTTGCACGCGCTGATGATCATGACATATTTGGCTGTTCTATTATACCCTTTTGTTTACAAAGCCAAAACAACACGTCATAGAAAAAAGTATATACTATTTTTTAAGATGATTTTTTTTTTGCACATGGCAATCACTATATACCCCAGGGGTATAATAAGTACATAGGTCGTACAGAATAAAAGACATTTCAATTTCACATACATTGTTGTAGGTGGGTTATATATCTATCACAGTGAGTCATCATGGTATGTCTCTGACTATCCTGTACTCGTCTTAAAATGGTAAGTTGGAGAAGGGCAAACAAAAATATTTTTTTTAAGACTGGCACAAGTCATCTACAAAACAGTATAAAAGTGCAGTTCTATCAATGGCATCACATTTTTTTCTTACAGAAACAGCTGATAACCAAAATTGGAGGAAATGATTTTAAAAATCATCTGAAAAAGGCCATGTCAAGGTATGTTGATTGCTTAACAAGAATTATAACTTGCTGTGTTTAACATCACTCACTTAATACATTGTACATAGAAAACTTTTAAGTAGTCAAAATAAGAATTTAAAAACAGAAATTGTACTAGGTCACAAATCAATTTCAGTTTCTAAGAAAAGAAAGTGTGACAAACTGCACAAAGATTTCCTAGTCAAGTTTGCTAAAGGTGCAGAATAATACATATTTGCAATATCATTCCAAGGGAATGGGAGTTACAGTAACCATTTTGTGTTTGCAGTCAGTACTATACCAATCCAATTTTAACGCAGTATAATTCCATGGAATGGTTTTGATAATTCATTGTGTATTTGATTTTCTTTCTTCAGATGTATGAGTAATGGGCTGATGTCCGGAATGAATATGAAGGGAAAGAAGAATAAATTCCCTTTTGCCCAGTCTTGTTTATTTAAACTAATCAAAGGTTAGTGATTATTATTAAGATTGCAATTTTTTTTAATGATTTTCAAGAGTTTACTTAAGTAATAGTACTAATATTTACAAAGTTTTATTCTTTTCATTTTGATTGTGATGTGATGTTCTTCAAGTAAAATTCTTTAATAAGTACATGTATATCATATAAAAAGTTAGCATTTAATTTGATAATCTAATAATTGATTGTGTTATTGGACACTATGCAAATATTAAAATTATTAAAACCGTTTTCAGGAGGGTATGGGGTATTTATAGTGAATTTTAAATGGTAGCAGTGAAATTTACATGGTGCTTTATTTTGTCCTAAAAAGTAAACTGCAAATATACATGCGAAGAAATCCAAATAAACAATATACAGAATGAGGACTAAGGTAGCTACAGTAACAGCAGTCTTGTGTGCCTAGTCATTTCAATTTTGTTGACATACACATTAGAGAAATGAGAACAAGTTGGATAATATGTGAACTCAGATATGTTTCAGATATAAAGACTAACATTTCAACTTTTGATTATTGATTATTTGAGTGCAACAGAAACCATTCACTTAAACCAAATGTATATTAAACTCATTAACTTGTGTGTTCAGGTATATATCAGAAATAGTAATAGAAATCTTTATTTTTGCTTTCAGAAGTTCTTCTGACGTGTCACAACACGGATGAGGCAAAAATTACGGAATGTGCCGCCAACTTCCTGAAGTTTGCACCAGAAAGGATAGGTGGTGGTGGCAGAGGAGACAATTGACTTTTTGATAAATAAATGTATATAAATAAAGATTGATTGATTTTGATGATGCAGCAGTCTTCAATACTTTAATGTTGAGCCAATTAATTTTGTATATATACTGTTGAACCTGGTCACTTTGTAGGAAACCTGCATTTAAAACTGTCATCAAATATGAGAGAACTTTGTAAAGTCTGAAATCTCGCAATGTAAGATGTCCAAAAAGGGGGGATTTGTTGGAATTTTGTGAACTTTTGCATGTTAAATTGTAAGGACTAGCATCCAAATATTGAAAAAATTGTATTTTATATATTTGGTTAAAAATGCATGAAACTTAAGAAAATTAATAAATTTGAAAATTTCATTATATGCCAAAGCTACTTGTCCTACAGATTTTCTGTAAAAAAAAATATAAAAACAGAAATATATTGTTCTAATTTATAGTTAAAAATTGATGATGTAATCAGATTCATTTTTGGGGTATAAATCCTTGATGATTCATATCTCAAAACCTGGATGCAGGTCCTTACAATCTAGTTGCATGCAAAATTTCATAAAAATCGGAGATCCCCAATTTATGGACCTCTTATCCTAAACAGTAATCTTTAATGACCAATTTTATTCAGGGGCCCGGGTGGCTCAATCAGTTAGGTCGTTGTATCTAACAACTCGTACAAGCCTATCAACAATACAGCGTGGGTTTGTGTCTGACTTTGTAAAATAAAATAAAAAAAGTGCACTCGACTCGCAGTCGCAGGTGATAAAGTTTACCCGTTGCTTGCCCATGGTCGGTGCTTCTCTTCGGGTACTCCGGCTTTCTCCACCACTAAAACTGGTCGCCATGATATAGCTGAAATATTGTTGAAAGTGGCGTTAAAACACCAGAAATCAAAATCAAATCCAATTTTATTCTATTCTATTTGTCATGTTAATTGCAAAATACAGTTTATGCAACAGCTAACTCCCAGAATTCTAAGTTTGTTTGTTTGTTTGTTTGTTTTTTTGCATTTTATCTGTCCCCCTTTTTACACTACATTGTCATGCAGTATGATTGGAACTATAGTAACGGTAACATTGGAAATTACAAATATTTCATCTAGCTCCACATTATATACTACTTTACTTAGGAGATAACTGTATTGTATTTGGAAATTTCACAGCGTCAATTGGAGATTTGATGGTTGCAAATTGAGTTTACTGGCGACGCCTTAGCGGAGCCAGTAAACAGTATACAATACAGTTTATCTCCATTCTAATGTAATCGTGTGTAGGATAGACATGCGTACATCATATACTATATTTCCGTAATATTGACAAGATGACATAACTTGAGCGGTAATCAGCTAAAAAAAATATTTCATGCTATTTCAACCGTGGAATTGTTGAAAATTACACCATTACATCGACAGTTGATGCTGTGAAATATTCAAATACAATTCAGTTGTCTCCATTCAAATGTAATCATGTGTATTGCTACATTGTTGACAAGATGACCTAAGCGGCAATCGTCTAAAATACCTCGTGATTTTCAACCGTGGAATTGATACCATGAAAATTACAGCATTGTCCAATCATAAACCAGGGATATTAAACAACTACATTAGAATACAATGTATACAATAACAGTACCAGTAATTGAATAATGATGAGAAGAAGAACCTTTTCTTATTCCAAATAAAAACTACCAATTCAAACTGAATATTAAGGAACACAAAGACAACAATAAAATCACTATGTTCTAACATGGCTTAGAAAAAGAGACAAGATGCAAGAAGAGTGCATAATATGGAAAAAGGGGAGTCATATTTATTCAACCAAAATTCAACATGAAAACAACCATTTTTCAACGTTGAAAAGTAACGTTGGTTCAACGTTGAAATTTCAACGTTGTTTCAACTTCCATATCCAACTAAAAATCAACGTCGATTCAACGTTGGAATACAACGTTGTTTCAACGTTTATTCAACGTTGTGTGCCTGCTGGGTATGCTTGGTGGCAAATAGATTCTATATGAAAAATAGCATTATTCCAGAAATGTTTGCTGCATGCATCATAAATGTTCTGTCATACCAAACAAGTTTGCATACAGTAATGGTGTAATGAAAAAAATGTAATTAATTAAACTTAGCATATCACATGCACTGCCACTGATTACATTGTATATAGCCAGAATGTTAATAATTCACATACTGTAATGTATGCATTAAGCATATATTTCATAAAGCTTCCCTAATAGCACTGAAACATAATAATTATGTTTTATAACAATTTAAATAAATTGTTCAAAAATGTTGCATGGAAATTCATGTTACTATTTTAGTATTTAAAAACAATTGTCCTATGTATTGCTACAATATACACTAGGAACTTAATGAGAAATGCATAAAAAGTTTTCATGTAGACAAATTTCATTTAAAACCAAAAAATATAAAAAATCTTGAACATTTCACAAAAGATCCCCACTTTTCTAAAAATATCAAAGAATACCGGAACAACTCCTTTATATAGATATATTAATAAATCCAGATAATTTCCGAACAGCCATGATTACGTCACCAAAGCTCTGCTTGGATAAAGTTATTTATAGATTGGGAGAATTTGACAACTTTATATTGATGCTTGCCGTTTTCGCCATTTTTCGAGTAAAATAATAAAATCGTGAATTAAATCCCATCTCTTTTTCACTTATCGTAGCAAAGATATATATTTATTCAGTTCGTGTAAAGTTTCTGTACGATTTTTGTGCATCTTTTGTTTTCAAAATTAACCCCCATTTGATCCGGTTGAAAACGATATTTCTTTTGAGAATAAAACTATATTTTAGAAGAAGTTTTGTTACTTACCGTGCATGATTGACCTCCGTGGTCTGAATACATCAATGCTAGATAATTATTGTATCAATTGGTAGAACAATACGTCGGTAAATTCCATTTTTCTTTGGTACGACTCTGAAATTGTCCTGGCCAAGATGGCGGAAGACATACATTTCGGTCATGCGCCACACAACGTCCGATAACTCTTCCCGCTCAACTCTGATTGCAAAGTCGGAAAATATGGACCGAACATCCAGTGATTTCCGGGAGCTATTACTGCTTATCCATTGAAACCTTGGCGGCATATCTTTAGAGGAAGGTTCAGATTATTGATATCTGACTGTTAACTTTTTGCGGAAAAGCGGTAAACGAGTTTAAAACAATGTTTGTAAACTTTTATATTTTCCGTTACGATTTTGACTTTTAAAAAATTCTTAACAATCGGATTGGTAAAATTGAAGACTTTCTGCAAATTTTAAGCCATGCATGAAGAATATTGGTCCAGGGATAGCTCCCGGAATTATTTTTGAAAATGGGCTGTTCGTTGACACATAAATCAAGATGGCGTCCGATTTTCTCGAAACGACTTCACTTTGGACGTTCAGTAGTAGTACCCAATCATATTTTTAATGCTTATAACTACCAAATTAATAAAGTTCTAGTTTTCAAGTTTTATCTGATATATTTTTTATCACGAAATAATAAATTTTAGGTGTTTTTCTAATGAAATGAAAAAGGTGAAAATTCGGGTTTTTCTACTCCGACAGAAAATAATAACGCTATCGACGACTACGTTTGTCCTCCCTAACATTGTACATGTATTCTAACTGAAACTATCAAAATTTTCCAGGAAAAATGTTCAATCATGATTTCGCCATATTCTATATTTGAAGTCAACAAACTGCTGCATGATGAATTTTTTTAAATTCTTAATATCAACCATATTTTCAATATTATATGCCCTTCTACTGCAAAAGCACATTCAATAACATATTCCCAATAACTATAAAGTCATAAATAAAAATAAAATGAGTTGCAATACCCTCTGTCCATGTATATCCAGTGTTTGGGAGCAATATTCCAAAATTGACCCCCCCCCCCCCCTTTTCAAGTTAAATCATGGTCGTTCCCTAAGTAAGTAATCTTTAATACTATCATGATGTGTAAGGCAGCAATTCATACCTTTCTGGGTTGTCAAAAACAATCCTGTTTTGAGCTTTTTTCTGTGAAGACTGAAAGAGTATGTAAATTTATCTTTTTGAGCAGTTGAGCCTGAGGGCTTTTTCGAGCGGGAAAACTTCAAAGACAAAGGAAAGAAAGCTATTTCGATTATTTTCGGATATTGATTGACATACCCAAATTTTCATCATCATCAATAAATTTATATCATTCCAACATTATTACACTAGTTTTTAAGTAAATAACTTTATTGTATAGAGACTAAATACGTTATAATAACACGAATTCGAATGTATGCAATCACTTTAAACAATCGATCCGTTTTCGGAATCGAATGAATGGTTTCAGGAAATGATAAAATCTTGCAGATCTCCTAATAATATATTATGATAATGGATAATATGTCATAAACCCGCATTTCTTCATAAAAATATTGCGATGTGACGATGTCGTTTTACAAATCAAATGTGCCACCGAACACTCCGATCATTATTTTAGTTAGTAAAACGTTATATGAACCAGGGGCGGATCCAGGATTTCAAGTTAGGGGGGGGGGGGGGGCGCACTTAAAAAAAATGCGTCGAGCGGAGGGAGGCGCGAAATTTTTTGGGGTATTTCGTGTGAAAAATCACGATTTTACGCCAAAAAATCATATTTTTTCCAATTTTAGGGGGGCGCGCGCGCCGGGTGCCCCCCCCCCCCCCCCTGGATCCGCCCCTGTGAACGTTATAAGTTTACTTATCTTTTAGTTAGAGAATTACGTAAACAAGTAACGTTAAATGAATGTCACTTGAACATTTTTTATTCAATATTTTATTGCAACGTTGCAAAACGTCTTGAGAACGAAATATAATAACGTTCTTAATCTGTTTCGATGCAACGTTTATTTTAAACGTTAAAAATACGTTATAATAATGTTATATTTTAACGTTATTGCAAGGTTTATAAGTAAACGTAAACATATACGTTATTCAAACGTTATATAAATGTTACAAAAAAACGTATAACATGTAACGTTAGTTATACGTTGTACAAACGTTATCATTTTACGTTACATTTTGGTTTAATACATAACGTAAAACACTAAACGTTAGTTAATCGTCAGTAGAACGTTTAATATTAAACGTTAATAATAGGACGTTGCAAAAACGTTTAAAAAACATTAAAATTTAACATTGTAATTAGGTCACTAGGTAACGTTTATTTTTTACGTTGATATAACATTATAATAACGTTATTTTTGTACGTTACCTAACTATAACGTTACTTTAACGTTACACTTACGTTACGTGTTTGCTGGGTTGGGCTGTTTTCTACTATTTGGTCAGTTTGTTGTCTCTTTGACACATTCCCCATTTCCATTCTCTATTCTATGGTCATGAAAATGGGTCAAAGACAGAAAGGGCCGAATTATGTTCTTCAAAAAATGACTAAAGTTCCACTATCCATAAAATATCAAAGCGCTACCATAATAGGAGGTGCACATGTTCAATATATATATACAATGTATATATATATAAACTTTCTACAAAGTTTGAAAGCCCTGGATTAAAAACTGTAAGAGGAGTTGATTACACAAAATAGGTACCCTTATTGCAATGCCTGCCCGCCCACCCGCCCGACATTCAACATTTTACAGCGTATATCCGACAAAATAATCCAAAATCCACTTTAAGCTGACCGCCATTTTACTGAACTCATGAACTACACCACGTGATCAAAATCGTCACGAATTTAGCTACAGCATGTTTCTAAATGAAAGGTCGATGTCAATTATTTATTGTGTATATGCAAGCATATCTTTTATGGGCTGTTGATTGTTTTTAATAAAATATTTATAACAAAATTACAAAATTTCAAGCCGTGTATATGGGATTTTTATATTATAATATAATATTTGACATCGACATCTCGAACTACGAAACAGACTATACCAAAATACGTCACGATTTTTGATCACGTGGTGTAGTTCTAGAGTTCAGTAAAATGGCGGTCAGCTTAAAGTGGATTTTGGATTATTTTGTCGGATATACGCTGTAAAAGGTAAGGAAATATCAATATTTTTGCAGATTTGAACTAGAAAATATGTCTATTTATGAAATCTTACCTGCACTTGATCTGACACAATCCGTCCATGCCAAAATATCCATCGGAATGCACCGGGTGGTCAAATTTAAAATTTCCAGAATACCCTTGATAGGGCTTGAAACGAGATTAGGATGTAGAACAGACAGAAAATTTCTTCGGAATCCTAATTAGGATTTACTGGGCTTGAAGGTTATCTATTTACTTTTTTTCTTCTTTTTACTCTTCTTTAGAATCTGGGGGCCAGAATATTTATTTATTAATTTACTAGGAGATGTAGGCCAGGATATTTATTTCCAACTTTATCCAGGTTCAGATTATGGGGAGATATTTATTTACAAAAAAAACTGCCCCCCCCCCCCCCCCCCCGAAATATATGTTCATTCCCTAAGCATGCTTGATTTCTCTCCCACTCCACAATAAATGTTCATCTCGTAAAGATAAATATTGTAGTATTAATGTCTAGGCTTCTTATACAAATGTAACTTGTGTGATTCTGCAAATTACCTTCACAAATGGCTACAAGCTGCAACCTCAACCATATTACACGGCTCATCACTGCATCAATGCCACGGTCTGGTTTTGCCTTGGAGTCTCCATGGAGAGGATGAGCACAAGTCCGTTTTGTTCTGGTCCAATAGATACCGAGCTCATCACGATGTTGTTCGCAAATATGACGATTCAGATGTTGAGATGTTAATGTTATAACATTTATCCCAGCTCTATTTGAGATTAGATAATTTTCAGCGATGTCTAGTTCTTTTGAATTTGATTTTAGATACCTCAGATGATTAATTGTTAGTTTAGAACAGTTTGTCAGCGTGTTCAAAGCCTTGTTCTTGCAATTCTGGCCAAAATCACATTTTTTACTGTATTCTGTATTTTTTACCATTTCCCTCCATTTTTCTAGTGAATGGTTTACTGCCTCATTATTGAAGAGTTCTAAAAGGGGAGGTATTTTCAAAGTGCTGTAAATGCAAAGTTTTAACTACATACAAAAAAATCCTTAATACTTAAAATCTAAAAATCTTTTAGGGTCTGATTCATATTGATAAATAATATAGGCTAGGATGAAAAAAAATTTTTTTAAGCGTTTTATCAGTTTTTAGCGTGAAAATTGGTTTTCATGCCTTGTAGATAGTCATATTCTACGACCAAATTCAAATAGTTTTAAGCAATACTTATCGAAATAGTAGCATCTTTCTGGAAATTGGATATATCCATAGTACAGAAAAATGTAGCAGATGTATCAAAATATTTCACAGATTTTTCTGAGAGCGGGTGTTTTATTGCAAGGTTTTTGGTCAAATTTTCAATTTGAAAATGCGATTTTCTATTTGACTTTATATCTTATCTAAAACTTGACCATTTTCCAAATAACTTTACAGATGTTTCGTCTAACAACATGGTCTCTTACAGAAAATACATAAAGAGTCAAACAACTGCAATACTCATTGTATAAGTTTTGGGTGGTTTGCATGGTTTTCTCATGGACTTGCACTTAAAATAATTAAGTAGGGATTTACTCCACTGTTGGAGGTACCGGTGCTCCTATTCACAGGAGGAAAATACAAAGAAGAAGAAGACGATGATGATACATACAATACAAAATCAATGTATAGGATTGATTGAATTAATGGTATGATATGACTTGGATATTTTATGGCAGGCATAATGTGACACTTGAATAAACAAATTTATCACTACAAAAAAAATATGGAAAAAAAAATGCTCATGTTAGACTATCATTAGTGTTCGTAATTTTGAGATATACGGTTTTTATTGGAAATAACATCGATTGATTGATTGAGAATATGATGCCAATGGTAGAAGTTATATGATAAATTAAACATTGAAGCAGAATCATTTCATAAATTACAGTGTATTTAAAAAAAGGACTGTACAGAATGTTAGAACCCGCACGCCACGTCAAGGCCATGAGCAATGTGGGGGTAGGCCCCCCCCCTTTCCCTTATTTGAAAACAAAAATGTTTTATTCTTTAGCTTTATAGAAGAAATTAAGTTTAATACATGGGAACTTTTTAACCTACCGGGACATCAATTATGGTCCGCGATTAAAAAGTTTATTTTAAAACAGGAATGAAAAAAGTAATAGTAAAAAGTTTATTTATTAAGATCATTCTTTTTTATACTAACACCTCCCAATCAATTAATATTAATTATAAAGTTAATAATTTATTCGGAGAAAACAGTAGTCTTCTTTAAAACTTTCAGCTTAATCCATGCACATCCGTCAGGCGGAGGAGGAAAAGCCCAAAAAAGAAAAACGAACTGCTTATTATCTGGTTTTGTTATTAAATGAAAAATTATATTATCGAACTTTTTATTAATTTCAAAATACATTTTATACTTAAGCATGTATTATTATATCCAAATGAGGGGTATATATATGATATTTTAATTCACCCTAAAGGTCAAATTAACAGGGGTTGCAGTTATTGTATTAGAACTTTCCAGTTATGTCAAATTTACAGTGGGGAAAAAAATGGGGGGAGGGGTGTCAGTTTGTTGTACGATACATTTTGTACTTATTCACATTTGTCCCTCATAGATGTAAAGATACCTTTTCTTTAGGTTAGTAATTTATACATTTCAAATAAGGTGATAACAGAATAATTATTAAGACAGGATAAATAATACAATACAAAAAATTTACAGAAAATTTATTTCAACATTGTGATTAAATATAAATAGCTTAATCTATTTGAAGATTATCCAACTTTTTATTAATTTCAAAATAATTTTACACTTAAGCATTTATTATTATATTTTATTATGTTTAAATGAATAATAAGTTATTTCTTGTTTGCTTATATACATGTACATTTCAAATAAGGTGACAAGAGAACAATTACACAAAAAATTACAGAAAAGTTATATCAACATTGTGAAATAAAAGTTCAGCTTAATCCATACACATCCGTCAAGCGGAGGAGGAAAAAGCCAAAATAAAACTCTTCATTTCCAAGCGCTTTATAATTTGTTTTTTTTTAGTTTTTTATTCTTACAGTTTTATTTATTTGCTCGCGTTTTTTTTACAGATTTAAAACATTTTTACTTGGAGCCGTAACTGTCTTGCAGTTCTTCGTCCGCTTTCGCTGCCCCGGCTTTGGTGCGATCCTAGTCACCTGTGGTATGGTGAGATGACCACCAGTTGAGGTCAAGGTAGAAGACGCCTTAGCCTTGAAATTTACAAATTTCAAGAGACGTCTTGACCTCTGTGCTGGCAACAACTGTGTCCAAGTCTCGTACGAGACTTTGAGCACAGCTGCCTGCTTTGACAAGACATACGTGCCTTTGTCAAATAGCGCACCCCTGACGTGGCGTGTCTGGTCCTGTTCGAGTTCATACAACTTTTTCACTAAGTCGGGCAACTTCTGGATAACCCATTTGGTATCCCGCTTAATAACATTGTTGTACGACTCGTTACAGTTGTTGTACCATAGACGAGGCAAACAGGGGTGTCGTAGCCGAGGCTTGAAAGCGAACTGCTCCAAATTGGGAAGCAACCTGTTAGACAGGTAGGGTATGTCATATGAGTGGGTCAGCTCGTCGCGAATCTCGTCGAACGTGACCTGGTCTTCTGAAGCCGAAAAATCGAAATTTGCATTAATATCCAAACAACAATCAGAACAAAAATACGAAAAAGAAGATTTACCTAAAAAAGAAAAATGAATATTTGAAAGGCTTTCACACTTTTGGTGAAACCATTTGTCACAATTGTCACAGGCGATTGTTTTTTCGCCTTCACATTCTAAAAAGCATTTACCGTAAAATCTGAAAAAAGGTAATATACAAAAATAAAATAAATTAGCGACTATTGTAGTTTTAGCGAATATTGAATAGTAAAAATTTAATGAAAGAAAATACACTACAAAAGGTTTACATTTAACAAGAATCGCCCTTTTTCTTAATCTAATTAAGTCGGCACTGTCTGATGATGAGCACCTGTTCAAGATGAAATAATATCGTAGCACGTGTCATTTATCGGATTAACAGTTGTTAATTGCTTTATATCAAAGACACGAGTCATAGGTCAGCTTGTCTACTCAACAGGTGTAAATTAACCAAATGATTAAGCTTATTTTCACAAGCCGACTTCTAAATTAAGCACCAATAAATCGGTACATAAATGACCGACTGACTGGCAAAATCAAAGAACCATAAGGTTAACCTGACGTTAGACCTTCCAATGAAACGCAAATCTGTAACTCTTGTATTTTAATATATTTCATCTTTAAAAATGGACCGTGCAATAGTTGCTCTTCTAGGTCATAGTTTTATTGGTAGATTACATACTGCTGTTTTGGACTCGAACTTTCCGTTCAATAGCGACCTGAACCAAGACATCTTTGATGTTCACTATTTTGGTAGAAGCGGAGCAACCACCAAGACATTACTGTCTTCCAGGCATATTCAAGATTGTATTGAGTGTAAACCAGTGAGGGTGTTTTTGCAAATCGGTGGTAACGACATAAGAAAGAACACTACATATATTGACGTTTTTAAAGGAATTCGGTTTGTTGTAGACAGACTTATAGCAGGCGGTGTCCAACATATCATCATCACTGCCGTAGCACCCGGTACGGTTGGTACGATTCCGACCGTACCACTTTTTTTGGCTGGTACGGCAAACCGTACCACAATTTCGACAGAAAAAAATAATTTTGAGATGTCTGTTCAATAAAATGCTACAAAATTGTTACAGGCGAGTTGCCTCTCTTGTATTATCAAGAAATCGGGATCCGATCTTTATCGGCACCGGAATCGGTTTACTTATTTATTTCTATTAATTAATCTTGATCTGCTATATTGTTTTGGATGATACGTATATTACATAACTAATTAAAACTCGTAATTTGATGGAGAGAAAAAACGCTGATTCATTGGAGGCTGAAGATGGATAGCATGATGGACGCTATTAAAAGCTGTAATCATATAAAAATACAGCAACTTTTCGAAAATGAGCATGTTATATTCCAACGACGTCATATTGCAGTAGGTTCAACAAAGTATCACATATTTTAATACCAGATCAGGGGCGGATCCAGGGGGGGGGGGGGGGGGGGCGCACCCGGCGCGCGCCTCCCCTAAAATTGAAAAAAATATGATTTGTTGACGTAAAATCGTGATTTTTCACACGAAATACTCCAACAATATACGCGCCTCCCTCCGCAATTGGACAAAATATGATTATTTGGCGTAAAATCGTGGATCCGCCCCTGCAGATGTCTGATGATCATGCTAACACTCAGTAACAGGCTGCTGGCAATAAAAATAACGGAAGACGGCAATTGTTTGTATAATGCCTAGCTGCAATAATGTAGCTCCTGTGACAAACTTGCGAGTAAGCGAGCATTTAGGGTTTTAATGCCGTGTCCCTGGGGATAAGAGGTAATACAATTATATGCACAACATGAAACTATAATGCCAGGAGGGGAACTAACATTACGGGTACATGCAGCAACGGGTTCCTGAGAAAATGAAGCTAAATTTAAGTATAAAAATCAGGGGCAGATCCAGGATTTTGTGTTATGGGGAGCGAATGTCGGCGAAGGATCTGGGGACCGCTTAAAGTCCAAAAATTCAAAATTGACCAATGAAAACGTTCAAAATAACTAGCTTGCACCGAGTTTCCGAATACCCGGCGTGCTATATATTAGTCAATTGTCTCATGTTACTCTGTTGAAAATGGGGTAATTGTATTGAAGTGTTTGTAGAATGGATGGATTTTGAAAAAATTAATGTCTTAGGGATTATAATATTACTTTGTTTTCTGATTAATCGTCGACTGCTTCAAAAGTAATTGGATAAACTAAAAGGGCAATGCAACGGGTAAAAATATATAATGATTTATTACATTTAACAGGTGAATGAATGCTGAAATGCTTAATAGAGGGACGGAAGACCGCCCCCCCCTCCCCCCCCTCTCTCTCTCTCTCTCTCTCTCTCTCTCTCGCAGATGTTTATTTTGAAGTAAGGAAGAGGAGGGAGCATACTTTTTATGCAATTAAACGGTACCATTGCGTTTCAGAAACCAAAAATCGCCTATAATCATGTGTATTGAAAATAAATAGATTTGTTTGAACATTACCACGTTTATATTCATAAGATTCTGTAAGTAAATGTAGTAGTCATTTTTTATATTTACAAATGCAATTTAATTGTAAAGTGTCAGCACTTTTGGACACAGGTAGTTCGATTAATCTAATGTCTTATTTTTTGTATAATTCTTTGTCAAAGAAATATAAAAGTGAGTTGTTGACTGTTACAAACAACAAAATAATTTTAGCAAACAATCAAGGGATACAGAAACAGAATTAATTAACAGCAATGTTGTTTTCTTTGATTGTTACTAGCTACTTTTAACAGACACTTATGAGACAATTTATGTTAGACAAATTAAATTAGCATTATTTTGTAAATTGTTTCATTGATATTGTTGTATGATGATAAATAAAACAAATTTTCTTTATATGAGTTTCATTCAATATTGTAAATTATTAGCATATTTAAAAAAAAAAACAAACAAAAAAACAAACAAACAAATAAAAAACAAAAATAATCCTCAACTATTTCCTATCCGTCCCGGAATGGCACAGGTTTTTATTAGACAAAGGTGTCGCCATATTGGATTTACCGATGATTTTGTTACCAAACGAAATAATAAATAAATACATGCTAAATATTAAAAATTAAGTCTCTGTATGTACATATCTATTATTTTATATGATAATAAATAAAAATCAAACTAGTTAACACCCATCTTACTACACAATGAGTTGTAGACTTCTCAACAAGGCAGCCCATTCATATTTGTCGTCTCTAACACACATCCGTACAGCTCAATTGAAGAAAAGACAAATAAATAGGTAAAATTTCAGACCAGAAAAAGATGAAAATAACTATTGTGTAATATAAACCTTTATTCATAACAAAAAAAACAATTTTTTATTGAGTTCTTAAAAGTATTGAGTATAAAAGTTAATTACTTGTCTCTATTTTGGTAAACCGGAAGTAAATCGCGCCGATCTTTCTTGTATATTTTCATTCCGTGAGAACTAAAACATCAATAAAATTAACTTATAAATATCATTTAAGTCATTTAATATCATCTACAAAGTAATGCAATACTTTTACATGTTTATTTTGCGTTATTTCAGTAGTAGACTCTAGTCGACTCTAATCGACTCTAGTCGACTCTGTTCAGTATCACCGACCCAATCATAATACGACCACATATTCTGTTTACGGACGAACGAAAAAACAATAATTCCAATCATAATACGACCATATTGTATGTTTACTGACAGAGGACAACAACGACAACCCAATCATAATACGACCACATATTGTGTTTACTGACGGAAGACAACGACAACCCAATCATAATACGACCACATTGTATGTTTACTGACAGACAACAACAACGACAACCCAATCATAATACGACCACATATTGTGTTTATTGACGGACGACAACAACAATAAACCCAATCATAATACGACCACATTGTATGTTTACTGACAGACGACAACAACGACAACCCAATCATAATACGACCACATATTGTGTTTACTGACGGAAGACAACGACAACCCAATCATAATACGACCACATATTGTGTTTACTGACGGACGACAACAACGACAACCCAATCATAATACGACCACATATTATGTTTACTGACGGACGACAACAACAATAAACCCAATCATAATACGACCACATTGTATGTTTACTGACAGACGACAACAACGACAACCCAATCATAATACGACCACATATTGTGCTTACTGGCGGAAGACAACGACAACCCAATCATAATACGACCAAATATTATGTTTACTGACGGACGACAACAACGACAACCCAATCATAAGACGAACACATATTGCATTTACTGACGGAAGACAACGACAACCCAATCATAATACGACCACATATTATGTTTACTGACGGACGAAAACAACGACAACCCAATCATAATACAACCACATATTGCATTTACTGACGAAAGACAACGACAACCCAATCATAATACGACCACATATTGTGTTTACTGACGGACGACAACAACGACAACCCAATCATAATACCACCAAGTATTGTGTTAACAGACGGAAGACAACAACGACAACCCAATCATAACACGACCACATATTGTGTTCACTGACGGACAACAACGACAACCCAATCATAACACGACCACATATTGTGTTTACTGACAGAAGACAACAACGACAACCCAATCATAACACGACCACATATTGTGTTTACTGACGGAAGACAACGACAACCCAATCATAATACGACCACATATTGTGTTTACTGACGGAAGACAACAACGACAACCCAATCATAATACGACCACATATTATGTTTACTGACGGACGACAACAACGACAACCCAATCATAATACGACCACATATTGTGTTTACTGACGGAAGACAACGACAACCCAATCATAACACGACCACATATTGTGTTTACTGACGGACGACAACGACACCCCAATCATAATACGACCCCTTATTATGTTTACTGACGGACGACAACAACGACAACCCAATCATAATACGACCACATATTGTGTTTACTGACGGAAGACAACAACGACAACCCAATCATAACACAACCACATATTGTGTTTACTGACAGACGACAACGACAACCCAATCATAATACGACCACATATTATGTTTACTGACGGACGACAACAACGACAACCCAATCATAATACGACCACATATTGTGTTTACTGACGGAAGACAACGACAACCCAATCATAATACGACCACATATTGTGTTTACTGACGGACGTCAACAACAACAACCCAATCATAATATCACCACATGTTGTGTTAACAGACGGAAGACAACAACGACAACCCAATCATAACACGACCCCATATTGTGTTTACTGACAGACGACAACGACAACCCAATCATAATACGACCACATATTATGTTTACTGACGGACGACAACAACGACAACCCAATCATAATACGACCACATATTGTGTTTACTGACGAAAGACAACGACAACCCAATCATAATACGACCACATATTGTGTTTACTGACGGACGTCAACAACGACAACCCAATCATACTATCACCACATGTTGTGTTAACAGACGGAAGACAACAACGACAACCCAATCATAACACGACCCCATATTGTGTTTACTGACGGAAGACAACAACGACAACCTAATCATAATACGACCACATATTGTGTTTACTGACGGAAGACAACAACGACAACCCAATCATAATACCACCACATATTGTGTTCACTGACGGACAACAACGACAACCCAATCATAACACGACCACATATTGTGTTTACTGACGGAAGACAACAACGACAACCCAATCATAACACGACCACATATTGTGTTTACTGACAGAAGACAACGACAACCCAATCATAATACCACCACATATTGTGTTTACTGACGGAAGACAACAACGACAACCCAATCATAATACGACCACATATTATGTTTACTGACGGAAGACAACAACGACAACCCAATCATAATACGACCGCATATTGTGTTTACTGACGGAAGACAACGACAACCCAATCATAACCCGACCACATATTGTGTTTACTGATGGACGACAACGACACCCCAATCATAATACGACCCCTTATTATGTTTACTGACGGACGACAACAACGACAACCCAATCATAATACGACAACATATTGTGTTTACTGACGGAAGACAACGACAACCTAATCATAATATGACCACATATTGTGTTTACTGACGGACGACAACAACGACAACCCAATTATAATATCACCACATATTGTGTTAACAAACGGAAGACAACAACGAAAACCCAATCATAATACGACCACATATTGTGTTTACTGACGGAAGACAACGACAACCCAATCATAATACGACCACATATTGTGTTTACTGACGGACGTCAACAACGACAACCCAATCATAATATCACCACGTGTTGTGTTAACAGACGGAAGACAACAACGACAACCCAATCATAACACGACCACATATTGTGTTTACTGACGGAAGACAACAACGACAACCCAATCATAATACGACCACATATTGTGTTTACTGACGGAAGACAACAACGACAACCCAATCATAATACCACCACATATTATGTTTACTGACGGACGACGACAACGCAAACCCAATCATAATCTGACCACATATTATGTTTACTGACGGAAGACAACGACAACCCAATCATAATACCACCACATATTGTGTTTACTGACGGAAGACAACGACAACCCAATCATAACACGACCACATATAGTGTTTACTGACGGACGACAACGCAAACCCAATCATAATACGACCACATATTATGTTTACTGACGGACGACAACAACGACAACCCAATCATAATACGACCACATATTGTGTTTACTGACGGAAGTCAACAACAACCTAATCATAATACGACCACATATTGTGTTTACTGACGGACGACAACAACGACAACCCAATCATAATATCACCACATATTATGTTAACAGACGGAAACAACAACGACAACCCAATCATAACACGACCACATATTGTGTTTACTGACGGACGACAACGACAACCCAATCATAATACGACCACATATTATGTTTACTGACGGACGAAAACAACGACAACCCAATCATAATACGACCACATATTGTGTTTACTGACGGAAGACAACGACAACCCAATCATAATACGACCACATATTGTGTTTACTGACGGACGACAATAACGACAACCCAATCATAATATCACCACATGTTGTATTAACTGAAGGAAGACAACAACGACAACCTTATCATTACACGACCACATATTGTGTTTACTGACGGAAGACAAAGACAACCCAATCATAATACGACCACATATTGTGTTTACTGACGGACGACAACAACAATAAACCCAATCATAATACGACACATTGTATGTTTACTGACAGACGACAACAATGACAACCCAATCATAATACGACCACATATTGTGTTTACTGACGGAAGACAACGACAACCTAATCATAATAGGACCACATATTGTGTTTACTGACGGACGACAACAACGACAACCCAATTATAATATCACCACATATTGTGTTAACAAACGGAAGACAACAACGACAACCCAATCATAACACGACCACATATTGTGTTTACTGACGGACGACAACGACAACCCAATCATAATACGACCACATATTATGTTTACTGACGGACGACAACAACGAAAACCCAATCATAATACGACCACATATTGTGTTTACTGACGGAAGACAACGACAACCCAATCATAATACGACCACATATTGTGTTTACTGACGGACGTCAACAACGACAACCCAATCATAATATCACCACATGTTGTGTTAACAGACGGAAGACAACAACGACAACCCAATCATAACACGACCACATATTGTGTTTACTGACGGAAGACAACAACGACAACCCAATCATAATACGACCACATATTGTGTTTACTGACGGAAGACAACAACGACAACCGAATCATAATACCACCACCTATTATGTTTACTGACGGACGACAACAACGACAACCCAATCATAACACGACCACATATTGTGTTTACTGACGGACGACAACGCAAACCCAATCATAATCTGACCACATATTATGTTTACTGACGGAAGACAACGACAACCCAATCATAATACCACCACATATTGTGTTTACTGACGGAAGACAACGACAACCCAATCATAACACGACCACATATAGTGTTTACTGACGGACGACAACAACGACAACCCAATCATAATACGACCACATATTGTGTTTACTGACGGAAGACAACGACAACCCAATCATAACACGACCACATATTGTGTTTACTGACGGACGACAACGACACCCCAATCATAATACGACCCCTTATTATGTTTACTGACGGACGACAACAACGACAACCCAATCATAATACGACCACATATTGTGTTTACTGACGGAAGACAACAACGACAACCCAATCATAACACAACCACATATTGTGTTTACTGACAGACGACAACGACAACCCAATCATAATACGACCACATATTATGTTTACTGACGGACGACAACAACGACAACCCAATCATAATACGACCACATATTGTGTTTACTGACGGAAGACAACGACAACCCAATCATAATACGACCACATATTGTGTTTACTGACGGACGTCAACAACGACAACCCAATCATAATATCACCACATGTTGTGTTAACAGACGGAAGACAACAACGACAACCCAATCATAACACGACCCCATATTGTGTTTACTGACAGACGACAACGACAACCCAATCATAATACGACCACATATTATGTTTACTGACGGACGACAACAACGACAACCCAATCATAATACGACCACATATTGTGTTTACTGACGAAAGACAACGACAACCCAATCATAATACGACCACATATTGTGTTTACTGACGGACGTCAACAACGACAACCCAATCATAATATCACCACATGTTGTGTTAACAGACGGAAGACAACAACGACAACCCAATCATAACACGACCCCATATTGTGTTTACTGACGGAAGACAACAACGACAACCCAATCATAATACGACCACATATTGTGTTTACTGACGGAAGACAACAACGACAACCCAATCATAATACCACCACATATTGTGTTCACTGACGGACAACAACGACAACCCAATCATAACACGACCACATATTGTGTTTACTGACGGAAGACAACAACGACAACCCAATCATAACACGACCACATATTGTGTTTACTGACAGAAGACAACGACAACCCAATCATAATACCACCACATATTGTGTTTATTGACGGAAGACAACAACGACAACCCAATCATAATACGACCACATATTATGTTTACTGACGGAAGACAACAACGACAACCCAATCATAATACGACCACATATTGTGTTTACTGACGGAAGACAACGACAACCCAATCATAACCCGACCACATATTGTGTTTACTGATTGGACGACAACGACACCCCAATCATAATACGACCCCTTATTATGTTTACTGACGGACGACAACAACGACAACCCAATCATAATACGACAACATATTGTGTTTACTGACGGAAGACAACGACAACCTAATCATAATAGGACCACATATTGTGTTTACTGACGGACGATAACAACGACAACCCAATTATAATATCACCACATATTGTGTTAACAAACGGAAGACAACAACGAAAACCCAATCATAATACGACCACATATTGTGTTTACTGACGGAAGACAACGACAACCCAATCATAATACGACCACATATTGTGTTTACTGACGGACGTCAACAACGACAACCCAATCATAATATCACCACATGTTGTGTTAACAGACGGAAGACAACAACGACAACCCAATCATAACACGACCACATATTGTGTTTACTGACGGAAGACAACAACGACAACCCAATCATAATACGACCACATATTGTGTTTACTGACGGAAGACAACAACGACAACCCAATCATAATACCACCACATATTATGTTTACTGACGGACGACGACAACGCAAACCCAATCATAATCTGACCACATATTATGCTTACTGACGGAAGACAACGACAACCCAATCATAATACCACCACATATTATGTTTACTGACGGACGACGACAACGTAAACCCAATCATAATCTGACCACATATTATGTTTACTGACGGAAGACAACGACAACCCAATCATAACACGACCACATATAGTGTTTACTGACGGACGACAACGCAAACCCAATCATAATACGACCACATATTATGTTTACTGACGGACGACAACAACGACAACCCAATCATAATACGACCACATATTGTGTTTACTGACGGAAGTCAACAACAACCTAATCATAATACGACCACATATTGTGTTTACTGACGGACGACAACAACGACAACCCAATCATAATATCACCACATATTATGTTAACAGACGGAAACAACAACGACAACCCAATCATAACACGACCACATATTGTGTTTACTGACGGACGACAACGACAACCCAATCATAATACGACCACATATTATGTTTACTGACGGACGAAAACAACGACAACCCAATCATAATACGACCACATATTGTGTTTACTGACGGAAGACAACGACAACCCAATCATAATACGACCACATATTGTGTTTACTGACGGACGACAACAACGACAACCCAATCATAATATCACCACATGTTGTATTAACTGAAAGAAGACAACAACGACAACCTTATCATTACACGACCACATATTGTGTTTACTGACGGAAGACAACGACAACCCAATCATAATACGACCACATATTGTGTTTACTGACGGACGACAACAACAATAAACCCAATCATAATACGACCACATTGTATGTTTACTGACAGACGACAACAATGACAACCCAATCATAATACGACCACATATTGTGTTTACTGACGGAAGACAACGACAACCTAATCATAATAGGACCACATATTGTGTTTACTGACGGACGACAACAACGACAACCCAATTATAATATCACCACATATTGTGTTAACAAACGGAAGACAACAACGACAACCCAATCATAACACGACCACATATTGTGTTTACTGACGGACGACAACGACAACCCAATCATAATACGACCACATATTATGTTTACTGACGGACGACAACAACGAAAACCCAATCATAATACGACCACATATTGTGTTTACTGACGGAAGACAACGACAACCCAATCATAATACGACCACATATTGTGTTTACTGACGGACGTCAACAACGACAACCCAATCATAATATCACCACATGTTGTGTTAACAGACGGAAGACAACAACGACAACCCAATCATAACACGACCACATATTGTGTTTACTGACGGAAGACAACAACGACAACCCAATCATAATACGACCACATATTGTGTTTACTGACGGAAGACAACAACGACAACCCAATCATAACACGACCACATATTGTGTTTACTGACGGACGACAACGCAAACCCAATCATAATCTAACCACATATTATGTTTACTGACGGAAGACAACGACAACCCAATCATAATACCACCACATATTGTGTTTACTGACGGAAGACAACGACAACCCAATCATAACACGACCACATATAGTGTTTACTGACGGACGACAACAACGACAACCCAATCATAATACGACCACATATTGTGTTTACTGACGGAAGACAACGACAACCCAATCATAACACGACCACATATTGTGTTTACTGACGGACGACAACGACACCCCAATCATAATACGACCCCTTATTATGTTTACTGACGGACGACAACAACGACAACCCAATCATAATACGACCACATATTGTGTTTACTGACGGAAGACAACAACGACAACCCAATCATAACACAACCACATATTGTATTTACTGAGAGACGACAACTACAACCCAATCATAATACAACCACATATTATGTTTACTGACGGACGACAACAACGACAACCCAATCATAATACGACCACATATTGTGTTTACTGACGGAAGACAACGACAACCCAATCATAATACGACCACATATTGTGTTTACTGACGGACGTCAACAACGACAACCCAATCATAATATCACCACATGTTGTGTTAACAGACGGAAGACAACAACGACAACCCAATCATAACACGACCCCATATTGTGTTTACTGACAGACGACAACGACAACCCAATCATAATACGACCACATATTATGTTTACTGACGGACGACAACAACGACAACCCAATCATAATACGACCACATATTGTGTTTACTGACGAAAGACAACGACAACCCAATCATAATACGACCACATATTGTGTTTACTGACGGACGTCAACAACGACAACCCAATCATAATATCACCACATGTTGTGTTAACAGACGGAAGACAACAACGACAACCCAATCATAACACGACCCCATATTGTGTTTACTGACGGAAGACAACAACGACAACCCAATCATAATACGACCACATATTGTGTTTACTGACGGAAGACAACAACGACAACCCAATCATAATACCACCACATATTGTGTTCACTGACGGACAACAACGACAACCCAATCATAACACGACCACATATTGTGTTTACTGACGGAAGACAACAACGACAACCCAATCATAACACGACCACATATTGTGTTTACTGACGGAAGACAACAACGACAACCCAATCATAACACGACCACATATTGTGTTTACTGACGGAAGACAACAACGACAACCCAATCATAATACGACCACATATTGTGTTTATTGACGGAAGACAACAACGACAACCCAATCATAATACCACCACATATTATGTTTACTGACGGACGACAACAACGACAACTCAATCATAACACGACCACATATTGTGTTTACTGACGGACGACAACGCAAACCCAATCATAATCTGTCCACATATTATGTTTACTGACGGAAGACAACGACAACCCAATCATAATACCACCACATATTGTGTTTACTGACGGAAGACAACGACAACCCAATCATAATACGACCACATATAGTGTTTACTGACGGACGACAACGCAAACCCAATCATAATACGATCACATATTATGTTTACTGACGGACGACAACAACGACAACCCAATCATAATACGACCACATATTGTGTTTACTGACGGAAGTCAACAACAACCTAATCATAATACGACCACATATTGTGTTTACTGACGGACGACAACAACGACAACCCAATCATAATATCACCACATATTATGTTAACAGACGGAAACAACAACGACAACCCAATCATAACACGACCACATATTGTGTTTACTGACGGACGACAACGACAACCCAATCATAATACGACCACATATTATGTTTACTGACGGACGAAAACAACGACAACCCAATCATAATACGACCACATATTGTGTTTACTGACGGAAGACAACGACAACCCAATCATAATACGACCACATATTGTGTTTACTGACGGACGACAACAACGACAACCCAATCATAATATCACCACATGTTGTATTAACTGACGGAAGACAACAACGACAACCTTATCATTACACGACCACATATTGTGTATACTGACGGAAGACAACGACAACCCAATCATAATACGACCACATATTGTGTTTACTGACGGACGACAACAACAATAAACCCAATCATAATACGACCACATTGTATGTTTACTGACAGACGACAACAATGACAACCCAATCATAATACGACCACATATTGTGTTTACGGACGAACGAAAACAACAATAAATACAATCATAATACGACCACATTGTATGTTTACTGACAGACGACAACAACGACAACCCAATCATAATACGACCACATATTGTGTTTACTGACGGAAGACGTCGACAACCCAATCATAATACGACCACATATTGTGTTTACTGACGGACGACAACAACGACAACCCAATCATAATACGACCACATATTGTCTTTACTGACGGAAGACATCGACAATCCAATCATAATACGACCACATATTGTGTTTACTGACGGACGACAACAACGACAATCTAATCATAATACGACCACATATTATGTTTACTGACGGACGACAACAACAATAAACCCAATCATAATACGACCACATATTGTGTTTACTGACAGACGACAACAACGACAACCCAATGATAATACGACCACATATTGTGTTTACTGACGGACGACAACAACAATAAACCCAATCATAATACGACCACATTGTATGTTTACTGACAGACGGCAACAACGACAACCCAATCATAATACGACCACATATTGTGTTTACTGACGGAAGACAACGACAACCCAATCATAATAAGACCACATATTGTGTTTACTGACGGACGACAACAACGACAACCTAATCATAATACGACCACATATTGTGTTTACTGACGGATGACAACAACAATAAAGCCAATCATAATATGACCACATTGTATGTTTACTGACAGACGACAACAACAATAAACCCAATCATAATACGACCACATATTGTGTTTACTGACAGACGACAACAACGACAACCCAATGATAATACGACCACATATTGCGTTTACTGACGGACGACAACAACAATAAACCCAATCATAATACGACCACATTGTATGTTTACTGACAAACGGCAACAACGACAACCCAATCATAATACGACCACATATTGTGTTTACTGGCGGAAGACAACGACAACCCAATCATAATACGACCACATATTGTGTTTACTGGCGGAAGAAAACGACAACCCAATCATAATACGACCACATATTGTGTTTACTGGCGGAAGACAACGACAACCCAATCATAATACGACCACATATTGTGTTTACTGACGGACGACAACGACAACCCAATCATAATACGACCACATATTATGTTTACTGACGACGACAACAACGACAACCCAATCATAATACGACCACATATTGCGTTTAATGACGGAAGACAACGACAACCCAATCATAATACGACCACATATTATGTTTACTGACGGACGACAACAACGACAACCCAATCATAATACCACCAAATATTGTGTTGAAAGACGGAAGACAACAACGACAACCCAATCATAACACGACCACATAGTATGTTTACTGACGGAAGACAACGACAACCCAATCATAATACCACCACATATTGTGTTTACTGACAGAATACAACAACGACAACCCAATCATAATACGACCACATATTATGGTTATTGACGGACGACAACAACGACAACCCAATCATAATACGACCACATATTGTGTTTACTGACGGAAGACAACGACAACCCAATCATAACACGACCACATATTGTGTTTACTGACGGACGACAACGACAACCCAATCATAATACGACCACATATTATGTTTACTGACGGACGACAACAATGACAACCCAATCATAATACGACCACATATTGTGTTTACGGACGAACGAAAACAACAATAAATACAATCATAATACGACCACATTGTATGTTTACTGACAGACGACAACAACGACAACCCAATCATAATACGACCACATATTGTGTTTACTGACGGAAGACGTCGACAACCCAATCATAATACGACCACATATTGTGTTTACTGACGGACGACAACAACGACAACCCAATCATAATACGACCACATATTGTCTTTACTGACGGAAGACATCGACAATCCAATCATAATACGACCACATATTGTGTTTACTGACGGACGACAACAACGACAATCTAATCATAATACGACCACATATTATGTTTACTGACGGACGACAACAACAATAAACCCAATCATAATACGACCACATATTGTGTTTACTGACAGACGACAACAACGACAACCCAATGATAATACGACCACATATTGTGTTTACTGACGGACGACAACAACAATAAACCCAATCATAATACGACCACATTGTATGTTTACTGACAGACGGCAACAACGACAACCCAATCATAATACGACCACATATTGTGTTTACTGACGGAAGACAACGACAACCCAATCATAATAAGACCACATATTGTGTTTACTGACGGACGACAACAACGACAACCTAATCATAATACGACCACATATTGTGTTTACTGACGGATGACAACAACAATAAAGCCAATCATAATATGACCACATTGTATGTTTACTGACAGACGACAACAACAATAAACCCAATCATAATACGACCACATATTGTGTTTACTGACAGACGACAACAACGACAACCCAATGATAATACGACCACATATTGCGTTTACTGACGGACGACAACAACAATAAACCCAATCATAATACGACCACATTGTATGTTTACTGACAAACGGCAACAACGACAACCCAATCATAATACGACCACATATTGTGTTTACTGGCGGAAGACAACGACAACCCAATCATAATACGACCACATATTGTGTTTACTGGCGGAAGAAAACGACAACCCAATCATAATACGACCACATATTGTGTTTACTGGCGGAAGACAACGACAACCCAATCATAATACGACCACATATTGTGTTTACTGACGGACGACAACGACAACCCAATCATAATACGACCACATATTATGTTTACTGACGACGACAACAACGACAACCCAATCATAATACGACCACATATTGCGTTTAATGACGGAAGACAACGACAACCCAATCATAATACGACCACATATTATGTTTACTGACGGACGACAACAACGACAACCCAATCATAATACCACCAAATATTGCGTTGACAGACGGAAGACAACAACGACAACCCAATCATAACACGACCACATAGTATGTTTACTGACGGAAGACAACGACAACCCAATCATAATACCACCACATATTGTGTTTACTGACAGAATACAACAACGACAACCCAATCATAATACGACCACATATTATGGTTATTGACGGACGACAACAACGACAACCCAATCATAATACGACCACATATTGTGTTTACTGACGGAAGACAACGACAACCCAATCATAACACGACCACATATTGTGTTTACTGACGGACGACAACGACAACCCAATCATAATACGACCACATATTATGTTTACTGACGGACGACAACAACGACAACCCAATCATAATACGACTACATATTGTGTTTACTGACGGAAGACAACGACAACCCAATCATAATACGACCACATATTGTATTTACTGACGGACGACAACAACGACAACCCAATCATAATATCACCACATATTGTGTTAACAGGCGGAAGACAACAACGACAACCCAATCATAACACGACCATATATTGTGTTTACTGACGGACGACAACGACAACCCAATCATAATACGACCACATATTGTGTTTACTGACGGACGACAACAACGACAACCGAATCATAATATCACCACATATTGTGTTTACTGACGGACGACAACAACGAAAACCCAATCATAATACGACCACATATTGTGTTTACTGACGGAAGACAACGACAACCCAATCATAATACGACCACATATTGTGTTTACTGACGGAAGACAAAAACGACAACCCAATCATAATACGACCACATATTGTGTTTACTGATGGACGACAACAACGACAACCCAATCATAATACGACCACATAGTGTGTTTACTGACGGAAGACAACAACGACAACCCAATCATAACACGACCACATATTGTGTTTACTGACGGAAGACAACGACAACCCAATCATAACACGACCACATATTGTGTTTACTGACGGACGACAACGACAACCCAATCTTAATACGACCACATATTGTGTTTACCGACGGAAGACAACGACAACCCAATCATAATACGACCACATATTGTGTTTACTGATGGACGACAACAACGACAACCCAATCATAATATCACCACATATTGTGTTTACTGACGGAAGACAACGACAACCCAATCATAATACGACCACATATTGTGTTTACTGACGGACGACAACGACAACTCAATCATAATACGACCACATAGTGTGTTTACTGACGGAAGACAAAAACGACAACCCAATCATAATACGACCACATATTGTGTTTACTGATGGAAGACAACCACAACCCAATCATAATACGACCACATATTGTGTTTACTGATGGACGACAACAACGACAACCCAATCATAATACGACCACATATTGTGTTTACTGACGGTAGACAACAACGACAACCCAATCATAACACGACCACATATTGTGTTTACTGACGGAAGACAACGACAACCCAATCATAATACGACCAACTATTGTGTTTACTGACGGACGACAACAACGACAACCCAATCATAATACGACCACATACAGTAGAGTTCGTTTATAACGAAGTCCAGGGGACTCTCGATCTTAGTTCGTTATAGGCACCATTCGTTATAAAAGAAACAATGTAGAATTACCTCCCCTTTTTAAAATCGTACAGTAGAACTTCGCTGGCTCGAACTCGAAGGGACTGTCAAAATCTGTTCTAGCTATCGGTAGTTCGAGCCACCGAGGCCGCGTAATTTAAGAGAACAAAAAATTGGTTCTGACCCGGGCAGTTTCATCACGCTATGATAACTGATGTACAGTAGAGTGGGCCTTTATCGTAAAACAATATTTAATCCTTTAGACAGTTCTCAAAGACTACGGCTTCTGAATACTTCTTTGGTATCTTCAAATGTTCCTTAGAAACATGTTTTCAACTTTGTTCATGATCTATTTTATAAACTGGAAATATGAGGTCGGGTATTAACACTTGGATCGATATCGGTATAATGCTGATAATTCGGATATATTTTTAATGGCCAATTTTAAGATTGTAGCCATTTTCCTTTTGTTTTATTTGAATTTGAAGAATAATTGTTTCTTTTTGGTATTATATACACATAAAAACTCAGGTTAATCGAAATTTCAGAACGAGTACATTTCTTTTGTTTTTGGTATTTAGATGAACCTTGAGACCACGCAGTTTGTAAAGAGTCTCTCATCAAAGAAAAAATAAACAATAGCGAATGAATTAATCTCACACATGACTTTGTTTTTAATTTCTTTAGCTTGTGCAGCCATTCATTAAAATTTAGATTATGTTTTGTTAATTTTTAATGTAATAAATTAGCGCGTGTGTTATTAATTGACAAATTGTTAATCACATCATTTTATTGTTTGAATATTTTAAAGAAAAGTCTTGATTGACATCATTAACAACATCAAAGGTGGGATTATTGATTTTTCAATTATCAATAACGGAAGTGTCAAGTGCACTTGACCATTCTAATATGTGATCGTCCGCGCGTAACGGAAGACAGGTAAACGATTTGTTTGTTCAGCAATTTTCTTTGTTATATCATGTCAATTTTGAGTAATAAAAACGTTGTTTGGGTTGAAAAATCTCTTCGTTATAAGCCTGATTTCGTAATAAAAAATTCGTAATAGGCCTTCACAAATACATTGTTTAAATAGCGATGGGACCGGGGATTTATCTTTACTTCGCTATAAGCCTGATTTCGTTATAAACCTGTTCGTTATAAACGAACTCTACTGTATTGTGTTTACTGACGAAAGACAACAACGACAACCCAATCATAATACGACCACATATTGTGTTTACTGACGGAAGACAACGACAACCCAATCATAACACGACCACATATTGTGTTTACTGACGGACGACAACGACACCCCAATCATAATACGACCCCTTATTATGTTTACTGACGGACGACAACAACGACAACCCAATCATAATACGACAACATATTGTGTTTACTGACGGAAGACAACGACAACCTAATCATAATAGGACCACATATTGTGTTTACTGACGGACGACAACAACGACAACCCAATCATAATATCACCACATATTATGTTAACAGACGAAAGACAACAACGACAACCCAATCATAACACGACCACATATTGTGTTTACTGACGGACGACAACGACAACCCAATCATAATACGACCACATATTGTGTTTACTGACGGACGACAACAACGACAACCCAATCACAATATCACCACATGTTGTATTAACAGACGGAAGACAACAACGACAACTTTATTATAACACGACCACATATTGTGTTTACTGACGGAAGACAACGACAACCCAATCATAATACGACCACATATTGTGTTTACTGACGGACGACAACAACAATAAACCCAATCATAATACGACCACATTGTATGTTTACTGACAGACGACAACAATGACAACCCAATCATAATACGACCACATATTGTGTTTACGGACGAACGAAAACAACAATAAATACAATCATAATACGACCACATTGTATGTTTACTGACAGACGACAACAACGACAACCCAATCATAATACGACCACATATTGTGTTTACTGACGGAAGACATCGACAACCCAATCATAATACGACAACATATTGTGTTTACTGACGGACGACAACAACGACAACCCAATCATAATACGACCACTTATTGTGTTTACTGACGGAAGACATCGACAATCCAATCATAATACGACCACATATTGTGTTTACTGACGGACGACAACAACGACAATCCAATCATAATACGACCACATATTATGTTTACTGACGGACGACAACAACAATAAACCCAATCATAATACGACCACATATTGTGTTTACTGACAGACGACAACAACGACAACCCAATGATAATACGACCACATATTGTGTTTACTGACGGACGACAACAACAATAAACCCAATCATAATACGACCACATTGTATGTTTACTGACAGACGGCAACAACGACAACCCAATCATAATACGACCACATATTGTGTTTACTGACGGAAGACAACGACAACCCAATCATAATACGACCACATATTGTGTTTACTGACGGACGACAACAACGACAACCTAATCATAATACGACCACATATTATGTTTACTGACGGATGACAACAACAATAAAGCCAATCATAATACGACCACATTGTATGTTTACTGACAGACGACAACAACAATAAACCCAATCATAATACGACCACATATTGTGTTTACTGAGAGACGACAACAACGACAACCCAATGATAATACGACCACATATTGTGTTTACTGACGGACGACAACAACAATAAACCCAATCATAATACGACCACATTGTATGTTTACTGACAGACGGCAACAACGACAACCCAATCATAATACGACCACATATTGTGTTTACTGGCGGAAGACAACGACAACCCAATCATAATACGACCACATATTGTGTTTACTGGCGGAAGACAACGACAACCCAATCATAATACGACCACATATTGTGTTTACTGACGGAGGACAACGACAACCCAATCATAATACGACCACATATTATGTTTACTGACGACGACAACAACGACAACTCAATTATAATATCACCACATATTGTGTTTACTGAAAGACGGCAACAACGACAACCCAATCATAATACGACCACATATTGTGTTTACTGACGGACGACAACAACAATAAACCCAATCATAATACGACCACATTGTATGTTTACTGACAGACGACAACAATGACAACCCAATCATAATACGACCACATATTGTGTTTACGGACGAACGAAAACAACAATAAATACAATCATAATACGACCACATTGTATGTTTACTGACAGACGACAACAACGACAACCCAATCATAATACGACCACATATTGTGTTTACTGACGGAAGACATAGACAACCCAATCATAATACGACCACATATTGTGTTTACTGACGGACGACAACAACGACAACCCAATCATAATACGACCACTTATTGTGTTTACTGACGGAAGACATCGACAATCCAATCATAATACGACCACATATTGTGTTTACTGACGGACGACAACAACGACAATCCAATCATAATACGACCACATATTATGTTTACTGACGGACGACAACAACAATAAACCCAATCATAATACGACCACATATTGTGTTTACTGACAGACGACAACAACGACAACCCAATGATAATACGACCACATATTGTGTTTACTGACGGACGACAACAACAATAAACCCAATCATAATACGACCACATTGTATGTTTACTGACAGACGGCAACAACGACAACCCAATCATAATACGACCACATATTGTGTTTACTGACGGAAGACAACGACAACCCAATCATAATACGACCACATATTGTGTTTACTAACGGACGACAACAACGACAACCTAATCATAATACGACCACATATTATGTTTACTGACGGATGACAACAACAATAAAGCCAATCATAATACGACCACATTGTATGTTTACTGACAGACGACAACAACAATAAACCCAATCATAATACGACCACATATTGTGTTTACTGAGAGACGACAACAACGACAACCCAATGATAATACGACCACATATTGTGTTTACTGACGGACGACAACAACAATAAACCCAATCATAATACGACCACATTGTATGTTTACTGACAGACGGCAACAACGACAACCCAATCATAATACGACCACATATTGTGTTTACTGGCGGAAGACAACGACAACCCAATCATAATACGACCACATATTGTGTTTACTGGCGGAAGACAACGACAACCCAATCATAATACGACCACATATTGTGTTTACTGACGGAGGACAACGACAACCCAATCATAATACGACCACATATTATGTTTACTGACGACGACAACAACGACAACTCAATTATAATATCACCACATATTGTGTTTACTGAAAGACGGCAACAACGACAACCCAATCATAAATGACCACATATTGTGTTTACTGGCGGAAGACAACGAAAACCCAATCATAATACGACCACATATTGCGTTTACTGACGGAAGACAACGACAACCCAATCATAATACGACCACATATTGTGTTTACTGACGGACGACAACAACGACAACCCAATCATAATACCACCAAATATTGTGTTAACAGACGGAAAATAACAACAACAACCCAATCATAACACGACCACATATTGTGTTCACTGACGAACGACAACGACATCCCAATCATAAGACGACCACATATTGTGTTTACTGACGGAAGACAACAACGACAACCCAATCATAACACGACCACATAGTATGTTTACTGACGGAAGACAACGACAACCCAATCATAATACCACCACATATTGTGTTTACTGACAGAAGACAAAAGCGACAACCCAATCATAATACGACCACATATTATGGTTACTGACGAACAACAACAACGACAACCCAATCATAATACGACCACATATTGTGTTTACTGACGGAAGACAACGACAACCCAATCATAACACGACCACATATTGTGTTTACTGACGGACGACAACGACAACCCAATCATAATACGACCACATATTATGTTTACTGACGAACGACAACAACGACAACCCAATCATAATACGACCACATATTGTGTTTACGGACGAACGAAAACAACAATAAATACAATCATAATACGACCACATTGTATGTTTACTGACAGACGACAACAACGACAACCCAATCATAATACGACCACATATTGTGTTTACTGACGGAAGACATCGACAACCCAATCATAATACGACAACATATTGTGTTTACTGACGGACGACAACAACGACAACCCAATCATAATACGACCTCATATTGTGTTTACTGACGGAAGACATCGACAATCCAATCATAATACGACCACATATTATGTTTACTGACGGACGACAACAACGACAATCCAATCATAATACGACCACATATTATGTTTACTGACGGACGAGAACAACAATAAACCTAATCATAATACGACCACATATTGTGTTTACTGACAGACGACAACAACGACAACCCAATGATAATACGACCACATATTGTGTTTACTGACGGACGACAACAACAATAAACCCAATCATAATACGACCACATTGTATGTTTACTGACAGACGGCAACAACGACAACCCAATCATAATACGACCACATATTGTGTTTACTGACGGAAGACAACGACAACCCAATGATAATACGACCACATATTGTGTTTACTGACGGACGACAACAACGACAACCCAATCATAATACGACCACATATTATGTTTACTGACGGATGACAACAACAATAAAGCCAATCATAATACGACCACATTGTATGTTTACTGACAGACGACAACAACAATAAACCCAATCATAATACGACCAGATATTGTGTTTACTGACAGACGACAACAACGACAACCCAATGATAATACGACCACATATTGTGTTTACTGACGGACGACAACAACAATAAACCCAATCATAATACGACCACATTGTATGTTTACTGACAGACGGCAACAACGACAACCCAATCATAATACGACCACATATTGTGTTTACTGGCGGAAGACAACGACAACCCAATCATAATACGACCACATATTGTGTTTACTGACGGACGACAACGACAACCCAATCATAATACGACCACATATTATGTTTACTGACGACGACAACAACGACAACCCAATCATAATACGACCACATATTGCGTTTACTGACGGAAGACAACGACAACCCAATCATAATACGACCACATATTGTGTTTACTGACGGACGACAACAACGACAACACAATCATAATACCACCAAATATTGTGTTAACAGACGGAAAATAACAACAACAACCCAATCATAACACGACCACATATTGTGTTCACTGACGGACGACAACGACATCCCAATCATAACACGACCACATATTGTGTTTACTGACAGAAGACAACAACGACAACCCAATCATAATACGACAACATATTATGGTTACTGACGGACGACAACAACGACAACCCAATCATAATACGACCACATATTGTGTTTACTGACGGACGACAGCAACGACAACCGAATCATAATATCACAACATATTGTGTTTACTGACGGACGACAACAACGAAAACCCAATCATAATACGACCACATATTGTGTTTACTGACGGAAGACAACAACGACAACCCAATCATAACACGACCACATAGTATGTTTACTGACGGAAGACAACGACAACCCAATCATAATACCACCACATATTGTGTTTACGGACGACGACAACAACGAAAACCCAATCATAATACGACCACATATTGTGTTTACTGACGGAAGACAAAAACGACAACCCAATCATAATACGACCACATATTGTGTTTACTGATGGACGACAACAACGACAACCCAATTATAATACGACCATATAGTGTGTTTACTGACGGAAGACAACAACGACAACCCAATCATAACACGACCACATATTGTGTTTACTGACGGAAGACAACGACAACCCAATCATAACACGACCACATATTGTGTTTACTGACGGACGACAATGACAACCCAATCATAATACGACCACATATTATGTTTACTGACGGACGACAACAACGACAACCCAATCATAATACGACCACATATTGTGTTTACCAACGGAAGACAACGACAACCCAATCATAATACGACCACATATTGTGTTTACTGACGGACGACAACAACGACAACCCAATCATAATATCACCACATATTGTGTTTACTGACGGAAGACAACGACAACCCAATCATAATACGACCACATATTGTGTTTACTGACGGACGACAACGACAACTCAATCATAATACGACCACATATTGTGTTTACTGACGGAAGACAAAAACGACAACCCAATCATAATACGACCACATATTGTGTTTACTGATGGACGACAACAACGACAACCCAATCATAATACGACCACATATTGTGTTTACTGACGGACGTCAACAACGACAACCCAATCATAATATCACCACATGTTGTGTTAACAGACGGAAGACAACAACGACAACCCAATCATAACACGACCACATATTGTGTTTACTTACGGAAGACAACAACGACAACCCAATCATAATACGACCACATATTGTGTTTACTGACGGAAGACAACAACGACAACCCAATCATAATACCACCACATATTATGTTTACTGACGGACGACAAAAACGACAACCCAATCATAACACGACCACATATTGTGTTTACTGACGGACAACAACGCAAACCCAATCATAATCTCACCACATATTATTTTTACAGACGGAAGACAACGACAACCCAATCATAATACCACCGCATATTGTGTTTACTGACGGAAGACAACGACAACCCAATCATAACACGGACACATATAGTGTTTACTGACGGACGACAACGCAAACCCAATCATAATACGATCACATATTATGTTTACTGACGGACGACAACAACGACAACCCAATCATAATACGACCACATATTGTGTTTACTGACGGAAGACAACAACAACCTAATCATAATACGACCACATATTGTGTTTACTGACGGACGACAACAACGACAACCCAATCATAATATCACCACATATTATGTTAACAGACGAAAGACAACAACGACAACCCAATCATAACACGACCACATATTGTGTTTACTGACGGACGACAACGACAACCCAATCATAATACGACCACATATTATGTTTACTGACGGACGAAAACAACGACAACCCAATCATAATACGACCACATATTGTGTTTACTTACGGAAGACAACGACAACCCAATCATAATACGACCACATATTGTGTTTACTGACGTACGACAACAACGACAACCCAATCATAATATCACCACATGTTGTATTAACAGACGGAAGAAATCAACGACAACCTTATCATAACACGACCACATATTGTGTTTACTGACGGAAGACAACGACAACCCAATCATAATACGACCACATTGTATGTTTACTGACAGACGACAACAATGACAACCCAATCATAACACGACCACATATTGTGTTTACGGACGAACGAAAACAACAATAAATACAATCATAATACGACCACATTGTATGTTTACTGACAGACGACAACAACGACAACCCAATCATAATACGACCTCATATTGTGTTTACTGACGGAAGACATCGACAACCCAATCATAATACGACCACATATTGTGTTTACTGACGGACGACAACAACGACAACCCAATCATAATACGACCACATATTGTCTTTACTGACGGAAGACATCGACAATCCAATCATAATACGACCACATATTGTGTTTACTGACGGACGACAACAACGACAATCCAATCATAATACGACCACACATTATGTTTACTGACGGACGACAACAACAATAAACCCAATCATAATACGACCACATATTGTGTTTACTGACAGACGACAACAACGACAACCCAATGATAATACGACCACATATTGTGTTTACTGACGGACGACAACAACAATAAACTCAATCATAATACGACCACATTGTATGTTTACTGACAGACGGCAACAACGACAACACAATCATAATACGACCACATATTGTGTTTACTGACGGAAGACAACGACAACCCAATCATAATACGACCACATATTGTGTTTACTGACGGACGACAACAACGACAACCTAATCATAATACGACCACATATTATGTTTACTGACGGATGACAACAACAATAAAGCCAATCATAATACGACCACATTGTATGTTTACTGACAGACGACAACAACAATAAACCCAATCATAATACGACCACATATTGTGTTTACTGACAGACGAAAACAACGACAACCCAATGATAATACGACCACATATTGTGTTTACTGACGGACGACAACAACAATAAACCCAATCATAATACGATCACATTGTATGTTTACTGACAGACGGCAACAACGACAACCCAATCATAATACGACCACATATTGTGTTTACTGGCGGAAGACAACGACAACCCAATCATAATACGACTACATATTGTGTTTACTGGCGGAAGACAACGACAACCCAATCATAATACGACCACATATTGTGTTTACTGATGGACGACAACGACAACCCAATCATAATACGACCACATATTATGTTTACTGACGACGACAACAACGACAACCCAATCATAATACGACCACATATTGTGTTTACTGACGGAAGACAACGACAACCCAATCATAATACGACCACATATTGTGTTTACTGACGGACGACAACAACGACAACCCAATCATAATACCACCAAATAGTGTGTTAACAGACGGAAAATAACAACAACAACCCATTCATAACACGACCACATATTGTGTTCACTGACGGACGACAACGACATCCCAATCATAACACGACCACATATTGTGTTTACTGACGGAAGACAACAACGACAACCCAATCATAACACGACCACATAGTATGTTTACTGACGGAAGACAACGACAACCCAATCATAATACCACCACATATTGTGTTTACTGACAGAAGACAACAACGACAACCCAATCATAATACGACCACATATTATGGTTACTGACGGACGACAACAACGACAACCCAATCATAATACGACCACATATTTTGTTTACTGACGGAAGACAACGACAACCCAATCATAACACGACCACATATTGTGTTTACTGACGGACGACAACGACAACCCAATCATAATACGACCACATATTATGTTTACTGACGGACGACAACAACGACAACCCAATCATAATATGACCACATATTGTGTTTACGGACGAACGAAAACAACAATAAATACAATCATAATACGACCACATTGTATGTTTACTGACAGAAGACAACAACGACAACCCAATCATAATACGACCACATATTGTGTTTACTGACGGAAGAGATCGACAACCCAATCATAATACGACCACATATTGTGTTTACTGACGGACGACAACAACGACAACCCAATCATAATACGACCTCATATTGTGTTTACTGACGGAAGACATCGACAATCCAATCATAATACGACCACATATTGTGTTTACTGACGGACGACAACAACGACAATCCAATCATAATACGACCAAATATTATGTTTACTGACGGACGACAACAACAATAAACCCAATCATAATACGACCACATATTGTGTTTACTGACAGACGACAACAACGACAACCCAATGATAATACGACCACATATTGTGATTACTGACGGACGACAACAACAATAAACCCAATCATAATACGACCACATTGTATGTTTACTGACAGACGGCAACAACGACAACCCAATCATAATACGACCACATATTGTGTTTTCATGGCGGAAGACAACGACAACCCAATCATAATACGACCACATATTGTGTTTACTGGCGGAAGACAACGACAACCCAATCATAATACGACCACATATTGTGTTTACTGACGGACGACAACGACAACCCAATCATAATACGACCACATATTATGTTTACTGACGACGACAACGACAACCCAATCATAACACGACCACATATTGTGTTCACTAACGGACGACAACGACATCCCAATCATAATACGACCACATATTGTGTTTACTGACGGACGACAACAACGACAACCCAATCATAATATCACCACATATTATGTTAACAGACGAAAGACAACAACGACAACCCAATCATAACACGACCACATATTGTGTTTACTGACGGACGACAACGACAACCCAATCATAATACGACCACATATTATGTTTACTGACGGACGAAAACAACGACAACCCAATCATAATACGACCACATATTGTGTTTACTGACGGACGACAACCCAATCATAATACGACCACATATTGTGTTTACTGACGTACGACAACAACGACAACCCAATCATAATATCACCACATGTTGTATTAACAGACGGAAGAAATCAACGACAACCTTATCATAATACGACCACATATTGTGTTTACTGACGGAAGACAACGACAACCCAATCATAATACGACCACATTGTATGTTTACTGACAGACGACAACAATGACAACCCAATCATAACACGACCACATATTGTGTTTACGGACGAACGAAAACAACAATAAATACAATCATAATACGACCACATTGTATAATTACTGACAGACGACAACAACGACAACCCAATCATAATACGACCTCATATTGTGTTTACTGACGGAAGACATCGACAACCCAATCATAATACGACCACATATTGTGTTTACTGACGGACGACAACAACGACAACCCAATCATAATACGACCACATATTGTGTTTACTGACGGAAGACATCGACAATCCAATCATAATACGACCACATATTGTGTTTACTGACGGACGACAACAACGACAATCCAATCATAATACGACCACACATTATGTTTACTGACGGATGACAACAACAATAAAGCCAATCATAATACGACCACATTGTATGTTTACTGACAAACGACAACAACGACAACCCAATCATAATACAACCACATATTATGTTTACTGACAGACGACAACAACAATAAACCCAATCATAATACGACCACATATTGTGTTTACTGACAGACGACAACAACGACAACCCAATCATAATACGACCACATATTGTGTTTACTGACGGAAGACATCGACAATCCAATCATAATACGACCACATATTGTGTTTACTGACGGACGACAACAACGACAACCTAATCATAATACGACCACATATTATGTTTACTGACGGATGACAACAACAATAAAGCCAATCATAATACGACCACATTGTATGTTTACTGACAGACGACAACAACAATAAACCCAATCATAATACGACCACATATTGTGTTTACTGACAGACGACAACAACGACAACCCAATGATAATACGACCACATATTGTGTTTACTGACGGACGACAACAACAATAAACTCAATCATAATACGACCACATTGTATGTTTACTGACAGACGGCAACAACGACAACACAATCATAATACGACCACATATTGTGTTTACTGACGGAAGACAACGACAACCCAATCATAATACGACCACATATTGTGTTTACTGACGGACGACAACAACGACAACCTAATCATAATACGACCACATATTATGTTTACTGACGGATGACAACAACAATAAAGCCAATCATAATACGACCACATAGTATGTTTACTGACAGACGACGACAACAATAAACCCAATCATAATACGACCACATATTGTGTTTACTGACAGACGACAACAACGACAACCCAATGATAATACGACCACATATTGTGTTTACTGACGGACGACAACAACAATAAACCCAATCATAATACGATCACATTGTATGTTTACTGACAGACGGCAACAACGACAACCCAATCATAATACGACCACATATTGTGTTTACTGGCGGAAGACAACGACAACCCAATCATAATACGACTACATATTGTGTTTACTGGCGGAAGACAACGACAACCCAATCATAATACGACCAAATATTGTGTTTACTGACGGACGACAACGACAACCCAATCATAATACGACCACATATTATGTTTACTGACGACGACAACAACGACAACCCAATCATAATACGACCACATATTGCGTTTACTGACGGAAGACAACGACAACCCAATCATAATACGACCACATATTGTGTTTACTGACGGACGACAACAACGACAACCCAATCATAATACCACCAAATATTGTTTTAACAGACGGAAAATAACAACAACAACCCATTCATAACACGACCACATATTGTGTTCACTGACGGACGACAACAACATCCCAATCATAACACGACCACATATTGTGTTTACTGACGGAAGACAACAACGACAACCCAATCATAACACGACCACATAGTATGTTTACTGACGGAAGACAACGACAACCCAATCATAATACCACCACATATTGTGTTTACTGACAGAAGACAACAACGACAACCCAATCATAATACGACCACATATTATGGTTACTGACGGACGACAACAACGACAACCCAATCATAATACGACCACATATTTTGTTTACTGACGGAAGACAACGACAACCCAATCATAACACGACCACATATTGTGTTTACTGACGGACGACAACGACAACCCAATCACAATACGACCACATATTATGTTTACTGACGGACGACAACAACGACAACCCAATCATAATACGACCACATATTGTGTTTACGGACGAACGAAAACAACAATAAATACAATCATAATACGACCACATTGTATGTTTACTGACAGACGACAACAACGACAACCCAATCATAATACGACCACATATTGTGTTTACTGACGGAAGAGATCGACAACCCAATCATAATACGACCACATATTGTGTTTACTGACGGACGACAACAACGACAACCCAATCATAATACGACCTCATATTGTGTTTACTGACGGAAGACATCGACAATCCAATCATAATACGACCACATATTGTGTTTACTGACGGACGACAACAACGACAATCCAATCATAATACGACCAAATATTATGTTTACTGACGGACGACAACAACAATAAACCCAATCATAATACGACCACATATTGTGTTTACTGACAGACGGCAACAACGACAACCCAATCATAATACGACCACATATTGTGTTTACTGACGGAAGACAACGACAACCCAATCATAATACGACCACATATTGTGTTTACTGACGGACGACAACAACGACAACCTAATCATAATACGACCACATATTATGTTTACTGACGGATGACAACAACAATAAAGCCAATCATAATACGACCACATTGTATGTTTACTGACAGACGACAACAACAATAAACCCAATCATAATACGACCACATATTGTGTTTACTGGCGGAAGACAACGACAACCCAATCATAATACGACCACATATTGTGTTTACTGGCGGAAGACAACGACAACCCAATCATAATACGACCACATATTGTGTTTACTGACGGACGACAACGACAACCCAATCATAATACGACCACATATTATGTTTACTGACGACGACAACGACAACCCAATCATAATACGACCACATATTGTGTTCACTGACGGACGACAACGACATCCCAATCATAATACGACCATATATTGTGTTTACTGACGGAAGACAACAACGACAACCCAATCATAACACGACCACATAGTATGTTTACTGACGGAAGACAACGACAACCCAATCATAATACCACCACATATTGTGTTTACTGACAGAAGACAACAACGACAACCCAATCATAATACGACCACATATTATGGTTACTGACGGACGACAACAACGACAACCCAATCATAATACGACCACATATTTTGTTTACTGACGGAAGACAACGACAACCCAATCATAACACGACCACATATTGTGTTTACTGACGGACGACAACGACAACCCAATCATAATACGACCACATATTATGTTTACTGACGGACGACAACAACGACAACCCAATCATAATACGACCACATATTGTGTTTACGGACGAACGAAAACAACAATAAATACAATCATAATACGACCACATTGTATGTTTACTGACAGACGACAACAACGACAACCCAATCATAATACGACCACATATTGTGTTTACTGACGGAAGAGATCGACAACCCAATCATAATACGACCACATATTGTGTTTACTGACGGACGACAACAACGACAACCCAATCATAATACGACCTCATATTGTGTTTACTGACGGAAGACATCGACAATCCATTCATAATACGACCACATATTGTGTTTACTGACGGACGACAACAACGACAATCCAATCATAATACGACCAAATATTATGTTTACTGACGGACGACAACAACAATAAACCCAATCATAATACGACCACATATTGTGTTTACTGACAGACGACAACAACGACAACCCAATGATAATATGACCACATATTGTGATTACTGACGGACGACAACAACAATAAACCCAATCATAATACGACCACATTGTATGTTTACTGACAGACGGCAACAACGACAACCCAATCATAATACGACCACATATTGTGTTTACTGACGGAAGACAACGACAACCCAATCATAATACGACCACATATTGTGTTTACTGACGGACGACAACAACGACAACCTAATCATAATACGACCACATATTATGTTTACTGACGGATGACAACAACAATAAAGCCAATCATAATACGACCACATTGTATGTTTACTGACAGACGACAACAACAATAAACCCAATCATAATACGACCACATATTGTGTTTACTGACAGACGACAATAACGACAACCCAATGATAATACGACCACATATTGTGTTTACTGACGGACGACAACAACAATAAACCCAATCATAATACGACCACATATTGTGTTTACTGGCGAAAGACAACGACAACCCAATCATAATACGACCACATATTGTGTTTACTGGCGGAAGACAACGACAACCCAATCATAATACGACCACATATTGTGTTTACTGACGGACGACAACGACAACCCAATCATAATACGACCACATATTGTGTTTACAGACGGACGACAACAACGACAACCCAATCATAATACGACCACATATTATGTTTACTGACGGACGACAACAACAATAAACCCAATCATAATACGACCACATTGTATGTTTACTGACAGACGGCAACAACGACTACCCAATCATAATACGACCACATATTGTGTTTACTGGCGGAAGACAACGACAACCCAATCATAATACGACCACATATTGTGTTTACTGGCGGAAGACAACGACAACCCAATCATAATACGACCACATATTGTGTTTACTGACGGACGACAACGACAACCCAATCATAATACGACCACATATTATGTTTACTGACGACGACAACGACATCCCAATCATAACACGACCACATATTGTGTTCACTGACGGACGACAACGACATCCCAATCATAACACGACCACATATTGTGTTTACTGACGGAAGTCAACAACGACAACCCAATCATAACACGACCACATAGTATGTTTACTGACTGAAGACAACGACAACCCAATCATAATACCACCACATATTGTGTTTACTGACAGAAGACAACAACGACAACCCAATCATAATACGACCACATATTATGGTTACTGACGGACGACAACAACGACAACCCAATCATAATACGACAACATATTGTGTTTACTGACGGACGACAACAACGACAACCCAATCATAATATCACCACATATTGTGTTTACTGATGGACGACAACAACGACAACCCAATCATAATACGACCACATAGTGTGTTTACTGACGGAAGACAACAACGACAACCCAATCATAACACGACCACATATTGTGTTTACTGACGGAAGACAACGATAACCCAATGATAACACGACCACATATTGTGTTTACTGACGGACGACAACGACAACCCAATCATAATACGACCACATATTATGTTTACTGATGGACGACAACAACGACAACCCAATCATAATACGACCACATATTGTGTTTACTGACGGACGACAACAACGACAACCCAATCATAATATCACCACATATTGTGTTTACTGACGGAAGACAACTACAACCCAATCATAATACGACCACATATTGTGTTTACTGACGGACGACAACGACAACTCAATCATAATACGACCACATATTGTGTTTACTGACGGAAGACAAAAACGACAACCCAATCATAATACGACCACATATTGTGTTTACTGATGGACGACAACAACGACAACCCAATCATAATACGACCACATATTGTGTTTACTGACGGTAGACAACAACGACAACCCAATCATAACACGACCACATATTGTGTTTACTGACGGAAGACAACGACGACCCAATCATAATACGACCAACTATTGTGTTTACTGACGGACGACAACAACGACAACCCAATCATAATACGACCACATACAGTAGAGTTCGTTTATAACGAAGTCCAGGGGACTCTCGATCTTAGTTCGTTATAGGCATCAGTTCGTTATAAAAGAAACAATGTAGAATTACCTCCCCTTTTTAAAATCGTACAGTAGAACTTCGCTGGCTCGAACTCGAAGGGACTGTCAAAATCTGTTCTAGCTATCGGTAGTTCGAGCCACCGAGGCCGCGTAATTTAAGAGAAAAAAAATTGGTTCTGACCCGGGCAGTTTCATCACGCTATGATAACTGATGCACAGTAAAGTGGGCCTTTATCGTAAAACAATATTTAATCCTTTAGACAGTTCTCAAAGACTACGGCTTCTGAATACTTCTTTGGTATCTTCAAATGTTCCTTAGAAACATGTTTTCAACTTTGTTCACGATCTATTTTATAAACTGGAAATATGAGGTCGGGTATTAACACTTGGATCGATATCGGTATAATGCTGATAATTCGGATATATTTTTAATGGCCAATTTTAAGATTGTAGCCATTTTCCTTTTGTTTTATTTGAATTTGAAGAATAATTGTTTCTTTTTGGTATTATATACACATAAAAACTCAGGTTAATCGAAATTTCAGAACGAGTACATTTCTTTTGTTTTTGGTATTTAGATGAACCTTGAGACCACGCAGTTTGTAAAGAGTCTCTCATCAAAGAAAAAATAAACAATAGCGAATGAATTAATCTCACACATGACTTTGTTTTTAATTTCTTTAGCTTGTGCATCCATTCATTAAAATTTAGATTATGTTTTATTAATTTTTAATGTAATAAATTAGCGCGTGTGTTATTAATTGACAAATTGTTAATCACATCATTTTATTGTTTGAATATTTTAAAGAAAAGTCTTGATTGACATCATTAACAACATCAAAGGTGGGATTATTGATTTTTCAATTATCAATAACGGAAGTGTCAAGTGCACTTGACCATTCTAATATGTGATCGTCCGCGCGTAACGGAAGACAGGTAAACGATTTGTTTGTTCAGCAATTTTCTTTGTTATATCATGTCAATTTTGAGTAATAAAAACGTTGTTTGGGTTGAAAAATCTCTTCGTTATAAGCCTGATTTCGTAATAAAAAATTCGTAATAGGCCTTCACAAATACATTGTTTAAATAGCGATGGGACCGGGGATTTATCTTTACTTCGCTATAAGCCTGATTTCGTTATAAACCTGTTCGTTATAAACGAACTCTACTGTATTGTCTTTACTGACGAAAGACAACAACGACAACCCAATCATAATACGACCACATCTTGTGTTTATTGACGGAAGACAACGACAACCCAATCATAATACGACCACATATTGTGCTTACTGACGGACGACAACAACGACAACCCAATCATAACACGACCGCATATTGTGTTTACTGACGGACGACAACAACGACAACCCAATCATAACACGACCACTTATTGTGTTTACTGACGGAAGACAATGACAACCCAATCATAATACGACCACATATTGTGTTTACTGACGGACGACAACAACGACAACCCAATCATAATACGACCACATATTATGTTTACTGACGGACGACAACAACAATAAACCCAATCATAATACGACCACAAATTGTGTTTACTGACAGACGACAACAACGACAACCCAATAATAATACGACCACATAGTGTGTTTACTGACGGACGACAACAACAATAACCCCAATCATAATACGACCACATTGTATGTTTAATGACAGACGGCAACAACGACAACCCAATCATCATACGACCACATATTGTGTTTACTAACGGAAGACAACGACAACCCAATCATAATACGACCACATATTGTGTTTACAGACGGACGACAACAACAATAAACCCAATCATAATACGACCACATATTGTGTTTACTGACGGACGACAACAACAATAACCCCAATCATAATACGACCACATTGTATGTTTACTGACAGACGGCAACAACGACAACCCAATCATCATACGACCACATATTGTGTTTACTAACGGAAGACAACGACAACCCAATCATAATACGACCACATATTGTGTTTACAGACGGACGACAACAACAATAAACCCAATCATAATACGACCACATTGTATGTTTACTGACAGACGGCAACAACGACAACCCAATCATAATACGACCACATATTGTGTTTACAGACGGACGACAACAACGACAACCCAATCATAATACGACCACATATTATGTTTACTGACGGACGACAACAACAATAAACCCAATCATAATACGACCACATTGTATGTTTACTGACAGACAAGAACAACGACAACCCGATCATAATACGACCACATATTGTGTTTACTGGCGGAAGACAACGACAACCCAATCATAATACGACCACATATTGTGTTTACTGACGGACGACAACAACGACAACCCAATCATAATACGACCACTTATTATGTTTACTGACGGACGACAACAACAATAAACCCAATCATAATATGACCACATTGTATGCTTACTGACAGACGACAACAACGACAACCCAATCATAATACTACCACATATTGTGTTTACTGACGGAAGACATCGACAACCCAATCATAATACGACCACATATTGTGTTTATTGACGGACGACAACAACGACAACCCAATCATAATACGACCACATTGTATGTTTACTGACAGACGAAAACAACGACAACCCAATCATAATACGACCACATATTGTGTTTACGGACGAACGAAAACAACAATAGATACAATCATAATAAGACCACATTGTATGTTTACTGACAGACGACAACAACGACAACCCGATCATAATACGACCACATATTGTGTTTACTGACGGAAGACAACGACAACCCAATCATAATACGACCACATATTGTGTTTATTGACGGACGACAACAACGACAACCCAATCATAATACGACCACATATTATGTTAAATGACGGACGACAACAACAATAAACCCAATCATAATACGACCACATTGTATGTTTACTGACAGACGACAACAACGACAACCCAATCATAATACGACCACATATTGTGTTTACTGGCGAAGACAACGACAACCCAATCATAATACGACCACATATTGTGTTTACTGACGAACGACAACAACGACAACCCAATCATAATACGACCACATATTATGTTTACTGACGGACGACAACAACAATAAACCCAATCATAATACGACCACATTGTATGTTTACTGACAGACGACAACAACGACAACCCAATGATAATACGACCACATATTGGGTTTACTGACGGACGACAACAACAATAAACCCAATCATAATACGATCACATTGTATGTTTACTGACAGACGAAAACAACGACAACCCAATCATAATACGACCACATATTGTGTTTACGGACGAACGAAAACAACAATGAATACAATCATAATACGACCACATTGTATGTTTACTGACAGACGACAACAACGACAACCCAATCATAATACGACCACATATTGTGTTTACTGACGGAAGACATCGACAACCCAATCATAATACGACCACATATTGTGTTTATTGACGGACGACAACAACGACAACCCAATCATAATACGACCACATATTGTGTTTACTGACGGACGACAACAACAATAAACCAATCATAATACGACCACATTGTATGTTTACTGACAGACGGCAACAACGACAACCCAATCATCATACGACCTCATAATGTGTTTACTAACGGAAGACACCGACAACCCAATCATAATACGACCACATATTGTGTTTACATACGAACGATAACAACAATAAACCCAATCATAATACGACCACATTGTATGTTTACTGACAGACGGCAACAACGACAACCCAATCATCATACGACCACATATTGTGTTTACTAACGGAAGACAACAACGACAACCCAATCATAATACGACCACATATTATGTTAACTGACGGACGACAACAACAATAAACCCAATCATAATACGACCACATTGTATGTTTACTGACAGACGACAACAACGACAACCCAATCATAATACGACCACATATTGTGTTTACTGGCGGAAGACAACGACAACCCAATCATAATACGACCACATATTGCGTTTACAGACGGACGACAACAACGACAACCCAATCATAATACGACCACATATTATGTTTACTGACGGACGACAACAACAATAAACCCAATCATAATACGACCACATTGTATGTTTACTGACAGACGACAACAACGACAACCCAATCATAATACGACCACATATTGTGTTTACTGGCGGAAGACAACGACAACCCAATCATAATACGACCACATATTGTGTTTACTGACGGACGACAACGACAACCCAATCACAATACGACCACATATTACGTTTACTGACGGACGACAACAAAGACAACCCCATCATAATACGACCACATATTGCGTTTACTGACGGAAGACAACGACAACCCAATCATAATACGACCACATATTGTGTTTACTGACGGACGACAACAACGACAACCCAATCATAATACCACCAAATATTGTGTTAACAGACGGAAGACAACAACGACAACCCATTCATAACACGACCACATATTGTGTTCACTGACGGACGACAACGACAACCCAATCATAACACGACCACATATTGTGTTTACTGACGGAAGACAACAACGACAACCCAATTATAACACGACCACATATTGTGTTTACTGACGGAAGACAACGACAACCCAATCATAATACCACCATCTATTGTGTTTACTGACGGAAGACAACAACGACAACCCAATCATAATACGACCACATATTATGTTTACTGACGGACGACAACAACGACAACCCAATCATAATACGACCACATATTGTGTTTACTCACGGAAGACAACTACAACCCAATCATAACACGACCACATATTGTGTTTACTGACGGACGACAACGACAACCCAATCATAATACGACCACATATTAGGTTTACTGACGGACGACAACAACGACAACCCAATCATAATATCACCACATATTGTGTTAACAGACGGAAGACAACAACGACAACCCAATGATAATACGACCACATATTATGTTTACTGACGAACGACAACAACGACAACCCAATCATAATACGACCACATATTGTGTTTACTGACGGACGACAACAACACCAACCCAATCATAATACGGCCACATATTATGTTTACTGACGGACGACAACAACAATAAACCCAATCATAATACGACCACATTGTATGTTTACTGACAGACGACAACAACGACAACCCAATGATAATACGACCACATATTGGGTTTACTGACGGACGACAACAACAATAAACCCAATCATAATACGATCACATTGTATGTTTACTGACAGACGAAAACAACGACAACCCAATCATAATACGACCACATATTGTGTTTACGGACGAACGAAAACAACAATAAATACAATCATAATACGACCACATTGTATGTTTACTGACAGACGACAACAACGACAACCCAATCATAATACGACCACATATTGTGTTTACTGACGGAAGACATCGACAACCCAATCATAATACGACCACATATTGTGTTTATTGACGGACGACAACAACGACAACCCAATCATAATACGACCACATATTGTGTTTACTGACAGACGGCAACAACGACAACCCAATCATCATACGACCTCATAATGTGTTTACTAACGGAAGACACCGACAACCCAATCATAATACGACCACATATTGTGTTTACATACCAACGATAACAACAATAAACCCAATCATAATACGACCACATTGTATGTTTACTGACAGACGGCAACAACGACAACCCAATCATCATACGACCACATATTGTGTTTACTAACGGAAGACAACAACGACAACCCAATCATAATACGACCACATATTATGTTAACTGACGGACGACAACAACAATAAACCCAATCATAATACGACCACATTGTATGTTTACTGACAGACGACAACAACGACAACCCAATCATAATACGACCACATATTGTGTTTACTGGCGGAAGACAACGACAACCCAATCATAATACGACCACATATTGCGTTTACAGACGGACGACAACAACGATAAACCCAATCATAATACGACCACATATTATGTTTACTGACGGACGACAACAACAATAAACCCAATCATAATACGACCACATTGTATGTTTACTGACAGACGACAACAACGACAACCCAATCATAATACGACCACATATTGTGTTTACTGACGGACGACAACAACAATAAACTCAATCATAATACGACCACATTGTATGTTTACTGACAGACGACAACAACGACAACCCAATCATAATACGACCACATATTGTGTTTACTGGCGGAAGACAACGACAACCCAATCATAATACGACCACATATTGTGTTTACTGACGGACGACAACGACAACCCAATCACAATACGACCACATATTACGTTTACTGACGGACGACAACAAAGACAACCCCATCATAATACGACCACATATTGCGTTTACTGACGGAAGACAACGACAACCCAATCATAATACGACCACATATTGTGTTTACTGACGGACGACAACAACGACAACCCAATCATAATACCACCAAATATTGTGTTAACAGACGGAAGACAACAACGACAACCCATTCATAACACGACCACATATTGTGTTCACTGACGGACGACAACGACAACCCAATCATAACACGACCACATATTGTGTTTACTGACGGAAGACAACAACGACAACCCAATTATAACACGACCACATATTGTGTTTACTGACGGAAGACAACGACAACCCAATCATAATACCACCATCTATTGTGTTTACTGACGGAAGACAACAACGACAACCCAATCATAATACGACCACATATTATGTTTACTGACGGACGACAACAACGACAACCCAATCATAATACGACCACATATTGTGTTTACTCACGGAAGACAACTACAACCCAATCATAACACGACCACATATTGTGTTTACTGACGGACGACAACGACAACCCAATCATAATACGACCACATATTAGGTTTACTGACGGACGACAACAACGACAACCCAATCATAATATCACCACATATTGTGTTAACAGACGGAAGACAACAACGACAACCCAATGATAATACGACCACATATTATGTTTACTGACGAACGACAACAACGACAACCCAATCATAATACGACCACATATTGTGTTTACTGACGGACGACAACAACACCAACCCAATCATAATACGGCCACATATTATGTTTACTGACGGACGACAACAACAATAAACCCAATCATAATACGACCACATTGTATGTTTACTGACAGACGACAACAACGACAACCCAATGATAATACGACCACATATTGGGTTTACTGACGGACGACAACAACAATAAACCCAATCATAATACGATCACATTGTATGTTTACTGACAGACGAAAACAACGACAACCCAATCATAATATGACCACATATTGTGTTTACGGACGAACGAAAACAACAATAAATACAATCATAATACGACCACATTGTATGTTTACTGACAGACGACAACAACGACAACCCAATCATAATACGACCACATATTGTGTTTACTGACGGAAGACATCGACAACCCAATCATAATACGACCACATATTGTGTTTATTGACGGACGACAACAACGACAACCCAATCATAATACGACCACATATTGTGTTTACTGACGGACGACAACAACAATAAACCAATCATAATACGACCACATTGTATGTTTACTGACAGACGGCAACAACGACAACCCAATCATCATACGACCTCATAATGTGTTTACTAACGGAAGACACCGACAACCCAATCATAATACGACCACATATTGTGTTTACATACCAACGATAACAACAATAAACCCAATCATAATACGACCACATTGTATGTTTACTGACAGACGGCAACAACGACAACCCAATCATCATACGACCACATATTGTGTTTACTAACGGAAGACAACAACGACAACCCAATCATAATACGACCACATATTATGTTAACTGACGGACGACAACAACAATAAACCCAATCATAATACGACCACATTGTATGTTTACTGACAGACGACAACAACGACAACCCAATCATAATACGACCACATATTGTGTTTACTGGCGGAAGACAACGACAACCCAATCATAATACGACCACATATTGCGTTTACAGACGGACGACAACAACGATAAACCCAATCATAATACGACCACATATTATGTTTACTGACGGACGACAACAACAATAAACCCAATCATAATACGACCACATTGTATGTTTACTGACAGACGACAACAACGACAACCCAATCATAATACGACCACATATTGTGTTTACTGACGGACGACAACAACAATAAACTCAATCATAATACGACCACATTGTATGTTTACTGACAGACGACAACAACGACAACCCAATCATAATACGACCACATATTGTGCTTACTGGCGGAAAACAACGACAACCCAATCATAATACGACCACATATTGTGTTTACTGACGGACGACAACGACAACCCAATCACAATACGACCACATATTACGTTTACTGACGGACGACAACAAAGACAACCCCATCATAATACGACCACATATTGCGTTTACTGACGGAAGACAACGACAACCCAATCATAATACGACCACATATTGTGTTTACTGACGGACGACAACAACGACAACCCAATCATAATACCACCAAATATTGTGTTAACAGACGGAAGACAACAACGACAACCCAATCATAACACGACCACATATTGTGTTCACTGACGGACGACAACGACAACCCAATCATAACACGACCACATATTGTGTTTACTGACGGAAGACAACAACGACAACCCAATCATAACACGACCACATATTGTGTTTACTGACGGAAGACAACGACAACCCAATCATAATACGACCACATATTGTGTTTACTGACGGACGACAACAACACCAACCCAATCATAATACGGCCACATATTATGTTTACTGACGAACGACAACAACGACAACCCAATCATAATACGACCACATATTGTGTTTACTGACGGACGACAACAACACCAACCCAATCATAATACGGCCACATATTATGTTTATTGACGGACGACAACAACAATAAACCCAATCATAATACGACCACATATTGTGTTTACTGACAGACAACAACAACGACAACCTAATGATAATACGACCACATATTGTGTTTACTGACGGACGACAACAACAATAACCCCAATCATAATACGACCACATTGTATGTTTACTGACAGACGGCAACAACGACAACCCAATCATCATACGACCACATATTGTGTTTACTAACGGAAGAAAATGACAACCCAATCATAATACGACCACATATTGTGTTTACTGACGGACGACAACAACACCAACCCAATCATAATACGACCACATATTATGTTTACTGACGAACGACAACAACGACAACCCAATCATAATACGACCACATATTGTGTTTACTGACGGACGACAACAACACCAACCCAATCATAATACGGCCACATATTATGTTTATTGACGGACGACAACAACAATAAACCCAATCATAATACGACCACATATTGTGTTTACTGACAGACGACAACAACGACAACCTAATGATAATACGACCACATATTGTGTTTACTGACGGACGACAACAACAATAACCCCAATCATAATACGACCACATTGTATGTTTACTGACAGACGGCAACAACGACAACCCAATCATCATACGACCACATATTGTGTTTACTAACGGTAGACAACGACAACCCAATCATAATACGACCACATATTGTGTTTACAGACGGACGATAACAACAATAAACCCAATCATAATACGACCACATTGTATGTTTACTGAGAGACGGCAACAACGACAACCCAATCATCATACGACCACATATTGTGTTTACTAACGGAAGACAACGACAACCCAATCATAATACGACCACATATTGTGTTTACAGACGGAAGACAACAACGACAACCCAATCATAATACGACCACATATTATGTTTACTGACTGACGACAACAACAATAAACCCAATCATAATACGACCACATTGTATGTTTACTGACAGACGACAACAACGACAACCCAATCATAATACGACCACATATTGTGTTTACTGGCGGAAGACAACGACAACCCAATCATAATACGACCACATATTGTGTTTACTGACGGACGACAACAACGACAACCCAATCATAATACGACCACATATTATGTTTACTGACGGACGACAACAACAATAAACCCAATCATAATACGACCACATTGTATGTTTACTGACAGACGACAACAACGACAACCCAATGATAATACGACCACATATTGGGTTTACTGACGGACGACAACAACAATAAACCCAATCATAATACGATCACATTGTATGTTTACTGACGGACGAAAACAACGACAACCCAATCATAATACGACCACATATTGTGTTTACGGACGAACGAAAACAACAATAAATACAATCATAATACGACCACATTGTATGTTTACTGACGGACGAAAACAACGACAACCCAATCATAATACGACCACATATTGTGTTTACTGACGGAAGACATCGACAACCCAATCATAATACGACCACATATTGTGTTTATTGACGGACGACAACAACGACAACCCAATCATAATACGACCACATATTGTGTTTACTGACGGAAGAGAACAACAATAAACCAATCATAATACGACCACATTGTATGTTTACTGACAGACGGCAACAACGACAACCCAATCATCATACGACCTCATAATGTGTTTACTAACGGAAGACACCGACAACCCAATCATAATACGACCACATATTGTGTTTACATACGAACGATAACAACAATAAACCCAATCATAATACGACCACATTGTATGTTTACTGACAGACGGCAACAACGACAACCCAATCATCATACGACCACATATTGTGTTTACTAACGGAAGACAACAACGACAACCCAATCATAATACGACCACATATTATGTTAACTGACGGACGACAACAACAATAAACCCAATCATAATACGACCACATTGTATGTTTACTGACAGACGACAACAACGACAACCCAATCATAATACGACCACATATTGTGTTTACTGGCGGAAGACAACGACAACCCAATCATAATACGACCACATATTGCGTTTACAGACGGACGACAACAACGACAACCCAATCATAATACGACCACATATTATGTTTACTGACGGACGACAACAACAATAAACCCAATCATAATACGACCACATTGTATGTTTACTGACAGACGACAAAAACGACAACCCAATCATAATACGACCACATATTGTGTTTACTGACGGACGACAACAACAATAAACCGAATCATAATACGACCACATTGTATGTTAACTGACAGACGAAAACAACGACAACCCTATCATAATACGACCACATATTGTGTTTACGGACGAACGAAAACAACAATAAATACAATCATAATACGACCACATTGTATGTTTACTGACAGACGACAACAACGACAACCCAATCATAATACGACCACATATTGTGTTTACTGGCGGAAGACAACGACAACCCAATCATAATACGACCACATATTGTGTTTACTGACGGACGACAACGACAACCCAATCACAATACGACCACATATTACGTTTACTGACGGACGACAACAAAGACAACCCCATCATAATACGACCAGATATTGCGTTTACTGACGGAAGACAACGACAACCCAATCATAATACGACCACATATTGTGTTTACTGACGGACGACAACAACGACAACCCAATCATAATACCACCAAATATTGTGTTAACAGACGAAAGACAACAACGACAACCCAATCATAATACGACCACATATTGTGTTCACTGACGGACGACAACGACAACCCATTCATAACACGACCACATATTGTGTTTACTGACGGAAGACAACAACGACAACCCAATCATAACACGACCACATATTGTGTTTACTGACGGAAGACAACGACAACCCAATCATAATACCACCACCTATTGTGTTTACTGACGGAAGACAACAACGACAACCCAATCATAATACGACCACATATTATGATTACTGACGGACGGCAACAACGACAACCCAATCATAATACGACCACATATTGTGTTTACTCACGGAAGACAACGACAACCCAATCATAACACATCCACATATTGTGTTTACTGACGGACGACAACGACAACCCAATCATAATACGACCACATATTAGGTTTACTGACGGACGACAACAACGACAACCCAATCATAATATCACCACATATTGTGTTAACAGACGGAAGACAACAACGACAACCCAATCATAACACGACCACATATTGTGTTTACTGACGGACGACAACGACAACCCAATCATAATACGACCACATATTATGTTAACTGACGAACGACAACAACGACAACCCAATCATAATACGACCACATATTGTGTTTACTGACGGACGACAACAACACTAACCCAATCATAATACGGCCACATATTATGTTTATTGACGGACGACAACAACAATAAACCCAATCATAATACGACCACATATTGTGTTTACTGACAGACGACAACAACGACAACCTAATGATAATACGACCACATATTGTGTTTACTGACGGACGACAACAACAATAACCCCAATCATAATACGACCACATTGTATGTTTACTGACAGACGGCAACAACGACAACCCAATCATCATACGACCACATATTGTGTTTACTAACGGAAGACAACGACAACCCAATCATAATACGACCACATATTGTGTTTACAGACGGACGACAACAACAATAAACCCAATCATAATACGACCACATTGTATGTTTACTGACAGACGGCAACAACGACAACCCAATCATCATACGACCACGTATTGTGTTTACTAACGGAAGACAACGACAACCCAATCATAATACGACCACATATTGTGTTTACAGACGGAAGACAACAACGACAACCCAATCATAATACGACCACATATTATGTTTACTGACTGACGACAACAACAATAAACCCAATCATAATACGACCACATTGTATGTTTACTGACAGACGACAACAACGACATCCCAATCATAATACGACCACATATTGTGTTTACTGGCGGAAGACAACGACAACCCAATCATAATACGACCACATATTGTGTTTACTGACGGACGACAACAACGACAACCCAATCATAATACGACCACATATTATGTTTATTGACAGACGACAACAACAATAAACCCAATCATAATACGACCACATTGTATGTTTACTGACAGACGACAACAACGACAACCCAATGATAATACGACCACATATTGGGTTTACTGACGGACGACAACAACAATAAACCCAATCATAATACGATCACATTGTATGTTTACTGACAGACGAAAACAACGACAACCCAATCATAATACGACCACATATTGTGTTTACAGACGAACGAAAACAACAATAAATACAATCATAATACGACCACATTGTATGTTTACTGACAAACGACAACAACGACAACCCAATCATAATACGACCACATATTGTGTTTACTGACGGAAGACATCGACAACCCAATCATAATACGACCACATATTGTGTTTATTGACGGACAACAACAACGACAACCCAATCATAATACGACCACATATTATGTTTATTGACGGACGACAACAACAATAAACCCAATCATAATACGACCACATATTGTGTTTACTGACAGACGACAACAACAACAACCCAATGATAATACGACCACATATTGTGTTTACTGACGGACGACAACAACAATAAACCAATCATAATACGACCACATTGTATGTTTACTGACAGACGGCAACAACGACAACCCAATCATCATACGACCTTATAATGTGTTTACTAACGGAAGACACCGACAACCCAATCATAATACGACCACATATTGTGTTTACATACGAACGATAACAATAATAAACCCAATTATAATACGACCACATTGTATGTTTACTGACAGACGGCAACAACGACAACCCAATCATCATACGACCACATATTGTGTTTACTAACGGAAGACAAGAACGACAACCCAATCATAATACGACCACATATTATGTTAACTGACGGACGACAACAACAATAAACCCAATCATAATACGACTACATTGTATGTTTACTGACAGACGACAACAACGACAACCCAATCATAATACGACCACATATTGTGTTTACTGGCGGAAGACAACGACAACCCAATCATAATACGACCACATATTGCGTTTACAGACGAACGACAACAACGACAACCCAATCATAATACGACCACATATTATGTTTACTGACGGACGACAACAACAATAAACCCAATCATAATACGACCACATTGTATGTTTACTGACAGACGACAACAACGACAACCCAATCATAATGCGACCACATATTTTGTTTACTGACGGACGACAACAACAATAAACCCAATCATAATACGACCACATTGTATGTTTACTGACAGACGACAACAACGACAACCCAATCATAATACGACCACATATTGTGTTTACTGACGGACGACAACGACAACCCAATCACAATACGACCGTATATTACGTTTACTGACGGACGACAACAACGACAACCCAATCATAATACGACCACATATTGCGTTTACTGACGGAAGACAACGACAACCCAATCATAATACGACCACATATTGTGTTTACTGACGGAAGACAACAACGACAACCCAATCATAATACCACCAAATATTGTGTTAACAGACGGAAGACAACAACGACAACCCAATCAAAACACGACCACATATTATGTTTACTGACGGACGACAACAACGACAACCCAATCATAATACCACCACATATTGTGTTTACTGACGGAAGACAACAACGACAACCCAATCACAATACGACCACATATTATGTTTACTGACGGACGACAACAACGACAACCCAATCATAATACGACCACATATTGTGTTTACTCACGGAAGACAACGACAACCCAATCATAACACGACCACATATTGTGTTTACGGACGGACGACAACGACAACCCAATCATAATACGACCACTTATTAGGTTTACTGACGGACGACAACAACGACAACCCAATCATAATACGACCACATATTGTGTTTACTGACGGAAGACAACGACAACCTAATCATAATACGACCACATATTGTGTTTACTGACGGACGACAACAACGACAACCCAATCATAATATCACCGCATATTGTGTTAACAGACGGAAGACAACAACGACAACCCAATCATAACACGACCACATATTGTGTTTACTGAAGGACGACAACGACAACCCAATCATAATACGACCACATATTATGTTTACTGACGAACGACAACAACGACAACCCAATCATAATACGACCACATATTGTGTTTACTGACGGAAGACATCGACAACCCAATCATAATACGACCACATATTGTGTTTACTGACGGACGACAACAACACCAACCCAATCATAATACGACCACATATTATGTTTATTGACGGACGACAACAACAATAAACCCAATCATAATAAGACCACATATTGTGTTTACTGACAGACGACACCAACGACAACCCAATGATAATACGACCACATATTGTGTTTACTGACGGACGACAACAACAATAAACCCAATCATAATACGACCACATTGTATGTTTACTGACAGACGGCAACAACGACAACCCAATCATCATACGTCCACATAATGTGTTTACTAACGGAAGACAACGACAACCCAATCATAATACGACCACATATTGTGTTTACTGGCGGAAGACAACGACAACCCAATCATAATACGACCACATATTATGTTTACTGACGGACGACAACAACGACAACCCAATCATAATACGACCACATATTGGGTTTACTGACGGACGACAACAACAATAAACCCAATCATAATACGATCACATTGTATGTTTACTGACAGACGAAAACAACGACAACCCAATCATAATACGACCACATATTGTGTTTACGGACGAACGAAAACAACAATAAATACAATCATAATACGACCACATTGTATGTTTACTGACAGACGACAACAACGACAACCCAATCATAATACGACCACATATTGTGTTTACTGACGGAAGACATCGACAACCCAATCATAATACGACCACATATTGTGTTTATTGACGGACGACAACAACGACAACCCAATCATAATACGACCACATATTATGTTTATTGACGGACGACAACAACAATAAACCCAATCATAATACGACCACATATTGTGTTTACTGACAGACGACAACAACAACAACCCAATGATAATACGACCACATATTGTGTTTACTGACGGACGACAACAACAATAAACCAATCTTAATACGACCACATTGTATGTTTACTGACAGACGGCAACAACGACAACCCAATCATCATACGACCTTATAATGTGTTTACTAACGGAAGACACCGACAACCCAATCATAATACGACCACATATTGTGTTTACATACGAACGATAACAACAATAAACCCAATCATAATACGACCACATTGTATGTTTACTGACAGACGGCAACAACGACAACCCAATCATCATACGACCACATATTGTGTTTACTAACGGAAGACAACAACGACAACCCAATAATAATACGACCACATATTATGTTAACTGACGGACGACAACAACAATAAACCCAATCATAATACGACCACATTGTATGTTTAATGACAGACGACAACAACGACAACCCAATCATAATACGACCACATATTGTGTTTACTGGCGGAAGACAACGACAACCCAATCATAATACGACCACATATTGCGTTTACAGACGGACGACAACAACGACAACCCAATCATAATACGACCACATATTATGTTTACTGACGGACGACAACAACAATAAACCCAATCATAATACGACCACATTGTATGTTTACTGACAGACGACAACAACGACAACCCAATCATAATGCGACCACATATTGTGTTTACTGACGGACGGCAACAACAATAAACCCAATCATAATACGACCACATTGTATGTTTACTGACAGACGAAAACAACGACAACCCAATCATAATACGACCACATATTGTGTTTACGGACGAACGAAAACAACAATAAATACAATCATAATACGACCACATTGTATGTTTACTGACAGACGACAACAACGACAACCCAATCATAATACGACCACATATTGTGTTTACTGGCGGAAGACAACGACAACCCAATCATAATACGACCACATATTGTGTTTACTGACGGACGACAACGACAACCCAATCACAATACGACCACATATTACGTTTACTGACGGACGACAACAACGACAACCCAATCATAATACGACCACATATTGCGTTTACTGACGGAAGACAACGACAACCCAATCATAATACGACCACATATTGTGTTTACTGACGGACGACAACAACGACAACCCAATCATAATACCACCAAATATTGTGTTAACAGACGGAAGACAACAACGACAACCCAATCAAAACACGACCACATATTGTGTTCACTGACAGACGACAACGACAACCCAATCGTAACACGACCACATATTGTGTTTACTGACGGAAGACAACAACGACAACCCAATCATAACACGACCACATATTGTGTTTACTGACGGAAGACAACGACAGCCCAATCATAATACCACCACATATTGTGTTTACTGACGGAAGACAACAACGACAACCCAATTACAATACGACCACATATTATGTTTACTGACGGACGACAACAACGACAACCCAATCATAATACGACCACATATTGTGTTTACTGACGGACGACAACGACAACCCAATCACAATACGACCGTATATTACGTTTACTGACGGACGACAACAACGACAACCCAATCATAATACGACCACATATTGCGTTTACTGACGGAAGACAACGACAACCCAATCATAATACGACCACATATTGTGTTTACTGACGGAAGACAACAACGACAACCCAATCATAATACCACCAAATATTGTGTTAACAGACGGAAGACAACAACGACAACCCAATCAAAACACGACCACATATTATGTTTACTGACGGACGACAACAACGACAACCCAATCATAATACCACCACATATTGTGTTTACTGACGGAAGACAACAACGACAACCCAATCACAATACAACCACATATTGTGTTTACTGACGGACGACAACAACGACAACCCAATCATAATACGACCACATATTGTGTTTACTCACGGAAGACAACGACAACCCAATCATAACACGACCACATATTGTGTTTACGGACGGACGACAACGACAACCCAATCATAATACGACCACTTATTAGGTTTACTGACGGACGACAACAACGACAACCCAATCATAATACGACCACATATTGTGTTTACTGACGGAAGACAACGACAACCTAATCATAATACGACCACATATTGTGTTTACTGACGGACGACAACAACGACAACCCAATCATAATATCACCGCATATTGTGTTAACAGACGGAAGACAACAACGACAACCCAATCATAACACGACCACATATTGTGTTTACTGAAGGACGACAACGACAACCCAATCATAATACGACCACATATTATGTTTACTGACGAACGACAACAACGACAACCCAATCATAATACGACCACATATTGTGTTTACTGACGGAAGACATCGACAACCCAATCATAATACGACCACATATTGTGTTTACTGACGGACGACAACAACACCAACCCAATCATAATACGACCACATATTATGTTTATTGACGGACGACAACAACAATAAACCCAATCATAATAAGACCACATATTGTGTTTACTGACAGACGACACCAACGACAACCCAATGATAATACGACCACATATTGTGTTTACTGACGGACGACAACAACAATAAACCCAATCATAATACGACCACATTGTATGTTTACTGACAGACGGCAACAACGACAACCCAATCATCATACGTCCACATAATGTGTTTACTAACGGAAGACAACGACAACCCAATCATAATACGACCACATATTGTGTTTACTGGCGGAAGACAACGACAACCCAATCATAATACGACCACATATTGTGTTTACTGACGGACGACAACAACGACAACCCAATCATAATACGACCACATATTGGGTTTACTGACGGACGACAACAACAATAAACCCAATCATAATACGATCACATTGTATGTTTACTGACAGACGAAAACAACGACAACCCAATCATAATACGACCACATATTGTGTTTACGGACGAACGAAAACAACAATAAATACAATCATAATACGACCACATTGTATGTTTACTGACAGACGACAACAACGACAACCCAATCATAATACGACCACATATTGTGTTTACTGACGGAAGACATCGACAACCCAATCATAATACGACCACATATTGTGTTTATTGACGGACGACAACAACGACAACCCAATCATAATACGACCACATATTATGTTTATTGACGGACGACAACAACAATAAACCCAATCATAATACGACCACATATTGTGTTTACTGACAGACGACAACAACAACAACCCAATGATAATACGACCACATATTGTGTTTACTGACGGACGACAACAACAATAAACCAATCTTAATACGACCACATTGTATGTTTACTGACAGACGGCAACAACGACAACCCAATCATCATACGACCTTATAATGTGTTTACTAACGGAAGACACCGACAACCCAATCATAATACGACCACATATTGTGTTTACATACGAACGATAACAACAATAAACCCAATCATAATACGACCACATTGTATGTTTACTGACAGACGGCAACAACGACAACCCAATCATCATACGACCACATATTGTGTTTACTAACGGAAGACAACAACGACAACCCAATAATAATACGACCACATATTATGTTAACTGACGGACGACAACAACAATAAACCCAATCATAATACGACCACATTGTATGTTTAATGACAGACGACAACAACGACAACCCAATCATAATACGACCACATATTGTGTTTACTGGCGGAAGACAACGACAACCCAATCATAATACGACCACATATTGCGTTTACAGACGGACGACAACAACGACAACCCAATCATAATACGACCACATATTATGTTTACTGACGGACGACAACAACAATAAACCCAATCATAATACGACCACATTGTATGTTTACTGACAGACGACAACAACGACAACCCAATCATAATGCGACCACATATTGTGTTTACTGACGGACGGCAACAACAATAAACCCAATCATAATACGACCACATTGTATGTTTACTGACAGACGAAAACAACGACAACCCAATCATAATACGACCACATATTGTGTTTACGGACGAACGAAAACAACAATAAATACAATCATAATACGACCACATTGTATGTTTACTGACAGACGACAACAACGACAACCCAATCATAATACGACCACATATTGTGTTTACTGGCGGAAGACAACGACAACCCAATCATAATACGACCACATATTGTGTTTACTGACGGACGACAACGACAACCCAATCACAATACGACCACATATTACGTTTACTGACGGACGACAACAACGACAACCCAATCATAATACGACCACATATTGCGTTTACTGACGGAAGACAACGACAACCCAATCATAATACGACCACATATTGTGTTTACTGACGGACGACAACAACGACAACCCAATCATAATACCACCAAATATTGTGTTAACAGACGGAAGACAACAACGACAACCCAATCAAAACACGACCACATATTGTGTTTACTGACGGAAGACAACAACGACAACCCAATCATAACACGACCACATATTGTGTTTACTGACGGAAGACAACGACAGCCCAATCATAATACCACCACATATTGTGTTTACTGACGGAAGACAACAACGACAACCCAATTACAATACGACCACATATTATGTTTACTGACGGACGACAACAACGACAACCCAATCATAATACGACCACATATTGTGTTTACTCACGGAAGACAACAACAACCCAATCATAACACGACCACATATTGTGTTTACTGACGGACGACAACGACAACCCAATCATAATACGACCACTTATTAGGTTTACTGACGAACGACAACAACGACAACCCAATCATAATACGACCACATATTGTGTTTACTGACGGAAGACAACGACAACCTAATCATAATACGACCACATATTGTGTTTACTGACGGACGACAACAACGACAACCCAATCATAATATCACCACATATTGTGTTAACAGACGGAAGACAACAACGACAACCCAATCATAACACGACCACATATTGTGTTTACTGACGGACGACAACGACAACCCAATCATAATACGACCACATATTATGTTTACTGACGAACGACAACAACGACAACCCAATCATAATACGACCACATATTGTGTTTACTGACGGAAGACATCGACAACCCAATCATAATACGACCACATATTGTGTTTACTGACGGACGACAACAACACCAACCCAATCATAATACGACCACATATTATGTTTATTGACGGACGACAACAACAATAAACCCAATCATAATAAGACCACATATTGTGTTTACTGACAGACGACACCAACGACAACCCAATGATAATACGACCACATATTGTGTTTACTGACGGACGACAACAACAATAAACCCAATCATAATACGACCACATTGTATGTTTACTGACAGACGGCAACAACGACAACCCAATCATCATACGTCCACATAATGTGTTTACTAACGGAAGACAACGACAACCCAATCATAATACGACCACATATTGTGTTTACTGGCGGAAGACAACGACAACCCAATCATAATACGACCACATATTGTGTTTACTGACGGACGACAACAACGACAACCCAATCATAATACGACCACATATTGGGTTTACTGACGGACGACAACAACAATAAACCCAATCATAATACGATCACATTGTATGTTTACTGACAGACGAAAACAACGACAACCCAATCATAATACGACCACATATTGTGTTTACGGACGAACGAAAACAACAATAAATACAATCATAATACGACCACATTGTATGTTTACTGACAGACGACAACAACGACAACCCAATCATAATACGACCACATATTGTGTTTACTGACGGAAGACATCGACAACCCAATCATAATACGACCACATATTGTGTTTATTGACGGACGACAACAACGACAACCCAATCATAATACGACCACATATTATGTTTATTGACGGACGACAACAACAATAAACCCAATCATAATACGACCACATATTGTGTTTACTGACAGACGACAACAACAACAACCCAATGATAATACGACCACATATTGTGTTTACTGACGGACGACAACAACAATAAACCAATCTTAATACGACCACATTGTATGTTTACTGACAGACGGCAACAACGACAACCCAATCATCATACGACCTTATAATGTGTTTACTAACGGAAGACACCGACAACCCAATCATAATACGACCACATATTGTGTTTACATACGAACGATAACAACAATAAACCCAATCATAATACGACCACATTGTATGTTTACTGACAGACGGCAACAACGACAACCCAATCATCATACGACCACATATTGTGTTTACTAACGGAAGACAACAACGACAACCCAATAATAATACGACCACATATTATGTTAACTGACGGACGACAACAACAATAAACCCAATCATAATACGACCACATTGTATGTTTAATGACAGACGACAACAACGACAACCCAATCATAATACGACCACATATTGTGTTTACTGGCGGAAGACAACGACAACCCAATCATAATACGACCACATATTGCGTTTACAGACGGACGACAACAACGACAACCCAATCATAATACGACCACATATTATGTTTACTGACGGACGACAACAACAATAAACCCAATCATAATACGACCACATTGTATGTTTACTGACAGACGACAACAACGACAACCCAATCATAATGCGACCACATATTGTGTTTACTGACGGACGGCAACAACAATAAACCCAATCATAATACGACCACATTGTATGTTTACTGACAGACGAAAACAACGACAACCCAATCATAATACGACCACATATTGTGTTTACGGACGAACGAAAACAACAATAAATACAATCATAATACGACCACATTGTATGTTTACTGACAGACGACAACAACGACAACCCAATCATAATACGACCACATATTGTGTTTACTGGCGGAAGACAACGACAACCCAATCATAATACGACCACATATTGTGTTTACTGACGGACGACAACGACAACCCAATCACAATACGACCACATATTACGTTTACTGACGGACGACAACAACGACAACCCAATCATAATACGACCACATATTGCGTTTACTGACGGAAGACAACGACAACCCAATCATAATACGACCACATATTGTGTTTACTGACGGACGACAACAACGACAACCCAATCATAATACCACCAAATATTGTGTTAACAGACGGAAGACAACAACGACAACCCAATCAAAACACGACCACATATTGTGTTTACTGACGGAAGACAACAACGACAACCCAATCATAACACGACCACATATTGTGTTTACTGACGGAAGACAACGACAGCCCAATCATAATACCACCACATATTGTGTTTACTGACGGAAGACAACAACGACAACCCAATTACAATACGACCACATATTATGTTTACTGACGGACGACAACAACGACAACCCAATCATAATACGACCACATATTGTGTTTACTCACGGAAGACAACAACAACCCAATCATAACACGACCACATATTGTGTTTACTGACGGACGACAACGACAACCCAATCATAATACGACCACTTATTAGGTTTACTGACGAACGACAACAACGACAACCCAATCATAATACGACCACATATTGTGTTTACTGACGGAAGACAACGACAACCTAATCATAATACGACCACATATTGTGTTTACTGACGGACGACAACAACGACAACCCAATCATAATATCACCACATATTGTGTTAACAGACGGAAGACAACAACGACAACCCAATCATAACACGACCACATATTGTGTTTACTGACGGACGACAACGACAACCCAATCATAATACGACCACATATTATGTTTACTGACGAACGACAACAACGACAACCCAATCATAATACGACCACATATTGTGTTTACTGACGGAAGACATCGACAACCCAATCATAATACGACCACATATTGTGTTTACTGACGGACGACAACAACACCAACCCAATCATAATACGACCACATATTATGTTTATTGACGGACGACAACAACAATAAACCCAATCATAATACGACCACATATTGTGTTTACTGACAGACGACAACAACGACAACCCAATGATAATACGACCACATATTGTGTTTACTGACGGACGACAACAACAATAAACCCAATCATAATACGACCACATTGTATGTTTACTGACAGACGGCAACAACGACAACCCAATCATCATACGTCCACATAATGTGTTTACTAACGGAAGACAACGACAACCCAATCATAATACGACCACATATTGTGTTTACTGATGGACGACAACAACAATAAACCCAATCATAATACGACCACATTGTATGTTTACTGACAGACGGCAACAACGACAACCCAATCATCATACGACCACATATTGTGTTTACTAACGGAAGACAACGACAACCCAATCATAATACGACCACATATTGTGTTTACAGACGGACGACAACAACGACAACCCAATCATAATACGACCACATATTATGTTAACTGACGGACGACAACAACAATAAACCCAATCATAATACGACCACATTGTATGTTTACTGACAGACGACAACAACGACAACCCAATCATAATACGACCACATATTATGTTTACTGACGGACGACAACAACAATAAACCCAATCATAATACGACCACATTGTATGTTTACTGACAGACGACAACAACGACAACCCAATCATAATACGACCACATATTGTGTTTACTGACGGACGACAACAACGACAACCCAATCATAATACGACCACATATTGTGTTTACGGACGAACGAAAACAACAATAAATATAATCATAATACGACCACATTGTATGTTTACTGACAGACGACAGCAACGACAACCCAATCATAATACGACCACATATTGTGTTTACTGGCGGAAGACAACGACAACCCAATCATAATACGACCACATATTGTGTTTGCTGACGGAGGACAACGACAACCCAATCACAATACGACCACATATTACGTTTACTGACGGACGACAACAACGACAACCCAATCGTAATACGACCACATATTATGTTTACTGACGGAAGACAACGACAACCCAATCATAATACGACCACATATTGTGTTTACTGACGGACGACAACAACGACAACCCAATCATAATACGACCACATATTGTGTTTACTGACGGAAGACATCGACAACCCAATCATAATACGACCACATATTGTGTTTACTGACGGACGACAACAACACCAACCTAATCATAATACGACCACATATTATGTTTATTGACGGACGACAACAACAATAAACCCAATCATAATACGACCACATATTGTGTTTACTGACAGACGACAACAACGACAACCCAATGATAATACGACCACATATTGTGTTTACTGACGGACGACAACAACAATAAACCCAATCATAATACGACCACATTGTATGTTTACTGACAGACGGCAACAACGACAACCCAATCATCATACGTCCACATAATGTGTTTACTAACGGAAGACAACGACAACCCAATCATAATACGACCACATATTGTGTTTACTGATGGACGACAACAACAATAAACCCAATCATAATACGACCACATTGTATGTTTACTGACAGACGGCAACAACGACAACCCAATCATCATACGACCACATATTGTGTTTACTAACGGAAGACAACGACAACCCAATCATAATACGACCACATATTGTGCTTACAGACGGACGACAACAACGACAACCCAATCATAATACGACCACATATTATGTTAACTGACGGACGACAACAACAATAAACCCAATCATAATACGACCACATTGTATGTTTACTGACAGACGACAACAACGACAACCCAATCATAATACGACCACATATTATGTTTACTGACGGACGACAACAACAATAAACCCAATCATAATACGACCACATTGTATGTTTACTGACAGACGACAACAACGACAACCCAATCATAATACGACCACATATTGTGTTTACTGACGGACGACAACAACGACAACCCAATCATAATACGACCACATATTGTGTTTACGGACGAACGAAAACAACAATAAATATAATCATAATACGACCACATTGTATGTTTACTGACAGACGACAGCAACGACAACCCAATCATAATACGACCACATATTGTGTTTACTGGCGGAAGACAACGACAACCCAATCATAATACGACCACATATTGTGTTTGCTGACGGAGGACAACGACAACCCAATCACAATACGACCACATATTACGTTTACTGACGGACGACAACAACGACAACCCAATCGTAATACGACCACATATTATGTTTACTGACGGAAGACAACGACAACCCAATCATAATACGACCACATATTGTGTTTACTGACGGACGACAACGACAACCCAATCATAATACGACCACATATTGTGTTTGCTCACGGAAGACAACGACAACCCAATCATAACACGACCACATATTGTGTTTACTGACGGGCGACAACGACAACCCAATCATAATACGACCACATATTAGGTTTACTGACGGACGACAACAACGACAACCCAATCATAATACGACCACATATTGTGTTTACTGACGGAAGACAACGACAACCTAATCATAATACGACCACATATTGTGTTTACTGACGGACGACAACAACGACAACCCAATCATAATATCACCACATATTGTGTTAACAGACGGAAGACAACAACGACAACCCAATCATAACACGACCACATATTGTGTTTACTGACGGACGACAACGACAACCCAATCATAATACGACCACATATTATGTTTACTGACGACGACAACGACAACCCAATCATAACACGACCACATATTGTGTTCACTGACGGACGACAACGACATCCCAATCATAATACGACCACATATTGTGTTTACTGACGGACGACAACAATGACAACCCAATCATAATATCACCAAATATTGTGTTAACAGACGGAAGACAACAACGAAAACCCAATCATAACACGACCACATATTGTGTTCACTGACGGACGACAACGACAACCCAATCATAATACGACCACATATTGTGTTTGCTCACGGAAGACAACGACAACCCAATCATAACACGACCACATATTGTGTTTACTGACGGGCGACAACGACAACCCAATCATAATACGACCACATATTAGGTTTACTGACGGACGACAACAACGACAACCCAATCATAATACGACCACATATTGTGTTTACTGACGGAAGACAACGACAACCTAATCATAATACGACCACATATTGTGTTTACTGACGGACGACAACAACGACAACCCAATCATAATATCACCACATATTGTGTTAACAGACGGAAGACAACAACGACAACCCAATCATAACACGACCACATATTGTGTTTACTGACGGACGAAAACGACAACCCAATCATAATACGACCACATATTATGTTTACTGACGAACGACAACAACGACAACCCAATCATAATACGACCACATATTGTGTTTACTGACGGAAGACATCGACAACCCAATCATAATACGACCACATATTGTATTTACTGACGGACGACAACAACACCAACCCAATCATAATACGACCACATATTGTGTTTACTGACAGACGACAACAACGACAACCTAATGATAATACGACCACATATTGTGTTTACTGACGGAAGACAACGACAACCTAATCATAATACGACCACATATTGTGTTTACTGACGGACGACAACAACGACAACCCAATCATAATATCACCACATATTGTGTTAACAGATGGAAGACAACAACGACAACCCAATCATAATACGACCACATATTGTGTTTACTGACGGACGACAACAACGACAACCCAATCATAATACGACCACATATTGTGTTTACTGACGGACGACAACAACGACAACCCAATCATAATACGACCACTTATTATGTTTACTGACGAACGACAACAACAATACACCCAATCATAATACGACCACATTGTATGTTTACTGACGGACGACAACAACGACAACCCAATCATAATACGACCACTTATTGTGTTTATTGGCGGAAGACAACGACAACCCAATCATAATACGACCACATATTGTGTTTACTGACGGACGACAACGACAACCCAATCATAATACGACCACATATTATGTTTACTGACGGACGACAACAACGACAACCCAATCATAATACGACCACATATTGTGTTTACTGACGGAAGACAACGACAACCCAATCATAATACGACCACATATTGTGTTTACTGACGGACGACAACAACGACAACACTATCATAATACGACCACATATTATGTTTACTGACGGACGACAACAACGACAACCCAATCATAATACGACCACATATTGTGTTTACTCACGGAAGACAACGACAACCCAATCATAACACGACCACATATTGTGTTTACTGTCAGACGACAACGACAACCCAATCATAATACGACCACATATTGTGTTTACTGACGGACGACAACAACGACAACCCATTCATAATATCACCACATATTGTGTTAACAGACGGAAGACAACAACGACAACCCAATCATAACACGACCACATATTGTGTTTACTGACGGACGACAACGACAACCCAATCATAATACGACCACATATTATGTTTACTGACGAACGACAACAACGACAACCCAATCATAATACGACCACATATTGTGTTTACTGACGGAAGACATCGACAACCCAATCATAATACGACCACATATTGTGTTTACTGACGGACGACAACAACACCAACCCAATCATAATACGACCACATATTATGTTTATTGACGGACGACAACAACAATAAACCCAATCATAATACGACCACATATTGTGTTTACTGACAGAAGACAACAACGACAACCTAATGATAATACGACCACATATTGTGTTTACTGACGGACGACAAAAACAATAAACCCAATCATAATACGACCACATTGTATGTTTACTGACAGACGGCAACAACGACAACCCAATCATAATACGACCACATATTGTGTTTACTGACGGAAGACAACGACAACCCAATCATAATACGACCACATATTGTGTTTACTGACGGACGACAACAACGACAACCCAATCATAATACGACCACATATTATGTTTACTGACGGATGAAAACAACAATACAACCAATCATAATACGACCACATTCTATGTTTACTGACAGACGACAACAACGACAACCCAATCATAATACGACCACATATTATGTTTACTGACGAACGACAACAACGACAACCCAATCATAATACGACCACATATTGTGTTTACTGTCGGAAGACATCGACAACCCAATCATAATACGACCACATATTATGTTTACTGACGGACGACAACAACACCAACCCAATCATAATACGACCACATATTATGTTTATTGACGGACGACAACAACAATAAACCCAATCATAATACGACCACATATTGTGTTTACTGACAGACGACAACAACGACAACCTAATGATAATACGACCACATATTGTGTTTACTGACGGAAGACAACGACAACCTAATCATAATACGACCACATATTGTGTTTACTGACGGACGACAACAACGACAACCCAATCATAATATCACCACATATTGTGTTAACAGACGGAAGACAACAACGACAACCCAATCATAACACGACCACATATTGTGTTTACTGACGGACGACAACGACAACCCAATCATAATACGACCACATATTATGTTTACTGACGAACGACAACAACGACAACCCAATCATAATACGACCACATATTGTGTTTACTGACGGAAGACATCGACAACCCAATCATAATACGACCACATATTGTATTTACTGACGGACGACAACAACACCAACCCAATCATAATGCGACCACATATTGTGTTTACTGACAGACGACAACAACGACAACCTAATGATAATACGACCACATATTGTGTTTACTGACGGACGACAACAACAATAAACCCAATCATAATGCGACCACATTGTATGTTTACTGACAGACGACAACAACGACAACCCAATCATAATACGACCACATATTGTGTTTACTGACGGAAGACAACAACGACAACCCAATCATAATACGACCACATATTGTGTTTACTGACGGACGACAACAACGACAACCCAATCATAATACGACCACTTATTATGTTTACTGACGAACGACAACAACAATACACCCAATCATAATACGACCACATTGTATGTTTACTGACGGACGACAACAACGACAACCCAATCATAATACGACCACTTATTGTGTTTACTGGCGGAAGACAACGACAACCCAATCATAATACGACCACATATTGTGTTTACTGACGGACGACAACGACAACCCAATCATAATACGACCACATATTATGTTTACTGACGGACGACAACAACGACAACCCAATCATAATACGACCACATATTGTGTTTACTGACGGAAGACAACGACAACCCAATCATAATACGACCACATATTGTGTTTACTGACGGACGACAACAACGACAACCCAATCATAATACGACCACATATTATGTTTACTGTCGGACGACAACAACGACAACCCAATCATAATACGACCACATATTGTGTTTACTCACGGAAGACAACGACAACCCAATCATAACACGACCACATATTGTGTTTACTGTCAGACGACAACGACAACCCAATCATAATACGACCACATATTGTGTTTACTGACGGACGACAACAACGACAACCCATTCATAATATCACCACATATTGTGTTAACAGACGGAAGACAACAACGACAACCCAATCATAACACGACCACATATTGTGTTTACTGACGGACGACAACGACAACCCAATCATAATACGACCACATACTATGTTTACTGACGAACGACAACAACGACAACCCAATCATAATACGACCACATATTGTGTTTACTGACGGAAGACATCGACAACCCAATCATAATACGACCACATATTGTGTTTACTGACGGACGACAACAACACCAACCCAATCATAATACGACCACATATTATGTTTATTGACGGACGACAACAACAATAAACCCAATCATAATACGACCACATATTGTGTTTACTGACAGACGACAACAACGACAACCTAATGATAATACGACCACATATTGTGTTTACTGACGGACGACAAAAACAATAAACCCAATCATAATACGACCACATTGTATGTTTACTGACAGACGGCAACAACGACAACCCAATCATAATACGACCACATATTGTGTTTACTGACGGAAGACAACGACAACCCAATCATAATACGACCACATATTGTGTTTACTGACGGACGACAACAACGACAACCCAATCATAATACGACCACATATTATGTTTACTGACGGATGAAAACAACAATACAACCAATCATAATACGACCACATTCTATGTTTACTGACAGACGACAACAACGACAACCCAATCATAATACGACCACATATTATGTTTACTGACGAACGACAACAACGACAACCCAATCATAATACGACCACATATTGTGTTTACTGTCGGAAGACATCGACAACCCAATCATAATACGACCACATATTATGTTTACTGACGGACGACAACAACACCAACCCAATCATAATACGACCACATATTATGTTTATTGACGGACGACAACAACAATAAACCCAATCATAATACGACCACATATTGTGTTTACTGACAGACGACAACAACGACAACCTAATGATAATACGACCACATATTGTGTTTACTGACGGACGACAAAAACAATAAACCCAATCATAATACGACCACATTGTATGTTTACTGACAGACGGCAACAACGACAACCCAATCATAATACGACCACATATTGTGTTTACTGACGGAAGACAACGACAACCCAATCATAATACGACCACATATTGTGTTTACTGACGGACGACAACAACGACAACCCAATCATAATACGACCACATATTATGTTTACTGACGGATGAAAACAACAATACAACCAATCATAATACGACCACATTCTATGTTTACTGACAGACGACAACAACGACAACCCAATCATAATACGACCACATATTATGTTTACTGACGAACGACAACAACGACAACCCAATCATAATACGACCACATATTGTGTTTACTGTCGGAAGACATCGACAACCCAATCATAATACGACCACATATTATGTTTACTGACGGACGACAACAACACCAACCCAATCATAATACGACCACATATTATGTTTATTGACGGACGACAACAACAATAAACCCAATCATAATACGACCACATATTGTGTTTACTGACAGACGACAACAACGACAACCTAATGATAATACGACCACATATTGTGTTTACTGACGGAAGACAACGACAACCTAATCATAATACGACCACATATTGTGTTTACTGACGGACGACAACAACGACAACCCAATCATAATATCACCACATATTGTGTTAACAGACGGAAGACAACAACGACAACCCAATCATAACACGACCACATATTGTGTTTACTGACGGACGACAACGACAACCCAATCATAATACGACCACATATTATGTTTACTGACGAACGACAACAACGACAACCCAATCATAATACGACCACATATTGTGTTTACTGACGGAAGACATCGACAACCCAATCATAATACGACCACATATTGTATTTACTGACGGACGACAACAACACCAACCCAATCATAATACGACCACATATTGTGTTTACTGACAGACGACAACAACGACAACCTAATGATAATACGACCACATATTGTGTTTACTGACGGACGACAACAACAATAAACCCAATCATAATGCGACCACATTGTATGTTTACTGACAGACGACAACAACGACAACCCAATCATAATACGACCACATATTGTGTTTACTGACGGACGACAACAACGACAACCCAATCATAATACGACCACATATTGTGTTTACTGACGGACGACAACAACGACAACCCAATCATAATACGACCACTTATTATGTTTACTGACGAACGACAACAACAATAAACCCAATCATAATACGACCACATTGTATGTTTACTGACGGACGACAACAACGACAACCCAATCATAATACGACCACTTATTGTGTTTACTGGCGGAAGACAACGACAACCCAATCATAATACGACCACATATTGTGTTTACTGACGGACGACAACGACAACCCAATCATAATACGACCACATATTATGTTTACTGACGGACGACAACAACGACAACCCAATCATAATACGACCACATATTGTGTTTACTGACGGAAGACAACGACAACCCAATCATAATACGACCACATATTGTGTTTACTGACGGACGACAACAACGACAACCCAATCATAATACGACCACATATTATGTTTACTGACGGACGACAACAACGACAACCCAATCATAATACGACCACATATTGTGTTTACTCACGGAAGACAACGACAACCCAATCATAACACGACCACATATTGTGTTTACTGTCAGACGACAACGACAACCCAATCATAATACGACCACATATTGTGTTTACTGACGGACGACAACAACGACAACCCATTCATAATATCACCACATATTGTGTTAACAGACGGAAGACTACAACGACAACCCAATCATAACACGACCACATATTGTGTTTACTGACGGACGACAACGACAACCCAATCATAATACGACCACATATTATGTTTACTGACGAACGACAACAACGACAACCCAATCATAATACGACCACATATTGTGTTTACTGACGGAAGACATCGACAACCCAATCATAATACGACCACATATTGTGTTTACTGACGGACGACAACAACACCAACCCAATCATAATACGACCACATATTATGTTTATTGACGGACGACAACAACAATAAACCCAATCATAATACGACCACATATTGTGTTTACTGACAGACGACAACAACGACAACCTAATGATAATACGACCACATATTGTGTTTACTGACGGACGACAAAAACAATAAACCCAATCATAATACGACCACATTGTATGTTTACTGACAGACGGCAACAACGACAACCCAATCATAATACGACCACATATTGTGTTTACTGACGGAAGACAACGACAACCCAATCATAATACGACCACATATTGTGTTTACTGACGGACGACAACAACGACAACCCAATCATAATACGACCACATATTATGTTTACTGACGGATGAAAACAACAATACAACCAATCATAATACGACCACATTCTATGTTTACTGACAGACGACAACAACGACAACCCAATCATAATACGACCACATATTATGTTTACTGACGAACGACAACAACGACAACCCAATCATAATACGACCACATATTGTGTTTACTGTCGGAAGACATCGACAACCCAATCATAATACGACCACATATTATGTTTACTGACGGACGACAACAACACCAACCCAATCATAATACGACCACATATTATGTTTATTGACGGACGACAACAACAATAAACCCAATCATAATACGACCACATATTGTGTTTACTGACAGACGACAACAACGACAACCTAATGATAATACGACCACATATTGTGTTTACTGACGGAAGACAACGACAACCTAATCATAATACGACCACATATTGTGTTTACTGACGGACGACAACAACGACAACCCAATCATAATATCACCACATATTGTGTTAACAGACGGAAGACAACAACGACAACCCAATCATAACACGACCACATATTGTGTTTACTGACGGACGACAACGACAACCCAATCATAATACGACCACATATTATGTTTACTGACGAACGACAACAACGACAACCCAATCATAATACGACCACATATTGTGTTTACTGACGGAAGACATCGACAACCCAATCATAATACGACCACATATTGTATTTACTGACGGACGACAACAACACCAACCCAATCATAATACGACCACATATTATGTTTACTGACGGATGAAAACAACAATACAACCAATCATAATACGACCACATTCTATGTTTACTGACAGACGACAACAACGACAACCCAATCATAATACGACCACATATTATGTTTACTGACGAACGACAACAACGACAACCCAATCATAATACGACCACATATTGTGTTTACTGTCGGAAGACATCGACAACCCAATCATAATACGACCACATATTATGTTTACTGACGGACGACAACAACACCAACCCAATCATAATACGACCACATATTATGTTTATTGACGGACGACAACAACAATAAACCCAATCATAATACGACCACATATTGTGTTTACTGACAGACGACAACAACGACAACCTAATGATAATACGACCACATATTGTGTTTACTGACGGAAGACAACGACAACCTAATCATAATACGACCACATATTGTGTTTACTGACGGACGACAACAACGACAACCCAATCATAATATCACCACATATTGTGTTAACAGACGGAAGACAACAACGACAACCCAATCATAACACGACCACATATTGTGTTTACTGACGGACGACAACGACAACCCAATCATAATACGACCACATATTATGTTTACTGACGAACGACAACAACGACAACCCAATCATAATACGACCACATATTGTGTTTACTGACGGAAGACATCGACAACCCAATCATAATACGACCACATATTGTATTTACTGACGGACGACAACAACACCAACCCAATCATAATACGACCACATATTGTGTTTACTGACAGACGACAACAACGACAACCTAATGATAATACGACCACATATTGTGTTTACTGACGGACGACAACAACAATAAACCCAATCATAATACGACCACATTGTATGTTTACTGACAGACGACAACAACGACAACCCAATCATAATACGACCACATATTGTGTTTACTGACGGAAGACAACGACAACCCAATCATAATAAGACCACATATTGTGTTTACTGACGGACGACAACAACGACAACCCAATCATAATACGACCACATATTATGTTTACTGACGGACGACAACAACAATACACCCAATCATAATACGACCACATTGTATGTTTACTGACAGACGACAACAACGACAACCCAATCATAATACGACCACTTATTGTGTTTACTGGCGGAAGACAACGACAACCCAATCATAATACGACCACATATTGTGTTTACTGACGGACGACAACGACAACCCAATCATAATACGACCACATATTATGTTTACTGACGGACGACAACAACGACAACCCAATCATAATACGACCACATATTGTGTTTACTGACGGAAGACAACGACAACCCAATCATAATACGACCACATATTGTGTTTACTGACGGACGACAACAACGAAAACCCAATCATAATACGACCACATATTATGTTTACTGACGAACGACAACAACGACAACCCAATCATAATACGACCACATATTGTGTTTACTCACGGAAGACAACGACAACCCAATAATAACACGACCACATATTGTGTTTACTGTCAGACGACAACGACAACCCAATCATAATACAACCACATATTGTGTTTACTGACGGACGAAAACAACGACAACCCATTCATAATATCACCACATATTGTGTTAACAGACGGAAGACAACAACGACAACCCAATCATAACACGACCACATATTGTGTTTACTGACGGACGACAACGACAACCCAATCATAATACGACCACATATTATGTTTACTGACGAACGACAACAACTACAACCCAATCATAATACGACCACATATTGTGTTTACTGACGGAAGACATCGACAACCCAATCATAATACGACCACATATTGTGTTTACTGACGGACGACAACAACACCAACCCAATCATAATACGACCACATATTATGTTTATTGACGGACGACAACAACAATAAACCCAATCATAATACGACCACATATTGTGTTTACTGACAGACGACAACAACGACAACCTAATGATAATACGACCACATATTGTGTTTACTGACGGACGACAAAAACAATAAACCCAATCATAATACGACCACATTGTATGTTTACTGACAGACGGCAACAACGACAACCCAATCATAATACGACCACATATTGTGTTTACTGACGGAAGACAACGACAACCCAATCATAATACGACCACATATTGTGTTTACTGACGGACGACAACAACGACAACCCAATCATAATACGACCACATATTATGTTTACTGACGGATGAAAACAACAATACAACCAATCATAATACGACCACATTGTATGTTTACTGACAGACGACAACAACGACAACCCAATCATAATACGACCACATATTATGTTTACTGACGAACGACAACAACGACAACCCAATCATAATACGACCACATATTGTGTTTACTGACGGAAGACATCGACAACCCAATCATAATACGACCACATATTGTGTTTACTGACGGACGACAACAACACCAACCCAATCATAATACGACCACATATTATGTTTATTGACCGACGACAACAACAATAAACCCAATCATAATACGACCACATATTGTGTTTACTGACAGACGACAACAACGACAACCTAATGATAATACGACCACATATTGTGTTTACTGACGGAAGACAACGACAACCTAATCATAATACGACCACATATTGTGTTTACTGACGGACGACAACAACGACAACCCATTCATAATATCACCACATATTGTGTTAACAGACGGAAGACAACAACGACAACCCAATCATAACACGACCACATATTGTGTTTACTGACGGACGACAACGACAACCCAATCATAATACGACCACATATTATGTTTACTGACGAACGACAACAACGACAACCCAATCATAATACCACCACATATTGCGTTTACTGACGGAAGACATCGACAACCCAATCATAATACGACCACATATTGTGTTTACTGACGGACGACAACAACACCAACCCAATCATAATACGACCACATATTATGTTAATAGACGGACGACAACAACAATAAACCCAATCATAATACGACCACATATTGTGTTTACTGACAGACGGCAACAACGACAACCCAATCATAATACGACCACATATTGTGTTTACTGACGGAAGACAACAACGACAACCCAATCATAATACGACCACATATTGTGTTTACTGACGGACGACAACAACGACAACCCAATCATAATACGACCACTTATTATGTTTACTGACGAACGACAACAACAATACACCCAATCATAATACGACCACATTGTATGTTTACTGACGGACGACAACAACGACAACCCAATCATAATACGACCACTTATTGTGTTTACTGGCGGAAGACAACAACAACCCAATCATAATACGACCACATATTGTGTTTACTGACGGACGACAACGACAACCCAATCATAATACGACCACATATTATGTTTACTGACGGACGACAACAACGACAACCCAATCATAATACGACCACATATTGTGTTTACTGACGGACGACAACAACGACAACCCAATCATAATACGACCACATATTATGTTTACTGACGGACGACAACAACGACAACCCAATCATAATACGACCACATATTGTGTTTACTCACGGAAGACAACGACAACCCAATCATAACACGACCACATATTGTGTTTACTGTCAGACGACAACGACAACCCAATCATAATACGACCACATATTGTGTTTACTGACGGACGACAACAACGACAACCCATTCATAATATCACCACATATTGTGTTAACAGACAGAAGACAACAACGACAACCCAATCATAACACGACCACATATTGTGTTTACTGACGGACGACAACAACCCAATCATAATACGACCACATATTATGTTTACTGACGAACGACAACAACGACAACCCAATCATAATACGACCACATATTGTGTTTACTGACGGAAGACATCGACAACCCAATCATAATACGACCACATATTGTGTTTACTGACGGACGACAACAACACCAACCCAATCATAATACGACCACATATTATGTTTATTGACGGACGACAACAACAATAAACCCAATCATAATACGACCACATATTGTGTTTACTGACAGACGACAACAACGACAACCTAATGATAATACGACCACATATTGTGTTTACTGACGGACGACAAAAACAATAAACCCAATCATAATACGACCACATTGTATGTTTACTGACAGACGGCAACAACGACAACCCAATCATAATACGACCACATATTGTGTTTACTGACGGAAGACAACGACAACCCAATCATAATACGACCACATATTGTGTTTACTGACGGACGACAACAACGACAACCCAATCATAATACGACCACATATTATGTTTACTGACGGATGAAAACAACAATACAACCAATCATAATACGACCACATTCTATGTTTACTGACAGACGACAACAACGACAACCCAATCATAATACGACCACATATTATGTTTACTGACGAACGACAACAACGACAACCCAATCATAATACGACCACATATTGTGTTTACTGTCGGAAGACATCGACAACCCAATCATAATACGACCACATATTATGTTTACTGACGGACGACAACAACACCAACCCAATCATAATACGACCACATATTATGTTTATTGACGAACGACAACAACAATAAACCCAATCATAATACGACCACATATTGTGTTTACTGACAGACGACAACAACGACAACCTAATGATAATACGACCACATATTGTGTTTACTGACGGAAGACAACGACAACCTAATCATAATACGACCACATATTGTGTTTACTGACGGACGACAACAACGATAACCCAATCATAATATCACCACATATTGTGTTAACAGACGGAAGACAACAACGACAACCCAATCATAACACGACCACATATTGTGTTTACTGACGGACGACAACGACAACCCAATCATAATACGACCACATATTATGTTTACTGACGAACGACAACAACGACAACCCAATCATAATACGACCACATATTGTGTTTACTGACGGAAGACATCGACAACCCAATCATAATACGACCACATATTGTATTTACTGACGGACGACAACAACACCAACCCAATCATAATACGACCACATATTGTGTTTACTGACAGACGACAACAACGACAACCTAATGATAATACGACCACATATTGTGTTTACTGACGGACGACAACAACAATAAACCCAATCATAATACGACCACATTGTATGTTTACTGACAGACGACAACAACGACAACCCAATCATAATACGACCACATATTGTGTTTACTGACGGAAGACAACGACAACCCAATCATAATACGACCACATATTGTGTTTACTGACGGACGACAACAACGACAACCCAATCATAATACGACCACATATTATGTTTACTGACGGAAGACAACAACAATACACCCAATCATAATACGACCACATTGTATGTTTACTGACAGACGACAACAACGACAACCCAATCATAATACGACCACTTATTGTGTTTACTGGCGGAAGACAACGACAACCCAATCATAATACGACCACATATTGTGTTTACTGACGGACGACAACAACGACAACCCAATCATAATACGACCACATATTATGTTTACTGACGGACGACAACAACGACAACCCAATCATAATACGACCACATATTGTGTTTACTGACGGAAGACAACGACAACCCAATCATAATACGACCACATATTGTGTTTACTGACGGACGACAACAACGAAAACCCAATCATAATACGACCACATATTATGTTTACTGACGGACGACAACAACGACAACCCAATCATAATACGACCACATATTGTGTTTACTCACGGAAGACAACGACAACCCAATAATAACACGACCACATATTGTGTTTACTGTCAGACGACAACGACAACCCAATCATAATACGACCACATATTGTGTTTACTGACGGACGAAAACAACGACAACCCATTCATAATATCACCACATATTGTGTTAACAGACGGAAGACAACAACGACAACCCAATCATAACACGACCACATATTGTGTTTACTGACGGACGACAACGACAACCCAATCATAATACGACCACATATTATGTTTACTGACGAACGACAACAACTACAACCCAATCATAATACGACCACATATTGTGTTTACTGACGGAAGACATCGACAACCCAATCATAATACGACCACATATTGTGTTTACTGACGGACGACAACAACACCAACCCAATCATAATACGACCACATATTATGTTTATTGACGGACGACAACAACAATAAACCCAATCATAATACGACCACATATTGTGTTTACTGACAGACGACAACAACGACAACCTAATGATAATACGACCACATATTGTGTTTACTGACGGACGACAAAAACAATAAACCCAATCATAATACGACCACATTGTATGTTTACTGACAGACGGCAACAACGACAACCCAATCATAATACGACCACATATTGTGTTTACTGACGGAAGACAACGACAACCCAATCATAATACGACCACATATTGTGTTTACTGACGGACGACAACAACGACAACCCAATCATAATACGACCACATATTATGTTTACTGACGGATGAAAACAACAATACAACCAATCATAATACGACCACATTGTATGTTTACTGACAGACGACAACAACGACAACCCAATCATAATACGACCACATATTATGTTTACTGACGAACGACAACAACGACAACCCAATCATAATACGACCACATATTGTGTTTACTGACGGAAGACATCGACAACCCAATCATAATACGACCACATATTGTGTTTACTGACGGACGACAACAACACCAACCCAATCATAATACGACCACATATTATGTTTATTGACGGACGACAACAACAATAAACCCAATCATAATACGACCACATATTGTGTTTACTGACAGACGACAACAACGACAAGCTAATGATAATACGACCACATATTGTGTTTACTGACGGAAGACAACGACAACCCAATCATAATACGACCACATATTGTGTTTACTGACGGACGACAACAACGACAACCCAATCATAATACGACCACATATTATGTTTACTGACGGATGAAAACAACAATACAACCAATCATAATACGACCACATTCTATGTTTACTGACAGACGACAACAACGACAACCCAATCATAATACGACCACATATTATGTTTACTGACGAACGACAACAACGACAACCCAATCATAATACGACCACATATTGTGTTTACTGTCGGAAGACATCGAAAACCCAATCATAATACGACCACATATTATGTTTACTGACGGACGACAACAACACCAACCCAATCATAATACGACCACATATTATGTTTATTGACGGACGACAACAACAATAAACCCAATCATAATACGACCACATATTGTGTTTACTGACAGACGACAACAACGACAACCTAATGATAATACGACCACATATTGTGTTTACTGACGGACGACAAAAACAATAAACCCAATCATAATACGACCACATTGTATGTTTACTGACAGACGGCAACAACGACAACCCAATCATAATACGACCACATATTGTGTTTACTGACGGAAGACAACGACAACCCAATCATAATACGACCACATATTGTGTTTACTGACGGACGACAACAACGACAACCCAATCATAATACGACCACATATTATGTTTACTGACGGATGAAAACAACAATACAACCAATCATAATACGACCACATTCTATGTTTACTGACAGACGACAACAACGACAACCCAATCATAATACGACCACATATTATGTTTACTGACGAACGACAACAACGACAACCCAATCATAATACGACCACATATTGTGTTTACTGTCGGAAGACATCGACAACCCAATCATAATACGACCACATATTATGTTTACTGACGGACGACAACAACACCAACCCAATCATAATACGACCACATATTATGTTTATTGACGGACGACAACAACAATAAACCCAATCATAATACGACCACATATTGTGTTTACTGACAGACGACAACAACGACAACCTAATGATAATACGACCACATATTGTGTTTACTGACGGAAGACAACGACAACCTAATCATAATACGACCACATATTGTGTTTACTGACGGACGACAACAACGACAACCCAATCATAATATCACCACATATTGTGTTAACAGACGGAAGACAACAACGACAACCCAATCATAACACGACCACATATTGTGTTTACTGACGGACGACAACGACAACCCAATCATAATACGACCACATATTATGTTTACTGACGAACGACAACAACGACAACCCAATCATAATACGACCACATATTGTGTTTACTGACGGAAGACATCGACAACCCAATCATAATACGACCACATATTGTATTTACTGACGGACGACAACAACACCAACCCAATCATAATACGACCACATATTGTGTTTACTGACAGACGACAACAACGACAACCTAATGATAATACGACCACATATTGTGTTTACTGACGGACGACAACAACAATAAACCCAATCATAATGCGACCACATTGTATGTTTACTGACAGACGACAACAACGACAACCCAATCATAATACGACCACATATTGTGTTTACTGACGGACGACAACAACGACAACCCAATCATAATACGACCACTTATTATGTTTACTGACGAACGACAACAACAATAAACCCAATCATAATACGACCACATTGTATGTTTACTGACGGACGACAACAACGACAACCCAATCATAATACGACCACTTATTGTGTTTACTGGCGGAAGACAACGACAACCCAATCATAATACGACCACATATTGTGTTTACTGACGGACGACAACGACAACCCAATCATAATACGACCACATATTATGTTTACTGACGGACGACAACAACGACAACCCAATCATAATACGACCACATATTGTGTTTACTGACGGAAGACAACGACAACCCAATCATAATACGACCACATATTGTGTTTACTGACGGACGACAACAACGACAACCCAATCATAATACGACCACATATTATGTTTACTGACGGACGACAACAACGACAACCCAATCATAATACGACCACATATTGTGTTTACTCACGGAAGACAACGACAACCCAATCATAACACGACCACATATTGTGTTTACTGTCAGACGACAACGACAACCCAATCATAATACGACCACATATTGTGTTTACTGACGGACGACAACAACGACAACCCATTCATAATATCACCACATATTGTGTTAACAGACGGAAGACTACAACGACAACCCAATCATAACACGACCACATATTGTGTTTACTGACGAACGACAACGACAACCCAATCATAATACGACCACATATTATGTTTACTGACGAACGACAACAACGACAACCCAATCATAATACGACCACATATTGTGTTTACTGACGGAAGACATCGACAACCCAATCATAATACGACCACATATTGTGTTTACTGACGGACGACAACAACACCAACCCAATCATAATACGACCACATATTATGTTTATTGACGGACGACAACAACAATAAACCCAATCATAATACGACCACATATTGTGTTTACTGACAGACGACAACAACGACAACCTAATGATAATACGACCACATATTGTGTTTACTGACGGACGACAAAAACAATAAACCCAATCATAATACGACCACATTGTATGTTTACTGACAGACGGCAACAACGACAACCCAATCATAATACGACCACATATTGTGTTTACTGACGGAAGACAACGACAACCCAATCATAATACGACCACATATTGTGTTTACTGACGGACGACAACAACGACAACCCAATCATAATACGACCACATATTATGTTTACTGACGGATGAAAACAACAATACAACCAATCATAATACGACCACATTCTATGTTTACTGACAGACGACAACAACGACAACCCAATCATAATACGACCACATATTATGTTTACTGACGAACGACAACAACGACAACCCAATCATAATACGACCACATATTGTGTTTACTGTCGGAAGACATCGACAACCCAATCATAATACGACCACATATTATGTTTACTGACGGACGACAACAACACCAACCCAATCATAATACGACCACATATTATGTTTATTGACGGACGACAACAACAATAAACCCAATCATAATACGACCACATATTGTGTTTACTGACAGACGACAACAACGACAACCTAATGATAATACGACCACATATTGTGTTTACTGACGGAAGACAACGACAACCTAATCATAATACGACCACATATTGTGTTTACTGACGGACGACAACAACGACAACCCAATCATAATATCACCACATATTGTGTTAACAGACGGAAGACAACAACGACAACCCAATCATAACACGACCACATATTGTGTTTACTGACGGACGACAACGACAACCCAATCATAATACGACCACATATTATGTTTACTGACGAACGACAACAACGACAACCCAATCATAATACGACCACATATTGTGTTTACTGACGGAAGACATCGACAACCCAATCATAATACGACCACATATTGTATTTACTGACGGACGACAACAACACCAACCCAATCATAATACGACCACATATTGTGTTTACTGACAGACGACAACAACGACAACCTAATGATAATACGACCACATATTGTGTTTACTGACGGACGACAACAACAATAAACCCAATCATAATACGACCACATTGTATGTTTACTGACAGACGACAACAACGACAACCCAATCATAATACGACCACATATTGTGTTTACTGACGGAAGACAACGACAACCCAATCATAATACGACCACATATTGTGTTTACTGACGGACGACAACAACGACAACCCAATCATAATACGACCACATATTATGTTTACTGACGGACGACAACAACAATACACCCAATCATAATACGACCACATTGTATGTTTACTGACAGACGACAACAACGACAACCCAATCATAATACGACCACTTATTGTGTTTACTGGCGGAAGACAACGACAACCCAATCATAATACGACCACATATTGTGTTTACTGACGGACGACAACGACAACCCAATCATAATACGACCACATATTATGTTTACTGACGGACGACAACAACGACAACCCAATCATAATACGACCACATATTGTGTTTACTGACGGAAGACAACGACAACCCAATCATAATACGACCACATATTGTGTTTACTGACGGACGACAACAACGAAAACCCAATCATAATACGACCACATATTATGTTTACTGACGAACGACAACAACGACAACCCAATCATAATACGACCACATATTGTGTTTACTCACGGAAGACAACGACAACCCAATAATAACACGACCACATATTGTGTTTACTGTCAGACGACAACGACAACCCAATCATAATACAACCACATATTATGTTTACTGACGGACGACAACAACACCAACCCAATCATAATACGACCACATATTATGTTTATTGACGGACGACAACAACAATAAACCCAATCATAATACGACCACATATTGTGTTTACTGACAGACGACAACAACGACAACCTAATGATAATACGACCACATATTGTGTTTACTGACGGAAGACAACGACAACCTAATCATAATACGACCACATATTGTGTTTACTGACGGACGACAACAACGACAACCCAATCATAATATCACCACATATTGTGTTAACAGACGGAAGACAACAACGACAACCCAATCATAACACGACCACATATTGTGTTTACTGACGGACGACAACGACAACCCAATCATAATACGACCACATATTATGTTTACTGACGAACGACAACAACGACAACCCAATCATAATACGACCACATATTGTGTTTACTGACGGAAGACATCGACAACCCAATCATAATACGACCACATATTGTATTTACTGACGGACGACAACAACACCAACCCAATCATAATACGACCACATATTGTGTTTACTGACAGACGACAACAACGACAACCTAATGATAATACGACCACATATTGTGTTTACTGACGGACGACAACAACAATAAACCCAATCATAATACGACCACATTGTATGTTTACTGACAGACGACAACAACGACAACCCAATCATAATACGACCACATATTGTGTTTACTGACGGAAGACAACGACAACCCAATCATAATACGACCACATATTGTGTTTACTGACGGACGACAACAACGACAACCCAATCATAATACGACCACATATTATGTTTACTGACGGACGACAACAACAATACACCCAATCATAATACGACCACATTGTATGTTTACTGACAGACGACAACAACGACAACCCAATCATAATACGACCACTTATTGTGTTTACTGGCGGAAGACAACGACAACCCAATCATAATACGACCACATATTGTGTTTACTGACGGACGACAACGACAACCCAATCATAATACGACCACATATTATGTTTACTGACGGACGACAACAACGACAACCCAATCATAATACGACCACATATTGTGTTTACTGACGGAAGACAACGACAACCCAATCATAATACGACCACATATTGTGTTTACTGACGGACGACAACAACGAAAACCCAATCATAATACGACCACATATTATGTTTACTGACGAACGACAACAACGACAACCCAATCATAATACGACCACATATTGTGTTTACTCACGGAAGACAACGACAACCCAATAATAACACGACCACATATTGTGTTTACTGTCAGACGACAACGACAACCCAATCATAATACAACCACATATTGTGTTTACTGACGGACGAAAACAACGACAACCCATTCATAATATCACCACATATTGTGTTAACAGACGGAAGACAACAACGACAACCCAATCATAACACGACCACATATTGTGTTTACTGACGGACGACAACGACAACCCAATCATAATACGACCACATATTATGTTTACTGACGAACGACAACAACTACAACCCAATCATAATACGACCACATATTGTGTTTACTGACGGAAGACATCGACAACCCAATCATAATACGACCACATATTGTGTTTACTGACGGACGACAACAACACCAACCCAATCATAATACGACCACATATTATGTTTATTGACGGACGACAACAACAATAAACCCAATCATAATACGACCACATATTGTGTTTACTGACAGACGACAACAACGACAACCTAATGATAATACGACCACATATTGTGTTTACTGACGGACGACAAAAACAATAAACCCAATCATAATACGACCACATTGTATGTTTACTGACAGACGGCAACAACGACAACCCAATCATAATACGACCACATATTGTGTTTACTGACGGAAGACAACGACAACCCAATCATAATACGACCACATATTGTGTTTACTGACGGACGACAACAACGACAACCCAATCATAATACGACCACATATTATGTTTACTGACGGATGAAAACAACAATACAACCAATCATAATACGACCACATTGTATGTTTACTGACAGACGACAACAACGACAACCCAATCATAATACGACCACATATTATGTTTACTGACGAACGACAACAACGACAACCCAATCATAATACGACCACATATTGTGTTTACTGACGGAAGACATCGACAACCCAATCATAATACGACCACATATTGTGTTTACTGACGGACGACAACAACACCAACCCAATCATAATACGACCACATATTATGTTTATTGACGGACGACAACAACAATAAACCCAATCATAATACGACCACATATTGTGTTTACTGACAGACGACAACAACGACAACCTAATGATAATACGACCACATATTGTGTTTACTGACGGAAGACAACGACAACCTAATCATAATACGACCACATATTGTGTTTACTGACGGACGACAACAACGACAACCCATTCATAATATCACCACATATTGTGTTAACAGACGGAAGACAACAACGACAACCCAATCATAACACGACCACATATTGTGTTTACTGACGGACGACAACGACAACCCAATCATAATACGACCACATATTATGTTTACTGACGAACGACAACAACGACAACCCAATCATAATACCACCACATATTGCGTTTACTGACGGAAGACATCGACAACCCAATCATAATACGACCACATATTGTGTTTACTGACGGACGACAACAACACCAACCCAATCATAATACGACCACATATTATGTTAATAGACGGACGACAACAACAATAAACCCAATCATAATACGACCACATATTGTGTTTACTGACAGACGGCAACAACGACAACCCAATCATAATACGACCACATATTGTGTTTACTGACGGAAGACAACAACGACAACCCAATCATAATACGACCACATATTGTGTTTACTGACGGACGACAACAACGACAACCCAATCATAATACGACCACTTATTATGTTTACTGACGAACGACAACAACAATACACCCAATCATAATACGACCACATTGTATGTTTACTGACGGACGACAACAACGACAACCCAATCATAATACGACCACTTATTGTGTTTACTGGCGGAAGACAACAACAACCCAATCATAATACGACCACATATTGTGTTTACTGACGGACGACAACGACAACCCAATCATAATACGACCACATATTATGTTTACTGACGGACGACAACAACGACAACCCAATCATAATACGACCACATATTGTGTTTACTGACGGACGACAACAACGACAACCCAATCATAATACGACCACATATTATGTTTACTGACGGACGACAACAACGACAACCCAATCATAATACGACCACATATTGTGTTTACTCACGGAAGACAACGACAACCCAATCATAACACGACCACATATTGTGTTTACTGTCAGACGACAACGACAACCCAATCATAATACGACCACATATTGTGTTTACTGACGGACGACAACAACGACAACCCATTCATAATATCACCACATATTGTGTTAACAGACAGAAGACAACAACGACAACCCAATCATAACACGACCACATATTGTGTTTACTGACGGACGACAACAACCCAATCATAATACGACCACATATTATGTTTACTGACGAACGACAACAACGACAACCCAATCATAATACGACCACATATTGTGTTTACTGACGGAAGACATCGACAACCCAATCATAATACGACCACATATTGTGTTTACTGACGGACGACAACAACACCAACCCAATCATAATACGACCACATATTATGTTTATTGACGGACGACAACAACAATAAACCCAATCATAATACGACCACATATTGTGTTTACTGACAGACGACAACAACGACAACCTAATGATAATACGACCACATATTGTGTTTACTGACGGACGACAAAAACAATAAACCCAATCATAATACGACCACATTGTATGTTTACTGACAGACGGCAACAACGACAACCCAATCATAATACGACCACATATTGTGTTTACTGACGGAAGACAACGACAACCCAATCATAATACGACCACATATTGTGTTTACTGACGGACGACAACAACGACAACCCAATCATAATACGACCACATATTATGTTTACTGACGGATGAAAACAACAATACAACCAATCATAATACGACCACATTCTATGTTTACTGACAGACGACAACAACGACAACCCAATCATAATACGACCACATATTATGTTTACTGACGAACGACAACAACGACAACCCAATCATAATACGACCACATATTGTGTTTACTGTCGGAAGACATCGACAACCCAATCATAATACGACCACATATTATGTTTACTGACGGACGACAACAACACCAACCCAATCATAATACGACCACATATTATGTTTATTGACGAACGACAACAACAATAAACCCAATCATAATACGACCACATATTGTGTTTACTGACAGACGACAACAACGACAACCTAATGATAATACGACCACATATTGTGTTTACTGACGGAAGACAACGACAACCTAATCATAATACGACCACATATTGTGTTTACTGACGGACGACAACAACGATAACCCAATCATAATATCACCACATATTGTGTTAACAGACGGAAGACAACAACGACAACCCAATCATAACACGACCACATATTGTGTTTACTGACGGACGACAACGACAACCCAATCATAATACGACCACATATTATGTTTACTGACGAACGACAACAACGACAACCCAATCATAATACGACCACATATTGTGTTTACTGACGGAAGACATCGACAACCCAATCATAATACGACCACATATTGTATTTACTGACGGACGACAACAACACCAACCCAATCATAATACGACCACATATTGTGTTTACTGACAGACGACAACAACGACAACCTAATGATAATACGACCACATATTGTGTTTACTGACGGACGACAACAACAATAAACCCAATCATAATACGACCACATTGTATGTTTACTGACAGACGACAACAACGACAACCCAATCATAATACGACCACATATTGTGTTTACTGACGGAAGACAACGACAACCCAATCATAATACGACCACATATTGTGTTTACTGACGGACGACAACAACGACAACCCAATCATAATACGACCACATATTATGTTTACTGACGGACGACAACAACAATACACCCAATCATAATACGACCACATTGTATGTTTACTGACAGACGACAACAACGACAACCCAATCATAATACGACCACTTATTGTGTTTACTGGCGGAAGACAACGACAACCCAATCATAATACGACCACATATTGTGTTTACTGACGGACGACAACAACGACAACCCAATCATAATACGACCACATATTATGTTTACTGACGGACGACAACAACGACAACCCAATCATAATACGACCACATATTGTGTTTACTGACGGAAGACAACGACAACCCAATCATAATACGACCACATATTGTGTTTACTGACGGACGACAACAACGAAAACCCAATCATAATACGACCACATATTATGTTTACTGACGGACGACAACAACGACAACCCAATCATAATACGACCACATATTGTGTTTACTCACGGAAGACAACGACAACCCAATAATAACACGACCACATATTGTGTTTACTGTCAGACGACAACGACAACCCAATCATAATACGACCACATATTGTGTTTACTGACGGACGAAAACAACGACAACCCATTCATAATATCACCACATATTGTGTTAACAGACGGAAGACAACAACGACAACCCAATCATAACACGACCACATATTGTGTTTACTGACGGACGACAACGACAACCCAATCATAATACGACCACATATTATGTTTACTGACGAACGACAACAACTACAACCCAATCATAATACGACCACATATTGTGTTTACTGACGGAAGACATCGACAACCCAATCATAATACGACCACATATTGTGTTTACTGACGGACGACAACAACACCAACCCAATCATAATACGACCACATATTATGTTTATTGACGGACGACAACAACAATAAACCCAATCATAATACGACCACATATTGTGTTTACTGACAGACGACAACAACGACAACCTAATGATAATACGACCACATATTGTGTTTACTGACGGACGACAAAAACAATAAACCCAATCATAATACGACCACATTGTATGTTTACTGACAGACGGCAACAACGACAACCCAATCATAATACGACCACATATTGTGTTTACTGACGGAAGACAACGACAACCCAATCATAATACGACCACATATTGTGTTTACTGACGGACGACAACAACGACAACCCAATCATAATACGACCACATATTATGTTTACTGACGGATGAAAACAACAATACAACCAATCATAATACGACCACATTGTATGTTTACTGACAGACGACAACAACGACAACCCAATCATAATACGACCACATATTATGTTTACTGACGAACGACAACAACGACAACCCAATCATAATACGACCACATATTGTGTTTACTGACGGAAGACATCGACAACCCAATCATAATACGACCACATATTGTGTTTACTGACGGACGACAACAACACCAACCCAATCATAATACGACCACATATTATGTTTATTGACGGACGACAACAACAATAAACCCAATCATAATACGACCACATATTGTGTTTACTGACAGACGACAACAACGACAAGCTAATGATAATACGACCACATATTGTGTTTACTGACGGAAGACAACGACAACCTAATCATAATACGACCACATATTGTGTTTACTGACGGACGACAACAACGACAACCCATTCATAATATCACCACATATTGTGTTAACAGACGGAAGACAACAACGACAACCCAATCATAACACGACCACATATTGTGTTTACTGACGGACGACAACGACAACCCAATCATAATACGACCACATATTATGTTTACTGACGAACGACAACAACGACAACCCAATCATAATACGACCACTTATTGTGTTTACTGGCGGAAGACAACAACAACCCAATCATAATACGACCACATATTGTGTTTACTGACGGACGACAACGACAACCCAATCATAATACGACCACATATTATGTTTACTGACGGACGACAACAACGACAACCCAATCATAATACGACCACATATTGTGTTTACTGACGGACGACAACAACGACAACCCAATCATAATACGACCACATATTATGTTTACTGACGGACGACAACAACGACAACCCAATCATAATACGACCACATATTGTGTTTACTCACGGAAGACAACGACAACCCAATCATAACACGACCACATATTGTGTTTACTGTCAGACGACAACGACAACCCAATCATAATACGACCACATATTGTGTTTACTGACGGACGACAACAACGACAACCCATTCATAATATCACCACATATTGTGTTAACAGACAGAAGACAACAACGACAACCCAATCATAACACGACCACATATTGTGTTTACTGACGGACGACAACAACCCAATCATAATACGACCACATATTATGTTTACTGACGAACGACAACAACGACAACCCAATCATAATACGACCACATATTGTGTTTACTGACGGAAGACATCGACAACCCAATCATAATACGACCACATATTGTGTTTACTGACGGACGACAACAACACCAACCCAATCATAATACGACCACATATTATGTTTATTGACGGACGACAACAACAATAAACCCAATCATAATACGACCACATATTGTGTTTACTGACAGACGACAACAACGACAACCTAATGATAATACGACCACATATTGTGTTTACTGACGGACGACAAAAACAATAAACCCAATCATAATACGACCACATTGTATGTTTACTGACAGACGGCAACAACGACAACCCAATCATAATACGACCACATATTGTGTTTACTGACGGAAGACAACGACAACCCAATCATAATACGACCACATATTGTGTTTACTGACGGACGACAACAACGACAACCCAATCATAATACGACCACATATTATGTTTACTGACGGATGAAAACAACAATACAACCAATCATAATACGACCACATTCTATGTTTACTGACAGACGACAACAACGACAACCCAATCATAATACGACCACATATTATGTTTACTGACGAACGACAACAACGACAACCCAATCATAATACGACCACATATTGTGTTTACTGTCGGAAGACATCGACAACCCAATCATAATACGACCACATATTATGTTTACTGACGGACGACAACAACACCAACCCAATCATAATACGACCACATATTATGTTTATTGACGAACGACAACAACAATAAACCCAATCATAATACGACCACATATTGTATTTACTGACGGACGACAACAACACCAACCCAATCATAATACGACCACATATTGTGTTTACTGACAGACGACAACAACGACAACCTAATGATAATACGACCACATATTGTGTTTACTGACGGACGACAACAACAATAAACCCAATCATAATACGACCACATTGTATGTTTACTGACAGACGACAACAACGACAACCCAATCATAATACGACCACATATTGTGTTTACTGACGGAAGACAACGACAACCCAATCATAATACGACCACATATTGTGTTTACTGACGGACGACAACAACGACAACCCAATCATAATACGACCACATATTATGTTTACTGACGGACGACAACAACAATACACCCAATCATAATACGACCACATTGTATGTTTACTGACAGACGACAACAACGACAACCCAATCATAATACGACCACTTATTGTGTTTACTGGCGGAAGACAACGACAACCCAATCATAATACGACCACATATTGTGTTTACTGACGGACGACAACGACAACCCAATCATAATACGACCACATATTATGTTTACTGACGGACGACAACAACGACAACCCAATCATAATACGACCACATATTGTGTTTACTGACGGAAGACAACGATAACCCAATCATAATACGACCACATATTGTGTTTACTGACGGACGACAACAACGAAAACCCAATCATAATACGACCACATATTATGTTTACTGACGGACGACAACAACGACAACCCAATCATAATACGACCACATATTGTGTTTACTCACGGAAGACAACGACAACCCAATAATAACACGACCACATATTGTGTTTACTGTCAGACGACAACGACAACCCAATCATAATACGACCACATATTGTGTTTACTGACGGACGAAAACAACGACAACCCATTCATAATATCACCACATATTGTGTTAACAGACGGAAGACAACAACGACAACCCAATCATAACACGACCACATATTGTGTTTACTGACGGACGACAACGACAACCCAATCATAATACGACCACATATTATGTTTACTGACGAACGACAACAACTACAACCCAATCATAATACGACCACATATTGTGTTTACTGACGGAAGACATCGACAACCCAATCATAATACGACCACATATTGTGTTTACTGACGGACGACAACAACACCAACCCAATCATAATACGACCACATATTATGTTTATTGACGGACGACAACAACAATAAACCCAATCATAATACGACCACATATTGTGTTTACTGACAGACGACAACAACGACAACCTAATGATAATACGACCACATATTGTGTTTACTGACGGACGACAAAAACAATAAACCCAATCATAATACGACCACATTGTATGTTTACTGACAGACGGCAACAACGACAACCCAATCATAATACGACCACATATTGTGTTTACTGACGGAAGACAACGACAACCCAATCATAATACGACCACATATTGTGTTTACTGACGGACGACAACAACGACAACCCAATCATAATACGACCACATATTATGTTTACTGACGGATGAAAACAACAATACAACCAATCATAATACGACCACATTGTATGTTTACTGACAGACGACAACAACGACAACCCAATCATAATACGACCACATATTATGTTTACTGACGAACGACAACAACGACAACCCAATCATAATACGACCACATATTGTGTTTACTGACGGAAGACATCGACAACCCAATCATAATACGACCACATATTGTGTTTACTGACGGACGACAACAACACCAACCCAATCATAATACGACCACATATTATGTTTATTGACGGACGACAACAACAATAAACCCAATCATAATACGACCACATATTGTGTTTACTGACAGACGACAACAACGACAAGCTAATGATAATACGACCACATATTGTGTTTACTGACGGAAGACAACGACAACCTAATCATAATACGACCACATATTGTGTTTACTGACGGACGACAACAACGACAACCCATTCATAATATCACCACATATTGTGTTAACAGACGGAAGACAACAACGACAACCCAATCATAACACGACCACATATTGTGTTTACTGACGGACGAAAACGACAACCCAATCATAATACGACCACATATTATGTTTACTGACGAACGACAACAACGACAACCCAATCATAATACCACCACATATTGCGTTTACTGACGGAAGACATCGACAACCCAATCATAATACGACCACATATTGTGTTTACTGACGGACGACAACAACACCAACCCAATCATAATACGACCACATATTATGTTAATTGACGGACGACAACAACAATAAACCCAATCATAATACGACCACATATTGTGTTTACTGACAGACGGCAACAACGACAACCCAATCATAATACGACCACATATTGTGTTTACTGACGGAAGACAACGACAACCCAATCATAATACGACCACATATTGTGTTTACTGACGGACGACAACAACGACAACCCAATCATAATACGACCACATATTATGTTTACTGACGGACGAAAACAACAATACACCCAATCATAATACGACCACATTGTATGTTTACTGACAGACGACAACAACGACAACCCAATCATAATACGACCACATATTGTGTTTACTGACGGAAGACATCGACAACCCAATCATAATACGACCACATATTGTGTTTACTGACGGACGACAACAACACCAACCCAATCATAATACGACCACATATTATGTTTATTGACGGACGACAACAACAATAAACCCAATCATAATACGACCACATTGTATGTTTACTGACAGACGGCAACAACGACAACCCAATCATAATACGACCACATATTGTGTTTACTGACGGAAGAAAACGACAACCCAATCATAATACGACCACATATTGTGTTTACTGACGGACGACAACAACGACAACCCAATCATAATACGACCACATATTATGTTTACTGACGGACGACAAAAACAATACACCCAATCATAATACGACCACATTGTATGTTTATTGACAGACGACAACAACGACAACCCAATCATAATACGACCACATATTGTGTTTACTGGCGGAAGACAACGACAACCCAATCATAATACGACCACATATTGTGTTTACTGACGGACGACAACGACAACCCAATCATAATACGACCACATATTATGTTTACTGACGGACGACAACAACGACAACCCAATCATAATACGACCACATATTATGTTTACTGACGGACGATAACAACGACAACCAAATCATAATACGACCACATATTGTGTTTACTCACGGAAAACAACGACAACCCAATCATAACACGACCACATATTGTGTTTACTGACGGACGACAACCCAATCATAATACGACCACATATTAGGTTTACTGACGGACGACAACAACGACAACCCAATCATAATACGACCACATATTGTGTTTACTGACGGAAGACAACGACAACCTAATCATAATACGACCACATATTGTGTTTACTGACGGACGACAACAACGACAACCCAATCATAATATCACCACATATTGTTTTAACAGACGGAAGACAGCAACGACAACCCAATCATAACACGACCACATATTGTGTTTACTGACGGACGACAACGACAACCCAATCATAATACGACCACATATTATGTTTACTGACGAACGACAACAACGACAAACCAATCATAATACGACCACATATTGTGTTTACTGACGGAAGACATCGACAACCCAATCATAATACGACCGCATATTGTGCTTACTGACGGACGACAACAACACCAACCCAATCATAATACGACCACATATTATGTTTACTGACGGACGACAACAACACCAACCCAATCATAATACGACCACATATTATGTTTATTGACGAACGACAACAACAATAAACCCAATCATAATACGACCACATATTGTGTTTACTGACAGACGACAACAACGACAACCTAATGATAATACGACCACATATTGTGTTTACTGACGGAAGACAACGACAACCTAATCATAATACGACCACATATTGTGTTTACTGACGGACGACAACAACGACAACCCAATCATAATATCACCACATATTGTGTTAACAGACGGAAGACAACAACGACAACCCAATCATAACACGACCACATATTGTGTTTACTGACGGACGACAACGACAACCCAATCATAATACGACCACATATTATGTTTACTGACGAACGACAACAACGACAACCCAATCATAATACGACCACATATTGTGTTTACTGACGGAAGACATCGACAACCCAATCATAATACGACCACATATTGTATTTACTGACGGACGACAACAACACCAACCCAATCATAATACGACCACATATTGTGTTTACTGACAGACGACAACAACGACAACCTAATGATAATACGACCACATATTGTGTTTACTGACGGACGACAACAACAATAAACCCAATCATAATACGACCACATTGTATGTTTACTGACAGACGACAACAACGACAACCCAATCATAATACGACCACATATTGTGTTTACTGACGGAAGACAACGACAACCCAATCATAATACGACCACATATTGTGTTTACTGACGGACGACAACAACGACAACCCAATCATAATACGACCACATATTATGTTTACTGACGGACGACAACAACAATACACCCAATCATAATACGACCACATTGTATGTTTACTGACAGACGACAACAACGACAACCCAATCATAATACGACCACTTATTGTGTTTACTGGCGGAAGACAACGACAACCCAATCATAATACGACCACATATTGTGTTTACTGACGGACGACAACGACAACCCAATCATAATACGACCACATATTATGTTTACTGACGGACGACAACAACGACAACCCAATCATAATACGACCACATATTGTGTTTACTGACGGAAGACAACGACAACCCAATCATAATACGACCACATATTGTGTTTACTGACGGACGACAACAACGAAAACCCAATCATAATACGACCACATATTATGTTTACTGACGGACGACAACAACGACAACCCAATCATAATACGACCACATATTGTGTTTACTCACGGAAGACAACGACAACCCAATAATAACACGACCACATATTGTGTTTACTGTCAGACGACAACGACAACCCAATCATAATACGACCACATATTGTGTTTACTGACGGACGAAAACAACGACAACCCATTCATAATATCACCACATATTGTGTTAACAGACGGAAGACAACAACGACAACCCAATCATAACACGACCACATATTGTGTTTACTGACGGACGACAACGACAACCCAATCATAATACGACCACATATTATGTTTACTGACGAACGACAACAACTACAACCCAATCATAATACGACCACATATTGTGTTTACTGACGGAAGACATCGACAACCCAATCATAATACGACCACATATTGTGTTTACTGACGGACGACAACAACACCAACCCAATCATAATACGACCACATATTATGTTTATTGACGGACGACAACAACAATAAACCCAATCATAATACGACCACATATTGTGTTTACTGACAGACGACAACAACGACAACCTAATGATAATACGACCACATATTGTGTTTACTGACGGACGACAAAAACAATAAACCCAATCATAATACGACCACATTGTATGTTTACTGACAGACGGCAACAACGACAACCCAATCATAATACGACCACATATTGTGTTTACTGACGGAAGACAACGACAACCCAATCATAATACGACCACATATTGTGTTTACTGACGGACGACAACAACGACAACCCAATCATAATACGACCACATATTATGTTTACTGACGGATGAAAACAACAATACAACCAATCATAATACGACCACATTGTATGTTTACTGACAGACGACAACAACGACAACCCAATCATAATACGACCACATATTATGTTTACTGACGAACGACAACAACGACAACCCAATCATAATACGACCACATATTGTGTTTACTGACGGAAGACATCGACAACCCAATCATAATACGACCACATATTGTGTTTACTGACGGACGACAACAACACCAACCCAATCATAATACGACCACATATTATGTTTATTGACGGACGACAACAACAATAAACCCAATCATAATACGACCACATATTGTGTTTACTGACAGACGACAACAACGACAACCTAATGATAATACGACCACATATTGTGTTTACTGACGGAAGACAACGACAACCTAATCATAATACGACCACATATTGTGTTTACTGACGGACGACAACAACGACAACCCATTCATAATATCACCACATATTGTGTTAACAGACGGAAGACAACAACGACAACCCAATCATAACACGACCACATATTGTGTTTACTGACGGACGACAACGACAACCCAATCATAATACGACCACATATTATGTTTACTGACGAACGACAACAACGACAACCCAATTATAATACCACCACATATTGCGTTTACTGACGGAAGACATCGACAACCCAATCATAATACGACCACATATTGTGTTTACTGACGGACGACAACAACACCAACCCAATCATAATACGACCACATATTATGTTAATTGACGGACGACAACAACAATAAACCCAATCATAATACGACCACATATTGTGTTTACTGACAGACGGCAACAACGACAACCCAATCATAATACGACCACATATTGTGTTTACTGACGGAAGACAACGACAACCCAATCATAATACGACCACATATTGTGTTTACTGACGGACGACAACAACGACAACCCAATCATAATACGACCACATATTATGTTTACTGACGGACGAAAACAACAATACACCCAATCATAATACGACCACATTGTATGTTTACTGACAGACGACAACAACGACAACCCAATCATAATACGACCACATATTGTGTTTACTGACGGAAGAAAACGACAACCCAATCATAATACGACCACATATTGTGTTTACTGACGGACGACAACAACGACAACCCAATCATAATACGACCACATATTATGTTTATTGACGGACGACAACAACAATAAACCCAATCATAATACGACCACATTGTATGTTTACTGACAGACGGCAACAACGACAACCCAATCATAATACGACCACATATTGTGTTTACTGACGGAAGAAAACGACAACCCAATCATAATACGACCACATATTGTGTTTACTGACGGACGACAACAACGACAACCCAATCATAATACGACCACATATTATGTTTACTGACGGACGACAAAAACAATACACCCAATCATAATACGACCACATTGTATGTTTACTGACAGACGACAACAACGACAACCCAATCATAATACGACCACATATTGTGTTTACTGGCGGAAGACAACGACAACCCAATCATAATACGACCACATATTGTGTTTACTGACGGACGACAACGACAACCCAATCATAATACGACCACATATTATGTTTACTGACGGACGACAACAACGACAACCCAATCATAATACGCCACATATTGTGTTTACTGACGGAAGACAACGACAACCCAATCATAATACGACCACATATTGTGTTTACTGACGGACGACAACAACGACAACCCAATCATAATACGACCACATATTATGTTTACTGACGGACGATAACAACGACAACCAAATCATAATACGACCACATATTGTGTTTACACACGGAAAACAACGACAACCCAATCATAACACGACCACATATTGTGTTTACTGACGGACGACAACCCAATCATAATACGACCACATATTAGGTTTACTGACGGACGACAACAACGACAACCCAATCATAATACGACCACATATTGTGTTTACTGACGGAAGACAACGACAACCTAATCATAATACGACCACATATTGTGTTTACTGACGGACGACAACAACGACAACCCAATCATAATATCACCACATATTGTTTTAACAGACGGAAGACAACAACGACAACCCAATCATAACACGACCACATATTGTGTTTACTGACGGACGACAACGACAATCCAATCATAATACGACCACATATTATGTTTACTGACGAATGACAACAACGACAAACCAATCATAATACGACCACATATTGTGTTTACTGACGGAAGACATCGACAACCCAATCATAATACGACCACATATTGTGCTTACTGACGGACGACAACAACACCTACCCAATCATAATACGACCACATATTATGTTTATTGACGGACGACAACAACAATAAACCCAATCATAATACGACCACATATTGTGTTTACTGACAGACGACAACAACGACAACCTAATGATAATACGACCACATATTGTGTTTACTGAGGGACGACAACAACAATAAACCCAATCATAATACGACCACATTGTATGTTTACTGACAGACGGCAACAACGACAACCCAATCATAATACGACCACATATTGTGTTTACTGACGGAAGACAACGACAACCCAATCATAATACGACCACATATTGTGTTTACTGACGGACGACAACAACGACAACCCAATCATAATACGACCACATATTATGTTTACTGACGGACGACAACAACAATACACCCAATCATAATACGACCACATTGTATGTTTACTGACAGACGACAACAACGACAAACCAATCATAATACGACCACATATTGTGTTTACTGGCGGAAGACAACGACAACCCAATCATAATACGACCACATATTGTGTTTACTGACGGACGACAACGACAACCCAATCATAATACGACCACATATTATGTTTACTGACGGACGACAACAACGACAACCTAATCATAATACGACCACATATTGTGTTTACTGACGGAAGACAACGACAACCCAATCATAATACGACCACATATTGTGTTTACTGACGGACGACAACAACGACAACCCAATCATAATACGACCACATATTATGTTTACTGACGGACGACAACAACGACAACCCAATCATAATACGACCACATATTGTGTTTACTGACGGACGACAACAACGACAACCCAATCATAATACGACCACATATTATGTTTACTGACGGACGACAACAACGACAACCCAATCATAACACGACCACATATTGTGTTTACTGACGGACGACAACAACGACAACCCAATGATAATACGACCACATATTGTGTTTACTGACAGAAGACAACGACAACCTAATCATAATACGACCACATATTGTGTTTACTGACGGACGACAACAACGACAACCCAATCATAATATCACCACATATTGTGTTAACAGACGGAAGACAACAACGACAACCCAATCATAACACGACCACATATTGTGTTTACTGACGGACGACAACGAAAACGCAATCATAATACGACCACATATTATGTTTACTAACGAACGACAACAACGACAACCCAATCATAATACGACCACATATTGTGTTTACTGACGGAAGACATCGACAACCCAATCATAATACGACCACATATTGTGTTTACTGACGGACGACAACAACACCAACCCAATCATAATACGACCACATATTATGTTTATTGACGGACGACAACAACAATAAACTCAATCATAATACGACCACATATTGTGTTTACTGACGGACGACAACAACAATAAACCCAATCATAATACGACCACGTTGTATGTTTACTGACAGACGACGACAACGACAACCCAATCATAATACGACCACATATTGTGTTTACTGACGGACGACAACGACAACCCAATCATAATACGACCACATATTATGTTTACTGACGGACGACAACAACGACAACCCAATCATAATACGACCACATATTGTGTTTACTGACGGAAGACAACGACAACCCAATCATAATACGACCACATATTGTGTTTACTGACGGACGACAACAACGACAACCCAATCATAATACGACCACATATTATGTTTACTGATGGACGACAACAACGACAACCCAATCATAATACGACCACATATTGTGTTTACTCACGGAAGACAACGACAACCCAATCATAACACGACCACATATTGTGTTTACTGACGGACGAAAACGACAACCCAATCATAATACGACCACATATTAGGTTTACTGAAGGACGACAACAACGACAACCCAATGATAATACGACCACATATTGTGTTTACTGACAGAAGACAACGACAACCTAATCATAATACGACCGCATATTGTGTTTACTGACGGACGACAACAACGATAACCCAATCATAATATCACCACATATTGTGTTAACAGACGGAAGACAACAACGACAACCCAATCATAACACGACCACATATTGTGTTTACTGACGGACGACAACGACAACCCAATCATAATACGACCACATATTATGTTTACTGACGAACGACAACAACGACAACCCAATCATAATACGACCACATCTTGTGTTTACTGACGGAAGACATCGACAACCCAATCATAATACGACCACATATTATGTTTATTGACGGACGACAACAACAATAAACCCAATCATAATACGACCACATATTGTTTTTACTGACAGACGACAACAACGACAAATTAATGATAATACGACCACATATTGTGTTTACTGACGGACGACAACAACAATAAACCCAATCATAATACGACCACATTGTATGTTTACTGACAGACGGCAACAACGACAACCCAATCATAATACGACCACATATTGTGTTTAATGACGGAAGACAACGACAACCCAATCATAATACGACCACATATTGTGTTTACTGACGGACGACAACAACGATAACCCAATCATAATACAATCACATATTATGTTTACTGACGGACGACAACAACAATACACCCAATCATAATACGACCACATTGTATGTTTACTGACAGACGACAACAATGACAACCCAATCATAATACGACCACATATTGTGCTTACTGGCGGAAGACAACGACAACCCAATCATAATACGACCACATATTGTGTTTACTGACGGACGAAAACGACAATCCAATCATAATACGACCATATATTATGTTTACTGACGGACGACAACAACGACAACCCAATCATAATACGACCACATATTGTGTTTACTGACGGAAGACAACGACAACCAAATCATAATACGACCACATATTGTGTTTATTGACGGACGACAACAACGACAACCCAATCATAATACCACCAAATATTGTGTTAACAGACGGAAGGCAACAACGACAACCCAATCATAACACGACCACAAATTGTGTTCACTGACGGACGACAACGACAACCCAATCATAACACGACCACATATTGTGTTTACTGACGGAAGACAACAACGACAACCCAATCATAACACGACCACATATTATGTTTACTGACGGACGACAACAACGACAACCCAATCATAATACGACCACATATTGTGTTTACTGACGGAAGACAACGACAACCCAATCATAATACGACCACATATTGTGTTTACTGACGGACAACGACAACCCAATCATAATACCACCACATATTGTGTTTACTGACGGAAGACAACAACGACAACCCAATCATAACACGACCACATATTGTGTTTACTGATGGACGACAACAACGACAACCCAATCATAATACGACCACATATTGTGTTTACTGACGGACGACAACAACGACAACCCAATCATAATACCACCAAATATTGTGTTAACAGACGGAAGACAACAACGACAACCCAATCATAACACGACCACATATTGTGTTCACTGACTGACGACAACGACAACCCAATCATAACACGACCACATATTGTGTTTACTGACGGAAGGCAACAACGACAACCCAATCATAACACGACCACATATTATGTTTACTGACGGACGACAACAACGACAACCCAATCATAATACGACCACATATTGTGTTTACTGACGGAAGACAACGACAACCCAATCATAACACGACCACATATTATGTTTACTGACGGACGACAACGACAACCAATCATAATACGAACACATAGTTTGTTTACTGACGGACGACAACAACGACAACCCAATGATAATACGACCACATATTGTGTTTACTGACGGAAGACAACGACAACCCAATCATAATACGACCACATATTGTGTTTACTGACGGACGACAACAACGACAACCCAATCATAATATCACCACATGTTGTGTTAACAGACGGAAGACAACAACGACAACCCAATCATAACACGACCACATATTGTGTTTACTGACGGAAGACAACAACGACAACCCAATCATAATACGACCACATATTGTGTTTACTGACGGAAGACAACGACAACCCAATCATAATACGACCACTTATTGTGTTTACTGACGGACAACGACAACCCAATCATAATACCACCACATATTGTGTTTACTGACGGAAGACAACAACGACAACCCAACCATAACACGACCACATATTGTGTTTACTGACGGAAGACAACGACAACCCAATCATAATACGACCATATATTGTGTTTACTGACGGACGACAACGACAACTCAATCATAATACGACCACATATTATGTTTACTGACGAAGACAACAACGACAACCCAATCATAATACTACCACATATTGTGTTTACTGACGGAAGACAACGACAACCCAATCATAATACGACCACATATTGTGTTTACTGACGGAAGACAACAACCACAACCCAATCATAATACGACCACATATTGTGTTTACTGACGGAAGACAACAATGACAACCCAATCATAATACGACCACATATTGTGTTTACTGACGGAAGACAATGACAACCCAATCATAATACGACCACATATTGTGTTTACTGACGACGACAACAACGACAACCCAATCATAACACGACCACATATTGTGTTTACTGACGGACGACAACGACAACCCAATCATAATACGACCACATATTGTGTTTACTGACGGACGACAACAACGAAAACCCAATCATAACACGACCATATATTGTGTTTACTGACTGACGACAACAACGACAACCCAATCATAATACGACCACATATTGTGTTTACTGATGGACGACAACAACGACAACCCAATCATAATACGACCACATATTGTGTTTACTGATGGACGACAACAACGACAACCCAATCATAACACGACCACATATTGTGTTTACCGACGGAAGACAACGACAACCCAATCATAATACGACCACATATTGTGTTTACTGACGGACGACAACAACGACACCCAATCATAATATTACCACATGTTGTGTTAACAGACGGAAGACAACAACGACAACCTAATCATAATACGACCACATATTGTGTTTACTGACGGACGACAACGACAACCCAATCATAATACGACCACATATTGTGTTTACTGACGGAAGACATCAACCACAACCCAATCATAACACGACCACATATTGTGTTTACTGACGGACGACAACAACGACAACCCAATCATAGTACGACCACATATTGTGTTTACTGACGGAAGACAACAACGACAACCCAATCATAGTCCGACCACATATTGTGTTTACTGACGGACGACAACGACAACCAATCATAATACGAACACATAGTTTGTTTACTGACGGACGACAACAACGACAACCCAATGATAATACGACCACATATTGTGTTTACTGACGGAAGACAACGACAACCCAATCATAATACGACCACATATTGTGTTTACTGACGGACGACAACAACGACAACCCAATCATAATATCACCACATGTTGTGTTAACAGACGGAAGACAACAACGACAACCCAATCATAACACGACCACATATTGTGTTTACTGACGGAAGACAACAACGACAACCCAATCATAATACGACCACATATTGTGTTTACTGACGGAAGACAACGACAACCCAATCATAATACGACCACTTATTGTGTTTACTGACGGACAACGACAACCCAATCATAATACCACCACATATTGTGTTTACTGACGGAAGACAACAACGACAACCCAACCATAACACGACCACATATTGTGTTTACTGACGGAAGACAACGACAACCCAATCATAATACGACCATATATTGTGTTTACTGACGGACGACAACGACAACTCAATCATAATACGACCACATATTATGTTTACTGACGAAGACAACAACGACAACCCAATCATAATACTACCACATATTGTGTTTACTGACGGAAGACAACGACAACCCAATCATAATACGACCACATATTGTGTTTACTGACGGAAGACAACAACCACAACCCAATCATAATACGACCACATATTGTGTTTACTGACGGAAGACAACAATGACAACCCAATCATAATACGACCACATATTGTGTTTACTGACGGAAGACAATGACAACCCAATCATAATACGACCACATATTGTGTTTACTGACGACGACAACAACGACAACCCAATCATAACACGACCACATATTGTGTTTACTGACGGACGACAACGACAACCCAATCATAATACGACCACATATTGTGTTTACTGACGGACGACAACAACGAAAACCCAATCATAACACGACCATATATTGTGTTTACTGACTGACGACAACAACGACAACCCAATCATAATACGACCACATATTGTGTTTACTGATGGACGACAACAACGACAACCCAATCATAATACGACCACATATTGTGTTTACTGATGGACGACAACAACGACAACCCAATCATAACACGACCACATATTGTGTTTACCGACGGAAGACAACGACAACCCAATCATAATACGACCACATATTGTGTTTACTGACGGACGACAACAACGACACCCAATCATAATATTACCACATGTTGTGTTAACAGACGGAAGACAACAACGACAACCTAATCATAATACGACCACATATTGTGTTTACTGACGGACGACAACGACAACCCAATCATAATACGACCACATATTGTGTTTACTGACGGAAGACATCAACCACAACCCAATCATAACACGACCACATATTGTGTTTACTGACGGACGACAACAACGACAACCCAATCATAGTACGACCACATATTGTGTTTACTGACGGAAGACAACAACGACAACCCAATCATAGTCCGACCACATATTGTGTTTACTGACGACGACAACGACAACCCAATCATAATACGACCACATATTGTGTTTACTGACGGAAGACAACGACAACCCAATCATAATACGACCATATATTGTGTTTACTGACGGACGACAACGACAACTCAATCATAATACGACCACATATTATGTTTACTGACGAAGACAACAACGACAACCCAATCATAATACTACCACATATTGTGCTTACTGACGGAAGACAACGACAACCCAATCATAATACGACCACATATTGTGTTTACTGACGGAAGACAACAACCACAACCCAATCATAATACGACCACATATTGTGTTTACTGACGGAAGACAACAATGACAACCCAATCATAATACGACCACATATTGTGTTTACTGACGGAAGACAATGACAACCCAATCATAATACGACCACATATTGTGTTTACTGACGACGACAACAACGACAACCCAATCATAACACGACCACATATTGTGTTTACTGACGGACGACAACGACAACCCAATCATAATACGACCACATATTGTGTTTACTGACGGACGACAACAACGAAAACCCAATCATAACACGACCATATATTGTGTTTACTGACTGACGACAACAACGACAACCCAATCATAATACGACCACATATTGTGTTTACTGATGGACGACAACAACGACAACCCAATCATAATACGACCACATATTGTGTTTACTGATGGACGACAACAACGACAACCCAATCATAACACGACCACATATTGTGTTTACCGACGGAAGACAACGACAACCCAATCATAATACGACCACATATTGTGTTTACTGACGGACGACAACAACGACACCCAATCATAATATTACCACATGTTGTGTTAACAGACGGAAGACAACAACGACAACCTAATCATAATACGACCACATATTGTGTTTACTGACGGACGACAACGACAACCCAATCATAATACGACCACATATTGTGTTTACTGACGGAAGACATCAACCACAACCCAATCATAACACGACCACATATTGTGTTTACTGACGGACGACAACAACGACAACCCAATCATAGTACGACCACATATTGTGTTTACTGACGGAAGACAACAACGACAACCCAATCATAGTCCGACCACATATTGTGTTTACTGACGACGACAACGACAACCCAATCATAATACGACCACATATTGTGTTTACTGACGGAAGACAACAACGACAACCCAATCATAATACGACCACATATTGTGTTTACTGACGGACGACAACAACGACAACCCAATCATAGTACGACCACATATTGTGTTTACTGACGGAAGACAACGACAACCCAATCATAATACGACCACATATTGTGTTTACTGACGGAAGACAACGACAACCCAATCATAATACGACCACATATTGTGTTTACTGACGGACGACAACAACGACAACCCAATCATAATATCACCACATGTTGTGTTAACAGACGGAAGACAACAACGACAACCCAATCATAACACGACCACATATTGTGTTTACTGACGGAAGACAACAACGACAACCCAATCATAATACGACCACATATTGTGTTTACTGACGGAAGACAACGACAACCCAATCATAATACGACCACTTATTGTGTTTACTGACGGACAACGACAACCCAATCATAATACCACCACATATTGTGTTTACTGACGGAAGACAACAACGACAACCCAACCATAACACGACCACATATTGTGTTTACTGACGGAAGACAACGACAACCCAATCATAATACGACCATATATTGTGTTTACTGACGGACGACAACGACAACTCAATCATAATACGACCACATATTATGTTTACTGACGAAGACAACAACGACAACCCAATCATAATACTACCACATATTGTGTTTACTGACGGAAGACAACGACAACCCAATCATAATACGACCACATATTGTGTTTACTGACGGAAGACAACAACCACAACCCAATCATAATACGACCACATATTGTGTTTACTGACGGAAGACAACAATGACAACCCAATCATAATACGACCACATATTGTGTTTACTGACGGAAGACAATGACAACCCAATCATAATACGACCACATATTGTGTTTACTGACGACGACAACAACGACAACCCAATCATAACACGACCACATATTGTGTTTACTGACGGACGACAACGACAACCCAATCATAATACGACCACATATTGTGTTTACTGACGGACGACAACAACGAAAACCCAATCATAACACGACCATATATTGTGTTTACTGACTGACGACAACAACGACAACCCAATCATAATACGACCACATATTGTGTTTACTGATGGACGACAACAACGACAACCCAATCATAATACGACCACATATTGTGTTTACTGATGGACGACAACAACGACAACCCAATCATAACACGACCACATATTGTGTTTACCGACGGAAGACAACGACAACCCAATCATAATACGACCACATATTGTGTTTACTTACGGACGACAACAACGACACCCAATCATAATATTACCACATGTTGTGTTAACAGACGGAAGACAACAACGACAACCTAATCATAATACGACCACATATTGTGTTTACTGACGGACGACAACGACAACCCAATCATAATACGACCACATATTGTGTTTACTGACGGAAGACATCAACCACAACCCAATCATAACACGACCACATATTGTGTTTACTGACGGACGACAACAACGACAACCCAATCATAGTACGACCACATATTGTGTTTACTGACGGAAGACAACAACGACAACCCAATCATAGTCCGACCACATATTGTGTTTACTGACGACGACAACGACAACCCAATCATAATACGACCACATATTGTGTTTACTGACGGAAGACAACAACGACAACCCAATCATAATACGACCACATATTGTGTTTACTGACGGACGACAACAACGACAACCCAATCATAGTACGACCACATATTGTGTTTACTGACGGAAGACAACGACAACCCAATCATAATACGACCACATATTGTGTTTACTGACGGAAGACAACAACGACAACCCAATCATAATACGACCACATATTGTGTTTACTGACGGAAGACAACGACAACCCAATCATAATACGACCACATATTGTGTTTACTGACGGAAGACAACAACCACAACCCAATCATAATACGACCACATATTGTGTTTACTGACGGAAGACAACAATGACAACCCAATCATAATACGACCACATATTGTGTTTACTGACGGAAGACAACGACAACCCAATCATAATACGACCACATATTGTGTTTACTGACGACGACAACAACGACAACCCAATCATAACACGACCACATATTGTGTTTACTGACGGACGACAACGACAACCCAATCATAATACGACCACATATTGTGTTTACTGACGGACGACAACAACGAAAACCCAATCATAATACGACCACATATTGTGTTTACTGACGGAAGACAAAAACGACAACCCAATCATAATACGACCACATATTGTGTTTACTGATGGACGACAACAACGACAACCCAATCATAATACGACCACATATTGTGTTTACTGACGGAAGACAACAATGACAACCCAATCATAATACGACCACATATTGTGTTTACTGACGGAAGACAATGACAACCCAATCATAATACGACCACATATTGTGTTTACTGACGACGACAACAACGACAACCCAATCATAACACAACCACATATTGTGTTTACTGACGGACGACAACGACAACCCAATCATAATACGACCACATATTGTGTTTACTGACGGACGACAACAACAAAAACCCAATCATAACACGACCATATATTGTGTTTACTGACTGACGACAACAACGACAACCCAATCATAATACGACCACATATTGTGTTTACTGATGGACGACAACAACGACAACCCAATCATAATACGACCACATATTGTGTTTACTGATGGACGACAACAACGACAACCCAATCATAACACGACCACATATTGTGCTTACCGACGGAAGACAACGACAACCCAATCATAATACGACCACATATTGTGTTTACTGACGGACGACAACAACGACACCCAATCATAATATTACCACATGTTGTGTTAACAGACGGAAGACAACAACGACAACCTAATCATAATACGACCACATATTGTGTTTACTGACGGACGACAACGACAACCCAATCATAATACGACCACATATTGTGTTTACTGACGGAAGACAACAACCACAACCCAATCATAACACGACCACATATTGTGTTTACTGACGGACGACAACAACGACAACCCAATCATAGTACGACCACATATTGTGTTTACTGACGGAAGACAACAACGACAACCCAATCATAGTACGACCACATATTGTGTTTACTGACGGAAGACAACGACAACCCAATCATAATACGACCACATATTGTGTTTACTGACGGAAGACAACAACGACAACCCAATCATAATACGACCACATATTGTGTTTACTGACGGAAGACAACAACGACAACCCAATCATAGTACGACCACATATTGTGTTTACTGACGGAAGACAACGACAACCCAATCATAATACGACCACATATTGTGTTTACTGACGGAAGACAACAACGACAACCCAATCATAATACGACCACATATTGTGTTTACTGACGGAAGACAACGACAACCCAATCATAATACGACCACATATTGTGTTTACTGACGGAAGACAACAACCACAACCCAATCATAATACGACCACATATTGTGTTTACTGACGGAAGACAACAATGACAACCCAATCATAATACGACCACATATTGTGTTTACTGACGGAAGACAACGACAACCCAATCATAATACGACCACATATTGTGTTTACTGACGACGACAACAACGACAACCCAATCATAACACGACCACATATTGTGTTTACTGACGGACGACAACGACAACCCAATCATAATACGACCACATATTGTGTTTACTGACGGACGACAACAACGAAAACCCAATCATAATACGACCACATATTGTGTTTACTGACGGAAGACAAAAACGACAACCCAATCATAATACGACCACATATTGTGTTTACTGATGGACGACAACAACGACAACCCAATCATAATACGACCACATATTGTGTTTACTGACGGAAGATAACGACAACCCAATCATAATACGACCACATATTGTGTTTACTGACGGACGACAACAACGACAACCCAATCATAACACGACCACATACAGTAGAGTTCGTTTATAACGAAGTCCAGGGGACTCTCGATCTTAGTTCGTTATAGGCATCGTTCGTTATAAAAGAAACAATGTAGAATTACCTCCCCTTTTTAAAATCGTACAGTAGAACTTCGCTGTCTCGAACTCGAAGGGACGGTCAAAATCTGTTCTAGCTATCGGTAGTTCGAGCCACCGAGGTCGCGTAATTTAAGAGAAAAAAAATTGGTTCTGACCCGGGCAGTTTCATCACGCTATGATAACTGATGCACAGTAAAGTGGGCCTTTATCGAAAAAAAAAATTTAATCCTTTAGACAGTTCTCAAAGACTACGGCTTCTGAATACTTCTTTGGTATCTTCAAATGTTCCTTAGAAACATGTTTTCAACTTTGTTCACGATCTATTTTATAAACTGGAAATATGAGGTCGGGTATTAACACTTGGATCGATATCTGTATAATGCTGATAATTCGGATATATTTTTAATGGCCAATTTTAAGATTGTAGCCATTTTCCTTTTGTTTTATTTGAATTTGAAGAATAATTGTTTCTTTTTGGTATTATATACACATAAAAACTCAGGTTAATCGAAATTTCAGAACGAGTACATTTCTTTTGTTTTTGGTATTTAGATGAACCTTGAGACCACGCAGTTTGTAAAGAGTCTCTCATCAAAGAAAAAATAAACAATAGCGAATGAATTAATCTCACACATGACTTTGTTTTAATTTCTTTAGCTTGTGCATCCATTCATTAAAATTTAGATTATGTTTTATTAATTTTTAATGCAATAAATTAGCGCGTGTGTTATTAATTGACAAATTGTTAATCACATCATTTTATTGTTTGAATATTTTAAAGAAAAGTCTTGATTGACATCATTAACAACATCAAAGGTGGGATTATTGATTTTTCAATTATCAATAACGGAAGTGTCAAGTGCACTTGACCATTCTAATATGTGATCGTTCGTGCGTAACGGAAGACAGGTAAACGATTTGTTTGTTCAGCAATTTTCTTTGTTATATCATGTCAATTTTGAGTAATAAAAACGTTGTTTGGGTTGAAAAATCTCTTCGTTATAAGCCTGATTTCGTTATAAAAAATTCGTAATAGGCCTTCACAAATACATTGTTTAAATAGCGATAGGACCGGGGATTTATCTTTACTTCGCTATAAGCCTGATTTCGTTATAAACCTGTTCGTTATAAACGAACTCTACTGTATTGTGTTTACTGACGAAAGACAACAACGACAACCCAATCATAATACGACCACATATTGTGTTTACTGACGGAAGATAACGACAACCCAATCATAATACGACCACATATTGTGCTTACTGACGGACGACAACAACGACAACCCAATCATAACACGACCGCATATTGTGTTTACTTACAGACGACAACAACTACAACCCAATGATAATACGACCACATATTATGTTTACTGACGGACGACAACAACAATAAACCCAATCATAATACGACCACATATTGTGTTTACTTACAGACAACAACAACTACAACCCAATGATAATACGACCACATATTGTGTTTACTGACGGACGACAACAACAATAAACCCAATCATAATACGTCAACATTATATGTTTACTGACAGACGGCAACAACGACAACCCAATCATAATACGACCACATATTGTGTTTACTGACGGAAGACAACGACAACCCAATCATAATACGACCACATATTGTGTTTACTGACGGACGACAACAACCACAACCCAATCATAATACGACCACATATTATGTTTACTGACGGACGACAACAACCACAACCCAATCATAATACGACCACATTGTATGTTTACTGACAGAAGACAACAACGACAACCCAATCATTATACGACCACATATTGTGTTTACTGGCGGAAGACAAGGACAACCCAATCATAATACGACCACATATTGTGTTTACTGACGGACGACAACGACAACCCAATCATAATACGACCACATATTATGTTTACTGACGGACGACAACAACGACAACCCAATCATAATACGACCACATATTGTGTTTACTGACGAACGACAACAACGACAACCCAATCATAATACCACCAAATATTGTGTTAACAGACGGAAGATAACAACGACAACCCAATCATAACACGACTGCATATTGTGTTTACTGACGGACGACAACGACAACCCAATCATAACACGACCACATATTCTGTTTACTGGCGGAAGACAAGAACGACAACCCAATGATAATATGGCCACATATTGTGTTTACTGATAGACGACAACAACGACAACCCAATCATAATACGACCACATATTGTGTTTACTGACGGAAGACAACGACAACCCAATGATAACACGACCACATATTGTGTTTACTGATAGACGACAACAACGACAACCCAATCATAATACGACCACATATTGTGTTTACTGACGGAAGACAACGACAACCCAATCATAATACCACCACATATTGTGTTTACTGATGGACGACAACAACGACAACCCAATGATAATATGACCACATATTGTGTTTACTGATAGACAACAACGACAACCCAATCATAATACGACCACATATTGTGTTTACTGACAGACGACAACGACAACCCAATCATAATACAACCACATATTGTGTTTACTGACGGAAGACAACGACAACCTAATCATAATACGACCACATATTGTGTTTACTGACGGACGACAACAACGACAACCCAATCATAATATCACCACATATTGTGTTAACAGACGGAAGACAGCAACGACAACCCAATCATAACACGACCACATATTGTGTTTACTGACGGACGACAACGACAACCCAATCATAATACGACCACATATTATGTTTACTGACGGACGACAACAACGACAACCCAATCATAATACGATCACATATTGTGTTTACTGACGGAAGACAACGACAACCCAATCATAATACCACCACATATTGTGTTTACTGACGGAAGCCAACAACGACAACCCAATCATAACACGACCACATATTGTGTTTACTGACGGAAGACAACGACAACCCAATCATAATACGACCAACTATTGTGTTTACTGACGGAAGACAACGACGACAACCCAATCATAATACGACCACATATTGTGTTTACTGACGAAAGACAACAACGACAACCCAATCATAATACGACCACATATTGTGTTTACTGACGGAAGACAACGACAACCCAATCATAATACGACCACATACAGATCCCTCCAAGTGTATCAACGATCAAACACGCAGGTCGGACAGAGAGTTTTGTCGGACTTCACACCGACAAATGTCCGATAAATGTCCGACCAAATTGTCCGACAAATGTCCGACCAAATCCTCCCAGGTCGGAGTGAGAGTCTCCACTCTCAGATAGTTAAACTGTAAACAGGAAACGTCCCCAAATTCTGCTAACCAATAAATTTGTGCATAAAGAAACATGCGTATCATAGTAAAGCTGAAGTAAATGAGTGATATACAGTGGTACGGAAAGTATAGATATGTTAACGGCTGTCACGGGCGATATATACAATAATTTCCATGAATAAAATGTATTAACATGCAGTACCCATGTTTTAAGTGCACTAGAAGTGAATGTTAATATATCCCTTTGTACTCGCGACAATCGATGCCAGGCCCTTTCACTTGCTGCAGACAGTTGCCGGTGTTACATACTAATTTTTCCCCCTACTCATTTTCCCCCCCGGAAAAATGAGTATATACTAGTTTTTCCCCCGGAAAGATCAGTATATACTCATTTTTCCCCCCGGAAAGATCAGTATATACTCATCTTTCCCCCTGATTTTTAGGGGGGAAATTTGAGTATATACTGAAGTTTCCCCCTCATACTCAATTCTCCCCCTTTGCACTGATAGACTATACAAGGGCAATAACTCCTATAAGGGGTCTACCCTATGGAGACTTTTGTAGAGCTTTTGATGCTGAAGAAGGAAGATCACCTCTATTTTTCTCTATATGTAATACTTTTTGAAATATTAGCCAATGACTGCAGTTTGACCCCTATGTTCTATTTTTAGCCATGGCGGCCATGTTTTTTCATCGACGGATATATAATTCACAAACTATAGTCTGCACACCCTAAGGATCATTCATACCAAGTTTGGTTAAATTATGTTCAATGGTTCTCAAGAAGAATATCAAAATGTAAAAAGTTAACGAACGGACGGAAGGACGACGAACGCAATGTGATGGCAAAAGCTCACCCTGACTTTTAATCAGGTGAGCTAAAAAGAGGGGTTTCAGTCTAACTTTTGCCGAATTTCACGGATTTTTCAAAATTTGCCGGAACCCCCCCTGGATCCGCCAATGGTTATCTGTTAATTTATTCTTAAGAATTTCAACTGTTTACAGTACACCGAGACACAACATAATTAGCTTTAAACTAAACAAACTATTTTGAGGTAGCTTGTTTGTTTGTAATCGATCATTTTAAATAAAGATCAGTAACTATAGAATGGCAGTGTCCATCAATGACACATAACTATGAATGATACAATTATTAGTTCTACTGTCAGAGTGTGGATTTGTTTTACCGAACATAATTATACCAATTTATCATATTATGTTCGTTTCAAATGATGAACTAAACGGTAACAGTATTCTCTAAATTAAACTACTACTATGAGGGGGGAAGGACCCTTTTCAGGGCTTCGGGATGGTGTTTTTTTAAGCTCGAGAATTCGGGATTCGGGATTGAAATTTTATTATATTCGGGACTTCTGGATTTCAAGTTTTTTAGTTCGGGACTAAGGGAATTTCAAGTTTTTTAGTTCGGGGATTCGGGGTCAGGCCCCCTCCTAACCCCCTCTACTATATCAGCACAACTATTTTTTGCTTCGTTTCATGATCAAATTATTATAAAATTGAGCCATCTTGATAAATGCGTTTGCCTCCATCTTTTTTGATTGATCTACCGAAAGTGGTAGCACTATAATACCATATTCACACGTATTCCGGATTGAAATCGAATCATTAAATCGAATTTAAATCCGTTATAATTGTCGTATCGGATTTGAAATCAGTTAGCGTTCGCATATGGTCAACCAATGCGTAATTGTTCGTCTGCATTGAATTTATCTGTGGTTTGCATATTGACTAGAAATTGTACTGAGGGATCTGGTGTTTGTCTAGATCGGATGAGGGATTGTTTCTGATTCGTCAACAAATGGTCACCAGGAGACATTGGAAACATTGTTAGTTTTTCAATAATCTTTTTTCAAGAACCACTGAAGCGATGGTATGGAAACGTGATTTGTATGTTCATTTTAAGGTCCTTGACAGGTCTTGTTACTTTTTGAGCCCATCGGAAATTCAAAATCGTTGCCAGCGGAGGTCAAAGTTTGCTTTGAAACCATATGTAAAGCAACATTTTCATGGTCTACTTGAAAAACACTGAACAGAATTTAACCACACTTGGCAGAGGTGTTCACTATTATGTCCTACGAAAGTGTTGTTACTTTTCATGCCGATTCGTTAAAAAATGAATAAAAGAAGATTGTGTCTGAGGACACGGAGTTCTCCGCTTTCAGCTAAGTGGGCCTAACTTCCAAGCCGTATATGGGATCTGGCTGAAATTGAACTTGACCTGCATATTATGGTTGTAAACATTGTCTTGAAATTTCAGAGTCCTTAACAGGTGATAATGGTTTTTATGCCGATCGGAAATTCAAAATGGTCGACAGCGAAGGTCAAAATTGCTTTGAAAACCTATGAATTACATTTTCGTAATCTCATTGAGAACCACTGAACATAATTTAACCAATTTAACTTTGAGGGTGTTCACTATGAGGTACTACACAAGTGTTGTTTCTTTGGTGCAGATCGATAGGAGACTTTGAACATTCTGATTAATCGATTTTCAAGAACCACTGAAGGCATTGTCGGGGGAAATTTATTAAAGTAGTCGTCTTCCTCACTACCTTTCTCACCCTTCCTCTCCATCCTCTTCCTCACTGCCTCTCTCTCTCCTTCCTCACCCTCATTCCTCTCCATCCTCCTCCTCACTACCTCTCTCCCTCCTTCCTTCCCATCCTCCTCCTCACTACCTCTCTCCCTCCTTCCTCTTCTCTACTTCTCTCCCTCCTTGCTCTCCTCTTCTTACTACCTCTCTCCCTTCTTCCTCTCCTTCCTACTCACTGCCTCTCTCCCTCCTTTCTCTCAATCCTCCTCACTACTTCTCCTCCCTCATTCCTCTCCATCGACTTCCTCACTACCTCTCTCCCTTCTTCCCCTCCTTCCTACTCACTACCTATCTCCCTCCTCCTCCTCCTCCCTCATTCCTCTCCATCCTCCTCCTCACTACCTCTCTCCCTCCTTCCTTCCCATCCTCCTCCTCACTACCTCTCTCCCTCCTTCTTCCTCTTCTCTACTTCTCTCCCTCCTTGCTCTCCTCTTCTTACTACCTCTCTCCCTTCTTCCTCTCCCTCCTACTCACTGCCTCTCTCCCTCCTTCCTCTCAATCCTCCTCCTCACTACTCCTCCCTCATTCCTCTCCATTCACTTCCTCACTACCTATCTCCCTCCTTCCTCAGTCATCCTCACTACCTCTCTCCCTCCTTCCTCTTCTCTACTTATCTCCCTCCTTGCTCTCCTCTTCTTACTACCTCTCTCCCTTCTTCCTCTCCTTCCTACTCACTACTTCTCCTCCTTCATTCCTCTCCATCGACTTCCTCACTACCTCTCTCCCTTCTTCCTCTCCTTCCTACTCACTGCCTATCTCCCTCCTCCTCCCTCATTCCTCTCCATCCATCCTCCTCACTACCTCTCTCTCTCCTTCCTCACCCTCATTCCTCTCCATCCTCCTCCTCACTACCTCTCTCCCTCCTTCCTTCCCATCCTCCTCCTCACTACCTCTCTCCCTCCTTCTTCCCTTCTCTACTTATCTCCCTCCTTGCTCTCCTCTTCTTACTACCTCTCTCCCTTCTTCCTCTCCTTCCTACTCACTGCCTCTCTCCCTCCTTTCTCTCAATCCTCCTCCTCACTACTTCTCCTCCCTCATTCCTCTCCATCAACTTCCTCACTACCTATCTCCCTTCTTCCTCTCCTTCCTACTCACTGCCTCTCTCCCTCCTCCTCCTCCCTCATTCCTCTCCATCCATCCTCCTCACTACCTCTCTCCCTTCTTCCTCTCAGTCATCCTCACTACCTCTCTCCCTCCTTCCTCTCAGTCATCCTCACCACCTCTCCATCCTTCACTCCTTTCAATCCGCCACCTCATTACCTCTCTTCTCTTTCCTGTAATATTATCATCCACCTCATTACCTCTGTCTTTCTTCCGTCTCCATCCTCCTTATTAACTCTTCCTAATTACCTTCTCCGTATACTTTTCTCCTCCGTCGTCATCATCATCCTCCTTATTACCTCCTCCTCACTACTTCTCTTCTCCTCGTTTACCTTTGTCACTTCGTCCTTTCTATCCTCTTCCTTCAAATTTCCTCTTCAATACCTGTTTCACTACTTCCTCATCATTATCCTCCTCACTATCTCCATCCTTTTCCATATTGACTCCCTCCCTAATTCCTCCCCATCATCCTCCTTATTTTATACCTCTAGTATCTCTCCTTCCTCCCCATCATCTTTTTACCATTCTCCCTCCGTCCTCTCTATCCTTCTCATTATATTCCTTCCTTCCTGCCCTCTTCCTCATACCTGTCAGCTGTGCCTTCCAGCACTTAGCAAACTTGAGTTTTTCTCACTTGCACTAAGGAAGATCGCTTTATCACTCAAGTGTTTTTCCCATCCTTTCCTCCTACCTCCTTATCCGTTCTCACTCCATGTTCATGCTTGCCTTAGTTATTACTATCATCATTGTTGATACCCTCTTTCGTCCACATTTAACTATTATGTCTTCCACCATATACATGTATATAAGTGTACACAAGAAAAACCCTATTAAAATAGGAGAGGGGAAAAACTAGTATGAGGGGAAAAATGAGTATGTGTTAACACATACTTGGATTTCCGGGGGGAAAATTCAGTATATACTCATTTTTCCGGGGGGAAATCTCGGTATATACTCATTTTTCCGGGGGGAAAACTGAGTATATACTAATTTTTCCGGGGAGAAAAATGAGTATGGGGGAAAAATGAGTATGTAACACCGGTTTACGATATCGGGTGCGTTTGCTCTTTTACGTGTTTTCCAAATGTAGGGCGAACGAACCCGGGTAAATAATTCTAATTTATACATTTATTTCTTTAAAGGCAAAATTGGATTAAAATTATTTAGTAAAATTTAAGCTTTATTTTGTTCATGGCGAATGGGTCATAAATCCGTAAATCCCGTTTTTTTCTTCTTGAAAATGGACAGTCTGCGGAGTCCTGATATAGGTGAAATAATATTTTATTGGTGTATTCTACGGGGTTTTTTTTTTTACAGTTTACCTGTCAAAACATCACCCATCTCAGCATGTTGTCGCATCGTGCATTCATGATATACAAATACACCTATCACAGGTGTGAAAAAAAACGTTGCTCAAGACTCTTTTTACTAAGACTTATAAACATAGATAACTATTCTACGTTTTCGATTTTCAAGCCGTCTTCCAATTTATTTGTACTTAAAAAATAAATTTATATCTTTTTTCTTATATATGTGTATAAATATCTTAATAAAATAAATACATTTACGGTGAGAAATTATTATACGTCATGATATCGTTATTTAGGTAAATACTTATTAGACAGATTTTTTTTAAAACCATTTTTGTCTTTTTAATTGATAACTGACCCAAGCTAAATAAATGAAATGTGACTTAATGTGTTAATTATATAAATCCTTGCCTTCTATAAATTTTAATTTCTTATCTAATTCTTATTCTTATTTAACAATATGGTCAGGTTGTTATTTTCATTGAATGGCTTCCCAGTAGGGTCTCTTCCTGTATATTGGTGACAACTGACTGCTAATGCATGACAAACAATTTTAATCAGCCATCATTATCATGAAATACATTTTTTAATCTTTATTTTGATGATGGCACCTAATTCCAATCACCTAATCCAAATTAGTATAGTAGAGTAGTACCGTATTTTACGGACGATAAATCTAGATAAAAATGACGATTTTGTTCACAGTACAAAAAATGTATACCTTTATTTTGCTGTAGGTTTATTTCTGAATAAGAAGACTCGTATCATCGATGTTCTTGGTGTTATTTTTTTTTTAAATAAAGCAATAAAAGTATACTAACAGGGGGGTGCAATTCTGGGGATAAAATATTCAACATTCGAAAAAATAAATATTCAATGATTGAAGTGTTATCGAAAATCAGTTCAATATTGTATTTTATAATAAAATATATACTATAAAAAATGTATCTTGTTGAAAAAAATCACAGGGTGGATCGATTTACAATATAAAATTATTATCACAAAATATCTAAATATAGCTGTAGCTTTCCATCAAACACGAGCATGCGCACGTGATTGTAGTTAAAAATGGCGGTTGCAATACATCTCACAGTGAACGTGTAGAACAAGCTTTTTATACTAAATATACTGGAAAATAATTTATATCAATTTCGTTACTTAATCGATATTTTATTGCAATAATTTATATGAGGCTATGGGTGTTTAAACGTCACTTTTCAACAATATTTCAGTTATATATTGACCTTTGAGCTACCTTTCCTGGCGCGAATATGTTGCAAGGTAGAAATACACTAGCTAGGGTATTTACGTAAACGGACATTCTACATACCGGAAAGAAAGTACGCTTACAAATATGCATCGATCACAAAATGGTTGACATGTTCACCTCGAGAAATGTAAAAAAAATCTTTAAATATCCACTCTCACGTCGGACTTAGAGAGTGTTGACTCTCAAATTAAATTTACTTCAATGATTGCAAATGTACCTACAAACAAATAGTAATAAAAAACAACAACATTAAATAGAATTAATTATAATTGTTCTCCCACTGGCACCTGGAAATTTGTGTCGACAAGATGTTCCTTCCATTATTGACACCTGTAACCTGAGCTAATTAATTCATATCAAGCTGGCTGTAATACCTAGTCCAATACACATATTGCCGTCACAGATGAACAAGAATAGGGACTTGAAATATTTGTAAACGGAATATTGTGTAACTTTAGCCGGTGATTTTTGCATCCGTTATTTCACCTTTATATGGATATCACACTCCGAAAGAATTATTTCTTATTCATTCATGTACACAGCCTTACCGGCCTCATTGACTGTTTTAAGTGACAACAAATTTTTTTTTTTTAAATCGTCAGTGATTTCTCCAAACAAACAAAGTCAAAACGCAAACTTAAAGGGATATTGTCTACCAGCTGCGTAATTTTTTCATACCCAAAATTATTGTCGATTTCCGTACTGACCTTCATAAAATGAAGATTAAACACCGAATTATTGATGAATACGCCCCGAAACGTTGTTTTTTCGACTAAAAAAGCTGACCATCGTTACCGGAAGCTAATTAATTATGCACTGACCTGGGCGAGGCCAACTCTATTTATTTATCTATTTTTATGTCAGTAGCCCGGATGCTGCAGCATGGATATTGAGGTAAGTTTCTATAAAAGTTGGGGAAAAAAGCTATTTGCGAACCGATTGTATCTAAAAGACGTAGAATAAATAATTTCTGTATCAGGAATAGATTTTCTTTGATGAAAACTACATGCCTTAACAGATTCAGCCGATATTTCCACGATAACCATTGAAAACATGCCAGGAGGCACCCTATGGCGACAAGCTCAACTACGTATTTTCGATCGGAAATTTTTGCCGGCATTAAAAATAACTAAATTAGTTTTTTTCTTTTTATAAGTTATGAAGTTGTTCCCCGAGATTTTGATACACGTGTTAAATTAATTTATTTTAGCCAGTTTACCGACAATATGAAAACAGAGACATACATGTAGAACACAGTGAAATACATGTCTGATGAAAACGAATGACGTAGCCAGTGTTGTTTTATTTCTTAATCGACTGGAATGTTTCAGAGAAATTTCGGCTGGATTAGAAACAAAAGAGACCTTACTTCTAGTTCCACAAGACAGTTGCTGCAAAATAATATGGGACTGACCATTTACCTTGAAGGGGGCTATGTCACGTAGAAATGTTTTTTTTCAGACGCCACAGAAATCATATTTTCTTATTTTCCAATCTAATTAAAACAAGGTGAACTGTGATCTAATTCTCACTTATGATACCCCTGCCACTTCCCATGATATGGGGTACCTATATGAAGCTTGTGACCAAATACCAGATTTCTGCCATCAATAGTTGTTGAGAAAAATGTGCATATATGTTCAATGTGGATAAAAACCAACTAAGTCGGCAAACAGGAAGTAGGAATCTGATGGTTCCAAAAACGCTTCCCACATTATGGCATACCTATGTGAAGCTTGTGACCAAATATCAGATTTCTGCCATCAATAGTTGCTGAGAAAAATGTGACGAAAAATATTTTGGAAGGACGGACGGACAGAGGTAAAACAGTATACCCCCTCCCCCTTCGGGGAGCGGGGGTATAATTAGATCTAAAATAGGGAGCAAGTGCGTAGATCTAATTTTAATTGGATTGGCGAAGTGCTGGAATAATTTTTTTTTCTTCAAAATTTTGTATACGATTATACTGTGAAAATGGCAAGTATATGATTATACTGTGAAAATGTCAAGTCGGAATATATTTTTTTCTCCTGTCCAGCCAAATTTTTTTCTTCAAGATTCAGAATCAAAATAATTTTTAGGAAAAAAACCATAAAATTAAAATTGAATAGCTCGAGGGGTAAATTGATAAAAAAAAATTTGCAAGACCAAAATGGTTCTCCCATATACCAACAAAAAAACGAAATAAAACTGTGGTCATAAGAAAGTCCCACGTGAAAATCTTTCCTTCCAAAATAAGACTTTTTTTATTTCTCTAAACTGAATTTGTGCAAACTATTTCACTTATAATGAATTATATTTCTTTTTTAAATAAAGCTCATTTTTATAGATGAATGTATAACCATCTGTCTTTACTCTGTTTTTATTAAATCTCTTGTCTTTATTACAGGACTTTGATCTGATTGTCCTTGATGAGGAAGTGTTGGGGGTTGCTAGAATGTTTCGAGAGGAACTTGTAGTAATGCCCCATGACGAGGTTTACAACAGATCCAATAGGTATGCAGCCTACCGCCAGTATACCATTTGGGCACATGGCCGACTTGGAGCTGGGGTCAGACGTGTGATCCCAAGCTGTTGTACTTGGAAAATTAGGGACAAATATCCTGATCTATATGGACAATACAAGGGTTTCATTCCTAGACGATTTAATTAAAACTTGTTCATGAAATATTTTGTATTTTATCCCATATACCCTAATGATAAAGTTTACCACTTGCTTCCCTATGGTCGGTGGTTGTCTGGGTACTCTGGTTTCCTCCACCACTAAAACTGGTCGCCATGATATAGCTGAAATATTGCTGAAAGTGGCGTTAAAACACCAAAAATAAAAAATAAATCAACCCTAATGAGTTGTTAATTTCACAAGTTGGTCAGTTGGAATTGTAAATTTAATTTGAAAGTTTTGCCATCTTATTATTATTTTTTGTTCTATCAGCACTGACAACTTCTTCTAAAATGGACTGACAGTCTTTTATATAATTCAAAACCAAACTTGGCAGAGATGTTTTCTATGAGGTCCTACACAAGAGTTGTTACTTTTGTGCAGATTCGTCAAAAAACATGGCCACCATGTGACTTTGAAAATTCTGATTGGTCGATTTTCAAGAAACTTCTTCTCAAGAACCGCTGAAGGGATTGAATTGAAATCTGGTATATATGTTCCTATGAATGTCTTTAACATGTGTTGTTACTGTTTGCGCCATTTGAAAATTCAAAATGGCCACCAGCGGAGGTCAAAGTTTGCATTGAAACCCTATGGGAAACAACATTTTCATCTTCTTCTTGAGAACAGCCGAACAGAATTTTACCAAACTTGGCAGAGATGTTTCTTGTGAGGTCCTAAAGAGTTGTCCTGGTTTGTACTTACTAGACCAACACACTGAGTGTTATCATTATTGTGCATTGGACAATTTGTAATGCCCATTATCCCGACTTGGGTACTTTTCTGCTCTAAATGTGCAGAACTTCTGTCAGACCAGGAAAAACAAAGAGTGACAATCTAAATTTATTTTATGCGACAATATAGTCAATTGTTTTGTCTTGGTCTTCAAATCTGGATTTCTGAGATGCTACAATATCATCCCGAGTTGGAGGTTGTGGAATTGGTGCAAGATAGACCGAGATTCTTCTGGGATCATCTACTTCCAACTGCACACGTTAATTCATTCCTTCATTATCTTGCAGTCTCATACAAATGATGACCCTTAATAGTCTTGGAACATAGGAATATGACTTGTCAGCTTTAACAGGCTGCACAGACCATCTAGCTGTCTTTTTGTTGTAACTTCTCTGCCACCTGAAGTAGAAAAATACTTACAATGTAATTCACAAGAATAAAACAATAGAGATTATGATCTATGGAGCCCTAACTTTCAATTCAAGATGAATATCTCGAATGTATAGTGAATGAGCAACTAAACATATCATTACAAGTCCACTTTATGAAGGATTTGAGTGATTAGTAGACAGATTTTAGGTTGTGGTCATCCCTCAAGAAGTTCTACGGCAGGCATCACGAGCTGGTCAATGGTTACAGGGTGTCTGTTACCCAAATCAGACCTGATCTTCATTTGTTGTTGATGTCTTTCCCTTCATCGGATGGGACTTCTACCAGACTTGACCATGGACAACGCAGCGGGTTTGCGACTTTCGATTGACCCTTCTGGAAGCCTATGATCAAATATCAGATTGCTGCCATAAATAATTACTGAGAAAAATGTTATGAACATCTTGGGACAAACGGACGGACAGAGGTAAAACAGTATACCTACCCCTTTCCAGTGGAGCGGGGGTATAATAAAGCTCCTATGACATATGATCATGCATGGTTCTGTTATTAGGACAAAATTTCAAGTATGTAAGTTACAACTGAAACATATGAAATTAACATGACAAACCTTAGAGTGAAGTTGAGGCTAGGTTCAAAATCTCCATCGTCAGAATCATCACCAACATCACTGCCCTCTTCAGTAATATCTATTGAGAGACTGTAAGAATAAAAAATAATTGTTTATTACAGTGTATGTGTATAATATCGAAACAAATTTTGCTATATGGTTCTGATGTGCAGCTGTATAACGAAAAAGCTTTTCAAAATAATATTAAATCTTTATACATCTATCCAGCACACATCTACACAACACAATATAAAGAGACAAAATTACATCAAAGTTCCAGGAAAATATTTGGTGCGCCAGACGTGCGTCAATTCTGTCCCAGTTTGGTTTCATTCCCGTAAGTAGCTAAGGAGGACTGGCCATTTCAGCTTGTGGATTGATGAAAATGTAACGATGACGCAGAAGCCAACATGATCCCTATATAATATAGCTACTAGTAGTATCACTATGCAAGCCACAATAATTAATAGGAAACTGTTATACAAGTGACTGTGTTGAACAATATTGACAATGTTACCTATAAACATAATGTAGAATATGTCTAATCTTTAACAAAATGAACATACTCAAATGGGTTCACAAATGAACTCGATTTCTCCAGTTTCATCCGTTTCTTTGAAATGTGATGGCTGCTCATTTCTTCTACTCTAGAATTACCTTGGTCAGAATATCTAAATCAAAAGTACAAATATCAATCACTACAAAATCACATTTGTCTGAAATTACCAGTTTTAGTAGTAATTTGCCTAAAAAATTTAGATAATTTTACAAAAACCTGCATGATTTTAACACAGACATGGGCCATCGGTCTACTGTTAAATTCACACACTGTGAAACATGCAAATTGCTATGGATCTTCACATTATTTCTTAAAAATCTTGTTTATTAATCATACTTACAAGATCCAAACTAAACAAGGGCAAAGCGTGGCATATCCCCTCACCTAAAAATTTGACCTGGTGACCTTGACCTTTGACTTTGAAAATCAATAGGGTTCCAGATTCTCTTAAGGACTAAGTATGTACCAAGCCTGGTCAAAATCCATTGAAGGATGTTGATTCTAGAGTGTTCACAAGGATGTTACACGGTAAAATTTTGACCCGGTTATCTTGACCTTTGACCTATAAGGCCATGACCTTGAAAATCAATAGAGTTTCGGCTATCTTAAGGACTAAGTATGTACCAAGTTTTGTCAAAAATCCATTGAAGGATGTTGATTCTAGTGTTCACAAGGATGTTATGCGGTAAACATTTTAGCCTGTGACCTTGATCTTTGACATATGACCTTGAAAATCAATAGGGTTCCAGATTCTCTTAAGGATTAAGTATGTAACAAGTTTGGTCAAAATCCATTAAAGGATGTTGATTCTAGAGTGTTCACAAGGATGTTACGCAGTAAAAATTTGACCCTGTGACCTTGACCTTTGACCTTGAAAATCAATAGGGTTTCAAATTCTCTTAAGGACTAAGTATGTACCACGTTTGGTCAAAATCCATTGAAGGATGTTGATTCTAGAGTGTTCACAAGGATGTGACGGACGGTAGCGTTACTATATCCCTTCGCAACTTCGTTGGCGAGGGGATAAAAAGCAGTTCAAATGACAATTCTTTAAATAGAAAGCCTTTATATGAAAAATACATATTGATTTCCCTCTATCATGTCTATGTTGATAATTCTAAGATAGTAAAGTATAATTTTGGCTCCCTGAACTAAAAATTATGTCCAAAATTGTTGAAATGTAGTAAAAAACTAGTTAATGTAATGTTTTTAGAATAGTCAAGAAATAAACTTGGTTTGCATAAGGAAATTGAAAACGATTTTCATTTAGTCATAGTCTAAAATATGCAGTTCAGGACATTTCAGTAAAATTTTATAGTCACATATATAGAAAAGTTTCTGAAACTTGCAAATTTCTATGGATCTTCATATTATTTTTTAAAAACCTTGTTTATGTATCATACTTACAGGATCCAAACTAAAAATGCTACTGAAATGACACTTATTTAAATGGAAAGCTTTTTATATAAAAGATACATACGGATTTTCCACTATGGTAATAATTCACAGACAGGAAGATATAATTTTGGCTCCCATAACAAAATGTTATGTTCAAACTTGTTGAAAGTACTTTTAACCTTATTTATGTAATGTATTTCCAGTACCCAAGATATGAACTTGTTTGCATAAAGGAATTAAAATGATTTTCATTTAGCCATGGTCTAAAATATGCATTTTAGGACATTTCTGAAATTTTCAGTAAACTTTTGTAGTCATATATAAAAAAAGTTCTGAAACTTGAAAATTTCAATGGATATTCATATCATTTCTTCAAAACCTTGTTTATAATTATATATTATACTTACAGGATCCAAACTAAAAGTGCAATTGAAATGAAGCTTCTTTAAATAGAAAGCTTTTATTTGAAAAATACATACTGATTTTCCATTATAGTGATAATTCGCAGAAAGTAAGGTATATACTTTTGGTTCCCAAAACTAAGTTTCTTGTCCAAGTTGTTGAAATTTGATAAAATTAAAAGCCTAATTATATGTTGTATATCAAAGAAATAAATTTGCTTGAATAAAAAGAACTTTATAGGGTTTTCATTAAGCCATGTACAGTTTTAATTCTTGCATTAAAAATGAATTGATTCGATATTTCTTTTTAAATTGATAATAATAAACTGCATTGTCATTGATATCATTTTTGCACTCCCATTTCCCCTTTGCTGGCCTCTTAAAATTTGTGTTTGTTTACCTCGCAAATACGGCCGTTTTATGCTACTCATTGACAATAATTTGCTGTTGCCAGGTGCAAAATTAAATATATTGATTAATATCTACCGAAAATGATCATAGGCATCATCATAAATTCATAAAATATGAAAAACGATTGAGAAAAGAAGGCAACATGCTCGGCTTACCTATCAACAATAATCAAGCACTTCCTTGAGTTCGCTCCATCCAACGGCAACGGTCCAACTGATCCCCTACATATATCCTGCATTTGTTCCATTTGGAAGATACTTCACTTCTATTCCTCTTTATCTCTGAATCCGTCAAAGTCCGCTTTCTTCCACGCGTTGACAGTTTCTCTTTTGCCCAAGAACCACATGTTGTTTATTGTTTCTAAACAGTGCGCATGCTCAAGACGTGTTCACATAGAAGGCCATATGAATAGATTTGAATATTGTCATCCGGACAATAATTCTTTTTTGGGTCTTTTTTGTCAAAAAATCGTATCTTTTGCAACATAACTCGGTGTTAATCTTCATTTTATGAAGGTCAGTACGGAAATCGACAATAATTTTGGGTATGAAAAAATTACGCAGCTGGTAGACAATATCCCTTTAAGTCGAGAAATCCAAGCCAGGGCTGGACTTGCCGTATATAATTTTAAAGTTTAGATTTCGGAAAAGTTACGATATTTCTAGCAATCCGATTATAATCGTAAAATTTAAATGTACTAGAAAGATCTATTAAAATTAAACAGATTAAAGAAACACAAACGGTGTAACTCGAAATTATTGTACAATTCTTTGATTATGAGGTGCTCCTATGCATCGAACGACTGTTGTGCCCGAGCGTGACAAATATTGACCTTGGAGCTACCTTTCCTGGCGAGAATATGGTGCAAGGTAAAAATACACTAGGGTATTTACGTACCCGCACATTTTACACACCGGAAAGAAAGTACGCTTACAAATACGCATCGATCACAAAATGTTTGACATATTCACCTCGAGAAATGTAAAAAAAATTCTTTTAATATCCACTCTCACGTCCGACCAAAATGTCCGACCAAGACCAAAATGTCCGACCAAAATGTCCGACCAAAACCAAAATGTCCGACTAAATAGTCGGACTTAGAGAGTGTTGACTCTCAAATTTGTCGGACATTTTGGGTGGAATATGTCGGACCTGAGTGTTTGATCGTTGATACACTTGGTGTGTACTGTATTGTGCTTACTGACGGACGACAACAACGACAACCCAATCATAACACGACCGCATAGTGTGCTTACTGACGGACGACAACAACGACAACCCAATCATAACACGACCACATATTGTGTTTACTGATGGAAGACAACGACAACCCAATCATAATACGACCACATATTGTGTTTATTGACGGAAGACAACGACAACCCAATCATAATACGACCACAAATTGTGTTTACTGACGGACGACAACGACAACCCTATCATAATACGACCACGTATTGTGTTTACTGACGGAAGACAACAACGACAACCCAATCATAATACGACCATATATTGTGTTTACTGACGGAAGACAACGACAACCCAATCATAACACGACCACATATTGTGTTTACTGACGGAAGACAACGACAACCCAATCCTAATACGACCACATATTGTGTTTACTGACGGACGACAACAACGACAACCCAATCATAATACCACCACATATTGTGTTAACAGACGGAAGACAACAACGACAACCCAATCATAACACGACCACATATTGTGTTTACTGACCGACGACAACGACAAACCAATCATAATACGACCACATATTGTGTATACTGACGGAAGACAACAACGACAACCCAATCATAACACGACCACATATTGTGTTTACTGACGGAAGACAACGACAACCCAATCATAATACGACCACATATTGTGTTTACTGACGGACGACAACAACGACAACCCAATCATGATACGACCACATATTGTGTTTACTGACGGACGACAACAACGACAACCCAATCATAATACGATCACATATTGTGTTTACTGACGGAAGACAACAACGACAACCCAATCATAATACGACCACATATTGTGTTTACTGACGGAAGACAACAACGACAACCCAATCATAACACGACCGCATATTGTGTTTACTGACGGACGACAACAACGACAACCCAATCATAACACGACCACATATTGTGTTTACTGACGGAAGACAACGACAACCCAATCATAATACAACCACATATTGTGTTTACCAACGGAAGACAACGATAACCCAATCATAATACGACCACAAATTGTGTTTACTGACGGACGACAACGACAACCCAATCATAATACGACCACAAATTGTGTTTACTGACGGAAGAAAACAACGACAACCCAATCATAATACGACCATATATTGTGTTTACTGACGGAAGACAACGACAACCCAATCATAACACGACCACATATTGTGTTTACTGACGGAAGACAACGACAACCCAATCCTAATACGACCACATATTGTGTTTACTGACGGACGACAACAACGACAACCCAATCATAATACCACCACATATTGTGTTAACAGACGGAAGACAACAACGACAACCCAATCATAACACGACCACATATTGTGTTTACTGACCGACGACAACGACAAACCAATCATAATACGACCACATATTGTGTATACTGACGGAAGACAACAACGACAACCCAATCATAATACGATCACATATTGTGTTTACTGACGGAAGACAACAACGACAACCCAATCATAATACGACCACATATTGTGTTTACTGATGGACGACAACAACGACAACCCAATCATAATACGACCACATATTGTGTTTGCTGACGGAAGACAACAACGACAACCCAATCATAACTCGACCACATATTGTGTTTACTGACGGAAGACAACGACAATCCAATCATAATACGACCAACTATTGTGTTTACTGACGGAAGACAACAACGACAACCCAATCATAATACGACCACATATTGTGTTTACTGACGGAAGACAACGACAACCCAATCATAATACGACCACATATTGTGCTTACTGACGGACGACAACAACGACAACCCAATCATAACACGACCGCATATTGTGTTTACTGACGGACGACAACAACGACAACCCAATCGTAACACGACCACATATTGTGTTTACTGATGGATGACAACGACAACCCAATCATAATAGGACCACATATTGTGTTTACTGACGGAAGACAACAACGACAACCCAATCATAATACCACCACATATTGTGTTTACTGATGGACGACAACAACGACAACCCAATCATAATACGATCACATATTATGTTTACTGACGGAAGACAACAACGACAACCCAATCATAATACGACCACATATTGTGTTTACTGATGGACGACAACAACGACAACCCAATCATAATACGACCACATATTGTGTTTGCTGACGGAAGACAACAACGACAACCCAATCATAACACGACCACATATTGTGTTTACTGACGGAAGACAACGACAATCCAATCATAATACGACCAACTATTGTGTTTACTGACGGAAGAAAACAACGACAACCCAATCATAATACGACCACATATTGTGTTTACTGACGGAAGACAACGACAACCCAATCATAATACGACCACATATTGTGCTTACTGACGGACGACAACAACGACAACCCAATCATAACACGACCGCATATTGTGTTTACTGACGGACGACAACAACGACAACCCAATCGTAACACGACCACATATTGTGTTTACTGATGGATGACAACGACAACCCAATCATAATAGGACCACATATTGTGTTTACTGACGGACGACAACGACAACCCAATCATAATACGACCACTTATTGTGTTTACTGATGGACGACAACAACGACAACCCAATCGTAACACGACCACATATTGTGTTTACTGATGGATGACAACGACAACCCAATCATAATAGGACCACATATTGTGTTTACTGACGGACGACAACGACAACCCAATCGTAACACGACCACATATTGTGTTTACTGATGGATGACAACGACAACCCAATCATAATAGGACCACATATTGTGTTTACTGACAGACGACAACGACAACCCAATCATAATACGACCACTTATTGTGTTTACTGACGGAAGACAACAACGACAACTCAATCATAATACGACCATATATTGTGTTTACTGACGGAAGACAACGACAACCCAATCATAACACGACAACATATTGTGTTTACTGACGGAAGACAACGACAACCCAATCATAATACGACCACATATTGTGTTTACTGACGGACGACAACAACGACAACCCAATCATAATACGACCACATATTGTGTTTACTGACGTAAGACAACGACAAGCCAATCATAATACGACCACATATAGTGTTTACTGACGGAAGACAACAACGACAACCCAATCATAATACGACCACATATTGTGTTTACTGATGGACGACAACAACGACAACCCAACCATAATACGACCACATATTGTGTTAACTGACGGACGACAACAACGAAAACCCAATCATAACACGACCACATATTGTGTTTACTGACGGAAGACAACGACAACCCAATCATAATACGACCACATATTGTGTTTACTGACAGCACAGCCATAATACAACCAAACACATCTCGGGACCTGGACATCTCGGTACTGACTTGGACATCTCGGTACTCGGTCCTGGACATTTCGGTCCTGACCTGGACATCTCGGTACTCGGTACTCGGTACTGGACAGTTCGGGATTTGGATGAGACAATATTCCTTATTGACCACAATTGTTTGGTCCTTATTAATTGTCAATATTTTTGTACTAGTAGTTCTTTAATATATATGAACCAAAGGTTTTTTTGATAATTCCAGTGTAGATCGATTCCGGAGATCGTTGTTTTAGTATATATTGATTTTTATTTATATTTTCATTATTTTGACCTTTCCTTCAGATTATCTGATATCCCCGATGTATGAAAGTTCGTCACCCTAACGATTCTTCTATAATTTGTAGTGGCGTTACCAATTATGCTATGTGTGTTCGTGTGAGTAATCAAATCAAATCAAAATCAAATCAAAAAAGTTTTTTTTAAAGTCGGTACATTTTATAACAATCAACATAAGCTCTCAAGAGCTTTTCAAACCGACATGCATAATAAATTACATAAATTAAATACAGCACAATAAAACATGTCATGCAATACAAAATTAAATACATATCCGGATAATATTTATGCATACATTTTTGTGTTTTGACCTCTGGACCTCCACAGCCAGTGCCTCTCTGTGTACTTATTGTCATAGGACCAGAAGTCAAAACACAAAATAGATGCCGACATTTATAGCACCCATTACACATACAAGTACATTCATGCAAATTTTAAGCAGTCTATAATCAATCAAATAAGCAAATTAACTCAAAACACATATAAAATATTCATGTACTTTTAAAACATATTCCAAAAATATTCTAAAAACATTTTAAAAATTTTCATGCATAAATAGCCAAGCACTAAAATAAATAAAGCACAAGTTAATTGAAAAGCATACAAAGTAAAATATTTATGTACTTCCTAAAACACACTCTAAAACATATCTTAAAAATATTCCAAAAATATTTGAAGAATACTTTAAAAATATTTTAAAAATATTCATGCAGAATAGCCAAGCACTAAAATAAAAAACTAAAATAAATTAAAGTTAAACTGAAAAGCAAGAAGGCAGCAGTAAGGCAAATTTCATGCAATGTCTATTCTAGAAAAAATTATACTAGCAGCAAGCATTGCAGCGGCACGAGTTGCCATTCCATGAGTTTATTAAATTTTTGAATTGATTAAAAGATGTTTGTGTTCTAAAGTGGTTTGGCAACTCGTTCCACAGTTTAGCAGCAGCATATCGAAAAGATTTTAGACCATACCTTGTTGTTCGTACTGAAGGGATTTCTGTAATGTTGTCGTACCTAAAACAATATTTAGTATCTTTAATTTTGATTAAGTCATGTAAATATGAAGGACTTTTTTTATGTAGAATTTTATAAACCTCAATGGCCATAGTTCTCAGTCTTCTCACTTTTAATGTTGGAAGTTTAGAGACTATTAACAATTTTTCATATGTACTATTATAATCATTATAAATAAATCTTAGTGCTCGCTCCTGAATTTTTTCTATTTTATTTGTATTGGCTTCACTACAAAAGTGCCATGAAAGTGGACAGAAGTTAAAGTTAGACAATATGAATGAATGATATATGGTTAATTTACCAATTTATTTAAATATTTACCTAGCCTTTTTAACACATTTAACTGCCTAGATGCTTTTTTACAAATGTTTGAAATATGAGAATTAAATTTAAGTTCAAAATCAATTGTAACCCCTAGTAAGTTTACTTCTTTTTCACATTTAATTTTATTTCCTGCTAAATCAAGTAACTGAGGAAATTGTCAGTGCTATCATTATACGACATTTCTTGATTTTCTGTCTATAATTTGGGGGGTTAGATAATATACAAAAGCGATAAAATTAGATAAAAAGGTCTTACCAGTGTTGCATAGTCTGTGCTGCCACTGTGAACACGGGTCACATTGCAAAACCTCATGTCTGAGATGGACATTGCTGCCACAATCTATGCATGGATACTCCATTTTGCAGTTTGAATCTCAAATTAGGCGGTAACCCTCGGTTTGGCAAATATTTCTCAAATAAAATTCAGCTTGTATCGTCTTATGAAGTCAAACAAAAGATTAAAGCATTGATCTATGATTAAAGAAATTAAATTTGGTAATTAAAGCTATCTAATTAAAACAGCTATGTAATCAAAACAGAAATGAAAATAATCATCCCGTTAAGTTTATCTGTGATTTATTGATAAAGGGACTTAGTTATCAAAGCAAAAGTTATTTACAAATATTAATGAATAGCCTCTTTGATGTGAATTTAATTAGATGATTAAAAAAAAAAACACAAAAATTTGTATAAACAACGTCTACAATGTACATGTAAAAAAAAAATTAAAAAAGTTTTTAAATTCAATCAAATTATTTTTATTATTCAGTACCGAAATAAACAACGTCTACATGTTAAAAAAAATCAAAAAAGTTTTTAAATTCAATCAAATTATTTTTATTATTCATTAACGAAATTTCCAGTACCGAGATGTCCAGTACCGAAATTTCCAGTACCGAGATGTCCAGCACCGAGTACCGAGATGTCCAGTACCGAGTACCGAGATGTCCTGATACCTAATCTGTTTACTGACGGAATACAACGACAACCCAATCATAATACGACCACATATTGTGTTTACTGACGGACGACAACAACGACAACCCAATCGTAACACGACCACATATTGTGTTTACTGATGGATGACAACGACAACCCAATCATAATAGGACCACATATTGTGTTTACTGACGGACGACAACGACAACCCAATCATAATACGACCACTTATTGTGTTTACTGATGGACGACAACAACGACAACCCAATCGTAACACGACCACATATTGTGTTTACTGATGGATGACAACGACAACCCAATCATAATAGGACCACATATTGTGTTTACTGACGGACGACAACGACAACCCAATCGTAACACGACCACATATTGTGTTTACTGATGGATGACAACGACAACCCAATCATAATAGGACCACATATTGTGTTTACTGACAGACGACAACGACAACCCAATCATAATACGACCACTTATTGTGTTTACTGACGGAAGACAACAACGACAACTCAATCATAATACGACCATATATTGTGTTTACTGACGGAAGACAACGACAACCCAATCATAACACGACAACATATTGTGTTTACTGACGGAAGACAACGACAACCCAATCATAATACGACCACATATTGTGTTTACTGACGGACGACAACAACGACAACCCAATCATAATACGACCACATATTGTGTTTACTGACGTAAGACAACGACAAGCCAATCATAATACGACCACATATAGTGTTTACTGACGGAAGACAACAACGACAACCCAATCATAATACGACCACATATTGTGCTTACTGATGGACGACAACAACGACAACCCAACCATAATACGACCACATATTGTGTTAACTGACGGACGACAACAACGAAAACCCAATCATAACACGACCACATATTGTGTTTACTGACGGAAGACAACGACAACCCAATCATAATACGACCACATATTGTGTTTACTGACAGCACAGCCATAATACAACCAAACACATCTCGGGACCTGGACATCTCGGTACTGACTTGGACATCTCGGTACTCGGTCCTGGACATTTCGGTCCTGACCTGGACATCTCGGTACTCGGTACTCGGTACTGGACAGTTCGGGATTTGGATGAGACAATATTCCTTATTGACCACAATTGTTTGGTCCTTATTAATTGTCAATATTTTTGTACTAGTAGTTCTTTAATATATATGAACCAAAGGTTTTTTTGATAATTCCAGTGTAGATCGATTCCGGAGATCGTTGTTTTAGTATATATTGATTTTTATTTATATTTTCATTATTTTGACCTTTCCTTCAGATTATCTGATATCCCCGATGTATGAAAGTTCGTCACCCTAACGATTCTTCTATAATTTGTAGTGGCGTTACCAATTATGCTATGTGTGTTCGTGTGAGTAATCAAATCAAATCTAAATCAAATCAAAAAAGTTTTTTTTAAAGTCGGTACATTTTATAACAATCAACATAAGCTCTCAAGAGCTTTTCAAACCGACATGCATAATAAATTACATAAATTAAATACAGCACAATAAAACATGTCATGCAATACAAAATTAAATACATATCCGGATAATATTTATGCATACATTTTTGTGTTTTGACCTCTGGACCTCCACAGCCAGTGCCTCTCTGTGTACTTATTGTCATAGGACCAGAAGTCAAAACACAAAATAGATGCCGACATTTATAGCACCCATTACACATACAAGTACATTCATGCAAATTTTAAGCAGTCTATAATCAATCAAATAAGCAAATTAACTCAAAACACATATAAAATATTCATGTACTTTTAAAACATATTCCAAAAATATTCTAAAAACATTTTAAAAATTTTCATGCATAAATAGCCAAGCACTAAAATAAATAAAGCACAAGTTAATTGAAAAGCATACAAAGTAAAATATTTATGTACTTCCTAAAACACACTCTAAAACATATCTTAAAAATATTCCAAAAATATTTGAAGAATACTTTAAAAATATTTTAAAAATATTCATGCAGAATAGCCAAGCACTAAAATAAAAAACTAAAATAAATTAAAGTTAAACTGAAAAGCAAGAAGGCAGCAGTAAGGCAAATTTCATGCAATGTCTATTCTAGAAAAAATTATACTAGCAGCAAGCATTGCAGCGGCACGAGTTGCCATTCCATGAGTTTATTAAATTTTTGAATTGATTAAAAGATGTTTGTGTTCTAAAGTGGTTTGGCAACTCGTTCCACAGTTTAGCAGCAGCATATCGAAAAGATTTTAGACCATACCTTGTTGTTCGTACTGAAGGGATTTCTGTAATGTTGTCGTACCTAAAACAATATTTAGTATCTTTAATTTTGATTAAGTCATGTAAATATGAAGGACTTTTTTTATGTAGAATTTTATAAACCTCAATGGCCATAGTTCTCAGTCTTCTCACTTTTAATGTTGGAAGTTTAGAGACTATTAACAATTTTTCATATGTACTATTATAATCATTATAAATAAATCTTAGTGCTCGCTCCTGAATTTTTTCTATTTTATTTGTATTGGCTTCACTACAAAAGTGCCATGAAAGTGGACAGAAGTTAAAGTTAGACAATATGAATGAATGATATATGGTTAATTTACCAATTTATTTAAATATTTACCTAGCCTTTTTAACACATTTAACTGCCTAGATGCTTTTTTACAAATGTTTGAAATATGAGAATTAAATTTAAGTTCAAAATCAATTGTAACCCCTAGTAAGTTTACTTCTTTTTCACATTTAATTTTATTTCCTGCTAAATCAAGTAACTGAGGAAATTGTCAGTGCTATCATTATACGACATTTCTTGATTTTCTGTCTATAATTTGGGGGGTTAGATAATATACAAAAGCGATAAAATTAGATAAAAAGGTCTTACCAGTGTTGCATAGTCTGTGCTGCCACTGTGAACACGGGTCACATTGCAAAACCTCATGTCTGAGATGGACATTGCTGCCACAATCTATGCATGGATACTCCATTTTGCAGTTTGAATCTCAAATTAGGCGGTAACCCTCGGTTTGGCAAATATTTCTCAAATAAAATTCAGCTTGTATCGTCTTATGAAGTCAAACAAAAGATTAAAGCATTGATCTATGATTAAAGAAATTAAATTTGGTAATTAAAGCTATCTAATTAAAACAGCTATGTAATCAAAACAGAAATGAAAATAATCATCCCGTTAAGTTTATCTGTGATTTATTGATAAAGGGACTTAGTTATCAAAGCAAAAGTTATTTACAAATATTAATGAATAGCCTCTTTGATGTGAATTTAATTAGATGATTAAAAAAAAACACACAAAAATTTGTATAAACAACGTCTACAATGTACATGTAAAAAAAAAATTAAAAAAGTTTTTAAATTCAATCAAATTATTTTTATTATTCAGTACCGAAATAAACAACGTCTACATGTTAAAAAAAATCAAAAAAGTTTTTAAATTCAATCAAATTATTTTTATTATTCATTAACGAAATTTCCAGTACCGAGATGTCCAGTACCGAAATTTCCAGTACCGAGATGTCCAGCACCGAGTACCGAGATGTCCAGTACCGAGTACCGAGATGTCCTGATACCTAATCTGTTTACTGACGGAATACAACGACAACCCAATCATAATACGACCACATATTGTGTTTACTGACGGACGACAACAACGACAACCCAATCGTAACACGACCACATATTGTGTTTACTGATGGATGACAACGACAACCCAATCATAATAGGACCACATATTGTGTTTACTGACGGACGACAACGACAACCCAATCATAATACGACCACTTATTGTGTTTACTGATGGACGACAACAACGACAACCCAATCGTAACACGACCACATATTGTGTTTACTGATGGATGACAACGACAACCCAATCATAATAGGACCACATATTGTGTTTACTGACGGACGACAACGACAACCCAATCGTAACACGACCACATATTGTGTTTACTGATGGATGACAACGACAACCCAATCATAATAGGACCACATATTGTGTTTACTGACAGACGACAACGACAACCCAATCATAATACGACCACTTATTGTGTTTACTGACGGAAGACAACAACGACAACTCAATCATAATACGACCATATATTGTGTTTACTGACGGAAGACAACGACAACCCAATCATAACACGACAACATATTGTGTTTACTGACGGAAGACAACGACAACCCAATCATAATACGACCACATATTGTGTTTACTGACGGACGACAACAACGACAACCCAATCATAATACGACCACATATTGTGTTTACTGACGTAAGACAACGACAAGCCAATCATAATACGACCACATATAGTGTTTACTGACGGAAGACAACAACGACAACCCAATCATAATAGGACCACATATTGTGTTTACTGATGGACGACAACAACGACAACCCAACCATAATACGACCACATATTGTGTTAACTGACGGACGACAACAACGAAAACCCAATCATAACACGACCACATATTGTGTTTACTGACGGAAGACAACGACAACCCAATCATAATACGACCACATATTGTGTTTACTGACAGCACAGCCATAATACAACCAAACACATCTCGGGACCTGGACATCTCGGTACTGACTTGGACATCTCGGTACTCGGTCCTGGACATTTCGGTCCTGACCTGGACATCTCGGTACTCGGTACTCGGTACTGGACAGTTCGGGATTTGGATGAGACAATATTCCTTATTGACCACAATTGTTTGGTCCTTATTAATTGTCAATATTTTTGTACTAGTAGTTCTTTAATATATATGAACCAAAGGTTTTTTTGATAATTCCAGTGTAGATCGATTCCGGAGATCGTTGTTTTAGTATATATTGATTTTTATTTATATTTTCATTATTTTGACCTTTCCTTCAGATTATCTGATATCCCCGATGTATGAAAGTTCGTCACCCTAACGATTCTTCTATAATTTGTAGTGGCGTTACCAATTATGCTATGTGTGTTCGTGTGAGTAATCAAATCAAATCAAAATCAAATCAAAAAAGTTTTTTTTAAAGTCGGTACATTTTATAACAATCAACATAAGCTCTCAAGAGCTTTTCAAACCGACATGCATAATAAATTACATAAATTAAATACAGCACAATAAAACATGTCATGCAATACAAAATTAAATACATATCCGGATAATATTTATGCATACATTTTTGTGTTTTGACCTCTGGACCTCCACAGCCAGTGCCTCTCTGTGTACTTATTGTCATAGGACCAGAAGTCAAAACACAAAATAGATGCCGACATTTATAGCACCCATTACACATACAAGTACATTCATGCAAATTTTAAGCAGTCTATAATCAATCAAATAAGCAAATTAACTCAAAACACATATAAAATATTCATGTACTTTTAAAACATATTCCAAAAATATTCTAAAAACATTTTAAAAATTTTCATGCATAAATAGCCAAGCACTAAAATAAATAAAGCACAAGTTAATTGAAAAGCATACAAAGTAAAATATTTATGTACTTCCTAAAACACACTCTAAAACATATCTTAAAAATATTCCAAAAATATTTGAAGAATACTTTAAAAATATTTTAAAAATATTCATGCAGAATAGCCAAGCACTAAAATAAAAAACTAAAATAATTTAAAGTTAAACTGAAAAGCAAGAAGGCAGCAGTAAGGCAAATTTCATGCAATGTCTATTCTAGAAAAAATTATACTAGCAGCAAGCATTGCAGCGGCACGAGTTGCCATTCCATGAGTTTATTAAATTTTTGAATTGATTAAAAGATGTTTGTGTTCTAAAGTGGTTTGGCAACTCGTTCCACAGTTTAGCAGCAGCATATCGAAAAGATTTTAGACCATACCTTGTTGTTCGTACTGAAGGGATTTCTGTAATGTTGTCGTACCTAAAACAATATTTAGTATCTTTAATTTTGATTAAGTCATGTAAATATGAAGGACTTTTTTTATGTAGAATTTTATAAACCTCAATGGCCATAGTTCTCAGTCTTCTCACTTTTAATGTTGGAAGTTTAGAGACTATTAACAATTTTTCATATGTACTATTATAATCATTATAAATAAATCTTAGTGCTCGCTCCTGAATTTTTTCTATTTTATTTGTATTGGCTTCACTACAAAAGTGCCATGAAAGTGGACAGAAGTTAAAGTTAGACAATATGAATGAATGATATATGGTTAATTTACCAATTTATTTAAATATTTACCTAGCCTTTTTAACACATTTAACTGCCTAGATGCTTTTTTACAAATGTTTGAAATATGAGAATTAAATTTAAGTTCAAAATCAATTGTAACCCCTAGTAAGTTTACTTCTTTTTCACATTTAATTTTATTTCCTGCTAAATCAAGTAACTGAGGAAATTGTCAGTGCTATCATTATACGACATTTCTTGATTTTCTGTCTATAATTTGGGGGGTTAGATAATATACAAAAGCGATAAAATTAGATAAAAAGGTCTTACCAGTGTTGCATAGTCTGTGCTGCCACTGTGAACACGGGTCACATTGCAAAACCTCATGTCTGAGATGGACATTGCTGCCACAATCTATGCATGGATACTCCATTTTGCAGTTTGAATCTCAAATTAGGCGGTAACCCTCGGTTTGGCAAATATTTCTCAAATAAAATTCAGCTTGTATCGTCTTATGAAGTCAAACAAAAGATTAAAGCATTGATCTATGATTAAAGAAATTAAATTTGGTAATTAAAGCTATCTAATTAAAACAGCTATGTAATCAAAACAGAAATGAAAATAATCATCCCGTTAAGTTTATCTGTGATTTATTGATAAAGGGACTTAGTTATCAAAGCAAAAGTTATTTACAAATATTAATGAATAGCCTCTTTGATGTGAATTTAATTAGATGATTAAAAAAAAAAACACAAAAATTTGTATAAACAACGTCTACAATGTACATGTAAAAAAAAAATTAAAAAAGTTTTTAAATTCAATCAAATTATTTTTATTATTCAGTACCGAAATAAACAACGTCTACATGTTAAAAAAAATCAAAAAAGTTTTTAAATTCAATCAAATTATTTTTATTATTCATTAACGAAATTTCCAGTACCGAGATGTCCAGTACCGAAATTTCCAGTACCGAGATGTCCAGCACCGAGTACCGAGATGTCCAGTACCGAGTACCGAGATGTCCTGATACCTAATCTGTTTACTGACGGAATACAACGACAACCCAATCATAATACGACCACATATTGTGTTTACTGACGGACGACAACAACGACAACCCAATCGTAACACGACCACATATTGTGTTTACTGATGGATGACAACGACAACCCAATCATAATAGGACCACATATTGTGTTTACTGACGGACGACAACGACAACCCAATCATAATACGACCACTTATTGTGTTTACTGATGGACGACAACAACGACAACCCAATCGTAACACGACCACATATTGTGTTTACTGATGGATGACAACGACAACCCAATCATAATAGGACCACATATTGTGTTTACTGACGGACGACAACGACAACCCAATCGTAACACGACCACATATTGTGTTTACTGATGGATGACAACGACAACCCAATCATAATAGGACCACATATTGTGTTTACTGACAGACGACAACGACAACCCAATCATAATACGACCACTTATTGTGTTTACTGACGGAAGACAACAACGACAACTCAATCATAATACGACCATATATTGTGTTTACTGACGGAAGACAACGACAACCCAATCATAACACGACAACATATTGTGTTTACTGACGGAAGACAACGACAACCCAATCATAATACGACCACATATTGTGTTTACTGACGGACGACAACAACGACAACCCAATCATAATACGACCACATATTGTGTTTACTGACGTAAGACAACGACAAGCCAATCATAATACGACCACATATAGTGTTTACTGACGGAAGACAACAACGACAACCCAATCATAATACGACCACATATTGTGCTTACTGATGGACGACAACAACGACAACCCAACCATAATACGACCACATATTGTGTTAACTGACGGACGACAACAACGAAAACCCAATCATAACACGACCACATATTGTGTTTACTGACGGAAGACAACGACAACCCAATCATAATACGACCACATATTGTGTTTACTGACAGCACAGCCATAATACAACCAAACACATCTCGGGACCTGGACATCTCGGTACTGACTTGGACATCTCGGTACTCGGTCCTGGACATTTCGGTCCTGACCTGGACATCTCGGTACTCGGTACTCGGTACTGGACAGTTCGGGATTTGGATGAGACAATATTCCTTATTGACCACAATTGTTTGGTCCTTATTAATTGTCAATATTTTTGTACTAGTAGTTCTTTAATATATATGAACCAAAGGTTTTTTTGATAATTCCAGTGTAGATCGATTCCGGAGATCGTTGTTTTAGTATATATTGATTTTTATTTATATTTTCATTATTTTGACCTTTCCTTCAGATTATCTGATATCCCCGATGTATGAAAGTTCGTCACCCTAACGATTCTTCTATAATTTGTAGTGGCGTTACCAATTATGCTATGTGTGTTCGTGTGAGTAATCAAATCAAATCTAAATCAAATCAAAAAAGTTTTTTTTAAAGTCGGTACATTTTATAACAATCAACATAAGCTCTCAAGAGCTTTTCAAACCGACATGCATAATAAATTACATAAATTAAATACAGCACAATAAAACATGTCATGCAATACAAAATTAAATACATATCCGGATAATATTTATGCATACATTTTTGTGTTTTGACCTCTGGACCTCCACAGCCAGTGCCTCTCTGTGTACTTATTGTCATAGGACCAGAAGTCAAAACACAAAATAGATGCCGACATTTATAGCACCCATTACACATACAAGTACATTCATGCAAATTTTAAGCAGTCTATAATCAATCAAATAAGCAAATTAACTCAAAACACATATAAAATATTCATGTACTTTTAAAACATATTCCAAAAATATTCTAAAAACATTTTAAAAATTTTCATGCATAAATAGCCAAGCACTAAAATAAATAAAGCACAAGTTAATTGAAAAGCATACAAAGTAAAATATTTATGTACTTCCTAAAACACACTCTAAAACATATCTTAAAAATATTCCAAAAATATTTGAAGAATACTTTAAAAATATTTTAAAAATATTCATGCAGAATAGCCAAGCACTAAAATAAAAAACTAAAATAAATTAAAGTTAAACTGAAAAGCAAGAAGGCAGCAGTAAGGCAAATTTCATGCAATGTCTATTCTAGAAAAAATTATACTAGCAGCAAGCATTGCAGCGGCACGAGTTGCCATTCCATGAGTTTATTAAATTTTTGAATTGATTAAAAGATGTTTGTGTTCTAAAGTGGTTTGGCAACTCGTTCCACAGTTTAGCAGCAGCATATCGAAAAGATTTTAGACCATACCTTGTTGTTCGTACTGAAGGGATTTCTGTAATGTTGTCGTACCTAAAACAATATTTAGTATCTTTAATTTTGATTAAGTCATGTAAATATGAAGGACTTTTTTTATGTAGAATTTTATAAACCTCAATGGCCATAGTTCTCAGTCTTCTCACTTTTAATGTTGGAAGTTTAGAGACTATTAACAATTTTTCATATGTACTATTATAATCATTATAAATAAATCTTAGTGCTCGCTCCTGAATTTTTTCTATTTTATTTGTATTGGCTTCACTACAAAAGTGCCATGAAAGTGGACAGAAGTTAAAGTTAGACAATATGAATGAATGATATATGGTTAATTTACCAATTTATTTAAATATTTACCTAGCCTTTTTAACACATTTAACTGCCTAGATGCTTTTTTACAAATGTTTGAAATATGAGAATTAAATTTAAGTTCAAAATCAATTGTAACCCCTAGTAAGTTTACTTCTTTTTCACATTTAATTTTATTTCCTGCTAAATCAAGTAACTGAGGAAATTGTCAGTGCTATCATTATACGACATTTCTTGATTTTCTGTCTATAATTTGGGGGGTTAGATAATATACAAAAGCGATAAAATTAGATAAAAAGGTCTTACCAGTGTTGCATAGTCTGTGCTGCCACTGTGAACACGGGTCACATTGCAAAACCTCATGTCTGAGATGGACATTGCTGCCACAATCTATGCATGGATACTCCATTTTGCAGTTTGAATCTCAAATTAGGCGGTAACCCTCGGTTTGGCAAATATTTCTCAAATAAAATTCAGCTTGTATCGTCTTATGAAGTCAAACAAAAGATTAAAGCATTGATCTATGATTAAAGAAATTAAATTTGGTAATTAAAGCTATCTAATTAAAACAGCTATGTAATCAAAACAGAAATGAAAATAATCATCCCGTTAAGTTTATCTGTGATTTATTGATAAAGGGACTTAGTTATCAAAGCAAAAGTTATTTACAAATATTAATGAATAGCCTCTTTGATGTGAATTTAATTAGATGATTAAAAAAAAACACACAAAAATTTGTATAAACAACGTCTACAATGTACATGTAAAAAAAAAATTAAAAAAGTTTTTAAATTCAATCAAATTATTTTTATTATTCAGTACCGAAATAAACAACGTCTACATGTTAAAAAAAATCAAAAAAGTTTTTAAATTCAATCAAATTATTTTTATTATTCATTAACGAAATTTCCAGTACCGAGATGTCCAGTACCGAAATTTCCAGTACCGAGATGTCCAGCACCGAGTACCGAGATGTCCAGTACCGAGTACCGAGATGTCCTGATACCTAATCTGTTTACTGACGGAATACAACGACAACCCAATCATAATACGACCACATATTGTGTTTACTGACGGACGACAACAACGACAACCCAATCGTAACACGACCACATATTGTGTTTACTGATGGATGACAACGACAACCCAATCATAATAGGACCACATATTGTGTTTACTGACGGACGACAACGACAACCCAATCATAATACGACCACTTATTGTGTTTACTGATGGACGACAACAACGACAACCCAATCGTAACACGACCACATATTGTGTTTACTGATGGATGACAACGACAACCCAATCATAATAGGACCACATATTGTGTTTACTGACGGACGACAACGACAACCCAATCGTAACACGACCACATATTGTGTTTACTGATGGATGACAACGACAACCCAATCATAATAGGACCACATATTGTGTTTACTGACAGACGACAACGACAACCCAATCATAATACGACCACTTATTGTGTTTACTGACGGAAGACAACAACGACAACTCAATCATAATACGACCATATATTGTGTTTACTGACGGAAGACAACGACAACCCAATCATAACACGACAACATATTGTGTTTACTGACGGAAGACAACGACAACCCAATCATAATACGACCACATATTGTGTTTACTGACGGACGACAACAACGACAACCCAATCATAATACGACCACATATTGTGTTTACTGACGTAAGACAACGACAAGCCAATCATAATACGACCACATATAGTGTTTACTGACGGAAGACAACAACGACAACCCAATCATAATACGACCACATATTGTGCTTACTGATGGACGACAACAACGACAACCCAACCATAATACGACCACATATTGTGTTAACTGACGGACGACAACAACGAAAACCCAATCATAACACGACCACATATTGTGTTTACTGACGGAAGACAACGACAACCCAATCATAATACGACCACATATTGTGTTTACTGACAGCACAGCCATAATACAACCAAACACATCTCGGGACCTGGACATCTCGGTACTGACTTGGACATCTCGGTACTCGGTCCTGGACATTTCGGTCCTGACCTGGACATCTCGGTACTCGGTACTCGGTACTGGACAGTTCGGGATTTGGATGAGACAATATTCCTTATTGACCACAATTGTTTGGTCCTTATTAATTGTCAATATTTTTGTACTAGTAGTTCTTTAATATATATGAACCAAAGGTTTTTTTGATAATTCCAGTGTAGATCGATTCCGGAGATCGTTGTTTTAGTATATATTGATTTTTATTTATATTTTCATTATTTTGACCTTTCCTTCAGATTATCTGATATCCCCGATGTATGAAAGTTCGTCACCCTAACGATTCTTCTATAATTTGTAGTGGCGTTACCAATTATGCTATGTGTGTTCGTGTGAGTAATCAAATCAAATCAAAATCAAATCAAAAAAGTTTTTTTTAAAGTCGGTACATTTTATAACAATCAACATAAGCTCTCAAGAGCTTTTCAAACCGACATGCATAATAAATTACATAAATTAAATACAGCACAATAAAACATGTCATGCAATACAAAATTAAATACATATCCGGATAATATTTATGCATACATTTTTGTGTTTTGACCTCTGGACCTCCACAGCCAGTGCCTCTCTGTGTACTTATTGTCATAGGACCAGAAGTCAAAACACAAAATAGATGCCGACATTTATAGCACCCATTACACATACAAGTACATTCATGCAAATTTTAAGCAGTCTATAATCAATCAAATAAGCAAATTAACTCAAAACACATATAAAATATTCATGTACTTTTAAAACATATTCCAAAAATATTCTAAAAACATTTTAAAAATTTTCATGCATAAATAGCCAAGCACTAAAATAAATAAAGCACAAGTTAATTGAAAAGCATACAAAGTAAAATATTTATGTACTTCCTAAAACACACTCTAAAACATATCTTAAAAATATTCCAAAAATATTTGAAGAATACTTTAAAAATATTTTAAAAATATTCATGCAGAATAGCCAAGCACTAAAATAAAAAACTAAAATAAATTAAAGTTAAACTGAAAAGCAAGAAGGCAGCAGTAAGGCAAATTTCATGCAATGTCTATTCTAGAAAAAATTATACTAGCAGCAAGCATTGCAGCGGCACGAGTTGCCATTCCATGAGTTTATTAAATTTTTGAATTGATTAAAAGATGTTTGTGTTCTAAAGTGGTTTGGCAACTCGTTCCACAGTTTAGCAGCAGCATATCGAAAAGATTTTAGACCATACCTTGTTGTTCGTACTGAAGGGATTTCTGTAATGTTGTCGTACCTAAAACAATATTTAGTATCTTTAATTTTGATTAAGTCATGTAAATATGAAGGACTTTTTTTATGTAGAATTTTATAAACCTCAATGGCCATAGTTCTCAGTCTTCTCACTTTTAATGTTGGAAGTTTAGAGACTATTAACAATTTTTCATATGTACTATTATAATCATTATAAATAAATCTTAGTGCTCGCTCCTGAATTTTTTCTATTTTATTTGTATTGGCTTCACTACAAAAGTGCCATGAAAGTGGACAGAAGTTAAAGTTAGACAATATGAATGAATGATATATGGTTAATTTACCAATTTATTTAAATATTTACCTAGCCTTTTTAACACATTTAACTGCCTAGATGCTTTTTTACAAATGTTTGAAATATGAGAATTAAATTTAAGTTCAAAATCAATTGTAACCCCTAGTAAGTTTACTTCTTTTTCACATTTAATTTTATTTCCTGCTAAATCAAGTAACTGAGGAAATTGTCAGTGCTATCATTATACGACATTTCTTGATTTTCTGTCTATAATTTGGGGGGTTAGATAATATACAAAAGCGATAAAATTAGATAAAAAGGTCTTACCAGTGTTGCATAGTCTGTGCTGCCACTGTGAACACGGGTCACATTGCAAAACCTCATGTCTGAGATGGACATTGCTGCCACAATCTATGCATGGATACTCCATTTTGCAGTTTGAATCTCAAATTAGGCGGTAACCCTCGGTTTGGCAAATATTTCTCAAATAAAATTCAGCTTGTATCGTCTTATGAAGTCAAACAAAAGATTAAAGCATTGATCTATGATTAAAGAAATTAAATTTGGTAATTAAAGCTATCTAATTAAAACAGCTATGTAATCAAAACAGAAATGAAAATAATCATCCCGTTAAGTTTATCTGTGATTTATTGATAAAGGGACTTAGTTATCAAAGCAAAAGTTATTTACAAATATTAATGAATAGCCTCTTTGATGTGAATTTAATTAGATGATTAAAAAAAAACACACAAAAATTTGTATAAACAACGTCTACAATGTACATGTAAAAAAAAAATTAAAAAAGTTTTTAAATTCAATCAAATTATTTTTATTATTCAGTACCGAAATAAACAACGTCTACATGTTAAAAAAAATCAAAAAAGTTTTTAAATTCAATCAAATTATTTTTATTATTCATTAACGAAATTTCCAGTACCGAGATGTCCAGTACCGAAATTTCCAGTACCGAGATGTCCAGCACCGAGTACCGAGATGTCCAGTACCGAGTACCGAGATGTCCTGATACCTAATCTGTTTACTGACGGAATACAACGACAACCCAATCATAATACGACCACATATTGTGTTTACTGACGGACGACAACAACGACAACCCAATCGTAACACGACCACATATTGTGTTTACTGATGGATGACAACGACAACCCAATCATAATAGGACCACATATTGTGTTTACTGACGGACGACAACGACAACCCAATCATAATACGACCACTTATTGTGTTTACTGATGGACGACAACAACGACAACCCAATCGTAACACGACCACATATTGTGTTTACTGATGGATGACAACGACAACCCAATCATAATAGGACCACATATTGTGTTTACTGACGGACGACAACGACAACCCAATCGTAACACGACCACATATTGTGTTTACTGATGGATGACAACGACAACCCAATCATAATAGGACCACATATTGTGTTTACTGACAGACGACAACGACAACCCAATCATAATACGACCACTTATTGTGTTTACTGACGGAAGACAACAACGACAACTCAATCATAATACGACCATATATTGTGTTTACTGACGGAAGACAACGACAACCCAATCATAACACGACAACATATTGTGTTTACTGACGGAAGACAACGACAACCCAATCATAATACGACCACATATTGTGTTTACTGACGGACGACAACAACGACAACCCAATCATAATACGACCACATATTGTGTTTACTGACGCAAGACAACGACAAGCCAATCATAATACGACCACATATAGTGTTTACTGACGGAAGACAACAACGACAACCCAATCATAATACGACCACATATTGTGTTTACTGATGGACGACAACAACGACAACCCAACCATAATACGACCACATATTGTGTTAACTGACGGACGACAACAACGAAAACCCAATCATAACACGACCACATATTGTGTTTACTGACGGAAGACAACGACAACCCAATCATAATACGACCACATATTGTGTTTACTGACAGCACAGCCATAATACAACCAAACACATCTCGGGACCTGGACATCTCGGTACTGACTTGGACATCTCGGTACTCGGTCCTGGACATTTCGGTCCTGACCTGGACATCTCGGTACTCGGTACTCGGTACTGGACAGTTCGGGATTTGGATGAGACAATATTCCTTATTGACCACAATTGTTTGGTCCTTATTAATTGTCAATATTTTTGTACTAGTAGTTCTTTAATATATATGAACCAAAGGTTTTTTTGATAATTCCAGTGTAGATCGATTCCGGAGATCGTTGTTTTAGTATATATTGATTTTTATTTATATTTTCATTATTTTGACCTTTCCTTCAGATTATCTGATATCCCCGATGTATGAAAGTTCGTCACCCTAACGATTCTTCTATAATTTGTAGTGGCGTTACCAATTATGCTATGTGTGTTCGTGTGAGTAATCAAATCAAATCAAAATCAAATCAAAAAAGTTTTTTTTAAAGTCGGTACATTTTATAACAATCAACATAAGCTCTCAAGAGCTTTTCAAACCGACATGCATAATAAATTACATAAATTAAATACAGCACAATAAAACATGTCATGCAATACAAAATTAAATACATATCCGGATAATATTTATGCATACATTTTTGTGTTTTGACCTCTGGACCTCCACAGCCAGTGCCTCTCTGTGTACTTATTGTCATAGGACCAGAAGTCAAAACACAAAATAGATGCCGACATTTATAGCACCCATTACACATACAAGTACATTCATGCAAATTTTAAGCAGTCTATAATCAATCAAATAAGCAAATTAACTCAAAACACATATAAAATATTCATGTACTTTTAAAACATATTCCAAAAATATTCTAAAAACATTTTAAAAATTTTCATGCATAAATAGCCAAGCACTAAAATAAATAAAGCACAAGTTAATTGAAAAGCATACAAAGTAAAATATTTATGTACTTCCTAAAACACACTCTAAAACATATCTTAAAAATATTCCAAAAATATTTGAAGAATACTTTAAAAATATTTTAAAAATATTCATGCAGAATAGCCAAGCACTAAAATAAAAAACTAAAATAATTTAAAGTTAAACTGAAAAGCAAGAAGGCAGCAGTAAGGCAAATTTCATGCAATGTCTATTCTAGAAAAAATTATACTAGCAGCAAGCATTGCAGCGGCACGAGTTGCCATTCCATGAGTTTATTAAATTTTTGAATTGATTAAAAGATGTTTGTGTTCTAAAGTGGTTTGGCAACTCGTTCCACAGTTTAGCAGCAGCATATCGAAAAGATTTTAGACCATACCTTGTTGTTCGTACTGAAGGGATTTCTGTAATGTTGTCGTACCTAAAACAATATTTAGTATCTTTAATTTTGATTAAGTCATGTAAATATGAAGGACTTTTTTTATGTAGAATTTTATAAACCTCAATGGCCATAGTTCTCAGTCTTCTCACTTTTAATGTTGGAAGTTTAGAGACTATTAACAATTTTTCATATGTACTATTATAATCATTATAAATAAATCTTAGTGCTCGCTCCTGAATTTTTTCTATTTTATTTGTATTGGCTTCACTACAAAAGTGCCATGAAAGTGGACAGAAGTTAAAGTTAGACAATATGAATGAATGATATATGGTTAATTTACCAATTTATTTAAATATTTACCTAGCCTTTTTAACACATTTAACTGCCTAGATGCTTTTTTACAAATGTTTGAAATATGAGAATTAAATTTAAGTTCAAAATCAATTGTAACCCCTAGTAAGTTTACTTCTTTTTCACATTTAATTTTATTTCCTGCTAAATCAAGTAACTGAGGAAATTGTCAGTGCTATCATTATACGACATTTCTTGATTTTCTGTCTATAATTTGGGGGGTTAGATAATATACAAAAGCGATAAAATTAGATAAAAAGGTCTTACCAGTGTTGCATAGTCTGTGCTGCCACTGTGAACACGGGTCACATTGCAAAACCTCATGTCTGAGATGGACATTGCTGCCACAATCTATGCATGGATACTCCATTTTGCAGTTTGAATCTCAAATTAGGCGGTAACCCTCGGTTTGGCAAATATTTCTCAAATAAAATTCAGCTTGTATCGTCTTATGAAGTCAAACAAAAGATTAAAGCATTGATCTATGATTAAAGAAATTAAATTTGGTAATTAAAGCTATCTAATTAAAACAGCTATGTAATCAAAACAGAAATGAAAATAATCATCCCGTTAAGTTTATCTGTGATTTATTGATAAAGGGACTTAGTTATCAAAGCAAAAGTTATTTACAAATATTAATGAATAGCCTCTTTGATGTGAATTTAATTAGATGATTAAAAAAAAAAACACAAAAATTTGTATAAACAACGTCTACAATGTACATGTAAAAAAAAAATTAAAAAAGTTTTTAAATTCAATCAAATTATTTTTATTATTCAGTACCGAAATAAACAACGTCTACATGTTAAAAAAAATCAAAAAAGTTTTTAAATTCAATCAAATTATTTTTATTATTCATTAACGAAATTTCCAGTACCGAGATGTCCAGTACCGAAATTTCCAGTACCGAGATGTCCAGCACCGAGTACCGAGATGTCCAGTACCGAGTACCGAGATGTCCTGATACCTAATCTGTTTACTGACGGAATACAACGACAACCCAATCATAATACGACCACATATTGTGTTTACTGACGGACGACAACAACGACAACCCAATCGTAACACGACCACATATTGTGTTTACTGATGGATGACAACGACAACCCAATCATAATAGGACCACATATTGTGTTTACTGACGGACGACAACGACAACCCAATCATAATACGACCACTTATTGTGTTTACTGATGGACGACAACAACGACAACCCAATCGTAACACGACCACATATTGTGTTTACTGATGGATGACAACGACAACCCAATCATAATAGGACCACATATTGTGTTTACTGACGGACGACAACGACAACCCAATCGTAACACGACCACATATTGTGTTTACTGATGGATGACAACGACAACCCAATCATAATAGGACCACATATTGTGTTTACTGACAGACGACAACGACAACCCAATCATAATACGACCACTTATTGTGTTTACTGACGGAAGACAACAACGACAACTCAATCATAATACGACCATATATTGTGTTTACTGACGGAAGACAACGACAACCCAATCATAACACGACAACATATTGTGTTTACTGACGGAAGACAACGACAACCCAATCATAATACGACCACATATTGTGTTTACTGACGGACGACAACAACGACAACCCAATCATAATACGACCACATATTGTGTTTACTGACGTAAGACAACGACAAGCCAATCATAATACGACCACATATAGTGTTTACTGACGGAAGACAACAACGACAACCCAATCATAATACGACCACATATTGTGCTTACTGATGGACGACAACAACGACAACCCAACCATAATACGACCACATATTGTGTTAACTGACGGACGACAACAACGAAAACCCAATCATAACACGACCACATATTGTGTTTACTGACGGAAGACAACGACAACCCAATCATAATACGACCACATATTGTGTTTACTGACAGCACAGCCATAATACAACCAAACACATCTCGGGACCTGGACATCTCGGTACTGACTTGGACATCTCGGTACTCGGTCCTGGACATTTCGGTCCTGACCTGGACATCTCGGTACTCGGTACTCGGTACTGGACAGTTCGGGATTTGGATGAGACAATATTCCTTATTGACCACAATTGTTTGGTCCTTATTAATTGTCAATATTTTTGTACTAGTAGTTCTTTAATATATATGAACCAAAGGTTTTTTTGATAATTCCAGTGTAGATCGATTCCGGAGATCGTTGTTTTAGTATATATTGATTTTTATTTATATTTTCATTATTTTGACCTTTCCTTCAGATTATCTGATATCCCCGATGTATGAAAGTTCGTCACCCTAACGATTCTTCTATAATTTGTAGTGGCGTTACCAATTATGCTATGTGTGTTCGTGTGAGTAATCAAATCAAATCTAAATCAAATCAAAAAAGTTTTTTTTAAAGTCGGTACATTTTATAACAATCAACATAAGCTCTCAAGAGCTTTTCAAACCGACATGCATAATAAATTACATAAATTAAATACAGCACAATAAAACATGTCATGCAATACAAAATTAAATACATATCCGGATAATATTTATGCATACATTTTTGTGTTTTGACCTCTGGACCTCCACAGCCAGTGCCTCTCTGTGTACTTATTGTCATAGGACCAGAAGTCAAAACACAAAATAGATGCCGACATTTATAGCACCCATTACACATACAAGTACATTCATGCAAATTTTAAGCAGTCTATAATCAATCAAATAAGCAAATTAACTCAAAACACATATAAAATATTCATGTACTTTTAAAACATATTCCAAAAATATTCTAAAAACATTTTAAAAATTTTCATGCATAAATAGCCAAGCACTAAAATAAATAAAGCACAAGTTAATTGAAAAGCATACAAAGTAAAATATTTATGTACTTCCTAAAACACACTCTAAAACATATCTTAAAAATATTCCAAAAATATTTGAAGAATACTTTAAAAATATTTTAAAAATATTCATGCAGAATAGCCAAGCACTAAAATAAAAAACTAAAATAAATTAAAGTTAAACTGAAAAGCAAGAAGGCAGCAGTAAGGCAAATTTCATGCAATGTCTATTCTAGAAAAAATTATACTAGCAGCAAGCATTGCAGCGGCACGAGTTGCCATTCCATGAGTTTATTAAATTTTTGAATTGATTAAAAGATGTTTGTGTTCTAAAGTGGTTTGGCAACTCGTTCCACAGTTTAGCAGCAGCATATCGAAAAGATTTTAGACCATACCTTGTTGTTCGTACTGAAGGGATTTCTGTAATGTTGTCGTACCTAAAACAATATTTAGTATCTTTAATTTTGATTAAGTCATGTAAATATGAAGGACTTTTTTTATGTAGAATTTTATAAACCTCAATGGCCATAGTTCTCAGTCTTCTCACTTTTAATGTTGGAAGTTTAGAGACTATTAACAATTTTTCATATGTACTATTATAATCATTATAAATAAATCTTAGTGCTCGCTCCTGAATTTTTTCTATTTTATTTGTATTGGCTTCACTACAAAAGTGCCATGAAAGTGGACAGAAGTTAAAGTTAGACAATATGAATGAATGATATATGGTTAATTTACCAATTTATTTAAATATTTACCTAGCCTTTTTAACACATTTAACTGCCTAGATGCTTTTTTACAAATGTTTGAAATATGAGAATTAAATTTAAGTTCAAAATCAATTGTAACCCCTAGTAAGTTTACTTCTTTTTCACATTTAATTTTATTTCCTGCTAAATCAAGTAACTGAGGAAATTGTCAGTGCTATCATTATACGACATTTCTTGATTTTCTGTCTATAATTTGGGGGGTTAGATAATATACAAAAGCGATAAAATTAGATAAAAAGGTCTTACCAGTGTTGCATAGTCTGTGCTGCCACTGTGAACACGGGTCACATTGCAAAACCTCATGTCTGAGATGGACATTGCTGCCACAATCTATGCATGGATACTCCATTTTGCAGTTTGAATCTCAAATTAGGCGGTAACCCTCGGTTTGGCAAATATTTCTCAAATAAAATTCAGCTTGTATCGTCTTATGAAGTCAAACAAAAGATTAAAGCATTGATCTATGATTAAAGAAATTAAATTTGGTAATTAAAGCTATCTAATTAAAACAGCTATGTAATCAAAACAGAAATGAAAATAATCATCCCGTTAAGTTTATCTGTGATTTATTGATAAAGGGACTTAGTTATCAAAGCAAAAGTTATTTACAAATATTAATGAATAGCCTCTTTGATGTGAATTTAATTAGATGATTAAAAAAAAACACACAAAAATTTGTATAAACAACGTCTACAATGTACATGTAAAAAAAAAATTAAAAAAGTTTTTAAATTCAATCAAATTATTTTTATTATTCAGTACCGAAATAAACAACGTCTACATGTTAAAAAAAATCAAAAAAGTTTTTAAATTCAATCAAATTATTTTTATTATTCATTAACGAAATTTCCAGTACCGAGATGTCCAGTACCGAAATTTCCAGTACCGAGATGTCCAGCACCGAGTACCGAGATGTCCAGTACCGAGTACCGAGATGTCCTGATACCTAATCTGTTTACTGACGGAATACAACGACAACCCAATCATAATACGACCACATATTGTGTTTACTGACGGACGACAACAACGACAACCCAATCGTAACACGACCACATATTGTGTTTACTGATGGATGACAACGACAACCCAATCATAATAGGACCACATATTGTGTTTACTGACGGACGACAACGACAACCCAATCATAATACGACCACTTATTGTGTTTACTGATGGACGACAACAACGACAACCCAATCGTAACACGACCACATATTGTGTTTACTGATGGATGACAACGACAACCCAATCATAATAGGACCACATATTGTGTTTACTGACGGACGACAACGACAACCCAATCGTAACACGACCACATATTGTGTTTACTGATGGATGACAACGACAACCCAATCATAATAGGACCACATATTGTGTTTACTGACAGACGACAACGACAACCCAATCATAATACGACCACTTATTGTGTTTACTGACGGAAGACAACAACGACAACTCAATCATAATACGACCATATATTGTGTTTACTGACGGAAGACAACGACAACCCAATCATAACACGACAACATATTGTGTTTACTGACGGAAGACAACGACAACCCAATCATAATACGACCACATATTGTGTTTACTGACGGACGACAACAACGACAACCCAATCATAATACGACCACATATTGTGTTTACTGACGTAAGACAACGACAAGCCAATCATAATACGACCACATATAGTGTTTACTGACGGAAGACAACAACGACAACCCAATCATAATACGACCACATATTGTGTTTACTGATGGACGACAACAACGACAACCCAACCATAATACGACCACATATTGTGTTAACTGACGGACGACAACAACGAAAACCCAATCATAACACGACCACATATTGTGTTTACTGACGGAAGACAACGACAACCCAATCATAATACGACCACATATTGTGTTTACTGACAGCACAGCCATAATACAACCAAACACATCTCGGGACCTGGACATCTCGGTACTGACTTGGACATCTCGGTACTCGGTCCTGGACATTTCGGTCCTGACCTGGACATCTCGGTACTCGGTACTCGGTACTGGACAGTTCGGGATTTGGATGAGACAATATTCCTTATTGACCACAATTGTTTGGTCCTTATTAATTGTCAATATTTTTGTACTAGTAGTTCTTTAATATATATGAACCAAAGGTTTTTTTGATAATTCCAGTGTAGATCGATTCCGGAGATCGTTGTTTTAGTATATATTGATTTTTATTTATATTTTCATTATTTTGACCTTTCCTTCAGATTATCTGATATCCCCGATGTATGAAAGTTCGTCACCCTAACGATTCTTCTATAATTTGTAGTGGCGTTACCAATTATGCTATGTGTGTTCGTGTGAGTAATCAAATCAAATCAAAATCAAATCAAAAAAGTTTTTTTTAAAGTCGGTACATTTTATAACAATCAACATAAGCTCTCAAGAGCTTTTCAAACCGACATGCATAATAAATTACATAAATTAAATACAGCACAATAAAACATGTCATGCAATACAAAATTAAATACATATCCGGATAATATTTATGCATACATTTTTGTGTTTTGACCTCTGGACCTCCACAGCCAGTGCCTCTCTGTGTACTTATTGTCATAGGACCAGAAGTCAAAACACAAAATAGATGCCGACATTTATAGCACCCATTACACATACAAGTACATTCATGCAAATTTTAAGCAGTCTATAATCAATCAAATAAGCAAATTAACTCAAAACACATATAAAATATTCATGTACTTTTAAAACATATTCCAAAAATATTCTAAAAACATTTTAAAAATTTTCATGCATAAATAGCCAAGCACTAAAATAAATAAAGCACAAGTTAATTGAAAAGCATACAAAGTAAAATATTTATGTACTTCCTAAAACACACTCTAAAACATATCTTAAAAATATTCCAAAAATATTTGAAGAATACTTTAAAAATATTTTAAAAATATTCATGCAGAATAGCCAAGCACTAAAATAAAAAACTAAAATAATTTAAAGTTAAACTGAAAAGCAAGAAGGCAGCAGTAAGGCAAATTTCATGCAATGTCTATTCTAGAAAAAATTATACTAGCAGCAAGCATTGCAGCGGCACGAGTTGCCATTCCATGAGTTTATTAAATTTTTGAATTGATTAAAAGATGTTTGTGTTCTAAAGTGGTTTGGCAACTCGTTCCACAGTTTAGCAGCAGCATATCGAAAAGATTTTAGACCATACCTTGTTGTTCGTACTGAAGGGATTTCTGTAATGTTGTCGTACCTAAAACAATATTTAGTATCTTTAATTTTGATTAAGTCATGTAAATATGAAGGACTTTTTTTATGTAGAATTTTATAAACCTCAATGGCCATAGTTCTCAGTCTTCTCACTTTTAATGTTGGAAGTTTAGAGACTATTAACAATTTTTCATATGTACTATTATAATCATTATAAATAAATCTTAGTGCTCGCTCCTGAATTTTTTCTATTTTATTTGTATTGGCTTCACTACAAAAGTGCCATGAAAGTGGACAGAAGTTAAAGTTAGACAATATGAATGAATGATATATGGTTAATTTACCAATTTATTTAAATATTTACCTAGCCTTTTTAACACATTTAACTGCCTAGATGCTTTTTTACAAATGTTTGAAATATGAGAATTAAATTTAAGTTCAAAATCAATTGTAACCCCTAGTAAGTTTACTTCTTTTTCACATTTAATTTTATTTCCTGCTAAATCAAGTAACTGAGGAAATTGTCAGTGCTATCATTATACGACATTTCTTGATTTTCTGTCTATAATTTGGGGGGTTAGATAATATACAAAAGCGATAAAATTAGATAAAAAGGTCTTACCAGTGTTGCATAGTCTGTGCTGCCACTGTGAACACGGGTCACATTGCAAAACCTCATGTCTGAGATGGACATTGCTGCCACAATCTATGCATGGATACTCCATTTTGCAGTTTGAATCTCAAATTAGGCGGTAACCCTCGGTTTGGCAAATATTTCTCAAATAAAATTCAGCTTGTATCGTCTTATGAAGTCAAACAAAAGATTAAAGCATTGATCTATGATTAAAGAAATTAAATTTGGTAATTAAAGCTATCTAATTAAAACAGCTATGTAATCAAAACAGAAATGAAAATAATCATCCCGTTAAGTTTATCTGTGATTTATTGATAAAGGGACTTAGTTATCAAAGCAAAAGTTATTTACAAATATTAATGAATAGCCTCTTTGATGTGAATTTAATTAGATGATTAAAAAAAAAAACACAAAAATTTGTATAAACAACGTCTACAATGTACATGTAAAAAAAAAATTAAAAAAGTTTTTAAATTCAATCAAATTATTTTTATTATTCAGTACCGAAATAAACAACGTCTACATGTTAAAAAAAATCAAAAAAGTTTTTAAATTCAATCAAATTATTTTTATTATTCATTAACGAAATTTCCAGTACCGAGATGTCCAGTACCGAAATTTCCAGTACCGAGATGTCCAGCACCGAGTACCGAGATGTCCAGTACCGAGTACCGAGATGTCCTGATACCTAATCTGTTTACTGACGGAATACAACGACAACCCAATCATAATACGACCACATATTGTGTTTACTGACGGACGACAACAACGACAACCCAATCGTAACACGACCACATATTGTGTTTACTGATGGATGACAACGACAACCCAATCATAATAGGACCACATATTGTGTTTACTGACGGACGACAACGACAACCCAATCATAATACGACCACTTATTGTGTTTACTGATGGACGACAACAACGACAACCCAATCGTAACACGACCACATATTGTGTTTACTGATGGATGACAACGACAACCCAATCATAATAGGACCACATATTGTGTTTACTGACGGACGACAACGACAACCCAATCGTAACACGACCACATATTGTGTTTACTGATGGATGACAACGACAACCCAATCATAATAGGACCACATATTGTGTTTACTGACAGACGACAACGACAACCCAATCATAATACGACCACTTATTGTGTTTACTGACGGAAGACAACAACGACAACTCAATCATAATACGACCATATATTGTGTTTACTGACGGAAGACAACGACAACCCAATCATAACACGACAACATATTGTGTTTACTGACGGAAGACAACGACAACCCAATCATAAAACGACCACATATTGTGTTTACTGACGGACGACAACAACGACAACCCAATCATAATACGACCACATATTGTGTTTACTGACGTAAGACAACGACAAGCCAATCATAATACGACCACATATAGTGTTTACTGACGGAAGACAACAACGACAACCCAATCATAATACGACCACATATTGTGCTTACTGATGGACGACAACAACGACAACCCAACCATAATACGACCACATATTGTGTTAACTGACGGACGACAACAACGAAAACCCAATCATAACACGACCACATATTGTGTTTACTGACGGAAGACAACGACAACCCAATCATAATACGACCACATATTGTGTTTACTGACAGCACAGCCATAATACAACCAAACACATCTCGGGACCTGGACATCTCGGTACTGACTTGGACATCTCGGTACTCGGTCCTGGACATTTCGGTCCTGACCTGGACATCTCGGTACTCGGTACTCGGTACTGGACAGTTCGGGATTTGGATGAGACAATATTCCTTATTGACCACAATTGTTTGGTCCTTATTAATTGTCAATATTTTTGTACTAGTAGTTCTTTAATATATATGAACCAAAGGTTTTTTTGATAATTCCAGTGTAGATCGATTCCGGAGATCGTTGTTTTAGTATATATTGATTTTTATTTATATTTTCATTATTTTGACCTTTCCTTCAGATTATCTGATATCCCCGATGTATGAAAGTTCGTCACCCTAACGATTCTTCTATAATTTGTAGTGGCGTTACCAATTATGCTATGTGTGTTCGTGTGAGTAATCAAATCAAATCAAAATCAAATCAAAAAAGTTTTTTTTAAAGTCGGTACATTTTATAACAATCAACATAAGCTCTCAAGAGCTTTTCAAACCGACATGCATAATAAATTACATAAATTAAATACAGCACAATAAAACATGTCATGCAATACAAAATTAAATACATATCCGGATAATATTTATGCATACATTTTTGTGTTTTGACCTCTGGACCTCCACAGCCAGTGCCTCTCTGTGTACTTATTGTCATAGGACCAGAAGTCAAAACACAAAATAGATGCCGACATTTATAGCACCCATTACACATACAAGTACATTCATGCAAATTTTAAGCAGTCTATAATCAATCAAATAAGCAAATTAACTCAAAACACATATAAAATATTCATGTACTTTTAAAACATATTCCAAAAATATTCTAAAAACATTTTAAAAATTTTCATGCATAAATAGCCAAGCACTAAAATAAATAAAGCACAAGTTAATTGAAAAGCATACAAAGTAAAATATTTATGTACTTCCTAAAACACACTCTAAAACATATCTTAAAAATATTCCAAAAATATTTGAAGAATACTTTAAAAATATTTTAAAAATATTCATGCAGAATAGCCAAGCACTAAAATAAAAAACTAAAATAAATTAAAGTTAAACTGAAAAGCAAGAAGGCAGCAGTAAGGCAAATTTCATGCAATGTCTATTCTAGAAAAAATTATACTAGCAGCAAGCATTGCAGCGGCACGAGTTGCCATTCCATGAGTTTATTAAATTTTTGAATTGATTAAAAGATGTTTGTGTTCTAAAGTGGTTTGGCAACTCGTTCCACAGTTTAGCAGCAGCATATCGAAAAGATTTTAGACCATACCTTGTTGTTCGTACTGAAGGGATTTCTGTAATGTTGTCGTACCTAAAACAATATTTAGTATCTTTAATTTTGATTAAGTCATGTAAATATGAAGGACTTTTTTTATGTAGAATTTTATAAACCTCAATGGCCATAGTTCTCAGTCTTCTCACTTTTAATGTTGGAAGTTTAGAGACTATTAACAATTTTTCATATGTACTATTATAATCATTATAAATAAATCTTAGTGCTCGCTCCTGAATTTTTTCTATTTTATTTGTATTGGCTTCACTACAAAAGTGCCATGAAAGTGGACAGAAGTTAAAGTTAGACAATATGAATGAATGATATATGGTTAATTTACCAATTTATTTAAATATTTACCTAGCCTTTTTAACACATTTAACTGCCTAGATGCTTTTTTACAAATGTTTGAAATATGAGAATTAAATTTAAGTTCAAAATCAATTGTAACCCCTAGTAAGTTTACTTCTTTTTCACATTTAATTTTATTTCCTGCTAAATCAAGTAACTGAGGAAATTGTCAGTGCTATCATTATACGACATTTCTTGATTTTCTGTCTATAATTTGGGGGGTTAGATAATATACAAAAGCGATAAAATTAGATAAAAAGGTCTTACCAGTGTTGCATAGTCTGTGCTGCCACTGTGAACACGGGTCACATTGCAAAACCTCATGTCTGAGATGGACATTGCTGCCACAATCTATGCATGGATACTCCATTTTGCAGTTTGAATCTCAAATTAGGCGGTAACCCTCGGTTTGGCAAATATTTCTCAAATAAAATTCAGCTTGTATCGTCTTATGAAGTCAAACAAAAGATTAAAGCATTGATCTATGATTAAAGAAATTAAATTTGGTAATTAAAGCTATCTAATTAAAACAGCTATGTAATCAAAACAGAAATGAAAATAATCATCCCGTTAAGTTTATCTGTGATTTATTGATAAAGGGACTTAGTTATCAAAGCAAAAGTTATTTACAAATATTAATGAATAGCCTCTTTGATGTGAATTTAATTAGATGATTAAAAAAAAAAACACAAAAATTTGTATAAACAACGTCTACAATGTACATGTAAAAAAAAAATTAAAAAAGTTTTTAAATTCAATCAAATTATTTTTATTATTCAGTACCGAAATAAACAACGTCTACATGTTAAAAAAAATCAAAAAAGTTTTTAAATTCAATCAAATTATTTTTATTATTCATTAACGAAATTTCCAGTACCGAGATGTCCAGTACCGAAATTTCCAGTACCGAGATGTCCAGCACCGAGTACCGAGATGTCCAGTACCGAGTACCGAGATGTCCTGATACCTAATCTGTTTACTGACGGAATACAACGACAACCCAATCATAATACGACCACATATTGTGTTTACTGACGGACGACAACAACGACAACCCAATCGTAACACGACCACATATTGTGTTTACTGATGGATGACAACGACAACCCAATCATAATAGGACCACATATTGTGTTTACTGACGGACGACAACGACAACCCAATCATAATACGACCACTTATTGTGTTTACTGATGGACGACAACAACGACAACCCAATCGTAACACGACCACATATTGTGTTTACTGATGGATGACAACGACAACCCAATCATAATAGGACCACATATTGTGTTTACTGACGGACGACAACGACAACCCAATCGTAACACGACCACATATTGTGTTTACTGATGGATGACAACGACAACCCAATCATAATAGGACCACATATTGTGTTTACTGACAGACGACAACGACAACCCAATCATAATACGACCACTTATTGTGTTTACTGACGGAAGACAACAACGACAACTCAATCATAATACGACCATATATTGTGTTTACTGACGGAAGACAACGACAACCCAATCATAACACGACAACATATTGTGTTTACTGACGGAAGACAACGACAACCCAATCATAATACGACCACATATTGTGTTTACTGACGGACGACAACGACAACCCAATCATAATACGACCAGATATTGTGTTTACTGACGGACGACAACAACGACCCAATCATAATACGACCACATATTGTGTTTACTGACGGACGACAATGACAACCCAATCATAATACGACCACATATTGTGTTTACTGACGGACGACAACAACAACCCAATCATAATACGACCACATATTGTGTTTACTGACGGACGACAACCCAGTCATAATACGACCACATATTGTGCTTACTGACGGACGACAACAACGACAACCCAATCATAATACAACCACATATTGTGTTTACTGACGGAAGACAACGACAACCCAATCATAATACGACCACATATTGTGTTTACTGACGAAGACAACGACAACCCATTCATAATACGACCACATATTGTGTTTACCGACGGAAGACAACGACAACCCAATCATAACACGACCACCTATTGTGTTTACTGACGGAAGACAACGACAACCCAATCATAATACCACCACATATTGTGTTTACTGACGGAAGACAACAACAACACAATCATAATACGACCACATATTGTGTTTACTGACGGAAGACAATAAACCCAATCATAATACGACCACATATTGCGTTTATTGACGGACGACAACAACGACAACCCAATCATAATACGACCACATATTGTGTTTACTGACGACAACAACGACAACCCAATCATAATACGACCACATATTGTGCTTACTGACGGACGACAACAACGATAACCCAATCATAATACGACCACATATAATGTTTACTGACGGACGACAACAACGACAACCTAAACATAATACGACCAGATATTGTGCTTACTGACGGACGACAACAACGACAACCCAATCATAATACGACCACATATTGTGTTTACTGACGGACGACAACGACAACCCAATCATAATATGACCACATATTGTGTTTACTGACAGACGACAACGACAACCCAATCATAACACGACCAGATATTGTGTTTACTGACGGACGACAACAACAACAACCCAATCATAATACGACCACATATTGTGTTTACTGACGGACGACAACGACAACCCAATCATAATACGACCACATATTGTGTTTACTGACGGAAGACAATAAACCCAATCATAATACGACCACATATTGCGTTTATTGACGGACGACAACAACGACAACCCAATCATAATACGACCACATATTGTGTTTACTGACGACAACAACGACAACCCAATCATAATACGACCACATATTGTGCTTACTGACGGACGACAACAACGATAACCCAATCATAATACGACCACATATAATGTTTACTGACGGACGACAACAACGACAACCTAAACATAATACGACCAGATATTGTGCTTACTGACGGACGACAACAACGACAACCCAATCATAATACGACCACATATTGTGTTTACTGACGGACGACAACGACAACCCAATCATAATATGACCACATATTGTGTTTACTGACAGACGACAACGACAACCCAATCATAACACGACCAGATATTGTGTTTACTGACGGACGACAACAACAACAACTCAATCATAATACGACCACATATTGTGTTTACTGACGGACGACAACGACAACCCAATCATAATACGACCACATATTGTGTTTACTGACGGACGACAACAACGACCACATATTGTGTTTACTGACGGACGACAATGACAACCCAATCATAATACGACCACATATTGTGTTTACTGACCGAAGACAACGACAATCCAATCATAATACGACCACATATTGTGTTTATTGACGGAAGACAACGACAACCCAATCATAATACGACCACATATTGTGTTTACTGACAGAAGAAAACGACAACCCAATCATAATACGAAAACATATTATGTTTACTGACGGACGACAACAACGACAACCCAATCATAACACGATCACATATTGTGTTTACTGATGGAAGACAATAAACCGAAGCATAATACGACCACATATTGTGTTTACTGACGGACGACAACAACAACAACCCATTCATAATACGACCACATATTGTGTTAACTGATAGACGACAACAACGACAACCCAATCATAACATGACCACATATTGTGTTAACTGACGGACGACAACGACGACAACCCAATCATAATACGACCACATATTGTGTTTACTGACGGAAGACAACGACAACCCAATCCTAATACGACCACATATTGTGTTTACTGACGGAAGACAATAAACCCAATCATAATACGACCACATATTGTATTTACTGACGGACGACAATAACGACAACCCAATGATAATATGACCAAATATTGTGTTTACTGACAGACGACAACAACGACAATCCAATCATAACACGACCACATATTGTGTTAACTGACGGACGACAACAACGACAACCCAATCATAATACGACCACATATTGTGTTTACTGACGGACGACAACAACGACAACCCAATCATAATACGACCACATATTGTGTTTACAGATGGACGACAACAACGACAACCCAATCATAATACGACCACATATTGTGTTTACTGACGACGACGACAACGACAACCCAATCATAATACGACCACATATTGTGTTTACTGACGGACGACAATGACAACCCAATCATAATACGACCAAATATTGTGTTTACTGATGGAAGACAACGACAACCCAATTATAATACGACCACATATTGTGTTTACTGAGGGACGACAACAACGACAACCCAATCATAATACGACCACATATTGTGTTTACTGACGGAAGACAATAAACCCAATCATAATACGACCACATATTGTGTTTACTGACGGACGACAATGACAACCCAATCATAATACGACCAAATATTGTGTTTACTGATGGAAGACAACGACAACCCAATCATAATACGACCACATATTGTGTTTACTGACAAACGACAACAACAACCCAATCATAATACGACCACATATTGTGTTTACTGACGGACGACAACCCAGTCATAATACGACCACATATTGTGTTTACTGACGGACGACAACAACGACAACCCAATCATAATACAACCACATCTTGTGTTTATTGACGGAAGACAACGACAACCCAATCATAACACGACCACATATTGTGTTTACTGACGGAAGACAACGACAACCCAATCATAATACGACCACATATTGTGTTTACTGACGGACGACAACAACGACAACCCATTCATAATACCACCACATATTGTGTTAACTGATAGACGACAACAACGACAACCCAATCATAACATGACCACATATTGTGTTAACTGACGGACGACAACGACGACAACCCAATCATAATACGACCACATATTGTGTTTACTGACGGAAGACAACGACAACCCAATCCTAATACGACCACATATTGTGTTTACTGACGGACGACAACAACGACAACCCAATCATAATACGACCACATATTGTGTTTACTGACGGTCGACAACAACGACAACCCAATCATAATACGACCACATATTGTGTTTACAGATGGACGACAACAACGACAACCCAATCATAATACGACCACATATTGTGTTAACTGAAGGACGACAACAACGACAACCCAATCATAATACGACCACATATTGTGTTTACTGACGGACGACAATGACAACCCAATCATAATACGACCAAATATTGTGTTTACTGATGGAAGACAACGACAACCCAATCATAATACGACCACATATTGTGTTTACTGACAGACGACAACAACAACCCAATCATAATACGACCACATATTGTGTTTACTGACGGACGACAACCCAGTCATAATACGACCACATATTGTGTTTACTGACGGACGACAACAACGACAACCCAATCATAATACAACCACATCTTGTGTTTATTGACGGAAGACAACGACAACCCAATCATAACACGACCACATATTGTGTTTACTGACGGAAGACAACGACAACCCAATCATAATACGACCACATATTGTGTTTACTGACGGAAGACAACGACAACCCAATCATAATACGACCACATATTGTGTTTACTGACGGAAGACTATAAACCCAATCATAATACGACCACATATTGTGCTTACTGACGGACGACAACAACCACAACCCAATCATAATGCGACCACATATTGTGTTTACTGACGGACGAGAACGACAACCCAATCATAATATGACCACATATTGTGTTTACTGACAGACGACAACAACGACAACCCAATCATGACACGACCACATATTGTGCTGACTGACGGACGACAACCCAATCATAATACGACCACATATTGTGTTAACTGACGGACGACAACAACGACAACCCAATCATAATACGACCACATATTGTGTTTACTGACGGACGACAACAACGACAACCCAATCATAATACGACCACATATTGTGGTTACTGATGGACGACAACAACGACAACCCAATGATAATATGACCACATATTGTGTTTACTGATAGACGACAACAACGACAACCCAATCATAACACGACCACATATTGTGTTTACTGACGGATGACAATGACAACCCAATCATAATACGACCACATATTGTGTTTACTGATGGACGACAACAACAACCCAATCATAATACGACCACATATTGTGTTTACTGACGGACGACAATCCAGTCATAATACGACCACATATTGTGTTTACTGACGGAAGACAACGACAACCCAATCATAATGCGACCACATATTGTGTTTACTGACGGACGACAACAACGACAACCCAATCATAACACGACCAGATATTGTGTTTACTGACGAAGACAATAAACCCAATCATAATACGACCACATATTGTGTTAACTGACGGACGACAACAATGACAACCCAATCATAATACAACCACATGTTGTGTTTACTGACGGAAGACAACGACAACCCAATCATAATGCGACCACATATTGTGTTTACTGACGGACGACAACAACGACAACCCAATCATAACACGACCAGATATTGTGTTTACTGACGAAGACAATAAACCCAATCATAATACGACCACATATTGTGTTAACTGACGGACGACAACAACGACAACCCAATCATAATACAACCACATATTGTGTTTACTGACGGACGACAAAAACCACAACCCAAACATAATACGGGCACATATTGTGTTTACTGACGGACGACATCCCAATCATAATACGACCACATATTGTGTTTACTGACGGACGACAACGACAACCGAATCATAATACGACCACATATTGTGTTTACTGACGGACGACAACAACGACCCAATCATAATACGACCACATATTGTGTTTCCTGACGGACGACAATGACAACCCAATCATAATACGACCACATATTGTGTTTACTGACGGAAGACAACGACAACCCAATCATAATACGACCACATATTGTGTTTACTGACGAAGACAACGACAACCCAATCATAATACGACCACATATTGTGTTTACTGACAGAAGACAACGACAACCCAATCATAATACGACCACATATTATGTTTACTGACGGACGACAACAACGACAACCCAATCATAATACGATCACATATTATGCTTACTGACGGAAGACAATAAACCCAAGCATAATACGACCACATATTGTGTTTACTGACGGACGACAACGACAACCCAATCATAATGCGACCACATAGTGTTTACTGATGGATGACAACAACGACAACCCAATGATAATATGACCACATATTGTGTTTACTGATAGACGACAACAACGACAACCCAATCATAACACGACCACATATTGTGTTAACTGACGGACGACAACAACGACAACCCAATCATAATACGACCACATATTGTGTTTACTGACGGAAGACAACGACAACCCAATAATAATACGACCACATATTTTGTTTACTGACGGACGACAACGACAATCCAATCATAATACGACCACATAGTGTTTACTGACGAATGACAAAAACGACAACCCAATCATAATACGACCACATATTGTGTTTACTGACGATGACAACAACGACAACCCAATCATAACACGACCACATATTGTGTTTACCGATGGACGACAATGACAACCCAATCATAATACGACCACATATTGTGTTTACTGACGGACGACAACAACGACCCAATCATAATACGACCACATATTGTGTTTACTGACGGACGACAATGACAACCCAATCATAATACGACCACATATTGTGTTTACTGACGGACGACAACAACAACAACCCAATCATAATACGACCACATATTGTGTTTACTGACGGAAGACAACCCGATCATAATACGACCACATATTGTGTTTACTGACGGAAGACAACGACAACCCAATCCTAATGCGACCACATATTGTGTTTACTGACGGACGTCAACAACGACAACCCAATCATAATACAACCACATATTGTGTTTACTGACGGACGACAAGGACAACCCAATCATAATACGACCACATATTGTGTTTACTGACGGACGACAATGACTACCCAATCATAATATGACCACATATTGTGATTACTGACGGAGACAACAACAACACAATCATAATGCGACCACATATTGTGTTTACTGACAGACGACAACAACGACAACCCAATCATAACACGACCACATATTGTGTTTACTGACGGATGACAATGACAACCCAATCATAATACGACCACATATTGTGTTTACTGAAGGACGACAACAACAACCCAATCATAATATGACCACATATTGTGTTTACTGACAGACGACAACGACAACCCAATCATAACACGACCAGATATTGTGTTTATTGACTAACGACAACAACAACAACCCAATCATTATACGACCACATATTGTGTTTACTGACGGACGACAACGACAACCCAATCATAATACGACCACATATTGTGTTTACTGACGGACGACAACAACGACCACATATTGTGTTTACTGACGGAAAACAATGACAACCCAATCATAATACGACCACATATTGTGTTTACTGACGGAAGACAACGACAACCCAATCATAATACGACCACATATTGTGTTTACTGACGGACGTCAACAACGACAACCCAATCATAATACAACCACATATTGTGTTTACTGACGGACGACAAGGACAACCCAATCATAATACGACCACATATTGTGTTTACTGACGGACGACAATGACTACCCAATCATAATATGACCACATATTGTGATTACTGACGGAAGACAACAACAACACAATCATAATGCGACCACATATTGTGTTTACTGACAGACGACAACAACGACAACCCAATCATAACACGACCACATATTGTGTTTACTGACGGATGACAATGACAACCCAATCATAATACGACCACATATTGTGTTTACTGAAGGACGACAACAACAACCCAATCATAATATGACCACATATTGTGTTTACTGACAGACGACAACGACAACCCAATCATAACACGACCAGATATTGTGTTTATTGACGAACGACAACAACAACAACCCAATCATTATACGACCACATATTGTGTTTACTGACGGACGACAACGACAACCCAATCATAATACGACCACATATTGTGTTTACTGACGGACGACAACAACGACCACATATTGTGTTTACTGACGGAAAACAATGACAACCCAATCATAATACGACCACATATTGTGTTTACTGACGGAAGACAACGACAACCCAATCATAATACGACCACATATTGTGTTTATTGACGGAAGACAACGACAACCCAATCATAATGCGACCATATATTGTGTTTACTGACGGACGACAACGACAACCCAATCATGATACGACCACATATTGTGTTTACTGACGGACGACAATGACTACCCAATCATAATACGACCACATATTGTGTTTACTGACGGAAGACAATGACAACGCAATCATAATATGACCACATATTGTGTTTACAGACGAAAGACTACGACAACCCAATCATAATACGACCACATATTGTGTTTACTGACGGAAGACAACAACAGCACAATCATAATGCGACCACATATTGTGCTTACTGGCAAACGACAACAACGACCCAATCATAATACGACCACATATTGTGTTTACTGATGGACGACAATGACAACCCAATCATAATACGACCACATATTGTGTTTACTGACGGACGACAACAACAACCCAATCATAATACGACCACATATTGTGTTTACCTACGGACGACAACCCAGTCATAATACGACCACATATTGTGTTTACTGACGGACGTCAACAACGACAACCCAATCATAATAAAACCACATATTGTGTTTACTGTCGGAAGACAACGACAACCCAATCCTAATGCAACCACATATTGTGTTTACTGACGGACGACAAGGACAACCCAATCATAATACGACCACATATTGTGTTTACTGACGGACGACAATGACTACCTAATCATAATATGACCACATATTGTGATTACTGACGGAAGAAAACAACAACACAATCATAATGCGACCACATATTGTGTTTACTGACAGACGACAACAACGACAACCCAATCATAACACGACCGCATATTGTGTTTACTGACGGATGACAATGACAACCCAATCATAATCCGACCACATATTGTGTTTACTGATGGACGACAACAACAACCCAATCATAATACGACCACATATTGTGTTTACTGACGGACGACAACCCAGTCATAATACGACCACATATTGTGTTTACTGACGGACGACAACAATGACAACCCAATCCTAATACAACCACATATTGTGTTTACTGACGGAAGACAACGACAACCCAATCATAATGCGACCACATATTGTGTTTACTGACGGACGACAACAACGACAACCCAATCATAATACGACACATATTGTGCTTACTGACGGACGACAATGACAACCCAATCATAATACGACCACATATTGTGTTTACTGACGGAAGACAACGACAACCCAATCATAATACAACCACATATTGTGTTTACTGACGGAAGACAACGACAACCCAATCATAATACGACCACATATTGTGTTTACTGACGGAAGACGACGACAACCCAATCACAACACGACCACATATTGTGTTTACTGACGGAAGACAACAACAATACAATCATAATACGACCACATATTGTGCTTACTGACGAAGACAACAACGACAACCCAATCATGATACGACCACATATTGTGTTTACTGACGGACGAGAACGACAACCCAATCATAATACGACCACATATTGTGTTTAATGACAGACGACAACAACGACAACCCAATCATAACACGACCACGTATTGTGCTTACTGACGGACGACAACAACGAAAACCCAATCATAACACGACCAGATATTGTGTTTACTGACGGACGACAACAACGACAACCCAATCATAATACGACCACATATTGTGTTTACTGACGGACGACAACAAAGAAAACCCAAACATAATACGACCACATATTGTGTTTACTGACGGACGACATCCCAATCATAATACGACCACATATTGTGTTTACTGACGGACGACAACGACAACTGAATCATAATACGACCACATATTGTGTTTACTGACGGACGACAACAACGACCCAATCATAATACGACAACATATTGTGTTTCCTGACGGACGACAATGACAACCCAATCATAATACGACCACATATTGTGTTTACTGACGGAAGACAACGACAACCCAATCATAATACGACCACATATTGTGTTTACTGACGGAAGACAACGACAACCCAATCATAATACGGCCACATATTGTGTTTACTGACAGAAGACAACGACAACCCAATCATAATACGACCACATATTATGTTTACTGACGGACGACAACAACGACAACCCAATCATAATACGATCACATATTGTGCTTACTGACGAAGACAATAAACCGAAACATAATACAACCACATATTGTATTTACTGACGGACGACAACAACGACAACCCAATCATAATACGACCACATATTGTGTTTACTGACGGAAGACAATAAACCAAATCATAATACGACCATATATTGTGTTTACTGACGAACGACAACGACAACCCAATCATAATGCGACCACATTGTGTTTACTGATGGACGACAACAACGTCAACCCAATGATAACATGACCACATATTGTGTTTACTGATAGACGACAACAACGACAACCCAATCATAACACGACCACATATTGTGTTTACTGACGGAAGACAACGACAACCCAATCATAATGCGACCACATATTGTGTTTATTGACGGAAGACAACGACAACCCAATCATAATGCGACCATATATTGTGTTTACTGATGGACGACAACAACGTCAACCCAATGATAATATGACCACATATTGTGTTTACTGATAGACGACAACAACGACAACCCAATCATAATACGACCACATATTTTGTTTACTGACGGAAGACAACGACAACCCAATCATAATACAACCACATATTGTGTTTACTGACGGAAGACAACGACAACCCAATCATAATACGACCACATATTGCGTTTACTGACGGAAGACAACAACAATACAATCATAATACGACAACATATTGTGTTTACTGACGGAAGACAACAACGACAACCCAATCATGATACGACCACATATTGTGTTTACTGACGGACGAGAACGACAACCCAATCATAATAGGACCACATATTGTGTTTAATGACAGACGACAACAACGACAACCCAATCATAACACGACCACGTATTGTGCTTACTGACGGACGACAACAACGAAAACCCAATCATAACACGACCAGATATTGTGTTTACTGACGGACGACAACAACGACAACCCAATCATAATACGACCACATATTGTGTTTACTGACGGACGACAACAAAGAAAACCCAAACATAATACGACCACATATTGTGTTTACTGACGGACGACATCCCAATCATAATACGACCACATATTGTGTTTACTGACGGACGACAACGACAACCGAATCATAATACGACCACATATTGTGTTTACTGACGGACGACAACAACGACCCAATCATAATACGACAACATATTGTGTTTCCTGACGGACGACAATGACAACCCAATCATAATACGACCACATATTGTGTTTACTGACGGAAGACAACGACAACCCAATCATAATACGACCACATATTGTGTTTACTGACGGAAGACAACGACAACCCAATCATAATACGGCCACATATTGTGTTTACTGACAGAAGACAACGACAACCCAATCATAATACGACCACATATTGTGTTTACTGACGGAAGACAACGACAACCCAATCATAATGCGACCACATATTGTGTTTACTGACGGACGACAACAACGACAACCCAATCATAATACGACACATATTGTGCTTACTGACGGACGACAATGACAACCCAATCATAATACGACCACATATTGTGTTTACTGACGGAAGACAACGACAACCCAATCATAATACGACCACATATTGCGTTTACTGACGGAAGACAACAACAATACAATCATAATACGACCACATATTGTGTTTACTGACGGACGACAACGACAACCGAATCATAATACGACCACATATTGTGTTTACTGACGAACGACAACAACGACCCAATCATAATACGACAACATATTGTGTTTCCTGACGGACGACAATGACAACCCAATCATAATACGACCACATATTGTGTTTACTGACGGAAGACAACGACAACCCAATCATAATACGACCACATATTGTGTTTACTGACGGAAGACAACGACAACCCAATCATAATACGGCCACATATTGTGTTTACTGACAGAAGACAACGACAACCCAATCATAATACGACCACATATTATGTTTACTGACGGACGACAACAACCACAACCCAATCATAATACGATCACATATTGTGCTTACTGACGGAAGACAATAAACCGAAACATAATACGACCACATATTGTGTTTACTGACGGACGACAACAACGACAACCCAATCATAATACGACCACATATTGTGTTTACTGACGGAAGACAATAAACCAAATCATAATACGACCATATATTGTGTTTACTGACGAACAACAACGACAACCCAATCATAATGCGACCACATAGTGTTTACTGATGGACGACAACAACGTCAACCCAATGATAATATGACCACATATTGTGTTTACTGATAGACGACAACAACGACAACCCAATCATAACACAACCACATATTGTGTTAACTGACGGACGACAACAACGACAACCCAATCATAATACGACCACATATTGTGTTTACTGATGGAAGACAACGACAACCCAATCATAATATGACCACATATTGTGTTTACTGACGGACGACAACAACGACAACCCAATCATAATACGACCACATAGTGTTTACTGACGAATGACAAAAACGACAACCCAATCATAATACGACCACATATTGTGTTTACTGACGACGACAACAACGAAAACCCAATCATAACACGACCACATATTTTGTTTACCGATGGACGACAATGACAACCCAATCATAATACGACCACATATTGTGTTTACTGACGGACGACAACAACGACCCAATCATAATACGACCACATATTGTGTTTACTGACGGACGACAATGACAACCCAATCATAATACGACCACATATTGTGTTTACTGACGGACGACAACAACAACCCAATCATAATACGACCACATATTGTGTTTACTGACGGACGACAACCCAGTCATAATACGACCACATATTGTGTTTACTGACGGACGTCAACAACGACAACCCAATCATAATACAACCACATATTGTGTTTACTGACGGAAGACAACGACAACCCAATCCTAATGTGACCACATATTGTGTTTACTGACGAACGTCAACAACGACAACCCAATCATAATACAACCACATATTGTGTTTACTGACGGACGACAAGGACAACCCAATCATAATACGACCACATATTGTGTTTACTGACGGACGACAATGACTACCCAATCATAATATGACCACATATTGTGATTACTGACGGAAGACAACAACAACACAATCATAATACGACCACATATTGTGTTTACTGACAGACGACAACAACGACAACCCAATCATAACACGACCACATATTGTGTTTACTGACGGATGACAATGACAACCCAATCATAATATGACCACATATTGTGTTTACTGAAGGACGACAACAACAACCCAATCATAATATGACCACATATTGTGTTTACTGACAGACGACAACGACAACCCAATCATAACACGACCAGATATTGTGTTTACTGACGGACGATAACAACTACAACCCAATCATAATACGACCACATATTGTGTTTACTGACGGACGACAACAACGACCACATATTGTGTTTACTGACGGACGACAATGACAACCCAATCATAATACGACCACATATTGTGTTTACTGACGGAAGTCAACGACAACCCAATCATAATACGACCACAGATTGTGTTTATTGACGGAAGACAACGACAACCCAATCATAATGCGACCACATATTGTGTTTACTGACGGACGACAACGACAACCCAATCATAATACGACCACATATTGTGTTTACTGACGGACGACAATGACTACACAATCATAATACGACCACATATTGTGTTTACTGACGGAAGACAATGACAACCCAATCATAATATGACCACATATTGTGTTTACAGACGAAAGACAACGACATCCCAATCATAATACGACCACATATTGTGTTAATGACGGAAGACAACAACAGCACAATCATAATGCGACCACATATTGTGCTTACTGACAGACGACAACAACGACGACCCAATCATAATACGACCACATATTGTGTTTACTGATGGACGACAATGACAACCCAATCATAATACGACCACATATTGTGTTTACTGACGGACGACAACAACAACTCAATCATAATACGACCACATATTGTGTTTACTGACGGACGACAACCCAGTCATAATACGACCACATATTGTGTTTACTGACGGACAACAATGACAACCCAATCATAATACGACCACATATTGTGTTTACTGACGGACGACAACAACAACCCAATCATAATACGACCACATATTGTGTTTACTGACGGACGACAACCCAGTCATAATACGACCACATATTGTGTTTACTGACGGACGACAACAACGACAACCCAATCATAATACAACCACATCTTGTATTTATTGACGGAAGACAACGACAACCCAATCATAACACGACCACATATTGTGTTTACTGACGGAAGACAACGACAACCCAATCATAATACGACCACATATTGTGTTTACTGACGGAAGACAACGACAACCCAATCATAATACGACCACATATTGTGTTTACTGACGGAAGATTATAAACCCAATCATAATACGACCACATATTGTGCTTACTGACGGACAACAACAATCACAACCAAATCATAATGCGACCACATAGTATTTACTGATGGACGACAACAACGACAACCCAATGATAATATGACCACATATTGTGTTTAATGATAGACGACAACAACGACAACCCAATCATAACACGACCACATATTGTGTTAACTGACGGACGACAACAACGACAACCCAATCATAATACGACCACATATTGTGTTTACTGACGGAAGACAACGACAACCCAATCATAATACGACCACATATTGTGTTTACTGACGGACGACAACAACGACAACCCAATCATAATACGACCACATAGTGTTTACTGACGAATGACAAAAACGACAATCCAATCATAATACGACCACATATTGTGTTTACTGACGACGACAACAACGACAACCCAATCATAACACGACCACATATTGTGTTTACCGATGGACGACAATGACAACCCAATCATAATACGACCACATATTGTGTTTACTGACGGACGACAACAACGACCCAATCATAATACGACCACATGTTGTGTTTACTGACGGACGACAATGACAACCCAATCATAATACGACCACATATTGTGTTTACTGACGAACGACAACAACAACCCAATCATAATACGACCACATATTGTGTTTACTGACGGACGACAACCCAGTCATAATACGACCACATATTGTGTTTACTGACGGACGTCAACAACGACAACCCAATCATAATACAACCACATATTGTGTTTACTGACGGAAGACAACGACAACCCAATCCTAATGCGACCACATATTGTGTTTACTGACGAAAATCAACAACGACAACCCAATCATAATACAACCACATATTGTGTTTACTGACGGACGACAAGGACAACCCAATCATAATACGACCACATTGTGTTTACTGACGGATGACAATGACTACCCAATCATAATATGACCACATATTGTGATTACTGACGGAAGACAACAACAACACAAATCATAATGCGACCACATATAGTGTTTACTGACAGACGACAACAACGACAACCCAATCATAACACGACCACATATTGTGTTTACTGACGGATGACAATGACAACCCAATCATAATATGACCACATATTGTGTTTACTGACAGACGACAACGACAACCCAATCATAACACGACCAGATATTGTGTTTACTGACGGACGACAACAACAACATACCAATCATAATACGACCACATATTGTGTTTATTGACGGACGACAACGGCAACCCAATCATAATACGACCACATATTGTGTTTACTGACGGACGACAACAACGACCACATATTGTGTTTACTGACGGACGACAATGACAACCCAATCATAATACGACCACATATTGTGTTTACTGACGAAAGACAACGACAACCCAATCATAATACGACCACATATTGTGTTTGCTGACAGAAGAAAACGACAACCCAATCATAATACGACCACATATTATGTTTACTGACGGACGACAACAACGACAACCCAATCATAATACGATCACATATTGTGTTTACTGACGGAAGACAATAAACCGAAACATAATACGACCACATATTGTGTTTACTGACGGACGACAACAACGACAACCCATTCATAATACGACCACATATTGTGTTTACTGATAGACGACAACGACGACAACCCAATCATAATACGACCACATTTTGTGTTTACTGACGGAAGACAACGACAACCCAATCATAATACGACCACATATTGTGTTAACTGACGGACGACAACGACGACAACCCAATCATAATACGACCACATATTGTGTTTACTGACGGAAGACAACGACAACCCAATCATAATACGACCACATATTGTGTTTACTGACGGAAGACAATAAACCCAATCATAATACGACCACATATTGTATTTACTGACGGACGACAATAACGACAACCCATTCATAATACGACCACATAGTGTTTACTGATGAACGACAACAACGACAACCCAATGATAATATGACCACATATTGTGTTTACTGACAGACGACAACAACGACAATCCAATCATAACACGACCACATATTGTGTTGACTGACGGACAACAACAACGACAACCCAATCATAATACGACCACATATTGTGTTTACTGACAGACGACAACAACGACAATCCAATCATAACACGACCACATATTGTGTTAACTGACGGACGACAACAACGACAACCCAATCATAATACGACCACATATTGTGTTTACTGACGGACGACAACAACGACAACCCAATGATAATATGACCACATATTGTGTTTACTGATAGACGACAACAACGACAACCCAATCATAACACGACCACATATTGTGTTAACTGACGGACGATAACAATGACAACCCAATCATAATACGACCAAATATTGTATTTACTGATGGAAGACAACGACAACCCAATCATAATACGACCACATATTGTGTTTACTGACGGACGACAACCCAGTCATAATACGACCACATATTGTGTTTACTGACGGACGACAATGACAACCCAATCATAATACGACCACATATTGTGTTTACTGACGGACGACAACAACAACCCAATCATAATACGACCACATATTGTGTTTACTGACGGACGACAACCCAGTCATAATACAACCACATCTTGTGTTTATTGAAGGAAGACAACGACAACCCAATCATAACACGACCACATATTGTGTTTACTGACGGAAGACAACGACAACCCAATCATAATACGACCACATATTGTGTTTACTGACGGAAGACAACGACAACCCAATCATAATACGACCACATATTGTGTTTACTGACGGAAGACTATAAACCCAATCATAATACGACCACATATTGTGCTTACTGACGGACAACAACAACCACAACCAAATCATAATGCGACCACATATTGTGTTTACTGACGGACGACAACAACGACAACCCAATCATGACTGGACCACATATTGTGCTTACTGACGGACGACAACAACGACAATCCAATCATAATACGACCACATATTGAGTTAACTGACGGACGACAACAACGACAACCCAATCATAATACGACCACATATTGTGTTTACTGACGTACGACAGCAACGACAACCCAATCATAATACGACCACATATTGTGTTTACTGATGGACGACAACAACGACAACCCAATGATAATATGACCACATATTGTGTTTACTGATAGACGACAACAACGACAACCCAATCATAACACGACCACATATTGTGTTAACTGACGGACGAAAACAACGACAACCCAATCATAATACGACCACATATTGTGTTTACTGACGGAAGACAACGACAACCCAATCATAATACGACCACATATTGTGTTTACTGACGGACGACAACAACGACAACCCAATCATAATACGACCACATAGTGTTTACTGACAAATGACAAAAACGACAACCCAATCATAATACGACCACATATTGTGTTTACTGACGACGACAACAACGACAACCCAATCATAACACGACCACATATTGTGTTTACTGATGGACGACAATGACAACCCAATCATAATACGACCACATATTGTGTTTACTGACGGACGACAACAACGACCCAATCATAATACGACCACATATTGTGTTTACTGACGGACGACAACAACGACAACCCAATCATAATACGACCACATATTGTGTTTACTGACGGACGACAATGACAACCCAATCATAATACGACCACATATTGTGTTTACTGACGGACGACAACCCAGTCATAATACGACCACATATTGTGTTTACTGACGGACGTCAACAACGACAACACCATCATAATACAACCACATATTGTGTTTACTGACGGACGACAACAACAACCCAATCATAATACGACCACATATTGTGTTTACTGACGGACGACAACCCAGTCATAATACGACCACATATTGTGTTTACTGACGGACGTCAACAACGACAACCCAATCATAATACAACCACATATTGTGTTTACTGACGGAAGACAACGACATCCCAATCCTAATGTGACCACATATTGTGTTTACTGACGGACGTCAACAACGACAACCCAATCATAATACAACCACATATTGTGTTTACTGACGGACGACAAGGACAACCCAATCATAATACGACCACATATTGTGTTTACTGACGGACGACAATGACTACCCAATCATAATATGACCACATATTGTGATTACTGACGGAAGACAACAACAACACAATCATAATACGACCACATATTGTGTTTACTGACAGACGACAACAACGACAACCCAATCATAACACGACCACATATTGTGTTTACTGACGGATGACAATGACAACCCAATCATAATACGACCACATATTGTGTTTACTGACGGATGACAACAACAACAACCCAATCATAATATGACCACATATTGTGTTTACTTACGGACGACAACAACGACCACATATTGTGTTTACTGACGGACGACAATGACAACCCAATCATAATACGACCACATATTGTGTTTACTGACGGAAGTCAACGACAACCCAATCATAATACGACCACATATTGTGTTTATTGACGGAAGACAGCGACAACCCAATCATAATGCGACCACATATTGTGTTTACTGACGGACGACAACGACAACCCAATCATAATACGACCACATATTGTGTTTACTGACGAACGACAATGACTACCCAATCATAATACGACCACATATTGTGTTTATTGACGGAAGACAACGACAACCCAATCATAACACGACCACATATTGTGTTTACTGACGGATGACAATGACTACCCAATCATAATATGACCACATATTGTGATTACTGACGGAAGACAACAACAACACAAATCATAATGCGACCACATATTGTGTTTACTGACAGACGACAACAACGACAACCCAATCATAACACGACCACATATTGTGTTTACTGACGGATGACAATGACAACCCAATCATAATATGACCACATATTGTGTTTACTGACAGACGACAACGACAACCCAATCATAACACGACCAGATATTGTGTTTACTGACGGACGACAACAACAACATACCAATCATAATACGACCACATATTGTGTTTATTGACGGACGACAACGGCAACCCAATCATAATACGACCACATATTGTGTTTACTGACGGACGACAACAACGACCACATATTGTGTTTACTGACGGACGACAATGACAACCCAATCATAATACGACCACATATTGTGTTTACTGACGAAAGACAACGACAACCCAATCATAATACGACCACATATTGTGTTTGCTGACAGAAGAAAACGACAACCCAATCATAATACGACCACATATTATGTTTACTGACGGACGACAACAACGACAACCCAATCATAATACGATCACATATTGTGTTTACTGACGGAAGACAATAAACCGAAACATAATACGACCACATATTGTGTTTACTGACGGACGACAACAACGACAACCCATTCATAATACGACCACATATTGTGTTTACTGATAGACGACAACGACGACAACCCAATCATAATACGACCACATTTTGTGTTTACTGACGGAAGACAACGACAACCCAATCATAATACGACCACATATTGTGTTAACTGACGGACGACAACGACGACAACCCAATCATAATACGACCACATATTGTGTTTACTGACGGAGACAACGACAACCCAATCATAATACGACCACATATTGTGTTTACTGACGGAAGACAATAAACCCAATCATAATACGACCACATATTGTATTTACTGACGGACGACAATAACGACAACCCATTCATAATACGACCACATAGTGTTTACTGATGAACGACAACAACGACAACCCAATGATAATATGACCACATATTGTGTTTACTGACAGACGACAACAACGACAATCCAATCATAACACGACCACATATTGTGTTGACTGACGGACAACAACAACGACAACCCAATCATAATACGACCACATATTGTGTTTACTGACAGACGACAACAACGACAATCCAATCATAACACGACCACATATTGTGTTAACTGACGGACGACAACAACGACAACCCAATCATAATACGACCACATATTGTGTTTACTGACGGACGACAACAACGACAACCCAATGATAATATGACCACATATTGTGTTTACTGATAGACGACAACAACGACAACCCAATCATAACACGACCACATATTGTGTTAACTGACGGACGATAACAATGACAACCCAATCATAATACGACCAAATATTGTATTTACTGATGGAAGACAACGACAACCCAATCATAATACGACCACATATTGTGTTTACTGACGGACGACAACCCAGTCATAATACGACCACATATTGTGTTTACTGACGGACGACAATGACAACCCAATCATAATACGACCACATATTGTGTTTACTGACGGACGACAACAACAACCCAATCATAATACGACCACATATTGTGTTTACTGACGGACGACAACCCAGTCATAATACAACCACATCTTGTGTTTATTGACGGAAGACAACGACAACCCAATCAAAACACGACCACATATTGTGTTTACTGACGGAAGACAACGACAACCCAATCATAATACGACCACATATTGTGTTTACTGACGGAAGACAACGACAACCCAATCATAATACGACCACATATTGTGTTTACTGACGGAAGACTATAAACCCAATCATAATACGACCACATATTGTGCTTACTGACGGACAACAACAACCACAACCAAATCATAATGCGACCACATATTGTGTTTACTGACGGACGACAACAACGACAACCCAATCATGACTGGACCACATATTGTGCTTACTGACGGACGACAACAACGACAATCCAATCATAATACGACCACATATTGAGTTAACTGACGGACGACAACAACGACAACCCAATCATAATACGACCACATATTGTGTTTACTGACGTACGACAGCAACGACAACCCAATCATAATACGACCACATATTGTGTTTACTGATGGACGACAACAACGACAACCCAATGATAATATGACCACATATTGTGTTTACTGATAGACGACAACAACGACAACCCAATCATAACACGACCACATATTGTGTTAACTGACGGACGAAAACAACGACAACCCAATCATAATACGACCACATATTGTGTTTACTGACGGAAGACAACGACAACCCAATCATAATACGACCACATATTGTGTTTACTGACGGACGACAACAACGACAACCCAATCATAATACGACCACATAGTGTTTACTGACAAATGACAAAAACGACAACCCAATCATAATACGACCACATATTGTGTTTACTGACGACGACAACAACGACAACCCAATCATAACACGACCACATATTGTGTTTACTGATGGACGACAATGACAACCCAATCATAATACGACCACATATTGTGTTTACTGACGGACGACAACAACGACCCAATCATAATACGACCACATATTGTGTTTACTGACGGACGACAACAACGACAACCCAATCATAATACGACCACATATTGTGTTTACTGACGGACGACAATGACAACCCAATCATAATACGACCACATATTGTGTTTACTGACGGACGACAACCCAGTCATAATACGACCACATATTGTGTTTACTGACGGACGTCAACAACGACAACACCATCATAATACAACCACATATTGTGTTTACTGACGGACGACAACAACAACCCAATCATAATACGACCACATATTGTGTTTACTGACGGACGACAACCCAATCATAATACGACCACATATTGTGTTTACTGACGGACGTCAACAACGACAACCCAATCATAATACAACCACATATTGTGTTTACTGACGGAAGACAACGACATCCCAATCCTAATGTGACCACATATTGTGTTTACTGACGGACGTCAACAACGACAACCCAATCATAATACAACCACATATTGTGTTTACTGACGGACGACAAGGACAACCCAATCATAATACGACCACATATTGTGTTTACTGACGGACGACAATGACTACCCAATCATAATATGACCACATATTGTGATTACTGACGGAAGACAACAACAACACAATCATAATACGACCACATATTGTGTTTACTGACAGACGACAACAACGACAACCCAATCATAACACGACCACATATTGTGTTTACTGACGGATGACAATGACAACCCAATCATAATACGACCACATATTGTGTTTACTGACGGATGACAACAACAACAACCCAATCATAATATGACCACATATTGTGTTTACTTACGGACGACAACAACGACCACATATTGTGTTTACTGACGGACGACAATGACAACCCAATCATAATACGACCACATATTGTGTTTACTGACGGAAGTCAACGACAACCCAATCATAATACGACCACATATTGTGTTTATTGACGGAAGACAGCGACAACCCAATCATAATGCGACCACATATTGTGTTTACTGACGGACGACAACGACAACCCAATCATAATACGACCACATATTGTGTTTACTGACGAACGACAATGACTACCCAATCATAATACGACCACATATTGTGTTTATTGACGGAAGACAACGACAACCCAATCATAACACGACCACATATTGTGTTTACTGACGGATGACAATGACTACCCAATCATAATATGACCACATATTGTGATTACTGACGGAAGACAACAACAACACAAATCATAATGCGACCACATATTGTGTTTACTGACAGACGACAACAACGACAACCCAATCATAACACGACCACATATTGTGTTTACTGACGGATGACAATGACAACCCAATCATAATATGACCACATATTGTGTTTACTGACAGACGACAACGACAACCCAATCATAACACGACCAGATATTGTGTTTACTGACGGACGACAACAACAACATACCAATCATAATACGACCACATATTGTGTTTATTGACGGACGACAACGGCAACCCAATCATAATACGACCACATATTGTGTTTACTGACGGACGACAACAACGACCACATATTGTGTTTACTGACGGACGACAATGACAACCCAATCATAATACGACCACATATTGTGTTTACTGACGAAAGACAACGACAACCCAATCATAATACGACCACATATTGTGTTTGCTGACAGAAGAAAACGACAACCCAATCATAATACGACCACATATTATGTTTACTGACGGACGACAACAACGACAACCCAATCATAATACGATCACATATTGTGTTTACTGACGGAAGACAATAAACCGAAACATAATACGACCACATATTGTGTTTACTGACGGACGACAACAACGACAACCCATTCATAATACGACCACATATTGTGTTTACTGATAGACGACAACGACGACAACCCAATCATAATACGACCACATTTTGTGTTTACTGACGGAAGACAACGACAACCCAATCATAATACGACCACATATTGTGTTAACTGACGGACGACAACGACGACAACCCAATCATAATACGACCACATATTGTGTTTACTGACGGAGACAACGACAACCCAATCATAATACGACCACATATTGTGTTTACTGACGGAAGACAATAAACCCAATCATAATACGACCACATATTGTATTTACTGACGGACGACAATAACGACAACCCATTCATAATACGACCACATAGTGTTTACTGATGAACGACAACAACGACAACCCAATGATAATATGACCACATATTGTGTTTACTGACAGACGACAACAACGACAATCCAATCATAACACGACCACATATTGTGTTGACTGACGGACAACAACAACGACAACCCAATCATAATACGACCACATATTGTGTTTACTGACAGACGACAACAACGACAATCCAATCATAACACGACCACATATTGTGTTAACTGACGGACGACAACAACGACAACCCAATCATAATACGACCACATATTGTGTTTACTGACGGACGACAACAACGACAACCCAATGATAATATGACCACATATTGTGTTTACTGATAGACGACAACAACGACAACCCAATCATAACACGACCACATATTGTGTTAACTGACGGACGATAACAATGACAACCCAATCATAATACGACCAAATATTGTATTTACTGATGGAAGACAACGACAACCCAATCATAATACGACCACATATTGTGTTTACTGACGGACGACAACCCAGTCATAATACGACCACATATTGTGTTTACTGACGGACGACAATGACAACCCAATCATAATACGACCACATATTGTGTTTACTGACGGACGACAACAACAACCCAATCATAATACGACCACATATTGTGTTTACTGACGGACGACAACCCAGTCATAATACAACCACATCTTGTGTTTATTGACGGAAGACAACGACAACCCAATCAAAACACGACCACATATTGTGTTTACTGACGGAAGACAACGACAACCCAATCATAATACGACCACATATTGTGTTTACTGACGGAAGACAACGACAACCCAATCATAATACGACCACATATTGTGTTTACTGACGGAAGACTATAAACCCAATCATAATACGACCACATATTGTGCTTACTGACGGACAACAACAACCACAACCAAATCATAATGCGACCACATATTGTGTTTACTGACGGACGACAACAACGACAACCCAATCATGACTGGACCACATATTGTGCTTACTGACGGACGACAACAACGACAATCCAATCATAATACGACCACATATTGAGTTAACTGACGGACGACAACAACGACAACCCAATCATAATACGACCACATATTGTGTTTACTGACGTACGACAGCAACGACAACCCAATCATAATACGACCACATATTGTGTTTACTGATGGACGACAACAACGACAACCCAATGATAATATGACCACATATTGTGTTTACTGATAGACGACAACAACGACAACCCAATCATAACACGACCACATATTGTGTTAACTGACGGACGAAAACAACGACAACCCAATCATAATACGACCACATATTGTGTTTACTGACGGAAGACAACGACAACCCAATCATAATACGACCACATATTGTGTTTACTGACGGACGACAACAACGACAACCCAATCATAATACGACCACATAGTGTTTACTGACGAATGACAAAAACGACAACCCAATCATAATACGACCACATATTGTGTTTACTGACGACGACAACAACGACAACCCAATCATAACACGACCACATATTGTGTTTACTGATGGACGACAATGACAACCCAATCATAATACGACCACATATTGTGTTTACTGACGGACGACAACAACGACCCAATCATAATACGACCACATATTGTGTTTACTGACGGACGACAACAACGACAACCCAATCATAATACGACCACATATTGTGTTTACTGACGGACGACAATGACAACCCAATCATAATACGACCACATATTGTGTTTACTGACGGACGACAACCCAGTCATAATACGACCACATATTGTGTTTACTGACGGACGTCAACAACGACAACACCATCATAATACAACCACATATTGTGTTTACTGACGGACGACAACAACAACCCAATCATAATACGACCACATATTGTGTTTACTGACGGACGACAACCCAGTCATAATACGACCACATATTGTGTTTACTGACGGACGTCAACAACGACAACCCAATCATAATACAACCACATATTGTGTTTACTGACGGAAGACAACGACATCCCAATCCTAATGTGACCACATATTGTGTTTACTGACGGACGTCAACAACGACAACCCAATCATAATACAACCACATATTGTGTTTACTGACGGACGACAAGGACAACCCAATCATAATACGACCACATATTGTGTTTACTGACGGACGACAATGACTACCCAATCATAATATGACCACATATTGTGATTACTGACGGAAGACAACAACAACACAATCATAATACGACCACATATTGTGTTTACTGACAGACGACAACAACGACAACCCAATCATAACACGACCACATATTGTGTTTACTGACGGATGACAATGACAACCCAATCATAATACGACCACATATTGTGTTTACTGACGGACGACAACAACAACAACCCAATCATAATATGACCACATATTGTGTTTACTGACGGACGACAACAACGACCACATATTGTGTTTACTGACGGACGACAATGACAACCCAATCATAATACGACCACATATTGTGTTTACTGACGGAAGTCAACGACAACCCAATCATAATACGACCACATATTGTGTTTATTGACGGAAGACAACGACAACCCAATCATAATACGACCACATATTGTGTTTACTGACGAACGACAATGACTACCCAATCATAATACGACCACATATTGTGTTTATTGACGGAAGACAACGACAACCCAATCATAACACGACCACATATTGTGTTTACTGACGGATGACAATGACTACCCAACCATAATATGACCACATATTGTGATTACTGACGGAAGACAACAACAACACAAATCATAATGCGACCACATATTGTGTTTACTGACAGACGACAACAACGACAACCCAATCATAACACGACCACATATTGTGTTTACTGACGGATGACAATGACAACCCAATCATAATATGACCACATATTGTGTTTACTGACAGACGACAACGACAACCCAATCATAACACGACCAGATATTGTGTTTACTGACGGACGACAACAACAACATACCAATCATAATACGACCACATATTGTGTTTATTGACGGACGACAACGGCAACCCAATCATAATACGACCACATATTGTGTTTACTGACGGACGACAACAACGACCACATATTGTGTTTACTGACGGACGACAATGACAACCCAATCATAATACGACCACATATTGTGTTTACTGACGAAAGACAACGACAACCCAATCATAATACGACCACATATTGTGTTTGCTGACAGAAGAAAACGACAACCCAATCATAATACGACCACATATTATGTTTACTGACGGACGACAACAACGACAACCCAATCATAATACGATCACATATTGTGTTTACTGACGGAAGACAATAAACCGAAACATAATACGACCACATATTGTGTTTACTGACGGACGACAACAACGACAACCCATTCATAATACGACCACATATTGTGTTTACTGATAGACGACAACGACGACAACCCAATCATAATACGACCACATTTTGTGTTTACTGACGGAAGACAACGACAACCCAATCATAATACGACCACATATTGTGTTAACTGACGGACGACAACGACGACAACCCAATCATAATACGACCACATATTGTGTTTACTGACGGAAGACAACGACAACCCAATCATAATACGACCACATATTGTGTTTACTGACGGAAGACAATAAACCCAATCATAATACGACCACATATTGTATTTACTGACGGACGACAATAACGACAACCCATTCATAATACGACCACATAGTGTTTACTGATGAACGACAACAACGACAACCCAATGATAATATGACCACATATTGTGTTTACTGACAGACGACAACAACGACAATCCAATCATAACACGACCACATATTGTGTTGACTGACGGACAACAACAACGACAACCCAATCATAATACGACCACATATTGTGTTTACTGACAGACGACAACAACGACAATCCAATCATAACACGACCACATATTGTGTTAACTGACGGACGACAACAACGACAACCCAATCATAATACGACCACATATTGTGTTTACTGACGGACGACAACAACGACAACCCAATGATAATATGACCACATATTGTGTTTACTGATAGACGACAACAACGACAACCCAATCATAACACGACCACATATTGTGTTAACTGACGGACGATAACAATGACAACCCAATCATAATACGACCAAATATTGTATTTACTGATGGAAGACAACGACAACCCAATCATAATACGACCACATATTGTGTTTATTGACGGACGACAACCCAGTCATAATACGACCACATATTGTGTTTACTGACGGACGACAATGACAACCCAATCATAATACGACCACATATTGTGTTTACTGACGGACGACAACAACAACCCAATCATAATACGACCACATATTGTGTTTACTGACGGACGACAACCCAGTCATAATACAACCACATCTTGTGTTTATTGACGGAAGACAACGACAACCCAATCAAAACACGACCACATATTGTGTTTACTGACGGAAGACAACGACAACCCAATCATAATACGACCACATATTGTGTTTACTGACGGAAGACAACGACAACCCAATCATAATACGACCACATATTGTGTTTACTGACGGAAGACTATAAACCCAATCATAATACGACCACATATTGTGCTTACTGACGGACAACAACAACCACAACCAAATCATAATGCGACCACATATTGTGTTTACTGACGGACGACAACAACGACAACCCAATCATGACTGGACCACATATTGTGCTTACTGACGGACGACAACAACGACAATCCAATCATAATACGACCACATATTGAGTTAACTGACGGACGACAACAACGACAACCCAATCATAATACGACCACATATTGTGTTTACTGACGTACGACAGCAACGACAACCCAATCATAATACGACCACATATTGTGTTTACTGATGGACGACAACAACGACAACCCAATGATAATATGACCACATATTGTGTTTACTGATAGACGACAACAACGACAACCCAATCATAACACGACCACATATTGTGTTAACTGACGGACGAAAACAACGACAACCCAATCATAATACGACCACATATTGTGTTTACTGACGGAAGACAACGACAACCCAATCATAATACGACCACATATTGTGTTTACTGACGGACGACAACAACGACAACCCAATCATAATACGACCACATAGTGTTTACTGACGAATGACAAAAACGACAACCCAATCATAATACGACCACATATTGTGTTTACTGACGACGACAACAACGACAACCCAATCATAACACGACCACATATTGTGTTTACTGATGGACGACAATGACAACCCAATCATAATACGACCACATATTGTGTTTACTGACGGACGACAACAACGACCCAATCATAATACGACCACATATTGTGTTTACTGACGGACGACAACAACGACAACCCAATCATAATACGACCACATATTGTGTTTACTGACGGACGACAATGACAACCCAATCATAATACGACCACATATTGTGTTTACTGACGGACGACAACCCAGTCATAATACGACCACATATTGTGTTTACTGACGGACGTCAACAACGACAACCCAATCATAATACAACCACATATTGTGTTTACTGACGGAAGACAACGACATCCCAATCCTAATGTGACCACATATTGTGTTTACTGACGGACGTCAACAACGACAACCCAATCATAATACAACCACATATTGTGTTTACTGACGGACGACAAGGACAACCCAATCATAATACGACCACATATTGTGTTTACTGACGGACGACAATGACTACCCAATCATAATATGACCACATATTGTGATTACTGACGGAAGACAACAACAACACAATCATAATACGACCACATATTGTGTTTACTGACAGACGACAACAACGACAACCCAATCATAACACGACCACATATTGTGTTTACTGACGGATGACAATGACAACCCAATCATAATACGACCACATATTGTGTTTACTGACGGACGACAACAACAACAACCCAATCATAATATGACCACATATTGTGTTTACTGACGGACGACAACAACGACCACATATTGTGTTTACTGACGGACGACAATGACAACCCAATCATAATACGACCACATATTGTGTTTACTGACGGAAGTCAACGACAACCCAATCATAATACGACCACATATTGTGTTTATTGACGGAAGACAACGACAACCCAATCATAATACGACCACATATTGTGTTTACTGACGAACGACAATGACTACCCAATCATAATACGACCACATATTGTGTTTATTGACGGAAGACAACGACAACCCAATCATAACACGACCACATATTGTGTTTACTGACGGATGACAATGACTACCCAACCATAATATGACCACATATTGTGATTACTGACGGAAGACAACAACAACACAAATCATAATGCGACCACATATTGTGTTTACTGACAGACGACAACAACGACAACCCAATCATAACACGACCACATATTGTGTTTACTGACGGATGACAATGACAACCCAATCATAATATGACCACATATTGTGTTTACTGACAGACGACAACGACAACCCAATCATAACACGACCAGATATTGTGTTTACTGACGGACGACAACAACAACATACCAATCATAATACGACCACATATTGTGTTTATTGACGGACGACAACGGCAACCCAATCATAATACGACCACATATTGTGTTTACTGACGGACGACAACAACGACCACATATTGTGTTTACTGACGGACGACAATGACAACCCAATCATAATACGACCACATATTGTGTTTACTGACGAAAGACAACGACAACCCAATCATAATACGACCACATATTGTGTTTGCTGACAGAAGAAAACGACAACCCAATCATAATACGACCACATATTATGTTTACTGACGGACGACAACAACGACAACCCAATCATAATACGATCACATATTGTGTTTACTGACGGAAGACAATAAACCGAAACATAATACGACCACATATTGTGTTTACTGACGGACGACAACAACGACAACCCATTCATAATACGACCACATATTGTGTTTACTGATAGACGACAACGACGACAACCCAATCATAATACGACCACATTTTGTGTTTACTGACGGAAGACAACGACAACCCAATCATAATACGACCACATATTGTGTTAACTGACGGACGACAACGACGACAACCCAATCATAATACGACCACATATTGTGTTTACTGACGGAAGACAACGACAACCCAATCATAATACGACCACATATTGTGTTTACTGACGGAAGACAATAAACCCAATCATAATACGACCACATATTGTATTTACTGACGGACGACAATAACGACAACCCATTCATAATACGACCACATAGTGTTTACTGATGAACGACAACAACGACAACCCAATGATAATATGACCACATATTGTGTTTACTGACAGACGACAACAACGACAATCCAATCATAACACGACCACATATTGTGTTGACTGACGGACAACAACAACGACAACCCAATCATAATACGACCACATATTGTGTTTACTGACAGACGACAACAACGACAATCCAATCATAACACGACCACATATTGTGTTAACTGACGGACGACAACAACGACAACCCAATCATAATACGACCACATATTGTGTTTACTGACGGACGACAACAACGACAACCCAATGATAATATCACCACATATTGTGTTTACTGATAGACGACAACAACGACAACCCAATCATAACACGACCACATATTGTGTTAACTGACGGACGATAACAATGACAACCCAATCATAATACGACCAAATATTGTATTTACTGATGGAAGACAACGACAACCCAATCATAATACGACCACATATTGTGTTTACTGACGGACGACAACCCAGTCATAATACGACCACATATTGTGTTTACTGACGGACGACAATGACAACCCAATCATAATACGACCACATATTGTGTTTACTGACGGACGACAACAACAACCCAATCATAATACGACCACATATTGTGTTTACTGACGGACGACAACCCAGTCATAATACAACCACATCTTGTGTTTATTGACGGAAGACAACGACAACCCAATCATAACACGACCACATATTGTGTTTACTGACGGAAGACAACGACAACCCAATCATAATACGACCACATATTGTGTTTACTGACGGAAGACAACGACAACCCAATCATAATACGACCACATATTGTGTTTACTGACGGAAGACTATAAACCCAATCATAATACGACCACATATTGTGCTTACTGACGGACAACAACAACCACAACCAAATCATAATGCGACCACATATTGTGTTTACTGACGGACGACAACAACGACAACCCAATCATGACTGGACCACATATTGTGCTTACTGACGGACGACAACAACGACAATCCAATCATAATACGACCACATATTGAGTTAACTGACGGACGACAACAACGACAACCCAATCATAATACGACCACATATTGTGTTTACTGACGTACGACAGCAACGACAACCCAATCATAATACGACCACATATTGTGTTTACTGATGGACGACAACAACGACAACCCAATGATAATATGACCACATATTGTGTTTACTGATAGACGACAACAACGACAACCCAATCATAACACGACCACATATTGTGTTAACTGACGGACGAAAACAACGACAACCCAATCATAATACGACCACATATTGTGTTTACTGACGGAAGACAACGACAACCCAATCATAATACGACCACATATTGTGTTTACTGACGGACGACAACAACGACAACCCAATCATAATACGACCACATAGTGTTTACTGACGAATGACAAAAACGACAACCCAATCATAATACGACCACATATTGTGTTTACTGACGGACGACAACAACGACAACCCAATCATAATACGACCACATATTGTGTTTACTGACGGACGACAATGACAACCCAATCATAATACGACCACATATTGTGTTTACTGACGGACGACAACCCAGTCATAATACGACCACATATTGTGTTTACTGACGGACGTCAACAACGACAACACCATCATAATACAACCACATATTGTGTTTACTGACGGACGACAACAACAACCCAATCATAATACGACCACATATTGTGTTTACTGACGGACGACAACCCAGTCATAATACGACCACATATTGTGTTTACTGACGGACGTCAACAACGACAACCCAATCATAATACAACCACATATTGTGTTTACTGACGGAAGACAACGACATCCCAATCCTAATGTGACCACATATTGTGTTTACTGACGGACGTCAACAACGACAACCCAATCATAATACAACCACATATTGTGTTTACTGACGGACGACAAGGACAACCCAATCATAATACGACCACATATTGTGTTTACTGACGGACGACAATGACTACCCAATCATAATATGACCACATATTGTGATTACTGACGGAAGACAACAACAACACAATCATAATACGACCACATATTGTGTTTACTGACAGACGACAACAACGACAACCCAATCATAACACGACCACATATTGTGTTTACTGACGGATGACAATGACAACCCAATCATAATACGACCACATATTGTGTTTACTGACGGACGACAACAACAACAACCCAATCATAATATGACCACATATTGTGTTTACTGACGGACGACAACAACGACCACATATTGTGTTTACAGACGGACGACAATGACAACCCAATCATAATACGACCACATATTGTGTTTACTGACGGAAGTCAACGACAACCCAATCATAATACGACCACATATTGTGTTTATTGACGGAAGACAACGACAACCCAATCATAATGCGACCACATATTGTGTTTACTGACGGACGACAACGACAACCCAATCATAATACGACCACATATTGTGTTTACTGACGAACGACAATGACTACCCAATCATAATACGACCACATATTGTGTTTATTGACGGAAGACAACGACAACCCAATCATAACACGACCACATATTGTGTTTACTGACGGAAGACAACGACAACCCAATCATAATACGATCACATATTGTGTTTACTGACGGAAGACAACGACAACCCAATCATAATATGACCACATATTGTGTTTACTGACGGAAGACTATAAACCCAATCATAATACGACCACATATTGTGCTTACTGACGGACAACAACAACCACAACCAAATCATAATGCGCCCACATATTGTGTTTACTGACGGACGAGAACGACAACCCATTCATAATATGACCACATATTGTGTTTACTGACGGACGACAACAACGACAACCCAATCATGACTGGACCACATATTGTGCTTACTGACGGACGACAACAACGACAATCCAATCATAATACTACCACATATTGAGTTAACTGACGGACGACAACAACGACAACCCAATCATAATACGACCACATATTGTGTTTACTGACGGACGACAGCAACGACAACCCAATCATAATACGACCACATATTGTGTTTACAGATGGACGACAACAACGACAACCCAATGATAATATGACCACATATTGTGTTTACTGATAGACGACAACAACGACAACCCAATCATAACACGACCACATATTGTGTTAACTGACAGACGAAAACAACGACAACCCAATCATAATACGACCACATATTGTGTTTACTGACGGAAGACAACGACAACCCAATCATAATACGACCACATATTGTGTTTACTGACGGCGACAACAACGACAACCCAATCATAATACGACCACATAGTGTTTACTGACGAATGACAAAAACGACAACCCAATCATAATACGACCACATATTGTGTTTACTGACGACGACAACAACGACAACCCAATCATAACACGACCACATATTGTGTTTACTGATGGACGACAATGACAACCCAATCATAATACGACCACATATTGTGTTTACTGACGGACGACAACAACGACCCAATCATAATACGACCACATATTGTGTTTACTGACGGACGACAACAACGACAACCCAATCATAATACGACCACATATTGTGTTTACTGACGGAAGACAATAAACCCAATCATAATACGACCATATATTGTGTTTACTGACGGACGACAACGACAACCCAATCATAATGCGACCACATAGTGTTTACCGATGGACGACAACAACGTCAACCCAATGATAATATGACCACATATTGTGTTTACTGATAGACGACAACAACGACAACCCAATCATAACACGACCACATATTGTGTTTACTGACGGACGACAACAACGACAACCCAATCATAATACGACCACATAGTGTTTACTGACGAATGACAAAACGACAACCCAATCATAATACGACCACATATTGTGTTTACTGACGGACGACAACAACGACAATCCTATCATAATACGACCACATAGTGTTTACTGACGAATGACAAAACGACAACCCAATCATAATACGACCACATATTGTGTTTACTGACGACGACAACAACGAAAACCCAATCATAACACGACCACATATTGTGTTTACCGATGGACGACAATGACAACCCAATCATAATACGACCACATATTGTGTTTACTGACGGACGACAACAACGACCCAATCATAATACGACCACATATTGTGTTTACTGACGGACGACAATGACAACCCAATCATAATACGACCACATATTGTGTTTACTGACGGACGACAACCCAGTCATAATACGACCACATATTGTGTTTACTGACGGACGTCAACAACGACAACCCAATCATAATACAACCACATATTGTATTTACTGACGGACGACAACAACAACCCAATCATAATACGACCACATATTGTGTTTACTGACGGACGATAACCCAGTCATAATACGACCACATATTGTGTTTACTGACGGACGTCAACAACAACAACCCAATCATAATACAACCACATATTGTGTTTACTGACGGAAGACAACGACATCCCAATCCTAATGTGACCACATATTGTGTTTACTGACGGACGTCAACAACGACAACCCAATCATAATACAACCACATATTGTGTTTACTGACGGACGACAAGGACAACCCAATCATAATACGACCACATATTGTGTTTACTGACGGACGACAATGACTACCCAATCATAATATGACCACATATTGTGATTACTGACGGAAGACAACAACAACACAATCATAATACGACCACATATTGTGTTTACTGACAGACGACAACAACGACAACCCAATCATAACACGACCACATATTGTGTTTACTGACGGATGACAATGACAACCCAATCATAATACGACCACATATTGTGTTTACTGAAGGAAGACAGCAACAACCCAATCATAATATGACCACATATTGTGTTTACTGACAGACGACAACGACAACCCAATCATAACACCACCAGATATTGTGTTTACTGACGGACGACAACAACAACAACCCAATCATAATATGACAACATATTGTGTTTACTGACGGACGACAACAACGACCACATATTGTGTTTACTGACGGACGACAATGACAACCCAATCATAATACGACCACATATTGTGTTTACTGACGGAAGTCAACGACAACCCAATCATAATACGACCACATATTGTGTTTATTGACGGAAGACAACGACAACCCAATCATAATGCGACCACATATTGTGTTTACTGACGGACGACAACGACAACCCAATCATAATACGACCACATATTGTGTTTACTGACGGACGACAATGACTACCCAATCATAATACGACCACATCTTGTGTTTACTGACGGAAGACAACGACAACCCAATCATAATACGACCACATATTGTGTTTATTGACGGAAGACAAAGACAACCCAATCATAATGCGACCACATATTGTGTTTACTGACGGACGACAACGACAACCCAATCATAATACGACCACATATTGTGTTTACTGACGGACGACAATGACTACCCAATCATAATACGACCACATATTGTGCTTACTGACAGACGACAACAACGACAACCCAATCATAACACGACCACATATTGTGTTTACTGGCAAACGACAACAACGACCCAATCATAATACGACCACATATTGTGTTTATTGATGGACGACAATGACAACCCAATCGTAATACGACCACATATTGTGTTTACTGACGGACGACAACAACAACCCTATCATAATACGACCACATATTGTGTTTACTGACGGACGACAACCCAGTCATAATACGACCACATATTGTGTTTATTGACGGACGACAATGACAACCCAATCATAATACGACCACATATTGTGTTTACTGACGGACGACAATGACAACCCAATCATAATACGACCACATATTGTGTTTACTGACGAACGACAACGACAACCCAATCATAATACGACCACATATTGTGTTTACTGACGGACGACAATGACTACCCAATCATAATACGACCACATATTGTGCTTACTGACAGACGACAACAACGACAACCCAATCATAACACGACCACATATTGTGTTTACTGGCAAACGACAACAACGACCCAATCATAATACGACCACATATTGTGTTTACTGATGGACGACAATGACAACCCAATCATAATACGACCACATATTGTGTTTACTGATGGACGACAACAACAACCCAATCATAATACGACCACATATTGTGTTTACTGACGGACGACAACCCAGTCATAATACGACCACATATTGTGTTTACTGACGGACGACAATGACAACCCAATCATAATACGACCACATATTGTGTTTACTGACGGACGACAACAACAACCCAATCATAATACGACCACATATTGTGTTTACTGACGGACGACAACCCAGTCATAATACGACCACATATTGTGTTTACTGACGGACGACAACAACGACAACCCAATCATAATACGACCACATATTGTGTTTACTGACGGAAGACAACAACAGCACAATCATAATGCGACCACATATTGTGCTTACTGACAGACGACAACAACGACAACCCAATCATAACACGACCACATATTGTGTTTACTGGCAAACGACAACAACGACCCAATCATAATACGACCACATATTGTGTTTACTGATGGACGACAATGACAACCCAATCATAATACGACCACATATTGTGTTTACTGACGGACGACAACAACAACCCAATCATAATACGACCACATATTGTGTTTACTGACGGACGACAACCCAGTCATAATACGACCACATATTGTGTTTACTGACGGACGACAATGACAACCCAATCATAATACGACCACATATTGTGTTTACTGACGGACGACAACAACAATCCAATCATAATACGACCACATATTGTGTTTACTGACGGACGACAACCCAGTCATAATACGACCACATATTGTGTTTACTGACGGACGACAACAACGACAACCCAATCATAATACAACCACATCTTGTGTTTATTGACGGAAGACAACGACAACCCAATCATAACACGACCACATATTGTGTTTACTGCCGGAAGAAAACGACAACCCAATCATAATACGACCACATATTGTGTTTACTGACGGAAGACAACGACAACCCAATATTAATACGACCACATATTGTGTTTACTGACGGAAGACTATAAACCGAATCATAATACGACCACATATTGTGCTTACTGACGGACAACAACAACCACATCCAAATCATAATGCGACCACATAGTATTTACTGATTGACGACAACAACGACAACCCAATGATAATATGACCACATATTGTGTTTACTGATAGACGACAACAACGACAACCCAATCATAACACGACCACATATTATGTTAACTGACGGACGACAACAACGACAACCCAATCATAATACGATCACATATTGTGTTTACTGACGGAAGACAACGACAACCCAATCATAATACGACCACATATTGTGTTTACCGACGGACGACAACAACGACAACCCAATCATAATACGACCACATAGTGTTTATTGACGAATGACAAAAACGACAATCCAATTATAATACGACCACATATTGTGTTTACTGACGACGACAACAACGACAACCCAATCATAACACGACCACATATTGTGTTTACCGATGGACGACAATGACAGCCCAATCATAATACGACCACATATTGTGTTTACTGACGGACGACAACAACGACCCAATCATAATACGCCCACATGTTGTGTTTACTGACGGACGACAATGACAACCCAATCATAATACGACCACATATTGTGTTTACTGACGGACAACAACAACAACCCAATCATAATACGACCACATATTGTGTTTACTGACGGACGACAACCCAGTCATAATACGACCACATATTGTGTTTGCTGACGGACGTCAACAACGACAACCCAATCATAATACAACCACATATTGTGTTTACTGACGGAAGACAACGACAACCCAATCCTAATGCGACCACATATTGTGTTTACTGACGAACGTCAACAACGACAACCCAATCATAATACAACCACATATTGTGTTTACCGACGGACGACAACGACAACCCAATCATAATACGACCACATTGTGTTTACTGACGGACGACAATGACTACCCAATCATAATATGACCACATATTGTGATTACTGACGGAAGACAACAACAACACAAATCATAATGCGACCACATATTGTGCTTACTGACAGACGACAACAACGACAACCCAATCATAACACGACCACATATTGTGTTTACTGACGGATGACAATGACAATCCAATCATAATACGACCACATATTGTGTTTACTGATGGACGACAGCAACAACCCAATCATAATATGACCACATATTGTGTTTACTGACAGACGACAACGACAACCCAATCATAACACGACCAGATATTGTGTTTACTGATGGACGACAACAACAACATACCAATCATAATACGACCACATATTGTGTTTATTGACGGACGACAACGACAACCCAATCATAATACGACCACATATTGTGTTTACTGACGGACGACAACAACGACCACATATTGTGTTTACTGACGGACGACAATGACAACCCAATCATAATACGACCACATATTGTGTTTACTGACGGAAGACAACGACATCCCAATCCTAATGTGACCACATATTGTGTTTACTGACGGACGACAACAACAACCCTATCATAATACGACCACATATTGTGTTTACTGACGGACGACAACCCAGTCATAATACGACCACATATTGTGTTTATTGACGGACGACAATGACAACCCAATCATAATACGACCACATATTGTGTTTACTGACGGACGACAACAACAACCCAATCATAATACGACCACATATTGTGTTTACTGACGGACGACAATGACAACCCAATCATAATACGACCACATATTGTGTTTACTGACGAACGACAACGACAACCCAATCATAATACGACCACATATTGTGTTTACTGACGGACGACAATGACTACCCAATCATAATACGACCACATATTGTGCTTACTGACAGACGACAACAACGACAACCCAATCATAACACGACCACATATTGTGTTTACTGGCAAACGACAACAACGACCCAATCATAATACGACCACATATTGTGTTTACTGATGGACGACAATGACAACCCAATCATAATACGACCACATATTGTGTTTACTGATGGACGACAACAACAACCCAATCATAATACGACCACATATTGTGTTTACTGACGGACGACAACCCAGTCATAATACGACCACATATTGTGTTTACTGACGGACGACAATGACAACCCAATCATAATACGACCACATATTGTGTTTACTGACGGACGACAACAACAACCCAATCATAATACGACCACATATTGTGTTTACTGACGGACGACAACCCAGTCATAATACGACCACATATTGTGTTTACTGACGGACGACAACAACGACAACCCAATCATAATACGACCACATATTGTGTTTACTGACGGAAGACAACAACAGCACAATCATAATGCGACCACATATTGTGCTTACTGACAGACGACAACAACGACAACCCAATCATAACACGACCACATATTGTGTTTACTGGCAAACGACAACAACGACCCAATCATAATACGACCACATATTGTGTTTACTGATGGACGACAATGACAACCCAATCATAATACGACCACATATTGTGTTTACTGACGGACGACAACAACAACCCAATCATAATACGACCACATATTGTGTTTACTGACGGACGACAACCCAGTCATAATACGACCACATATTGTGTTTACTGACGGACGACAATGACAACCCAATCATAATACGACCACATATTGTGTTTACTGACGGACGACAACAACAATCCAATCATAATACGACCACATATTGTGTTTACTGACGGACGACAACCCAGTCATAATACGACCACATATTGTGTTTACTGACGGACGACAACAACGACAACCCAATCATAATACAACCACATCTTGTGTTTATTGACGGAAGACAACGACAACCCAATCATAACACGACCACATATTGTGTTTACTGACGGAAGAAAACGACAACCCAATCATAATACGACCACATATTGTGTTTACTGACGGAAGACAACGACAACCCAATATTAATACGACCACATATTGTGTTTACTGACGGAAGACTATAAACCCAATCATAATACGACCACATATTGTGCTTACTGACGGACAACAACAACCACATCCAAATCATAATGCGACCACATAGTATTTACTGATTGACGACAACAACGACAACCCAATGATAATATGACCACATATTGTGTTTACTGATAGACGACAACAACGACAACCCAATCATAACACGACCACATATTATGTTAACTGACGGACGACAACAACGACAACCCAATCATAATACGATCACATATTGTGTTTACTGACGGAAGACAACGACAACCCAATCATAATACGACCACATATTGTGTTTACCGACGGACGACAACAACGACAACCCAATCATAATACGACCACATAGTGTTTATTGACGAATGACAAAAACGACAATCCAATTATAATACGACCACATATTGTGTTTACTGACGACGACAACAACGACAACCCAATCATAACACGACCACATATTGTGTTTACCGATGGACGACAATGACAGCCCAATCATAATACGACCACATATTGTGTTTACTGACGGACGACAACAACGACCCAATCATAATACGCCCACATGTTGTGTTTACTGACGGACGACAATGACAACCCAATCATAATACGACCACATATTGTGTTTACTGACGGACAACAACAACAACCCAATCATAATACGACCACATATTGTGTTTACTGACGGACGACAACCCAGTCATAATACGACCACATATTGTGTTTACTGACGGACGTCAACAACGACAACCCAATCATAATACAACCACATATTGTGTTTACTGACGGAAGACAACGACAACCCAATCCTAATGCGACCACATATTGTGTTTACTGACGAACGTCAACAACGACAACCCAATCATAATACAACCACATATTGTGTTTACCGACGGACGACAACGACAACCCAATCATAATACGACCACATTGTGTTTACTGACGGACGACAATGACTACCCAATCATAATATGACCACATATTGTGATTACTGACGGAAGACAACAACAACACAAATCATAATGCGACCACATATTGTGTTTACTGACAGACGACAACAACGACAACCCAATCATAACACGACCACATATTGTGTTTACTGACGGATGACAATGACAATCCAATCATAATACGACCACATATTGTGTTTACTGATGGACGACAGCAACAACCCAATCATAATATGACCACATATTGTGTTTACTGACAGACGACAACGACAACCCAATCATAACACGACCAGATATTGTGTTTACTGATGGACGACAACAACAACATACCAATCATAATACGACCACATATTGTGTTTATTGACGGACGACAACGACAACCCAATCATAATACGACCACATATTGTGTTTACTGACGGACGACAACAACGACCACATATTGTGTTTACTGACGGACGACAATGACAACCCAATCATAATACGACCACATATTGTGTTTACTGACGGAAGACAACGACAACCCAATCATAATACGACCACATATTGTGTTTATTGACGGAAGACAACGACAACCCAATCATAATACGACCACATATTGTGTTTACTGACAGAAGAAAACGACAACCCAATCATAATACGACCACATATTATGTTTACTGACGGACGACAACAACGACAACCCAATCATAATACGATCACATATTGTGTTTACTGACGGAAGACAATAAACCGAAACATAATACGACCACATATTGTGTTTACTGACGGACGACAACAACGACAACCCATTCATAATACGACCACATATTGTGTTTACTGATAGACGACAACAACGACAACCCAATCATAACATGACCACATATTGTGTTAACTGACGGACGACAACGACGACAACCCAATCATAATACGACCACATATTGTGTTTACTGACGGAAGACAACGACAACCCAATCATAATACGAACACATATTGTGTTTACTGACGGAAGACAATAAACCCAATCATAATACGACCACATATTGTATTTACTGACGGACGACAATAACGACAACCCATTCATAATACGACCACATAGTGTTTACTGATGAACAACAACAACGACAACCCAATGATAATATGACCACATATTGTGTTTACTGACAGACGACAACAACGACAATCCAATCATAACATGACCACATATTGTGTTAACTGACGGACGACAACAACGACAACCCAATCATAATACGACCACATATTGTGTTTACTGACGGACGACAACAACGACATCCCAATCATAATACGACCACATATTGTGTTTACAGATGGACGACAACAACGACAACCCAATGATAATATGACCACATATTGTGTTTACTGATAGACGACAACAACGAAAACCCAATCATAACACGACCACATATTGTGTTAACTGACGGACGATAACAATGACAACCCAATCATAATACGACCAAATATTGTATTTACTGATGGAAGACAACGACAACCCAATCATAATACGACCACATATTGTGTTTACTGACGGACGACAACCCAGTCATAATACGACCACATATTGTGTTTACTGACGGACGACAATGACAACCCAATCATAATACGACCACATATTGTGTTTACTGACGGACGACAACAACAACCCAATCATAATACGACCACATATTGTGTTTACTGACGGACGACAACCCAGTCATAATACGACCACATATTGTGTTTACTGACGGACGACAACAACGACAACCCAATCATAATACAACCACATCTTGTGTTTATTGACGGAAGACAACGACAACCCAATCATAACACGACCACATATTGTGTTTACTGACGGAAGACAACGACAACCCAATCATAATACGACCACATATTGTGTTTACTGACGGAAGACAACGACAACCAAATCATAATACGACCACATATTGTGTTTACTGACGGAAGACTATAAACCCAATCATAATACGACCACATATTGTGCTTACTGACGGACAACAACAACCACAACCAAATCATAATGCGACCACATATTGTGTTTACTGACGGACGAGAACGACAACCCAATCATAATATGACCACATATTGTGTTTACTGACAGACGACAACAACGACAACCCAATCATGACTGGACCACATATTGTGCTTACTGACGGAAGACAACAACGACAACCCAATCATAATACGACCACAAATTGTGTTTACTGACGGACGACAGCAACGACAACCCAATCATAATACGACCACATATTGTGTTTACAGATGGACGACAACAACGACAACCCAATGATAATATGACCACATATTGTGTTTACTGATAGACGACAACAATGACAACCCAATCATAACACGACCACATATTGTGTTAACTGACGGACGACAACAACGACAACCCAATCATAATACGACCACATATTGTGTTTACTGACGGAAGACAACGACAACCCAATCATAATACGACCACATATTGTGTTAACTGACGGCCGACAACAACGACAACCCAATCATAATACGACCACATATTGTGTTTACTGACGGAAGACAACGACAACCCAATCATAACACGACCACATATTGTGTTAACTGACGGACGAAAACAACGACAACCCAATCATAATACGACCACATATTGTGTTTACTGACGGAAGACAACGACAACCCAATCATAATACGACCACATATTGTGTTTACTGACGGACGACAACAACAACAACCCAATCATAATACGACCACAAAGTGTTTACTGACGAATGACAAAAACGACAACCCAATCATAATACGACCACATATTGTGTTTACTGACGACGACAACAACGACAACCCAATCATAACACGACCACATATTGTGTTTACTGATGGACGACAATGACAACCCAATCATAATACGACCACATATTGTGTTTACTGACGGACGACAACAACGACCCAATCATAATACGACCACATATTGTGTTTACTGACGGACGACAACAACGACAACCCAATCATAATACGACCACATATTGTGTTTACAGACGGACGACAACAACGACAACCCAATCATAATACGACCACATATTGTGTTTACTGACGGACGACAACGACAACCCAATCATAATGCGACCACATAGTGTTTACTGATGGACGAAAACAACGTCAACCCAATGATAATATGACCACATATTGTGCTTACTGATAGACGACAACAACGACAACCCAATCATAACACGACCACATATTGTGTTAACTGACGGACGACAACAACGACAACCCAATCATAATATGACCACATATTGTGTTTACTGACAGACGACAACGACAACACAATCATAACACGACCAGATATTGTGTTTACTGACGGACGACAACAACAACAACCCAATCATAATATGACCACATATTGTGTTTACTGACGGACGACAACAACGACCACATATTTTGTTTACTGACGGACGACAATGACAACCCAATCATAATACGACCACATATTGTGTTTACTGACGGAAGTCAACGACAACCCAATCATAATACGACCACATATTGTGTTTATTGACGGACGACAACGACAACCCAATCATAATGCGACCACATATTGTGTTTACTGACGGACGACAACGACAACCCAATCATAATACGACCACATATTGTGTTTACTGACGGACGACAATGACTACCCAATCATAATACGACCACATATTGTGTTTACTGACGGAAGACAATGACAACCCAATCATAATATGACCACATATTGTGTTTACAGAGGAAAGACAACGACAACCCAATCATAATACTACCACATATTGTGTTTACTGACGGAAGACAACAACAGCACAATCATAATGCGACCACATATTGTGCTTACTGACAGACGACAACAACGACAACCCAATCATAACACGACCACATATTGTGTTTACTGGCAAACGATAACAACGACCCAATCATAATACGACCACATATTGTGTTTACTGATGGACGACAATGACAACCCAATCATAATACGACCACATATTGTGTTTACTGACGGACGACAACAACAACCCAATCATAATACGACCACATATTGTGTTTACTGACGGACGACAACCCAGTCATAATACGACCACATATTTTGTTTACTGACGGACGACAATGACAACCCAATCATAATACGACCATATATTGTGTTTACTGACAGACGACAACAACAACCCAATCATAATAGGACCACATATTGTGTTTACTGACGGACGACAACCCAGTCATAATACGACCACATATTGTGTTTACTGACGGAAGACAACGACAACCCAATCATAATAGGACCACATATTGTGTTTACTGACGGAAGACTATAAACCCAATCATAATACGACCACATATTGTGCTTACTGACGGACAACAACAACCACGACCAAATCATAATGCGACCACATAGTATTTACTGATGGACGACAACAACGACAACCCAATGATAATATGACCACATATTGTGTTTACTGATAGACGACAACAACGACAACCCAATCATAACACGACCACATATTGTGTTAACTGACGGACGACAACAACGACAACCCAATCATAATACGACCACATATTGTGTTTACTGACGGAAGACAACGACAACCCAATCATAATACGACCACATATTGTGTTTACTGACGGACGACAACAACGACAACCCAATCATAATACGACCACATAGTGTTTACTGACGAATGACAAAAACGACAATCCAATCATAATACGACAACATATTGTGTTTACTGACGACGATAACAACGACAACCCAATCATAACACGACCACATATTGTGTTTACCGATGGACGACAATGACAACCCAATCATAATACGACCACATATTGTGTTTACTGACGAACGACAACAACGACCCAATCATAATACGCCCACATGTTGTGTTTACTGACGGACGACAATGACAACCCAATCATAATACGACCACATATTGTGTTTACTGACGGACGACAACAACAACCCAATCATAATACGACCACATATTGTGTTTACTGACGGACGACAACCCAGTCATAATACGACCACATATTGTGTTTACTGACGGACGTCAACAACGACAACCCAATCATAATACAACCACATATTGTGTTTACTGACGGAAGACAACGACAACCCAATCCTAATGCGACCACATATTGTGTTTACTGACGAACGTCAACAACGACAACCCAATCATAATACAACCACATATTGTTTTTACTGACGGACGACAAGGACAACCCAATCATAATACGACCACATTGTGTTTACTGACGGACGACAATGACTACCCAATCATAATATGACCACATATTGTGATTACTGACGGAAGACAACAACAACACAAATCATAATGCGACCACATATTGTGTTTACTGACAGACGACAAGAACGACAACCCAATCATAACACGACCACATATTGTGTTTACTGACGGATGACAATGACAACCCAATCATAATACGACCACATATTGTGTTTACTGATGGACAACAACAACAACCCAATCATAATATGACCACATATTGTGTTTACTGACAGACGACAACGACAACCCAATCATAACACGACCAGATATTGTGTTTACTGACGGACGACAACAACAACATACCAATCATAATACGACCACATATTGTGTTTATTGACGGACGACAACGACAACCCAATCATAATACGACCACATATTGTGTTTACTGACGGACGACAACAACGACCACATATTGTGTTTACTGACGGACGACAATGACAACCCAATCATAATACGACCACATATTGTGTTTACTGACGGAAGACAACGACAACCCAATCATAATACGACCACATATTGTGTTTATTGACGGAAGACAACGACAACCCAATCATAATACGACCACATATTGTGTTTACTGACAGAAGAAAACGACAACCCAATCATAATACGACCACATATTATGTTTACTGACGGACGACAACAACGACAACCCAATCATAATACGATCACATATTGTGTTTACTGACGGAAGACAATAAACCGAAACATAATACGACCACATATTGTGTTTACTGACGGACGACAACAACGACAACCCATTCAGAATACGACCACATATTGTGTTTACTGATAGACGACAACAACGACACCCCAATCATAACATGACCACATATTGTGTTAACTGACGGACGACAACGACGACAACCCAATCATAATACGACCACATATTGTGTTTACTGACGGAAGACAAGGACAACCCAATCATAATACGACCACATATTGTGTTTACTGACGGAAGACAATAAACCCAATCATAATACGACCACATATTGTATTTACTGACGGACGACAATAACGACAACCCATTCATAATACGACCACATAGTGTTTACTGATGAACGACAACAACGACAACCCAATGATAATATGACCACATATTGTGTTTACTGACAGACGACAACAACGACAATCCAATCATAACACGACCACATATTGTGTTGACTGACGGACAACAACAACTACAACCCAATCATAATACGACCACATATTGTGTTTACTGACAGACGACAACAACGACAATCCAATCATAACACGACCACATATTGTGTTAACTGACGGACGACAACAACGACAACCCAATCATAATACGACCACATATTGTGTTTACTGACAGACGACAACAACGACAACCCAATCATAATACGACCACATATTGTGTTTACAGATGGACGACAACAACGACAACCCAATGATAATATGACCACATATTGTGGTTACTGATAGACGACAACAACGACAACCCAATCATAACACGACCACATATTGTGTTTACTGACGGACGATAACAATGACAACCCAATCATAATACGACCAAATATTGTATTTACTGATGGAAGACAACGACAACCCAATCATAATACGACCACATATTGTGTTTACTGACGGACGACAACCCAGTCATAATACGACCACATAATGTGTTTACTGACGGACGACAATGACAACCCAATCATAATACGACCACATATTGTGTTTACTGACGGACGACAACAACAACCCAATCATAATACGACCACATATTGTGTTTACTGACGGACGACAACCCAGTCATAATACGACCACATATTGTGTTTACTGACGGACGACAACAACGACAACCCAATCATAATACAACCACATCTTGTGTTTACTGACGGAAGACAAAGACAACCCAATCATAATGCAACCACATATTGTGTTTACTGACGGACGACAACCCAGTCATAATACGACCACATATTGTGTTTACTGACGGACGACAACAACGACAACCCAATCATAATACAACCACATCTTGTGTTTATTGACGGAAGACAACGACAACCCAATCATAACACGACCACATATTGTGTTTACTGACGGAAGACAACGACAACCCAATCATAATACGACCACATATTGTGTTTACTGACGGAAGACAACGACAACCCAATCATAATACGACCACATATTGTGTTTACTGACGGAAGACTATAAACCCAATCATAATACGACCACATATTGTGCTTACTGACGAACAACAACAACCACAACCAAATCATAATGCGACCACATATTGTGTTTACTGACGAACGAGAACGACAACCCAATCATAATATGACCACATATTGTGTTTACTGACAGACGACAACAACGACAACCCAATCATGACTGGACCATATATTGTGCTTACTGACGACGACAACAACGACAACCCAATCATAATACGACCACATATTGTGTTAACTGACGGACGACAACAACGACAACCCAATCATAATACGACCACATATTGTGTTTACTGACGGACGACAGCAACGACAACCCAATCATAATACGACCACATATTGTGTTTACAGATGGACGACAACAACGACAACCCAATGATAATATGACCACATATTGTGTTTACTGATAGACGACAACAACGACAACCCAATCATAACACGACCACATATTGTGTTAACTGACTGACGACAACAACGACAACCCAATCATAATACGACCACATATTGTGTTTACTGATAGACAACAACAACGACAACCCAATCATAATACGACCACATAGTGTTTACTGACGAATGACAAAAACGACAACCCAATCATAATACGACCACATATTGTGTTTACTGACGACGACAACAACGACAACCCAATCATAATACGACCACATATTGTGTTTACTGATGGACGACAATGACAACCCAATCATAATACGACCACATATTCTGTTTACTGACGGACGACAACAACGACCCAATCATAATACGACCACATATTGTGTTTACTGACGGAAGACAATAAACCCAATCATAATACGACCATATATTGTGTTTACTGACGGACGACAACGACAACCCAATCATAATGCGACCACATAGTGTTTACTGACGGACGACAACAACGTCAACCCAATGATAATATGACCACATATTGTGTTTACTGATAGACGACAACAACGACAACCCAATCATAACACGACCACATATTGTGTTAACTGACGGACGACAACAACGACAACCCAATCATAATACGACCACATATTGTGTTTACTGATGGAAGACAACGACAACCCAATCATAATACGACCACATATTGTGTTTACTGACGGACGACAACAACGACAACCCAATCATAATACCACCACATAGTGTTTACTGACGAATGACAAAAACGACAACCCAATCATAATACGACCACATATTGTGTTTACTGACGACGACAACAACGAAAACCCAATCATAACACGACCACATATTGTGTTTTCCGATGGACGACAATGACAACCCAATCATAATACGACCACATATTGTGTTTACTGACGGACGACAACAACGACCCAATCATAATACGACCACATATTGTGTTTACTGACGGACGACAATGACAACCCAATCATAATACGACCACATATTGTGTTTACTGACGGACGACAACAACAACCCAATCATAATACGACCACATATTGTGTTTACTGACAGACGACAACCCAGTCATAATACGACCACATATTGTGTTTACTGACGGACGTCAACAACGACAACCCAATCATAATACAACCACATATTGTGTTTACTGACGGAAGACAACGACAACCCAATCCTAATGTGACCACATATTGTGTTTACTGACGGACGTCAACAACGACAACCCAATCATAATACAACCACATATTGTGTTTACTGACGGACGACAAGGACAACCCAATCATAATACGACCACATATTGTGTTTATTGACGGACGACAATGACTACCCAATCATAATATGACCACATATTGTGATTACTGACGGAAGACAATAACAACACAATCATAATACGACCACATATTGTGTTTACTGACAGACGACAACAACGACAACCCAATCATAACACGACCACATATTGTGTTTACTGACGGATGACAATGACAACCCAATCATAATACGACCACATATTCTGTTTACTGAAGGAAGACAACAACAACCCAATCATAATATGACCACATATTGTGTTTACTGACAGACGACAACGACAACCCAATCATAACACGACCAGATATTGTGTTTACTGACGGACGACAACAACAACAACCCAATCATAATATGACCACATATTGTGTTTACTGACGGACGACAACAACGACCACATATTGTGTTTACTGACGGACGACAAGGACAACCCAATCATAATACGACCACATATTGTGTTTACTGACGGAAGTCAACGACAACCCAATCATAATACGACCACATATTGTGTTTATTGACGGAAGACCACGACAACCCAATCATAATGCGACCACATATTGTGTTTACTGACGGACGACAACGACAACCCAATCATAATACGACCACATATTGTGTTTACTGACGGACGACAATGACTACCCAATCATAATACGACCACATATTGTGTTTACTGACGGAAGACAATGACAATCCAATCATAATATGACCACATATTGTGTTTACAGACGAAAGACAACGACAACCCAATCATAATACGACCACATATTGTGTTTACTGACGGAAGACAACAACAGCACAATCATAATGCGACCACATATTGTGTTTACTGACGGACGTCAACAACGACAACCCAATCATAATACAACCACATATTGTGTTTACTGACGGACGACAAGGACAACCCAATCATAATACGACCACATATTGTGTTTACTGACGGACGACAATGACTACCCAATCATAATATGACCACATATTGTGATTACTGACGGAAGACAACAACAACACAATCATAATACGACCACATATTGTGCTTACTGACAGACGACAACAACGACAACCCAATCATAACACGACCACATATTGTGTTTACTGACGGATGACAATGACAACCCAATCATAATATGACCACATATTGTGTTTACTGAAGGAAGACAACAACAACCCAATCATAATATGACCACATATTGTGTTTACTGACAGACGACAACGACAACCCAATCATAACACGACCAGATATTGTGTTTACTGACGGAAGACAACAACAGCACAATCATAATGCGACCACATATTGTGTTTACTGACGGACGTCAACAACGACAACCCAATCATAATACAACCACATATTGTGTTTACTGACGGACGACAAGGACAACCCAATCATAATACGACCACATATTGTGTTTACTGACGGACGACAATGACTACCCAATCATAATATGACCACATATTGTGATTAGTGACGGAAGACAACAACAGCACAATCATAATGCGACCACATATTGTGCTTACTGACAGACGACAACAACGACAACCCAATCATAATACGACCACATATTGTGTTTACTGGCAAACGACAACAACGACCCAATCATAATACGACCACATATTGTGTTTACTGATGGACGACAATGACAACCCAATCATAATACGACCACATATTGTGTTTACTGACGGACGACAACCCAGTCATAATACGACCACATATTGTGTTTACTGACGGACGACAATGACAACCCAATCATAATACGACCACATATTGTGTTTACTGACGGAAGACAATAAACCCAATCATAATACGACCACATATTGTATTTACTGACGGACGACAATAACGACAACCCATTCATAATACGACCACATAGTGTTTACTGATGAACGACAACAACGACAACCCAATGATAATATGACCACATATTGTGTTTACTGACAGACGACAACAACGACAATCCAATCATAACACGACCACATATTGTGTTGACTGACGGACAACAACAACTACAACCCAATCATAATACGACCACATATTGTGTTTACTGACAGACGACAACAACGACAATCCAATCATAACACGACCACATATTGTGTTAACTGACGGACGACAACAACGACAACCCAATCATAATACGACCACATATTGTGTTTACTGACAGACGACAACAACGACAACCCAATCATAATACGACCACATATTGTGTTTACAGATGGACGACAACAACGACAACCCAATGATAATATGACCACATATTGTGGTTACTGATAGACGACAACAACGACAACCCAATCATAACACGACCACATATTGTGTTTACTGACGGACGATAACAATGACAACCCAATCATAATACGACCAAATATTGTATTTACTGATGGAAGACAACGACAACCCAATCATAATACGACCACATATTGTGTTTACTGACGGACGACAACCCAGTCATAATACGACCACATAATGTGTTTACTGACGGACGACAATGACAACCCAATCATAATACGACCACATATTGTGTTTACTGACGGACGACAACAACAACCCAATCATAATACGACCACATATTGTGTTTACTGACGGACGACAACCCAGTCATAATACGACCACATATTGTGTTTACTGACGGACGACAACAACGACAACCCAATCATAATACAACCACATCTTGTGTTTACTGACGGAAGACAAAGACAACCCAATCATAATGCAACCACATATTGTGTTTACTGACGGACGACAACCCAGTCATAATACGACCACATATTGTGTTTACTGACGGACGACAACAACGACAACCCAATCATAATACAACCACATCTTGTGTTTATTGACGGAAGACAACGACAACCCAATCATAACACGACCACATATTGTGTTTACTGACGGAAGACAACGACAACCCAATCATAATACGACCACATATTGTGTTTACTGACGGAAGACAACGACAACCCAATCATAATACGACCACATATTGTGTTTACTGACGGAAGACTATAAACCCAATCATAATACGACCACATATTGTGCTTACTGACGAACAACAACAACCACAACCAAATCATAATGCGACCACATATTGTGTTTACTGACGAACGAGAACGACAACCCAATCATAATATGACCACATATTGTGTTTACTGACAGACGACAACAACGACAACCCAATCATGACTGGACCATATATTGTGCTTACTGACGACGACAACAACGACAACCCAATCATAATACGACCACATATTGTGTTAACTGACGGACGACAACAACGACAACCCAATCATAATACGACCACATATTGTGTTTACTGACGGACGACAGCAACGACAACCCAATCATAATACGACCACATATTGTGTTTACAGATGGACGACAACAACGACAACCCAATGATAATATGACCACATATTGTGTTTACTGATAGACGACAACAACGACAACCCAATCATAACACGACCACATATTGTGTTAACTGACTGACGACAACAACGACAACCCAATCATAATACGACCACATATTGTGTTTACTGATAGACAACAACAACGACAACCCAATCATAATACGACCACATAGTGTTTACTGACGAATGACAAAAACGACAACCCAATCATAATACGACCACATATTGTGTTTACTGACGACGACAACAACGACAACCCAATCATAATACGACCACATATTGTGTTTACTGATGGACGACAATGACAACCCAATCATAATACGACCACATATTCTGTTTACTGACGGACGACAACAACGACCCAATCATAATACGACCACATATTGTGTTTACTGACGGAAGACAATAAACCCAATCATAATACGACCATATATTGTGTTTACTGACGGACGACAACGACAACCCAATCATAATGCGACCACATAGTGTTTACTGACGGACGACAACAACGTCAACCCAATGATAATATGACCACATATTGTGTTTACTGATAGACGACAACAACGACAACCCAATCATAACACGACCACATATTGTGTTAACTGACGGACGACAACAACGACAACCCAATCATAATACGACCACATATTGTGTTTACTGATGGAAGACAACGACAACCCAATCATAATACGACCACATATTGTGTTTACTGACGGACGACAACAACGACAACCCAATCATAATACCACCACATAGTGTTTACTGACGAATGACAAAAACGACAACCCAATCATAATACGACCACATATTGTGTTTACTGACGACGACAACAACGAAAACCCAATCATAACACGACCACATATTGTGTTTTCCGATGGACGACAATGACAACCCAATCATAATACGACCACATATTGTGTTTACTGACGGACGACAACAACGACCCAATCATAATACGACCACATATTGTGTTTACTGACGGACGACAATGACAACCCAATCATAATACGACCACATATTGTGTTTACTGACGGACGACAACAACAACCCAATCATAATACGACCACATATTGTGTTTACTGACAGACGACAACCCAGTCATAATACGACCACATATTGTGTTTACTGACGGACGTCAACAACGACAACCCAATCATAATACAACCACATATTGTGTTTACTGACGGAAGACAACGACAACCCAATCCTAATGTGACCACATATTGTGTTTACTGACGGACGTCAACAACGACAACCCAATCATAATACAACCACATATTGTGTTTACTGACGGACGACAAGGACAACCCAATCATAATACGACCACATATTGTGTTTATTGACGGACGACAATGACTACCCAATCATAATATGACCACATATTGTGATTACTGACGGAAGACAATAACAACACAATCATAATACGACCACATATTGTGTTTACTGACAGACGACAACAACGACAACCCAATCATAACACGACCACATATTGTGTTTACTGACGGATGACAATGACAACCCAATCATAATACGACCACATATTCTGTTTACTGAAGGAAGACAACAACAACCCAATCATAATATGACCACATATTGTGTTTACTGACAGACGACAACGACAACCCAATCATAACACGACCAGATATTGTGTTTACTGACGGACGACAACAACAACAACCCAATCATAATATGACCACATATTGTGTTTACTGACGGACGACAACAACGACCACATATTGTGTTTACTGACGGACGACAAGGACAACCCAATCATAATACGACCACATATTGTGTTTACTGACGGAAGTCAACGACAACCCAATCATAATACGACCACATATTGTGTTTATTGACGGAAGACCACGACAACCCAATCATAATGCGACCACATATTGTGTTTACTGACGGACGACAACGACAACCCAATCATAATACGACCACATATTGTGTTTACTGACGGACGACAATGACTACCCAATCATAATACGACCACATATTGTGTTTACTGACGGAAGACAATGACAATCCAATCATAATATGACCACATATTGTGTTTACAGACGAAAGACAACGACAACCCAATCATAATACGACCACATATTGTGTTTACTGACGGAAGACAACAACAGCACAATCATAATGCGACCACATATTGTGTTTACTGACGGACGTCAACAACGACAACCCAATCATAATACAACCACATATTGTGTTTACTGACGGACGACAAGGACAACCCAATCATAATACGACCACATATTGTGTTTACTGACGGACGACAATGACTACCCAATCATAATATGACCACATATTGTGATTACTGACGGAAGACAACAACAACACAATCATAATACGACCACATATTGTGCTTACTGACAGACGACAACAACGACAACCCAATCATAACACGACCACATATTGTGTTTACTGACGGATGACAATGACAACCCAATCATAATATGACCACATATTGTGTTTACTGAAGGAAGACAACAACAACCCAATCATAATATGACCACATATTGTGTTTACTGACAGACGACAACGACAACCCAATCATAACACGACCAGATATTGTGTTTACTGACGGAAGACAACAACAGCACAATCATAATGCGACCACATATTGTGTTTACTGACGGACGTCAACAACGACAACCCAATCATAATACAACCACATATTGTGTTTACTGACGGACGACAAGGACAACCCAATCATAATACGACCACATATTGTGTTTACTGACGGACGACAATGACTACCCAATCATAATATGACCACATATTGTGATTAGTGACGGAAGACAACAACAGCACAATCATAATGCGACCACATATTGTGCTTACTGACAGACGACAACAACGACAACCCAATCATAATACGACCACATATTGTGTTTACTGGCAAACGACAACAACGACCCAATCATAATACGACCACATATTGTGTTTACTGATGGACGACAATGACAACCCAATCATAATACGACCACATATTGTGTTTACTGACGGACGACAACCCAGTCATAATACGACCACATATTGTGTTTACTGACGGACGACAATGACAACCCAATCATAATACGACCACATATTGTGTTTACTGACGGAAGACAATAAACCCAATCATAATACGACCACATATTGTATTTACTGACGGACGACAATAACGACAACCCATTCATAATACGACCACATAGTGTTTACTGATGAACGACAACAACGACAACCCAATGATAATATGACCACATATTGTGTTTACTGACAGACGACAACAACGACAATCCAATCATAACACGACCACATATTGTGTTGACTGACGGACAACAACAACTACAACCCAATCATAATACGACCACATATTGTGTTTACTGACAGACGACAACAACGACAATCCAATCATAACACGACCACATATTGTGTTAACTGACGGACGACAACAACGACAACCCAATCATAATACGACCACATATTGTGTTTACTGACAGACCACAACAACGACAACCCAATCATAATACGACCACATATTGTGTTTACAGATGGACGACAACAACGACAACCCAATGATAATATGACCACATATTGTGGTTACTGATAGACGACAACAACGACAACCCAATCATAACACGACCACATATTGTGTTTACTGACGGACGATAACAATGACAACCCAATCATAATACGACCAAATATTGTATTTACTGATGGAAGACAACGACAACCCAATCATAATACGACCACATATTGTGTTTACTGACGGACGACAACCCAGTCATAATACGACCACATAATGTGTTTACTGACGGACGGCAATGACAACCCAATCATAATACGACCACATATTGTGTTTACTGACGGACGACAACAACAACCCAATCATAATACGACCACATATTGTGTTTACTGACGGACGACAACCCAGTCATAATACGACCACATATTGTGTTTACTGACGGACGACAACAACGACAACCCAATCATAATACAACCACATCTTGTGTTTACTGACGGAAGACAAAGACAACCCAATCATAATGCAACCACATATTGTGTTTACTGACGGACGACAACCCAGTCATAATACGACCACATATTGTGTTTACTGACGGACGACAACAACGACAACCCAATCATAATACAACCACATCTTGTGTTTATTGACGGAAGACAACGACAACCCAATCATAACACGACCACATATTGTGTTTACTGACGGAAGACAACGACAACCCAATCATAATACGACCACATATTGTGTTTACTGACGGAAGACAACGACAACCCAATCATAATACGACCACATATTGTGTTTACTGACGGAAGACTATAAACCCAATCATAATACGACCACATATTGTGCTTACTGACGAACAACAACAACCACAACCAAATCATAATGCGACCACATATTGTGTTTACTGACGAACGAGAACGACAACCCAATCATAATATGACCACATATTGTGTTTACTGACAGACGACAACAACGACAACCCAATCATGACTGGACCATATATTGTGCTTACTGACGACGACAACAACGACAACCCAATCATAATACGACCACATATTGTGTTAACTGACGGACGACAACAACGACAACCCAATCATAATACGACCACATATTGTGTTTACTGACGGACGACAGCAACGACAACCCAATCATAATACGACCACATATTGTGTTTACAGATGGACGACAACAACGACAACCCAATGATAATATGACCACATATTGTGTTTACTGATAGACGACAACAACGACAACCCAATCATAACACGACCACATATTGTGTTAACTGACTGACGACAACAACGACAACCCAATCATAATACGACCACATATTGTGTTTACTGATAGACAACAACAACGACAACCCAATCATAATACGACCACATAGTGTTTACTGACGAATGACAAAAACGACAACCCAATCATAATACGACCACATATTGTGTTTACTGACGACGACAACAACGACAACCCAATCATAATACGACCACATATTGTGTTTACTGATGGACGACAATGACAACCCAATCATAATACGACCACATATTCTGTTTACTGACGGACGACAACAACGACCCAATCATAATACGACCACATATTGTGTTTACTGACGGAAGACAATAAACCCAATCATAATACGACCATATATTGTGTTTACTGACGGACGACAACGACAACCCAATCATAATGCGACCACATAGTGTTTACTGACGGACGACAACAACGTCAACCCAATGATAATATGACCACATATTGTGTTTACTGATAGACGACAACAACGACAACCCAATCATAACTCGACCACATATTGTGTTAACTGACGGACGACAACAACGACAACCCAATCATAATACGACCACATATTGTGTTTACTGATGGAAGACAACGACAACCCAATCATAATACGACCACATATTGTGTTTACTGACGGACGACAACAACGACAACCCAATCATAATACCACCACATAGTGTTTACTGACGAATGACAAAAACGACAACCCAATCATAATACGACCACATATTGTGTTTACTGACGACGACAACAACGAAAACCCAATCATAACACGACCACATATTGTGTTTTCCGATGGACGACAATGACAACCCAATCATAATACGACCACATATTGTGTTTACTGACGGACGACAACAACGACCCAATCATAATACGACCACATATTGTGTTTACTGACGGACGACAATGACAACCCAATCATAATACGACCACATATTGTGTTTACTGACGGACGACAACAACAACCCAATCATAATACGACCACATATTGTGTTTACTGACAGACGACAACCCAGTCATAATACGACCACATATTGTGTTTACTGACGGACGTCAACAACGACAACCCAATCATAATACAACCACATATTGTGTTTACTGACGGAAGACAACGACAACCCAATCCTAATGTGACCACATATTGTGTTTACTGACGGACGTCAACAACGACAACCCAATCATAATACAACCACATATTGTGTTTACTGACGGACGACAAGGACAACCCAATCATAATACGACCACATATTGTGTTTATTGACGGACGACAATGACTACCCAATCATAATATGACCACATATTGTGATTACTGACGGAAGACAATAACAACACAATCATAATACGACCACATATTGTGTTTACTGACAGACGACAACAACGACAACCCAATCATAACACGACCACATATTGTGTTTACTGACGGATGACAATGACAACCCAATCATAATACGACCACATATTGTGTTTACTGAAGGAAGACAACAACAACCCAATCATAATATGACCACATATTGTGTTTACTGACAGACGACAACGACAACCCAATCATAACACGACCAGATATTGTGTTTACTGACGGACGACAACAACAACAACCCAATCATAATATGACCACATATTGTGTTTACTGACGGACGACAACAACGACCACATATTGTGTTTACTGACGGACGACAAGGACAACCCAATCATAATACGACCACATATTGTGTTTACTGACGGAAGTCAACGACAACCCAATCATAATACGACCACATATTGTGTTTATTGACGGAAGACCACGACAACCCAATCATAATGCGACCACATATTGTGTTTACTGACGGACGACAACGACAACCCAATCATAATACGACCACATATTGTGTTTACTGACGGACGACAATGACTACCCAATCATAATACGACCACATATTGTGTTTACTGACGGAAGACAATGACAATCCAATCATAATATGACCACATATTGTGTTTACAGACGAAAGACAACGACAACCCAATCATAATACGACCACATATTGTGTTTACTGACGGAAGACAACAACAGCACAATCATAATGCGACCACATATTGTGTTTACTGACGGACGTCAACAACGACAACCCAATCATAATACAACCACATATTGTGTTTACTGACGGACGACAAGGACAACCCAATCATAATACGACCACATATTGTGTTTACTGACGGACGACAATGACTACCCAATCATAATATGACCACATATTGTGATTACTGACGGAAGACAACAACAACACAATCATAATACGACCACATATTGTGTTTACTGACAGACGACAACAACGACAACCCAATCATAACACGACCACATATTGTGTTTACTGACGGATGACAATGACAACCCAATCATAATATGACCACATATTGTGTTTACTGAAGGAAGACAACAACAACCCAATCATAATATGACCACATATTGTGTTTACTGACAGACGACAACGACAACCCAATCATAACACGACCAGATATTGTGTTTACTGACGGAAGACAACAACAGCACAATCATAATGCGACCACATATTGTGTTTACTGACGGACGTCAACAACGACAACCCAATCATAATACAACCACATATTGTGTTTACTGACGGACGACAAGGACAACCCAATCATAATACGACCACATATTGTGTTTACTGACGGACGACAATGACTACCCAATCATAATATGACCACATATTGTGATTAGTGACGGAAGACAACAACAGCACAATCATAATGCGACCACATATTGTGCTTACTGACAGACGACAACAACGACAACCCAATCATAATACGACCACATATTGTGTTTACTGGCAAACGACAACAACGACCCAATCATAATACGACCACATATTGTGTTTACTGATGGACGACAATGACAACCCAATCATAATACGACCACATATTGTGTTTACTGACGGACGACAACCCAGTCATAATACGACCACATATTGTGTTTACTGACGGACGACAATGACAACCCAATCATAATACGACCACATATTGTGTTTACTGACGGACGACAACCCAGTCATAATACGACCACATATTGTGTTTACTGACGGACGACAACAACGACAACCCAATCATAATACAACCACATCTTGTGTTTATTGACGGAAGACAACGACAACCCAATTATAACACGACCACATATTGTGTTTACTGACGGAAGACAACGACAATCCAATCATAATACGACCACATATTGTGTTTACTGACGGAAGACAACGACAACCCAATCATAATACGACCACATATTGTGCTTACTGACGGAAGACTATAAACCCAATCATAATACGACCACATATTGTGCTTACTGACGGACAACAACAACCACAACCAAATCATAATGCGACCACATATTGTGTTTACTGACGGACGAGAACGACAACCCAATCATAATATGACCACATATTGTGTTTACTGACGGACGATAATGACAACCCAATCATAATACGACCACATACTGTGTTTACTGACGGACGACAACAACAACCCAATCATAATACGACCACATTTTGTGTTTACTGACGGACGACAACAACGACAATCCAATCATAATACGACCACATATTGTGTTTACTGACGGAAGACGACGACAACCCAATCATAACACGACCACATATTGTGTTTACTAACGGAAGACAACGACAACCCAATCATAATACGACCACATATTGTGTTTACTGATGGAAGACAACAACAATACAATCATAATACGACAACATATTGTGTTTACTAACGGAAGACAACAACAACACAATCATAATACGACCACGTATTGTGCTTACTGACGGACGACAACAACGAAAACCCAATCATAACACGACCAGATATTGTGTTTACTGATGGAAGACAATAAACCCAATCATAATACGACCACATATTGTGTTAACTGACGGACGACAACAACGAAAACCCAATCATAATACGACCACATATTGTGTTTACTGACGGACGACAACAACGACAACCCAAACATAATACGACCACATATTGTGTTTACTGACGGACGACATCCCAATCATAATACGACCAAATATTGTGTTTACTGACGGAAGACAACGACAACCGAATCATAATACGACCACATATTGTGTTTACTGACGGACGACAACAACGACCCAATCATAATACGACCACATATTGTGTTTACTGACGGACGACAATGACAACCCAATCATAATACGACCACATATTGTGTTTACTGACGGAAGACAACGACAACCCAATCATAATACGACCACATATTGTGTTTACTGACGGAAGACAACGACAACCCAATCATAATACGACCACATATTTTGTTTCCTGACAGAAGACAACGACAACCCAATCATAATACGACCACATATTATGTTTACTGACGGACGACAACAAAGACAACCCAATCATAATACGATCACATATTGTGCTTACTGACGGAAGACAATAAACCGAAACATAATACGACCACATATGGTGTTTACTGAAGGACGACAACAACGACAACCCAATCATATTACGACCACATATTGTGTTTACTGACGGAAGACAATAAACCCAATAATAATACGACCATATATTGTGTTTACTGACGGACGACAACGACAACCCAATCATAATGCGACCACATAGTATTTACTGATGGACGACAACAACGACAACCCAATGATAATATGACCACATATTGTGTTTACTGATAGACGACAACAACGACAACCCAATCATAACACGACCACATATTGTGTTAACTGACGGACGACAACAACGACAACCCAATCATAATACGACCACATATTGTGTTTACTGACGGAAGACAACGACAACCCAATCATAATACGACCACATATTGTGTTTACTGACGGACGACAACAACGACAACCCTATTATAATACGACCACATAGTGTTTACTGACGAATGACAAAAACGACAATCCAATCATAATACGACCACATATTGTGTTTTCTGACGACGACAACAACGACAACCCAATCATAACACGACCACTTATTGTGTTTACCGATGGACGACAATGACAACCCAATCATAATACGACCACATATTGTGTTTACTGACGGACGACAACAACGACCCAATCATAATACGCCCACATGTTGTGTTTATTGACGGACGACAATGACAACCCAATCATAATACGACCACATATTGTGTTTACTGACGGACGACAACAACAACCCAATCATAATACGACCACATATTGTGTTTACTGACGGACGACAACCCAGTCATAATACGACCACATATTGTGTTTACTGACGGACTTCAACAACGACAACCCAATCATAATACAACCACATATTGTGTTTACTGACGGAAGACAACGACAACCCAATCCTAATGCGACCAAATATTGTGTTTACTGACGGACGACAAGGACAACCCAATCATAATACGACCACATTGTGTTTACTGGCGGACGACAATGACTACCCAATCATAATATGACCACATATTGTGATTACTGACGGAAGACAACAACAACACAAATCATAATTCGACCACATATTGTGTTTACTGACAGACGACAACAACGACAACCCAATCATAACACGACCACATATTGTGTTTACTGACGGATGACAATGACAACCCAATCATAATACGACCACATATTGTGTTTACTGATGGACGACAACAACAACCTAATCATAATATGACCACATATTGTGTTTACTGACAGACGACAACGACAACCCAATCATAACACGACCAGATATTGTGTTTACTGACGGACGACAACAACAACATACCAATCATAATACGACGACATATTGTGTTTATTGACAGACGACAATGACAACCCAATCATAATACGACCACATATTGTGTTTACTGACGGACGACAACAACGACCACATATTGTGTTTACTGACGGACGACAATGACAACCCAATCATAATACGACCACATATTGTGTTTACTGACGGAAGACAACGACAACCCAATCATAATACGACCACATATTGTGTTTATTGACGGAAGACAACGACAACCCAATCATAATACGACCACATATTGTGTTTACTGACAGAAGAAAACGACAACCCAATCATAATACGACCACATATTGTGTTTACTGACGGAAGACAATAAACCGAAACATAATACGACCACATATTGTGTTTACTGACGGACGACAACAACGACAACCCAATCATAATACGATCACATATTGTGTTTACTGACGGAAGACAATAAACCGAAACATAATAAGACCACATATTGTGTTTACTGACGGACGACAACAACGACAACCCATTCATAATACGACCACATATTGTGTTTACTGATAGACGACAACAACGACAACCCAATCATAACATGACCACATATTGTGTTAACTGACGGACGACAACGACGACAACCCAATCATAATACTACCACATATTGTGTTTACTGACGGAAGACAACGACAACCCAATCATAATACGACCACATATTGTGTTTACTGACGGAAGACAATAAACCCAATCATAATACGACCACATATTATATTTACTGACGGACGACAATAACGACAACCCATTCATAATACGACCACATATTGTGTTTACTGATGAACGACAACAACGACAACCAATGATAATATGACCACATATTGTGTTTACTGACAGACGACAACAACGACAATCCAATCATAACACGACCACATATTGTGTTGACTGACGGACAACAACAACGACAACCCAATCATAATACGACCACATATTGTGTTTACTGACAGACGACAACAACGACAACCCAATCATAACGCGACCACATATTGTGTTAACTGACGGATGACAACAACGACAACCCAATCATAATACGACCACATATTGTGTTTACTGACGAACGACAACAACGACAACCCAATCATAATACGACCACATATTGTGTTTACTGACGAACGACAAAAACGACAACCCAATCATAATACGACCACATATTGTGTTTACTGACAACAACAACAACGACAACCCAATCATAATACGACCACATATTGTGTTTACTGACGGACGACAATGACAACCCAATCATAATACGACCACATTTTGTGTTTACTGACGGACGACAACAACGACCCAATCATAATACGACCACATATTGTGTTTACTGACGGACGACAAAAAACAACCCAATCATAATACGACCACACATTGTGTTTACTGACGGACGACAACCCAGTCATAATACGACCAGATATTGTGTTTACTGACGGACGTCAACAATGACAACCCAATCATAATACAACCACATATTGTGTTTACTGACGGAAGACAATGACAACCCAATCATAATGCGACCACATATTGTGTTTACTGACGGACGACAAAAACAACCCAATCATAATACGACCACATATTGTGTTTATTGACGGACGACAATGACTACCCGATCATAATACGACCACATATTGTGTTTACTGACGGAAGACAATGACAACCCAATCATAATACGACCACATATTGTGTTTACTGACAGAAGACAACGACAACCCAATCATAATACGACCACATATTATGTTTACTGACGGACGACAACAACGACAAACCAATCATAATACGATCACATATTGTGCTTACTGACGGAAGACAATAAACCGAAACATAATACGACCACATATTGTGTTTACTGACGGACGACAACAACGACAACCCAATCATAATACGACCACATATTGTGTTTACTGACGGAAGACAATAAACCCAATCATAATACGACCATATATTGTGTTTACTGACGGAAGACAACGACAACCCAATCATAATACGAACACATATTGTGTTTACTGACGGACGACAACAACGACAACCCAATCATAATACGACCACATAGTGTTTACTGACGAATGACAAAAACGACAACCCAATCATAATACGACCACATATTGTGTTTACTGACGACGACAACAACGACAACCCAATCATAACACGACCACATATTGTGTTTACCGATGGACGACAATGACAACCCAATCATAATACGACCACATATTGTGTTTACTGACGGACGACAACAACGACCCAATCATAATACGACCACATATTGTGTTTACTGACGGACGACAATGACAACCCAATCATAATACGACCACATATTGTGTTTACTGACGGACGACAACAACAACCCAATCATAATACGACCACATAATGTGTTTACTGACGGACGACAACCCATTCATAATACGACCACATATTGTGTTTACTGACGGACGTCAACAAAGACAACCCAAACATAATACAACCACATATTGTGTTTACTGACGGAAGACAACGACAACCCAATCCTAATGCGACCACATATTGTGTTTACTGACGGACGTCAACAACGACAACCCAATCATAATACAACCACATATTGTGTTTACTGACGGACGACAAGGACAACCCAATCATAATACGACCACATATTGTGTTTACTGACGGACGACAATGACTACCCGATCATAATATGACCACATATTGTGATTACTGACGGAAGACAACAACAACACAATCATAATGCGACCACATATTGTGTTTACTGACAGACGACAACAACGACAACCCAATCATAACACGACCACATATTGTGTTTACTGACGGATGACAATGACAACCCAATCATAATACGACCACATATTGTGTTTACTGATGGACGACAACAACAACCCAATCATAATATGACCACATATTGTGTTTACTGACAGACGACAGCGACAACCCAATCATAACACGACCAGATATTGTGTTTACTGACGGACGACAACAACAACATACCAATCATAATACGACCACATATTGTGTTTATTGACGGACGACAACGACAACCCAATCATAATACGACCACATATTGTGTTTACTGACGGACGACAACAACGACCACATATTGTGTTTACTGACGGACGACAATGACAACCCAATCATAATACGACCACATATTGTGTTTACTGACGGAAGAAAACGACAACCCAATCATAATACGACCACATATTGTGTTTACTGACAGAAAAAAACGACAACCCAATCATAATATGACCACATATTATGTTTACTGACGGATGACAACAACGACAACCCAATCATAATACGATCACATATTGTGTTTACTGACGGAAGACAATAAACCGAAACATAATACGACCACATATTGTGTTTACTGATAGACGACAACAACGACAACCCAATCATAACATGACCACATATTGTGTTAACTGACGGAAGACAACGACGACAACCCAATCATAATACGACCACATATTGTGTTTACTGACGGAAGACAACGACAACCCAATCCTAATACGACCACATATTGTGTTTACTGACGGAAGACAATAAACCCAATCATAATACGACCACATATTGTATTTACTGACGGACGACAATAACGACAACCCAATCATAATACGACCACATAGTGTTTACTGATGGACGACAACAACGACAACCCAATGATAATATGACCACATATTGTGTTTACTGACAGACGACAACAACGACAATCCAATCATAACACGACCACATATTGTGTTGACTGACGGACGACAACAACGACAACCCAATCATAATATGACCACATATTGTGTTTACTGACAGACGACAACAACGACAATCCAATCATAACACGACCACATATTGTGTTAACTGACGGACGACAACCACGACAACCCAATCATAATACGACCACATATTGTGTTTACTGACGGACGACAACATCGACAATCCAATCATAATACGACCACATATTGTGTTTACAGATGGACGACAACAACGACAACCTAATGATAATATGACCACATATTGTGTTTACTGATAGACGAAAACAACGACAACCCAATCATAACACGACCACATATTGTGTTAACTGACGGACGATAACAATGACAACCCAATCATAATAGAACCAAATATTGTGTTTACTGATGGAAGACAACGACAACCCAATCTTAATACGACCACATATTGTGTTTACTGACGGACGACAACAACGACAACCCAATCATAATACGACCACATATTGTGTTTACTGACGAACGACAAAAACAACAACCCAATCATAATACGACCACATATTGTGTTTACTGACGACGACAACAACGACAACCCAATCATAATACAACCACATATTGTGCTTACTGACGGACGACAATGACAACCCAATCATAATACGACCACATTTTGTGTTTACTGACGGACGACAACAACGACCCAATCATAATACGACCACATATTGTGTTTACTGACGGACGACAACAACAACCCAATCATGATACGACCACATATTTTGTTCACTGACGGACGACAACCCAGTCATAATACGACCAGATATTGTGTTTACTGACGGACGTCAACAACGACAACCCAATCATAATACGACCACATATTGTGTTTACTGACGGACGACAATAACTACCCAATCATAATACGACCACATATTGTGTTTACTGACGGAAGACAATGACAACCCAATCATAATATAACCACATATTGTGTTTACAGACGAAAGACAACGACAACCCAATCATAATACGAACACATATTGTGTTTACTGACGGAAGACAACAACAGCACAATCATAATGCGACCACATATTGTGCTTACTGACAGACGACAACAACGACAACCCAATCATAACACGACCACATATTGTGTTTACTGGCAAACGACAACAACGACCCAATCATAATACGACCACATATTGTGTTTACTGATGGACGACAATGACAACCCAATCATAATACGACCACATATTGTGTTTACTGACGGACGACAACGACACCCAATCATAATGCGACCACATATTGTGTTTACTGATGGACGACAACAACGACAACCCAATGATAATATGACCACATATTGTGTTTACTGATAGACGACAACAACGACAACCCAATCATAACACGACCACATATTGTGTTAACTGACGGACGACAACAACGACAACCCAATCATAATACGACCACATATTGTGTTTACTGACGGAAGACAACGACAACCCAATCATAATACGACCACATATTGTGTTTACTGACGGACGACAACAACGACAACCCAATCATAATACGACCACATAGTGTTTACCGACGAATGACAAAAACGACAACCCAATCATAATACGACCACATATTGTGTTTACTGACGACGACAACAACGACAACCCAATCATAACACGACCACATATTGTGTTTACCGATGGACGACAATGACAACCCAATAATAATACGACCACATATTGTGTTTACTGACGGACGACAACAACGACCCAATCATAATACGACCACATATTGTGTTCACTGACGGACGACAATGACAACCCAATCATAATACGACCACATATTGTGTTTACTGACGGACGACAACAACAACCCAATCATAATACGACCACATATTGTGTTTACTGACGGACGACAACCTAGTCATAATACGACCACATATTGTGTTTACTGACAGACGACAACAACGACAACCCAATCATAACACGACCACATATTGTGTTTACTGACGGATGACAATGACAACCCAATCATAATACGACCACATATTGTGTTTACTGATGGACGACAACAACAACCCAATCATAATATGACCACATATTGTGTTAACTGACAGACGACAACGACAACCCAATCATAACACGACCAGATATTGTGTTTACTGACGGACGACAACAACAACATACCAATCATAATACGACCACATATTGTGTTTATTGACGGACGACAACGACAACCCAATCATAATACGACCACATATTGTGTTTACTGACGGACGACAACAACGACCACATATTGTGTTTACTGACGGACGACAATGACAACCCAATCATAATACGACCACATATTGTGTTTACTGACAGAAGAAAACGACAACCCAATCATAATATGACCACATATTATGTTTACTGATGGACGACAACAATGACAACCCAATCATAATACGATCACATATTGTGTTTACTGACGGAAGACAATAAACCGAAACATAATACGACCACATATTGTGTTTACTGACGGACGACAACAACGACAACCCATTCATAATACGACCACATATTGTGTTTACTGATAGACGACAACAACGACAACCCAATCATAACATGACAACATATTGTGTTAACTGACGGACGACACCGACGACAACCCAATCATAATACGACCACATATTGTGTTTATTGACGGACGACAACGACAACCCAATCATAATACGACCACATATTGTGTTTACTGACGGAAGACAACGACAACCCAATCCTAATACGACCACATATTGTGTTTACTGACGGAAGACAATAAACCCAATCATAATACGACCACATATTGTATTTACTGACGGACGACAATAACGACAACCCAATTATAATACGACCACATAGTGTTTACTGATGGACGACAACAACGACAACCCAATGATAATATGACTACATATTGTGTTTACTGACAGACGACAACAACGACAATCCAATCATAACACGACCACATATTGTGTTGACTGACGGACGACAACAACGACAACCCAATCATAATACGACCACATATTGTGTTTACTGACAGACGACAACAACGACAATCCAATCATAACACGACAACATATTGTGTTAACTGACGAACGACAACAACGACAACCCAATCATAATACGACCACATATTGTGTTTACTGACGGACGACAACAACGACAACCCAATCATAATACGACCACATATTGTGTTTACAGATGGACGACAACAACGACAACCTACTGATAATATGACCACATATTGTGTTTACTGACAGACGACAACAACGACAATCCAATCATAACACGACCACATGTTGTGTTGACTGACAGACGACAACAACGACAACCCAATCATAATACGACCACATATTGTGTTTACTGACAGACGACAACAACGACAATCCAATCATAACACGACCACATATTGTGTTAACTGACGGACGACAACAACGACAACCCAATCATAACACGACCACATATTGTGTTAACTGACGGACGATAACAATGACAACCCAATCATAATACGACCAAATATTGTGTTTACTGATGGAAGACAACGACAACCCAATCATAATACGACCACATATTGTGTTTACTGAGGGACGACAACAACGACAACCCAATCATAACACGACCACATATTGTGTTAACTGACGGACGATAACAAGGACAACCCAATCAGAATACGACCAAATATTGTGCTTACTGATGGAAGACAACGACAACCCAATCATAATACGACCACATATTGTGTTTACTGAGGGACGACAACAACGACAACCCAATCATAATACGACCACATATTGTGTTTACTGACGAACGACAAAAACGACAACCCAATCATAATACGACCACATATTGTGTTTACTGACGACGACAAAAACGACAACCCAATCATAATACAACCACATATTGTGTATACTGACGGACGACAATGACAACCCAATCATAATACGACGACATTTTGTGTTTACTGACGGACGACAACAACGACCCAATCATAATACGACCACATATTGTGTTTACTGACGGACGACAACAACAACCCAATCATGATACGACCACATATTGTGTTTACTGACGGACGACAACCCAGTCATAATACGACCAGATATTGTGTTTACTGACGGACGTCAACAACGACAACCCAATCATAATACAACCACATATTGTGTTTACTGACGGAAGACAACGACAACCCAATCATAATGCGACCACATATTGTGTTTACTGACGGACGACAACGACAACCCAATCATAATACGACCACATATTGTGTTTACTGACGGACGACAATGACTACCCAATCATAATACGACCACATATTGTGTTTACTGACGGACGACAATGACAACCCAATCATAATATAACCACATATTGTGTTTACAGACGAAAGACAACGACAACCCAATCATAATACGACCACATATTGTGTTTACTGACGGAAGACAACAACAGCACAATCATAATGCGACCACATATTGTGCTTACTGAGAGACGACAACAACGACAACCCAATCATAACACGACCACATATTGTGTTTACTGGCAAACGACAACAACGACCCAATCATAATACGACCACATATTGTGTTTACTGATGGACGACAATGACAACCCAATCATAATACGACCACATATTGTGTTTACTGACGGACGACAACAACAACCCAATCATAATACGACCACATATTGTGTTTACTGACGGACGACAACCCAGTCATAATACGACCACATATTGTGTTTACTGACGGACGACAATGACAACCCAATCATAATACGACCACATATTGTGTTTACTGACGGACGACAACAACAACCCACTCATAATACGACCACATATTGTGTTTACTGACGGACGACAACCCAGTCATAATATGACCACATATTGTGTTTACTGACGGATGACAACAACGACAACCCAATCATAATACAACCACATCTTGTGTTTATTGACGGAAGACAACGACAACCCAATCATAACACGACCACATATTGTGTTTACTGACGGAAGACAACGACAACCCAATCATAATACGACCACATATTGTGTTTACTGACGGAAGACAACGACAACCCAATCATAATACGACCACATATTGTGTTTACTGACGGAAGACTATAAACCCAATCATAATACGACCACATATTGTGCTTACTGACGGACGACAACAACCACAACCCAATCATAATGCGACCACATATTGAGTTTACTGACGGACGAGAACGACAACCCAATCATAATATGACCACATATTGTGCTTACTGACGGACGACAACAACCCAATCATAATACGACCACATATTGTGTTAACTGACGGACGACAACAACGACAACCCAATCATAATACGACCACATATTGTGTTTACTGACGGACGACAGCAACGACAACCCAATCATAATACGACCACATATTGTGTTTACTGATGGACGACAACAACGACAACCCAATGATAATATGACAACATATTGTGTTTACTGATAGACGACAACAACGACAACCCAATCATAACACGACGACATATTGTGTTAACTGACGGACGACAACAACGACAACCCAATCATAATACGACCACATATTGTGTTTACTGACGGAAGACAACGACAACCCAATCATAATACGACCACATATTGTGTTTACTGACGGACAACAACGACAACCCAATCATAATACGACCACATAGTGTTTACTGACGAATGACAAAAACGACAACCCAATCATAATACGACCGCATATTGTGTTTACTGACGACGACAACAACGACAACCCAATCATAACACGACCACATATTGTGTTTACTGATGGACAACAATGACAACCCAATCATAATACGACCACATATTGTGTTTACTGACGGACGACAACAACGACCCAATCATAATACGACCACATATTGTGTTTACTGACGGACGACAATGACAACCCAATCATAATACGACCACATACTGTGTTTACTGACGGACGACAACAACAACCCAATCATAATACGACCACATATTGTGTTTACTGACGAACGTCAACAATGACAACCCAATCATAATACAACCACATATTGTGTTTACAGATGGACGACAACAACGACAACCTAATGATAATATGACCACATATTGTGTTTACTGATAGACGACAACAACGACAACCCAATCATAATACGACCACATATTGTGTTAACTGACGGACGATAACAATGACAACCCAATCATAATAGAACCAAATATTGTGTTTACTGATGGAAGACAACGACAACCCAATCATAATACGACCACATATTGTGTTTACTGAGGGACGACAACAACGACAACCCAATCATAATACGACCACATATTGTGTTTACTGACGAACGACAAAAACGACAACCCAATCATAATACGAACACATATTGTGTTTACTGACGACGACAACAACGACAACCCAATCATAATACAACCACATATTGTGTTTACTGACGGACGACAATGACAACCCAATCATAATACGACCACATTTTGTGTTTACTGATGGACGACAACAACGACCCAATCATAATACGACCACATATTGTGTTTACTGACGGACGACAACAACAACCTAATCATGATACGACCACATATTGTGTTTACTGACGGACGACAACCCAGTCATAATAAGACCAGATATTGTGTTTACTGACGGACGTCAACAACGACAACCCAATCATAATACAACCACATATTGTGTTTACTGACGGAAGACAACGACAACCCAATCATAATGCGACCACATATTGTGTTTACTGACGGACGACAACCACAACCCAATCATAATACGACCACATATTGTGTTTACTGACGAACGACAATAACTACCCAATCATAATACGACCACACATTGTGTTTACTGACGGAAGACAATGACAACCCAATCATAATATAACCACATATTGTGTTTACAGACGAAAGACAACGACAACCCAATCATAATACGACCACATATTGTGTTTACTGACGGAAGACAACAACAGCACAATCATAATGCGACCACATATTGTGCTTACTGACAGACGACAACAACGACAACCCAATCATAACACGACCACATATTGTCTTTACTGGCAAACGACAACAACGACCCAATCATAATACGACCACATATTGTGTTTACTGATGGACGACAATGACAACCCAATCATAATACGACCACATATTGTGTTTACTGACGGACGACAACGACACCCAATCATAATGCGACCACATATTGTGTTTACTGATGGACGACAACAACGACAACCCAATGATAATATGACCACATATTGTGTTTACTGATAGAAGACAACAACGACAACCCAATCATAACACGACCACATATTGTGTTAACTGACGGACGACAACAACGACAACCCAATCATAATACGACCACATATTGTGTTTACTGACGGAAGACAACGACAACCCAATCATAATACGACCACATATTGTGTTTACTGACGGACGACAACAACGACAACCCAATCATAATACGACCACATAGTGTTTACTGACGAATGACAAAAACGACAACCCAATCATAATACGACCACATATTGTGTTTACTGACGACGACAACAACGACAACCCAATCATAACACGACCACATATTGTGTTTACCGATGGACGACAATGACAACCCAATCATAATACGACCACATATTGTGTTTACTGACGGACGACAATGACAACCCAATCATAATACGACCACATATTGTGTTTACTGACGGACGACAACAACAACCCAATCATAATACGACCACATATTGTGTTTACTGACGGACGACAACCTAGTCATAATACGACCACATATTGTGTTTACTGACGGACGTCAACAACGACAACCCAATCATAATACAACCACATATTGTGTTTACTGACGGAAGACAACGACAACCCAATCCTAATGCGACCACATATTGTGTTTACTGACGGACGTCAACAACGACAACCCAATCATAATACAACCACATATTGTGTTTACTGACGGACGACAAGGACAACCCAATCATAATACGACCACATATTGTGTTTACTGACGGACGACAATGACTACCCAATCATAATATGACCACATATTGTGATTACTGACGGAAAACAACAACAACACAATCATAATGCGACCACATATTGTGTTTACTGACAGACGACAACAACGACAACCCAATCATAACACGACCACATATTGTGTTTACTGACGGATGACAATGACAACCCAATCATAATACGACCACATATTGTGTTTACTGATGGACGACAACAACAACCCAATCATAATATGACCACATATTGTGTTTACTGACAGACGACAACGACAACCCAATCATAACACGACCAGATATTGTGTTTACTGACGGACGACAACAACAACATACCAATCATAATACGACCACATATTGTGTTTATTGACGGACGACAACAACAACCCAATCATAATACGACCACATATTGTGTTTACTGACGGACGACAACAACGACCACATATTGTGTTTACTGACGAACGACAATGACAACCCAATCATAATACGACCACATATTGTGTTTACTGACAGAAGAAAACGACGTCCCAATCATAATATGACCACATATTATGTTTACTGACGGACGACAACAACGACAACCGAATCATAATACGATCACATATTGTGTTTACTGACGGAAGACAATAAACCGAAACATAATACGACCACATATTGTGTTTACTGACGGACGACAACAACGACAACCCATTCATAATACGACCACATATTGTGTTTACTGATAGACGACAACAACGACAACCCAATCATAACATGACCACATATTGTGTTAACTGACGGACGACAACGACGACAACCCAATCATAATACGACCACATATTGTGTTTACTGACGAACGACAAAAACGACAACCCAATCATAATACGAACACATATTGTGTTTACTGACGACGACAACAACGACAACTCAATCATAATACAACCACATATTGTGTTTACTGACGGACGACAATGACAACCCAATCATAATACGACCACATTTTGTGTTTACTGACGGACGACAACAACGACCCAATCATAATACGACCACATATTGTGTTTACTGACGGACGACAACAACAACCTAATCATGATACGACCACATATTGTGTTTACTGACAGACGACAACCCAGTCATAATACGACCAGATATTGTGTTTACTGACGGACGTCAACAACGACAACCCAATCATAATACAACCACATATTGTGTTTACTGACGGAAGACAACGACAACCCAATCATAATGCGACCACATATTGTGTTTACTGACGGACGACAGCGACAACCCAATCATAATACGACCACATATTGTGTTTACTGACGAACGACAATAACTACCCAATCATAATACGACCACACATTGTGTTTACTGACGGAAGACAATGACAACCCAATCATAATATAACCACATATTGTGTTTACAGACGAAAGACAACGACAACCCAATCATAATACGACCACATATTGTGTTTACTGACGGAAGACAACAACAGCACAATCATAATGCGACCACATATTGTGCTTACTGACAGACGACAACAACGACAACCCAATCATAACACGACCACATATTGTGTTTACTGGCAAACGACAACAACGACCCAATCATAATTCGACCACATATTGTGTTTACTGATGGACGACAATGACAACCCAATCATAATACGACCACATATTGTGTTTACTGACGGACGACAACGACACCCAATCATAATGCGACCACATATTGTGTTTACTGATGGACGACAACAACGACAACCCAATGATAATATGACCACATATTGTGTTTACTGATAGAAGACAACAACGACAACCCAATCATAACACGACCACATATTGTGTTAACTGACGGACGACAACAACGACAACCCAATCATAATACGACCACATATTGTGTTTACTGACGGAAGACAACGACAACCCAATCATAATACGACCACATATTGTGTTTACTGACGGACGACAACAACGACAACCCAATCATAATACGACCACATAGTGTTTACTGACGAATGACAAAAACGACAACCCAATCATAATACGACCACATATTGTGTTTACTGACAACGACAACAACGACAACCCAATCATAACATGACCACATATTGTGTTTACCGATGGACGACAATGACAACCCAATCATAATACGACCACATATTGTGTTTACTGACGGACGACAACAACGACCCAATCATAATACGACCACATATTGTGTTTACTGACGGACGACAATGACAACCCAATCATAATACGACCACATATTGTGTTTACTGACGGACGACAACAACAACCCAATCATAATACGACCACATATTGTGTTTACTGACGGACGACAACCTAGTCATAATACGACCACATATTGTGTTTACTGACGGACGTCAACAACGACAACCCAATCATAATACAACCACATATTGTGTTTACTGACGGAAGACAACGACAACCCAATCCTAATGCGACCACATATTGTGTTTACTGACGGACGTCAACAACGACAACCCAATCATAATACAACCACATATTGAGTTTACTGACGGACGAGAACGACAACCCAATCATAATATGACCACATATTGTGCTTACTGACGGACGACAACAACCCAATCATAATACGACCACATATTGTGTTAACTGACGGACGACAACAACGACAACCCAATCATAATGCGACCACATATTGTGTTTACTGATGGACGACAACAACGACAACCCAATGATAATATGACCACATATTGTGTTTACTGATAGAAGACAACAACGACAACCCAATCATAACACGACCACATATTGTGTTAACTGACGGACGACAACAACGACAACCCAATCATAATACGACCACATATTGTGTTTACTGACGGAAGACAACGACAACCCAATCATAATACGACCACATATTGTGTTTACTGACGGACGACAACAACGACAACCCAATCATAATACGACCGCATAGTGTTTACTGACGAATGACAAAAACGACAACCCAATCATAATACGACCACATATTGTGTTTACTGACGACGTCAACAACGACAACCCAATCATAACACGACCACATATTGTGTTTACCGATGGACGACAATGACAACCCAATCATAATACGACCACATATTGTGTTTACTGACGGACGACAACAACGACCCAATCATAATACGACCACATATTGTGTTTACTGACGGACGACAATGACAACCCAATCATAATACGACCACATATTGTGTTTACTGACGGACGACAACAACAACCCAATCATAATACGACCACATATTGTGTTTACTGACGGACGACAACCTAGTCATAATACGACCACATATTGTGTTTACTGACGGACGTCAACAACGACAACCCAATCATAATACAACCACATATTGTATTTACTGACGGAAGACAACGACAACCCAATCCTAATGCGACCACATATTGTGTTTACTGACGGACGTCAACAACGACAACCCAATCATAATACAACCACATATTGAGTTTACTGACGGACGAGAACGACAACCCAATCATAATATGACCACATATTGTGCTTACTGACGGACGACAACAACCCAATCATAATACGACCACATATTGTGTTAACTGACGGACGACAACAACGACAACCCAATCATAATACGACCACATATTGTGTTTACTGACGGACGACAGCAACGACAACCCAATCATAATACGACCACATATTGTGTTTACTGATGGACGACAACAACGACAACCCAATGATAATATGACAACATATTGTGTTTACTGATAGACGACAACAACGACAACCCAATCATAACACGACGACATATTGTGTTAACTGACGGACGACAACAACGACAACCCAATCATAATACGACCACATATTGTGTTTACTGACGGAAGAAAACGACAACCCAATCATTATACGACCACATATTGTGTTTACTGACGGACAACAACGACAACCCAATCATAATACGACCACATAGTGTTTACTGACGAATGACAAAAACGACAACCCAATCATAATACGACCGCATATTGTGTTTACTGACGACGACAACAACGACAACCCAATCATAACACGACCACATATTGTGTTTACTGATGGACAACAATGACAACCCAATCATAATACGACCACATATTGTGTTTACTGACGGACGACAACAACGACCCAATCATAATACGACCACATATTGTGTTTACTGACGGACGACAATGACAACCCAATCATAATACGACCACATATTGTGTTTACTGACGGACGACAACAACAACCCAATCATAATACGACCACATATTGTGTTTACTGACGGACGACAACCCAGTCATAATACGACCACATATTGTGTTTACTGACGAACGTCAACAATGACAACCCAATCATAATACAACCACATATTGTGTTTACTGACGGACGACAACAACGACAACCCAATCATAATACGACCACATATTGTGTTTACAGATGGACGACAACAACGAAAACCTAATGATAATATGACCACATATTGTGTTTACTGATAGACGACAACAACGACAACCCAATCATAACACGACCACATATTGTGTTAACTGACGGACGATAACAATGACAACCCAATCATAATAGAACCAAATATTGTGTTTACTGATGGAAGACAACGACAACCCAATCATAATACGACCACATATTGTGTTTACTGAGGGACGACAACAACGACAACCCAATCATAATACGACCACATATTGTGTTTACTGACGAACGACAAAAACGACAACCCAATCATAATACGAACACATATTGTGTTTACTGACGACGACAACAACGACAACCCAATCATAATACAACCACATATTGTGTTTACTGACGGACGACAATGACAACCCAATCATAATACGACCACATTTTGTGTTTACTGACGGACGACAACAACGACCCAATCATAATACGACCACATATTGTGTTTACTGACGGACGACAACAACAACCTAATCATGATACGACCACATATTGTGTTTACTGACGGACGACAACCCAGTCATAATACGACCAGATATTGTGTTTACTGACGGACGTCAACAACGACAACCCAATCATAATACAACCACATATTGTGTTTACTGACGGAAGACAACGACAACCCAATCATAATGCGACCACATATTGTGTTTACTGACGGACGACAACGACAACCCAATCATAATACGACCACATATTGTGTTTACTGACGAACGACAATAACTACCCAATCATAATACGACCACACATTGTGTTTACTGACGGAAGACAATGACAACCCAATCATAATATAACCACATATTGTGTTTACAGACGAAAGACAACGACAACCCAATCATAATACGACCACATATTGTGTTTACTGACGGAAGACAACAACAGCACAATCATAATGCGACCACATATTGTGCTTACTGACAGACGACAACAACGACAACCCAATCATAACACGACCACATATTGTGTTTACTGATGGACGACAATGACAACCCAATCATAATACGACCACATATTGTGTTTACTGACGGACGACAACGACACCCAATCATAATGCGACCACATATTGTGTTTACTGACGGACGACAATGACAACCCAATCATAATACGACCACATATTGTGTTTACTGACGGACGACAACAACAACCCAATCATAATACGACCACATATTGTGTTTACTGACGGACGACAACCTAGTCATAATACGACCACATATTGTGCTTACTGACGGACGTCAACAACGACAACCCAATCATAATACAACCACATATTGTGTTTACTGACGGAAGACAACGACAACCCAATCCTAATGCGACCACATATTGTGTTTACTGACGGACGTCAACAACGACAACCCAATCATAATACAACCACATATTGAGTTTACTGACGGACGAGAACGACAACCCAATCATAATATGACCACATATTGTGCTTACTGACGGACGACAACAACCCAATCATAATACGACCACATATTGTGTTAACTGACGGACGACAACAACGACAACCCAATCATAATGCGACCACATATTGTGTTTACTGATGGACGACAACAACGACAACCCAATGATAATATGACCACATATTGTGTTTACTGATAGAAGACAACAACGACAACCCAATCATAACACGACCACATATTGTGTTAACTGACGGACGACAACAACGACAACCCAATCATAATACGACCACATATTGTGTTTACTGACGGAAGACAACGACAACCCAATCATAATACGACCACATATTGTGTTTACTGACGGACGACAACAACGACAACCCAATCATAATACGACCGCATAGTGTTTACTGACGAATTACAAAAACGACAACCCAATCATAATACGACCACATATTGTGTTTACTGACGACGACAACAACGACAACCCAATCATAACACGACCACATATTGTGTTTACCGATGGACGACAATGACAACCCAATCATAATACGACCACATATTGTGTTTACTGACGGACGACAACAACGACCCAATCATAATACGACCACATATTGTGTTTACTGACGGACGACAATGACAACCCAATCATAATACGACCACATATTGTGTTTACTGACGGACGACAACAACAACCCAATCATAATACGACCACATATTGTGTTTACTGACGGACGACAACCTAGTCATAATACGACCACATATTGTGTTTACTGACGGACGTCAACAACGACAACCCAATCATAATACAACCACATATTGTATTTACTGACGGAAGACAACGACAACCCAATCCTAATGCGACCACATATTGTGTTTACTGACGGACGTCAACAACGACAACCCAATCATAATACAACCACATATTGAGTTTACTGACGGACGAGAACGACAACCCAATCATAATATGACCACATATTGTGCTTACTGACGGACGACAACAACCCAATCATAATACGACCACATATTGTGTTAACTGACGGACGACAACAACGACAACCCAATCATAATACGACCACATATTGTGTTTACTGACGGACGACAGCAACGACAACCCAATCATAATACGACCACATATTGTGTTTACTGATGGACGACAACAACGACAACCCAATGATAATATGACAACATATTGTGTTTACTGATAGACGACAACAACGACAACCCAATCATAACACGACGACATATTGTGTTAACTGACGGACGACAACAACGACAACCCAATCATAATACGACCACATATTGTGTTTACTGACGGAAGACAACGACAACCCAATCATTATACGACCACATATTGTGTTTACTGACGGACAACAACGACAACCCAATCATAATACGACCACATAGTGTTTACTGACGAATGACAAAAACGACAACCCAATCATAATACGACCGCATATTGTGTTTACTGACGACGACAACAACGACAACCCAATCATAACACGACCACATATTGTGTTTACTGATGGACAACAATGACAACCCAATCATAATACGACCACATATTGTGTTTACTGACGGACGACAACAACGACCCAATCATAATACGACCACATATTGTGTTTACTGACGGACGACAACAACAACCCAATCATAATACGACCACATATTGTGTTTACTGACGGACGACAACCCAGTCATAATACGACCACATATTGTGTTTACTGACGAACGTCAACAATGACAACCCAATCATAATACAACCACATATTGTGTTTACTGACGGACGACAACAACGACAACCCAATCATAATACGACCACATATTGTGTTTACAGATGGACGACAACAACGACAACCTAATGATAATATGACCACATATTGTGTTTACTGATAGACGACAACAACGACAACCCAATCATAACACGACCACATATTGTGTTAACTGACGGACGATAACAATGACAACCCAATCATAATAGAACCAAATATTGTGTTTACTGATGGAAGACAACGACAACCCAATCATAATACGACCACATATTGTGTTTACTGAGGGACGACAACAACGACAACCCAATCATAATACGACCACATATTGTGTTTACTGACGAACGACAAAAACGACAACCCAATCATAATACGAACACATATTGTGTTTACTGACGACGACAACAACGACAACCCAATCATAATACAACCACATATTGTGTTTACTGACGGACGACAATGACAACCCAATCATAATACGACCACATTTTGTGTTTACTGACGGACGACAACAACGACCCAATCATAATACGACCACATATTGTGTTTACTGACGGACGACAACAACAACCTAATCATGATACGACCACATATTGTGTTTACTGACGGACGACAACCCAGTCATAATACGACCAGATATTGTGTTTACTGACGGACGTCAACAACGACAACCCAATCATAATACAACCACATATTGTGTTTACTGACGGAAGACAACGACAACCCAATCATAATGCGACCACATATTGTGTTTACTGACGGACGACAACGACAACCCAATCATAATACGACCACATATTGTGTTTACTGACGAACGACAATAACTACCCAATCATAATACGACAACACATTGTGTTTACTGACGGAAGACAATGACAACCCAATCATAATATAACCACATATTGTGTTTACAGACGAAAGACAACGACAACCCAATCATAATACGACCACATATTGTGTTTACTGACGGAAGACAACAACAGCACAATCATAATGCGACCACATATTGTGCTTACTGACAGACGACAACAACGACAACCCAATCATAACACGACCACATATTGTGTTTACTGGCAAACGACAACAACGACCCAATCATAATACGACCACATATTGTGTTTACTGATGGACGACAATGACAACCCAATCATAATACGACCACATATTGTGTTTACTGACGGACGACAACGACACCCAATCAAAATGCGACCACATATTGTGTTTACTGATGGACGACAACAACGACAACCCAATGATAATATGACCACATATTGTGTTTACTGATAGAAGACAACAACGACAACCCAATCATAACACGACCACATATTGTGTTAACTGACGGACGACAACAACGACAACCCAATCATAATACGACCACATATTGTGTTTACTGACGGAAGACAACGACAACCCAATCATAATAAGACCACATATTGTGTTTACTGACGGACGACAACAACGACAACCCAATCATAATACGACCACATAGTGTTTACTGACGAATGACAAAAACGACAACCCAATCATAATACGACCACATATTGTGTTTACTGACGACGACAACAACGACAACCCAATCATAACACGACCACATATTGTGTTTACCGATGGACGACAATGACAACCCAATCATAATACGACCACATATTGTGTTTACTGACGGACGAAAACAACGACCCAATCATAATACGACCACATATTGTGTTTACTGACGGACGACAATGACAACCCAATCATAATACGACCACATATTGTGTTTACTGACGGACGACAACAACAACCCAATCATAATACGACCACATATTGTGTTTACTGACGGACGACAACCTAGTCATAATACGACCACATATTGTGTTTACTGACGGACGTCAACAACGACAACCCAATCATAATACAACCACATATTGTGTTTACTGACGGAAGACAACGACAACCCAATCCTAATGCGACCACATATTGTGTTTACTGACGGACGTCAACAACGACAACCCAATCATAATACAACCACATATTGAGTTTACTGACGGACGAGAACGACAACCCAATCATAATATGACCACATATTGTGCTTACTGACGGACGACAACAACCCAATCATAATACGACCACATATTGTGTTAACTGACGGACGACAACAACGACAACCCAATCATAATACGACCACATATTGTGTTTACTGACGGACGACAGCAACGACAACCCAATCATAATACGACCACATATTGTGTTTACTGATGGACGACAACAACGACAACCCAATGATAATATGACAACATATTGTGTTTACTGATAGACGACAACAACGACAACCCAATCATAACACGACGACATATTGTGTTAACTGACGGACGACAACAACGACAACCCAATCATAATACGACCACATATTGTGTTTACTGACGGAAGACAACGACAACCCAATCATAATACGACCACATATTGTGTTTACTGACGGACAACAACGACAACCCAATCATAATACGACCACATAGTGTTTACTGACGAATGACAAAAACGACAACCCAATCATAATACGACCGCATATTGTGTTTACTGACGACGACAACAACGACAACCCAATCATAACACGACCACATATTGTGTTTACTGATGGACAACAATGACAACCCAATCATAATACGACCACATATTGTGTTTACTGACGGACGACAACAACGACCCAAAACATAATACGACCACATATTGTGTTTACTGACGGACGACAATGACAACCCAATCATAATACGACCACATATTGTGTTTACTGACGGACGACAACAACAACCCAATCATAATACGACCACATATTGTGTTTACTGACGGACGACAACCCAGTCATAATACGACCACATATTGTGTTTACTGACGAACGTCAACAATGACAACCCAATCATAATACAACCACATATTGTGTTTACTGACGGACGACAACAACGACAACCCAATCATAATACGACCACATATTGTGTTTACAGATGGACGACAACAACGACAACCTAATGATAATATGACCACATATTGTGTTTACTGATAGACGACAACAACGACAACCCAATCATAACACGACCACATATTGTGTTAACTGACGGACGATAACAATGACAACCCAATCATAATAGAACCAAATATTGTGTTTACTGATGGAAGACAACGACAACCCAATCATAATACGACCACATATTGTGTTTACTGAGGGACGACAACAACGACAACCCAATCATAATACGACCACATATTGTGTTTACTGACGAACGACAAAAACGACAACCCAATCATAATACGAACACATATTGTGTTTACTGACGACGACAACAACGACAACCCAATCATAATACAACCACATATTGTGTTTACTGACGGACAACAATGACAACCCAATCATAATACGACCACATTTTGTGTTTACTGACGGACGACAACAACGACCCAATCATAATACGACCACATATTGTGTTTACTGACGGACGACAACAACAACCTAATCATGATACGACCACATATTGTGTTTACTGACGGACGACAACCCAGTCATAATACGACCAGATATTGTGTTTACTGACGGACGTCAACAACGACAACCCAATCATAATACAACCACATATTGTTTTTACTGACGGAAGACAACGACAACCCAATCATAATGCGACCCCATATTGTGTTTACTGACGGACGACAACGACAACCCAATCATAATACGACCACATATTGTGTTTACTGACGAACGACAATAACTACCCAATCATAATACGACCACACATTGTGTTTACTGACGGAAGACAATGACAACCCAATCATAATATAACCACATATTGTGTTTACAGACGAAAGACAACGACAACCCAATCATAATACGACCACATATTGTGTTTACTGACGGAAGACAACAACAGCACAATCATAATGCGACCACATATTGTGCTTACTGACAGACGACAACAACGACAACCCAATCATAACACGACCACATATTGTGTTTACTGGCAAACGACAACAACGACCCAATCATAATACGACCACATATTGTGTTTACTGATGGACGACAATGACAACCCAATCATAATACGACCACATATTGTGTTTACTGACGGACGACAACGACACCCAATCATAATGCGACCACATATTGTGTTTACTGATGGACGACAACAACGACAACCCAATGATAATATGACCACATATTGTGTTTACTGATAGAAGACAACAACGACAACCCAATCATAACACGACCACATATTGTGTTAACTGACGGACGACAACAACGACAACCCAATCATAATACGACCACATATTGTGTTTACTGACGGAAGACAACGACAACCCAATCATAATACGACCACATATTGTGTTTACTGACGGAAGACAGCGACAACCCAATCATAATACGACCACATAGTGTTTACTGACGAATGACAAAAACGACAACCCAATCATAATACGACCACATATTGTGTTTACTGACGACGACAACAACGACAACCCAATCATAACACGACCACATATTGTGTTTACCGATGGACGACAATGACAACCCAATCATAATACGACCACATATTGTGTTTACTGACGGACGACAACAACGACCCAATCATAATACGACCACATATTGTGTTTACTGACGGACGACAATGACAACCCAATCATAATACGACCACATATTGTGTTTACTGACGGACGACAACAACAACCCAATCATAATACGACCACATATTGTGTTTACTGACGGACGACAACCTAGTCATAATACGACCACATATTGTGTTTATTGACGGACGTCAACAACGACAACCCAATCATAATACAACCACATATTGTGTTTACTGACGGAAGACAACGACAACCCAATCCTAATGCGACCACATATTGTGTTTACTGACGGACGTCAACAACGACAACCCAATCATAATACAACCACATATTGTGTTTACTGACGGACGACAAGGACAACCCAATCATAATACGACCACATATTGTGTTTACTGACGGACGACAATGACTACCCAATCATAATATGACCACATATTGTGATCACTGACGGAAAACAACAACAACACAATCATAATGCGACCACATATTGTGTTTACTGACAGACGACAACAACGACAACCCAATCATAACACGACCACATATTGTGTTTACTGACGGATGACAATGACAACCCAATCATAATACGACCACATATTGTGTTTACTGATGGACGACAACAACAACCCAATCATAATATGACCACATATTGTGTTTACTGACAGACGACAACGACAACCCAATCATAACACGACCAGATATTGTGTTTACTGACGGACGACAACAACAACATACCAATCATAATACGACCACATATTGTGTTTATTGACGGACGACAACGACAACCCAATCATAATACGACCACATATTGTGTTTACTGACGGACGACAACAACGACCACATATTGTGTTTACTGACGAACGACAATGACAACCCAATCATAATACGACCACATATTGTGTTTACTGACAGAAGAAAACGACGACCCAATCATAATATGACCACGTATTATGTTTACTGACGGACGACAACAACGACAACCCAATCATAATACGATCACATATTGTGTTTACTGACGAAGACAATAAACCGAAACATAATACGACCACATATTGTGTTTACTGACGGACGACAACAACGACAACCCATTCATAATACGACCACATATTGTGTTTACTGATAGACGACAACAACGACAACCCAATCATAACATGACCACATATTGTGTTAACTGACGGACGACAACGACGACAACCCAATCATAATACGACCACATATTGTGTTTATTGACGGACGACAACGACAACCCAATCATAATACGACCACATATTGTGTTTACTGACGGACGACAACAACGACCACATATTGTGTTTACTGACGGACGACAATGAGAACTCAATCATAATACGACCACATATTGTGTTCACTGACAGAAGAAAACGACAACCCAATCATAATATGACCACATATTATGTTTACTGACGGACGACAACAACGACAACCCAATCATAATACGATCACATATTGTGTTTACTGACGGAAGACAATAAACCGAAACATAATACGACCACATATTGTGTTTACTGACGGAAGACGACGACAACCCAATTATAACACGACCACATATTGTGTTTACTGACGGAAGACGACGACAACCCAATCCTAATACGACCACATATTGTGTTTACTGACGGAAGACAATAAACCCAATCATAATACGACCACATATTGTGTTTACTGACGGACGAAAATAACGACAACCCAATTATAATACGACCACATAGTGTTTACTGATGGACGACAACAACGACAACCCAATGATAATATGACCACATATTGTGTTTACTGACAGACGACAACAACGACAATCCAATCATAACACGACCACATATTGTGTTGACTGACGGACGACAACAACGACAACCCAATCATAATACGACAACATATTGTGTTTACTGACAGACGACAACAACGACAATCCAATCATAACACGACAACATATTGTGTTAACTGACGGACGACAACAACGACAACCCAATCATAATACGACCACATATTGTGTTTACTGACGAACGACAACAACGACAACCCAATCATAATACGACCACATATTGTGTTTACAGATGGACGACAACAACGACAACCTAATGATAATATGACCACATATTGTGTTTACTGACAGACGACAACAACGACAATCCAATCATAACACGACCACATATTGTGTTAACTGACGGACGACAACAACGACAACCCTATCATAATACGACCACATATTGTGTTTACTGATAGACGACAACAACGACAACCCAATCATAATACGACCACATATTGTGTTTACTGACGACGACAACAACGACAACCCAATCATAACACGACCACATATTGTGTTTACTGATGGACAACAATGACAACCCAATCATAATACGACCACATATTGTGTTTACTGACGGACGACAACAACGACCCAATCATAATACGACCACATAATGTGTTTACTGACGGACGACAATGACAACCCAATCATAATACGACCACATATTGTGTTTACTGACGGACGACAACAACAACCCAATCATAATACGACCACATATTGTGTTTACTGACGGACGACAACCCAGTCATAATACGACCACATATTGTGTTTACTGACGAACGTCAACAATGACAACCCAATCATAATACAACCACATATTGTGTTTACTGACGGAAGACAACGACAACCCAATCATAATACGACCACATATTGTGTTTACTGACGGACGACAATGACTACCCAATCATAATATGACCACATATTGTGATTACTGACGGAAGACAACAACAACACAATCATAATGCGACCACATATTGTGTTTACTGACAGACGACAACAACGACAACCCAATCATAATACGACCACATATTGTGTTTACTGACGGATGACAATGACAACCCAATCATAATACGACCACATATTGTGTTGACTGATGGACAACAACAACAACCCAATCATAATACGACCACATATTGTGTTTACTGACGGACGACAACCCAGTCATAATACGACCACATATTGTGTTTACTGACGGACGACAACAATGACAACCCAATCATAATACAACCACATATTGTGTTTACTGACGGAAGACAACGACAACCCAATCATAATGCGACCACATATTGTGTTTACTGACGGACGACAACAACGACAACCCAATCATAATACGACACATATTGTGTTTACTGACGGACGACAATGACAACCCAATCATAATACGACCACATATTGTGTTTACTGACGGAAGACAATGACAACCCAATCATAATACAACCACATATTGTGTTTACTGACGGAAGACAACGACAACCCAATCATAATACGACCACATATTGTGTTTACTGACGGAAGACGACGACAACCCAATTATAACACGACCACATATTGTGTTTACTGACGGAAGACGACGACAACCCAATCATAATACGACCACATATTGTGTTTACTGACGGAAGACAACAACAATACAATCATAATACGACAACATATTGTGTTTACTGACGGAAGACAACAACGACAACCCAATCATGATACGACCACATATTGTGTTTACTGACGGACGAGAACGACAACCCAATCATAATATGACCACATATTGTGTTTAATGACAGACGACAACAACGACAACCCAATCATAACACGACCACGTATTGTGCTTACTGACGGACGACAACAACGAAAACCCAATCATAACACGACCAGATATTGTGTTTACTGACGGAAGACAATAAACTCAATCATAATACGACCACATATTGTGTTAACTGACGGACGACAACAACGACAACCCAATCATAATACGACCCCATATTGTGTTTACTGACGAACGACAACAACGACAACCCAAACATAATACGACCACATATTGTGTTTACTGACGGACGACATCCCAATCATAATACGACCACATATTGTGTTTACTGACGGACGACAACGACAACCGAATCATAATACGACCACATATTGTGTTTACTGACGGACGACAACAACGACCCAATCATAATACGACCACATATTGTGTTTCCTGACGGACGACAATGACAACCCAATCATAATACGACCACATATTGTGTTTACTGACGGAAGACAACGACAACCCAATCATAATACAACCACATATTGTGTTTACTGACGGAAGACAACGACAACCCAATCATAATACAACCACATATTGTGTTTACTGACAGAAGACAACGACAACCCAATCATAATACGACCACATATTGTGTTTACTGACGGAATACAATAAACCCAATCATAATACGACCATATATTGTGTTTACTGACGGACGACAACGACAACCCAATCATAATGCGACCACATAGTGTTTACTGATGGACGACAACAACGACAACCCAGTGATAATATGACCACATATTGTGTTAACTGATAGACGACAACAACGACAACCCAATCATAACACGACCACATATTGTGTTAACCGACGGACGACAACAACGACAACCCAATCATAATACGACCACATATTGTGTTTACTGACGGAAGACAACGACAACCCAATCATAATACGACCACATATTGTGTTTACTGACGGACGACAACAACGACAACCCAATCATAATACGACCACATAGTGTTTACTGACGAATGACAAAAACGACAACCCAATCATAATACGACCACATATTGTGTTTACTGACGGACGACAACAACGACAACCCAATCATAACACGACCACATATTGTGTTTACTGACGGACGACAACAACGACAACCCAATCATAATACGACCACATATTGTGTTTACTGACGGAAGACAACGACAACCCAATCCTAATGCGACCACATATTGTGTTTACTGACGGACGTCAACAACGACAACCCAATCATAATACAACCACACATTGTGTTTACTGACGGACGACAAGGACAACCCAATCATAATACGACCACATATTGTGTTTACTGACGGACGACAATGACTACCCAATCATAATATGACCACATATTGTGATTACTAACGGAAGACAACATCAACACAATCATAATGCGACCACATATTGTGTTTACTGACAGACGACAACAACGACAACCCAATCTTAACACGACCACATATTGTGTTTACTGATGGACGACAATGACAACCCAATCATAATACGACCACATATTGTGTTTACTGACGGACGACAACAACGACCCAATCATAATACGACCACATATTGTGTTTACTGACGGACGACAATGACAACCCAATCATAATACCACCACATATTGTGTTTACTGACGGACGACAACAACAACCCAATCATAATACGACCACATATTGTGTTTACTGACGGACGACAACCCAGTCATAATATGACCACATATTGTGTTTACTGACGAACGTCAACAACGACAACCCAATCATAATACAACCACATATTGTGTTTACTGACGGAAGACAACGACAACCCAATCATAATACGACCACATATTGTGTTTACTGACGGACGACAATGACTACCCAATCATAATATGACCACATATTGTGATTACTGACAGAAGACAACAACAACACAATCATAATGCGACCACATATTGTGTTTACTGACAGACGACAACAACGACAACCCAATCATAACACGACCACATATTGTGTTTACTGACGGATGACAATGACAACCCAATCATATTACGACCACATATTGTGTTGACTGATGGACGACAACAACAACCCAATCATAATACGACCACATATTGTGTTTACTGACGGACGACAACCCAGTCATAATACGACCACATATTGTGTTTACTGACGGACGACAACAATGACAACTCAATCATAATACAACCACATATTGTGTTTACTGACGGAAGACAATGACAACCCAATCATAATGCAACCACATATTGTGTTTACTGACGGACGACAACAACGACAACCCAATCATAATACGACACATATTGTGTTTACTGACGGACGACAATGACAACCCAATCATAATACGACCACATATTGTGTTTACTGACGGAAGACAAGAACAACCAAATCATAATACAACCACATATTGTGTTTACTGACGGAAGACAACGACAACCCAATCATAATACGACCACATATTGTGTTTACTGACAGAAGACGACGACAATCCAATCATAACACGACCACATATTGTGTTTACTAACGGAAGACAATGACAACCCAATCATAATACGACCACATATTGTGTTTACTGACGGAAGACAACAACAATACAATCATAATACGACAACATATTGTGTTTACTGACGGAAGACAACAACGACAACCCAATCATGATACGACCACATATTGTGTTTACTGACGGAAGAAAACGACAACTCAATCCTAATACGACCACATATTGTGTTTACTGACGGACGACAATGACTACCCAATCATAATATGACCACATATTGTGATTACTAACGGAAGACAACATCAACACAATCATAATGCGACCACATATTGTGTTTACTGACAGACGACAACAACGACAACCCAATCTTAACACGACCACATATTGTGTTTACTGATGGACGACAATGACAACCCAATCATAATACGACCACATATTGTGTTTACTGACGGACGACAACAACGACCCAATCATAATACGACCACATATTGTGTTTACTGACGGACGACAATGACAACCCAATCATAATATGACCACATATTGTGTTTACTGACGGACGACAACAACAACCCAATCATAATACGACCACATATTGTGTTTACTGACGGACGACAACCCAGTCATAATACGACCACATATTGTGTTTACTGACGAACGTCAACAACGACAACCCAATCATAATACAACCACATATTGTGTTTACTGACGGAAGACAACGACAACCCAATCATAATACGACCACATATTGTGTTTACTGACGGACGACAATGACTACCCAATCATAATATGACCACATATTGTGATTACTGACAGAAGACAACAACAACACAATCATAATGCGACCACATATTGTGTTTACTGACAGACGACAACAACGACAACCCAATCATAACACGACCACATATTGTGTTTACTGACGGATGACAATGACAACCCAATCATATTACGACCACATATTGTGTTGACTGATGGACGACAACAACAACCCAATCATAATACGACCACATATTGTGTTTACTGACGGACGACAACCCAGTCATAATACGACCACATATTGTGTTTACTGACGGACGACAACAATGACAACTCAATCATAATACAACCACATATTGTGTTTACTGACGGAAGACAATGACAACCCAATCATAATGCAACCACATATTGTGTTTACTGACGGACGACAACAACGACAACCCAATCATAATACGACACATATTGTGTTTACTGACGGACGACAATGACAACCCAATCATAATACGACCACATATTGTGTTTACTGACGGAAGACAAGAACAACCAAATCATAATACAACCACATATTGTGTTTACTGACGGAAGACAACGACAACCCAATCATAATACGACCACATATTGTGCTTACTGACAGAAGACGACGACAATCCAATCATAACACGACCACATATTGTGTTTACTAACGGAAGACAATGACAACCCAATCATAATACGACCACATATTGTGTTTACTGACGGAAGACAACAACAATACAATCATAATACGACAACATATTGTGTTTACTGACGGAAGACAACAACGACAACCCAATCATGATACGACCACATATTGTGTTTACTGACGGAAGAAAACGACAACCCAATCCTAATGCGACCACATATTGTGTTTACTGACGGACGTCAACAACGACAACCCAATCATAATACAACCACATATTGTGTTTACTGACGGACGACAAGGACAACCCAATCATAATACGACCACATATTGTGTTTACTGACGGACGACAATGACTACCCAATCATAATATGACCACATATTGTGATTACTAACGGAAGACAACATCAACACAATCATAATGCGACCACATATTGTGTTTACTGACAGACGACAACAACGACAACCCAATCTTAACACGACCACATATTGTGTTTACTGATGGACGACAATGACAACCCAATCATAATACGACCACATATTGTGTTTACTGACGGACGACAACAACGACCCAATCATAATACGACCACATATTGTGTTTACTGACGGACGACAATGACAACCCAATCATAATACGACCACATATTGTGTTTACTGACGGACGACAACAACAACCCAATCATCATACGACCACATATTGTGTTTACTGACGGACGACAACCCAGTCATAATACGACCACATATTGTGCTTACTGACGAACGTCAACAACGACAACCCAATCATAATACAACCACATATTGTGTTTACTGACGGAAGACAACGACAACCCAATCATAATACGACCACATATTGTGTTTACTGACGGACGACAATGACTACCCAATCATAATATGACCACATATTGTGATTACTGACAGAAGACAACAACAATACAATCATAATACGACAACATATTGTGTTTACTGACGGAAGACAACAACGACAACCCAATCATGATACGACCACATATTGTGTTTACTGACGGACGAGAACGACAACCCAATCATAATATGACCACATATTGTGTTTAATGACAGACGACAACAACGACAACCCAATCATAACACGACCACGTATTGTGCTTACTGACGGACGACAACAACGAAAACCCAATCATAACACGACCAGATATTGTGTTTACTGACGGAAGACAATAAACTCAATCATAATACGACCACATATTGTGTTAACTGACGGACGACAACAACGACAACCCAATCATAATACGACCCCATATTGTGTTTACTGACGAACGACAACAACGACAACCCAAACATAATACGACCACATATTGTGTTTACTGACGGACGACATCCCAATCATAATACGACCACATATTGTGTTTACTGACGGACGACAACGACAACCGAATCATAATACGACCACATATTGTGTTTACTGACGGACGACAACAACGACCCAATCATAATACGACCACATATTGTGTTTCCTGACGGACGACAATGACAACCCAATCATAATACGACCACATATTGTGTTTACTGACGGAAGACAACGACAACCCAATCATAATACAACCACATATTGTGTTTACTGACAGAAGACAACGACAACCCAATCATAATACGACCGCATATTATGTTTACTGACGGACGACAACAACGACAACCCAATCATAATACGATCACATATTGTGCTTACTGACGGAAGACAATAAACCGAAACATAATACGACCACATATTGTGTTTACTGACGGACGACAACAACGACAACCCAATCATAATACGACCACATATTGTGTTTACTGACGGAAGACAATAAACCCAATCATAATACGACCATATATTGTGTTTACTGACGGACGACAACGACAACCCAATCATAATGCGACCACATAGTGTTTACTGATGGACGACAACAACGACAACCCAGTGATAATATGACCACATATTGTGTTAACTGATAGACGACAACAACGACAACCCAATCATAACACGACCACATATTGTGTTAACCGACGGACGACAACAACGACAACCCAATCATAATACGACCACATATTGTGTTTACTGACGGAAGACAACGACAACCCAATCATAATACGACCACATATTGTGTTTACTGACGGACGACAACAACGACAACCCAATCATAATACGACCACATAGTGTTTACTGACGAATGACAAAAACGACAACCCAATCATAATACGACCACATATTGTGTTTACTGACGGACGACAACAACGACAACCCAATCATAACACGACCACATATTGTGTTTACTGACGGACGACAACAACGACAACCCAATCATAATACGACCACATATTGTGTTTACTGACGGAAGACAACGACAACCCAATCCTAATGCGACCACATATTGTGTTTACTGACGGACGTCAACAACGACAACCCAATCATAATACAACCACACATTGTGTTTACTGACGGACGACAAGGACAACCCAATCATAATACGACCACATATTGTGTTTACTGACGGACGACAATGACTACCCAATCATAATATGACCACATATTGTGATTACTAACGGAAGACAACATCAACACAATCATAATGCGACCACATATTGTGTTTACTGACAGACGACAACAACGACAACCCAATCTTAACACGACCACATATTGTGTTTACTGATGGACGACAATGACAACCCAATCATAATACGACCACATATTGTGTTTACTGACGGACGACAACAACGACCCAATCATAATACGACCACATATTGTGTTTACTGACGGACGACAATGACAACCCAATCATAATACCACCACATATTGTGTTTACTGACGGACGACAACAACAACCCAATCATAATACGACCACATATTGTGTTTACTGACGGACGACAACCCAGTCATAATATGACCACATATTGTGTTTACTGACGAACGTCAACAACGACAACCCAATCATAATACAACCACATATTGTGTTTACTGACGGAAGACAACGACAACCCAATCATAATACGACCACATATTGTGTTTACTGACGGACGACAATGACTACCCAATCATAATATGACCACATATTGTGATTACTGACAGAAGACAACAACAACACAATCATAATGCGACCACATATTGTGTTTACTGACAGACGACAACAACGACAACCCAATCATAACACGACCACATATTGTGTTTACTGACGGATGACAATGACAACCCAATCATATTACGACCACATATTGTGTTGACTGATGGACGACAACAACAACCCAATCATAATACGACCACATATTGTGTTTACTGACGGACGACAACCCAGTCATAATACGACCACATATTGTGTTTACTGACGGACGACAACAATGACAACTCAATCATAATACAACCACATATTGTGTTTACTGACGGAAGACAATGACAACCCAATCATAATGCAACCACATATTGTGTTTACTGACGGACGACAACAACGACAACCCAATCATAATACGACACATATTGTGTTTACTGACGGACGACAATGACAACCCAATCATAATACGACCACATATTGTGTTTACTGACGGAAGACAAGAACAACCAAATCATAATACAACCACATATTGTGTTTACTGACGGAAGACAACGACAACCCAATCATAATACGACCACATATTGTGTTTACTGACAGAAGACGACGACAATCCAATCATAACACGACCACATATTGTGTTTACTAACGGAAGACAATGACAACCCAATCATAATACGACCACATATTGTGTTTACTGACGGAAGACAACAACAATACAATCATAATACGACAACATATTGTGTTTACTGACGGAAGACAACAACGACAACCCAATCATGATACGACCACATATTGTGTTTACTGACGGAAGAAAACGACAACCCAATCCTAATACGACCACATATTGTGTTTACTGACGGACGACAATGACTACCCAATCATAATATGACCACATATTGTGATTACTAACGGAAGACAACATCAACACAATCATAATGCGACCACATATTGTGTTTACTGACAGACGACAACAACGACAACCCAATCTTAACACGACCACATATTGTGTTTACTGATGGACGACAATGACAACCCAATCATAATACGACCACATATTGTGTTTACTGACGGACGACAACAACGACCCAATCATAATACGACCACATATTGTGTTTACTGACGGACGACAATGACAACCCAATCATAATACGACCACATATTGTGTTTACTGACGGACGACAACAACAACCCAATCATAATACGACCACATATTGTGTTTACTGACGGACGACAACCCAGTCATAATACGACCACATATTGTGTTTACTGACGAACGTCAACAACGACAACCCAATCATAATACAACCACATATTGTGTTTACTGACGGAAGACAACGACAACCCAATCATAATACGACCACATATTGTGTTTACTGACGGACGACAATGACTACCCAATCATAATATGACCACATATTGTGATTACTGACAGAAGACAACAACAACACAATCATAATGCGACCACATATTGTGTTTACTGACAGACGACAACAACGACAACCCAATCATAACACGACCACATATTGTGTTTACTGACGGATGACAATGACAACCCAATCATATTACGACCACATATTGTGTTGACTGATGGACGACAACAACAACCCAATCATAATACGACCACATATTGTGTTTACTGACGGACGACAACCCAGTCATAATACGACCACATATTGTGTTTACTGACGGACGACAACAATGACAACTCAATCATAATACAACCACATATTGTGTTTACTGACGGAAGACAATGACAACCCAATCATAATGCAACCACATATTGTGTTTACTGACGGACGACAACAACGACAACCCAATCATAATACGACACATATTGTGTTTACTGACGGACGACAATGACAACCCAATCATAATACGACCACATATTGTGTTTACTGACGGAAGACAAGAACAACCAAATCATAATACAACCACATATTGTGTTTACTGACGGAAGACAACGACAACCCAATCATAATACGACCACATATTGTGTTTACTGACAGAAGACGACGACAATCCAATCATAACACGACCACATATTGTGTTTACTAACGGAAGACAATGACAACCCAATCATAATACGACCACATATTGTGTTTACTGACGGAAGACAACAACAATACAATCATAATACGACAATATATTGTGTTTACTGACGGAAGACAACAACGACAACCCAATCATGATACGACCACATATTGTGTTTACTGACGGAAGAAAACGACAACCCAATCCTAATGCGACCACATATTGTGTTTACTGACGGACGTCAACAACGACAACCCAATCATAATACAACCACATATTGTGTTTACTGACGGACGACAAGGACAACCCAATCATAATACGACCACATATTGTGTTTACTGACGGACGACAATGACTACCCAATCATAATATGACCACATATTGTGCTTACTGACGGACGACAACAACGAAAACCCAATCATAACACGACCAGATATTGTGTTTACTGACGGAAGACAATAAACCCAATCATAATACGACCACATATTGTGTTAACTGACGGACGACAACAACGACATCCCAATCATAATACGACCACATATTGTGTTTACTGACGGACGACAACCCAAACATAATACGACCACATATTGTGTTTACTGACGGACGACATCCCAATCATAATACGACCACATATTGTGTTTACTGACGGACGACAACGACAACCGAATCATAATACGACCACATATTGTGTTTACTGACGGACGACAACAACGACCCAATCATAATACGACCACATATTGTGTTTCCTGACGGACGACAATGACAACCCAATCATAATACGACCACATATTGTGTTTACTGACGGAAGACGACAACCCAATCATAATACGACCACATATTGTGTTTACTGACGGAAGACAACGACAACCCAATCATAATACGACCACATATTGTGTTTACTGACGGACGACAACAACGACAACCCAATCATAATACGATCACATATTGTGCTTACTGACGGAAGACAATAAACCGAAACATAATACGACCACATATTGTGTTTACTGACGGACGACAACAACGACAACCCAATCATAATACGACCACATATTGTGTTTACTGACGGAAGACAATAAACCCAATCATAATACGACCATATATTGTGTTTACTGACGGACGACAACGACAACCCAATCATAATGCGACCACATAGTGTTTACTGATGGACGACAACAACGACAACCCAATGATAATATGACCACATATTGTGTTTACTGATAGACGACAACGACAACCCAATCATAATACGACCACATATTGTGTTTACTGACGGACGACAACCCAGTCATAATACGACCACATATTGTGTTTACTGACGAACGTCAACAACGACAACCCAATCATAATACGACCGCATATTGTGTTTACTGACGGACGACAACAACGACAACCCAATCATAATACGACCACATATTGTGTTTACTGACGGAAGACAACGACAACCTAATCATAATACGACCACATATTGTGTTTACTGACGGAAGACAACGACAACCCAATCATAATATGAAGACATATTGTGTTTACTGACGAACGACAACAACGACAACCCAATCATAATACGACCACATATTGTGTTTACTGACGACAACAACGACAACCCAATCATAATACGACCACACATTGTGCTTACTGACGGACGACAATGACATCCCAATCATAAAACGACCACATATTGTGTTTACTGACTGACGACAACAACAACCCAATCATAATACAACCACATATTGTGTTTACTGACGGACGACAATGACAACCCAATCATAATACGACCACATATTGTGTTTACTGACGGACGACAACAATAACCCTATCATAATACGACCACATATTGTGTTTACTGACGGACGACAACCCAGTCATAATACGACCACATATTGTGTTTACTGACGGACGATAACCCAATCATAATACAACCACATATTGTGTTTATTGACGGAAGACAACGACAACCCAATTATAATGCGACCACATATTGTGTTTACTGACGGACGACAACGACAACCCAATCATAAAACGACCACATATTGTCTTTACTGATGGACGACAATGACTACCCAATCATAATACGACCACATATTGTGTTTACCGACGGAAGACAATGACAACCCAATCATAAGACAAACACATATTGTGCTTACCGACGGAAGACAATGACAACCCAATCATAACACGACCACATATTGTGTTTACAGACGGAAGACAACAACCACACAATCATAATGCGACCACATATTGTGTTTACTGACAGACGACAACGACAATCCAATCATAACACGACCACATATTGTGTTTACTGACGGAAGACAACGACAACAACCCAATCATAACACGACCACATATTGTGTTTACTGACGGAAGACAACAACAACCCAATCATAACACGACCACATATTGCGGTCATATTTAACATGATGCAAAGAAACATTCCTACAATTACCAATTTCATGTCATGTTATTTTGAAGTTTGTTTTTACATGTCAGCCAATCAGAATCATATTTGAGTTCAGATTCATAGCAAATCAGATAATTGAAAATCATTCCTGCCAAGTTTGATTCAATCTGTGTCAACGATTCAGATTAGAAGATTAAATATGAAACGGGTGCATGAGACAACAACAGATGATTACAAACGACAACATCCATGACACTCTAGATTAGGTTGTCTAGGACGATCATGACAAAGAGACGGACGACAGATGTCAAGTGATTGTGTGCATCAATTTGCAAAAAACATATGCCTACCCTTCCAGAGTACCTGGGATCACCCTCGGTTTTTAGTCAGGTTCATTTTAAACTGTGTAATGTTTCGTAGTTCATGTTTGTCCTTTTGTTCATTTTCTTTTGGTATTTTTCTGTCCTTCATTTTACGGCTAATGGTATCTTTATTTAAAAAAAATAATATGTATAATGTTCAAGAATATAACATTCTTTATAATAACGATGTTCCCGCGTTGTAGGGACCCAGGTGGCTCAATGAGTTAGGTCGTTGGATCCAACAGCTCATACAAGCCTATCACCAATACGGCGTTGGTTCGTGCCCCGATTTGTAAATTACAAAAAAGGGTGCACTCGACTCGCAGCCGCAAGTGATAAAGTTTACCAGTTTCTTGCCAATGGTTGGTGATTCTCTCCGGGTACTCCAGCTTCTTCAACCACTAAAACGGGTCGCCATGAAATAGCTGAAATATTGCTGAAAGTGGCGTTAAACACCAAAAATAAAAATAAAAATCAATGGAGAGTTTGTACAGATTATACTTTTTATTTAAGTTTATATACAATATAATCTTAGTAGATTTTCACAACTAAAATAAGAAAAGAATGTACAAAATATAAATAAGATTGTTAAAACATAAATAGTTGACACAAATGTTAAAAATAATGCAAATGTTCTAAATGATCAAATGTTCTAAAAAACCCAAATGTTCTAAATAACCCAAATGTTCTAAATAACCCAAATGTTCTAAATAATCCAAATGTTTTAAATAACTAAAATATTCTAAATATTCCAAATGTTTTAAATAACCCAAATGTTCTTAATAATCGAAATGTTTGAAATACATTTAATCCAAATACTGTAGATAATCGAAATGTTGTAGATAATCCAAATATTCTAAATAATCCAAATATTCCAAATGTTCTAAATTATCCAAATGTCCTAAATGATGAAATGTTCTAAATAATCCAAATATACTAAATGATCAATTGCTCTAAATAATCCAAAGGCTCTAAATGATCAAATGTTTTAAATAACCCAAATGTTCTAAATAACTAAAATGTTCTAAATAACCCAAATGTTCTAAATAACTAAAATGTTCTAAATAACTAAAATGTTCTAAATAACCCAAATGTTCTAAATAATCCAAATGTTTTAAATAACTAAAATATTCTAAATATTTCAAATGTTTTAAATAACCCAAATGTTCTTAATAATCCAAATATTCTAAATAATCCAAATATTCCGAATGTTCTAAATTATCCAAATGTCCTAAATGATGAAATGTTCTAAATAATCCAAATCTTTTAAATAATCCAAATATACTAAATGATCAATTGCTCTAAATAATCCAAAGGCTCTAAATGATCAAATGTTTTAAATAACCCAAATGTTCTAAATAACTAAAATGTTCTAAATAACCCAAATGTTCTAAATAACTAAAATGTTCTAAATAACTAAAATGTTCTAAATAACCCAAATGTTCTAAATAATCCAAATGTTTTAAATAACTAAAATATTCTAAATATTTCAAATGTTTTAAATAACCCAAATGTTCTTAATAATCCAAATATTCTAAATAATCCAAATATTCCGAATGTTCTAAATTATCCAAATGTCCTAAATGATGAAATGTTCTAAATAATCCAAATCTTTTAAATAATCCAAATATACTAAATGATCAATTGCTCTAAATAATCCAAAGGCTCTAAATGATCAAATGTTTTAAATAACCCAAATGTTCTAAATAACTAAAATGTTCTAAATAACCCAAATGTTCTAAATAACTAAAATGTTCTAAATAACTAAAATGTTCTAAATAACCCAAATGTTCTAAATAATCCAAATGTTTTAAATAACTAAAATATTCTAAATATTTCAAATGTTTTAAATAACCCAAATGTTCTTAATAATCCAAATATTCTAAATAATCCAAATATTCCGAATGTTCTAAATTATCCAAATGTCCTAAATGATGAAATGTTCTAAATAATCCAAATCTTTTAAATAATCCAAATATACTAAATGATCAATTGCTCTAAATAATCCAAAGGCTCTAAATGATCAAATGTTTTAAATAACCCAAATGTTCTAAATAACTAAAATGTTCTAAATAACCCAAATGTTCTAAATAACTAAAATGTTCTAAATAACTAAAATGTTCTAAATAACCCAAATGTTCTAAATAATCCAAATGTTTTAAATAACTAAAATATTCTAAATATTTCAAATGTTTTAAATAACCCAAATGTTCTTAATAATCCAAATATTCTAAATAATCCAAATATTCCGAATGTTCTAAATTATCCAAATGTCCTAAATGATGAAATGTTCTAAATAATCCAAATCTTTTAAATAATCCAAATATACTAAATGATCAATTGCTCTAAATAATCCAAAGGCTCTAAATGATCAAATGTTTTAAATAACCCAAATGTTCTAAATAACTAAAATGTTCTAAATAACCCAAATGTTCTAAATAACTAAAATGTTCTAAATAACTAAAATGTTCTAAATAACCCAAATGTTCTAAATAATCCAAATGTTTTAAATAACTAAAATATTCTAAATATTTCAAATGTTTTAAATAACCCAAATGTTCTTAATAATCCAAATATTCTAAATAATCCAAATATTCTAAATAATCCAAATATTCTAAATTATCCAAATGTCCTAAATGATGAATTGTTCTAAATAATCCAAATCTTTTAAATAATCCAAATATACTAAATGATCAATTGCTCTAAATAATCCAAAGGCTCTAAATGATCAAATGTTTTAAATGATCTACATGTTTTAAATAATTCCAAATGTTGTGTCAATTCTAAGGTATAATGTTAGAAATAATCCATTGATTATTATACTGTATATTCCAATAGTCAAAAACAAACAATTATCCAGTAAAATTCAGTAGATCTAATGTCAATAATTTATCTACTTTACATACCAATAATAAAAAGTTTTTTTCATGGAAATAAATAATACAGTCTTAGCTCTACCTACAATGAACAGTTTTATAAAGTTATTGTTAAATGTTATACCATGTGATTTGTTAATACCACCATTTTCACAAAATATAAAAATCCTTCATCTATGAAATATAAAAATCCTTCATTTATAAAATATAAAAATCCTTCATTTATAAAATATAAAAATCCTTCATTTATAAAATATAAAACCCTTCATTTATAAAATATAAAAATCCTTCATTTATAAAATATAAAAATCCTTCATTTATAAAATATAAAAACCCTTCATCTACAACTATAAACTAATACAGTCTTACCTCCATTATTTATAATGAACAGTTTTGTAAAGTCATTGTTAAATGTTATACTCCGTGGTCCGTCAACACCATCATGTTTACTTAATACTATATCACGGAATGTTCCATCTGGTGACAACCTGTGTATGTCGTGTGAATCACGTCCACTTATGTATACATGTCCTTGTTGATCCACAGCCAGTCCTTCATATCCTGATATGTCGTATGTATATATAACGTGGCCATCTAAATTGATACAACACAATCTCCCGTCCTGTCTTAACAACAACTGATCATTCCTTTCATTATACAATAAGTTGTTATTAACACCACGAGTTGCTATCTTTCTTACAAATGATCCATCTATATTTAGAATTATAACTTTATTATGTCCACCGATGTAAATGTTGTCCTTTACAGCAGTGACACCTTCACACCATTCTCCTATCTTTATCTTGTTGTCCTTTGTATTGTTAGTAGTGTTGATAAATTGTATGGATTCCTCCTCTGGAAGAGTAACTACTGCTTTATCTGTACATGGTACTACAGTAATACACCAAGGTTCACTGGTCAACGATATTTCATCTTCATAGGTTTTGTAATCCTTGTATATATCTACCTTCTCATCAGAATAATTACAAAGTAGTAATTTGTTGTCAGAAGTGACAGCCATGTCTGTTAAGATGTAGTGTACGCCAGGTGTTAGATTAATTTCATCTTCTTTGATGAATTCGGTCAGTGTTTGACTTCTATCGACTTCTACCTGTTCATGTTGTGCTTTCATTGATTTATATTTAATAGGACAAGGTCGGGTAATTTGTGACAATGATCCGATTGTTTCAATGTTGACATTCTTAATTTCTTTAAACTCCATGTCAATTTCATTAATAGCAGACGACATGTCATGAATTTTCTTGTCTGTTTTCTGGATGATTGTTATTTGTTTTCGTAAAGTTAAAAATAGCTGATTATTAGAGCCGTGGTCTTTTAGGAATTCTAGTTCTTGTTTATTGTCTTTTAAAATCGATGTTAATTGAAAAATGTCATGTTTTTCTCTGTTTATTTTCTCCTCATTTTTTTTCTGTACAGACTCTACTTCAGTAATTAATCTTTCTTCTATGTCATCTAGATATTTTATAACTTTTGATTTAGCTGCACTGATTTGTTTTATTATCAGAGACTTCTTTTGTTTCAGTAATTTTTTATTCTCGTTTCTATTTTCTTCTATTTTCTGCAATGTTTCAGTCATATATTCTTGTTCTTCTAACGTATCGGAAAGTAAAGATGAATTTTTGACGTCCTTTGAAGCAGAGTCTAAAGGTAAAACAGACTCACAAGACCTATGGCTATCCGAGAGACAAGCTCTACAGCATACAACATCATGTTGACTACAGAAATGATCAATCTGGACGTCTGTGTGTATTTCACAGTTTATCTTAGAAGATGATGGTATTCTTGATCCCACCGACGACAAATCAATTACATGATGAGATCTAAATGCCTTCCACCGCAGATGCCCTTCAGCGCATTCTGTGCATAGCTTTTCTTCACAGTCCCAACAATATTTTTCAGCAGCAAGCCTTTTGTTTTTTTCTGAACATGGACCACAAATTGTTTCCATGATCGATCTACAAGTAGAAATATTATGACATTGATTATTTATATAAAAAAAATCTTAACATTTTTAATAAATTAAAATCAACATTATAATCTTGATTTATCGACTTTTTAAATCTCTAATAGCTCGACTGCTATTCGTCCAATCCGATGTTTTCTGTGCATTATGCATATGCAGTGGAGTAGCAAAGGGTTACAGATGCGAAGATCAAGCTGTAGAAAGGAATCGGAAGGTGTGTGTGTGGGTGTGTGTGTGTGTGGGGGGGGGGGGGGGGGGGGGGGGGGGGGGAGAGGGTCATTTGGAGTTGACACGAGGGGTGAAAGCTTGCAAAAATAACACGTAAATAAATAAAAACAAAACACAGAGACTGGTAGCTTAATATTTTGTTTTTGCTTTCATGCTGAAAATCCAATTGCTAATTAAATTTCTGCCATACCAAGTGAAGTAGTCTCCCCCCTTTTTTTCCTCATCCACTTACCAAAGTGTTGGAGATTCCCTACTATGCACATGATTTAATTGCAGAGCACTAAGCAAATCTAGCGAGGTGTGCAATGGGCTTCGGGGTCTCAAATGGGTTCAAACTTGCATTGCTTGGGATTGCCATGTTTGGTGTGTAGTCCTGGGTTTGAAGCTAATGAAAATGTGCAATAAAAAACAATACATATATTTTATTTGCACGTTTATGTGTATGTTTTATAGATCGTTGTTTGTCCTTTTTCTTTTGGCCATTGTGTTGTCTCTTCTTCTTCGATATACAGATTCTGATTACCCCTTTTTTATCTCCAAACTCTTCTTTGAACAGTAACCACATTTTGTCAAGTACAAAAGGATCAAACAAATGTCCACAATTCAGGAATTTTGTGTATAAATTGATGACTCTTTATTCTTGTCTCTTACCTCTCTCGGAAAAAATAATTTAATACTATATTCGATATTTGACCATTTAACTTTTGGAGGGTGGGGTATATTTTTGTTTGCAAAAAAAAAGCCTCGAATTTAATAGAAAAAATATAGTGACCTGAAAGATGCAACTTTTTTTTTTAATTTGAAATTTGTTCATATAAAAATAAATTCTTGTTTCGTGTCAAAAATATTTCTGGCTTGGGAAAGAAAGACAGACATCCCCTAAATATTAAAGGGCCATTATCTGCCAAAATCGTAAATTTTTGTTACCCATAAAAACTATCAGATATGATTGATGCCTTTAATATAACGTGTTTCTGTAACTTAATGTTATGAAATGTACGCGCATCGGGGAAAAAAAGGTGCAACTGCTTGTGTTTTGAGATGATCAAGAAATGGACGCCATCTTATTGATTATCGGCATTGTTTACGGAGTTTTCCGAATCGTCATTAAATCAATACAACATAGCCAGAAATGATAGGTGATTTGCTCATTTGCATATTCAAAATGGCGGTTCAAAGAGAATTTGGATTTTAACATATAGTTGAACGGGAAACTTTCTGTTAGCTTGGGCCGGACAATTTGCCGGGATAAAAAATCAAACTATGCACCGGTTTGAACAATATCTCAAAATATTACAGCTGTACCATGAAAACGCAAGGTTCCCACCCAGTTTCAAATTTGAAGCGTAAGCGCCATTCAAAAGCATTGAGAAGAAGTGAAAAAATGCATCCTGCACGGTTTTCAAGACCTAAAAGCACTTTTCTTACAATCCCCATTCTAATTGCCGGTGTTATAGAGCCATTTTTCCCCCATAGTCAGTTTTCCCCCCGGAAAAATGGCTAGGGGGAAAAACTACTATAGGAGCGTTATAGAGCCATTTTTCCCCCATAGCCAGTTTTCCCCCCCGGAAAAAATGGCTATAAAGTAGGATTTCCCCCCGGAAGAATGGCTATATAGTGCGATTTCCCCCCCCCCCCCCAGAAGAATGGCTATATAGTAGGATTTCCCCCCCCCGAAAGAATGACTACATAGTAGTCCCCCTTTGAAAATGGCTTGAATATTCAACTTAATTGCTCTGTTAAATTTTACTACCACTTGTCAGTGCCACTTTTGGTCGACTATTAGTGTCGATGGATTTACTAGCCAAGTAGCTTGTACATGGATGATCCAAATGACTTTGAATGGGCTTTCCCAAAAGCAAAAAATAGGGCATCTAATGGGACATTATATGATACCCCACCACGTTTTGCATATTTTCAGTCTTGAAACGGCCATAACTTTTGAACCAATTATCCGATCAAACTAAAATTTGAACTTGATCTGTATTTTATGGTACTAAACAAATGTAGAAAAGCATTCAACACGTTCTAAAGGTATCATCTGGAAACCATCGGGGGACAGACAGACGGACATTCAACTGCAGAATTTTTCAGAGGCCATCACATAATACATATAAAAAGCAAAACATGGACATCTGTTACTATTCTTAAGGGGTACCAGGGGCGGATCCAGGATTTGTGGTCAGGGGGGCGTGAGTAGGCGAGGGGTCTTAAGGTCCCCAGTGGGTCCAGGACAGAGCCCTGGTAAGGGACACAGGGGGACAAAGCCCCCCTGAAGTTCTGAGGAATTACAGACATTTATTAGAACGACAATTTTGAATCAACCACACCATTTTTATCAGACCAAAAAAACTTGACTTTTGAGTTTTAATTTTGTCGGATAATTGTTAACAGTATGTTTTTGTCAGATTATAAGAACCTAAAGTAAAACTTTTTTTGAACAACCGTGATACGAATTGTTCAACTTATGACTGATCGATCACGATATTTTAACCCTTCAAAGAACTTGGTTTAGTGTTAACGCATTCCTCATTTCACTAATTGGTCTGAACTTTCGATGCTTGTCCTTTCGGGTGGTTCTAGTTAATACTGCCCGACCGGATGGAGCTTTTCTTTTCGTCGTTTGATTCATTCCTTGAAAACGTATGATTCGACCGTTCTTGTTTATAGACAAACAAAAGCGGAAATTGTCAATACATGAACTTGTTGTTGATTTCTGATTAGCTTACGTACAGTAACTAAATTAGATGATCAGAATCGTTTCATGCAGCATTAATGTTAACATATTCGCCTTTGTTTGTCTATAAACAAGAACGAATCATACGTTTTCAATGAAGGAACCAACAGCGAAACGAAAAGCTTCATCTGAACGGACAGTATACTGATCATTTATCAATGGGTAGAGCTTTTTAGAATGATATTCCAAATTTATTCCTAATATCATTACTATTCATTTTGACTTTTGAACAGTTTCAGATAAGATTGCTGGCCTGCCACAGTAACAATAGGGATTCATTGTGGTCAAAATAACACAAGCTTTTTATCTTGACAAATTTAACAAAAAGTTGTTTGTTGAACTGCTTAATTAACATTGTATAACATATGCTTTTCAAATTTTAGGGGGAGGGGGGGGGCGCACGCCCTCCTCTAAATCCGCCTCTGGGTACCCATTTTATGTCCATATCTCACTAGTGGGAAGTTGGCCCCTAATAATAGCCCACAATAAATTGAGTGCGCTCGATGATTTATTGTAATAAACAAATAATCAATGTTATTGTGAGCTAGATTCACACTTTGTATTTGATTTCAAGATTTTTTTTGGAAATTCTGCACCTCAATCGATGGTTAAAATGCCCATGCTGACTCATCAAATATATATTCTCCAGACATACGTATATTTCTTTTATATATCAGTTTTATTTTATTTTTAACTATACCCAAATTTATGCAGTTAGAAAATTAGTACCTAAATGTGCATATTTGTCACGGACTGAAATAAGATTAACTAGAGTGACTATAGTATGTTAGACTTTGCCTTTGGATTTTGAAAGACGAAACTAAAACGTGAAATTGTGAAAGCGAAAACGCACAATCGAAAAAGCAAAAATTCTAAATTGCAACAGCGAAGAGGCGAAATCGAAATCATTTCTCCATTTTGCGTTTCAACCTTTTCAGGTTTTCGGCTCTCGCTTATTCGCGTCTTTTTTTTTGCATCTTCGCAAGCAGGAAGGTGGCCGAGTGGTCAAGGCGCTGGACATTACAATCAGGATGTTGACACCGTTGTGGGTTCGATCCTCATGTGTGTCAAGGTTTCAAGGCACCTTCTCTACCTCAGGGTTTCGCCGATTTTCCAGATTGAAATATCGGGCTCCCCCCACAAGACTGGTGACCTTGCGAGAACCCCATATCTGTAAAACGGTCGTTCATTTCGCCGTCGGAAAACTTGCCTTTAAGTTTACCATACCTTCACATTCGCGTTGTGAGTTCGACCTACGATTAGGCTAGGTTTAAGGTAAGGTTTAAAATTAGGATTAAGTTAAGGCCTAGGTTTAGGGATAGTGTTGGACCGAGGGATTCGGTGAGGATTAGGCCTAAGGGTAGGGTAATGTCTGGGCCTAGAGTTTGCATACTTTAAAGGTCTTGGTTGGGTAAGTTTACGTTGAAGTCAGGTTTATGTTAAGACGAGGGGGAAAATTGACTATATAGCCATTTTTCCGGGGGGAAATTCTACTATATAGCCACTTTTCCCCCTGTCAAAAACTGGGGGGAAAAATGGCTATGTTCAATGATATAGTCATTTTTCCGGGGAGAAAAATGGCTATATAGTCAGTTTTCCGGGGGGAAAAACTACTATAGGACACCGGGACAAATTCCGTCAGTTCCGGCAACATTGTTGAGGAATCTTTCTTCGATAAAAATTTTGCTGACAAATTAAAGGTTCCCACGATAATTTAAAAGAGGGCTTCACAAGTTTTTTTTACCTTTCTAGTAGAGATTCAATAGGGGTTTACGCCAAAAAATCTACTATTTCGTAAAACTGCTTCTGCTAGGAATAGCATTATTTGAGTAAGCACCGCATTCCATTGTAAATGTAAATAAACAATTAAAAAAAGGCTCCACAAGGGTATTTTTTTATTTCGACAAAACAACAGAACAAGTACATGTAGCTATAATAGTACTGCTGATATATAAATTTCAAAAAATTTAACAATATATATCCTACACTAAACGATTTCAATGACATACTAATACTTATAAATGTGGGGCAGAAATTGAAAAAAAATGCACAATATATTTTTTATTTACATATTTTTATTTCGTGGAAAAAGGGGGACATTAAATATATTTTAAAAAGGCAGTGCATTAAATATATTTTCGATCTTTTACACACATCATCGGATTCCTAATGAACATAGCTAGGATGACAATTAATTTTGATACGATCACAAATAATTATGAAGTTATTTATGTGATCAAAACTGTGATGAAATATTATTTAAAAAAAATAGATACGAGTTTTCATCAGCGTCTTCCAAATATGGTTAAACGTTTATTTGCTGACGTCATACATGACGCGATTTGGTTTATGAATATTCATGAGCAAAATCACCCATGATTTCTGGCTATGATGCACTTATTTCTTATTTTCTGTGAATCTGCTTTTAGTCGGCGTTAATTACGGACAAACAACCATGCAAGTTTGCAGTTAATAAGCGACAAAATACAAATTAATCGTTTTTACCTGTCACTAGTAAGGTCAGTTGCATACGGAGAAAGCGAGGTCAAATTATTTGCTTGCAAGGAAATAACAAATCGATGGTAATTTTCGTTCTCAAAAGGCGAAAAGTGGTACGATAAGTTGTTTAATGTGAAATATTTACCTTTATTTCATCATTTTAAAGCTATTTACCAATTTCCCAAACATATAATCTTTTTGGTCAAAATCATAGCTAATGCCTCTTTAAGGGAACAACCAATTTAACTTGAAGGGGGGGGGGGGGGGGGGGGTTATGGGTTTTTTCTAAAAAAAATATTCCGATTCCCAATGTTGCTGAAAAAAATATTCTGATTTTGGTGGATGAAAAAAACAAAAATCTGATTCAGAGTTTTTGTCATATAACCTAATGTTATCGTCACGGTATGTGTTTTCGTGCGTCATCTGTTTTCGTGGTATCCATTTTATTTTGATTTCCACAGCGCACGCATTATTTTTGACGTGTCTTCTGGTTTCTATTTATGGAACATAAACAATACGAAAGCTGACATCTGTAACAAATGATCAAGTTTACTTTTAAAGACGTAAGTACCAAAATAAAGTGAACCTACCTACTGAACCATACTTTTTGTAATGCCAAAAATGTACTTCATTTATAAAGTAGCGGGAAAAAAATCCAGAAGGGCTATATAAAATTGAACTATGTCGTCTGCCTCTTAGACACCTGCTCTTCCTGTCATGTAACTATCATGGGGTCACTGATCGTATTTGTAAACAAAAGAGCCGACTGAAATGTGCCTGTTTCTTATATAAAATACATGTCACTTTGCAGTGCATTGTGGTTTCAGCACTAAAAAAACGTCAAAAGTAAACACAATTTTGGAAAGTGGTCATTTTCAAACATTCTGTTATTTTATTTAGATGTAGTATGATTTGGTAGATGGCCAGAACCATGAAATTTTAAAACCAGCCATTTCGGGATTTTATATTCGTTTCCATCCCGTATATCGGCCTTGTTTTTATTTGCCACGGAAACAGATACCGCCATTTTACTGACACCAAAAGTTGCCAGGTAATCGAGAGTATATTAAAATACAAGAATGGCTTTAAAAACAATCTTATGCACAAAGTAATAGTTAACTAGTAATTCTTTGAAAATTCCAATCGTCATATGAATGGAGGGTTAACACTGTTAATCGCTATATCTGAAAATCGATAATAGCACGAAAACCGATAACACGATGGTAAATTCTGGAAAAAAATTTCGCGCTTTGCCCGACAAAAAAAAAAATTCTGAACGAAATAAAAAACCATAACCCCTCCCCCTCCCCCTTCAAGTTAAATGGTTGGTCCCTTATCAATAATCATTGATAGTAGGGTTAAAATTATTGATAACGAAAGGCCGGGAGCAAGTCCCTGTGATCTACCTGGACGTTTGCATGCGAACAACACAAAGTAAAAAAAAAACAATAGTCCTATATAACATACGACTTCGCATTCCATGTTCATATTTTACGTTTTCATTGGGATTTTTTCATTTTTTATTTCATGCGGAGGCAGCAAATAGAAAACAAATAGTAAATATCTCCACCCGAAGTACTATGTGATAGGATTACACAAGTCAAGTGATGTCTTGTTTCATAAAATGTTGTCATCTTCCAATCAATGTAATCAATCCATAATCATTGTATTAAATTCTTTGTTAATTGTTCTGCCCGAAAGGGCTCCTTAATTGGAAATAAAAATATGTGTATTGTATTGTATTGTTGTGTTCCAGAGAAATAAATTCGTATAAAATGCATTGCACAAACACGCAACAATGTTATTCTTAACTGTTTTCAGCAAAATGTCGTTAATTGCATATAAAATGAAGAAAATTTAACAAAATTTTACCAATCCAAATTTCACGTCTGCTTCTGCCAAGTTCTGGTCAATGGAAATTTTAAAAAATGAAGCGTTAATCGATAATTGCGAGACGTCACGTCTCAGACGTGTGCAAAAGTGATTTTGGTCACGTAGGCCATGCCTTAATGTAGATGGGGTGTCTAATTTTTTATCCATAGATTTTTTTTATTTTTTAAAGTAAGCTTCCTTGTAATATGCCCTTCCAAATAAAAAAGATAAAAAATGAAGGTCACCGGCATTCCAAAATCAAAATTTTAATTTAAAAATTGAAGGGAAATTGGCATTTTGGGGCAACATTTATAAACAATGAAGGAAAAATACAATACTTGTGCACTGTCGAAGCATATGGGTAATATGTGTATGAGGCTTAGAAACGCGGGAAAAGGCGAGGCTTCGCCGAGCCTTTTCCCGCGTTTCGCGCCGAATACACATATTTATCCTGCAATGACAGCATTTATCGACCAATATAGCCTGCCCAATAATTTTTTTGATATTGGTCAGTTATAAATAGAACATTTTTTGATATTGGTCAGTTATAAATAGAACATACAAATGTAAAACGGGGCACATCGGGGGATATTGTTTTCAAATAAATACACAAAATTATTTCAAATACTTTTATCATCGTCCAGTAAACGTTTATTTACGATTTAAAATTGCAGGATAAATACAATACATGTGCACTGTCGAAGCATATAGGTAAATATGTGTATTCGGTGCGAAACGCGGGAAAAGGCTCGGCGAAGCCTCGCCTTTTCCCGCGTTTCTAAGCCTCATACACATATTACCTATATGCTTCGACAGTGCACAAGTATTGTATATTTACCTATATGCTTCGACAGTGCACATGTATTGTATTTATCCTGCAATTTTAAATCGTAAATAAACGTTTACTGGACGATGATAAAAGTATTTGAAATAATTTTATGTATGTATTTGAAAACAATATCCCCCGATGTGCCCCGTTTTACATTTGTATGTTCTATTTATAACTGACCAATATCAAAAAATGTTCTATTTATAACTGACCAATATCAAAAAATATATTAGGCAGGCTATATTGGTCGGTAAATGCTGTCATTGCAGGATAAAAAACGTTATTGGATGCATTTATCTGATGAACATATCAATTTCTAATCCATAGAATTTTCTGATTTTTTGTAATTGAATGGTTCAAATGTTTCTTAAAAAAGATAAAATTCAAAGATTGGTGGGTCACCGTCCAAATAAAAAAGATACATATAAGTAATATTATACAAGAAAATAGACAAAAAAGGGAGTTAACTCTTTGTTCAATCTGAATGGATTTGCAAATTTACTATCTGTCGGGCCATAAGGGACCGACCATTTTAACTTGAAGGGGTGGTTATGGTTTTTTGCTTCGTTCAGAATTTTTTTTTCCGACAACACGAGAGTTCGAATATTTTTTTTTCCAGAATTCAACAATAGGTTATATGACAAAAACTGAATCACATTATTTTTTTTTCCTTAACCAAAATCAGAATATTTTTTTTCAGCATTATTTGGAATCAGAATATTTTTTTAGAAAAAAACCATAACCCCCCCCCCCCCCCCCCCCTTTCAAGTTAAATGGTCGTTCCCTTACTGACGGAAGAAAACAACGACAACCCAATCATAATACGACTACATATTGTGTTTACTGACGGACGACTACAACAATAAACCCAATCATAATACGATCACATATTGTTTTTACTGACGGACAACAACAATAAACCCAATCATAATACGACCACATATTGTGTTTACTGACGGACGACAACAACAATAAACCCAATCATAATACGACCACATATTGTGTTTACTGACGGACGACAACGACAACCTAATCATAATACGACCACATATTGTGTTTACTGACGGACGACAACAACGACAACCCAATCATAATACGACCACATATTGTGTTTACTGACGGACGACAACGACGACAACCCAATCATAATACGACCACCTATTGTGTTTACTGACGGACGAGAACGACAACCCAATCATAATACGACCACATATTGTGTTTACTGACGGACGACAACAACGACAACCCAATCATAATACGACCACATATTGTGTTTACTGACGAACGACAACAACAATAAACCCAATCATAATACGATCACATATTGTGTTTACTGACGGACGACAACAACCGACAACCCAATCATAATACGACCACATATTGTGTTTACTGACGGACGACAACGACGACAACCCAATCATAATACGACCACCTATTGTGTTTACTGACGGACGAGAACGACAACCCAATCATAATACGACCACATATTGTGTTTACTGACGGACGACAACAACGACAACCCAATCATAATACGACCACATATTGTGTTTACTGACGAACGACAACAACAATAAACCCAATCATAATACGATCACATATTGTGTTTACTGACGGACGACAACAACCGACAACCCAATCATAATACGACCACATATTGTGTTTACTGACGGACGAAAACAACAATAAACCCAATCATAATAAGACCACATATTGTGTTTACTGACGGACGACAACGACAACCTAATCATAATACGACCACATATTGTGTTTACTGACGGACGACAACAACGACAACCCAATCATAATACGACCACATATTGTGTTTACTGACGGACGACAACGACGACAACCCAATCATAATACGACCACCTATTGTGTTTACTGACGGACGAGAACGACAACCCAATTATAATACGACCACATATTGTGTTTACTGACGGACGACAACAACGACAACCCAATCATAATACGACCACATATTGTGTTTACTGACGGACGACAACAACAATAAACCCAATCATAATACGATCACATATTGTGTTTACTGACGGACGACAACAACAATAAACCGAATCATAATACGACCACATATTGTGTTTACTGACGGACGACAACAACAATAAACCCAATCATAATACGACCACATATTGTGTTTACTGACGGACGACAACAACCGACAACCCAATCATAATACGACCACATATTGTGTTTACTGACGGACGAAAACAACAATAAACCCAATCATAATACGACCACATATTGTTTTTACTGACGGACAACAACAACGACAACCCAATCATAATACGACCACATATTGTGTTTACTGACGGACGAGAACGACAACCTAATCCTAATACGACCACATATTGTGTTTACTGACGGACGACGACAACGACAACCCAATCATAATACCACCACATATTGTGTTTACTGACGGACGACAACAACAATAAACCCAATCATAATACGACCACATATTGTGTTTACGGACGAACGACCACAACAATAAACCCAATCATAATACGACCACATATTGTGTTTACTGACGGACGACAACAACGAAAACCCAATCATAATACGACCACATATTGTGTTTACTGACGGACGAAAACAACAATAAACCCAATCATAATACGACCACATATGGTTTTTACTGACGGACAACAACAACGACAACCCAATCATAATAGGACCACATATTGTGTTTACTGACGGACAACAACAACGACAACCCAATCATAATACGACCACATATTGTGTTTACTGGCGGAAGACAATAACGACAACTCAATCATAATACGACCACATATTGTGTTTACTGACGGACGACAACAACGACAACCAAATCATAACACGACCACATATTGTGTTTACTGACGGACAACAACAACAATAAACCCAATCATAATACGACCACATATTGTGTTTACTGACGGAAGACAATACCGACAACCCAATCATAATACGACCACATATTGTGTTTACTGACGGACGACAACAACAATAAACCCAGTCATAATACGACAAGATATTGTGTTTACTGACGGAAGACAATAACGACAACCCAATCATAATACGACCACATATTGTGTTTACTGACGGACAACAACAACGACAACCCAATCATAATACGACCACGTATTTTGTTTACTGACGGACGACAACAACAATAAACCCAATCATAATACGACCACATATTGTGTTTACTGACGGACGACAACAACAATAAACCAGGTCATGATACGACCACATATTGTGTTTACTGACGGACAACAACAACGACAACCCAATCATAATACGACCACATATTGTGTTTACTGACGGACGACAACAACAATAAACCCAATCATAATACGACCACATATTGTGTTTACTGACGGACGACAACAACAATAAATTCAGTCATAATACGACCACATATTGTGTTTACTGACGGACGAAAACAACAATAAACCCAGTCATAATACAACCACATATTGTGTTTACTGACGGACGACAACGACAACCCAATCATAATAGGACCACATATTGTGTTTTTCCAGAATTCAACAATAAGTTATATGACAAAAACTCTCAATGAGATTTTTTTTTTCCTTCACCAAAATCAGAATATTTTTTTCAGCAAATTGGGAATCAGAATATTTTTTTAGAAAAAACCATAACCCCCCCTTCAAGCTAAATGGTCGTTCCCTTACTGACGGAAGAAAACAACGACAACCCAATCATAATACGACCACATATTGTGTTTACTGACGAAGACAACGACAACCCAATCATAATACGACCACATATTGTGTTTACTGACGGAAGGCAACGACAACCCAATCATAATACGACCACATGTTATGTTTACTGACGGAACACAACGACAACCCAATCATAATATGCCCACATATTGTGTTTACTGACGGACGACAACGACAACCCAATCATAATACGACCACATATTGTGTTTACTGACGGACGACAACAACGACAACCCAATCATAATACGACCACATATTGTGTTTACTGACGGACGACAACGACGACAACCCAATCATAATACAATCACATATTGTGTTTATTGACGGACGACAACAACGACAACCCAATCATAATACGACCAGATATTGTTTTTACTGACGGACAACAACAATAAACCCAATCATAATACGACCACATATTGTGTTTACTGACGGACAACAACGACAACCCAATCATAATACGACCACATATTGTGTTTACTGACGGACGACAACAACGACAACTCAATCATAATACGACCACATATTGTGTTTACTGACGAACGACAACAACGACAACTCAATCATAATACGACCACATATTGTGTTCACTGACGGACGACAACAACAATAAACCCAGTCATAATACGACCACATATTGTGTTTACTGACGGACGACAACAACAATAAACCCAATCATAACACGACCACATATTGTGTTTACTGACGGACGACAACAACAATAAACTCAGTCATAATACGACCACATATTGTGTTTACTGACGGACGACAACAACGACAACCCAATCATAATACGACCACATATTGTGTTTACTGACGGACAACAACAACGACAACCCAATCATAATACGACCACATATTGTGTTTACTGACGGACGACAACAACGACAACCCAATCATAATACGACCACATATTGTGTTTACTGACGGACGACAACAACAATAAACCCAATTATAATACGACCACATATTGTGTTTACTGACGGACGACAACAACAATAAACCCAGTCATAATACGACCACATATTGTGTTTACTGACGGACGACAACAACCATAACTCAATCATAATACGAACACATATTGTGTTTACTGACGGACGACAACAACGACAACCCAATCATAACAGGACCACATATTGTGTTTACTGACTGACAACAACAACAATAAATCCAATCGTAATACGACCACATATTGTGTTTACTGACGGACGAAAACAACCACAACCCAATCATAATACGACCACATATTGTGTTTACTGACGGACGACAACAACAATAAACCCAATCATAATACGACCACATATTGTGTTTACTGACGGACGACAACAACAATCAACCCAGTCATAATACCACCACATATTGTGTTTACTGACGGACGAAAACAACAACAAACCCAATCATAATACGATCACATATTGTGTTTACTGACGGACGACAACAACGACAACTCAATCATATTACGACCACATATTGTGTTTACTGACGAACGACAACAACGACAACTCAATCATAATACGACCACATATTGTGTTTACTGACGGACGACAACAACGACAACCCAATCATAACACGACCACATATTGTGTTTACTGACTGACAACAACAACAATAAATCCAATCGTAATACGACCACATATTGTGTTTACTGACGGACGACAACAACAATAAACCCAGTCATAATACGACCACATATTGTGTTTACTGACGGACGACAACAACAATAAACCCAATCATAATACGACCACATATTGTGTTTACTGACGGACGACAACAACAATAAACTATGTCATAATACGACCACATATTGTGTTTACTGACGGACGACAACAACAATAAACCCAGTCATAATACGACAACATATTGTGCTTACTGACGGAAGACAATAACGACAACCCAATCATAATACGACCACATATTTTGTTTACTGACGGACGACAACAACAATAAACCCAATCATAATACGACCACATATTGTGTTTACTGACGGACGACAACAACAATAAACCCGGTCATAATACGACCACATATTGTGTTTACTGACGGAAGACAATAACGACAACCCAATCATAATACGACCACATATTGTGTTTACTGACGGACGACAACAACAATAAACCCAATCATAATACGACCAGATATTGTGTTTACTGACGGACAACAACAACGACAACCCAATCATAATACGACCACGTATTTTGTTTACTGACGGACGACAACAACAATAAACCCAATCATAATACGACCACATATTGTGTTTACTGACGGACGACAACATCAATAAACCAGGTCATGATACGACCACATATTGTGTTTACTGACGGACAACAACAACAACCCAATCATAATGCGACCACATATTGTGTTTACTGACGGACGACAACAACAATAAACCCAGTCATAATACGACCACATATTGTGTTTACTGACGGACGACAACAACAATAAACCCAATCATAACACGACCACATATTGTGTTTACTGACGGACGACAACAACAATAAACTCAGTCATAATACGACCACATATTGTGTTTACTGACGGACGACAACAACGACAACCCAATCATAATACGACCACATATTGTGTTTACTGACGGACAACAACAACGACAACCCAATCATAATACGACCACATATTGTGTTTACTGACGGACGACAACAACTACAACCCAATCATAATACGACCACATATTGTGTTTACTGACGGACGACAACAACAATAAACCCAATCATAATACGACCACATATTGTGTTTACTGACGGACGACAACAACAATAAACCCAGTCATAATACGACCACATATTGTGTTTACTGACGGACGACAACAACCACAACTCAATCATAATACGAACACATATTGTGTTTACTGACGGACGACAACAACGACAACCCAATCATAACAGGACCACATATTGTGTTTACTGACTGACAACAACAACAATAAATCCAATCGTAATACGACCACATATTGTGTTTACTGACGGACGAAAACAACCACAACCCAATCATAATACGACCACATATTGTGTTTACTGACGGACGACAACAACAATAAACCCAATCATAATACGACCACATATTGTGTTTACTGACGGACGACAACAACAATAAACCCAGTCATAATACCACCACATATTGTGTTTACTGACGGACGAAAACAACAACAAACCCAATCATAATACCACCACATATTGTGTTTACTGACGGACAACAACAACGACAACCCAATCATAATACGATCACATATTGTGTTTACTGACGGACGACAACAACGACAACTCAATCATAATACGACCAGATATTGTGTTTACTGACGAACGACAACAACGACAACTCAATCATAATACGACCACATATTGTGTTTACTGACGGACGACAACAACGACAACCCAATCATAACACGACCACATATTGTGTTTACTGACTGACAACAACAACAATAAATCCAATCGTAATACGACCACATATTGTGTTTACTGACGGACGACAACAACAATAAACCCAGTCATAATACGACCACATATTGTGTTTACTGACTGACAACAACAACAATAAATCCAATCGTAATACGACCACATATTGTGTTTACTGACGGACGACAACAACAATAAACCCAGTCATAATACGACCACATATTGTGTTTACTGACGGACGACAACAACAATAAACCCAATCATAATACGACCACATATTGTGTTTACTGACGGACGACAACAACAATAAACTATGTCATAATACGACCACATATTGTGTTTACTGACGGACGACAACAACAATAAACCCAATCATAATACGACCACATATTGTGTTTACTGACGGACGACAACAACAATAAACCCGGTCATAATACGACCACATATTGTGTTTACTGACGGAAGACAATAACGACAACCCAATCATAATACGACCACATATTGTGTTTACTGACGGACGACAACAACAATAAACCCAATCATAATACGACCAGATATTGTGTTTACTGATGGACAACAACAACGACAACCCAATCATAATACGACCACGTATTTTGTTTACTGACGGACGACAACAACAATAAACCCAATCATAATACGACCACATATTGTGTTTACTGACGGACGACAACATCAATAAACCAGGTCATGATACGACCACATATTGTGTTTACTGACGGACAACAACAACAACCCAATCATAATGCGACCACATATTGTGTTTACTGACGGACGACAACAACAATAAACCCAATCATAATACGACCACATATTGTGTTTACTGACGGACGACAACAACAATAAATTCAGTCATAATACGACCACATATTGTGTTTACTGACGGACGAAAACAACAATAAACCCAGTCATAATACGACCACATATTGTGTTTACTGACGGACGACAACGACAACCCAATCATAATAGGACCACATATTGTGTTTTTCCAGAATTCAACAATAAGTTATATGACAAAAACTCTCAATGAGATTTTTTTTTTCCTTCACCAAAATCAGAATATTTTTTTCAGCAAATTGGGAATCAGAATATTTTTTTAGAAAAAACCATAACCCCCCCTTCAAGCTAAATGGTCGTTCTCTTACTGACGGAAGAAAACAACGACAACCCAATCATAATACGACCACATATTGTGTTTACTGACGAAGACAACGACAACCCAATCATAATACGACCACATATTGTGTTTACTGACGGAAGGCAACGACAACCCAATCATAATACGACCACATGTTATGTTTACTGACGGAACACAACGACAACCCAATCATAATACGACCACATATTGTGTTTACAGACGGACGACAACGACAACCCAATCATAATACGACCACATATTGTGTTTACTGACGGACGACAACAACGACAACCCAATCATAATACGACCACATATTGTGTTTACTGACGGACGACAACGACGACAACCCAATCATAATACGATCACATATTGTGTTTATTGACGGACGACAACAACGACAACCCAATCATAATACGACCAGATATTGTTTTTACTGACGGACAACAACAATAAACCCAATCATAATACGACCACATATTGTGTTTACTGACGGACAACAACGACAACCCAATCATAATACGACCACATATTGTGTTTACTGACGGACGACAACAACGACAACTCAATCATAATACGACCACATATTGTGTTTACTGACGAACGACAACAACGACAACTCGATCATAATACGACCACATATTGTGTTTACTGACGGACGACAACAACAATAAACCCAGTCATAATACGACCACATATTGTGTTTACTGACGGACGACAACAACAATAACCCAATCATAACACGACCACATATTGTGTTTACTGACGGACGACAACAACAATAAACTCAGTCATAATACGACCACATATTGTGTTTACTGACGGACGACAACAACGACAACCCAATCATAATACGACCACATATTGTGTTTACTGACGGACAACAACAACGACAACCCAATCATAATACGACCACATATTGTGTTTACTGACGGACGACAACAACGACAACCCAATCATAATACGACCACATATTGTGTTTACTGACGGACGACAACAACAATAAACCCAATCATAATACGACCACATATTGTGTTTACTGACGGACAACAACAACAATAAACCCAGTCATAATACGACCACATATTGTGTTTACTGACGGACGACAACAACCACAACTCAATCATAATACGACCACATATTGTGTTTACTGACGGACGACAACAACGACAACCCAATCATAACACGACCACATATTGTGTTTACTGACGGACGACAACAACAATAAACCAGGTCATGATACGACCACATATTGTGTTTACTGACGGACAACAACAACAACAACCCAATCATAATACGACCACATATTGTGTTTACTGACGGACGACAACAACAATAAACCCAATCATAATACGACCACATATTGTGTTTACTGACGGACGACAACAACAATAAATTCAGTCATAATACGACCACATATTGTGTTTACTGACGGACGAAAACAACAATAAACCCAGTCATAATACGACCACATATTGTGTTTACTGACGGACGACAACGACAACCCAATCATAATAGGACCACATATTGTGTTTTTCCAGAATTCAACAATAAGTTATATGACAAAAACTCTCAATGAGATTTTTTTTTTCCTTCACCAAAATCAGAATATTTTTTTCAGCAATTTGGGAATCAAAATATTTTTTTAGAAAAAACCATAACCCCCGCTTCAAGCTAAATGGTCGTTCCCTTACTGACGGAAGAAAACAACGACAACCCAATCATAATACGACCACATATTGTGTTTACTGACGAAGACAACGACAACCCAATCATAATACGACCACATATTGTGTTTACTGACGGAAGGCAACGACAACCCAATCATAATACGACCACATATTGTGTTTACTGACGGACAACAACAACGACAACCCAATCATAATACGACCACACATTGTGTTTACTGACGGACGACAACAACGACAACCCAATCATAATACGACCACATATTGTGTTTACTGACGGACGACAACAACAATAAACCCAATCATAATACGACCACATATTGTGTTTACTGACGGACAACAACAACAATAAACCCAGTCATAATACGACCACATATTGTGTTTACTGACGGACGACAACAACCACAACTCAATCATAATACGACCACATATTGTGTTTACTGACGGACGACAACAACGACAACCCAATCATAACACGACCACATATTGTGTTTACTGACGGACGACAACAACAATAAACCAGGTCATGATACGACCACATATTGTGTTTACTGACGGACAACAACAACAACAACCCAATCATAATACGACCACATATTGTGTTTATTGACGGACGACAACAGCAATAAACCCAATCATAATACGACCACATATTGTGTTTACTGACGGACGACAACAACAATAAATTCAGTCATAATACGACCACATATTGTGTTTACTGACGGACGAAAACAACAATAAACCCAGTCATAATACGACCACATATTGTGTTTACTGACGGACGACAACGACAACCCAATCATAATAGGACCACATATTGTGTTTTTCCAGAATTCAACAATAAGTTATATGACAAAAACTCTCAATGAGATTTTTTTTTCCTTCACCAAAATCAGAATATTTTTTTCAGCAAATTGGGAATCAGAATATTTTTTTAGAAAAAACCATAACCCCCCCTTCAAGCTAAATGGTCGTTCCCTTACTGACGGAAGAAAACAACGACAACCCAATCATAATACGACCACATATTGTGTTGACTGACGAAGACAACGACAACCCAATCATAATACGACCACATATTGTGTTTACTGACGGAAGGCAACGACAACCCAATCATAATACGACCACATGTTATGTTTACTGACGGAACACAACGACAACCCAATCATAATACGACCACATATTGTGTTTACTGACGGACGACAACGACAACCCAATCATAATACGACCACATATTGTGCTTACTGACGGACGACAACAACGACAACCCAATCATAATACGACCACATATTGTGTTTACTGACGGACGACAACGACGACAACCCAATCATAATACGATCACATATTGTGTTTATTGACGGACGACAACAACGACAACCCAATCATAATACGACCAGATATTGTTTTTACTGACGGACAACAACAATAAACCCAATCATAATACGACCACATATTGTGTTTACTGACGGACAACAACGACAACCCAATCATAATACGACCACATATTGTGTTTACTGACGGACGACAACAACGACAACTCAATCATAATACGACCACATATTGTGTTTACTGACGAACGACAACAACGACAACTCAATCATAATACGACCACATATTGTGTTTACTGACGGACGACAACAACAATAAACCCAGTCATAATACGACCACATATTGTGTTTACTGACGGACGACAACAACAATAAACCCAATCATAACACGACCACATATTGTGTTTACTGACGGACGACAACAACAATAAACTCAGTCATAATACGACCACATATTGTGTTTACTGACGGACGACAACAACGACAACCCAATCATAATACGACCACATATTGTGTTTACTGACGGACAACAACAACGACAACCCAATCATAATACGACCACATATTGTGTTTACTGACGGACGACAACAACGACAACCCAATCATAATACGACCACATATTGTGTTTACTGACGGACGACAACAACAATAAACCCAATCATAATACGACCACATATTGTGTTTACTGACGGACGACAACAACAATAAACCCAGTCATAATACGACCACATATTGTGTTTACTGACGGACGACAACAACCACAACTCAATCATAATACGACCACATATTGTGTTTAATGACGGACGACAACAACAATAAACCCAGTCATAATACGACCACATATTGTGTTTACTGACGGACGACAACAACAATAAACTCAATCATAATACGACCACATATTGTGTTTAATGACGGACGACAACAACAATAAACCCAGTCATAATACCACCACATATTGTGTTTACTGACGGACGAAAACAACAACAAACCCAATCATAATACGACCACATATTGTGTTTACTGACGGACAACAACAACGACAACCCAATCATAATACGACCACATATTGTATTTACTGACGGACGACAACAACGACAACTCAATCATAATACGACCACATATTGTGCTTACTGACGAACGACAACAACGACAACTCAATCATAATACGACCACATATTGTGTTTACTGACGGACGACAACAACGACAACCCAATCATAACACGACCACATATTGTGTTTACTGACTGACAACAACAACAATAAATCCAATCGTAATACGACCACATATTGTGTTTACTGACGGACGACAACAACAATAAACCCAGTCATAATACGACCACATATTGTGTTTACTGACGGACGACAACAACAATAAACCCAATCATAATACGACCACATATTGTGTTTACTGACGGACGACAACAACAATAAACTATGTCATAATACGACCACATATTGTGTTTACTGACGGACGACAACAACAATAAACCCAGTCATAATACGACAACATATTGTGTTTACTGACGGAAGACAATAACGACAACCCAATCATAATGCGACCACATATTTTGTTTACTGACGGACGACAACAACAATAAACCCAATCATAATACGACCACATATTGTGTTTACTGACGGACAACAACAACGACAACCCAATCATAACACGACCACATATTGTGTTTACTGACGGACGACAACAACAATAAACCCAATCATAATACGACCACATATTGTGTTTACTGACGGACGAAAACAACAATAAACCCAGTCATAATACGACCACATATTGTGTTTACTGACGGACGAAAACAACAACAAACCCAATCATAATATGACCACATATTGTGTTTACTGACGGACGACAACAACAATAAACCCAGTCATAATACGACCACATATTGTGTTTACTGACGGACGACAACAACCACAACCCAATCATAAAACGACCACATATTGTGTTTACTGACGGACGAAAACAACCACAACCCAATCATAATACGAGCACATATTGTGTTTAATGACGGACGACAACAACAATAAACCCAGTCATAATACGACCACATATTGTGTTTACTGACGGACGACAACAACAATAAACCCGGTCATAATACGACCACATATTGTGTTTACTGACGGACAACAACAACGACAACCCAATCATAACACGACCACATATTGTGTTTACTGACGGACGACAACAACAATAAACCCAATCATAATACGACCACATATTGTGTTTACTGACGGACGAAAACAACAATAAACCCAGTCATAATACGACCACATATTGTGTTTACTGACGGACGAAAACAACAACAAACCCAATCATAATATGACCACATATTGTGTTTACTGACGGACGACAACAACAATAAACCCAGTCATAATACGACCACATATTGTGTTTACTGACGGACGACAACAACCACAACCCAATCATAAAACGACCACATATTGTGTTTACTGACGGACGAAAACAACCACAACCCAATCATAATACGAGCACATATTGTGTTTAATGACGGACGACAACAACAATAAACCCAGTCATAATACGACCACATATTGTTTACTGACGGACGAAAACAACAACTAGAGGCTCCCAGGAGCCTGTATTGCTCGCCTGGGTATAATAACAACATCAGTCAAAAAAACTTGATAACTTCGGTAAAAAAAAAAAACAAATGTAGCCTTCGTCATTGCAGACCCCTTCTACAAAAAAAATGTGGGGAGGGGTTCCCCCTTTAATGTAAGTTATCAAAATTGCTGTAAAAAAACATATATGTCAATGATTCTCAAAATTTAGCTTTTCCGACTTCACATTTTGTAATAGAGTTGCTTCCCTTTGATTATTTGAGTAACCAAAAGCAGTGAGTCAACAAAAAAATGCATTTCAAGAGGAATAACTCTTCACAGCTGTCGCACATTTTAACTGTGGGAAATTTTTTGTAGATCTTGACATGCTGAACATTTTTGCAGTTTAAACTTTCCCTCTATCTCTAATAGTTTTTGAGATATAAGATGATAGTATTAAAATTGAGAACATTTTGATGAAAAAAGGGCAATAACTCCAAAATGGGTAATTGGATTTACTTCAAAATTCCAGGGTAGGAAGATCTTGACATGCTGCACATTTTTGCAATTTACACTTAACCTTTATCTCTTATAGTTTTTGAAATATAAGACGAAAAGTATTATTTTTTTTTTATAAATTTGATGAAAAAAGGGCAAGAACTCCAAGATGGGTAATCAGATTTATTTCAAAATTGCAGGTAAAAAAAAAATGGATCGAAGGGTCGAACCGCCAGACACATTTTTGGAAGAGAACCATCCAAAGACTATTTCATCAAAATTTTGTTCTTATTGAGCAAATGGTTTCAGACAAAAAGATTTTTATGGGAATTTCCCATAGGGTCCTATGCTAAATTAAGTTCGGCTGTGGCGGCCATCTTGGTCGGTGTTCTGAAATGCCGGACACAATTTTGGAAGAGAACCACTCAAGAATCATTTCAGCAAAGTTTGGTTGAGATTGGCTCAGTAGTTTCAGATGAGAAGATTTTTTTTAATTTCATCCCCCCTTTTTTCTAATTTGCATAATCGGTCAAAATCGGTAAAATTCAAAGTTCATAAAAAATCCCGTAATATATGTTAAATAGCTCATCATTATGCTTATACAGTTCAAATTTGGGCACTTTCTGGCTTAAAATAGAGCAGATTTGGCCATTTGAAGAAATTTCGATTTTTAGTAATGGCGGCCATCTTGGATACAGGACGGCGCTGACGGACACAATTTTGAAAGGGGACCACCTAAGGATCATTTCAGCAAAGTTTGGTTGAGATTGGCTCAGTAGTTTCAGAGGAGAAGATTTTATTTAAATTTCATCCCCCCTTTTTTTCTAATTTGCATAATCGGTAAAAGTTCAAAGTTCATAAAAAATCCAGTAATATATGTTTAAAAGCTCATCATTATGCTTATACAGTTCAAATTTGGGCACTTTCTGGCTTAAAATAGAGCAGTTTTGGCCATTTGAAGAAATTTCTATTTTTAGTAATGGCGGCCATCTTGGATACAGGATGGCGCTGACGGACACAATTTTGAAAGGGGACCACCTAAGGATCATTTCAGCAAAGTTTGGTTGAGATTGGCTCAGTAGTTTCAGAGGAGAAGATTTTTTTTAATTTCATCCCCCCTTTTTTCTAATTTGCATAATCGGTCAAAATCGGTAAAAGTTCAAAGTTCATAAAGAATCCCGTAATATATGTTAAATAGCTCATCATTATGCTTATACAGTTCAAATTTGGGCACTTTCTGGCTTAAAATAGAGCAGTTTTGGCCATTTGAAGAAATTTTTATTTTTAGTAATGGCGGCCATCCTGGATACAGGACGGCGCTGACGGACACAATTTTGAAAGGGGACCACCTAAGGATCATTTCAGCAAAGTTTGGTTGAGATTGGCTCAGTAGTTTCAGAGGAGATTTTTTTTAATTTCATCCCCCCTTTTTTCTAATTTGCATAATCGGTCAAAATCGGTAAAAGTTCAAAGTTCATAAAAAATCCCGTAATATATGTTAAATAGCTCATCATTATGCTTATACAGTTCAAATTTGGGCACTTTCTGGCTTAAAATAGAGCAGTTTTGGCCATTTGAAGAAATTTCTATTTTTAGTAATGGCGGCCATCTTGGATACAGGACGGCGCTGACGGACACAATTTTTAAAGGGGACCACCTAAGGATCATTTCAGCAAAGTTTGGTTTCCATTGGTCTAGTACTTTCAGAGGAGAAGATTTTTGAAAAAGTTTACGACGTACGACGGACGACGGACGACGACGACGGACGCCAAGTGATGGCAATAGCTCACCTGACCCTTTGGGTCAGGTGAGCTAATAAACCCAGTCATAATATGGCCACATATTGAGTTTACTGACGGACGACAACAACAATAAACCCAATCATAATACGACCACATATTGTGTTTACTGACGGACGACAACAACGACAACCCAATCATAATACGACCACATATTGTGTTTACTGACGGACAACAACGACAACCCAATCATAATACGACCACATATTGTGTTTACTGACGGACAACAACGACAACCCAATCATAATACGACCACATATTGTGTTTATTGACGGACAACAACGACAACCCAATCATAATACGACCACATATTGTGTTTACTGACGGACGACAAAAACGACAACCCAATCATAATACGACCACATATTGTGTTTACTGACGGACAACAACGACAACCCAATCATAATACGACCACATATTGTGTTTACTGACGGACAACAACGACAACCCACTCATAATACGACCACATATTGTGTTTACTGACGGACGACAACAACGACAACCCAATCATAATGCGACCACATATTGTGTTTACTGACGGACGACAACAACGACAACCCAATCATAATACGACCACATATTGTGTTTTCTGACGGACAACAACGACAACCCAATCATAATACGACCTCATATTGTGTTTACTGACGGACAACAACGACAACCCAATCATAATACGACCACATATTGTGTTTACTGACGGACGACAATAACGACAACCCAATCATAATACGACCACATATTGTGTTTACTGACGGACAACAACAACAACCCAATCATAATACGACCACATATTGTGTTTACTGACGGACGACAACAACGACAACTCAATCATAATACGACCACATATTGTGTTTACTGATGGACGACAACGACAACCCAATCATAATAGGACCACATATTGTGTTTACCGACGGAAGGCAACGACAACCCAATCATAATAGGACCACATACTGTGCTTACCGACGGAAGACAACGACAACCCAATCATAATACGACCACATATTGTGTTTACTGACGGACAACGACAACCCAATCATAATACGACCACATATTGTGTTTACTGACTTACCCCCCTCCCCCCCCCCCCCCACACACACACACACTTCAAGTTAAAAGGTCGTTCCCTAACTTGTTTGTCTCTTCAGATAGGTCAATGATATTTGGTATGTAGGTGTATAATCACGAGAGGGTGTGTCATGTACCAACATGACCACATTGTCTTTCACCTGTTATGGTGTCCGAGTCATAACCTTTTTGTCTTTTACGATAGATTAATGATATTTGGTATGTAGGTGTACCGTGTATAATCATGAAACGGTGTGTCGTGTTCCATCGTGACCTCATTTTGACCTTTGATTTTAAGGTCAAATAATGTGTTTTTGTGTTTGGGCAATAACTTTTTGCCTTTTTAGATAGGTTAATGATATTTGGTATGTGGTTGTATAATGATGAGACAGTGTCTCACGTACCATCATGATCACAGTTTGACCTTGAGGTCAAATATTTTACTTGAGAGTTTTATGAATGGGAGACATGGGTTTTAATCCTCTGAAACAATTCTAGTTTTCTTTGAAAATTATGGCAGGATTTTGAGAATTAATTCTTGTTTTTAATGAAATAAATAGCTTATGATGAGGAAAACATTTCAGATTTGAAAAAAAAGAATGTGAAGTTGGTGAGGATTAAACTATTTTTGTCATAAGAAACAATTATCTGCAACTTTTTGGTCTGGGGGACTCACCTTTTTTTGGGGGACACGGATTTTGAGAATCAAGTTTTGTTTATGCAATAATTTATGCAAACGTTATTTGGTTGAATTTTTATTTTATGTGTGTACATTTGAAGCTTATTTTTACCTGATTGGAATATGAAATAAATGCCTGAAACCATTGGGTTTTTTTCAAAAGCATTTGAATAAAAAAAAATGTACCTATGTACTGTACAAGCTAATTCCTATAAAACTATGCTGTTTTCAAGGATTGTAATGAAAATGTGCTTAGAAACGGCTAGTGGGGGCCTAGGTGGCCGAGTAGTCTATGTTGCTAGTTTAAATACGACTACTGTTGACCATCAGTCAATTACCTCTATGGTAATAGTTCAATCCCTGCTTTGTGCATAACAACAATAGGTGTACTCGAGTGTATGTAATTATAGGATTGGTCAGTTACATGCCAAAGGTTGGTGGTTCTGTTGCCTCTTTATACCCCCCGCAAACAAAGTTGGGGGGTATATAGGAATCACCCTGTCCGTCCGTCCGTCTGTCCATGTACCTTGTAAGCGCAACTCCTCCTAAGCGGATTATTGGATTTTTATGAAACTTTACACATTTGTAGTACACTACCTGCAGATGTGCATGAAGGAATATCGTTGCTGTCTAAAATTTAGAAGGGGAGATAATTCAACTTATATTTTCACGAAAAGGGGTGTCGTGTACCTTGTAAGCGCAACTCCTCCTAAACGGCTTATTGGAGTTTTGTGAAACTTTACACAGTTGTAGTACTCTACCTGCAGATGTGCATGAAGGAATATGGTTACTGTCCAACATTTAAAAGGGGAGATAATTCAACTTATACTTTCACGAAAAGGGGGGGGGGGGCATGTACATACGTGTACCTTGCAAACTCAACTCCTACTAAACTGCTTATTGAATTTTTATGAAACTTTACACAGTTCTAGTACACAACCTGCAGATGTGCATGAAGGAATACCGTTGATGTCTAAAATTTAGAAGGGCAGATAATTCAACTTATACTTTCACGAAAAGGGGGTCGTGTACCTTATAAGCGCAACTCCTCCTAAACGGCTTATTGGAGTTTTGTGAAACTTTGCACAGTTGTAGTACATTACCTGCAGATGTGCATGAAGGAATATGGTTGCCGTCCAAGATTTAAAAGGGGAGATAATTCAACTTATAATTTCAAGAAAAAGGGGGGGGGCATGTACCTTGTAAGCGCAACTCCTCCTAAATGGCTTATTGGAATTTTGTGAAACTTTACACAGTTGTAGTACTCTACAGATGTGCATGAAGGAATATGGTTGCTGTCCAACATTTAAAAGGGGAGATGATTCATCTTATACTTTCACGAAAAGGGGGGGGGGGGTGTACCTTGTAAGCGGAACTCCTACTAAGCTGCTTATTGAATTTTTATGAAACTTTACACAATTGTAGTACACAACCTGCAGATGTACATGAAGGAATACCGTTGCTGTCTAAAATTTAGAAGGGGAGATAATTCAACTGATGAAACCGTATTGGTTTCAAACAATCCCACTTTGTTAAAGACCTTGTGGCGACCCCTAGATGTATGTTCTTGGTTAGTTTATTTTGGAGATGGAATGTTGTCTCCTTGACATAACTCCATATCCGTTCATTTTTCATCATAGGTAACTTGCTAATATACCTCGATTCCAAAGTTTGAACATCATAGTATTGCAAGCGGGGGGTATCACTCAGTGAGGTCACTCACAGTTCTAGTTTATTGTTAGTCTGGCGTTAGCATGCTCTATAACTTTCAGGAACTGCATACTTTCGCCAGACTCTCTGAGTTCAGCCATGTTTATGTCTATACAAGTACACTGCATGGATACATATAATTGTTTACATTGAATTTTCATATGTTTTTCAGTATACAAATATAGGGATAATAATATCAATTTAAAAGTGATATTCTTTTATTAATATAAATGTTAAATCTGCTAGTGGTGTTTTGTTTTGTTCTCAAGCCAGTCCTTGAATTAATTATTATATACATTACAAATTATTCATCACTATTTCCCATGACTAATTAATCAAAATGTTCCTTGACACAAAATTACTGAGACTACTACACAGGTGCTAATACGACCAGAGGCTCCCAGAAGCCTGTAATCGCTCACCTGGATCAAAGCTGCTTTCAATAACAACGCAACTGCACTGTGGCGGCCATCTTGGTGAGAGAGCGCGACTGCCGGACACAATTTTCGAAAAGGACCATCCTATGACTATTCCATCAAAGTTTAGTTCTAATTGAGCTACTGATTCCAGACAAGATGGTTTTTATGTGAATTTCCCATAGGGCCCTATCTTAAACTAAGTTCAGCTGTGCAGCCATCTTGGTCATTGGGCGGGACCACCAGACACAATTTTGGAAGAGGACCATCCAATGACTATTTTATCAAAGTTTGGTTCCAACTGAGCAACTGGTTCCAGACAAGAAGACGTTTATGTGAATTTCCCATAGGGTTCTATGTTAAGCTAAGTTCGGCTGTGGGAGCCATCTTGGTCGAAGGGCCGAACCGCCGTCCACGTTTTTGGAAAAGAACCATCCAATGACTATTTCATCAAAATTTAATTCTTATTGAGCAAATGGTTTCAGACAAGAAGATTTTTATGGGAATTTCCCATAGAGTCCTATGTTAAATTAAGTTCGGCTGTGGTGGCCATCTTGGTAGGGGGTCTGAAATGACGGACACACTTTTGGAAGGGGACCACCCAAGGATCATTTCAGCAAAGTTTGGTTGAGATTGGCTAAGTAGTTTAAGAGAAGATTTTTTTTAATTTCATCCCCCCTTTTTCTATTTTTAGCTTCGCGGACATCTTGGTTGGAAGTCGGGATCACCGGACACATTTTAGGAAGGAGGTCATCCAAGGACCATTCCACCAAAGTTTGGTTGGAATTAGCCCAGTGGTCTCTGAAGAGAAGATTGTTATGTGAATTTCCCATAGGGTTCTATGTTAAGCTAAGTTCGGCTGTGGGGGCCATCTTGGTCGAAGGGCCGAACCGCCGGACACATTTTTGATAGAGAGCCATCCAATGACTATTTCATCAAAATTTAGTTCTTATTGAGCAAATGGTTTCAGACAAGAAAATTTTTATGGGAATATCCCATAGGGTCCTATGTTAAATTAAGTTCGGCTGTGGCGGCCATCTCGGTCGGAGGTCTGAAATGCCGGACACAATTTTGGAAGGGGATCACACAAGGATCATTTCAGTAAAGTTTGGTTGAGATTGGTTCAGTAGTTTCAGAGAACATTTTTTTTAATTGCATCCCACCATTTTACTATTTTTAACTTGGCGGCCATCTTGGTTGAAAGCCGGGATCACCGGACACAATTTTGGAAGGGGTCTATCCAAGGACCATTCCACCAAAGTCTGGTTGCAATTAGCCCAGTGGTTTCTGAAGGGAAGATTTTTATGTGAATTTCCCATAGGGTTCTATGTTAAGCTAAGTTCGGCTGTGGGAGCCATCATGGTCGAAGGGCCGAACCGACGGACACATTTTTGGAAGAGAACCATCCAATGACTATTTCATCAAAATTTAGTTCTTATTGAGCAAATGGTTTCAGACAAGAAAATTTTTATGGGAATTTCCCATAGAGTCCTATGTTAAATTAAGTTCGGCTATGGCGGCCATCTTGGTCGGAGGTCTGAAATGCTGGACACAATTTTGGAAGGGGACCACCCAAGGATCATTTCAGCAAAGTTTGGTTGAAATTGGCTCAGTAGTTTCAGAGAAGATTTTTTCTAAATTTCATCTCCCCTTTTTCTATTTTTAGCTTGGCGGACATCTTGGTTGGAAGTCGGGATCACCGGACACATCTTTGGAAGGGGGCCATCCAAGGAATATTCCACCAAAGTTTGGTTGCAATTGGTCCAGTGGTTTATGAAGAGAAGATTTTTATGTGAATTTCCCATAGGGTTCTATGTTAAGCTAAGTTCGGCTGTGAGAGCCATCTTGGTCGAAGGGCCGAACCACCGGACACATTTTAGGAAAAGAACCATCCAATGACCATTTCATAAAAATTTAGTTCTTATTGAGCAAATGGTTTCACACAAGAAGATTTTTATGGGAATTTCCCATAGGGTCCTATGTTAAACTAAGTTCGACAGTGGTGGCCATCTTGGTCGAAAGGCCGAACCGCCGGACACATTTTTGGACGAGAACCATCCAATGACTATTTCATCAAAATTTAGTTCTTATTGAACAAATGGTTTCACACAAGAAGATTTTTATGGGAATTTCACATAGGGTCCTATCTTAAATTAAGTTCGGCTGTGGCGGCCATCTTGTTCGGAAGTCTGAAATGACGGACACACTTTTGGAAGGGGACCACCCAAGGTTCATTTCAGCAAAGTTTGGTTGAGATTGGCTTAGTAGTAGTTTCAGGGGAGAACAATTTTTTTTAATTTCATCCCCCCTTTTTTCTATTTTTAACTTAGCGGCCATCTTGATTGAAAGTCGGGATCACCGAAAACAACTTTGGAAGGGGCCATGCAAAGACCATTCCACCAAAGTTTGGTTGAAATTGGCCCAGTGGTTTCTGAGGAGAAGATTCTTATGTGTATTTCCCATAGGGCCCTATGTTAAGCTAAGTTCGGCTGTGGGGGCCATTTTGGTCGAAGGGCCGAACCACCGGACACATTTTTGGAAAAGAACCATCCAATGACTATTTCATCAAAATTTAGTTCTTATTGAGCAAATGGTTTCAGACAAGAAAATTTTTATGGGAATTTCCCATAGGGTCTTATGTTAAATTAAGTTCGGCTGTGGCGGCCATCTTGCTCGGAGGTCTGAAATGCCGGACACAATTTTGGAAGGGGATCACCCAAGGATCATTTCAGCAAAGTTTGGTTGAGATTGGCTCAGTAGTTTCAGAGAGGATTTTTCTAAATTTCATCTCTCCTTTTTCTATTTTTAGCTTGGCGGACATCTTGGTTGGAAGTCGGGATCACCGGACACTTTTTTGGAGGGGGACCATCCAAGGATCATTCCACCAAAGTTTGGTTGCAATTAGCCCAGTGGTGTCTGAAGAGAAGATTTTTATGTGAATTTCCCATAGGGTTCTATGTTAAACAAATTTCGGCTGTGGGGGCAATTTTGGTCGAAGGGCCGAACCGCCGGACACATTTTTGGAAGAGAACCATCCAATGACTATTTCATCAAAATTTAGCTCTTATTGAGCAAATGATTTCAGACAAGAAGATTGTTATGGGAATTTCCCATACGGTCCTATGTTAAATTAAGTTCGGCTGGTTCTCTCCAACTAAACTGACAGCTTCAATCTGACTACACTTACTCATTCACTCTGACAAAAACTCCCAGTTCACCACGACTACACTTACTGGTAAACTCAGACTACACGTCCATGTTCACTTCAAACTGACTGTAGGGATTCACTCCGACTACACTTCCAGGTTCACTCTGACTAAACTCATTGGTCCACGCCCACTACAATGCTAGGTTCACTCCGACTACACTCACTGGTTAACTCGACTACACTTCCATGTTCACTCTGATTTCACTTCCACCTGCACTCCGACTACGCTTACAGGTTCACTCAACTACACGTCCAGGTTTGTTTACAAAAGATAATGTCAAAATTGCAGAAATCTGTATTGATGTAATCAGCATGTCACGACCGCAACGTGTCGGCAAAGGAAAGCAGAACAATGGTAAGTGTTTATCAATAGCAAGTGTGGACACAGTAATATGTTGAAAACAGATATTTGTCTAGTCTCACTGTAATAATAGTTGCTCCCTTTCAGCCTCCTTTTAATCCATTAAATCATAGAAACTAAAATAAATAGCTAAGTCGAATACACTGGAAAATCTGATTGAAAAACACAGACAAACATATTGCCTGCCTGCCTTCCTGCCTGTCTATCTGCCCACCTGCCTACCTTTATTTTATATGTCAGTTTTACTACATACCCTTACACAAACTACACTGTATACAGATTCTATGAAGACTCTTGGTGGGTGTATGTATGTGTGGGGGAAGGGGTATCTTATATTTTACTCAAACTTTATAATATATTTCATTCAATCTTTATTATATCTTTTACAAAAACTATATATATTTTACTCAAATTGTATTATATATTTTACTCAAACTTGATTATATATTTTACTCAAACTTGATTATATATTTTACTCAAACTTTATTATATATTTTACTCAAACTTGATTATATATTTTACTCAAACTTTATTCTATATATTTTACTCAAATTTTATTGTAAGAAATCATGTAACAGCCATGTCTGTAAGTAATTTTACCATTGTAGAACATTATTTATATTGTATTCTATTCTTTATTTACATAGTTAAGACAACACGTTTCAAATTCAAAGGGTGCACTCGATATGCCAATTTGTTTTTATCAAAATGTCTTAGTGTCCTTCAATAGTTCATGTGAAAGCAAAAATGAATAGGAAACTATAAGAGTTACTTGATATTTCCACATAGCCATCATGTACTAGTAATAATGAGTTGAAAAGTTTTCGAATTTTCATGATGCAACATAATTTGTTTTTATAAAATTCCGATCTTTTGTTTTAAGTAAAAAGTTGTAAATATAAATAGTACAACATGATGTTTATGGTGTCAGCTAGGCACTCCCAGCATATCTATATATATAGTACAACATGATGTTTATGGTGTCAGCTAGGCACTCCCAGCATATCTATATATATAACATTGTCTAACTTGGAAATGTAGAAAAGGTAACTCTGAGGTTGAAAACATTGTAAATATGGCATACCGGTACATTTACAAACTTTTTCCACTTCTGATACAATTTTGAGGCGTTCAAACACAACTTATGACTACAAAAACAGTTGGGAGTTCCTACCTTTGAGCTTTGAATATTGCAATAATCAAACTGCATAGCAAATAAATAAAAAATGACAAATTCTATAAAAAAAAATGCATGACCATTCTGTCGAAGGTGACTTTAGGGAATGCCAATTCTGCACAAACTGTTTTCTATTTCTTTCTTTTAATGTTATACAAAGTATTCCCCGTGTAAAATATATCGATTATGTGTTGTTGTTGTTGTTTTTTTCCCCATTTTTTATTCATTTAAGAAATAAATGTGTTTTTCCTTTTATCAAATTACAAGTCGAACACAACAATTGATTTAAAGTCAGAAAGAATCAAACAATTTTAATGCAAGCTCTAGTGAGCTTTTAAATCTGACATAAGAATATGGATATACAAAAAAATAAGACGAAACATGCACACAATAAATTTAAAAAACACTGTGAAATCTAAAAATCCCTCAAACAAATTTAAAACCAAACTAAAATATGAAAGCAATTAAAACACAGCAGTAGCACAATCATAATTTAAAAGCACACACACATTGATGTGAGTAAACAAAAAGTATTAATATATAAATAAGACCCATAGAAACTAATCAAATTTAAAATGATCAATTTCAAAACACATGGATCTATATATCGGCAAATTTAAAACAAAGCAAAAAGTATGAAAACAATTTAAACCTCATGCACAGAAGCTGCAGTGGCATGAGCTGCCATTCCAAGAATTTATTAAACTCTTAAATTGATTGGAAAATGTTTCTTTCCAATAGTAGTCTGGCAGCTCATTCCAAGTTTTTGAAGCATAATATCAATTACATACCGGGTAGTCTTGACTGTTGGTATATGTGCTGTATTGCTGTACCTAAAATTATATTTATTATTTTTTAAGGTTACAAGATCATGTAGATACTTTGACAAGTGTTATAATGCACCTTAATGTGAGAAAATAGGATGTATGATAATAAATATCCCCTTTTACTGACACACACAACTGAAAAAAACACATGGTTTTTCAATTTGGGTGCAGGACGTTTCGTAACCTGGTCATTTCGTATCTACATCGGGACGTTTCGTACCGGAGTAAAAATGTATAGTGAGACGTTTCGTACCTTCTCTTCAACTCATAGATTTGTAATAAACTCGTTAATTAAAATGTTGTATGTATAGTTGAAAATCGTTTAATCATCACAAGAGTGTACACATACATAGGTCTATACTCTAAATAAGATTAATGGTGAAGCTTTACATGATGATAGAGTCTATTCCGGGACTACATTTATTTATAATATTTAAAAAAAAAATTGAACACAGAAGACTTAATTCATATATGCATTAATAAAGAGCTTATGCTTAATTACCCCTATTTTAATTAATTAAACAATTAACTGAACTATTAAGATTTAATTAGGTCACATGTAAGTGAGATGTGTTCATGTACAAGTATATATTGGCAGCACTTTTCTCACTTAATTCCATTCTAAAAATTAACGTCAAAGATGTCATTGTCAGTCAATAAACCCAAGGTACTTGTAATTGTACACAGTTTTATTAGAAGACTAGAGTCATGGATGGAGAGGACAAAATCAGACCTGTCAAGCACTATTGATACTAAACTGCATGGCGTAGGCGGAAGACAAGTCCATTCATTGAAACACTTTGATCTTCATGTTGTAAAGAACTTTGAACCAGAGTGAGACATGGTATTTCTACAGATTGGAGAGAATGACATCTGTCAGCAATATTTCGGCATCACACACTGCATCAGAGATCATCCAACTTGCAAAACACATTAGGCGCATGGGAGTTTCCACTGTTGTGATTGGATCCAACATAATACGACCAATACCAAGAAATATGAAGGAGACAACATATGATAGAAAGAAAAAGAAGATAAATAAAGAACTGAACAAAGTGAAAGAGAGTGATATCAAATACTGGAGACATCAAAGCTCGTGGCAGAAGCCTAAATATTTTGATAGAGACGGTGTGCACCTTAATGATGATGTGTGTTAAATTTATCTGTAAAATATGTATGTTTTTAAACAGTATAAAAGTTCTGTAAAACCTCTTGTTATTCACTGATTAAACTTGAAAAGTCTTACAAGTACATGCATATTTGTAAGAATATTTGGGCAGGGGTTACCAGTACCCAGCTAGTCTAGGTGGCATTAACCCAATATAATGTGAAAATTAATTTAAATGTATGTAAAACTTCAATTTGTGTAACACTTTTACCCATTTCTACCCCCAAATATCAATTAAAATCCCTTTTGGAACCCCAATTTTTGAAAAATTTGGGCAGGGGTTCCCCTTACCCAGGCTATCATCACAAGAGTACAAATACATAGGTCTATACTTTAAATAAGATTAATGGTGAAGCTTGGTGAATTAATGACTCGGGAGGACATGTCAAGGGATTAGCGGCCATCACAAGTTCACACCTGTCATAAATGAAGATATAATTACATCTGCAATTAAAGGGTGGGGATCATAAAACTGCCAATCATTGCATGCACACATACCACTTGCGTTCAACAAATTAAAGGACACTGCACAGGGTCGCCTCCAGACAGTTGTTCGGTATGTCAGGGGTTGAAAATTCCTCAAGTCCGACGCCCGGGACTAGAAAATTGAAACTTCGGGCTTGCCGTTTTTCCATGGAAAAAGCCTGTCGGGCATGCCTTTAATAAAATAAAAACTCCACTTTTTTCTAAACGTCTTGTTCAAATCACATGCACGTTTTTGTCAATCGTCTCCTTTCACTGTAAATAAGTACCAAAAAGCTATTTTAAGAACGGTAATACACATCCTGGACGGATCGATATTCCTCATGAATATTAATGAGTTCCGAATCACCTATGCGCTTCCCACATACCTATGTAAAGTCAAGCGTCGGAATAACATTGATCAATCGTATGTTTATGTTGACAACTTTTGAGAAAAATGTCGTTGCTTAATTTTAATTTTAGTCAAAAAAGCGGAAAAACGGAAAGCGAACGACGAGCCAACTGATCCTGAAACTCCCAGAAATAAACATCTTAAGTATGATAGGGAGAAACGAACGAGAACATTTCAAAACTCATGGATAGATAAATTTCCTTGGGTCGTCTTTGACGAGAATGCTCAGGAAATGTACTGCAAGTACTGTAGAAAATTTCCACACTTGTCAGATAGGAAAGATGCCCTTACTCGGGGAACTAAAAATTTACGCATTGATAAACACCAGAAGCACTTGTTATGTGTCAAGCATTGGTTTAAGGAACTTGATGATCCCCAGGCAGCTGCGGGTCCTTCACAGGCATTTTACCTTTGCTGACACCCCAATAGGCCAGTCATTATTGAAATTAGATGAAAGTCAGAGAAAACGTCTTGAAAGTTTGTTTAATACTGCCTACGGTGTTGTCAAAGCTGGAAAACCATTTTCAGATTATGAATTGATATGTGAAATACAAGTTAAAAATGGACTTGACGTGGGTGAAAACTATAGAAATATTAATGGTTGTAAAACTTTTGCTGCATCAATTGCACAAACTTTAGTTGACAAGCAAGTAGAATTTCAAATTTTATCCTACAAATTGGGACTTGGCAAATCACTGACCGGACTTGGGTTAAAAAAGTTTAAAAAGCCCTGGGCTTGGGCCTGCCCAAGCAAATTTTCAACCCCTGTATGTGGAAAAAAGTTGGATTTCCAGTCGTATTTACCCAATCGCCAGCTGGTGTGTCTTTCGTCAAGCCATCCGGACAAACAACGACATTGAGGGGTACCACAATGACCTCAACACGCAAGCTGTAATTGCGAACCCGCCTTTCTACTTGTTGTGCCGATTACTTCACAGGGAATCATCGCTGCTCCCTCTACAAGTTAAGTAGGTTTGCGAGGGCAAACTTAAACGGTACCAGCGCAAACGGTCCTGCTACATGCTATATTTTCCTTATCGGATCAGTACGCGCAGCACCAGATATCTGCCAGCACCTTCATTAAGGAGGTGTGCTTTTGTGTATGGACCAACTGCAGCTACCGGTTCTCCCTAATTGACTTCCAATCCATGGTTATACCATGGCCAAGGTTTTTCATATGAAAAATCAGGCTTTATGCCAGTATAAGCATGGTAGTCAGTGTATGATCTAAGGACTATGACAGTGATGGTGGAAAGAAGAGATTCTGTTTATATATGTACAATACGCAAAAAAAACAAAAAAAGAAAAACTTTAACTCCGCCAACGCTGGTCCCAAGCCCGGATGAAAAAGGAGGAGGGTTATGCATTTTGCATGTAAAAATATTATTATAAATGTATGCATTTTGCTAGACTCACAGGCATTCATATCTATTTAATTTAGTACCCGTGTAAAACAAAATCTTCAGCCTTTCCAAATTAAAACAAATAAAAAATATTGGTTACTGTAACGCAGAGCTCTACAAATGTCCCTCAAACGAACAATACAAGTACTAGTGGTATGAATGAAGAATAGTGTGAGAACATAGCAAGAAATAATTAGAGCCCAGTTTTTGACTCTATCATGTCTATATTAGGGCTTCTTTGTTATGTTACCCTACAATGTGCTACAATAAACTAGCATTTTGAAATTTCCAAGCCTCAAAACCATTTATACACATGCCATACAACATTTCTATTAAGTGTCATCCAATTCCGAGCACTTTAAATTTTTCGTGTTTTTTTTTGTGGTTTCCATGGCAACGGCGGACATTTTGAAAATTCTGTAACTAGTCTGCACATCTACTCATAGTGCTTAACATTCCTGTAAAGTTTGGATATCAATTCGCAACATCATAATCTACTTGGAAACCAAATTTCGCCCAATTCGGAGATTTTTGTATTTTGGCGGTCATTTTGGATTCAAAATGGACGCCATAGCAAACCGAAGTGGTCGCAATATGGTGCAGCATATCTTACTCCCTGTAAATATCTATTTCCATTGAAATCTTTTCATTTTTGAATTGTTAACGATTTTTTAAATTTTATATTGGCGGCCATTTTGAAAATTTTTAAAACAAAGAGCACAACTTTGAGTGATGATCTATTTTTGTGTCAAGTTTCAAAAGGATCCGCAGTTTGGAGTTAATTTAACATTTTTTGCACCTTGGTTACCATGGCAACGTCCTCCATTTTGAATGTATTCAACCCCTCAAAAGCTGCCACACACTACGGTTGATATTCCTACAAAGCTTTATGAAGTTTGATCAAAGAAATCCAAAAAAAAAATTAAATCCCCCCTTTTTTGTTTCCATGGCAACTGCGGCAAAATTTGTCCAACCGATTCCGATTTTTTTTTGGCTTATCTCGTTCCACTAGATGTGGATGTTGTTCCTATCAAGATTCATCAATTTCTGCTATGATCATTTTTGTGTTTTTTATTTTTTTAGCATTTTGGCAGTTTCCATGGCAACGGCAGCCATTTTGAAAAAATCAACCATTAAAGGCACAACTTGACATGGCATATGATATTCCTACAAGGTTTCATAAAGTTTGATCTAGGCACCTCCGAGAAATGTGTCAGACAAACGTTTGACGGAAGAAAGAAAGAAGAAGAATAATAATAACAAGATATGATATGATCTGAAGGATCATAATATGGTTCCCAATTCCAAAAACGATGACGATTATCAATTCGCAAGAACAAAGGCTACTTGGAAAGCAAATTTTGCCCAAATCAGAGGATTTTTGTATTTTGGCGGCCATTTTTAATTCAAAATGGCCGCCATAGCAAACTAAAATGGTCGTCATATGGTGTAGCATGTCTTACTCCTTGTAAATATCCATTTCCATTTAAATCTTTTCATCTTTGAATTTATTTTGATTTTTTTAATTTTTATATTGGCAGCCATTTTGAAATGGCGGCCATTTTGTCCTACCGATTCCGATTTTTTTGGCTTATCTCGTTCCACTAGATGTGGATGTGACAAGAAACATTACTGCAAAAATTTGTGAAGTTAACATTTTTTGCACCTTGGTTGAATCCCCCCCCCCCTCCCCCCAAGAGCTGCCACACACTACGGTGGATATTTTTACAAAGTTTCATGAAGTTTGATGAAAGGAATCCAATTTTTTTTAAATCCCCCTTTTTTGTTTCCATGGCAACTGCGGCAAAGTTTGTCCAACCGATTCCAATTTTGGCTTATCTCGTTCCACTAGATGTGGATGTTATTCCTATCAAGTTTCATCAATTTCTGTTCGGCGAGTAACCTGTTATGATCATTTTTGTCTTTTTCAATTTTTTAGCATTTTGGCCGTTTCCATGGCAACGGCAGCCATTTTTAAAAAATCAACCCTTAAAAGCACAACTTTACATGGCATATGATATTCCTACAACTTTTACAAGGTTTCATAAAGTTTGATCAAGGTATCTCTGAGAAAAGGGACGAACAAAATTGATGCGGAAGGAGGAAGAATAATAAAAATGTATTATTATGCAAATAAAGAATTATATATAATAATAATAAGAGATCTGCTAATCTGGGTCACGGGTCACTGTAATCGGGCGGCTGTATCGAGAAACAGATACGGTGTTGAAAAAACTGTTGATACTCATAAAATATTGATAAATGCTATAAAATGTTGTTTGTCTTCAAGAAATATGATAGACAAAACCATGTGTGAAGTTTTATGACGAAATATCTCGGATTTCTATGTAAATTTACGAGTTGAAGTGGGAAAATTTTATGTTAGATTTCTAAAAATCTTCTACTCTGAAACCACAGGTAAATTTACTTTAGCGATGTATTTTTATCTTGGACAAGAATAATGAGCGTCCTGATTGGATGACCGATTTAAAACACACTGACTCTGCATGGTAATTCTAATAGAAAAAAATATTACTTTTTAATTGATCAATCAATACAATTAGCTTCTTGGTAAACACATGTGCGTACTTGACAAATTAACATAGCAAATAATAAGACAAGCTTAAAATAGAGCCAAGTAATATATTCCTTTTAAACCATATAGTCGTGTATATAAATAATTGTTCATACAAAAGACAAGGTATTTTATTTAAACCTAATAAAGTAGATCGAGATCAAATACAAAGAACACGATGTCTGTGTAAATCCTGTGTTCATCTTTCATTGTACATATCCTGGATGCATGCCAGATATGCTGATGTCTTATATAAAAAGGTCAAAACTTTGCAAAGCACATCCTTGTACCATAAATTAAGACCAAATTATGACAATGCCGTTTTTTGAGGTATAATTCGTAATTGGAGAAATATTTCACCGCACGCCAACTTTTTAATTATCTTTCTTTATGATGGTTTCTTTTTAATATTTAAGGTAGAAGAAATATTTTTTTATATTCTTGATTGATAGTTAAGTTTTTACAGAACTGAAATGTTTTATAGACGTGATTTAAAGTTTTAATTTATTGAAATTTATATAGTCTCTCATAATTCTTTATAGAATGGCACTTGTTATATAAGTATAAATGTTGTGTAGAAGTATGATATTTATAGTTTTTAGTGAGTGCCTTTAACTGCCATATAACAGGCATCATTGTTTTTATTGTAAATTTGAAGAAGAAAAAAAACCACTTACATCGTCTATTGCCATAATTGATGCTGCTGTAATTGTTGTAAGGGGTTGCCTTTTACAACTGATAGTTTGTAGAGGTTTTTATTTTGTAGGGGGGGGGGGGGGTAGTTTTTGTTTATCCCATCGCCAACGAAGTTGCGAAGGGATATACATGTAGTAACGCTACCTTCCGTTCGTCCGTCTGTCCTCCCGTAACATCCTTGTATTTTGATAAAAAAAAATTATTTAATCCAATTTTAAAATGTTGAACTTTCAAATTCATCTGAAACTTAAACAAGTGATAGAAATAGAGGAATGTCATGAAAGGTGTATCACGGCATGCCTTAAGCTTTTATTAAATGAAAAGCTTGGTTTATCAGCACTTTACCCCAATAATAGCATACACTTAATGAGTACAGCTGCTGTGTTACCTCCGAGTACAGCAGAAGTAGAAAGGGTATTTTCACAGGTCAAATTGGTAAAGTGTGATCACATAAATCGCATGAAACAGGTCACAATGAACAATATGTTACATGTCAAACTAAATTGCAACAAACAATGTTATGAGCATGTGTCAGATACAGTAGTTGCCAAGTTTTTTAGAGTTAATGAGAGAAAGATAGAATTATATCTAGGTTGATTTGTTGAATAAACTAACCTATTTGCTCATGTATAAATAATAAAAGTCAATATTTCATTGTATACTTTATTTGATTTTACAGTGTTCCTAAAAAATGCCTTTTTTGAAAGTCCAACAGCGCACTAAAGAGCCCTTTTTCAGGACCAGCACCCTGTCCTTTTGAAATCCTAGCTGGAACACTGCAGGAGAACGCAATTTTTCCTGGAAGCCTTTGCCCGAGCTACGGCCAAACCTCACGGCTACATGATCGATATGAAACAAAACACGCCTGATATCCTGAGATTAAGAACCTTCATCTTTCCCGGTGAGGAACAGAAAGCGTATGTCGAGTCAAAAAAATGATGTTACATCCCGTTTCTTGTCACTCTTGCATCAGACGCTGAAAAAATAGCATGGTCTCTCAGAGCTTGCAAAAGCACGGCAGTGATATAGTATACTTACAAAAGACGAAACCATGTATTCGTAAACACCTCATAACTAAAGCCGATCGCAGTTTCGTCGACTGTCTGTGTGAGTGTGCCGATAATATTTTAAGAGGCAACGTCCCGTTAACTAAACTGCAGAAGGAAAAACTCAAGAGAAATAAGGCCGGATTGAGAGCACTGACGAAAAAGTCGGTCTCTCTCAAAAAGAAGAAAGCGATCTTGCAGAAAGGTGGATTTTTGGGATCCCTACTAGCACCGATTGCATCTGTAGTAGCACCGTTGCTCTCTGCATTGTTTCAATGAAGGAACTAACCTTAATAAATAGATACCACCAGACCCAAGAGCGCCCAAACCTCCAGTGGAACAACGCGTGAAAGTCATGGACACCTTGGATAAAAAGATGCAACCCATACTAGAAAGAGAAGACCTGTCGGCAGACGAACGTCTCAAGCTATACGACCAATCGTTCACTCGATATTTGAACGTCTACGACGATTACAGACCCAGACCCGTGGCAGTCGCACCTGCACCCGTGAAACAGGACCTGATCGACAACGACATTTTGGAAAGCGTACCAAAAACAATGAAGGCCAAGGTACAACTCTTGTTTTATATACATAATATTTATATATTTTTAACTCATCTACCTCCTTTGTGGTAACATTTATAATTATATCTGAATGGATACAAAAAAATTCCCACAAAAAATAAATATATAGGTATGAAACATCTCACCATGATAAATATATAGGTACGAAACGTCTCACTATACGGTACGAAACGTTCCGACCTAGGTCGAAACGACCCGGAAAGAAACGACCAGGTTACGAAACGACCCGCATTCTTCAATTTATTATGGGAAAATCCCCACAGCGATATTCCGATTATTGAACCGTAAATAGTATCATATGTCTTATATCTAGGACAAAATATTGATCAAGGTTATTTGTACTTTCTCTTCTTGTCTTAAGATGTTATTATATAAATTTTAAAATATACTGACTTATGTAAGACGGAAATAATCTGAAATATTATGTGTAACAGTTTTAAACAAATTATTATTTTTTTCACTTTCGTTTTCCATTGCGTACAATGTCAATGTTGTGAAAATTCAACATCTTGTAAAAGTTGACAAAACACAATTTATCATCAATAAATGATGTTTATAATAAGTAAATTCAGTTACCTTTGTGTCATTCACTGTAAAACATGTTCGTATCATTTAAATGACTGATCAGTTGACTGCCGTGTACACACAGGGGATGTCATAGGGAAAGGGGAGGGAATCTGCACATAATTATGCTAGAGAATAGCCGATTTTACCATTCGATGTATCTCGGGATTTTATAATAAGTAAGGAAATTCTCGTCTAGTTCGCGTATATCGAGAATCTTTTCATTGAATAATTTTTTGACGTATTTGAAGTGTGTATATGCAAATTTAGAATCGACCGAAATAAGTCGGAAAATACCGAAGTATAATTGTAATATACGGAAAATATCGAAGTGTCCAATATTATTATATATATTGGACATCATTATATGCCAGCGTCAGCGAGCTCTTTATGGTATAAAATTTGTACTTCGGATTTTTGACAAACATGGCTGCACATACTGATGGATAAAAAAAAAATTGACGCATTGTAAACACGTTCCATGTAGCACACTAACACACTCAACTAATGAAGATCTTCTTAACATAAAGCGCAAAGGTGATCCTAAGTCTCGTACACTCTCTCCTACGTCCGATACCACTGAAACCCGGAACCCGTCTGTAATAAAGTAATTTTGTTAGCTTGTTTTACTTATATTGATATTTTTTAATTTATTAAATCTGTTCTGACATACTGACAAGAATTTTTGTTTCTACGCGGAAGTTAACTTTTGAGATTTCGTAAGGAACGACAGTTCGATTGAATGAGACTAGATTCGGCCCTAAAAAAAGTCGTCCCCGATATATCTCGGCCCAAAAAATCTGGACACTTTTTGATGCACTGGATGAGCGTGAAATTGCCAGATAATTTTCAGATTTGCGAGCATTCATGGCCGTGCCTGTTTCATATTATGCGAGTGTCAGCGAGCTCTTTATGGAATAAAATGTGTACTTAGGATTTTTTGACAAACATGGCTGCACATACTGATAAATAAATAAAAAATCTGCGCATTGTAAACACGTTCCGTGTAACACACTAACACACTCAACTAATGAAGATCTTCTTAACATAAAGCGCAAAGGTGATCCTAAGTCTCGTACCCTCTCTTGTACGTCCGATACCACTGAAACACAGGCACTTGTTTCATTCAAAAAATGTATGCCCCCTCCTCTTCCTTACTTCAAGGTAAACATCTGCCTTTTTCCCCTTCCCCACTTCGCCTCAATATTTTTCGCTTATTTGTGATCCTTTCGCTGACCTAATTATATCGTTACACTCCCGAGATATTTCACTTTTCGACTGCCACATTTAAATATACCTACCGGCCCCCCTCAGACGAATTGGACAAGAATAAACAGCGAACGTGGCTTGGTGAAAATTTCAGTCATTGAAACGGATACAGCCACTTCCGGTTTGCGCTGGATTTTTCATATGCATTCGGAATTCTCTAGACCGCCCATGTGTAGCAATGCCACCATGATCATCTCCTCTCAAATGTAAAGTAAGCCTTTAAAATAAAGATAATTGTTCCAATGCAGATTATAAAAATATGTTCAACTCCAAATTACTGACATTTGATTGTTAAAATCAATTTAAACCGGACCGGAAGTGGCTGTATCCGTTTCAATGACTGAAATTTTCACCAAGCCACATTCGCTGTTTATTCTTGTCCAATTCGTCTGAGGGGGGGCCCAGTTGGTATATTTAAATGTGGCATTCCAAAAGAGAAATATCTCGGGAGTGTAACGATATAATTGGGTCAGCGAAAGGAACACAAATAAGCGAAAAATATTGAGGCGAAGTCGGGGAATTGAGGAGAAAAGGGCAGATGTTTACCTTGAAGAAAGGAAGAGGAGGGGGCATATATTTTTTGAATGAAACAAGTGCCTGTGCACTGAAACCCGGAACCCGTGTGTAATAGCGAGCATCGCAAAATGCGAGCTAAACAGCAACATATGTGTAAGGAGGTGAATCAATACATTTTGTATATACGATTAATACCAACTGGAAATGGATTCTAAGTTTCAGCATAGAATGGACAATCGGAGTGAAGTACAGGAAATAGCCTTTTTATTTGAATAAAAAATAACTATCCAGTTTAACAATAACAAAAAAAAAATAGAAAGAAAACCGTACAGCTTCTTTACATGAAATGATTAATTTCTTGTTTCGCCCCTAAAGAACGATCGACCCTAACAAAAAGTCGTCCCCGATATATCTCGGCCCTAAAAAAAAGTCGTCCCCGATATATCTCGGTCCACAAAATCTCCTTTGCAATAGAATTAACTGGGTAAGTCGAATTGAAGAACAAAGAAAAAATAATCAAGAATAATGAAGAAAAGAACCCAAAACTACTATTTGTACATGTACATGTCTATGCGTAGATGCGATGCTCGCCTGTAGGCTGTGCCTAATCCATATTAAAAGTCATTTTGTTAGCTTGTTTTACTTATATTGATATTTTTTTATTTATTAAATCTCTTTTGACATACTGACAAGAATTTTTGCTTCTACGCGGAAGTTAACTTTTGAGATTTCGTAAGGAACGACAATTCGACACTCGTCGCAACTTCGGCTGATTCCGTACCTTCATCATACCTCGTCCGTATTACAATAGCTCCCATTGGAACTACTTTCGGAAATCTTCAATGAAGGAGGTATTAAAATAATTTCACTTTCGAATATTCGTCCAATAATAATATATTTTCATTCGTCGCAATGTCGACTGATTCCGTACCTTCATCAAAGACCAATATTTTTCAAAGCAAACTCATCTATTGTCGCCATTTTAAAACTTATTCGCGGTGCGCAATGTTTGATTGAAGTGATACGGTCTTCCGGCGAAGAAATGTGACGCGAAGACTCATATCAAATACCGTATTACAGCCGAGGTATTGAGGGAGAGAAGCGGACTCACCCGAGGTTTGCCGATTGGACAATTCGATTGAATGAGACTAGATTCGGCCCTAAAAATGTCGTCCCCGATATATCTCGGCCCAAAAAATCTCGACATTTTTTGATGCACTGGATGAGCGTGAAATTGCCAGACAATTTTCAGATTCGCAAGCATTCATGGCCGTGCCTGTTTCATATTATATATTGGACGCTATTTTCTGTCCATTGCTTATGTTTTATTCATATTGACACAACGTCTAGTGCCTGTGATAATTGTAAATAGATCCTCTGTTTTTAATAACAATTTATATTCATAAAATAAAATTCTAAAATGCATCCTGTAAGTCTGTATGCTAAATAAAATTTTGATTAAGTGTTAAAGGCATACACGCGTTCAAAACTGATTGTTTTTGTTTATATCAAAAGTTGCCAATATTCGATGTTGTATACTTATAAAATGTTCTGAACAAGAAGCCAGGTTTAAAAAATATGCTATAATGTCGTAATTAGTGAAGAGAATTCGAATGTCTGTCGGTAGAATCGCCAGTTTAGGAACAAGACTTCCAAGGCAATAATCCTTATCAACTTCAATTATTTGTACAAAAAGATCTACAAATGTGTAAACAACGAAGTAGCAAAAATTTCTCTCTGACAAAAAAAGCTGTCCTTGAATTTGGTCATAATATGAGCTTGATTTTTTTAATGCAACATTACCATTTCTTTCAAAACATAAAAATTTAAAGTGTTCCCCTGGTATTATTTTTTCATTTTTTCCTCCATAGGGGCATTTCACTTCTACAATGCATTCAGCATTTATAACTGCATCAGGTGTAGCACCTAGAAATGGAATTGTTGGCAAAACAAACAATCCACATTTATTGCATTTCAGTTGCTCTCTCTCTTCAAACTTGGCCAATGCTTTTTTCTCATACATTTTTCATGTGATATAGCAGGTGTATTAATATTTTTTGGCTTAACTATGGTCTCACAGAGTTTTTTAACATTTCGTCTTGATGTTATTCGACATATTTCACCAAACCGGGAAGCTGTTATTCTCCATTGCCTTTCATTATACCACACTTTATTTTCTGATTGGCCTCTGGTTTGTCTCTCTATGTATTTTGCTTCTTTGGCTGTGCACTACAATAAATCAAACATACTTTCAAAATAATTATAGATCCCACTTTAGTGGATTTTTTTTTTATTAAATTCTGCATTTCGATTCTTTTTAATACTGCAAGATATTTCTGTTGTTCCTACTGAGTATGATGATTGATTGATTTTTGGTGTTTTAATGCCACTTACAACAATATTTCATCTATATCATGGCGACCAGTTTTAGTGGTGGAGGAAGCCAGAGTACCCGGAGAGAACCACCGACCATGGGCAAGCAACTGGTAAACTTTATCAGTAGCGGCTGCGAGTCGAGTGCACCCTTTTTTGTAATTTACAAAGTCCGGTGCGAGCCCACGCCGTGATAGGCTCGTATGAGTTGTTAGATCCAGCAACCTAACTCATTGAGTCACCCGGGCCCCCTACTGAGTATGTACTAAATATGTAATTCTGTTACATTTCTATGTATGGCCCCAGACAAAACAAGATGTGAATCCGTCAACACCTGGTCAATCAAAAATGTCAGTTAAGGTGAAACACTCATGGAAGGAGGAGAAACTTTAATATGCCAGTGAAGCTATCATATCCAGTCAATCTATCTCTATTTTATTTTTTTATATGGAACCGGTTACATGTAAAGTTATGTAAATTTTTGTTAGGTGTAAATAACAAGAAGAGTGTTGTTAACTTTGCATCTCTGCAGTGGAGATTTACACATTTTTTACCTTTAATTCCTGGTCAACCCAATATTCTGTATACATAAAAGGAAGGTAGTCATGATCTTGTTGTGCAGCCTGAAATATATATTGATACATTGTAGATAGAAATATTTAAAGTGTAAAAAATATCTGTCAGAATTAGTACTCGTCCAATTTTTGTCTACATATTTTGAGTTGTAGTAAAGTCTTTGTTTATTCAGGGGCCTTACATAGATTACTGAGCAGTGCTGGGCATCTTTCATTGTTGAATACAACTTGTCCTGAGATTTATTGTCTTTTCTGAGACATTATTTCATGACCATTTGTTCCACATAGTGTTAAAGAAGTAAACTGAAATTATTTTTTTATTACAATTGTTATTACCATAAATCATAAATAATGGTTATTCAAGTATAAAAAACATATTTATTGTTGAAAGGGTGCTCCTTTGTTAGTCGTCCCCAATTTTTTGATATGTAAGATTGTTATATATATCAAATCATATATAAATATATAAAACAACTGCTACAAAACCGTGTGGTAAGTACAAGAAAACATGATATTTATTTAGTTTAAACATCCAAGAATAGGATTCAACCTATTATTCCATGCTGATCTACCTGTAGGTATAGATTTAGGCCAACCCCCCAAAAATGCGTTGAACTCCTGGTGGTTTTTTTTATAGTTGCCCAGCGATCTTCGAGGTGCCCCTATACCTTATTATTGATAGAACTTCCGACCCCTGTGCCGATATCGACGAAAGTTTCCAAGGCCAGCTCAAGACAGACTTGTCAAAAGGTGAGGTTTTGTTTATTTGTTGAATATATTCGAAAAAAAAACCACGCAATTGAACGAAAAACTGTAATAATAAAAGTCAACAGGTTGTACTGACGATGATATCTTACCCCCCCCCCCCCCCCCCCCCCCAATTTACGAAAGTTTTAACGAATAAAGATGACTGTCGTAGTGCCTCATATGCCCCCCCCTTTTTTTTTAGGATTCTACTTCGTACATGTATAAAATTAACCCCGACACATTTCGAACAGGAGAGATTAAAAACGAAAGACTAAGCCCATCTGACTTTTGTTAGTGCTACAGCCATATTGATACTGATAGTGTGAGTCTTGCCAGGTAAAGAGAAAATTGAGTAATTTTAACATTATTTTCACTCAAATGAAGCAGCAAACAAATAATTCACAATCCACAACAGCTCAAGCATTGACCTCTTTTCCAGAAAACCCACAACTTTATATATTTGCTTATACAATTACTGGGATATTATGCATATCTTGAACAAGTCTGCAAGTTGGTACATTTCTTTTGAGTTGTCAGGTCTACTGGCTGAGTACCCAATCTCACCACTAACCATTGTATTTATGCATGTTACGTACATTTCTACAAAAAGTTTTCAGAAATTTTAAAGAAAGTTCTGGTAAAGTGGCTCCCTGTGAAGTTTAATACCCGTTGAACAACATTTTAACTGGCACTTTCAAGTTGACAGAAACACCTTGCATGGGTACCTGGCGAGATAGGGTACACAGCCAGTAATTGTATTCATCAGGGGTAAATTTGCTTAGTAATTACTGTTGAAGATCCAGAAAACGTTTTCGAGTTACCCGAAATGTTGACTTAAATATATTCCAGACAACAAGAATCAATTACTTCTCAATTCCATTCTAGATTAGAGGCAGTTTTCAATCATATTTGAAAAATTGTTCTAGTATTTTGGCCACTGATCCACTTTGTTTTTTGTCGGGGGTCATTTAGGGCTTGCTGTATTTTGTGGGGTGTCCCAGTTGTTGAAGATGGTGTGGCCACCTATAGATGTCTGTTTTTGATCAGCCAGTCACATTGGATATGGGATGTTCTCTCATTGACATTTGCTCCATATCTGTTCCTTTTCTTCCCAACTGTATAGTAAAACCCTTCATAAGCTTTACACCATCTGTTTCTGGAACCACTCTGTCAGTCCCATCAGTCTACTTTATATCCATATGTATTTACTCTATAAATGTACCCCATGTGTATATTTTGTCATGTTATGCTTGCTTTATATGTAAGTAATGTATCTTATTTTTTAGGTGTGAATGTGGCCATTGTTCCTCAATGACAACACCAGAAGAATGTATTTGTTGTGTTGAAGTACCCGCAGTCCACTCCCAGATGCTATCAGAGGACATGCAGTGTATTACAGACAGTGACATTTTTATTTCCAACTGCCTTAACCGAAATGTTCTTCACGTCAGCATGTATGAGTTCTTGGAAAATGTTGGTCCTTTTGACGACAACGAGCCATTAAATGAGTATGTAATCATATTTCAACATTTTATTCAGTATGTGCATTTTTCAGTAAAATGTGCATAACTATAAACAGGTATATTTACAATGAATAATTTGTATCTTTATACAAATTATATTTATTAACATACAGAACTTACAACACAAGACTGTCATGTAAACTCATAAATTTGTTTTTATATAAATTATTATTGGATATACAGAAGAATTATTTACAGGACAAATTAACAATTATATTTTTAATATACAAATAATTGTGAATATAGGAAGATATAAAATGCTTAGAATCATACTCTGTAAAATCTTCTAATAAATTATTTTATAAACTGTTATAATAAGTGAAACTGAATCTAAAAGTTGGTATTTTTATTTCAGACAATACAGATTTATGGCTTACAGACGCTTCGTACAGTGGATTTGGCACAGACTTGGAAGTGTAACAGGAAAATTTTACCAGCTTGTGTTGTTCAGAAAATAAGAGAGACTTTTCCATCAGAAGAATATTGTGGGTTTAAATATGCTACTGTTTGAGTAACATTTGTTTGAAATATGTACTATTTCTATGAACTGTGAATTATATACACTGCAGATTATTATATACAATTTACATGTAGAATTAAATTTTAATGTTCACACAGTCTTTTCATTGTCTGCTAAATCTTGATCGATGTCTCTGAATGAGGTCTGCTTTCTCAAATATAGTAAATGATGATGTTAGAGACGGTGAATTGGTAGTGTTGAGCACTTTTACATCATCTAGGGCATTAGAGTGGGTACTGCACTCTGATCGTATTCTTTTCACTACTGCCTGCTTGATCAGGGCCACATACACTACAATAAAAAAGAAAGTTATAAAATCTGGTAAATGACATATATCACAATTGCAACTTTATATTAGTAGAGTTGATATTTTTAATTTGTTTCTCAACACTGTGTACCTACATGACTATATTTCCTTGAATTATTAAACTTTAGTTAAAAGCATGAAAAATTGTCAGTAAAAATGTATAGCTCATTCTTGCAACACATCAAATAAACCGTTAAGGTGCTTTAACAAATTTTAACTGAAAACAGGATGGACAGGGGATAATACATGTGAGAAAAAAAGAAAATCAGTGCAAAAGAACAAGGTTTTTATATTTATTGCTGTTCTTCATCTTGGTGAAACTGGAAGTTTGACAAAATTAAATTTGTCAAAAGGAATGAATTTTACATTACAGTGTGAAGTATACATGTACAGTAAAACCTCACAGGGACTGCACAATTGTTTTCAAGAAATGCATATTGTTTAGTTACTGATAAAAGAATATGCATGATTGAAAAAGTGGATTGAGAAATGAGCGGTTCTCAAGCTATTGATGTTTGACTGTATACTAACCAAATGATGGTGGTGGTGTCCTCCTAGGTTTTGCAACAGCGTGTATTCTCTTCTTTGGGTAGCAGGTGTTGAAGCATTGCTGTCCATCTTTAGTTGTTGCTTGGTCTCTGTTGCCGTTCTCGTTGTAATGAAGTGCAGCTATTCCTAACCTGCAAAAGTCAAATCAGTTTGAAAAAAAATATACAAATATTTACATTTGATTTGTTACAAAATAAAACCACCACACTTTATCTTTTGGATGCAAACACTTTTTCTTATGAATGTTCACAAGTAGAATAGATGTGTACAGATTTTCATACATTTTAAGTCCACCTGATTCTAGACTACAATGTACCTTTGATGTGTGTCATATCATTCGAAACAACTCGCAAACCTAAATAAACAATATTATAAGTTACATGTTCAAAAGGTTACATCTGTATACATTGCACATTTCCGTTAGGTAAACAATTTCACACTTGTATTTTTTCTTTGAGTTTGCTTGTTCATTTTTCTTCTTCATCATGTTTATATAAATTTGTTTTGTTTTTTATATATGCACTGTAACATACAGTGGTGTATTTTCAGTTGTCAAATCTGAGTTAAAAATAGTATTGTTATTTGTTTACATTTGGTAAAGGTCAGAATCTGGACCGTACGTACATTTGTACATGTGTGGAGAACGTATATACTAGTAATTTATGAAACTGGAAATAAATTATAACACTTGTATATTATGCATGAAATTTAAACTTGATGTATACGCCCGTGATCGTCTGATCGTGGTAAGCTGCGAAAAAGGGGGAGCATGATGACCTACATGTACTTCTAAACCACGACTTGCACTCTAATATCATTAATTATTATCGATCTTCTCGATTAGCCTTTGCACATGTGTAATGTTGTAATGTTAAAAATCACATACCTCGGCCTTTTGACGCTTCTGTAGTGCTCCCCTGGGAATGTGTAGGTGTTGAGCAACTGGAGTTTCGCCATTTTTTTTTCTCCGGGTTAGGTGATGCTAGGGGCACATTTGGGGTTGCATCTGGCTTCAGTCGTCGCTTGAAGGTTCCATCAACACCAAGTTCCATCATTCTCAAAGGATCCCTTTCAAAGCAGTCACGGGTGAAGTGGGTGGAGCACAATCTGTGACCTGATGTTGGATCGAAATTCCATCGTCGACAGTAATGGATCCAGGCTTTTCTCAGCTGGCCGTCCTTTGGGAACGAGAAAAAACTCAGTCCATTGCCTTTGGTTCCTCTGTTGTTGCTCCCAAACGCTGCACAGGACACCATTTGGAACTTCTAGCTATTTTACCCACGTGGATGTTTGTTTTGGTTTGCTAATCACGGCTTTATTATGCAAATTTCGTATCGATATCAATCAACTGATATAGAAATAGATGACTGGCGCATGTGACGTCACGAGTGGTTCAGCCTCGTTATCGCACTCAAAATCTGCATAATTTCTAGGTCAGCAAAAAGGGTGTTTATCCCTTTGTACGTATCGTTAATCACATGAAAGTGAAAAAGTAATTATTTTTACAGCATTTTGGAAGTATTTCACAAAATTTTGTGAAAAATTAAAAATCGTGTCAATTGTCCTTTAATATCAAACTTTATAAAAATAATTAGGACATTATTATAAGCACATATATTTTAACATCAATCATTATGAAAATAAAATAGGATATTACAAGCACAGATATTTTTTTTTTATCATACTTCATGAAAATAAATTAAAGATATTATAGGCACAGATATTTTTTTTATCATACTTTATCAAAATAATCAAAAACAATCAGTATACACAATCACATTACAAATTGCTAAAAATACAATTTTCTTAGATTTAGAATAACAATGTTCGATTTAGAAATCATAGAAATTATGATAATTCTAAATTTATAAATGAATACAGTATTATTAAAAACTTTTGAATTTAGATTTTAAGAAAATTGCTTAATTGCATGAGTATCATACAATATTTTAAATGCATACGTTTTAGAAAGATTATTTATTTAAATTATTCTAAAATTTTATATTTTCATCTTTTTTAATTTACAGATTTTTGTGTAATTTTACCAGATTTTTATTTTATATATAAATTTTTACAAAAGTTTAATTATTATTTTTTCAAGTTATTAAATTTTAACAGACTTATTCTTATATTTTTAAATTGTTTTTTGTTTTGTTTGGTTTTTTTTTAAATAATAAATTTCACTTTTGAGACCAGCATTTCCAAATTTACTTACCTGTAAATGTCATTAATTGCTATATAAACACATGTAATATATTGTTTGTTGGCATACCTTGAATATAATATTTCAAAATGTTGGCGTAGGTTGAAGACACTATTGTTATGCTCATTAATATTCTGAACACATTTATATATACATCCTATAGTATTTAGAAATAGTATAAATATATGTACATTTTTAATTAAACTTGTTTTCGAATCCCTTTAATTATGTGTATTATATCATATTGAAATTTATCTTATTGTACAATATTTAATAATTAATAAAATTATGTTTAAACTAATTAAGTAAGAATAGCAATTGTGCACAGGGAATTTTTGAATTTTTATAATTCCCTGTTGTGGATTACGGTGTAAAAAATCCTAATTGCCAATATTTGGTTTTCAGAGGTGATTTTGTTTAACTACGTAATTAGTAGGCCTATCCCCCAAAATGTAAAAAACCAGTTTAAATCGATCAATAATCTTACATAACAATATCTGATTTGATTTTTGGTGTTTAACGCCATGCACTTTCAGCTATAACATGACGACCAGTTTTAGTGGTGGAGGAAGCTGGAGTACCCGGTGAGAACCACCGACCCTGGGCAAGCAACTGGTAAACTATATCACTTGCGGCTGCAAGTCGAGTGCACCCTTTTTGTAATTTACAAAGCTGGGCGCGAACCCACACCGTATTGGTGATAGGCTTGTATGAGTTGTTAGATCCAACGAACTAACTCATTGAGCCACCCGGGCCCCTTTCATAACAATAACTTCAACACAAAGATAAATATGTTCTACATAAGATTACTCCATACAACCTTATGTGATGCATTTTTTCAGTGACTTGCGGCAGGTCCGTAGTTTTCTTCGGGTACTGAGGTCTTTTCCCAATAAAACTGATCGCCACTATATAATTTACATATTGTTTTAATGTGACGTTAAACACCATAACCCTCACCCAAAGTTTCAATGTGGTGTAGGCAAGAAATACGCAAGGAAAAACAAACTGGAATTGTTCTTTGTGACGAATGAATACAGTGATATTACATAAAATGTATTAACATATTAAAATCAGAATTCGATATATTATCTAACTCAAACGAGAATTGATTTTTTTTTTAAACTGCACTTTCTCAAATTCCTATACGACCAAACTACTATTGATGAAACAAACTCGAGTTATCTCTCTTTAGATGGTTCAACATATAATGAAATTAACCTCTCTAAAGAATGGAGTATATGTATATGATTATGGCGCTTAATGCCACTTTCAACAATATTTCAGTTATATCATGGCCGGTCAGATGTATTGGTGGAGGAAACTGGAGTCCCAGAGAAATCCATATAGACTTATCGCAAGTCACCGACAAGCTTGATCATAAAATATTGTATCGAATACACTTCGCCGTGAGTTTGAATCGAATCCACAACTCACTGATTGCACAGATAGTTGTAAATCCAACTACCATACGATCATGACTACGACAGTCCCTTTAGAGGATTGAAAAGTAAAAGATCACCAGAGAAAGTTAATAGTATCACAGGTCTAAGGTCCAAATTTGTTGAAATACATGATTTACTGAACGTGACAAAATGTCTGACTAAATCTAACCAATACTCGTCACAAATGTCTGACTAAAACTCACCAATACTTGTGGCAAATGCATGACTAAATCTGACCCATACTCGTGAAAATTATTAGACTAAATCTGACCAATACATGGTGATAGGTGATCTGAATTACGTCTTAATGTGTCCAATCACCAATACTCGTGACAAATGTCTGACTAAATACGACAATTGCATGGTAATAGTTGATGTGAATTACGACTGATAGCTATATAGACCTTTAATTACCTAAATGAAGCAATTATGTCATGAATTCATGTCTTTAATGTACCAACAGCACTATGGATTAAGTTGAGTGCAGCAAACTAGGAACTGATTTTATCAATAAATTACTCTGGTTTATTGTTCTTGGAGCAGACCGGAACTGATTTTATATTTTAAAGAAAATTTCTTGCAACAAACACGAAGCTGATTTTTGATGATGTAAACAAGATACTGTTATCTGTTCTGGTTTCTAATGCGCAACACCAAGATTATTTTTAATTAAGCAATTGTCGGTAAATAAGTACATTTTTCTACTGTTACTGGAGCAGGAAATACTAACCCTTCCTTAGCACCGAGTTCTACTGTTACTGGAGCAGGAAATACTAACCCTTCCTTAGCACCGAGTTCTACTGTTACTGGAATAGGAAATACTAACCCTTCCTTAGCACCGAGTTCTACTGTTACTGGAGCAGGAAATACTAACACTTCCTTAGCACCGAGTTCTACTGTTACTGGAGCAGGAAATACTAACCCTTCCTTAGCACCGAGTTCTACTGTTACTGGAGCAGGAAATACTAATCCTTCCTTAGCACCGAGTTCTACTGTTACTGGAGCAGGAAATACTAACCCTTCCTTAGCACCGAGTTCTACTGTTACTGGAGCAGGAAATACTAACCCTTCCTTAGCACCGAGTTCTACTGTTACTGGAGCAGGAAATACTAACCCTTCCTTAGCACCGAGTTCTACTTTTACTGGAGCAGGAAATACTAACCCTTCCTTAGCACCGAGTTCTACTGTTACTGGAGCAGGAAATACTAACCCTTCCTTAGCACCGAGTTCTACTGTTACTGGAGCAGGAAATACTAACCCTTCCTTAGCACCGAGTTCTACTGTTACAGGAGCAGGAAATACTAACCCTTCCTTAGCACCGAGTTCTACTGTTACTGGAGCAGGAAATACTAACCCTTCCTTAGCACCGAGTTCTACTGTTACTGGAGCAGGAAATACTAACCCTTCCTTAGCACCGAGTTCTACTGTTACTGGAGCAGGAAATACTAACCCTTCCTTAGCACCGAGTTCTACTGTTACTGGAGCAGGAAATACTAACCCTTCCTTAGCACCGAGTTCTACTGTTACTGGAGCAGGAAATACTAACCCTTCCTTAGCACCGAGTTCTACTGTTACTGGAGCAGGAAATACTAACCCTTCCTTAGCACCGAATTCTACTGTTACTGGAGCAGGAAATACTAACCCTTCCTTAGCACCGAGTTCTACTGTTACTGGAGCAGGAAATACTAACCCTTCCTTAGCACCGAGTTCTACTGTTACTGGAGCAGGAAATACTAACCCTTCCTTAGCACCGAGTTCTACTGTTACTGGAGCAGGAAATACTAACCCTTCCTTAGCACCGAGTTCTACTGTTACTGGAGCAGGAAATACTAACCCTTCCTTAGCACCGAGTTCTACTGTTACTGGAGCAGGAAATATTAACCCTTCCTTAGCACCGAGTTCACCTCCGGGTTTTAGTGGGGTTCGTGTTGTTTCTTCTTTAGCTTTCTGTGTAGTGATTTGTAGATCGTTTCCTGTCTCCTTGTCTTTTCCTGTTGTCTCCTTGTCTTTTCCTGTTGTCTCCTTGTCTTTTCCTGTTGTCTCCTTGTCTTTTCCTGTTGTCTCCTTGTCTTTTCCTCTTGTCTCCTTGTCTTTTCTTCTTGTCTCCTTTTCTTTTCCTGTTTTCTCCTTGTCTTTTCCTGTTGTCTCCTTGTCTTTTCCTCTTGTCTCCTTGTCTTTTCTTCTTGTCTCCTTGTCTTTTCTTCTTGTCTCCTTGTCTTTTCCTGTTGTCTCCTTGTCTTTTCCTCTTGTCTCCTTGTCTTTTCCTCTGTCCATTGTATTGTCTGTCATTCTTAGATTTACAGCTTCTGATTATCTCTTTGGTATCTTCATTTTTTTCTTGTACTAAGAGTATTATCAAATAGGTTACTACAAAAGAATGCAGGTAATGAAAGGTTATATTTAAAATAAAAAGACGAAGGTACACTTCCCAGACATGAACTTATATGTGTTTGCCCATTAAAATGTTGTAAATATGTTACCTAGTTATAACAGCTCTGTTCCTTTACTTGATTGTGTGTCAAAGTGTAATGTTGGATATTCTCTCATGTCATTGGCTTTCCAATCTTTCGATTTTGAGCGTACCTGGTGAAGGTTATTTCAGATACGCGTCATGAGCACTAAATTTGATATCTACATTTTTATTCATTTACATCCATATCCTTTCTTGCTACACATGGCCACTCACTTTTCTAGCTTGATACGGGCATTTCAATAAAACGTGGCGGAGTTAAATTAGTGTCATGGTCCCCAATCTACCCCTATTATTGATGATGCTAAATTTTTCGCAAGTGTTTTTATTCCAATTTACAAAAACACACTCCTTCATCGATTAATTACGAAAATTCAAGAACATGATATAAGGAGATTATATAATTCTTATTATTGTTTTAGCTAATGAATGAAATACTAGTACAATGATGCAATTTTTATATTTTCTATCTTACGAATGTACGTGATGCTGATATATACCGCATCGGTGATGTAATGGTTAGCGTGCTAGCATCGAGTGCGTTCGGATCAAAACCAAAGACTATAAAATTGGTATTTGCTGCTTCTCTGCTAAGCACGCAGTTTTAAGGAGTAAGAACAAAGACTGGTTGTCTTGGAATCAGGACAATGTGTCAGAGAGGAGCGACTGTGGTTTCAGTGAGATAGCACTATACAAATACATCTAAACGTGTTAGTCTAGTACAAAGTGGACACGGCCATCATCATCTCATCGAAATGTAACTTATTCCTGTCATGATATAGCTGAATATTTGCTCGTTTGGCGTTAAACAACAATCATTCACTCACTGAGTCATATTATACGATTTAAATTATTCTACAGTTATGTTTGTTGTTTTATATGTCTTGTCTTTCCTCACAATAAAATCCTCATGTGTTTTGTTGATATTTCGTTTTCAAATGTTACCAATTGTTAGAAAAAAAAAAGAAAAAAAGTTTTTAGTAATACATAAAATGTAGTTTGTATTAGTAGGGTTCGTGTTGCTCGATCTTTCATTTTTTGTTTAGTGTTTCGTAGATCATTGTTTGTCCTTTTTCTTTTGGCCATTGTATTGTCTGTCTTTCTTCGATTGATGGCTTCTTATTGTCCCTTTTATATTTTCAAACTCTTTTTAACCTGGGTAGGTGAAGAAATAATGTATTTGACAGATGTACTCCCCTCCTTAATAATTCATTGTAGTTCCAATTTAATGGAGACCAAAATGAAATTCATCAAAGCCTAGGATGGGATCGAAAGCGTACGATTACTAGGAAAAGTCCGCTACAAATTGTTGTCATAGAGATACTCGGAAATAATCTCCTCTAGTAGCTTCCTGAAGTATGTATGTCAATTACTACATTACGGTTTATTTCATGTAATGGTTGTCGTGCTTATGTCTAGTTCGGTATATTGTGAGTTCGATCTCTGGTTGGGTCAAATCAGTCACTATAAAATTGGTATTTGTGTTTCTCCGCTAAGAACGCAATAATGAGAAAGATCAACTACATGTTGGCTCGGAATCAGAATAATGTGTCCGAGTGATGCAACATGTCTACCTATGGGTATCTCAGAATAATGTGTCCGAGTGATGCAACATGTCTACCTATGGGTATCTCAGAATAATGTGTCCGAGTGGTGCAACATGTCTACCTATGGGAATTTCAGAATAATATGTCCGAGTGATGGAACATCGTATTTATGCAGAAATCGTAATTAAGCTAAGATTATGCTCCCTATAGGTGACCTTAGCCGATTTGTGGCTATCTTATTTAGCCATTTGGTTTTCTTTCTCCCAATGACTTCTAAATTAATTGGTTTTCCAATCGTTCCTGGTGAGAAGATCATTTGATGATACCAAAGGGGCAATCAGAATCCATAAGTCGAAGAAGGAAAGACAACACAATGGCCAAAAGAAAAAGGACAAAAGGACAAACATTGATCTACAAATCATTACACATAAAACTAAAGATCGAGTAATACGAACACCAGCAAAGTATCGTGGGCACAAAATTACATGTCTACGTTTTTATTTCGATTGTCTCCCTTGAGCTTGTATTGACCTTCAAGTAAAATATCAGAATTCATTATAACATACAATATCACAAGGTAATATAAATCTACAATAGAATGGCTTCCTAGATCAATCTTTTATATTATATCATACGTAATAATAATGTTTTACCACCGACAACAGGATCCATCATTTGGTGGAGAAAGTTTAATATTAATATTTAATTGCATTTAGTAATTAATTCCTCTTCGCATAAAATAAACCAACCACAATTATTACGTTTCAATTCGTCAAAAATGCTCCCTGAAGACAAAATGTACATTATTCCCCACTCAAGATCGATGGTATTGTGCGTTTTAATATAATATATTATACTTTGTTCTGTTATTAGATCTTCCATTGATGTCAGGCAATGTCGAGTTTTAATTGAAACTAATTAAACAATGAAATTCCGCTTACACGATTAAATAATAGATCGGTTATAGCATTGCTTAATAGTATCAAGTCAGGCTTTCAGCCTTCAGCGTCCCTATCACGTAACATTTTAATACTAGTTTTTAATTAACTCGGAGAGAGAGAGAGAGAGAGAGAGTATGGAGAGGTTGGTAGATACCAAATGGGTAATCTTAATTACAAGGTATTGTTTAATAGTATCAAGTCAGTCCTCAGCGTCCCTTTCAAGTAACCTTTTAATACTAGTGTGTATTCAACTCGGAGAGAGAGAGAGAGAGATAGAGAGAGTATGGAGAGGTTGGTAGATACCAAATGGGTAATCTTAATTACAATGTGTTGTTTAATAGTATCAAGTCAGTATGGAGAGCTGGGTTGGAACTTAGTCTTTTGTAGAGACTATTTTGCCACTACAATCCAACCTGTATTAAGAGGTCACCATTGGGACAAAGAAAATGTGGCCTTATAAGACAGGTGACCTCTTAAAAAGGTTCAATTCATATGCAACTTTCTATGAAAGGACAAACAAAATGTGGCCTTTAATTACAGGTGATCGCTTAATAGAGGTGACCACATGGACAGGTTTGACTGTATTTCCTTGTCGAAAGAAGAGTCTGAAGATACCAAAGGGAAATCAGAATATGTAAATCGAGGAACAGACAACACAATGGCCAAAAGAAAAAAGAAAAAAGAACAAACAACGATTTACATTATTTAGAAACTGGTTTTTTTTCAAACATCATCGAAACCTGCACTGCAGGTCTTTCACCTACGAGGAGCGTGGCACCCTCCACACATGTTATCAATCTTTCACCTACGAGGAGAGTGGCACCCTCCACACACGTTATTCACTATGATCAACGACCAGGCTTTCCATATAATAACCTGGCATACCACCATCGAAGACCACACCCCTTATCCGCCACCACAGCTGGTACTGGGCAGCTCCGTGGATCAAGCCCTGACAACAATCATGGATCTCCAATAGAAGGGTAAGCGAGTCAATGATGGTTTGTTGTTTAACGCTATTTACACCAGTAATGAAGTTACCAAGACATGACCAAAAGTCATAAACTAATAGCAAAAGACAAAAACATGGTGAAAAGAAAAATAGACATGGACCAATACCTTTCACAAATATCCCTCCAACACAGATAACCATCGCACCGCATCGGTGGTGTAATGTTTAGCGTGCTCGTCACGAATGCGGTAGATCGTGGGTTCGAGCTCCGAACGGATCAAACCAAAGACTATAAGTTTGGTATGTGTTGCTTCTTCGAAAAGCACGCAGCATTAAAGAGAAAGAGCAAAGTCTGGTTGGCTCGGAATCAGAATAATTTGTACGAGTGGGGCGACATGTCTATCCGTGGACTGTTGTTTCAGTGAACTAGCAATATAAAAAATTCAACTAAGTGTGTTGGTCTAGTACTAAGCGGACCTCGTCATCATCTCATTGAAAATTAACTTCTCACCATGATATAGCTGAACAATTGTTGAGTTGACGTTAAACAGCAATCACTCACTCACTCAGATAACCATCAACTACATGGGGACGCATTGGCCATGGTCAGATCTGTGGGTTGATACTTGGGATCGGGAACCACCGGTCACCAATATTCATCTGACTGAGATGACTGAGAAACGTCCTCGAGTTTTAAAAACATCTTTAATTATTTTATCACTATTTTGTATTCATAATTAAATAATTTTTGTTGAGATACTGACATTTTTTTAAACACAATTAATATTTTATATCGTTAATCACTTATTATCATATATTTTATTGAAATAACGCCGAATTCGCATGTGTAATAAAAGCATAATTTACGGCGTGTTATTTGCCTCAAGGGCAATAACATTTTACAAGGGCAATAATATGTTTTCTGCCCTCTTGTGAAGGGCAATAACATGTTATCTGCCTTGGCAAAATATGTGAGAAATAGATCAATACATGGCCTTCTTCATATTGCCCTTGTCATCAGCCCTCGACTGATATCAAGGTCTCATGCTGATAACAAGGGCAATATGAAAAAGGCCCTGTATTAATCTATAATTATCAAAGATTTGGTAATGTGACGTCATTATAACGTCATATTAGAAAACAGCGATAATACTGCGTGCGTCCTTGACCACGCTTAGCGATTAGCGATAATTGGAATCATCTCAGCGCTTACGTGATATGAAATATATTGGTTTTAAACATCAATGGGAAAATAAACAAAATAGCGATAACAAATTTATATAATGTAATGATATGATATTAAATGTATCATAAATATAACCATTGGCATTGATGGTCACGTGGATGAAGATAATAAAAACCTAGATATCTAATTTAGTGCGCAATACGCTTTCCTGGAAAAAAATATTTATTAGGTACGGTCATGGTACAATGACTGGAAAGCTGTATGATTTAAATATTTGGGGGAGTAAGTAAACCAAAAGGCCCAAATAGGATAGCCAAAATCGACAAGGTCACCTATGTACAATTACCTGGTAGATTTTATGTCATGATACCTGAGTTTCAGGTAGATTTTATGTCATGATACCTGAATCTCAGGTAGATTTTATGTCATGATACATAAGCGTCAGGTAGATTATATGTCATGATACCTGAGTCTCAGGTAGATTTTATGTCATGATACCTGAGTTTCAGTTAGATTTTCTGCCGTGTTAATTTACATCCACAAACGTTTTAATGCTAAATATGTACTGGTTGGTAGATAAATATCAAATAAGACGAACAACCATTAATAAATGCATAAGATTAAATTTTTTTTTTACAGACATTGGGGTCGTCTTTTTGTAAACTGAAAAAAATTGTCAGTCCCAAAGGGGTACGGATTAGATAGGTTTTACTGTAGTATTTTGTTTATTTTGTACTCTTACGAAATTGTACTTTTATATAAAACAACGACAAATAGAACCATTTTCTAAATTACTAGTAATAATATATTAATAATGATTGTATTTCGTTATTGTATGTATGTATATTAGTAGTATATTAGCCACAGATGTCTTTGTTCTGTTATATCCTATAACATGTATTCATAATTACAAACTTCCCGCAATTAGCAGTATATATAATAAAAGTTAATAAAGTGGAGAAAATATAAATATTGGATAAAAGAATGATTACACGGTGACATCTGCAAAATAACGTTAGAGAATACCGAAGGGACAATCAAAAATGGACAATTTAGAGAAACTGGCAACATAGGTTAAACAATACGAAGAAAAAACAAAACAAAAACACAGCACAATATGTGTTAGACTGTACGTAAACAAAGACAAATAACATAAATAAGACATGAGCCCTCCTACAAACAACCAGAGGCATAATAGTGTCAGCCCTACTACAAACAACTAGACTAGAGGCATAATAGTGTCTCTTTGTGAGCCCTCCTACAAACAACCAGAGGCATAATAGTGTCTCTTTGTGAGCCCTCCTACAAACAACCAGAGGCATAATAGTGTCTCTTTGTGAGTCCTCCTACAAACAACCAGAGGCATAATAGTGTCTTTTTGTGAGCCCTCCTACACATAACTAGACTAGAGACATAATAGTGTCTCTTTGTGAGCCCTCCTACACATAACTAGACTAGAGGCATAATAGTGTCTCTTTGTGAGCCCTCCTACACATAACTAGACTAGAGGCATAATAGTGTCTCTTTGTGAGCCCTCCTACACATAACTAGACTAGAGGCATAATAGTGTCTCTTTGTGAGCCCTCCTACACATAACTAGACTAGAGGCATAATAGTGTCTCTTTGTGAGCCCTCCTACACATAACTAGACTAGAGGCATAATAGTGTCTCTTTGTGAACCCTCCTACAAACAACTAGACTAAAGAAATAATAATGTCAGCCCCCCTACAAACAACTAGAGACATACTAATGTCTCCTTGGGAGCCCTCCTACAAACAACTAAACTAGAGGCATAATAGTGTTTCTTTGTGAGCCCTCCTACAAACAACTAGAATAGAGGCATAATAGTGTCTCTTTGTGAGCCCTCCTACAAACAACTAGACTAGAGACATAATAGTGTCTCTTTGTGAGCCCTCCTACAAACAACTAGACTAGATGCATAATAGTGTCTCTTTGTGAGCCCTCCTACAAACAACTAGACTAGAGGCATAATAGTGTCTCTTTGTGAGCCCTCCTACAAACAACTAGACTAGGAGACATAGTAGTGTCTCTTTGTGAGCCCTCCTACAAACAACTAGACTAGAGACATAATAGTGTCTCTTTGTGAGCCCTCCTACAAACAACTAGACTAGGAGACATAGTAGTGTTTCTTTGTGAGCCCTCCTACAAACAACTAGAATAGAGGCATAATAGTGTCTCTTTGTGAGCCTTCCTACAAACAACTAGACTAGAGACATAATAGTGTCTCTTTGTGAGCCCTCCTACAAACAACTAGACTAGATGCATAATAGTGTCTCTTTGTGAGCCCTCCTACAAACAACTAGACTAGAGGCATAATAGTGTCTCTTTGTGAGCCCTCCTACAAACAACTAGACTAGGAGACATAGTAGTGTCTCTTTGTGAGCCCTCCTACAAACAACTAGACTAGAGACATAATAGTGTCTCTTTGTGAGCCCTCCTACAAACAACTAGACTAGAGGCATAATAGTGTCTCTTTGTGAGCCCTCCTACAAACAACTAGACTAGAGACATAATAGTGTCTCTTTGTGAGCCCTCCTACAAACAACTAGACTAGAGACATAATAGTGTCTCTTTGTGAGCCCTCCTACAAACAACTAGACTAGAGGCATAATAGTGTATCTTTGTGAGCCCTCCTACAAACAACTAGGCTAGAGGCATAATAGTGTATCTTTGTGAGCCCTCCTACAAACAACTAGACTAGAGGCATAATAGTGTATCTTTGTGAGCCCTCCTACAAACAACTAGACTAGAGACATAATAGTGTCTCTTTGTGAGCCCTCCTACAAACAACTAGACTAGAGACATAATAGTGTCTCTTTGTGAGCCCTCCTACAAACAACAAGACTAGAGACATAATAGTGTCTCTTTTATGTTGTTTGCATTAGGATCAATCTAATTAAAATTGTATTTTTGCCCCACTCATTTTTTTCTAAAACGTCACCGACGATATATCTGGAACCCGATCATGATTAAGTTCTGATGACATCTACTTGTTCAGTTAAATTGCTGATTTCCAAATCTTGAAGTCCTATTTAAATATGATGTAAAATGCCTACTCTTCCGGAGCACTCAAAATCGCCCTCCGTTTTGGGTTGGTTCATGTTGTTCATTTGTCAAATTACATATCGCCATATTATTTCTGTGTCTTGTGTATCCAATGTTGCCAGTTTCTCTGGATTGTCCATTCATAATTGCACCTTCGATTTTCTCTTAAATTTAATTTGTACTTTAATATTATTGTGATAGGATGTGTTAATATGCAACATGCGCAACGACATGTTGACATCTAAGTTAGTTTTATTAAGAGTAAATTATTGATTGATTGTTGCTTAAAGTTATGTTAACATATAAATTAATTTTAGAGCCACGTGTTATTTTATACGCGTTTTGATTGGCTTAAAAAGTTGGTTATTTTCATATGTACTGAATCTGAAAATAGTCGTCGTTCTCAAGTCGTCGCGTTCCGTTGTCCTCAGGCGATTTTCATTAAATGAGGTACCTTTGGGGTTATTTAAATTTATTTCCGATTATTTGCCTTATTTTGAAAGGATAAATATATTTTTCAATATCATAGCAAAAAAAGTTTGAATTCATTTATAAGGATTGATCGAAATTATTTGTTCGGTTCATGAAGAAATAACCTCAATCAGATTGATTGTTGCTTAAAAATATATGAGACAGGCAACCTGTTTGAAGGACGAAGTCCTAAAATTTCAACAATACGATGATTCGTACACGTTATTATCTTTTATTTTGAATGAATTTTGTAGCCGATTTGCTATGGCTGTTCCGTTCATTTTACCTATGCCGCTCTTTTTTTTATTAGAATTTTATTTCAAGTTTATTTCAATTTTGCATACAGTAAATAATTAAAGAATTGGGAATTTTTTATTGAAATATATTTCTTTTGCGTTTCTAAATATCAATTGATCTATTTTTTTAAACTTCCGGTGAACAGATATTTGGCTATCAATATAGAAAGGAAGAAAAATCGGACAGCATACCATTAAAAGGAATTCGTCCTTTATTAACATTTATTCAGCGATGTTCAGGTTAGGGATATGGTGTTTAACGCCACTTTGAACAATATTTGAGCTATAAAGTGCCGGCAGTTTTATTGCTGGAGGAAACCAGAGAAAACCACAGATTACATAATGTTGTTTCGAGCACACCTCACCATGATCGGGATCGAACCAGCAATTTCCATTATGAGGACAAGGTTTTCAAACAATGGACATTGTAAGTACAAAATAACTACGGACTGAAGTTAAGACTGCAATAGGGAAAAAGATGATAATTATTAGTTATAAGATTGAAAATGGTTACCTTGCATAAAAGGAGGGGACTTTAGCGACCACCAACGATACCTTCTAACAAACTGTAGTTCATTACTTTAATTATTCTCTTTTCTAATTAATTGACAGATTTCTGATGGTTCAGAATATCAAATGCAATACAAGTTTAAAGATAAGGGTATTCAGTAAATCATGAAGGACAGACAATACAACAGCCCAAAGAAAAAGGACAAAAGGACAAACAATACAACTGCCCAAAGAAAAAGGACAAAAGGACAAACAATACAACAGCCCAAAGAAAAAGGACAAAAGGACAAACAATACAACAGCCCAAAGAAAAAGGACAAAAGGACAAACAATACAACAGTCCAAAGAAAAAGGACAAAAGGACAAACAATACAACAGCCCAAAGAAAAAGGATAACATGACAAACAATACAACAGCCCAAAGAAAAAGGACAAAAGGACAAACAATACAACAGCCCAAAGAAAAAGGACAAAAGGACAAACAATGCAACAGCCCAAAGAAAAACGATAACATGACAAACAATACAACAGCCCAAAGAAAAAGGACAAAAGGACAAACAATACAACAGCCCAAAGAAAAAGGACAAAAGGACAGACAATGCAAAAGCCCAAAGAAAAAGGACAAAAGGTCACAAAATACAACAGCCCAAAGAAAAAAGGACAAAAGGACAAACAATACAACAGTCCGAAGAAAAAGGACAAAAGGACAAACAATACAACAGCCCAAAGAAAAAGGACAAAAGGACAAACAATACAACAGCCCAAAGAAAAAGGACAAAATGACAAACAATACAACAGCCCAAAGAAAAAGGACAAAAGGACAAACAATACAACAGCCCAAAGAAAAAGGAAAAAATGACAAATAATACAAAAGCCCAAAGAAAAATGACAAAGGGACAAACAATACAACAGCCCAAAGAAAAAGGACAAAATGACAAACAATACAACAGCCCAAAGAAAAAGGACAAAAGGACAAACAATGCAACAGCCCAAAGAAAAAGGACAAAAGGACAAACAATACAACAGCCCAAAGAAAAAAGACAAAAGGACAGACAATGCAAAAGCCCAAAGAAAAAGTACAAAAGGACAAACAATGCAACAGACCAAAGAAAAAGGACAAAAGGACAAACAATACAACAGCCCAAAGAAAAAGGACAAAAGGACAGACAATGCAAAAGCCCAAAGAAAAAGGACAAAAGGTCAAAAAATACAACAGCCCAAAGAAAAAGGACAAAAGGACAAACAATAGAACAGCCAAAGAAAAAGGAAAAAATGACAAATAATACAAAAGCCGAAAGAAAAAGGACAAAGGGACAAACAATACAACAGCCCAAGGAAAAAGGACAAAATGACAAACAATACAACAGCCCAAAGAAAAAGGACAAAAGGACAAACAATACAACAGCACAAAGAAAAAGGACAAAAAGACAAACAATACAACAGCCCAAAGAAAAAGGACAAAAGGACCGACAATACAACAGCCCAAAGAAAAAGGACAAAAGGACAAACAATACAACAGCCCAAAGCAAAAGGACAAAAGGACAAACAATACAACAGCCCAAAGAAAAAGGACAAAAGGACAAACAATACAACAGCCCAAATAAAAAGGACAAAAGGACAATCAATACGACAGCCCAAATAAAAAGGACAAAAGGAGAAACAATACAACAGCCCAAAGAAAAAGGACAAAAGGACAAACAATACAACAGTCCAAAGAAAAAGGACAAAAGGACAAACAATACAACAGCCTAAAGAAAAAGGACAAAAGGACAAACAATGCAACAGCCCAAAGAAAAAGGAGAAAAGAACAAACAATACAACAACCCAAATAAAAAGGACAAAGGTACAAACAATACAACAGTCCAAAGAACAATGAAAAAAGGACAAACAATGCAACAGCCCAAAGAAAAACGATAACATGACAAACAATACAACAGCCCAAAGAAAAAGGACAAAAGGACAAACAATACAACAGCCCAAAGAAAAAGGACAAAAGGACAGACAATGCAAAAGCCCAAAGAAAAAGGACAAAAGGTCACAAAATACAACAGCCCAAAGAAAAAAGGACAAAAGGACAAACAATACAACAGTCCGAAGAAAAAGGACAAAAGGACAAACAATACAACAGCCCAAAGAAAAAGGACAAAAGGACAAACAATACAACAGCCCAAAGAAAAAGGACAAAATGACAAACAATACAACAGCCCAAAGAAAAAGGACAAAAGGACAAACAATACAACAGCCCAAAGAAAAAGGAAAAAATGACAAATAATACAAAAGCCCAAAGAAAAATGACAAAGGGACAAACAATACAACAGCCCAAAGAAAAAGGACAAAATGACAAACAATACAACAGCCCAAAGAAAAAGGACAAAAGGACAAACAATGCAACAGCCCAAAGAAAAAGGACAAAAGGACAAACAATACAACAGCCCAAAGAAAAAAGACAAAAGGACAGACAATGCAAAAGCCCAAAGAAAAAGTACAAAAGGACAAACAATGCAACAGACCAAAGAAAAAGGACAAAAGGACAAACAATACAACAGCCCAAAGAAAAAGGACAAAAGGACAGACAATGCAAAAGCCCAAAGAAAAAGGACAAAAGGTCAAAAAATACAACAGCCCAAAGAAAAAGGACAAAAGGACAAACAATAGAACAGCCAAAGAAAAAGGAAAAAATGACAAATAATACAAAAGCCGAAAGAAAAAGGACAAAGGGACAAACAATACAACAGCCCAAGGAAAAAGGACAAAATGACAAACAATACAACAGCCCAAAGAAAAAGGACAAAAGGACAAACAATACAACAGCACAAAGAAAAAGGACAAAAAGACAAACAATACAACAGCCCAAAGAAAAAGGACAAAAGGACCGACAATACAACAGCCCAAAGAAAAAGGACAAAAGGACAAACAATACAACAGCCCAAAGCAAAAGGACAAAAGGACAAACAATACAACAGCCCAAAGAAAAAGGACAAAAGGACAAACAATACAACAGCCCAAATAAAAAGGACAAAAGGACAATCAATACGACAGCCCAAATAAAAAGGACAAAAGGAGAAACAATACAACAGCCCAAAGAAAAAGGACAAAAGGACAAACAATACAACAGTCCAAAGAAAAAGGACAAAAGGACAAACAATACAACAGCCTAAAGAAAAAGGACAAAAGGACAAACAATGCAACAGCCCAAAGAAAAAGGAGAAAAGAACAAACAATACAACAACCCAAATAAAAAGGACAAAGGTACAAACAATACAACAGTCCAAAGAACAATGAAAAAAGGACAAACAATGCAACAGCCCAAAGAAAAACGATAACATGACAAACAATACAACAGCCCAAAGAAAAAGGACAAAAGGACAAACAATACAACAGCCCAAAGAAAAAGGACAAAAGGACAGACAATGCAAAAGCCCAAAGAAAAAGGACAAAAGGTCACAAAATACAACAGCCCAAAGAAAAAAGGACAAAAGGACAAACAATACAACAGTCCGAAGAAAAAGGACAAAAGGACAAACAATACAACAGCCCAAAGAAAAAGGACAAAAGGACAAACAATACAACAGCCCAAAGAAAAAGGACAAAATGACAAACAATACAACAGCCCAAAGAAAAAGGACAAAAGGACAAACAATACAACAGCCCAAAGAAAAAGGAAAAAATGACAAATAATACAAAAGCCCAAAGAAAAAGGACAAAGGGACAAACAATACAACAGCCCAAAGAAAAAGGACAAAATGACAAACAATACAACAGCCCAAAGAAAAAGGACAAAAGGACAAACAATGCAACAGCCCAAAGAAAAAGGACAAAAGGACAAACAATACAACAGCCCAAAGAAAAAGGACAAAAGGACAGACAATGCAAAAGCCCAAAGAAAAAGGACAAAAGGTCAAAAAATACAACAGCCCAAAGAAAAAGGACAAAAGGACAAACAATAGAACAGCCAAAGAAAAAGGAAAAAATGACAAATAATACAAAAGCCGAAAGAAAAAGGACAAAGGGACAAACAATACAACAGCCCAAGGAAAAAGGACAAAATGACAAACAATACAACAGCCCAAAGAAAAAGGACAAAAGGACAAACAATACAACAGCACAAAGAAAAAGGACAAAAAGACAAACAATACAACAGCCCAAAGAAAAAGGACAAAAGGACCGACAATACAACAGCCCAAAGAAAAAGGACAAAAGGACAAACAATACAACAGCCCAAAGCAAAAGGACAAAAGGACAAACAATACAACAGCCCAAAGAAAAAGGACAAAAGGACAAACAATACAACAGCCCAAATAAAAAGGACAAAAGGACAATCAATACGACAGCCCAAATAAAAAGGACAAAAGGAGAAACAATACAACAGCCCAAAGAAAAAGGACAAAAGGACAAACAATACAACAGTCCAAAGAAAAAGGACAAAAGGACAAACAATACAACAGCCTAAAGAAAAAGGACAAAAGGACAAACAATGCAACAGCCCAAAGAAAAAGGAGAAAAGAACAAACAATACAACAACCCAAATAAAAAGGACAAAGGTACAAACAATACAACAGTCCAAAGAACAATGAAAAAAGGACAAACAATACAACAGTCCAAAGAAAAAGGACAAAAGGACAAACAATACAACAGTCCAACGAAAAAGGACAAAAAGACAAACAATACAACAGCCCAAAGAAAAAGGACAAAAGGACAAACAATACAACAACCCAAAGAAAAAGGACAAAAGGTCAAACAGTACAACAGCCCAAAGAAAAAGGACAAAAGGACAAACAATACAACAGTCCAAAGAAAAAGGACAAAAGGACAAACAATACAACAGCCTAAAGAAAAAGGACAAAAGGACAAACAATGCAACAGCCCAAAGAAAAAGGAGAAAAGAACAAACAATACAACAACCCAAATAAAAAGGACAAAGGTACAAACAATACAACAGTCCAAAGAACAATGAAAAAAGGACAAACAATACAACAGTCCAAAGAAAAAGGACAAAAGGACAAACAATACAACAGTCCAACGAAAAAGGACAAAAAGACAAACAATACAACAGCCCAAAGAAAAAGGACAAAAGGACAAACAATACAACAACCCAAAGAAAAAGGACAAAAGGTCAAACAGTACAACAGCCCAAAGAAAAAGGACAAAAGGACAAACAATACAACAGTCCAAAGAAAAAGGACAAAAGGACAAACAATACAACAGCCCAAATAAAAAGGACAAATGTACAAACAATACAACAGCACAAAGAAAAAGGACAAAAGTACAAACAATACAACAGCACCAATAAAAAGGACAAAAGGACAAACAATACAACAGCCCAAAGCAAAAGGACAAAAGGACAAACAATACAACAGCCCTAAGAAAAAGGACACAAGGACAAACAATACAACAGCCCAAAGAAAAAGGACAAAAGGAGAAACAATACAACAGCCCAAAGAAAAAGGAGAAAAGGACAAACAATACAACAGCCTAAAGAAAAAGGACAAAAGGACAAACAATACAAGAGCCCAAAGCAAAAGGACAAAAGGACAAACAATACAACAGCCCAAAGAAAAAGGTCAGAAGGACAAACAATACAACAGCCCAAAGAAAAAGGACACAAGGACAAACAATACAACAGCCCAAAGAAAAAGGACAAAAGGACAAACAATACAACAGTCCAAAGAAAAAGGACAAAAGGACAAACAATACAACAGCCCAAAGAAAAAGGACAAAAGGACAAACAATGAGTACAAAGCACACAGAAAATTAAAGATTGAGTAACATATACTCAAATAGATTATACAACAAGACGGTTATTATCTTATATCAGAAAATACGACCTTTCTAAGAAGCGTTTGAAGATACCAAAGGGGTAATCAGAATCCGTAAATCAAGGAAGAACAGACAACACAATGGCCAAACGAAAAAGTACAAAAGGACAAGCAACGATCTATAAATAATACACATAAAACTAAAGATTGAGTAGCATGAACCCCACTAAAAACCGGGGATGAACACAGGTGCTCCGGAAGGGTAGGCAGTTCCTGCTCCACTATTGGCCCCCGTCGTGTTAATCTAGTTACAAACTCGGTGCACTTTTCACCTTAATATTGTACAGAACAAACGTTACGTACAAAGATAACAAACAACTACAAATGTATTATTTTAATAAAATAAATTCACAATACATGTATTACAATTCCTCTCATTGTTGACGAACAATTCTAACTTGTTTAGATTTCCATCAAATATGGATGTCAGTTTGCAATTATCACCTAAGGGATCGTCGCACATTGTCGCAGTTTTTTTCAAACGAAGTTAGTTTCGTTTGGTAGTTGGGTGGTTTTGAGCTCTCTCGTTTGGAAAAAAACCAAAATCGCACATTGAGATTTGTCAATAAATCTTTAAAAATGCACTTAAAAAACGGCATAAAATTGAATGGAACATCGTTTTAATATCTTTCGAGTCGGTATATTGTACGATTGTACTGTTTCTTTAGTACTGAATAAGTAATGGGTGTATATGTACACAGCTCTGGTTTCCTGTTTGCGGTACATCTACGCATCGAAAAACAACGGTCTTCTTTTGCAAATTAAAAAAATAATGTTTTCGATTCTTGGAATGTTTTAAAAATACTGTTGTCAAATTTATAATAATACTATAATGTATTAAGCAAGCTTTGACCAAAGAGAGTAAACAACAGATACCACGATGCTTATGGCGGGTTTTTGTTCTTGTGTGCGTTGCAGAAATAGGCTTTCGGTAGTTTGTGATTGTATTGATTGCTTTCGCTATTCTGTTATTGTATTGATTAAGTATTAAACATGGCAGCGCCCAATCTCTACCCAATCGTAACTACTCGGCCATTCTCGCTACCCTGCAAATAACCTCGTACGTACATAGTAGAAAATCTTCTTAAATTGTTTGCCGGAAGTTAAGTTAAGTTAAGCCGCACAAAAATATAGTCCACGAAAATCCAATATGGAATACATACTAAGTAAAATCTAATCATGCAAAACTAATAAAAATTTTAATTGAAATATAGAAAATTGCTTAAAATATGACTTTATCAAACTTTCATGTAACTGACATGTGAAAAGTAGTGCGATTCATACGCCTAATGCATACGAGGTTATTTGCAGGGTAGCGAGAATGGCCGAGTAGTTACGATTGATCTCTACCCAGAGTTGTCGGTCCTACACTCTCCAATCTCTGTCAACGTCTAAAAAGTAGTCTACTTTCTATAAAATATTACCAGTGTAATGTTCAGCAACTATAGAAGCTATTACAACAAGGAACCAGAACAGCGCTGTATGACTGATCACCGTATAAAAAATAATTTCTTATCTTCGTTTGAAAATAAACAAAGAAGTTTCTCAAATATTAGTTATATGGTGTTCTTTACATATTTTACAATATATGGGGTCATTATAACCGGTTTATATCAATTACCCTTTAATAAACGGATTTTGACAAGATTCTCGGTTTTTAGGCGTTGACAGAGATTGGATAGAATGTAAGGACATACAACTCTGGGTAGAGATTGGGCAGCGCCCTGTAAAACACGTCTTGTGCAGACAACACTATTTGGTAGCGGGACACACGAAAAGAAGATGTCCTCAAAAATACACATTCATTATGGTTCACATGTATAGAAAGGGCTTTAATTGAATTTCTTGATATACAAGATGCATACACTGCTCCATAAATAATAAATAAGTGGTTCGGGCCAAATGAAACTAACTTCATTTGAAAAAAACTGTCACATTTTGCGACGTTCCCTAACTACAACAATTTGTACTGGTAACGATCCTAATCTTGTGTATGCATGCATTGATGACATCTGTCATCTACGTCAACTATTGTTTTTAATCGACAACAAATTGATTTTATAGCACCAATCGTCATAGGCCAATTGTGTAGCCGTCTGGAAAATGGGGAAATAATTCATTTCTCACCTCATTATTTTTTTTACAAGCGCCATGATAATTTGTGACGATTTCACTACCATATATGGACATCTACAGTTTTATTACAGTAATACACCTGGTCATCAATGATGTAATAACGAGAAATGTATGCTGTCGTCTGCGAAATGGGGCCCTAATCTATTTCTCGTCTAATTCATTTTATCCACTAACAATGTTAAATTGCGACGATTTCATCATTTCTATATATAGACATCCACAGTGTAATTAATACACGTGGTCATTATTGATGTAATTACCATAAAATATATTAACAACATACATTGCATAAAAAGTTAATATATAAATAAAATGCTGAAGTGTTTGTTTTTCCACTACCCAGTCTGTGCATGGTTCCCTATCTATATCTATGATGAGTCTATGAAAGATATGACACAAATGCCTGGTTCCCTTGATATTTCTAAGATCATCACTGTATACCATTAAATTTACACGTGCTATATGATCCTTTCGATATCACGTTCTGTACACGTGCTATATGATCCTTATCGATATCACGTTCATAATATTAATTCCGAAAGGTTCATTATGATCAATACTTTTATGCTATAAAACCCTCTATACTTAATAATTAGATGCTTTTTTATCCCAATTACTTGGCTCCACATCGCTTTCTTGTCAAACGTTCAAAAGAATCCAGTCAATTTGGCAAATATGTGCGACTTTACCAACTGCTAATACAATAATTGTCTGATTCCCAGATAGACCAACACTTTAGATACCTATCACAGTTAGCACGAACTAAATAAATCATTATGTCTCTTCAGAAACATCATATGACATTTTATCTGACGCAAAAACCTTGCCATAGTCAAGTCTTGTTGAAATGTAAAACGGAGTGAGAATGTGATCGTTGTTCTTGTTGTTGAGCTTCAATTTCATTTTTCACACAACATTTAAATGGTTTGTATAACCCCGCTGAACACCTCTCTGGCCATAGCACTAACAACAAGCCAGTCAATGTTAAACTCAGAGCTGCTATTTCCATACCATTTAATGTTAAATTTTTAAGCACATAATCTGAAACTGTAATAGGTAATATATAAGCTACAACAAATACAATATATCCCAAATACATCATCAAAGACATGAAAAACCGCAACATAGCTGATTTTGGCTATCCTCTGTATGGTCTTTGCATTTATCGCTCCTAAACACTTTTAAATTATTTGACTTTCTAATCTTTCGATATTGAGCGTACATGATGAAGGTTATTCCAGAAACGCGTCATGTTCACTAAATTTTATATCTGCATTGTTATACATTGCACAATCACTGACTTGAGTCTGAGTCGTGATACCAACTCTATTAATTGTGGATTCCAGACAACTACACAAGACTGAAAACTACACTGGTCTGTTTGTTATAACTCTCCGGGATTTCATTGTCTAAATAAGTCAAGTAGTCACTATTTAGCTGCAACCCTTTTCAATTTTAGAACACCATGTGCCATAACCCAACGGAACTATTTTCAATATCAGGGCATCAGGGGAGACAATTTAATTCAAATCCTTCTAACATACCAGTTTATTATATTAAATTTGTTCTACAAATCTTAGCAAATTGGAAAAAACGACTTACTATGAGGAACACGACAGGTATCTTATAAGAAATAGGAACTGTTCACCCTTTGCTAGCACCCAGATTCACTCCCGGTAACACGACAGGTATAGGAACTGTTCACCCTTCGCTAGCACCTAGATTCACTCCCGGTAACACGACAGGTATAGGAACTGTTCATCCTTCGCTAGCACCTAGATTCACTCCCGGTAACACGACAGGTATAGGAACTGTTCATCCTTCACTAGCAGCTAGATTCACTCCCGGTAACATGACAGGTATAGGAACTGTTCACCCTTCGCTAGCACCTAGATTCACTCCCGGTAACATGACAGGTATAGGAACTGTTCACCCTTCACTAGCACCTAGATTCACTCCGGGTAACACGACAGGTATAGGAACTGTTCACCCTTCACTAGCACCTAGATTCACTCCCGGTAACATGACAGGTATAGGAACTGTTCACCCTTCGCTAGCACCTAGATTCACTCCCGGTAACATGACAGGTATATGAATTGTTCACCCTTCGCTAGCACCTAGATTCACTCCCGATAACACGACAGGTATAGGAACTGTTCACCCTTCACTAGCACTTAGATTCACTCCCGGTAACATGACAGGTATAGGAACTGTTCACCCTTCGCTAGCACCTAGATTCACTCCCGGTAACATGACAGGTATATGAATTGCTCACCCTTCGCTAGCACCTAGATTCACTCCCGGTAACACGACAGGTATAGGAACTGTTCACCCTTCACTAGCACCTAGATTCACTCCCGGTAACATGACAGATATAGGAACTGTTCATCCTTCACTAGCACCTAGATTCACTCCCGGTAACATGACAGATATAGGAACTGTTCATCCTTCACTAGCACCTAGATTCACTCCCGGTAACATGACAGGTATAGGAACTGTTCATCCTTCACTAGCACCTAGATTCACTCTCGGTAACACGACAGGTATAGGAACTGTTCACCCTTCACTAGCACCTAGATTCACTCCCGGTAACACGACAGGTATAGGAACTGTTCACCCTTCACTAGCACCTAGATTCACTCCCGGTTTTTTGGTGGTGTTCGTGTTGCTCCTCTTTGTTTTCTGTGTTGTGTATTTTGTATTTTTTTACTTCCTCCTGTGTTGTGTGTACCCGATTTTTCCTGTTTCCAAGATTGTCTTAAATGACTCTTCGATTTTCTCTAGTCTTTTTTTGATTAGCACAAATTTCTTTAGCATCAATTTGATAATATAAGCATTTCCATTCGTTCCGAGTCATGTTGCCAGTGGGTCTGGGTTGTCAATTCTTGATTCCCTTGTCGGTTTCTCTAACGGCCGACGACTAATTAAGTATAAAACACATACTTACTTGTACATATTGGGATACCTAAAGCCACTCCAAGTCCAAAAAATATTTTATATGTTAATCCACTTGTATATGTCATCAAAATATGGTATGCTGAAAATAACAAATGATAAAAAAGAAAGTATAAACAGTGATGATCAACAATTCCACCAATGTCAACAAAACTAACAATCACCTCTCACCTTAACTTACTGATCATATAAAACGCTACGAATATGACATTAGAAATCCTGGTCCTGAACATTTATTTGTTTTGTAACTTTATTTTTTGTTGCTTCCAACTATCAAGAACATATGATTACACACGGTTCCTCTAGTTGAGCAAGAACTTCTTACCCTTCTGGATCACTTGAGTTCACCCTCGGTTTTATTGTGTTGTCTGTTCTTCTTCGATAGACAGATTCTGATTGCCCCTTTGATATCTTCATACTCTTCTTGTTCTAAATTTAGTGTTTTGTGTAGTGCTTTATAGATCGTGGTTTGTCTTTTTGCCCTTTTGTCTATGACCATTTTATTGTCTGTCCGTCTGTTAATTACGCAATTTGATTTACCCCCACCCTTGAATTGTCTACAATATTTTCTATATTGCCATTCTCTGTACTGCCCAGAGCTCGGCCAGTTTATGTACTGTCCTCTAAGACTGCTCTTTTATGCATTGTCCCGTAACACTGCTGTTAATAGGTAGAACTTACATAGAAACAATGCTGTTGTTCCACACACTTTTCCCCATGGAATAATCGTTCCCGATATTCTCTCTGTATTGGTAAGAGCCAAAGCTAGGACTATAGGCCATAAGAACAAAGTGGAAAATAAACCTGTAGAATATAAAAGGAATAATTATTATTATTATTATTATTATTATTAGTAGTAGTAGTAGTTATTATTATTATTATTAGTAGTAGTAGTAGTAGTAGTAGTAGTAGTAGTAGTTATTATTAGTAGTAGTAGTAGTAGTAGTAGTAGTAGTAGTAGTAGTAGTAGTAGTAGTAGTAGTAGTAGTAGTAGTAGTAGTAGTAGTAGTAGTTATTATTATTATTATTAGTAGTAGTAGTAGTTATTATTATTATTATTATTATTATTAGTAGTAGTAGTAGTAGTAGTAGTAGTAGTAGTAGTAGTTATTATTATTATTATTATTATTATTATTATAATCTATATAAAATCGTGCTGTAGATATAACCACTGGATGTTTAACAATAGTAGCATGACGGATACCACTAGTGGAGCAGAAAGTGTTAGTCTTTGGGAACACCTTAGTGCACCTCCATTGGTTGAGGAGTTCTGTACCGCAATTCTTAGTTCTTTATGTAGTTTTTTTTTTTTATCATTGTTTGTCTTTTCCCCGTTTTCTTTTTCCTATTGTATTTGTCTTTCAATCCATTGTCGGCGTCGTATTGCCCATTAATCCATTTTCGGCGTCGTATTGCCCATTAATCCATTTTCGGCGTCGTATTGCCCATTAATCCATTTTCGGCATCGTAATGCCCATTTTCGGCGTCGTATTACCCATTAATCCATTTTCGGCGTCGTTTTGCCCATTAATCCAGTTTAGCGCCACTATTTCAAAATCTGCCAATTATCATATCTTACCTAAGACACTTAGAAATAAAGACAATTTACCAAACCCTGGTTGGCCTGCAAACTTCTTAAATAGAACCTGCAACGATAAAGAAACCTTTAATAAATTGGATCCGGTCTGAGAGATATCAAATTATCTAATACACTTAAATATAAAGGTACGTTATCAAGCCCTTGGTTGGCAGCAAACTTATTAAACAGAAAATGTAACGTAAAACTAAACGTTTATTAACGTAGATTCGGTGTGAGAAATATAACACTATCTATTACACTTAAACATAAAGGTATTGGTTGGCCAGCAAACTTCTTAAACAGAACCTTTAACGTAAACCTAAACGTTTAATAAATTGGATCCGGTCTAGGAGACATTAAATTTACAAATATCCCTAGGATATTAGCCATTAGATTTATAACTAACATATTGTTACCTAGGTTATTAGCCAATATCACGAAGTAAGAGGAAATGTCTGTTTTTATGGTAATTACATGATAAAGCAACAAGAGTACCTTAACTATTCCCCGTTACATTTAGTAGTTCGTTCGTTTGGTTTTCTTTAAACCAATTACAAATATAATTGAATATAAATCGTTTTTCAGCACTGTATTAGCATGTTAAAGTGAAAACCTGAAAGACTATAATTTTTCTTTTAACCAAAAAGCCACGATATAGCTGAATACTGCTAAATTTTGCGTTAAGCGCCAATCAATCAATCAATTTAACCAACATATAAGACTAGAACTGTGTATAATTAATGAGGTCATTCGTGAAAAATGTTCGTTTGTATGTTCCCGATCGAACCCTTATTTAACTCTCATTACTTTCTAGTGGCAGTCAAACTGTGTTGCCCTGGCTGAGCCATCCCTCTGTTATTTCTTTATTGTTTTTTATATATTGTTCAACTTGTTCCCGTCCGGAATATGCATGAAATAAGAGTCACTGGAGGGTAGGCAGCCAACAATCAACATAATCTTGCTTGAGGATGGTCTTGTATGAATTATATAATTTAAAAAGCATTTGGAAAGAACTTGCATGGCCGATTCATTTCACTTATAGGGGAGGTGGGCCTATTCATTTCACTAAGAGGGGGGGTGTGGATCCATAAAAGTAGTTCAATATTTGCCATTGTTTATATAAAGTTCCTACACGAAGTGAGCGATCATGTATGATTATGTGTTAGGTCCTACACCAAGTCAGGAAAGTGAGCGATTATCTATGATTATGTGCTAGGTTCTACACCAAGTCAGGAAAGTGAGCGATCATGTATGATTATGTGCTAGGTCCTACACCAAGTGAGGAAAGTGAGCGATCATGTATGATTATGTGTTAGGTCCTACACCAAGTGAGGAAAGTGAGCGATCATGTATGATTATGTGCTAGGTCCTACACCAAGTCAGGAAAGTGAGCGATCATGTATGATTGTGTTAGGTCCTACACCAAGTGAGGAAAGTGAGCGATCATGTATGATTATGTGCTAGGTCCTACACCCAGTCAGGAAAGTGAGCGATCATGTATGATTATGTGTTAGGTCCTACACCAAGTCAGGAAAGTGAGCGATCATGTATGATTATGTGCGAGGTCCTACACCAAGTCAGGAAAGTGAGCGATCATGCATGATTATGTGTTAGGTCCTACATCAAGCGAGGAAAGTGAGCGATCATGTATGATTATGTGCTAGGTCCTACAACAAGTCAGGAAAGTGAGCGATCATGTATGATTATGTGCTAGGTCCTACACCAAGTCAGGAAAGTGAGCGATCATGTATGATTATGTTAGGTCCTACACCAAGTCAGGAAAGAGAGCGACCATGTATGATTATATGCTAGGTCCTAGACCAAGTCAGGAAAGTGAGCGATCATGTATGATTATGTGCTAAGTTCTACACCAAGTCAGGAAAGTGAGCTAGCATGTATGATTATGTGTTAGGTCCTACACCAAGTCAGGAAATTGAGCGATCATGTATGATTATGTGTTAGGTCCTACACCAAGTCAGGAAAGTGAGCGATCATGTATGATTATGTGCTAGGTCCTACACCAAGTCAGGAAAGTGAGCGATCATGTATGATTATGTGCTAGGTCCTACACCAAGTCAGGAAAGTGAGCGATCATGCATGATTATGTGCTAGGTCCTACACCAAGTGAGGAAAGTGAGCGATCATGTATGATTATATGTTAGGTCCTACACCAAGTCAGGAAAGTGAGTGATCATGTATGATTATGTGTTAGATCCTACACCAAGTGAGGAAAGTGAGCGATCATGTATGATTATGTGTTAGTCCTACACCAAGTGAGGAAAGTGAGCGATCATGTATGATTATGTGTTAGGTCCTACATCAAGTGAGGAAAGTGAGCGATCATGTATGATTATGTGCTAGGTCCTACACCAAGTCAGGAAAGTGAGCGATCATGTATGATTGTGTTAGGTCCTACACCAAGTGAGGAAAGTGAGCGATCATGTATGATTATGTGTTAGGTCCTACACCAAGTCAGGAAAGTGAACGATCATGTATGATTATGTGTTAGGTCCTACACCAAGTGAGGAAAGTGAGCGATCATGTATGATTATGTGTTTGGTCCTACACCAAGTGAGGAAAGTGAGCGATCATGTATGATTATGTGCTAGGTCCTACACCAAGTCAGGAAAGTGAGCGATCATGTATGATTATGTGCGAGGTCCTACACCAAGTCAGGAAAGTGAGCGATCATGTATGATTATGTGTTTGGTCCTACACCAAGTGAGGAAAGTGAGCGATCATGTATGATTATGTGCTAGGTCCTACACCAAGTCAGGAAAGTGAGCGATCATGAATGATTATGTGCTAAGTCCCACACCAAGTGAGGAAAGTGAGCGATCATGTATGATTATGTGCGAGGTCCTACACCAAGTCAGGAAAGTGAGCGATCATGTATGATTATGTGTTTGGTCCTACACCAAGTCAGGAAAGTGAGCGATCATGTATGATTATGTGCTAGGTCCTACACCAAGTCAGGAAAGTGATCGATCATGTATGATTATGTGCTAGGTCCTACACCAAGTCAGGAAAGTGAGCGATCATGTATGATTATGTTAGGTCCTACACCAAGTCAGGAAAGTGAGCGACCATGTATGATTATATGCTAGGTCCTAGACCAAGTCAGGAAAGTGAGCGATCATGAATGATTATGTGCTAAGTCCCACACCAAGTCAGGAAAGTGAGTGATCATGTATGATTATGTGTTAGGTCCTACACCAAGTCAGGAAAGTGAGCGATCATGCATGATTATGTGTTAGGTCCTACACCAAGTCAGGAAAGTGAGCTAGCATGTATGATTATGTGTTAGGTCCTACACCAAGTGAGGAAAGTGAGCGATTATGTATGATTATGTGTTAGGTCCTACACCAAATCAGGAAAGTGAGCGATCATGTATGATTATGTGCTAGGTCCTACATCAAGTCAGGAAAGTGAGCTAGCATGTATGATTATGTGTTAGGTCCTACACCAAGTCAGGAAAGTGAGCTAGCATGTATGATTATGTGTTAGGTCCTACACCAAGTCAGGAAAGTGAGCGATCATGCATGATTATGTGTTAGGTCCTACACCAAATCAGGAAAGTGAGCGATCATGTATGATTATGTGCTAGGTCCTACACCAAGTCAGGAAAGTGAGCGATCATGCATGATTATGTGTTAGGTCCTACACCAAGTGAGGAAAGTGAGCGATCATGCATGATTATGTGTTAGGGTGCTTTCACTCTGTTTCTACTGTGTTTCTGTTAGATTTTAGAACTGTTCCGAGAGTATGGTATTTTTCGTTTTTCATTTTATTGAAATTTTATTGAAAATACCGGGTTTGTAACTAGATTAACACGACTGGTGCCTTTAGTGGAGCAGGAACTGCTTACCCCTCCGGAGCACCTGAGTTCACCTCTGGGTTTTAGCGGGATTCGTGTCACTCGATCTTTAGTTTTATATGTATGTTTTGTCGATCGTTGTTTGTCCTTTTGTACTTTTTCTTTTGGCCATTGTGTTGTCGGTTCTTCTTCGATATACGGATTCTGATTGCCCCTTTGGTATCTTCAAACTCTTCTTAGATCATCCTAGAAAAGTAAAGGTTCACATCAGAAACCCGACTAACAACTTTAGAAGTCGGTAGCTATATAGGTAGATAAACATTTTTGTTAATATCTGAAATAAACGTTTACTTTATTGAAAAATAAAACTGTCTAAAAATAGTAAAAATTTCTCTGAATTTGCTTAAGAAGAGTTTGAAGATACCAAAAAGGTAATGAGAATCAGTAAATCTGGCCAAAAGAAGAAGACCAAGCAACGCAATGGCCAAAAGAAGGACAAGCAACACAATGGCCAAAAGAAGGACAAGCAACACAATGGCCAAAAGAAGGACAAACAACACAATGGCCAAAAGAAGAAGGACAAGAAACACAATGGCCAAAAGAAGGACAAGAACACAATGGTCAAAAGAAGGACAAGCAACACAATGGTCAAAAGAAGAAGGACAAGCAACACAATGGCCACAAGAAGAAGGACAAGCAACACAATGGCCACAAGAAAAAGGACAAGAAACACAATGGCCAGAAGAAGAAGGACAAGCAACACAATGGTCAAAAGAAGGACAAGCAACACAATGGTCAAAAGAAGAAGGACAAGCAACACAATGGCAAAAAGAAGAAGGACAAGCAACACAAAGGCCAAAAGAAGAAGGACAAGAAACACAATGGCCAGAAGAAGAAGGACAAGCAACACAATGGCCACAAGAAAAAGGACAAGAAACACAATGGCCAGAAGAAGAAGGACAAGCAACACAATGGTCAAAAGAAGGACAAGCAACACAATGGTCAAAAGAAGAAGGACAAGCAACACAATGGCAAAAAGAAGAAGGACAAGCAACACAAAGGCCAAAAGAAGAAGGACAAGAAACACAATGGCCAGAAGAAGAAGGACAAGCAACACAATGGTCAAAAGAAAAAAGACAAGCAACACAATGGCCAAAAGAAGAAGGACAAGCAACACAATGGCCAAAAGAAAAAGGACAAGCAACACAATGGCCAAAAGAAGGACAAACAACACAATGGTCAAAAGAAGAAGGACAAGCAACACAATGGCCAGAAGAAGAAGGACAAGCAACACAATGGCCACAAGAAGAAGGACAAGCAACACAATGGCAAAAAGAAAAAGGACAAGCAACACATAGGTCAAACGAAGGACAAGCAACACAATGACCAAAAGAAACTAGAGGCTCAGCCCACTGAGCCTGTATCGCTCACCTGACAATAAAATGATACTGAAGCAAATTTCAAAGGGAGATAATCATTACCTAAAAAACAGCAGCCATCTTGAATGGAGGGTGGGGCTGTCGGACACAATTTTAAAAGGGACACACCCAGGGACCATCTATGCCAAGTTTGGCTCCATTTGGCCAAGCAGTTTCAGAGGAGAAGATTTTTTTAACATTAGCCAATCAGAAAAAAGAATTATTCTTGGCGCCCATGTTTATAGGCCAAATGGAACGAAATGGAGAAACTTTAAAGAGGACCTTACATAGATGCTTACTGCCAAGTTTGGTTCCATTTGGCCAAGTTGTTTCAGAGGAGAAGATTAAAATATGAAAAAGTTAACGGACGGACGACGGACGCCAAGTGATGACAATACCTCACATGGCCCTTTGGGTCAGGTGAGCTAAAAAATGATGAAAAAAGGGGAATAACTCCTAGACGGGTAATCAGATTTACTTCAAAATTGCAGGGCATGTAGATCTTGACAAGCTGAACATGTTTTCAGTTTACACTCAACATCTATCTCTTATAGTTTTTGAAATAAAGGATGAAAAGTATTAACATTTTTAAAATTTGATGAAAAAAGGGCAATAACTTCAAGATGGGTAATCAGATTTACTTTAAAATTGTAGGCTAGGTTGATCTTGACATGCTGAACATGTTTGCTGTTTAAACTTAACATCTATCTCTTATAGTTTTTGAAATAAAGGACAAAAGGTATTAACATTTTGAAAATTTGATGAAAAAAAGGGCAATAACTCCAAATTGGGTACTCAAATTAACTTCAAAATTACAGGGCAGGTAGATCTTAATATGCTGCACATGTTTGCAATTTAAACTTAACCTTTATCTCTAATAGTTTTTGAAATATCAGACAAAAATGTTTAAATTAAAAAAATAAAAAATGGCAATAACTCCTAGACGGGTATTCAGATTTACTTCAAAATTGCAGGGCATGTAGATCTTGACATGCTGCACATGTTTGCTGTTTAAACTTAACGTCTATCTCTTATAGTTTTTGAAATAAAAAACGAAAAGTATTAAAATTTTGACGAAAAAAGGGCAATAACTCCAAGATAGGTAATCAGATTTTCTTCAAAATTTCAGGGTAGTTAGATCTTCCTGTGCTGATCATTTTTACCCATGTCAGATTTCTGATATTATTAACGGTTTTTGAGTTGTTACCAAAAACGTGCAATTTTACCCTATGTTCTATTTTTAGTAACAGTGGCCATGTTTGTTGGCCGAATGGAATTAAATGAAGAAGTTTTATAGAGGATCTTACATAGATGCTTCCTGCCAAGTTTGGCTCCATTTGGCCAAGCAGTTTCAGAGGAGAAGATTTTTTTAACATTAGCCAATCAGAAACAAGAATTGCCCTTGGCGGCCATATTTGTTGGCGGAATGGGACGAAATGAAGAAACTTTATAGAGGACCTTATATAGATGCTTTCTGCCAAGTTTGGTTCCATTTGGTCCAGTTGTTTCAGAGGAGTAGATTAAAATATGAAAAGTTAACGGACGGACGACGGACGCCAAGTGATGGCAATACCTCACATGACCCTTTGGGTCAGGTGAGCTAAAAAGGACAAGCAACACAATGGCCAAAAGAAAAAGGACAAACAACACAATGGCCAAAAGAAGGAAAAGCAACACAATGGCCAAAAGAAAAAGGACAAGCAACGCAATGGCCAGAAGAAGAAGGACAAGAAACAAATGGCCAAAAGAAGTAGGACAAGCAACACAATAGCCAAAAGAAGGACAAGCAACACAATGGCCAAAAGAAAAAGAACAAGCAACACATTGGCCAAAAGAAGGACAAGCAACACAATGGCCAAAAGAAAAAGGACAAGCAACACAATGGTCAAAAGAAGAAAGCCAAGCAGCACAATGGCCAAAAGAAGAAGGACAAGCAACAAAATGGTCAAAAGAAGAAGGACAAGCAACACAATGGTCAAAAGAAGGACAAGCAACACAATGGGGTTCCAGATTCTCTTAAGGTCTAAGTATGTACCAAGTGTGGTCAAATCCATTGACGGATGTTGATTCTAGTGTTCACAAGGATATTACGCGGTAAAAATTTGACTCTTTGACCTTTGACCTTGAAAATTGATAGGTTTCCAGACTCTCATAAGGACTATGTATGTACCAAATTTGATCAAAATCCATTGAAGGATGTTGATTCTAGAGTGTTCACAAGGATGTTACACGGTACAAATTTGATCTGGTGACCTTGACCTATGACCTTGAAAATCGATAGGGTTAGAGACTCTCCTAAGGACTAAGTATGTACCAAGTGTGGTCAAAATCCATTGAAGGATGTTAATTCTAGAGTGTTCAGAAGGATGTTACACGGTAAAAAATTGACCTGGTGACCTTGACCTTTGACCTATGACCTTGAAAATCAATAGGGTTCCAGATTCTCTTAAGGACTAAATATGTATCAAGTTTGGTCAAAATCCATTGAAGGATGTTGATCCTAGAGTGTTCACAAGGATGTTACAGCAGGAGGGACGGACGGATGGACGGACGACGGACGCTTACCCATGACAAAAGCTCACATGGCCTATGGCCAGGTGAGCTAAAAATTGCTGAAAGTGACAAGGAACCATCGTGGTCATTATCATATGGTAGTTGAGAGTTACAACTACCTATTCAATAAGTGCCTATCACCACTAAAAGTGGGAGTTTGAATACTGGCGAGGTGTACTCAATACAACATTATGTTAATAAGTTTGTCAGTGACTTGCAGTAGGTCTGTGGTTTTCTCCAGTTTTCTCCACTAATAAAACTGACTGCCATGATATAACTGACATTGTTGAAAGGGGTATTATGGCGTTAAATTACAATAACCGCTGACCTGACCCTCAACAAGAAAAGTCAATGTATAAACAATTTGATTTTAATTTATAAATAAAATATATATTACCTTTCATTATTTCTACTTGATCTACTTGTTTTGAGAACCATAAATACATTTTTGTTCCTGTGAGATTTAAATGCTACAAAAAAACATGAAAATATGTTGATAATGCTAATTTACATGTATATTCATCAATAAAAAAAGGGCCATATAAGAGGTGTCTTGAGGGGGAAATTTTAGTTGTATTTTACTATTTCAGTGTATTTGAAATCTGGCCCGATAAGAGAGGTGGTCTCACATAAGAGAGGTGGACTCACATAAGAGAGGTGGTCTCACATAAGAGAGGTGGTCTCACATAAGAGAGGTGGTCTCACATAAGAGAGGTGATCTCTCATAAGAGAGGTGGTCTCACATAAGAGAGGTGGTCACATATAAGAGAGGTGGTCTCACATAAGAGAGGTGGTCTCATATAAGAGAGGTGGTCTCACATAAGAGAGGTGGTCACACATAAGAGAGGTGGTCTCACATAAGAGAGGTGGACTCACATAAGAGAGGTGGTCTCACATAAGAGAGGTGGTCTCACATAAGAGAGGTGGTCACACATAAGAGAGGTGGTCACACATAAGAGAGGTGGTCTCACATATGAGAGGTGGTCTCACATAAGAGAGGTGGTCTCACATAAGAGGTGGTCTCACATAAGAGAGGTGGTCTCACATAAGAGAGGTGGTCACACATAAGAGAGGTGGTCTCACATAAGAGGGACTACTGTACTGAGCTACTCTGATATTTTGAACTTTTTTTAACATTTGACTCTACTTTCCTTGTAAATAATGAGTCTTCTAAATCTATAGGAAAGTTATGTGCTTTCATTAAACAAAACTTTGAAGATTGGGGTACATTTCACTTGAGCTGAACATTTATTGTCCTTTACATGAAGAAACAAACAAAATGGTTATCTTCAATACATTTAGGTCTACATGTAAGAATCTATTAGTATTCTCTTGACTGCATTAGTAGTATAATGTTTATTATAAGTAATAGTGTGGTAGATCATGGGTTTCTAGCCTAGGTCAGGTTAAACCAAAGATTAGTTGGCTCACAATTAGAATAATGTGTTCGATTGATTGATATTTTATATTGATTTTTTTGTGCTTAACGCCACTTTCAGCAATATTTCAGCTATATCATGGCGACCCGTTTTAGTGGTGGAAGAAGTCGGAGTACCCGGAGAGAACAACCGACCATGGGCAAGCAACTGGTAAAAATTATTAGCACAATTTTAGCAAAGTTTTCCTCAGATTCCAATTGTAGACAGTAAACACTTTGAATGGGTTTGACAGGTTACAATCACAAATGAGAAATTACTGTACCTTATAATCAATTAATTACTGGGAAAAACATTATTGCTGTCTAAAAACATTAATTTGTGAATCTACCATATGTAACAAAGGGGCCCGGGTGGCTCAATGAGTTAGGTAGTTGGATTACCTAACAACTCATACAAGCCTATCACCAGTACAGCGTGGGTTCACGCCCGGCTTTGTAAATTACAAAAAGGGTGCACTTGACTTGCAGTCCCAAGTGATAAAGTTTACCAGTTGCTTGCCCATGGTCGGTGGTTCTCTCCGGGGCTCACAATTAGAATAATGTGTCTGAATGGAGCCACATGTCTACCTGTGGACTGCTGCACCAGTGAGCTAACACTATATAAATCCAACTAAGTGCATTGGTCTAGTACAACACAGATATCATCATCTCATCGAAATGTAGCTTGTTCTCGCCATGATATAGTTGAAAAATTGCTCAATTGGCATTGACACAATAATCACTGACTGTATTAGTCTTAAATGTAAAGGTTGGCATTTTACTCACATATGAAAAACACTTGCAAGACAGCATCAAGGGGAGGTTTGAGCACATAAAATAACCTTAACCCAGCGACATTTTATTCAAGTGCTTGTACCAAGACAAGAAAGTGAACGGTCATGTATATGTGTGTTACAGGTATCAATTTTATCTCTGTTTCTACGATTTCTGTATAAAAATTTGAGGAATGAAATGACAGTGTGGTATTTTTTGTTTTTCATTTCATTCTTGTACAATCTCTACTACATTTCATTCTTGTACAATCTCTACTACATTTTATTCTTGTACAATCTCTACTACATTTTATTCTTGTACAATCTCTACTACATTTTATTCTTGTACAATCTCTACTACATTTCATTCTTGTACAATCTCTACTACATTTCATTCTTGTACAATCTCTACTACATTTTATTCTTGTACAATCTCTACTACATTTTATTCTTGTACAATCTCTACTACATTTCATCTTGTACAATCTCTACTACATTTCATTCTTGTACAATCTCTACTACATTTCATTCTTGTACAATCTCTACTACATTTCATTCTTGTACAATCTCTACTACATTTTATTCTTGTACAATCTCTACTACATTTTATTCTTGTACAATCTCTACTACATTTTATTCTTGTACAATCTCTACTACATTTTATTCTTGTACAATTTCTACTACATTTTATTCTTGTACAATCTCTACTACATTTCATTCTTGTACAATCTCTACTACATTTACCCTTTTTTTATATTTAAGTCTTCGCTGTATTCCCAGAGACTTTTTAAATCTTGACCAAATTCCACCAGATTCATCTTCTTTAGTCTGAGTGTGAACAGTCTGAAATACGATCAAAACAAAGTATCCAAGTGAATCTGGTATATTTTGTACTTTAAGACATTTACTTTAAAATTTTGACTATACAATATGTTGTTACCATAGTTATTGGTCTATTCAAATCTATATTTAAGACAATACAGAGAGGCTGTCATGATCGTATAGTAGTTGGATTTACAATTACCTGTGCAATCAGTGGCTATCACCACTAAAGTTGTGAGTTTGAATCCCGCTCATGGGGAAGTGTACTCAATACAACTTGTTGTGTGGTAAATTCCCACTCATGGTGAGGTGTACTTGATACAGCTTTTTGTGTGGTAAATTTCCACTCATGGTGAGGTGTACTCGATACAACTTTTTGTGTGGTAAATTTCCACTCATGGTGAGGTGTACTCGATACAACTTTTTGTGTGGTAAATTTTCACTCGTGGTGAGGTGTACTTGATACAACTTCTTGTGTGGTAAATTCCCACTCATGGTGAGGTGTACTCGATACAACTTTTTGTGTGGTAAATTCCCACTCGTGGTGAGGTGTACTCGATACAACTTTTTGTGTGGTAAATTCCCACTCATGGTGAGGTGTACTCGATACAACTTTTTGTGTGGTAAATTCCCACTCATGGTGAGGTGTACTCGATACAACTTTTTGTGTAGTAAATTTCCACTCATGGTGAGGTGTACTCGATACAACTTTTTGTGTAGTAAATTCCCACTCATGGTGAGGTGTACTCGATACAACTTTTTGTGTGGTAAATTTCCACTCATGGTGAGGTGTACTCGATACAACTTTTTGTGTGGTAAATTCCCACTCATGGTGAGGTATACTCGATACAACTTTTTGTGTGGTAAATTCCCACTCATGGTGAGGTGTACTCGATACAACTTTTTGTGTAGTAAATTCCCACTCGTGGTGAGGTGTACTTGATACAACTTTTTGTGTGGTAAATTCCCACTCATGGTGAGGTGTACTCGATACAACTTTTTGTGTAGTAAATTCCCACTTGTGGTGAGGTGTACTTGATACAACTTCTTGTGTGGTAAATTCCCACTCATTGTGAGGTGTACTTGATACAACTTTTTGTGTGGTAAATTCCCACTCATGGTGAGGTGTACTCAATACAACTTTTTGTGTGGTAAATTCCCACTCATGGTGAGGTGTACTCGATACAACTTTTTGTGTAGTAAATTCCCACTCATTGTGAGGTGTACTCAATACAACTTTTTGTGTGGTAAATTCCCACTCATGGTGAGGTGTACTCGATACAACTTCTTGTGTGGTAAATTCCCACTCATGGTGAGGTGTACTCAATACAACTTTTTGTGTGGTAAATTCCCACTCATGGTGAGGTGTACTCGATACAACTTTTTGTGTGGTAAATTCCCACTCATGGTGAGGTGTACTCGATACAACTTTTTGTGTGGTAAATTCCCACTCATGGTGAGGTGTACTCGATACAACTTTTTGTGTGGTAAATTCCCACTCATGGTGAGGTGTACTCGATACAACTTTTTGTGTAGTAAATTTTCACTCATGGTGAGGTGTACTCGATACAACTTTTTGTGTAGTAAATTCCCACTCATGGTGAGGTGTACTCGATACAACTTTTTGTGTGGTAAATTCTCACTCATGGTGAGGTGTACTCGATACAACTTTTTGTGTGGTAAATTCCCACTCATGGTGAGGTGTACTCGATACAACTTTTTGTGTGGTAAATTCCCACTCATGGTGAGGTGTACTCGATACAACTTTTTGTGTAGTAAATTCCCACTCGTGGTGAGGTGTACTTGATACAACTTTTTGTGTGGTAAATTCCCACTCATGGTGAGGTGTACTCGATACAACTTTTTGTGTAGTAAATTCCCACGTGTGGTGAGGTGTACTTGATACAACTTCTTGTGTGGTAAATTCCCACTCATTGTGAGGTGTACTTGATACAACTTTTTGTGTGGTAAATTCCCACTCATGGTGAGGTGTACTCAATACAACTTTTTGTGTGGTAAATTCCCACTCATGGTGAGGTGTACTCGATACAACTTTTTGTGTAGTAAATTCCCACTCATTGTGAGGTGTACTCAATACAACTTTTTGTGTGGTAAATTTCCACTCATGGTGAGGTGTACTCGATACAACTTTTTGTGTGGTAAATTCCCACTCATTGTGAGGTGTACTCGATACAACTTTTTGTGTGGTAAATTCCCACTCATGGTGAGGTGTACTCAATACAACTTTTTGTGTGGTAAATTCCCACTCGTGGTGAGGTGAACTCGATACAACTTTTTGTGTGGTAAATTCCCACTCATGGTGAGGTGTACTCGATACAACTTTTTGTGTGGTAAATTCCCACTCATGGTGAGGTGTACTCGATACAACTTTTTGTGTAGTAAATTTCCACTCATGGTGAGGTGTACTCGATACAACTTTTTGTGTAGTAAATTCCCACTCATGGTGAGGTGTACTCGATACAACTTTTTGTGTGGTAAATTCCCACTCATGGTGAGGTGTACTCGATACAACTTTTTGTGTGGTAAATTCCCACTCATGGTGAGGTGTACTCGATACAACTTTTTGTGTGGTAAATTCCCACTCATGGTGAGGTGTACTCGATACAACTTTTTGTGTAGTAAATTCCCACTCGTGGTGAGATGTACTTGATACAACTTTTTGTGTGGTAAATTCCCACTCATGGTGAGGTGTACTCGATACAACTTTTTGTGTAGTAAATTCCCACTTGTGGTGAGGTGTACTTGATACAACTTCTTGTGTGGTAAATTCCCACTCATTGTGAGGTGTACTTGATACAACTTTTTGTTTGGTAAATTCCCACTCATGGTGAGGTGTACTCAATACAACTTTTTGTGTGGTAAATTCCCACTCATGGTGAGGTGTACTCGATACAACTTTTTGTGTGGTAAATTCCCACTCATGGTGAGGTGTACTCGATACAACTTTTTGTGTGGTAAATTCCCACTCATTGTGAGGTGTACTCAATACAACTTTTTGTGTGGTAAATTCCCACTCATGGTGAGGTGTACTCGATACAACTTCTTGTGTGGTAAATTCCCACTCATGGTGAGGTGTACTCGATACAACTTTTTGTGTGGTAAATTCCCACTCATGGTGAGGTGTACTCGATACAACTTTTTGTGTGGTAAATTCCCACTCATGGTGAGGTGTACTCGATACAACTTTTTGTGTAGTAAATTCCCACTCGTGGTGAGGTGTACTTGATACAACTTTTTGTGTGGTAAATTCCCACTCATGGTGAGGTGTACTCGATACAACTTTTTGTGTAGTAAATTCCCACTTGTGGTGAGGTGTACTTGATACAACTTCTTGTGTGGTAAATTCCCACTCATTGTGAGGTGTACTTGATACAACTTTTTGTTTGGTAAATTCCCACTCATGGTGAGGTGTACTCAATACAACTTTTTGTGTGGTAAATTCCCACTCATGGTGAGGTGTACTCGATACAACTTTTTGTGTGGTAAATTCCCACTCGTGGTGAGGTGTACTCGATACAACTTTTTGTGTGGTAAATTCCCACTCATGGTGAGGTGTACTCGATACAACTTTTTGTGTGGTAAATTCCCACTCATGGTGAGGTGTACTCGATACAACTTTTTGTGTAGTAAATTTCCACTCATGGTGAGGTGTACTCGATACAACTTTTTGTGTAGTAAATTCCCACTCATGGTGAGGTGTACTCGATACAACTTTTTGTGTGGTAAATTCCCACTCATGGTGAGGTGTACTCGATACAACTTTTTGTGTGGTAAATTCCCACTCATGGTGAGGTGTACTCGATACAACTTTTTGTGTGATAAATTCCCACTCATGGTGAGGTGTACTCGATACAACTTTTTGTGTAGTAAATTCCCACTCGTGGTGAGATGTACTTGATACAACTTTTTGTGTGGTAAATTCCCACTCATGGTGAGGTGTACTCGATACAACTTTTTGTGTAGTAAATTCCCACTTGTGGTGAGGTGTACTTGATACAACTTCTTGTGTGGTAAATTCCCACTCATTGTGAGGTGTACTTGATACAACTTTTTGTTTGGTAAATTCCCACTCATGGTGAGGTGTACTCAATACAACTTTTTGTGTGGTAAATTCCCACTCATGGTGAGGTGTACTCGATACAACTTTTTGTGTGGTAAATTCCCACTCATGGTGAGGTGTACTCGATACAACTTTTTGTGTGGTAAATTCCCACTCATTGTGAGGTGTACTCAATACAACTTTTTGTGTGGTAAATTCCCACTCATGGTGAGGTGTACTCGATACAACTTCTTGTGTGGTAAATTCCCACTCATGGTGAGGTGTACTCGATACAACTTTTTGTGTGGTAAATTCCCACTCATGGTGAGGTGTACTCGATACAACTTTTTGTGTGGTAAATTCCCACTCATGGTGAGGTGTACTCGATACAACTTTTTGTGTAGTAAATTCCCACTCGTGGTGAGGTGTACTTGATACAACTTTTTGTGTGGTAAATTCCCACTCATGGTGAGGTGTACTCGATACAACTTTTTGTGTAGTAAATTCCCACTTGTGGTGAGGTGTACTTGATACAACTTCTTGTGTGGTAAATTCCCACTCATTGTGAGGTGTACTTGATACAACTTTTTGTTTGGTAAATTCCCACTCATGGTGAGGTGTACTCAATACAACTTTTTGTGTGGTAAATTCCCACTCATGGTGAGGTGTACTCGATACAACTTTTTGTGTGGTAAATTCCCACTCATGGTGAGGTGTACTCGATACAACTTTTTGTGTGGTAAATTCCCACTCATTGTGAGGTGTACTCAATACAACTTTTTGTGTGGTAAATTCCCACTCATGGTGAGGTGTACTCAATACAACTTTTTGTGATAGCTTGGTAAAGTTATCAGGTACTTGTGCCAGGATCAATAAAACTGACCACCATGTTGTGAAATCATATAACTAGAATACTGTTAAAAGTGAAGATAAACATCCATTATCATTAATCTTCACTGAATCAAGTGGTTTGCTTGACTAATGAAAACTAATGAAAACTGATATCTAACATGAAATTAAATAATGTACATACAGAATATACAGGACATCTACACCAAGGACTTGTTATCTTCTGTTCTGACAATTCAAAGACACAGCGGTTCACTGGTATTATGGTTGTAGCAAACTGAAATAAATAAATCTCTTTATCATGTTCAAACCTTAACTAAATAACGCTGTGTTAAAAATTCAAAAGAAACAATCAATTAGTTTACCATCAACCATCAACCCTGCCAGCTGGCTGCCACATTTGTTTTGGGTGTCCCAAGCCATGACCTGGATTTTCAAATGCTGTGGTCTCTTTTATGCTCAACAATTTGAGGTGAGAGGTTTTGTTTTATTTATCTTAGTGGAATTGTTGACCATTGCTGTTGACCATTGCTGTTGAAACTTTCTTTTCATAAAATAATTCTAGAATTAATACATACATGTATATAAATACTTCATACTGCAAATGATCCTTAAGATATATATAGCAGGGGTTTCCGTGACCACTAAAATGGTGGGTTTGATTCATGAATGTGACAAGTTGTTCTAGATATACCTAAAATATATGATAAAGTTTGTCTGTGATTTGCAGACTGTCAGTCTGGAAACAGGTAGGGCAATAACCATAACCAAATGTTTAACAGAATTTTAAAACTGTAAACATACTATTTTCATTAGAATTGTCTGAAAAGTGGGAATAATTTTCCTAAAAATGTCAGTGTTTCATGTACAAAGAAATATTTCTTCTCAGTTAAAATTTGGATGCTTGTAATGTTTGAAACTGACTGGTGATTTTTTGTATGAAAATCAAACTAGATAACAGGACTTTAATTTCACAATTTTGATATGTCAAAATTTACCTATTTGATGGATTATAAACTGTTATTACATACAATTACAAATTCTAACATGACCTCCTTCTTTCGCTTTGTAGACATTGATGGTATAATCTCATTCGCACATGCACCGGTGAATGTGACTGATTTTTCCATTGGCAGCATAAATTGTGTGCAACATTTTCCGCAAAAGAAAATATAAATTACCATCTTCCAATCAAAGTATACTACCGTATTTGTACTTTTAGACATATCAGAATCGAAATGAATCATGGAAGTCAGAATGTGTTTTGAGTTTTAACATGGATTGGCGGATATTAGTAAATTTTATCCCTCACCTCTGGCTCGGGATAAAATACTATTCTGCCAATCCAAGCTAAAACTCCCAACACATTCTGGCTTCCATGATTTATTTCTTAAATAACTATAGAAATCCCCAAGAATAATACAAAATCACTTAGACAGATGATAAAATTATCATATATTGTTTAAGTGATTCGAGTCCTTCTTCTTCTTTCAATTTCCACACGCAGTCATCTTATTGACGATTATGTGCTGTGCATGCGTGGGGTCAAAAATTTATGATAACATTCAAATAAAGGTGATACAGTGGTGCAGTGTGGTTAAAACTATGTACAGATGACTGATAATTAGATGTGTTGTTGGAGAACAGATAGTGGTATCTGTTCTTTGAAGCTGTCATTGTTGTTGAGTTGTGAAGCAAAGAGGAGTAAATCCTAGTTTAATCTTTGCATGAAGAAAGTACTTGAATAATTCATTATTTCATTAGTTCCACAGCAAAGTCATCATTCATTCATTGCCTCATTTGTTTCGAAAACAACTCATTTCTTGTTTATTTTTACCTGTCTAGAGACCTTATTCTGTAAAGATGAGCACCTGATAGACAGGGTCACTATATTTTTTAAGGCAATCATTTGAAAACAATAATGTCACTAGAAACACTGTTTCATAAACTTTGTTGCATAAACTTGGAGTTATAGGAGCTCTTCTTTCTGGAGGTAAAAAAAAGACATGCTTACAACATTCCAAAAATATTGAAATAACCATATTTATCGAAGCCAAACAAAAATGAGTGTATGTCTTTGAGGTTTTAAGTTTTATTTATATATTAAATATTTGTCTTAGTTTTATAATAACGTTTAGATTTGTTATTTATATATGCGTTACTACCGGTGAAAATTTAGACTGGTTCCATCATCTTTACTTTTTATCACCCTTTTTATATTGCATCTGTATAGATAAAGATAAACGAACCAGTCTACTATATACTTTGACACTTTCAAGTTAATGCCCCTTTCGAGGTGGATAGGATATGTGCAAAGTTTAGTGCAAAGGTTCTATTTAGCTAAAATCTATTTACTAGGTTTATTTTTCATTGTTGCCTCTGACCATAATGCATTAACATATTTACTCACTATTTCTGAGTGTCTCTATCTAAAAGGTCCAAAGCCGGGAAAGCCAAAGCGGCAAAGGCGAGGGCAAAGACAAACTGACTAAAATTAAAAATAAAGGAACACAATTTAAAACTTCAATCAAGAAAATGTTTCTTTGATTGTCTTCTAATTACAAAAATTATTGTCAATCTTACCTGTTTCAATCACAGCCCTGAGGGACTTGTTAGGATTTTTTTTATCCCTCGACTACTTAAACTAGTGTAGTAAGAGTAGTCGAGGGATAAAAAAAATCGCAATAAGTCCCTGTGTTTCAACTGGACAATAATCTCGATGAGATTAGACTTCTTCTTTAGTACTTTATATGTACGAATCTAATTTCTGCAAATTGCTTGTTTGTATACTGTTTATTACATTTATGTATTAGAATGTTTATTGTTTTTTTGTATAACATAAATCACTGTAATGACTCTGCCCCTTGCTGGGACCTTGATTGGACAATAAAATCTTATCTTATCTTCCATTAAAGTGCAGGGCTGCAGCAACAGCATCTTCCAAAGACATTTTCTGTTTTGTATCTCTAGGCAGGAGATACAGAGCAGAAAATTTCTTCATAAGTCTAATCTAATGCTTACTTTTGACATTTTGTTTTAAAAAAAAATGGAGGTTTTTTTCACACAAAAGTGCCTCTTGCTCTTATGATTGTGATCTATTTTTGTACTAGTAGTTCTCCTCAAATATTGATACTGCTTACTTTTTTGTACTTGATGTTAATATTAATCTAAAAAAATTTATCTTATCCAAAATAAAAAAAAATGGCATAACTGATAAATGTCCCATAATATCACACGATCTGTGCCCAATAATCACCTGGGTATTGGTGATGCTTCCCAAATTGTTCATGTATAGTCACTATTCAATTTTTTTTAACTGTGCTCTTGATAATTTTCCTATTTTGTTTAATAATTCATATTCTCAATTATGAAAATTTGTCCTGATGTGTTTTGCCTATGAATTAGGACGTGCAGTTATTTACAATTTTAATTAATCCAATGTTTTTTCTTCTTCTGAAGATGAGTTTTGTTTCAGGACATTTCTGTTTGAATATAACATCAATTTGCCTAGATACGATAAAGATGAATTACTTTCTTCTTTTTTTTCAAAAGAATTTTCGGAATAATTTTGGAAATTGTTTATATTTGTAAGTACATGTAGCATACATGCCAACCCTACCAATTTACGCGGTAGTCTACCAAATTTTTAAGTCTTCTACCGCCTACCGATTTTGAAAAAAAAAGATGTAAAAAAATTTATCGTGAATTGTTCATATGTTGATTATTCTTGTAGATTTCTACGACGCATAAATGAGTACAAATCCAAATTATTTAGGCCCTTTCCGTAATCGTTTCCCTCTTAATTTGTACCGGAAACTTCCATTGGTCAATTCTTTATCATTAAATCAATCAGAAACGGTATTTGAAATAAAATTTTGAAGCACTACATTTCGAACTTATGATTCCTAAACATCAACAGATCAATGTCTGAATGAATATGTCCGAAACGCCAGAAAAAAAGAAGGCTCGTTTACGTTATGACAACGTACTTAAGACAGCATGGACTGATATGAGTTTCATTTCATTAAACATTCCCGAAAGGGAAATAAATTTGCATTTTGTGAATCTGCAGGACTGATTTTTCAATCAATCACCATTTTGCGTCCTTCTGAAAAATATTCCATTTTTTCATGGTTTTATCATACTATATTTAAAGTTTTGACTACACAGATTTTATATCCAAAATGCAGCAGAATGCACCATTTTGCGTCCTTCTGAAAAAAAAAATTTCGGATGGGGGGATAACCCCCCTACCGCTTTTAGTCTCTCGAGGGTTGGCATGTATGCATGTAGTGATCTAAAATGGTTTTAAACCATGATTATATCTCCTGCTTTGAAATTCAGGATACATCATGACTTGTTGATTTAGCAACTCTAAAGCAATAGTCCATTATGTGTCATTACAGTGAAACATGTCTAAAATGAAACATGTTCAGAATAAACAGGTGTTGAGTTTATACAAGTTAAATTAACAAAAATGATGTTTTGGATCTTTACTTAAAGTTAGATGAAAATAGGATTCTATTTTATTCAGGTCTCTGTTTAGACAGATTTCTCTATATTATCAAGTGGGTACCCTGATATTATATTTATCAGCTGTAAGGACAAAAGGGAAATTTGCATAATCGTGTTTTGATGTCTGTTACGATTTCCGCATAGAAACAATGTTGGGTTGAGTTCGTCTTTACCTCTAGTTGTTTGTAGGAGGGCTCATGTCTTATTTACGTTATTTGTGTTTGTTTGCGTATAGGGTGTCCAACACATATTGTGTTGTATTTTTTTCTTCGTCTTGTGTACCCTATGTTGCCAATTTCTCTGGATTGTCCTTTTCTGATTCCCCCTTCGTTATTCTCTAGCATTAATTTAACATACAGCTATCCAGCAATTAGAATAATATTAAATATAAATTATGCAATGTTCAGGTTAATTTTGTTTTCAGTGATTGGTTAAGATGGATGATATACATAGAACAAGTGAAGTTATACCTATTCTTGGTATGCCAACACATATTCTGAAGTATGGAGTAATAAATCACACAGCAGTATTGTTTTTACTAATACCAGGTATTTATTGTAGATTTACAGTACAGTCTGACAGGTAGCCGTCGTGGTCGTGATCGTATGGTAGTTGGATTCACAACTACCTATGCAATCAATGCCCATCACCACTAATGTTGCGAGTTCGAATCCCGCTCATACTCGATACAACTTTATGTGATAAAGTTTTTCAGTGACTTGCAACAGGTCAGTGGTTTTCTCCGGGTACACTGGTTTCCCCCACCAATAAAACTTACTACCAGGATATAGCTGAAATATTGTTGAAAGTGGCATTAAACACCATAACCCTAATCCCTGATATATTTTTTGTTCTGTTTACTTACTTTTTTTTATGCAAGTAGCGCTCTAAATACAAAAGAAATTTTGAATATATATTAAACAGAACAAAAGATATATACTTATCAGCCAGATGAGTGATATGTCTATCACAGCGATTTATAATGTACTGTACAATAACTGTAATCTGTTGCTTCTCAGTAGATTCAGTGAGTGAGTGATTGTTGTTTAATGCCAACTCAGCAATTTTTCAGCTATATCATGGCGAGAACAAGTTCATTTTCAAAGAAAATGATGATGAAGTCCGCTTTGTACTAGACCAACATGCTTAGTTGTATTTTGTTAGCTCACTGAAACAACAGTCCACAGATAAACATGTCACCCCACTCGGACACATTATCCTGATTACGAGCCAACCAGTCTTTGCTCTTTCTCCTTAATTCTGCATGCTTAGCAGAGAAGCAACAAATACCAATTTTATAGTCTTTGGTTTTACCCGATTGGGGCTCTAACCCACGATATACTGCACTCGAGGCAACCACGCTAACCATTACACCACTGATGCAGTTCGGTAGATATTAAATTTTGTATCCTCTTGCTGGAGTAGAATTATTGCCATCTACCAACATTTAATTGTTTGTTTTATGCTCTTTTAAGAGCATTAAGTCATTAAGAATTTGATTCTTTTTAAAAGAAACTATAATCAAACAATGATGGTTAACAATTCCACCAATATCAACTAAACAAACAATGATGGTCAACAATTCCACCAATATCAACAAAACAAACAATTATCTTTCTGAATTTGGACCACCATTAAACCCCTTTTCGCTATAATATTTTTTTTTAATTTATGGTCCATCAATAATTCAACAAGATGATCATTTTGCAAAAAACTGCATTAAAATTAGATGAAAAATAAGAATGTTCAAATTCTGGAATTCGGCTTTTGTTTACCTCGTAAGAGATAGAGGAAATCTGTTGACATCAGAAGCTCTCGTCACAATCAATTTAAAGACATAAACTGCATCAAAATTTAATGAAAATTCTATATACTTTACAAATATTTGAAATTTTGGCCCCTTTTAGACACCTTTACAAATAAAATACCAAAAATGGCACATCAATAACTCATTAAGATGATCATTTTGCAAAAAAAAAACTATTAAAATTCGATGAAAAATTAAGAAGTTAAAAATTGTTAATTTCTCCCATTTGGACCCCTTTTATGTAAAAAAAACCAAAACAGTAATGGTAACATAACAACTACATTTAAACTGCATTTATTTTTTACTTTTTAAAATCTTAATTAAGGATTGATCTCAAATTTTTTTCGGTTCATGAAGAAATAAACTCAAAAATGTGGTACACACTGGGTTACGCAAGAGTGTGTACCACATTTTTGAGTTTATTTTGAATGAACTAAACAAAAAATTGTGATCAATCCTTATAAATTAATTCCTAATTCATTTTTTTCTTGTCCTAAAAATATTTTGTTGGATAATAATTGCTTAAAAAGAATTAAAATTAAAAAATTTCCCAATTGAGACCCCAACATGTGACTTCCGGTTAAAAAATTTGTCTATAGAAAAAAACATATAAATTTTTTATCCAATCAAAATCTCTTAAACACATCAAATTAATTTATTAAAAGAATAAAAATAATTTTGAAAGTTTAAAGGGAAACTCTACAAAATAATCTATAATCTCAGATATTTTTAAATACCAGTAGCCCTTTTCACAAAAATTCTTATGATAAAAAATTGTCCTAAGTGTAAAACTAAGATTAAAAAGAGTTTCACAAAAATACTTACCATAATCTTAAGTGTAAAAATAGTCCTAACTTTACGTGTAAAACTCACAGGCACTTGAGTACACTCTGTGATTTTCGTTATTTTCATTAAAATTAAATATTTTCCCTTTTAGTGCCTCTATTCTAACCTTCTCTACGCTGAATCACCTAATTTTGACGTATTTTACACATTTTGATACAACCCATTTTTTCCACAGGCACTCGGGTACACTGATTTTCGTTATTTTCATTAAAATTAAATATTTTCCCTTTTAGTGCCTCTATTCTAACCTTCTCTACGCAGAATCACCTAATTTTGACGTATTTTATTTATAGAAAAAATGGGTTGTATAATGTGTTAAATACGTCAAAATTAGGTGATTCTGCGTTGAGAAGGTTAGAATAGAGGCACTAAAAGCCAGGGAAAATATTTAATTTTAATGAAAATAACGAAAATCACAGAGTGTACCCGAGTGCCTGTGGTAAAACTACCCTGTCGTAAGTGTAAAATTTTGAACGTAAGAGAAATATTTGTCTTATCTTTTCGTAAGTGAAAAAATAGAAAAAAAAGATGAACGATACATTGGCTAATCGGCTTGAAAATAAGAGAGCAATTCACCGTTAGCGCATTTTCTCTGAACGTATGACAAACCTCATTACACATATATGATAAATATTTTTGAAATAAATATGGTTTAATCACATGCGCTTGTGTAGAGTCAAAAATATGCTCGCTGGACCTAAAATAGTATTGTGTAGAGTCAAAAATATGCTCGCTGGACCTAAAATAGTATTGTTAGGTCCAGCGAGCATATGTTTGACTCTACACAAGAGCCTGTGGTTTAATACAAACAGACGTAGATACGATAACGTAACCCTCAGTCCGCTTTTTTTGCTCCAGTGAGGGTTACGATTCGGTCCCATTCAACGTAATGGAGCAAATTAAAATTTTCGTTCGGTGAATATTTCAACTTTCTTTTTGCATATGTGGTCATAACTTATTATTCCCTACACTTTTTAAGTAATGGTGATACGAAATAAGTGTTGCAATACCTGTTTCTACCTTCACAATCGATTTCGTATTCGAAAATTGTTTCTTGTCCGCCATGACACCTTACGTAGACTCTCGTGATGGGCGGAACCTATCCATATATGGATCTGAATGCCAAATATGGAAAACTGTTACTACTGGCAATCGATCCAAATAAGGATATCTCCAAAACGAGGCAAGTGCACGTGAAATAGCAACTTGTAAACAAAATGTCGGACAGAAAGAAGATTTCATGCATTCAAATTTTCAGATGGATGTAAGTCTACCTTGGATTGATGCAGCGTTTACTTAACACCTCAAGCTTTACCTAAATATATTTATCTTTCACCCCCGTTAATTTTTCCAACCACTTCAACGGAATTAGCACAAAAAACCGCCCGGTGTGAATCGCTCCGGGCGTAGATACGATAACGTAACCCTCGGTCCGCTTTTGCTCCCAGCGAGGGTTACGAATCGGTCCCATTCAACGTATGGGAGCAGCGCCCGGAGTGATTCACACCGGGCGGTTTTTTGTCCTAATTCCGTTGTAAGTGGTTGGAAACATTAATGGGGTTGAAAGATAAATATATTTAGGTAAACCTTGAGGTGTTAAGTAAACGCTGCATCAATCCATGGTAGACTTATATCCATCTGAAAATTTGAATGCATGAAATCTTCTTTCTGTCCGACATTTTGTTTACAAGTTGCTATTTCACTTGCCTCGTTTTGGAGATATCCTTATTTGGATCAATCGTAGTAAAACATTGTAGTAACAGTTTAGATCCATATATGGATAGGCTCCGCCCATCACGAGAGTATACGTAAGGTGCCATGGCGGACAAGAAACAATTTTCGAATACGAAATCGACCATGAAGGTAGAAACAGGTATTGTAACACTTATTTCGTATCACCATTACTTAAAAATTGTAGGGAATAATAAGTTATGACCAGATATGCAAAAAGAAAGTTGAAATATTCACGGAAAGAAAATTTTAATTTGCTCCCATACGTTGAATGGGACCGATTCGTAACCCTAACCAGGGGCGGATCCAGGATTTCAAGTTAGGGGGGCGCACTTAAAAAAATTGCACTGATCGGAGGGAGGCGCGAAAATTTTTGGGGTATTTCGTGTAAAAAAAATCACGATTTTACGCCAAAAAATCATATTTTTTCCAATTTTAGGGGGGCGCGCCCCCCCCCCCCCCCTGGATCCGCCCCTGCTAACTGGAGCACAAGCGGACTGAGGGTTACGTTATCGTATCTACTCCGGGCGCTGCTCCATTACGTTGAATGGGTCCGAATTGTAACCCTCGCTCGAGCAAAAGCGGACTGAGGGTTACGTTATCGTATCTAATCACGGCCCCCAATCGCTCTAAATCATATCCAAGTGATATGAATAAAAATTGTTTAGAGGAACTTCCGGATATGACGAGGAGGACCTAAGGCAGGATCATACAAAAAGGTAAGTGGAGTATTTTCTGCAAAACAGACCTTTTTCTAAAAATCAAAGAATGTCATTCGACCCTTTTATAATTTGTCTTTATCTACTGAAAGTTTCCTGGTCGTCTTTTACGCTAATTCGTCGGTAGAACTTTTCTCCCGCAAACATCCATTGGGTTCTGAGATTTTTTATTCAATCAACGATAGATTTCTCATATAAAACCACGCTTTCCTGTCATTTCTTTATCTGGATCGACTGAAAATCACCCCTAGTTTTTATCACACCCCTCCACAATAAACAGAATTACTCCTTTCCTGAAAAAAACGGCACATTATTGACATGATATGATTTAGATGTACTAACTGTGACTTGGAGGAACTTGATGTGCCTTGGAGGAACTCAAAATGTCTGTAATGATATCACTTTCTGCATATAATATAAAAAAAATCGTCAATCCTTCATCAAGAAAGCTTTTAAGATATAAGTATTATAACTATAAAATATAAATATTTCTGTATTTTAAAAGGACTTATCGGTAATGTTATGAGACGAATTTTACGTTTCCTGATTCAAGTTTATTTGTTTCTCCTCTAATTGTATAGTTATAGTAAGTAATATGGTAATTACGCGAAAACGATCACTTGCTAGGGTTTATAAACATATATATATATATATATACCCGGTCGTGTATTTTTTTTCTGTTTTTCGGTTCAGCATTTCTCTGACATTTTCAGAACATCATGTTAATCTACATTGATGTATATGATCTATAATAGGGTGTGGTATTTTCGGTTTAACTGAAAGAAGTGCCTGTACTGTTTTAATGATATTTAATATTTGCTTTTAATTGATTTAATTCTGTACTATATAAATCGTTTACTGGGTGGTGATTTTCGTTTCTTGGTCAGTGTCTTTGGTTTTATTCTAGACAATTTGGATCCTTTTAACCTCTTTCCTCTAAAGGAGCCCATTGAGTCGAACCCTACAAGAAATTATGATTTGTTATACAAATTTGTCTGCTCTTTCAGGGCGTCTTGATTGACAATAGAATAGTTGTTGTTGTTTTTGTTATACATACTTAGGCAAAAATAGACAATTGACCAATAGAAGAAAACGTTAAGAACGAAGAGATCCTTTTTCACTCTTACTTTTTCCGGAGAAAAATGAATTCTAATTTTGAATAATATTTTAATCCCACCATGGTCAAGGCCGAAAATGAATTGGTTTGTGTCCTTAGCATTAGTAGTAGGGAGTGTTCAGTTTTAGTCATCCTAAAAACCTGTGGCGTTGTGGCGTCCCCATATAAGGCCATAGACGCACCATTTTCCCATATAGGGGCATAACCCCCCCCCTTTTTGTTTCTGACGTCCATATATGGAGTTACCCTCGACGTTTCCTGGTCCTATTTGGTCGTGATGTGTAACCCCCCGTCGTCAGATGGCTCACACCGGTGTTCTGATGCGTCACTCCCGCACCTTGTCTGACCCTGTTCACAGGCACTAGACGTTGTGTCAATATGAATATAACATATGCAATGGGCAGAAAATAGTGTTCAATATATATGATAATAACAAGGCTTCCAATGCCAAAATCGGTCAAAATGTAAACAAAGCGGTTTATTTTTTTGCACGCTTTTTTCGTGTAAATCTCGTGGTATGCTTCGATTCCATACTACCTAAATATACTTCCGCCTTACTTTTTTCGGGAATTAATCCATCATCAGAGCGTCACAGAGAACCTTTTGTTGGATGCTGAAGTCTACTGACTCCCATGGGCGGAAAGAGCCATTGCAACTCCCGGGCTGAATAATTTGCATACGAAAATCAAATAAAATACTGATAAAAATATTATTAACGGTAAGTTGTGTTGTTGTTTTCCTCAATGCAAAAATATATGTGTTTGTTTTGTACAAAATGGCATTCCATTTTTAGCTCACATGACCCTTTTTTTATTGCCATCACTTGGCGTCCGTCGTCGTCCGTCGTACGTCGTAAACTTTTTCAAAAATCTTCTCCTCTGAAAGTACTAGACCAATGGAAGCCAAACTTGGTCTGAATCATCACTAGGGTGTCTAGTTTCAAAATTGTGTCCGGTGATGCCGTGCACCAACCAACATGGCCGCTGTTACTAAAAATAGAAGATATGGTAAAATTGCAGGTTTTGGGTAATAACTCAAAAACCGTTAATAATATCAAAAATAATCAGCACAGCAAGGTCTACCTACCCTGCAATTTTGAAGTAAATCTAATTACCCATCTTGGAGTTATTGCCCTTTTTTCATCAAATTTGTAAAATTTTGATACTTTTCGTCTTATATTTCAAAAACTATAAGAGATGAAGGTTAAGTTTAAATTGCAAAAATGTGCAGCATGTCAAGATCTACCCACCCTGCAATTTTGAGTCCCATTACCCATTTTGGAGTTATTTCCCTTTTTTCATCAAATTTTCAAAATGTTAATACTTTTTGTCCTTTATTTCAAAAACTATAAGAGACAGATGGTAAGTTGAAACTGCAAACATGTGCACCATGTTGAGATCTACCTACCCTGCAATTTTGAAGTAAATCCCGTTACCCATTTTGGAGTTATTGCCCTTTTTTCATCAAATTTTCTAAATTTTAATAGTTTTCGTTCTTTATTTCAAAATCTATAAGAGATAGATGTTAAGTTTAAACATCAAACATGTTCAATATGTCAAGATCTACCTACCCTGCAATTTTGAAGTAAATCCCAATACCCATCTTGAAGTTGTTGCCCCTTTTTCATCAAATTTGTAAAATTTTAATTCTTTTCGTCTTATATTTCAAAAACTATAAGAGATAAAGGTTAAGTTTAAATTGCAAAAATGTTCAGCATGTCAAGATCTACATACCGTGCAATTTGGAAGTAAATCTGATTACTCATCTTGGAGTTATTGCCCTAGTTATTGCCCTTTTTTCATCAAATTTGTAAAATTTTAATACTTTTCGTCTTATATTTCAAAAATTATAAGAGATAAAGGTTAAGATTAAATTGCAAAAAAAATTGTAGCATGTCAAGATCTACATACCCCGCAATTTTGAAGTAAATCCCATTACCCATTTTGGAGTTATTGCCCTTTTTTCATCAAAATGTTCTAGATTTTAATACTTTCATCTTATATCTCAAAAACTATTAGAGATAGAGGGAAAGTTTAAACTGCAAAAATGTTCAGCATGTCAAGATAATCAAAGGGAAGCAACTCTATTGCAAAATGTGAAGTAGCAAAAGCTAAATTTTGAGAATCATTGACATGTTTTTTTTTTTTTCAGCAATTTTGATAACTTACATTAAAGGGGGAACCCCTGCCCAAAAAAATTTTGGAGAAGAGGTCTGCAATGAGGAGGGCTACATTTGTTATTTTTTTACCGAAGTTATAAAGTTTTATTGACTGATGTTGTTATTATACCCAGGTGAGCTATGCGGGCTCCTGGGAGCCTCTAGTTTAATATTTAATTTGGAACGTCATCAAAGAAAGGATTCAACCCGGGACAGTTGCAAATGAACATCGCTGGGAAAAATCATGTCGACCAAACCGATAAAATTGTCTGACGAGTGCATTAAAACGATAAATATCACCGGGGTTTCTTTTTAATAACCTATATAAACAAAACAATGATAGATTTTTTATTTTCTTCCCAATGTAGAGGATGGAGGTTACCCAGTGTGTAGGTTTTATCACTGACCTTAAATAAGCCATTCATTCTATCGTTCTTACAGTAGCCGCTGGCAATATTCTATCCGACACATAGTTACACAAACAGATAGGTATTAAAAGAACGAAAATTCGAAATGAAAAATTGGGGAATATTGAGTAGGGGCGGACAGGGAGGAGTGATTTAAGGCGTCAACAATAACGAAAATTCTAATTCAATTTTTATTCACTATATATATTGTTGTTGTACACAAAATTTATTCGTAAACGTCTTTCAATTCGACATCGATCGTCTTTGGGTCTCGAGCGGAGAATTCATTCACGATATCTTCCAGACTAAAGTTCCTATATCTGTATTTGACGAAGTGAACGCAATATAGTCCACAGGTGTCGCCGTCCTCGCGTTGAACTCGAACTGTGTTGTACTTGTATTGCGGTCCGTTGGCGATCAGCACGTTTCTGAAGCGACGGTGATACGCTTCCGATGCTCGTCCGAAGGAATCGAAATATTCGGCGGGTCTTTTTGGGACCAGTGTGTCCCTTCTCGATCGCAAGAGTCCGTGTTGACGACGAAACTCTGGGCTCGGTTCTCTACTCGGTCGGGGAGTTGGTCGGCGCAACACACGGTCGCCGGCATATCTTTAAGGTAGCATTCTAGTTCGTAGCCGTAGGTGCCTTCTATCCCATCGTCTTCTCTCTTGCATCTCTTGGCGGGAGGTTCGTCAACGGGACATCCACGTACTTGGTGATCTTTCAAACCCCACGCGTGAGCGAGTACGCGTCCGCAGGGTCGACAGGCTAAGAGGTCCGAGTGTTCCTCTTGTTCTTCGTCCTCCACATCCTCCTCCTCCTCCACATCCCCCTCCTCCGCCTCTCCATCTTTCTCCTTGTCGATGCCTGTTCCCAATACGTCGCTGCGCAGACGTAAAGAATCGGGAGTCGTCGATTTCAAGTCCACTAAGAGGTAGCCGTAGGGTCTCTCCGTGGCTTCGTCGAACTTTTGTAATAAGAAATTCCTTCTCGAGGAATACATCTGTCTACCGAGTGTTGTGATGGGTTGTCGGTCGACGGGATTGTTGAAGAGTACTAGGTAATGACAGTTTCTCCTCTGGGTGGGGTCTTTTTCCGAAAAACAGGTTCTGGTTAAGCGTCACCACGGATAGGTTGCGATGGCGAGATCCTTCCGTAAACAGGTAGTTGATTCTGGCATCTTTGAAAGAAGTCGACATTAGGTCGTCCAAGACGACCATGTTTCTCTTATGTGGATTGAAGTAGTGATCGCCGTCCAAGTCGGACGGGATGCCTCTGACGAATTCCACCCGAGGAACCACCGTCCTACTTATCTCATCGTAGAGAGGTTGCCATCGCTTGTACAACCAGACGATTCTCTCTGGAACCGGTTCGCAGAGTGTATTCATTCGTCGCAACATCTCCTTTAAAAAGAAAGTCTTGCCACAGGAGCTCGGACCCGATACGATCATGGTAAACGGATGACAAAAGAGAAAGGGTTTCCGATCGATAGACTTCCCCTCACCACCCCTCCGCTTCCTCCTCCTCTGTTTTATCCTCCTCTGCTTGCTCTTCCGCTTCCTCCTCTTCTGCTTCCTCCTCCGTGAACATTCCTGTGATGACGCAGCATATTGTCTCTCCTAGAAAATTCCCGTTGACAAACTGGACACTGCATGTCGGTGGGCTTCCCAGTCCAGTCACTTCCTCCTATAAACTCCTCATTGTCGTTTACGGAAATGAAGCAGACAAAAAACGTGATCGTCCTTAAAACGACAAACTCTCAGACGGCCGTCCTTCAGAGTGATTTCCAATTGATAAAATTTAAAGGGTTTTGTCTCGTGGTATATCGGTCGTTCGAAGGTCACGTCCGTCACTTCCTCGTGCAGGTTGCCGAAGGATTGGAGAACCGGTTGGTACGGGTTTCTGACGTACGAATAATTTCCCACGAAATCCCCGCATACGTAAACCCTTCTGGTGGGTGTTTCGAACGCCGGTGTTATAGAGCCATTTTTCCCCCATAGTCAGTTTTCCCCCCGGAAAAATGGCTAGGGGGAAAAACTACTATAGGAGCGTTATAGAGCCATTTTTCCCCCATAGCCAGTTTCCCCCCCCCCCGGAAAAATGGCTATATAGTAGGATTTTCCCCCGGAAGAATGGCTATATAGTAGGATTTCCCCCCGAAAGAATGACTACATAGTAGTCCCCCTCTGAAAATGGCTTGAATATTCAACTTAATTGCTCTGTTAAATTTTACTACCACTTGCCAGTGCCACTTTTGGTCGACTATTAGTGTCGATGGGTTTACTAGCCAAGTAGCTTGTACATGGATGATCCAAATGACTTTGAATGGCAAAAAATAGGGCATCTAATGGGACATTAAATGATACCCCACCACGTTTTGCATATTTTCAGTCTTGAAACGGCCATAACTTTTGAACCAATTATCTGATCAAACTAAAATTTGAACTTGATCTGTATTTTATGGTACTAAACAAATGTAGAAAATCCTTCAACACGTTCTAAAGGTATCATCTGGAAACCATCGGGGGACGGACAGACGGACACTCAACTGCAGAATTTTTCGGAGGCCATCACATAATACATATAAAAAGCAAAACATGGACATCTGTTACTATTCTTAAGGGGTCCCCATTTTATGTCCATATCTCACTAGTGGGAAGTTGGCCCCTAATAATAGCCCACAATAAATTGAGTGCGCTCGATGATTTAACGTAATAAACAAATAATCAATGTTATTGTGAGCTAGATTCACACTTTGTATTTGATTTCAAGATTTTTTTTGGAAATTCTGCATCTCAGTCGATGGTTAAAATGCCCATGCTGACTCATCAAATATATATTCTCCAGACATACGTATATTTCTTTTATATATCAGTTTTATTTTATCATTGCGAAAAAAAGGAGGCAAATGTGCTAAAGACGTTAGATTCAAACAAGACGATCTGAATAGCTCACCTGGCAAACCGTACCCTATAAGTTTGTGAATATGTGCTCATAGAGAATAGCTGAAAAATGCAAAAATCGGTAAAAACTGACATTTCAGAGGCTAATAACTTCAACACCTGTAATCCGATTCCAGGAAGATAGACCTTGTCATGCTGTTCAAATTTACAATTAAGATTGACCTTCTATCGTCTATAAATTTCAAGATAATAGCCGAAAATGCAAGAATAGGTAAAAACTGACATTTCAGGGGCCATAACTCCAACACCGGTAGTCCGATTTTGCTGAACATTTGCAGGCAGATAGAACTTGTCATGATGATCAATTTCGCAGTTTACATTGAACACCTATCTCTTAGTTTTCAAGATAAAAGCCGAAAATAGCAAAATTGGACATTTCAGGAGCAATATCCCATATAAGGGGTCGTTGTACAACTTCGACCTGATGGAGACTTTTGTAGAGCTTCATTAACTGAACATTTCAGCAAGCAAAAGTTTTTCTCTATCTATAATAGTTTTCAAAATATTAGCCAACAAGTGCAACGACTTCGACCTAATGGAGACTTTTTTTTTTAGAGCTTTTGATCCTGAAGAAGGAAGGTCGCCTGCATTTTCCTCTATCTGCAATAGTTTTTGAGATATTAATTAGTCAAAAACTGCAGTTAGAAAATTAGTACCTAAATGTGCATATTTGTCACGGACTGAAATAAGATTAACTAGAGTGACTATAGTATGTTAGACTTTGCCTTTGGATTTTGAAAGACGAAATTAAAACGCGAAATTGTGAAAGCGAAAACGCACAATCGAAAAAGCAAAAATTCTAAATTGCGAAATCGAAATCATTTCTCCATTTTGCGTTTCAACCTTTTCAGGTTTTCGGCTCTCGCTTATTCGCGTCTTTTTTTTTGCATCTTCGCAAGCAGGAAGGTGGCCGAGTGGTCAAGGCGCTGGACATTACAATCAGGATGTCGACACCGTTGTGGGTTCGATCCTCATGTGTGTCAAGGTTTCAAGGCACCTTCTCTAGCTCAGGGTTTCGCCGATTTTCCAGATTGAAATATCGGGCTCCCCCCACAAGACTGGTGACCTTGCGAGAACCCCATATCTGTAAAAAACGGTCGTTCATTTCGCCGTCGGAAAACTTGCCTTTAAGTTTACCATACCTTCACATTCGCGTTGTGAGTTCGACCTACGATTAGGCTAGGTTTAAGGTAAGGTTTAAAATTAGGATTAAGTTAAGGCCTAGGTTTAGGGATAGTGTTGGACCGAGGGATTCGGTGAGGATTAGGCCTAAGGGTAGGGTAATGTCTAGCCTAGAGTTTGCATACTTTAAATGTCTTGGTTGAGTAAGTTTACGTTGAAGTCAGGTTTATGTTAAGACGAGGGGGAAAATTGACTATATAGCCATTTTTCCGGGGGGAAATTCTACTATATAGCCACTTTTCCCCCTGTCAAAAAATGGGGGGGGGGGGGGGAAATGGCTATGTTCAATGTTATAGTCATTTTTCCGGGGGGGAAAATGGCTATATAGTCAGTTTTCCGGGGGGGGGGGAATGGCTAGGGGGGGAAACTACTATAGGGCACCGGTACAAAAGAAACGTTCAATCACGCACACTCCCATTTGTCTTTCATGGGGTACGTTCGCGGAAACTGTGCTCGAAATTGCCCTCCGGAATTATCGCCGAAGTGCTCGAGAGAGTCTTCACTACTAACGAACACGTAAAACTCCTCCATGGCTTTATGGATCATGACGGATTTCCTCCCTCTTATAAACGCAGATAAAATCTATTCCTACCGAATTTGCAATATCACACACGAGACCGTAAATGACTCCTCACCGTACGTGCCTCCTTATTAGATGAAACTGATCTCTAATACAATTTATTTAGACAAGTTAGGCTATTATTGTTTTGCTCTAGATGTTTGAAAAAGAAAAAAAAATACATACTTAAATTTTATTTACCTTCCCGACACCAGAAATATAATATGATTACAAATTATAGGTTATTAAAAAGAAAACCCGGTGATATTTATCGTTTTAATGCACAATTTTATCGGTTTGGTCGACATGACTTTCCCCAGCGATGTTCATTTCTTATCAGATGAAATCCAATACAACCAATTGATCCATCAATGTAGACGATATAAATCCAATTTATTCGATGCAGTCAAATGATAATCTATGTATATTATCGCTTAAAAAAGGAAACGAAAAATAATATTTAAAAAATATAATTGATCTCCCTTCGAAAGAAAGGTCGTGTTTAATTTTGTTTTACTACAGACACATTCATGGAATCAATTAACTCAAGTGGTTTATCAACATATAATGATCAAGGGGTTCCTCGAGGTCAGATCAATTGAAATTTAACCTTCAATGCAGACGATGCTGAAACGTTTAGCCTTATCAGAGGGTTTTCTAAGGTCAAGCTCTGTTTTTACGCGTTATTATTTTAAAAAGTAATTATTACTTATACAAATGTAGTATATAATCATTAATTAACACACAATTAAAGACATTTATCAATAAAAACATCTACGTAATTACGCTCTTCAATTATTCTATCTATTGACATAATATGACTCATCTAACGTTTAAACGTTCACGGCAGTTACTTCAGGGCTGAGTCATCGTTCTCTCGATGACCAAATAGGGTCAGACTAGATCTGGTGGTGACGCATCTGACGTCAGGGGTTACACTTCAAGACCAAATAGGGTCTGACTAGGTGCGGGAGTGACGCATCTGAACACCGGTGTGAGCCATCTGACGACGGGGGGTTACACGTCACGTCCAAATAGGACCAGGAGACGTCAAGGGTGACTTCATATATGGACGTCAAAAACAAAGGGGGGGGGGGGGGGGGTATGCCCCTATATGGGAAATGGGTGTGTCTATGGCCTTATATGGGGACGCCACAACGCCACATGTTTTTAGGGTGACTAAAACTGAACACTCCCTACTACTACTAGCATTGTGTCTTTTTTGTTTTGAAGCATTATAACTGTTTTGCCTTGTTAATAAGTGCCAGTCTGTACTATATTTTAAGTTCCTCCAAGGCACATCAAGTTCCTTCAAGTCACAGTTAGTACATCTAAATCATATCATGTCAATAATGTGCCGTTTTTTCAGGAAAGGAGCAATTCTGTTTATTGTGGAGGGGCGTGATAAAAACTAGGGGTGATTTTCAGTCGATCCAGCTAAAGAAATGACAGGAAACCGTGGTTTAAAATTTATATGAGAAATCTATCGTTGATTGAATAAAAAATCTCAGAACCCAATGGATGTTTGCGGAAGAAAAGTTCTACTGACGAATTAACGTAAAAGACAACCAGATGACATTCTTTGATTTTTAGAAAAAGGTTTATTTTGCAGAAAATACTCGACTTACCTTTTTGTATGATCCTGCCTTAGGTCCTCCTCGTCATATACTGTATTAGATAAAAATTCAATATAAGCATACAAACACAGTCTCATACTCGGATTTGATTACGCAAGGATGTAAATGCCAACTGGTTTAGTGTTCCAACACTGATTTTACAAAACTTCTTGTCACTTGTGATGTTCAATCGGACGGCTTGCTTTTGTAAATGCAGACGAGATAGAAGACCCGTTGTTATGGTAACATCATAACATAAAAACTGCTTATAAATAAGTGTCGGGAATGTTTTATAGAATATGTTTATTTAAAATAATTATTTTGTATGAGTATATTCTCTGAGACTGTCTGTGACAACTGAGAAATCGTAGTTCAGATAATATTGAAAGCAATACAAAGATATTGTTCAATGAAAACGAAACTAGGTTGCTGAGGAAGATAGTTTATGGTGTTTAACGCCACTTTCAACAATATTTCAGTTATATCGTGGCAGTCAGTTTTATTGAGGGAGGAAACCGGAGTACCACCGACCTGCCGCAAGTTACTGACAAACTTTATCACATAATGTTGTATCGAGCACACATAAGGAAGAATTTTTTTATCGTAAGTGTAATTTTAGTCGTAAGATTAAAATTTGTCGTAAGATAATCTTTGTGAAAATGACTTAGGAATTGTCGTAGAATTAATCGTAAGTGAAAAAGTTAAGATTATACTTACGAATTTTTGTGAAAAGGGCTACAGCCTTTTATATTTCTGGAGGCTGTGATTTTCTTTTACACAGTAATCTTTTTGTACCACATGACATGTACATATCTTTTGATGTCACATGGTACATAATAATTGGATAATCAAATCTTTGTATTAGAATTTATATAATGGCGCCACATATCCATTTTTTTTTATAAAGATTCACATCATTTCATGTGCGTTTTATAAATAATCCAGATTAAAACAGATAACATAATAAAGAACATATCATTTAAACAAATTTTCGATTTTTTTATTTAAATTTTTTTTTATGGGAACTAGGAATAAACTCATTTTCTTGCTTTTAATTTAAAAGAAGATAGACAATTTAAATTGAAAGAAGATTGACCTTTATTGCGAAACTGCATTCGAAAATTTAGATTAAAAATAGTTATAAAAGTTACCCATAAATTATAATATTACATCAAAATAAAAAGGGGGTAAGCATCAGCAGTAAAGACATTGATTATATATAAATATATAATATCTGAAAATTAAACCAAACAGTGTTAGAATTAGATTTTAGAGCTGTCAAATTTTTGTTCTTCCCTCGACGGGATTTGAACTCACACCATTGATACACTGCAGCACCATTCGCTTAGCCTTACGTCCAGCGCCCTAGACCACTCGACCACATCCAATATATATATATATATATATATTTCATGTATATTAAATGATATATTGATGGAAATAGAGTTTAGTTTCAATGAGTCAGAGCTGTCATGCATGATCGTATGATAGTTGGATTTACAATTACATATGCAATCAGTGCCTATCACCACTATAGCTGTGAATTTGAATCCTGCTCTTGGCGAGGTGTACTTGACAATACATTATGTGATAAAGTTTGTCCATGACTTGCGACAGGCCGGTCGTCATTTTCTCCAGGTACTCTAGTTTCCTCCACCAATAAAAATGACTGTCATGATATAACTGAAATAAACTTTGCTTAAGTTTGAAAAGGGAAGATACATAATCAATTGAAGCAATATTTTAATATCTATATGAGAACTATTTGTCTTAACAGGTAATCCAGGTGTAGCAGAATTCTATGACGACTTCATGAAAGTTTTGTACCAGAACAGTAACTATTCCATACCAGTATGGGCCATATCACATGCAGGTCATGTGTCTATTCCTAGTAATAATAACATGGCTGTTGGTAGGTAGCATTCAAATTAAATTAATATTTCAGGAGGTTCTCTAAAGTAGGTTCCATAACAGCGTCAGTATTGTAATGGTTAACTATGCTCTCCTCGAGTGCAGTAGAATGTTTGAGCCCCAGTCCGGTCAAGCCAAAGACTATAAAATTGGTATTTGTTGCTTCTCAGTTAAGCATGCAGCATTAAGGAGTAAGAACATAGACTGGTTGGCTCGGAATCAGAATAATGTGTATGAGTGGAGCAAAATGTCTGTCCACGAATTGTTGTTTCAGTGAGCTAGGACTATTAAAAGCCAACTAAGCTTGTTGGTCTAGTACAAAGTGGACATCATCATCTCATCAAAATATAACTTGTTCCCGCCATGATAGAGCTCACAAATTGACCATTTGGCATTTAACAATAATCACTCAGTCACTCAAATTTTAATGTTTTGCAAGTTTTATAATGGCTGCCATGGCCCATAAATATGAGTGGTCTGTTTGAAACATCCAAAGCTGGTGTCTCCTCTATCAAATACTAATTTATGAAAGATAGATTTAATCTTTTTCAATTGTCATGTGTAAGGGACCGACCATTTTAAAAACTTGCAGGGGGGGGGGGGGTTTATGGGGTTTTTTTTGTATAAAAAAAAATTTTCGGACAACACAAGAGTTTGAATATTATTTTTTTTTTGTCGTGCTAAGCGCGAATTTTTTTTCCAGAATTTAACATTAGGTTATATGACAAAAATTCTGAATCAGATTATTTTTTTTTTTCCTCCACCAAAATCAGAATATTTTTTTCAGCAACATTGGGAATCAGAATATTTTTTTAGAAAAAAACCATAACCCACCCTTCAAGTTAAGTGGTCGTTCCTTAACCTCTTACTTGTTGATTGAGGTCAGTATTTGGTAGAAAATAAAAGTACATTTTTATATAAAACAAAATCCAAAATGGCAGACAAACATACTATATATGGTAAAATACAGTGATGTAAATAAATGAAAACTGTTGGGTTTGTTTACAATGACTAAATCAAAACAGAATATGGTCTTTATTTTACTTTTTTACAAAATTTTTTTTAGAAAAGGCTTCATACAGTGTTTGTTCATTGGAAGGACAAATCAGACACAAGTTGACATTTATCAGAGATTATTTACCAAAAGATGTAAAGCTTATTCTGATTGGTCACTCTATAGGATGTTATATGATTTTAAAACTCTTAGATGACCTAGAATCACACCAAGTTTTAAGATGCTTCATGCTGTTTCCAACCATTGAAAGAATGGCAGAATCACCGAAAGGACAAGTGGCGACACCTTTGCTAAAATATTTACGATGGTTGGGTACTTTAATTATTCAAGGATGTTCATACCTTTCACCACATGTACAGTTTAGGATAATTTTGTGGTATTTCCACGGCATGTCTGTTCCAGATTGTATTTATAATGCTTGTATGTCGATTTTTGATCCATTCTGTGTTAGTAACGTCATGTATATGGCCAATATGGAGATGAAACAAGTTGCGGAACTTGATGTGGAACTGGTTCAGAGATATTTACCAAAGCTGAGTTTTTATTATGGTTCTGATGACCATTGGTGTCCAAAGTCATATTATTTTGATTTTAAGGAAAAATTTCCACATGCAGACACTCGTCTATGTACTGATGATCACGACCATGCATTCGTTTTAGAAGGAAGCCAACCAATGGCTGACATCGTTTCCTCTTGGATTCAACATGATTTACATAAACTAAAAGACTAATAAAGGCATTCTTTTATGGAATGTCTATGGCTAGTGCATTTGTATATTCTATCTATAAATAGACCATTTGCACATTTCCAACTTGGTTCTAAAATTATATATGTTTTTAAGCATTTTTATGAGTTATTTCCCTTTAATTTGAACAAAATGGTTCCTTTTCATGCAAAATGAATATGATTTCATAATCTGTACACAATTTTAATATAGCAACTGTTGAATTTTTATTTGCTATAAAACTCCTCTGATTTTATAAATAACCCAAACCCTGATTTTATACAAGGTTCAAATATCTACAAATTATAAGAAAATTCTACACAATTATTTGTCCTTTCTGTTGCTCTTGCACGGAACGGGGGGGGGGGTCGTGGTAGTTGGATTTACAACTACCTGTGCAATCAGTGCCTATCACCACTAAAGTTGTGAGTTTGAACTCCGTTCATGGCGAGGTGTACTCAATACAACATTTTGTGATTAAGTTTGTCAGTGACTTGTGACAGGTTTTCTCAGAGTACCACCAATAAAACTAACTGCCACAATATAACTGAAATACCGGTATTGTTGAAAGTGGCATTAAACACCATAAACCAAACCTGCATGAAACGGGTACCATTTTGCCCATCGTAAGGGAAATAACTCGTATGAGAATCGTATTAAAAACTTTAATTTTAGAATCAAATCTGGAAATGTGTGAATGATCTATTAAAGAATTTTCAAATTGTTAATAAATTCTCCCTGTATGGATACCTGTACAAGGTAAAAACTATGATTATGTGTGTAAAAATGTAAGTGATAACATGGGAAATATCTCAGTATTATTTTCTCAGTTGAAGAATTTGTCTTCCTTTTTAGCTCACCTGGCCATAGGCCATGTGAGCTTTTGTCATGGGTAAGCGTCCGTCGTCCGTCCGTCCGTCCGTTAGCTTTTCACATTTAAATCTTCTTCTCTGAAACCGCTGAACAGAAATCAGCCAAACTTGCCAGAAATGTTCACTGGATGGTCCTCTACCAGATTTGTGTTTTTGGTGCTGATTTGAAATCCAACATGGCTGCCAGGGTCCATAATGTGTTCTCATTGGCTGAAATTTTAAGTCAATTGAATTGTGACTTTGCAGGAATGATCATTGGGTGGTCCTGTACTAAACTTGTGAATCGTTTGCCGATCGGAAATTCAAGATGGCCACCATGACTCGACTTAGTTTAACATAGGACCCTATGGGAATTTCACATTTTCATCTTTTTTTCTGAAACCACAAAACAGATTTGAATCAAACTTGGCAGAAATGTTCATTGGATGGTCATATACAAGATTTTTGCTTTTGGCGCTGATTGGAAATCCAACATGGCTGCCAGGGCCCATAATGTGTTCTGATTGGTCGAAATTTAAAAAATCTTCTTGTTAGAAACCACTAAGCCAATTGAATTGTGACTTTGCAGGAATGATCATTGGGTGGTCCTGTACTAAACTTGTGAATCGTTTGCCAATCGGAAATTCAAGATGGCCGCCATGACTCGACTTAGTTTAACATTGGACCCTATGGGAATTTCACATTTTCATCTTTTTTTCTGAAACCACAAAACAGATTTGAACCAAACTTGGCAGAAATGTTCATTGGATGGTCATATACAAGATTTGTGTTTTTGGTGCTGATCGGAAATCCAACATGGCTGCCAGGGCCTATAATGTGTTCTGATTGGTCGAAATTTTAAAAATCTTCTTGTTAGAAACCACTAAGCCAATTGAATTGTGGCTTTGCAGGAATGAACATTGGGTGGTCCTGTACTAAACTTGTGAATCGTTTGCTGATCGGAAATTCAAGATGGCCGCCATGACTCGACTTAATTTTAACATAGGACCCTATGGAAAAAATGTTTAAAAGTCTTCTCCTCTGAAACCAGTAAGTCAGTTTAAAGCAAACATGGAATGAATGGTCCTTAGGTGGTCAACTTTCAAAATTATGTCCTGTGACCCCGACCTCCATCCAAGATGGCAACCATCAGCGAACATAGTTTTAACATAGGACCCTATGGGAAATATATTTAAAAATCTTCTTCTCTGAAACCAGTAAGCCAATTTAAAGCAAACATGGCATGGATGGTCCTTAAGTGGTCAATTTTCAAAATTGTGTCCAGTGACCCTGACCTCCATCCAAGATGGCCACCTTCAGCAGACATACTGTAGTTTTAACATAGGACCCTATGGGAAAAAATGTTTTAAAATCTTCTCCTCTGAAACTAGTAAGCCAATATAGCAAACATGTCATCGATGGTCCTCAGGTGGTCAACTTCCAAAATTGTGTTCAGTGATCCCGATCTCGGTTCAAAATGGCCGCCGTCAGCAGACATAGTTTTAACATAGGACCCTATGGGAAAATTGTTTAAAAGCCTTCTCTTCTGAAACCAGTCAGCCAATTCAAAGCAAACATGGCATGGATGGTCCTTGGGTAGTATACTTTCAAAATTGTGTCCGGTGACCACAACCTCCATCCAAGATGGCTGCCGTGAGCAGACATAGTTTTAACATAGAACCCTATGGCAGTATGGGATTTGAATAGTAACTTAGATGTATTCAGCATGCAGACATTCTTAAGAGGAATTATTTATGTCAGGTGAGCGATACAGGCTCACCTGAGCCTCTAGTTTATAAATGTTAAAAATATGATTTAAATGTTTAACACATAATGTATTATTTAATAAAAAAAAACATTCCAAGTTATAATACATGTATTTTGAATTTGTTTATATTTTTTTTATCATTTACATGTAGTTCACATTATCCTTTACATAAAGGGGTCGTCGTGGTCGTGATCGTGTGGTACATAACATTATGTGATAAAGTTTGTCAGTGACTTGTGACAGGTCGGTGGTTTTCTGCTGGCACTCCAGTTGCCTCCACCAATAAAACTGACCGCCACGATATAACTAAGATATTGTTGAAAGTGGCGTTAAACACCATAACCCCCACCCTCTTTTACATAAACATATTTTTTAATTTGCAAATTTGACATGACAATCTGGTGACCGTTTCATTTAAGATCGTAACCAGTAAAGAGCTTTGAAATATTGCTGGATAAATATTGGGAAAACCAGGAGGTGAAATATGACTATAATGAGGAAATTAAGGTTAGGACCGGAAGTCACAAGAAGAAGTTTATAGTAGATATTAATGAAGAAGATGCGGACATAGTGGTTGAGAGACCAGTGTCCATAGAAGATCATAAAGTAGTATCCTAAAGTAAGAGTTGCAACTGTTTCACTAAGGAATAGTATTTACGACTTAAGATAAAACAATCGCAAAGTTACGAGTGTTGGTAGGCACCCATAAATCCTATTTACGATTACTAAAAAATTGTCATGTTGTCTATGGCCCTTTTTCCAGCAAGAAAGAAATATGAAGACAGCATTTTGTTTTAATGTGCTTTCTGTCATGTCCTGTTTTTGATATTGATACATGTATGAAATGCCAGAAGAACAACTTTAACCTAATTGTGTTTGACCAAGGAAACTTATCTGTGATTGTTTATTTGCTTTGATTGAATGGCAAAATCACTGTATAAAGATGTTATTAACACAATGTATTTTAATAATAACATAAATGATCTCAAAATATTGTTGATTTTGTTTGTATCTTTGAACTAGGGGCCGTCGTGATCGTATGGTAGTTGGATTCACAACTACCTATGCAATCATAATGTTGTGAGTTCAAATCTCGATCAGGGTGAGGTGTACAACATTATATGATAAAGTTTGTCAGTGACTTGCAACAGGTCGATGGTTTTCTCCGGGTCTTCCGGTTTCCTCCACCAATAAAACTGACGCCATGATATAACTGTAATATTGTTGAAAGTGTATTAAACTTTTGAGGTCATCTTGGTGTGAAAAAGGGTAGATTTGAACAAGTTAAGAACGTCTTAATTTTAGTAACAGCAGCCATCTTGTATGGAGTTCAGATCTATGTGAAACAGTTTAGAATGTGCATGATCCAATGATTATGTGTTTGAAGATACCAAAGGGGTAATCAGAATTCGTAAATCGATGGACAGACAACACAAGGGCATCTTCGCTAGCCAAGGGTTACGATCCGCTCTACTCATCTTCACCCTTGGCATCGTTAGACGGATTTTCGTAATTCCCGCGCACTGCCACCTGCTGGATTTTGACAGTTGCGCCCCTTGTAATGATGTCATTTTCAGCCAAACGACGCGAGGCTTTCATTTCCTTTCCTTTGAATGCCCTGAAAATTTACTCGAGATTATAATAGGCAGTGTCTCCTCGTACAAACTTTTTGTACGAATAGTGTAGCGGCTAATCGTACAAACTTGTTTATACTATCAAAATCGTGCCGTACTGACGATTTTTCGCATTTTTATTTTGTTGACATTTTTCCTACAGAACATGTGCTTTTTGTAAAGCCCGTTCTGATTGGTTGCAGCTACCACTAGCTGCATTACATATAAACCGTCACCGTGTGACCTCGAAAATCCGTCTAACGATGCCAAGGGTGAAGATGAATAGAGCGGATCGTAACCCTTGGCTAGCGAAGATGACACAAGGGTGGTCGGTAAAAAGTGTAACCCGAACCGGAAATTGACGGAAATGTCCCGAACCGGAAATCTTTAATTGTTGAGATCTTCTTCTTCTTCCAGGTACTGAGATGACTCTTCATAGAGCGTTATACTCAGGTGCATGCTGCGGGCAAGACTAAAAGCTCATAGAGTGTTATGTACAATTAAAACAAAACAAAAATCTTCTTTAATTTTACGATGTTTTTCAAAAACTTTTTAATTTATTGTGTATTTTTATATTCTTGAAACACATAGATTATAATAAGATGTCGAAATATATTCAAAAAGTTGAAAGGTGCAGTTTTCTGATTTCAAGGTCGGTAAAATGTGTAACCCGAACCACAAAGGTAGATAACTCTGTTCTTCCCGAACCGGAAATTTTTCTTTTATTACGAGATTTTTTTTTGGAAAACCGTGTATTTTTACCCTTAAAACGTATAAATCATAATAATTTCTATTAATGCCTATTTTTTTTTCATTCAAAGAACAATCCCAGACCTAAAGTTTCCTGGTCCAAGCTTATATGTACTCGTATATACAGTTTGAATTAGTATATGGCTTCGTACTTCCTTTCAAGACATTTTAATCAAAACAATGAAACCATCTAGATATGCATTTAATTAGTAATCACCTTAATTAATACAAAATAATATGTACATATACTATTAATCATCGTGCTAAACGCAAGTTCAAGACAATATAATTTGACACGAAAAAAAAAAAAAATAATAACCAGACATGTTAGTTTTTGTATATTATTGGACACAGTGATAAAAAGGTTGATATTCTTATTTTTGTTAAATTGTATTAAATTTCCATCATTACTTTTACAAACTGATTTTTATGCTTAAAATATTTCATTTTTATTTAAAGTCAGACAATTAGTAACCCCCCTCATAGAGGGTGTGCCGGGGGTAGAATAGGCACCAGGTTTCTCCGCCCTAGAGGCACTAGTCCTCTAAAAGGGGTCAACCCCGGGGTATAGAAATGGGACCGAGAGCTTCTTCGGCTTGAAGGGGCGTCCGTCGGTTGTGCGGGATGTAAAAATTCACAACCAACCCGTCCTGCGGATGAGACGTAAATAAAACCGAAGTCCCGTGTTGAGAGATTGCCACCCTCTCCGCACGTTAAAGAACCCAGTGTAACAGCTCATGATGAGCATTATGCTCATGATGAGTGGTCCATAAGAGACATGTTGCACTGGCAAAATTATCCGTCCCTACCCATCACCTTTCCTTGTTTCGAGTACCGTGGCTTTTAAATGTTCTTGTCCTGAATATAGCTGAAAAATTGCTCGCTGGACGTTAAACACCAATCAATCAATCAGACAATTAGTTCAGGCATGATAATTTTCTTTAGATTTTGATCAGAATTTCAATTATATAAAGAGCTACATCTTTACTGAACATATGATGACCTTCCCATAAATAAGATGTACATTTTGTAAATTTATAAAAAAGAAGAAAAAAAAAAAATAAACAATTTTCCTGAAATTAAATTGAAATTATTTGAAAATTCTATTACAATTTACTTAAAATACAACAAGTATGAATTTAACACCATAAAAATTCTACACACAAATATCTTTAATAAAAAGTAAGTTATCGGTTTTGTAAATTGACCAAAACATAAATAATTTTTTTTTCCTGAAATCAAAATAAAACTTTGAATATTTTATTCTAATTTTCTAATAACATACAACAAGTAATTCTGCAGATGAATATCTTTAATAAAAATAAGATATACATGACGTAAATTGACAAAAAAAAAAGGATAAATTCAAAATTTTCCCGAAATTAAAATGAAACTATTTAAATATTTATTATAATTTTCTAATAAAATACAAAAAGTATGATTTTAACGCACTTAAATTCTGCAGATGAATATATTTGAATGAACTATTACTTGTTTATTACAATTTATTTGCACAGTGAACTTATAAATTTAATAATTGTAAGTACAGTAGTGAAAATTTCCGGTTTTCGGCTTTTCGAGTTCCCCTAAAAATAAATTAAGGTGTAATATCACTAAAGAATTCTCCATAGCCTTCTATGTTAAATAAAAAAAATTGAGCTTTCATACAGGATTCATCTTAAGTTTAATCTAAGTGACACTCATATCTCATGGAAGGGGTACCTAATTGGAAGCTTAACTTCGAAAATCAACATGTACATTTAATGGCATATAAGAAAAAACAGACAGTCTTAAGATGTCTACCGTCAAAAATCCTACTTTCACTTTCGATTTTTAAACACAAATTCAGGTGGTTTCTTTCCAGTGCAATCAATTTTTTATTTAAAACCACAAGGACATCAAATATGGGCATAAAATTATCCTAAAATATGTAGGTTTCTGCTGACATTCAGTATTTTGCAGTATCTAATAGGGTTTATTTTTTATTCAACAATGTTGGAATCCATTTTGTGTTTACGTACTACGTACCCATGTTTAGTGATAGTACACCTTAACTAAATGAATACAGATTAATATACCCCCCTTTTAAAAAAAAAATAAAAACTAAAAAAGTAAGAAATAATGAAATAATAAACACATCGCTTGTCAGTTATCATTTTTGAAACTTGTTATCATGCTATCAATACACAAGATGAATACATTCAACTGTCAAGATTAATTGACCTGTTGACTTGTCTCTATATTCTAACTGTCATAATAGTGCATTGAGTTACAATATATCGTTATTTATTGAATTCCAGTAAGGTAAAAAAAATAATATGTATTAATAGAAATTATTATGAGAGCTTAAGCGAGCTCTTTATGGTATAAAATGTGTACATAGGATTTTTTAACAAACATGGTTGAACATACTGTCGAAGAACAAAAATTTCGACGCTTTGTAAACACCGGTTTCCGTGTAACACACTAACACACTCAACTAATGAAGATCTTCTTAATATAAAGCGCAAATGTGATCCTGAAGTCTCGTACCCTCTCTCGTACGTCCGATACCACTGAAACCCGGAACCCGTGTGTAATAAAAGTCATTTTGCTAACTTGTTTTACTTATATTGATATTTTTTAATTTATTAAATCTCTTCTGACATACTGACAAGAATTTTTGTTTCTACGCGGAAGTTAACTTTTGAGATTTCGTAAGGAACGATAACTCGAATAAAGGAACGACAGCTCGATTGAATCAATCGTAACTACTCTGCCATTCTCGCTACCCTGCAAATAACCTCGTATGCATTAGGCGTATAAATCGCACTACTTTTCACATGTCAGTTACATGAAAGTTTGATAAAGTTATATTTTAAACAATTTTCTATACTTCAATTAAAGTCTTAATTAGTTTTGCATGAATAGATTTTACTTAGTATGTCTTCCATATTGGATTTTTGTGCAGCTTAACTTAACTTAACTTCCGGCAAACAATTTAAGAAGAATTTCTGCTATGTACATACGAGGTTATTTGCAGGGTAGCGAGAATGGCCGAGTAGTTACGATTGCGATTGAATGAGACTAGATTCGGCCCTAAAAAAAAGTCGTCCACAATATATCTCTGCCCAAAAAATCTCGACACTTTTTGATGAAATTGCCAGATAATTTTCAGATGCGCGAGCATTCATGGCCGTGCCTGTTTCATATTATGATTTATACGTTTTAAGTGTAAAAATACACGGTTTTCCAATAAAAATCTCGTAATAAAAGAAAAGATTTCCGGTTCGGGAAGAACAGAGTTATCTATCTTTGTGGTTCGGGTTACATATTTTACCGACCTTGGAATCAGAAAACTGCACCTTTCCACTTTTTGAATATATTTCTACATCTTATTATAATCTAGGTGTTTCAAGTATATAACAATACACAATAAATGAAAAAGTTTTTGCAAAACATCGTAAAATTAAAGAAGATATCAACAATAAAAGATTTCCGGTTCGGGTTACACATTTTACCGACCTTGAAATCAGAAAACTGCACCTTTCAACTTTTTGAATATATTTCGACATCTTGTTATAATCTATGTGTTTCAAGTATATAAAAATACACAATAAATTAAAAAGTTTTTGAAAAACATCGTAAAATTAAAGAAGATATCAACAATAAAAGATTTCCGGTTCGGGACATTTCCGTCTATTTCCGGTTCGGGTTCGGGTTACACTTTTTAACGACCACCGAACACAATTGGCAAAAGAAAAAGGACAAAAGGACAAACAACGATCTACAAAACACTACACAGAAAATTACAGATCGAGCAACACGAACCCCACTGAAAACTATATATGCTTAGTTTGATTAATTTTGGCATAGTTGTTACAGAGAATAAGACTGTTTAATGATTTTTTGTTCAAATATGCCTTATCAATAAAGGTGTAAAATTGACAGAAGTCTTCAGAGTATACTGGTATGTTAAAACACTCCTCAGTTAAGTTTAAGCACATCTTGACTTGAAATAAGGTGTGCTTTGGCCAGTTCAACAATTTTCTAATTTTAGTAATGGTGGCCGTCTTGAATGAAAACAAAAATGTTCTTCTTTAATTACATGGATCGACAAAAGTGTAAAGTTGATGGATAAAAAATCTTAAAATTTGAGAAGATTCTTTCATCAAATGAGGCAGATTTTGTCCATTTACGAATTTTCTATTCATAGTAACAGTGGCCAATCGGATACATTTTCCTGCCAAGTTTAGTTAAAATCTGAGTAGTTTCAGAGAAGAAGATTATTTAATGATTTTTGTTGAAATATGTCATTTTAGTAAAGGGCAAAAATGTATATAAACCATAATACAAACTCTCGTTGGTAACCCACAGCTCATCACGCTCTGATTACTCTCTACTGAGAGTGTAAAGTAATCAGAGCGTGATCAGCTGTGGGTTACTGACCATGAGAATACAAGAACTCCCAATTATGTTCTTTTCTGGCTTGAAAAAAGAGTATATTTGGCCTATATAAGGATTTTCTATTTTTAGAAACGTCGGCCATTTTGGATGGAGTTCAGACCAATACAGTTTAAAATAGTGTGGTTCATACTTAGTAGTATCAGAGAAGATTGTTTTGTGGTTTTCATGCTTCAGTATGCTGTTTTTCCACAATCAACAAATATCGGCAAAAGTGCTACCTAACAAGAGAAGAAAAAAACCAAACGGATGATATGTTAAAGTGCCTCTAATTATATCACTACAGTTAAAATTTTAGCTTATTATGGCTTCAAGAAGCAGGAACTACTTATCCTTTGTGAGCATCGGAGTTCACATCGGTTTTTAATAGGGTCCGTGTTGCTCATCTTTCTGTTTTCTGTGTTGTGTACTTGTTGTTTCTTCTGTTTTGTTTGTCTCCGTCCTGTGTCTGTATGCCCAGTATTGCCAGTGTCTCTGAATTGTCTCCGTCCTGTGTCTTTATGCCCAGTATTGCCAGTGTTTCTGAATTGTCTCCGTCCTGTGTCTTTATGCCCAGTATTGCCAGTGTCTCTGAATTATCTCCGTCCTGTTTCTTGGTGCCCAGTATTGCCAGTGTCTCTGAATTGTCTCCGTCCTGTGTCTTGGTGCCCAGTATTGCCAGTGTCTCTGAATTGTCTCCGTCCTGTGTCTTGGTGCCCAGTATTGCCAGTGTCTCTGAATTGTCTCCGTCCTGTTTCTTGGTGCCCAGTATTGCCAGTGTCTCTGAATTGTCTCCGTCCTGTGTCTTGGTGCCCAGTATTGCCAGTGTCTCTGAATTGTCTCCGTCATGTGTCTTGGTGCCCAGTATTGCCAGTGTCTCTGAATTGTCTCCGTCCTGTGTCTTGGTGCCCAGTATTGCCAGTGTCTCTGAATTGTCTCCGTCCTGTGTCTTGGTGCCCAGTATTGCCAATGTCTCTGAATTGTCTCCGTCCTGTTTCTTGGTGCCCAGTATTGCCAGTGTCTCTGAATTGTCTCCGTCATGTGTCTTGGTGCCCAGTATTGCCAGTGTCTCTGAATTGTCTCCGTCCTGTTTCTTGGTGCCCAGTATTGCCAGTGTCTCTGAATTGTCTCCGTCCTGTTTCTTGGTGCCCAGTATTGCCAGTGTCTCTGAATTGTCTCCGTCCTGTGTCTTGTTGCCCAGTATTGCCAATGTCTCTGAATTGTCTTCGTCCTGTTTCTTGGTGCCCAGTATTGCCAGTGTCTCTGAATTGTCTCCGTCATGTGTCTTGGTGCCCAGTATTGCCAGTGTCTCTGAATTGTCTCCGTCCTGTTTCTTGGTGCCCAGTATTGCCAGTGTCTCTGAATTGTCTCCGTCATGTGTCTTGGTGCCCAGTATTGCCAGTGTCTCTGAATTGTCTCCGTCCTGTGTCTTGGTGCCCAGTATTGCCAGTGGCTCTGAATTGTCTCCGTCCTGTGTCTTGGTGCCCAGTATTGCCAGTGTCTCTGAATTGTCTCCGTCCTGTGTCTTGGTGCCCATTATTGCCAGTGGCTCTGAATTGTCTCCGTCCTGTTTCTTGGTGCCTAGTATTGCCAGTGTCTCTGAATTGTCTCTGTCATGTGTCTTGGTGCCCAGTATTGCCAGTGTCTCTGAATTGTCTCCGTCCTGTGTCTTGGTGCCCAGTATTGCCAGTGTCTCTGAATTATCTCCGTCCTGTTTCTTGGTGCCCAGTATTGCCAGTGGCTCTGAATTGTCTCCGTCCTGTTTCTTGGTGCCCAGTATTGCCAGTGTCTCTGAATTGTCTCCGTCATGTGTCTTGATGCCCAGTATTGCCAGTGGCTCTGAATTGTCTCCGTCCTGTTTCTTGGTGCCCAGTATTGCCAGTGTCTCTGAATTGTCTCCGTCATGTGTCTTGGTGCCCAGTATTGCCAGTGTCTCTGAATTGTCTCCGTCCTGTGTCTTGGTGCCCAGTATTGCCAGTGTCTCTGAATTGTCTCCGTCATGTGTCTTGGTGCCCAGTATTGCCAGTGGCTCTGAATTGTCTCTGTCATGTGTCTTGGTGCTCAGTATTGCCAGTGTCTCTGAATTGTCTCCGTCCTGTGTCTTGGTGCCCAGTATTGCCAGTGTCTCTGAATTGTCTCCGTCATGTGTCTTGGTGCCCAGTATTGCCAGTGGCTCTGAATTGTCTCCGTCCTGTTTCTTGGTGCCCAGTATTGCCAGTGTCTCTGAATTGTCTCCGTCCTGTGTCTTGGTGCCCAGTATTGCCAGTGTCTCTGAATTGTCTCCGTCCTGTTTCTTGGTGCCCAGTATTGCCAGTGTCTCTGAATTGTCCATTCTTGATTGCCCCTTCGACTATCTTCAACATTTATTTTCATAAGCATATATAAAGAAAATAAAACAACAACAATAACTGCATGGTTATCCTCATTTATGTAGGAAAACAACATTAAATGCCAACCTTTCTCGTATCCAGGAACGTATGTGCAAAAACGCACGTGCGTACATACCCCTTGATCCATACCCCCAATCCCTAACCAACATCTCCTAAAAAAAGATAAACAGGTGATAGATATAATATCACTGAACAAAAAAAACAACAAATACTAATGTAGTTAATATTGTTAGTCTGGCCAGTAACAAATACTAATGTAGTTAATATTGTTAGTCTGGCCAGTACCAAATACTAATGTAGTTAATATTGTTAGTCTGGCCAGTAACAAATACTAATGTAGTTAATATTGTTAGTCTGGCCAGTAACAAATACTAATGTAGTTAATATTGTTAGTCTGGCCAGTAACAAATACTAATGTAGTTAATATTGTTAGTCTGACCAGTAACAAATACTAATGTAGTTAATATTGTTAGTCTGGCCAGTAACAAATACTAATGTAGTTAATATTGTTAGTCTGGCCAGTAACAAATACTAATGTAGTTAATATTGTTAGTCTGACCAGTAACAAATACTAATGTAGTTAATATTGTTAGTCTGGCCAGTAACAAATACTAATGTAGTTAATATTGTTAGTCTGGTCAGTAACAAATACTAATGTAGTTAATATTGTTAGTCTGGCCAGTAACAAATACTAATGTAGTTAATATTGTTAGTCTGGCCAGTAACAAACACTAATGTAGTTAATATTGTTAGTCTGGCCAGTAACAAATACTAATGTAGTTAATATTGTTAGTCTGGCCAGTAACAAATACTAATGTAGTTAATATTGTTAGTCTGGCCAGTAACAAATACTAATGTAGTTAATATTGTTAGTCTGGCCAGTAACAAATACTAATGTAGTTAATATTGTTAGTCTGGCCAGTAACAAATACTAATGTAGTTAATATTGTTAGTCTGGCCAGTAACAAATACTAATGTAGTTAATATTGTTAGTCTGACCAGTAACAAATACTAATGTAGTTAATATTGTTAGTCTGACCAGTAACAAATACTAATGTAGTTAATATTGTTAGTCTGGTCAGTAACAAATACTAATGTAGTTAATATTGTTAGTCTGGCCAGTAACAAATACTAATGTAGTTAATATTGTTAGTCTGGCCAGTAACAAACACTAATGTAGTTAATATTGTTAGTCTGGCCAGTAACAAACACTAATGTTGTTAATATTGGTAGTCTGGCCAGTAACAAATACTAATGTAGTTAATATTGTTAGTCTGGCCAGTAACAAATACTAATGTAGTTAATATTGTTAGTCTGGCCAGTAACAAACACTAATGTAGTTAATATTGTTAGTCTGGCCAGTAACAAATACTAATGTAGTTAATATTGTTAGTCTGGCCAGTAACAAATACTAATGTAGTTAATATTGTTAGTCTGGCCAGTAACAAATACTAATGTTGTTAATATTGTTAGTCTGACCAGTAACAAATACTAATGTAGTTAATATTGTTAGTCTGGCCAGTAACAAATACTAATGTTGTTAATATTGTTAGTCTGACCAGTAACAAATACTAATGTAGTTAATATTGTTAGTCTGGCCAGTAACAAATACTAATGTTGTTAATATTGTTAGTCTGGCCAGTAACAAATACTAATGTAGTTAATATTGTTAGTCTGACCAGTAACAAATACTAATGTAGTTAATATTGTTAGTCTGGCCAGTAACAAATACTAATGTAGTTAATATTGTTAGTCTGGCCAGTAACAAATACTAATGTTGTTAATATTGTTAGTCTGACCAGTAACAAATACTAATGTAGTTAATATTGTTAGTCTGGCCAGTAACAAATACTAATGTAGTTAATATTGTTAGTCTGGCCAGTAACAATTACTAATGTAGTTGATATTGTTAGTCTACTAATGTAGTTAATTTTGTTAGTCTGGCCAGTAACAAATACTAATGTAGTTAATTTTGTTAGTCTGGCCAGTAACAATTACTAATGTAGTTAATTTTGTTAGTCTGGCCAGTAACAAACACTAATGTAGTTAATATTGTTAGTCTACTAATGTAGTTAATATTGTTAGTCTACTAATGTAGTTAATATTGTTAGTCTACTAATGTAGTTAATATTGTTAGTCTTCTAATGTAGTTAATATTGTTAGTCTACTAATGTAGTTAATATTGTTAGTCTACTAATGTAGTTAATATTGTTAGTCTATTAATGTAGTTAATATTGTTAGTCTACTAATATAGTTAATATTGTTAGTCTACTAATGTAGTTAATATTGTTAGTCTTCTAATGTAGTTAATATTGTTAGTCTACTAATGTAGTTAATATTGTTAGTCTACTAATGTAATTAATATTGTTAGTCTATTAATGTAGTTAATATTATTAGTCTACTAATGTAGTTAATATTGTTAGTCTACTAATGTAGTTAATATTGTTAGTCTACTAATGTAGTTAATATTGTTAGTCTACTAATGTAGTTAATATTGTTAGTCTACTAATGTAGTTAATATTGTTAGTCTACTAATGTAGTTAATATTGTTAGTCTACTAATTAATATTGTTAATCTACTAATGTAGTTAATATTGTTAGCCTACTAATGTAGTTAATATTGTTAATCTACTAATGTAGTTAATATTATTAGTCTACTAATGTAGTTAATATTGTTAGTCTACTAATGTAGTTAATATTGTTAGTCTACTAATGTAGTTAGTATTGTTATTCTACTAATGTAGTTAATATTGTTAGTCTACTAATGTAGTTAATATTGTTAGTCTACTAATGTAGTTAATATTGTTAGTCTACTAATGTAGTTAATATTGTTAGTCTACTAATGTAGTTAATATTGTTAGTCTATTAATGTAGTTAATATTGTTAATCTACTAATGTAGTTAATATTATTAGTCTACTAATGTAATTAATATTGTTAGTCTACTAAAGTAGTTAATATTGTTAAGTGTGGCCAGGTCTTAATCATGATGAAAATAGTTTTAAAAAACAAGCAAAAACAAAAACACACCAAAGAAACTGGGCACATTTTACATTGAATGATTAAGATGAATATGGACAGGGGTCATTACAGGGAAAAAATGTCCCAACCAAATAGTCACGAGTCTAACTGGTGCTTCCTTGTTATTATTTGTAAAACAAATTGTGAATCCTGAACACAAGTGATGAGTTCAGGATCTCTGTATGAATGTCTTTGGTGGCAATGTACATCTAGTGGATTCTGGTGCAAAATCAACGTTGACCCTCCATTCATTTTTTGTTGACTAAATAAATAAAAGCTTAAGTTATTGAAATATGTGAGTATAATGGCGGGTTCCTATGAGAAGCAGAAACTGTCTACCCTTCGTGAGCACTTGGGTTCACCCCCGTTTTTTGTTATCTTCATTCTGTATCTTGTTCGCAATGTTTTCTGTCTCTCTGGATTGTCCATACTTGATTGCCCCTTCGATTTTCTCTAACGTTTATTGAGTTATTACAAGGTAACAATAGTAACACGACGGATGCCACTAGTGGAGCAGGGTCTGCTTACCCTCACCGGGCGCCTGAGTTCACCCCCATTTTTTTTACTCGTGTTTCTCAATCTTAAGTTTTCTGTCTTGCGTGTTGTAGATCATTGTCCGGTTATTCTTCTTTTGGTCTTTTGTATTGTAGGACCTTCGGTTTATGGCTTCTGATTCTCAGGTATTTCCTTTTATTTCTGCTACTTGAATTGTAATTTTGTTTTCAAGAGACTCGTATCAGAGTCATGAAAAATACACAAATATAGTTAATTAAAGACATTTGTTTGGTCGTTTAACAATCGGCAAAATGATATTACTTTCCAAATATCCAAATAAAATATTGCTTGATATTACAAATCAATCTCAAATCGCTCCATTGAATAAGCCTCCACCACCCTGTCTGCTATCACAGTATGCATGTATATGGTGCTAGGCTGCAGATTTGACATATATTTCTGCGATGTTCCGATTGGATTTTGGAACTATTCTGAAAGTCATTACACGTGTATCCCATGATTGTCACGGTGAGCTATTGCAAATTCATTCCTGGACGGATTCTCGCCAAATTTATACAAAATCTTAATTTCGAGAATATCTGTTAAGTTTGTAAATAAGTAAATATAGTGAAATATTCTTGCTACATTGAAAAAGAGTTATATTAAAGTAAAAATCTTAATTGTTTTATGATGAAAAATTCGAATTTATTCTTGAAGTGTTGCATGTGTGTGTTCTAACAAATTAGTTCGGTTTTTTTTTCACAGATTCTTACCGAAATTATACTGAATTTTTTTTCAAGAATATCTCTGCTAACTAATAAGTTCGAAATATAGTGATCTATCGAAAGATCTATTTTTTGTGGTATTTTTTTATTTCTGTTTTTAATGATAAAAAAATTTGTGACTTTGATAAATATAAATTATTTGTCTCAATTTTCACATGCATGTGTTAAATAATCACCGTGAAATTGAGTGAAATCTTCTTCCTACATAGAAAAGATGCAAAGCTATAATAGGCTATCTTTTAATGTTAAAAGTTAAAAACTTATTTTTATGAACATTGCTAAAACTGTTTAACTTGTTATTGCATTTGAAGGATGAGAAATATAATTTGGAATGTTTTGTTACAACCTTGGATGAATAAAACACAATTGATGTCATTGCCATACCTGCCTGCACCACACATCATAACTTTTTACTCAAGTACAGGGGCGGATCCAGGGATGGGCGCACCCGGCCCCCCCCCCCCCCCCCCCCCTTAATATTGGAAAAAATATGATTTTTTGGCGTAAAATCGTGATTTTTCACACGAAATACCCCAACATTTTTCGCGCCTCCCTCCGCAATCGGAAAAAATATGATTTTTTGGCGTAGAATCGTGATTTTTCACACGAAATACCCCAAAAATGTTCGCTCCTCCCTCCGCAATTGGAAAAAATATGATTTTTTTGGCGTAAAATCGTGATTTTTCACACGAAATACCCCAAATATTTTCGCGCCTCCCTCCGCTCTGTGCAATTTTTTTAAGTGTGTCCCCTCTACCTTGAAATCCTGGATCCGCCCCTGAAGTGGAATTGCTGTGTTTTTTCACAAAACTGGACATTGTACATATTGAGGATGTAGATATTTTGATAAAATGAAATATACGTATAAGTCCGGTGATGGATAATGTACATATAATGGTTGATAAACGGTGTACAGATACTGGTGGTTATCAAGGTTATTACTACGATATCCCAATGGAGGTTGTCCCGACGTGGACGGAGAAAGATTTCCTGAATGAATCAATACCAGCCTTCCAAATGCTAATCCAAGGGGTAGATGATCCAGTCCTGATGAAGCTAGTTGATTACGTCAGGAAGACATGGATCACCAGCACAGTCTACCAGATTACTTCATGGTGTGTGTTTGGTCAGCCAATACGCACCAACAACGACGTTGAGGTCACTCTACTACCGATACAAATAAAGTTGGTGTCCGAAGGAAAGCTGCCTCGTTACGAGAGACAACAGTTTCGTTCCAACTCAGCCAGCATAATGCAACTGTGGGACCAGTATTCCAACAAGGACGTGACTACAACTCAACTTCTAAAGATATGTGGCCGTATCAACGGTCCAGTTTTGGACCATTGAACTTCACAAACATTTTGTAGTGCTTATATTGACATAAATATGTAATATTTTTGTAGTGTTTATATAGACACATATATGTATATTTTTATATTAGTGCTTATATATCTTGCTAATCATTTATTATGAATTATCTATGTTTTGTTTCTTCTCCATCTCAACCTAAAATATAAAAAAAATACACATTTATCTTACCGGTATTAGTATTCTCCACAAATATCCGAACACAATAATTTAAACATATTATAATTTATTGTCACCAAAAAAAAATAATAAAAAGAATAAGACAAATGGATAAGACACAAGTTGTAAAAAATTGAAGTCAACAGGACAAAACATATATATACTTATCAACTTATAAACACAATTACCGGAGCCTATATATATATACAAGTTCGTTGTCGTCTGATGTAAGATAAGCATGCATACAATATCATCCTTTGAGTAGAAAAAATTATTAAACGTACCGCTTAAAAAAAAAAAAATAAAAAATGGGGGTGTTTTGGTAAAAAGTGGGGGTGTTTTGGTAGGGGGCGTTTTGACCTGTTACCAGTTGCCTTGACTGATTTTGTTGGGATTTTTTTTTTATCATAGGCCTAATGTAGATTAAAAATAAGACAACCACCGTTCTTATCGCCGAGTAATGTTATGTCATTGTTAATTTCCTTGTGGGTATGACATTTAGTCATTTTGATGTAAAATGTATAACATGGAATATACATCAAGGATATGATAACATATTGGGTTCATTCGGAAAATAATGGTGATACTTTATTAAGGGAAGCACTATTTGTTTCAAAAAGTTTACACGAAAATGGCAAAGAATCTTGGTATAGCTGTGTAGTAAAGGTTCTGGAGCTTATGGATCTCAAACCCTGTAATCTACTTCGTAAAAGTAAATATTTGATTAAAAAAATTGTGATAGGAAAACTTAAAGAGTTATATTTTAAAGCATGGAAAACAGAACTGTTTAATGATGATAGAAGAGAAGGTAACCAAACAAATAAACTAATAACATATCGATTATTTAAACAAAATTTTAATTTCGAACCATATTTAAATATACTTAATTTTAAGCAACTCCAAGCCCTTACCAAATTAAGAATCGGAAATCATCGTTTAGAAATTGAATTGGGAAGGCATAAAAATATTAAAGCAGCAGACCGAATATGCAAAATATGTAAAGATGGAGTGGAAGATGAAACTCACTTCCTCGTCAAATGTAAAAACATTGAAAATATTAGAAAATCTTATTTAGAAACTATCTATAGTACATTATGTCCAAACTTAAAAACATGTAATAATGAAAATATCTTTATTTGGATTATGGGATGCGAGAATCCAGAGGCTCTAAGAACCTTAAGCAATTTAATCATTGAGCTTACATCAGAAAGGGATTTGTATTTGAAAAATATATGAATATGTGTGCTGACCCAGAGAACAATGCATTATTTAACTTTGGGCCACTGAACAAACCCGTATTTTATGTATGTGGAACTATTTTAATTTATTTTATTGGTTTATGTCATAATCGTATATAAATCAATATTGAATCATTGTATGAAATTAACTGTAATTATTCTGCTCTTCGGAGCGTCTTAATTGACAATAACATAGTTGTATTTGTACACGTCCTCCTTCTTTTTCTTTCTTCCGTATTGACGTCCAGGTTTGAACCACCAAGTATAAACTTGTATTAATTTTTCTTTTTTTTTCTTTTAAGAGTTTCACTATATGCACCTTATTTACACCCACAGTATCGAATAATTAAAAAATTCGGATAAAAGGTAAAAAACCAATGCGGTTGTATTCAATATCCTATATATATACAGTTAATGGGTCGCTGAGAAGTTCAGCCAGTAAAATCTAAAAAAGGATCCTTATATGTACAAGTTCATTATATACAACAACTATTGTACGTGACGGTATTTTCACGGTAAAGTTCTGCTGCCACCCCATATTAATTACGCAATTTATGCACAGACAGACTAGTGTCGCTTCACAGCATATACTTCAATCTATATTATTATATATTTTTACATGCCAACATATATAAGTTTATGCATCTGCTATTCATAATCTTTCATTTTCCAGACTCTGTGCACATGTATTTTGATTTTGTAGCATAATTCCGTTGTCTCTATTAATATTACCTTTTCAAGTCATCACAGAGAAATATATTCTATATTTTATCAAAAGTGAACTCTTAGTCAAATTTATTTTCATATTTGTACATTAATCGGAAACATATATAAGGTTGTATAATTCTGCTTTAATTAAGAGAATATGATTAACAGGTGTTTAATAATGTAAATTGATACGGAACAAGAAATTCCGAATACCTGGTTCGCTTTGCATTATGGGAGAATTTATGACGTCACGCGGCTAAAAGTAGCATTCGAAAGCAACGATGGTGTGAGGGTTTTACCTTTGGAAAAGGATTTTACCTTTTATTTCTTCCTCTTTTATGATTTTAACGTAGAAATGAGATATCTTACAACTTACTGTCAATATTATGAGCTTTAATTCTCACGATGTTTAAATGTATTCCGTTATTCAAAGCCTGCAATCGTCAAGTAGAATATATTGACAGGAGACACTGTAATTTGACGGATGTTCCCGATGATATTTTACGCTACACACGATGTTTAGAAGAACTTTTATTAGATGCAAATCAATTGAAGGAGTTACCTAAGGTAAATATAACACAAATCTTCTTTAAATCTGTATATTTTATGTAGCAAAGACAGATATAAAATGTATGTTTATCTTTTTATTTCAGGGATTTTACCGACTTATACAGCTGAGAAAATTAAGTTTAAGTGATAATGAAATCGGAAGAATTGCACCAGAGATTTCAAATCTCATCAACCTCATGGAACTGGATATCAGTAGGAACGGTAAGTCTACACAGTAGCCGATATCTTGAAAATTTCGTGACAGAATAGAATCGGAAGTGAACATCATCCGCCATTTTGGATGCATGAAACTTATGGGTGTGAGTTTTCTCTGCTTAAAAACTGTATAATTTGGCTCTGGATGTTTAAGTTTAATATTAATTTAACATTATTATATAATAAAATTGTGCAGTTGACCTCGTGCACTCATATATTCCTTGTGTCCTCTTAATGAGGTCAGTGACGGACGAGATAAGGGAAACAACTCTTGTTTACCTGTTCATCATCTAGGAATGTATGGCATTTTGTCAAGATTCAGTGGACCACATCCACCATTTGTTGATATTGCTCATAGTGTAAATCATGACATTAATCAGAGTGTTAAATTAATTCACAGAAGATGAGTGTGTAATAAAAGCACAGATTCTCATGCTGAACATGTTATGACAGATTAAACAAATGTTACATTGCTGTATTAATTATCTTCTCAATCAGCTATATATACCCTTGTTTGGTTAAAGAAAACATGATGGAATTTGATTGCACATTTGCTTGCATAATTGCATCTAGAAAGTCAAAAAATCATTCAATAATATAATATTCAGCATTCATGATATTATTATTAGACAACAGATTATTAGCTCATAATTTATTGCTGGGTACTGTACCAAGGTTCCCATTAAAAAAATGGGAACCTGTTGCCGATTGCACATGTGAATTTTAGGTGCCCAGTAGATATATGCATGCCTGATGTTATGTACTTTTCAGTCCATAGTGAATCAAAAACTTTGTTACACCAATAATCCATTGAGATCCCTCCCATTAACTGGTTTAAACTCACTTTACTGCCACATTTCTGTGCCTGTCCCAAGCCATGCCCTGTATTTCCAAAGTCATGTGTCATGGTTTATTTTTTGTGTTCAGTGAGTTAATATGGTTAGAGGTGATTGTTCTTTTTGATGATATTGGTGGAATTGTTGACCGTCACTGTTTAAACTTTCTTTTTATATTTATGTGTATCATTTGACAAAACTTTTATATTAAAAGGATGCAGTCTAGAATATACAGAGAATACATATCAACATATAAATAATATCAACTCATTTTATTCTCTTTTATTTGACAGATATTGGAGATATCCCTGAGAACATCAAGTTCTGTAAAAATCTTCAAGATTTTGATGTCAGCAGTAACCCATTAACAAAGTAAGTTGTCAGTTTGAATATATTTTATGCCGATGGTTACATAACAGGACCTTCCATCCAATAGATCATTTGCACATTTCCGACAATTCTTAAATTATACGTTTTATAAGAATTATTTTCCTTTAAGGTGAGTAAAAATTCCGATTTCATGCCAAGTTGAATGAAAATAACATACATTTTTTTCCCATCATCTGTACAAAATTTTAATGTGGTAACAACGGAAACAAGACAGTTCGGCACCCGTTGAAAAAGACAGTTCGGCACCAAGACATTTCGGTACCGTTGAAAAAAAGTGTCAAATCGGCACCGCATTTTCTTTCAAACAAACGTGATTACCTTTTTTAAAATAAAATCAACGAAAATTAAAAAAAAACATCAATGATCGTTTAAATGCAATCAAAACATAATTTATTTAAATATTCTTTAAAAGAAGCCATTATTAACTTAATTAAGATCAAAAGCAGTGATCAAATGTTTACAGCTTGTGTTTGCATTGGTGATTGTTTGCTTTCGAGATGATCCGGCCTTAGTTGATACGGCCTTGGTTAATGCGGCCTCGGTTAAGAATGATGTGTATCTATGGATATATATACATACGATAAAACGACACATTGTGATGATTTGAGTAAATAATTAATTAATTAATTTGTCTATCAAGTGCCATATAGCATGGTATTTTTTGTTTACACCATGACAGAAAAATATTAGAAAATTAACGTATGTAGACGTAATTTTAATAAATAGATTATTAAAAATATAATAAAACAAAAACAAAAACGAATCGCGAGAAGACATTAAACATTTGAACAAGGATTTGAATCACAAAATATTTTTTTTTTGTAAAAAGTATGGTCGAAATGATTTCCGTCATTATTACCAAAAATTAATAATTAAAAAATTGTTAAAATAATAACGATTTATTATGGGTTTTCATATTCAGTTATGAGTAAATCTTGTGAAATCTAGAAAACAGATATCAAAACATCAGAATCAAGGCTATTGGAAGTTTTGTAGTAAAATCAAAGAAAAAAACACAAGTGCCGAAATGTCTCACACAGGTGCCGAAGTGTCTAGCATTCGGTAACAACTTGTGAATTTTCTAGTTGCAATGAAATTATCCTCAGACTTTTTACAATGTTCAAATATCTACAAATTATAAGAAAATTTTACTCAAGTCCTTTTGGTTGTGCTTACTAGAATGTATACCATTTTGCCAATCATAATGGAAAGTGCTCCTATAAAAAATGTGTAATTTTAGAACCAAATCAGGAATGTGCAAGAGATCTATTACAGTCTTTGCCTCAATTTTTTTCATCTACTTACCCGACAGCCAAATTAATAGGGTCTGGGTGGCTCAATGAGTTGGATTACCTACAGGGGTTAAAAAATCCACTAGCCCGACGCCCGGGGCTAGTAATTTCCACATTTGGGATAGCTGAAATAATCAGCTGTATGCCCGACGGGCTAGTAAAAAAATATATCGGATATTGACAAACTTGTCAATGTTGTTTAATCAGCAGCAATGTTTTATTTATTCAACCGCTAGCTTTTTGTCAAAATTGAGAGCAAAGAAGGTAGAAAAACTGTGTTACTCGTCATAAGTTACATAACACAGCTTCGACAAATGACGGCTTACCGGAAATTTCGAAAATGAAATATCGGATTCCGGAACCGGGAACGACTATTTCCGGTTTTGTCAATAGTAAAAGAAGAAGAAAAAAAATAATAATGCCGACCGACCCTAGATTTTTTTGACATGTGACCGTAAACACACATATTTTTTTATTTTGGTCTTACAGTGACATGTACTGTGGAAAATAAGTGAAAATAAAACGCAATACCAGATCTGAAAAGAAAGATAGTTAAGCACAATGTACATATTGTACAAGGGTTCAAGTCTGCAAGTCGGATTCATGAAATCACGGTATTGACCAGGACTAGTGGTTCATAGATTCGGGCTAGTAATATTTGGGAGTATGCTAGCCCTGGGCTAATGAGGTGGTCCAAGATTTTTTAACCCCTGACCTAACAACTCATACAAGCCTATCACCAATACAGCGTGGGTTCGCACCTGGCTTTGTAAATTACAAAAAAGGGTGCACTCGACCAGACTTGGGGTTAATTACATTCAAATGTAATCGATTACATTATGATTGCATCAATTTTCAAATGTAATCGATTAAATTACAATTACTTTGTAAATGTAATCGATTACATTACTGATTACATTTAATGTCATGACAACCAATATATCAGTGTTTTATGTTATTTTGTCTCGTTTGTATCTGTCCAATATCTTTTTTTTTAATGTATTTCTTACTCAGAACTATGAATTACAATTCAGTTTTAATGTGATTATTACATGCAATAACATACAGTACATTGTAAATTATAAACAGCAATTCTCATTTTCCTTTTTTCAAAAAATATGTTGCGTCTTATTACTATAACCAATATTCATTCCATCTTATACTGTTTGCCCCTTGTGGGACCTTAATTGGCAAAACAAAAAATACCATTAATAAATATTATAACATACATTTGCACATTTTAATAATATATATCAAATAATTTCAAACATCTAGTCAAAAGTTTATTGTGGATAATAAACTAGCAGTGTCACAGATAAAATTTGTAATTATGGTCTTATTTATGACACCAAATTATGTAACAATCACCATTACTAAATTTCACACCATTTCAATGTGATATATAATTCAGTAGATAAAAAAACAAGTCATTCTGGTTCTAAAAACTTGCTTAAAAATATGCACAATTTCTCAGTTTAAATATGAAAACTAAATCGTTAATTTATGTAAATAGATGTAATAAAATATCCATTACAGGTTGCATATATAGTAACCCACAAATAATGAAAATGATCATATAATTCAATATTAAAAGGAAAATCAGCACCAAAATAAAAAGCAGAAATATCACATATGTCTGAATATCAGATACATTGGAATATTCTTTAAAAAAAATATTTTTTTTTACAATTATTACAACTGGCTATTCATCAGTTAATTTGTAATATGCATGATTGAAAATATTTTGTTATTCTACTATAAAATTTTATTTACACATTGCTTCTTATATGAAATATTTATTGAAATTTAGATCTCTTTTTAAACTTGTATAAGTAATCTTCATGAGATACCTATGTTTTGGTTTATATAAAATATTTCTTTACCTTATTAGTAGGGTGCCCAGTGTTAAAAAAGACGCTTAGTTATCGAGTTTGGGTTAACGGTATTACACACGGCTAATTTTGGTATTAAACGCTAGAAAAATTATTACATTTTGTATTTTTAATTGTCGTCGTAAGTTTCTGTGGTCACGATTTTTTTAATTTCACGTTTTTCAAAGGTACCCTCGGCTGACACATTGTACATGGTATTTTCAGGATGAAAAATAAAAATATTCTCTGCTATCTAAATAGCTAAAAAGGTTTTTACATCAGAGATAATGTATCAAAGATATAATTAAAATAAAAACGGGATGTAAATAATTGATTTTTGAAAGAGTATATCAGCCTTACTTTAAGCCTCAAATTTGACCCCAAATTAACCGTATTTTCAACAAAAGCAAAGTAATTACACTACATTATAAATGTACTTTGATTTTGAAGAAAACATATTGATGAAATGTACATGTGTGCCAAAAATCTTAATCTAAATGTCAGCGGTTGTTGAGAAATTGGCAAAATATAAACTCAAATAACTGTAATTTCCTCTTTGTCATACACGGATTGTTATGTACCGGTTTTTGTTAATGATGTGTCGCTCGCCTGTCATTAACTAGCACGATCTCTGTCTCAATGCATTTAGTAGTTTCTCTTCTTTTATGGCAAATAAATTGGTTTTAATTGTTCAGTAGAATTGTTTGTGGTTTTTATGTTTTAAAAAATATTCATTTTTATGTCGGCCGTTGATTGGGTTTCAAATTTGTTTAATTCATGTGTTTCTAATACACGGACCAATCCTGCAGGATACGTTATAAGTCCGGAAATGGCTCAGTTTCATAGAAGGCCGACCGATTCCCGTACATTCGATCTGTAGCATCCTCAATCCTGTTTTATGTAACATTTTACCAGCTGCACATGCCATCACAAGATGTGATTCCACATCATCCTTGTTCGGGATTGGCAAACGAACCGTTTTTAAAGTACTTAAAGACAGTCCAGAAAACTTTAGAGATTTGTCCACCCTTGCAGACTGTGACACTGATCAACCTACAGATGCCGCCAGTAAACTTGTTTGTCGACTGTACGACTAAAAAGGAAAACTGAAGGAAGATCATGTCGATCTTAGCAAATTAAGGGTAGGGTTAGCGACACTGAGGGATGCATGTTTGGCCAAACTTCCACCCTGTCAAGCCACCTTCACTCGGCATGTTTTGCGATCTTCATTACAGATAAATATTTGGATGACTGCCTATGTTGCAAAACCGCCAATGAAGTATACAGTGCTATTTGGATGGGAAGACAGGAATGGATTAGTTCCAGTTTATTTCAAAGGCCAGATGTCTTCTGATTTTTTGCAAGACCTTGTTTGTACTTGCAAAGGAAAATCTGTGTGCATGAAAGGATATATTTGTTTTGAGCAAAGTCTATCTTGCACAGACCTTTGCCCTTGCCAAGCTGGCGACTTATGCCGCAATGAAAATACCCACCTAGCAATATTTAGAAATACTGATGAAGACGATGACATATGATCTCAATTTTTTTTTCTTTTTCATCCAGTCTCCATCTATTTCACCGAATAAAACTGTTGTTATCAAAACTATGATTTCAGATAAAACAGTCTTTCATTTCCAACATTGTGACCATCAACTCACGTTAGTCATAGTTGTCCAGTTACCACGACTTCCCGTTGACGTCTTTTGTTTCATTGAGACTTGGTCTAATGTCTGTTTTAGGCAAGCATCACTGTTTTCTGTGCTTAGTAAACTTAGACAAGTTCATACGTACTATGTGTTTTTCAGTAAATAGCAGTTTCATTTGTTGCAATGTTTTTTTAAGGTGTTCTTTTTATATGTTGTGGTGGTTATGTCGTAGCTTGTTTCCGTTTTATGTTTTTTCTGGAATTTGCCCAGTCTCCGGACTATGATTTCTTTAACATTTTCTATGATTTGTTCCTTCGGTATACTACTGCCGATGTTTCAAACAAACAAACAAAATTAAAAAAAAAAAAAAAAAACAACCTGCCAGTGGACTCTGACCTTGACGTGGTTGGTAGGCTTTCAAACTAAAAAGAGAGCACTTTCTTATTTGCCAAACACCTGAGATATTTGGAGTGTTCAGAGTGGTTTGTAGCCACACATCGTCCAAACGCATAATATGTCCATAGACCTTACGTTTTTAAACAAATGGCGTTTGACCTTTCCATAAATTGCCATGTTTTTGCACAGAATATTCGTTAAGTATTGATTGACCCTACAAATGACATGTTGCAAACACATAAGCCATTAAATCTGAATTTTGGTACCTTTTACGAAGTTTGAGGTGAATAGATATTTTACTAGTAATTAGTCAAAGTGTACCATAACTGAAACATGTTTTTTTTTGGAATCCGTCCACCAGTTGTCAAATGTTAAGGGTTAAAAAATAATTTGAAGGTTTCCTTTAAATGAATATCAAATGAAAATGAGAAATGTTCAAACTATGACAGGTCAAGGTCACTTTTATTTCTCATATATACGAAAATTGTAAAATCGTATTTTTTTTTAGAAAATGGCCTTTTACTATATATTCAAACAATGTAAAATAAAAAATAAGCATAAAATAATAAAATATTAAGCTTAACAAATAAAATTGGCATTCCAGTTTAAAGTTCTTCACAGTGTTGTCGAAGAAGGGAGCCTTTTAAAACTTGTGGTGTGTTAGTTCCAATTTTTAGATCTTGACCTTTGACCCCAATTTAAAAAAAACGTGACCACAATACATAGCGACGACATCTTTATTTCGATGCGGCTTGTTCTCCTCATTCCAACGATGTATCATACAGGTGTGTGTAATTCCGTTAAGGCAAATTCGCAAAAATCTTTCGTCGGGCACCCTACTATATGGGAATCGTGAGGACATGGCGATAGTCTTTCATAGAAGTAATTTCATATATGAAATCTTGAATATTGTGTCAAATAATTTAAAATTTTAGAGCTTGTTGTGTTTTACACAAGCCGACAAACTGTTTTCACTGAAATTTTGAAATCCTAAAGTAATTGAAATTGAGATATTATTTGTTTGGATATCAAGTGTTTGAAGCCATAATTAATACATAATATTTTTTGTACCTATGATAGTTTTGATTGCAATTAAACATAGAATAATATCTTTTGATCATGTTGTTATTGACACTTAATTTTAATAGATTATTTTGGGAGTGTTTAACAATTGAATTTCATAACATATTTTTTTATTTAGATGTCAATAAACTTTAAATTTTTTCTAGTAAGCCTTTCTACATTATTTGTTTAATAAATTTCATGAAGAAAATTCATTTACATAAGTCATACATTAAATATCTAAGGAGAAATATGTCTCAGTTAAGATAAAATAAGTCAAAATGATGAAAAGTAATCTAAATGTAATCAGAAAGTAATCATGATTACAGGGTCAAAATGAATGTAATCGATTACATTACGATTACATGTAATCTAAAAAATGACCGATTACAGATTACAGTACAGAAAGGGACATACCGTGATTGATCACACCGAGAGACGTAATTTTTAATCCTTTAGGCATATCATCACGGACATAAACCCACTGTGATAGACCTAAAAAGGACCATAAAACAAGGTGGTGGGAATTAAATTTTATGGCTCTTGGTCACCTGTGCACCATTGATATTTTACCGCCAATTAAGAGATTAGTGTTACCTGTTCTACCTGTTGACTTTTAATATCGTAAGCTGTAATTATTGCTACTGAAGGATGTATTTTTGACAATTAATTTGGTATCCACTTGCTGTTAATATATTTGACTGTTTATTGCTTTTCATTGCCAAAGAATGTGTGTCTTGTTATCGTTTTCGTTTGTTTTAGAAAGTTCTACTTTATGACCTCGAGTTCTATATTAAGAATTTTGTTGAAACAGCAACTGAACTTTATCTTGTTTAATTTTAATTTCTGATTTTTTTTCTTCTGTTGGGTTGAATTCAGTATGTATTGAATTATTCGTAAATATGGACTACTTCATCAATGTATTTTTTGTTTATAAGTTAAACTGCAGGCGTGGGTTTTTGAAGCACGGACTTTGCAAGCACAGGTTTTGTAGCGTTTAGTTGGTAAAGAGCAGACTTAAAATTGATTATTGGTTTATTTTGTGTTTTGGACTTTTACCTCTCGTATTGAAAAAAATTAACAATTCAAGTAAACTGTTTTACACACTTGGCTTGTTACGTAATTCCGTTATAGATGAAAATAATTTTCTTTAAAATTGCAAACAAAAACCTATAACAATCCAAATTTACGTAGCCTAATGGCTACAAAATGAACAAAAAGCGGAAAACGAAGAGCATGCTTTTAATTTGTTCCATAAACTTTGGGTTTTTTTTTTTTGTCACAAATCTATTGAGTTGAAAGCCAATTAAGATTTGAATAAATAAATAAACTGGTGACATTTAATTATGGTCAGATACTGTGTAATGTCAAACATTTGTAGGGGTAAAATCATGATAAAGGTTAATTCCTTATTTCCTTTCACGTTTCTAAACTTTCTGCAGATTAGCCACTAATTTCCAAAATATATCCGTAAATTTAGTGACTTTTGGACATGCAGTACTTCTTTGAACGATCTGTTTATAAATATTTGTTTCGTTAATTTTTAATCAAATTCTTCAATGACTATAAAAATTATTTAGTACATATTTCTACAACGAAAAGGGTTTTAACTGGGTTTTCTATGAAGATTAAAATAAAAAAAATTACTGAACGTATAAAAAATATTATTGAACTAAAATGTAACATTGAACTGGAAATACGCTTTAAAATGTAACAAATCATGCATATCGCGCATGTGTTTATGAAACTTCATTTGTGCACAAGCCAGGTCACATGTACGTGTGTCAATAAAATAATAGGTGTAGATACGCAATACACAGCCAAGGCTAAAAAATGTTTCAAACAAATTTGCACAACCCATGATTTCACTGAATTGAAGTTGAATAATCATTTATTATTTACATTTTATTCTTCAATTCAAATGAACTCTCCGTTCTCGTGTTATTTTCTCGATCTCAGGATTTCATTCCCGGGATTACGTTCAAGGATGTTTTACATTTTGAGGAAAGAAATAAAAATGTTTTTTTTAATTCTGAGGGGAATCTGAGACAGTACCTGAAAAAAAAAATAGGCAATACTGTGTTAGCGGTAGACGATCGCCACGTCGCATTTTGCGATATAACGGTAGTGTGGCGAGGATAATTTGTGTAGCAGTAGCCACACTGGCGAACGAAAAACTTTTAGAGCGTGCATCTGACAACGATCTTTTATTATGTAGAAGGTCAACGTCGAATAAAACATGTTATAGACAATGATTTGATCGATGTATAATATCCAAAATGATTTTAAAGTGGGTCAAATTGATTATTTCCGGTAGTTTTTTCAGTTGAAATAACATTATCCGGGTACCATTCCGGAAATAGTTTCGAATTTAGTCACCGACTGACTGGTTTCCTAAATTACGCTTTATTCTGTCTGTCCCTCTGTCTACGCTTGCATCTAAAACCAGTAAATTATTTGACAACGAGAAGGTCAAGCTTGACTAATTCACGTTCGCCCTGATAATTATATATATTAAAGTTATTGAAAATAAATGAAGTATTAATGATATTTGATGGTTTAAAAATTTAGAAATTTTAAATATGGTGTTGACATGCTAAAAACTAAAAAGTGTATTTCGATAATAAAAAAGTTTATCAAAACACACACAAGATCAAATAACACAGGCTGTATAAATTAAATAATTCTTTTATGCTTAAATTTGTTTTACTCAAACTAAGCTTTACATCAATTAATTGTAATGATGAAATCAACAATCATTCATTTCAAACAATATCTAATAGCTGCTTAATTTCTTTAACAAAAGCTTATATTTTTAATTAAATCTTTTCTATATCATTACTTCTTTAATTTCAATTACAATATTTATTATGTTCATTAAGATACTTTTTAATTATCAGGGCAAACAGACCCACTTTTAGGGCGAATGAACCCAGGGCGAACGGACCCGATACCAAGCATGGCCAAGCACCAAGGATCTATTTTATCCTTTTTTGGCAACGCCCCCACACAGCATAAAACAACAAAATCATACGAATATTGAATGTTCTGTTTATCTAATGTTCAAAGTTTGTTGTTTATCATGATTATATATGAATTATTATTGTTAGTTAATTAAATAATAAAGTATTGATCTTTCAACTGTTTTATGCTCTTTGTTTATATTTAGTGTGGCTAACTGAAATTGAGTGTGGCTAAAAGAAATTATTACCCATTAGCCACAGTGGCTAATAAAAAAAAATGTCTACCGCTAACACAGCAATATAAAAACGTAATTTCACCTGTACATCTTATCTGACTATTTTACCTGTAAAACGACACACTTGATTACAAGATTAACAACTGAACTGGTGTTTTATTGCCTCCTGATCACCGACATGAATTTAAAATTTTAATGTCTGTTCTGCACTCGACTTGCAGCCGCAAGTGATAAAGTTTACCCGTTGCTTGCCCATGATCGATGGTTCTCTCCGGGTATTCCGGCTTCTTCCACCACTAAAACTGGTCGGCATGATATTGCTGAAAGTGACGTTAAAACACCAAAATAAAAAACCAAATTAATAGAAAAAATTTCTATTTATTTGAAACAAATTCTTTAATAATTTTCACTTGTCTGAATCCAGTTTTACTTGTCCCGGCTTCTGGCAAGGGTGCAGTGTATTAGCTAGCGCTCGTCACTTTCGTCATTGACGATTGATTTTCGAAAGTGACGGGTATTTCTGGTACCCAATTCGTCACTTGAATTTTCAAAAAATCGTAAAAAAATGTTTGTAACAATCCATTCTTCTTCATTTGCTGATTAAAACTAATTAGTCACTGCAAAGACAATTTTATTACATGTTACAAGCCAATCAACGGATTATAGAATTTTTGTTTTGATTGCGTAGTCTTTGATCTCACCTGGACAAAGAATTCAATCAACGATAATAATTTTTTTATAGTTATGACATGTACTCAAAATGCCACAGTATGTATAATTAAAGTGGACATATTTTTGTAATCGTCATATGGGCGCTTTTGCATATGCCGTCAAAATATATAATTAATAGTACTCGTCATTCATTGCACGATTCGTCTCAATGTCTGCCATAACGAACTATTTTTGCCAAATTTATGAAAATGTCGATATCATGTTTATTGAAATCTATCGTATCCATTAAGTATTTTGAAAGTGTTTTTCTCGAAAAGTCATAACTTTCATTAAAGAAACCAGGGACGTGTATACACGTCCTTTAATGAAACTTAAAAAAATTAAAAATGGCGCGATCAACAATCTACCGAAGCTACTTTTAACCAAACAAACTTTTGATGTATTTATTCTCATTTCTGTGAAATGAAATCTTAGTTCTCATATTTTATATTTCATTTATATGCAAAGGATGGCCATTCAATTCGTTGAAATGCACTGCACGAGGACGCATATAAGTTTTTGTTATATATTGATCAGCATCCGGGTAACAATTGCGTTCTATTTATAGAACTATTTACAAACAGACACGTGTCGGCAATTAAAAAAAATAACTACAGTATTTTTTATTCCAATTGTTGCAATTTGATTATGAGGTCTGAGAAATAACTATTTATTTTACAACTTGCTTCAGTTTTTGAAGTGTGTTCTATACTGATTTTCTACAAAGAATCTAGATAGAAGTTGGACCATTGAGCAAACTGGCAGAATTTTTTTTTCTGCTGAAGACTACACAAATATGAGTTATTACAATTGTTGTGGTATTAGACCAAAGCACAGTAACATTTCAAAAAGGGTGGGGGAGGGGGTTATTACAATTTGTGTGGTATTAGATCAAAGCACAGTAATATTTCAAAAGGGGTGGGGGAGGGGGTATTTACAATTTGTGTGGTATTAGACCAAAGCACAGTAACATTTCAAAAAGGGTGGGGGAGGGGGTATTTACAATTTGTGTGGTATTAGACCAAAGCACAGTGACATTTCAAAAAAGGTGGGGAGGGGGTATTTACAATTTGTGTGGTATTAGACCAAAGCACAGTAACATTTCAAAAAGGGTGGGGAGGGGGTATTTACAATTTGTGTGGTATTAGACCAAAGCACAGTAACATTTCAAAAAGGGTGGGGGAGGGGGTATTTACAATTTGTGTGGTATTAGACCAAAGCACAGTAACATTTCAAAAAGGGTGGGGGAGGGGGTATTTACAATTTGTGTGGTATTAGACCAAAGCACAGTAACATTTCAAAAAGGGTGGGTGAGGGGGTATTTACAATTTGTGTGGTATTGAGATCAAAATAGTGGCAATGTTATGTTTTATCAGTTGGTTGTTAATTTGCAGAATATGTTCCCATCCTAGGAGGTTTTCAATCTCCATTACTAACCAATAAAGCAACTTAACTGATTATAAGATTAAGCCCATTATATTCTTGTTTATTCATAATTATAAAAAAAAATCTGTTCTGCAAAAGTGACTAATGGTCTCAAAATCCTGGCTAAATCCCTGAGGGTGTTAGCATGAAGACTGCTATTATTGTGCATCTCCATTCTCCAATGATGAACATTACATCATACTTCTCATGGTAAGAGTGGTGTATCAGAAATTTGTTGTCTGTCAAAAGATGAGAAATGAATAAAATATTAAAATCATAATTTGTAGAGTCATGGGAATTTAGTGAAGCGAAAAAGTCTCAGGCTTCAACATTAACGTTTGTCCGATTGTCCGGTACCAGTGAAAACTTACGTCGGACAAGTAGATCTTGTATTACGGTTTTCCGACGGGACAAGTGAAAAAATCAGAGATTCCCAAACGTGCCGGTACGACAGACAAATCTATTTCCACTGGTATAAAATACTGGATTTGTTGTATGAAAGAGCCCTGTTTGATCTTCAATTTGTCCATAATTTATTTTGATTAAAACTAAAGTGAAACGCCAAAAATAATTGTTTCACCTATGTTTAGTTAGTTTTTTACTCATTTATTTTTGCATGATCATACTTTTCATTGTGGCAAATATATACAGAACTGAAAGCTAATGGTCTACGCTCTGTGTCATCGAGATTCAAATCTGTTTAAGATATTGGAAATGAAAACTACTTACCACATTGCATCAAACTCAAGTGCATCTGAGAGAATAATTTTTGCGAAACTTCAATTTCAAAGTAACATACATTTGAATCGTTTTGAATGTACAATTTTATTCACATTTCATAGATGATTTAACATGGGAGTTTTTTTGGTCATTATTTATATCGGAAAAATGAAACTTGAGCATGTGTTGAGTGCATTTGGTCGTATGTCCTCAGAAATCTCCTTGAGTTGTCAATCATTGGGTAAAAGAAATACAAAATATTGGCGGATGATGAGAGATAACTTTGTTAACATATTTAACTCAAGATATGGCTTAACATAAACAGAAAGTATACCTTGGAAATGTAGTGGCAAAATTAATAAAGCAAGGTAAACAAACCAGCATCCCATCAGCAATGATAGGGACCATGTAATGTTAAATCTTCATAGAGAAAGGGAAGGACATATTCTTTCATTCAAATTGTTAAAAGAGAATATGAAACATGGACCATTTACCTTGTGATGGAGTGTAGTATTTGATTTTGGCAAGGAATGGGCATATGTAAAATAAGTACACTACCTAGTACCATATTAATATTATGGAAGAATGAATCCTGTGACACAGAGTAAAATTTCTTCTTATTTGTATTCATGAAAAAGTGACATTACATGTATTGCATTTCAATTTTTATTTTTTTAAGGATATTATTTATTCAACCTCTACATGTTTAAAGTTATAATACTTGTGTAACTTAAATTAGTGGACCATGGAGTATTAAATTAATACATCCTTATAGTATACAGTGAAACCATGTATAAACCAAACCCTGAATAAACTAGAATCCTTTAAATAAAGTCATCTTGGTTCATTTAACCTCCATAAACTGAACAGGCCAAAAAAAATATATATGTGTGTTTACTGTTACATTTAAAAAAAATCTAGGGTCTGTCGGTCGGGATTAAATTATTTTTTTTTATTATTATTATCGGCAAAACCGGAAATTGTCGTTCCGGAATCCGATTCCGATATTTCATTTTCGAAATTTTCGGTAAAATGACGAATTATGCAGTTTTTCTAACTTCTTTGCTCTCAATTTCGACAAAAAGCTAGCAGTTGAATAAGTAAAACATTGCTGCTGGTTAAACAACAAAAATGGTTATCCGAATTCTGTGTAAAAATTCATAGGGTCGCTAGCAAAAATTAGGGTAGGTCGGGTGATCGTAAACACACATATTATTTTTTGCCACACCTGTCTATTGTGAACAGAGAAGTTTGAGGTTCAGTTTAGACAGGTTCCACTGTATTATACATTATAGATACAAATCATGCAAATTAGTCATTTTAATTTAAAGGGAAGCAGGGCTCTCGCTACTTTCAAATTAGAGAGAGAGAAGTGACTTGTCTTTCAGAGAGCTCACAGGGAGAAGTGGAGGACAACAGAGAGAAGTGGTGAGACTTCTGGGAGAAGTTAATTGCGATTAATTGAAACATTCTTTCGCGACCTCTCTGAAGTTACCCTGCCCAAATTTAGTTATTAGTTAAAAAGCTGTCTGAACTGATTTGTTCTGGGTTTTTTTATTCATAACTACCATAAGGATATCTATTCAATGTCACATTTTTATTTCTGTCGACCTTGACTATTGGAGTCTTGCATACCAGTGATTTTTTTTATACATACTCCCCCCCCCCCCCCCCCCCCCTTTTTCTTTTGAAATATTACTGTGCTGTGATCCATTACCACACAAATTGTAATAAACCATAGTTGTGTATTCTTCAGCAGAAGAACGATGTCTCTGTCAATTTGCTCAATGGTCCAACTATATATAATATAATGATAGTAGGGAATGAAAATATAGCAAAAACGTAAATTGCCAGTCAGTCAAAAACTGAAGAAAGTAAAGGCTGTAATTATTATTTGCCAGACCTCAAATCAGATTGCAACAATGGAGGAAAGCTACTGTAGTTCAAAGTCTATTTTTTAATTTGATATGAACAGTTTGATAGGTTGTAATATTAACCCGGTGTTGAGTATTAAATACCTATGCGGATGGATAAATATCTGAAGCGACCGTGTGCATTTCAACGAATATTGAATTGCCAATCTTCGCATATGGGCATGAATTCACTAATGTAACACAAAGTGTGACAAGATGTAACTTTTTTTCATTCATGAGTGTATATACTTGTCCATTACAAAAAATGCAATTTTAGTGTATGTAACATTGACACAAAGGTAGTTTTTCTTTTAAAGACCTCTCTCCATAGAGGGTAATTACAACTCATTTTTCTCTTAGGGGGTATACTGGTTTCACCATGTTCGTCTGTAGACAAATCCTATGTCGTACGATAACTTGAGTTGTGTTTCTTAGAATCTTTTAAAATTTTATCAGCTGTTTACTGGTGAAGAGAGGAGGATCCAGTGACTCCAGTCATTACATAAGTTACAATAATGTCCTGATTTATTTTCATAAAGTTTGATATTAAAATATATGTGCTTATAATGTCCTGGTTTATTTTCATAAAGTTTGATAATAAAATATATGTGCTCATAATATCCTGATTTATTTCCATAAAGATTGATATTCATATATATATGTGTGCTGATATACTGATTTATTTTGTTATTTCCAAAAAATATGCTTTTAAATATTTACTTCTAACTTAGTTTATTTACTCAATAGTCACACAAAACAAGACAACTTCTACATTTAATAAAAGTTAATTGTGAACTTGGAGTACATTGATATCTCCCCCAGTTTTACACTACCGTAATTAAACATGACTAGTCATGTTTATATAACAATTAACCTATTCAACCTATGCCAACATTTTTTCTTACCTTTTTATACCTATTTTTCAAAATGTTGGCATAGGTTGAATGAACCGAAATTATGTACATTTTTAAGCAAGTTTTTAGAATCAGAATGATTTTTTTTTTTTTTATCTTCTGAATTATATATCAAGGACAAACATTCAAATGGTGTGAAATTTAGTAATACCTTAATTACAAATTTTATGAGGTAATTAACTTCTAGTTTATTAACCCCAATAGACTTTCACAGGATGTTTGAAATTATTTGATATATATTATTAAAATGTGCAAATGTATGTTATAATATTTACTAATAGTATAAGATGGAATCAATATTGGTCATATATAGTAATAAGAGAAGACATATTTTATGAAAAATAGGAAAATGATAATTGCTGTTTATAATTTACAATGTACTGTTTGTTTTTGCATGTAATGATCACATTACAACTGAATTGTAATTCATAGTTCTGATTAAGAAATACATTAAAAAAAAAAGAGATATTGGACAGATGCACACGAGACAAAATAACATAAAACACTAATGTATTGGTTGTCATGACATTAAATGTAATCAGTAATGTAATCGATTACATTTACAAAGTGATTGTAATTTAATCGATTACGTTTGAAAATTGATGTAATCGTAATGTAATGTAATCATGAAAATTACAAAGTAATTGTAATGTAATCGATTACATTTGAAAGTAATTGACCCTAAATCTGTATAACACAAATATGAGTTATTACGATTGTGTGGTATTGGATCACAACACAGTAATATTTCAAAAGGAAAAAGGGGGGGGGGGGTACATATAAAAATCACTGGTATGCAAGACTCCAATCAAGGTAGACAGAAATAAAAATGTGACATTGAATATATGTCCTTAAGGTAGTTATGAATAAAAAAAAAACCCAGAACAAATCAGTTCAGGCAGCTTTAACTATTTACTAAATTTGGGCAGGGTAACGTCAGAGGGGTCGCGAAACAATGTTTCGATTAATCACAATCCTATGTCATACGATAACTTGAGTTGTGTTTCTTAGAATCTTTTAAAATTTTATCAGCTGTTTACTAGTGAAGAGAGGAGGATCCCTTTCATTTTTGACGATTTTCACTCCTGCCGTTCCGGAGTTATTGGACTTGATATGACGGAAAATAGGATTTTTACCCTATGTCGTATGATAACTTGAGTAGTGTTTCTCAGAATGTTTTAAATTTTATCAGCAGCTTACTGGTGAAGAGAGGAGGATCCCTTTCATTTTTGACGATTTTCACTTTTGCCGTTCCAGAGTTACATGTATTGGACTTGATATGATGGAAAATAGGATTTTTACCCTATGTCGTATGATAACTTGAGTAGTGTTTCTCAGAATGTTTTGAAATTTCATCAGCAGCTTACTGGTGAAGAGAGGAGGGTCCCTTTCATTTTTGGTCGGAACAATCAGTAATGTTTTGGTTATGGAAATAGGTTTGGACAGATGTGGGGATCGGGGGGTATATCTTAGTCTGTCTTAGCGGTAGACATTTTTTTTATTAGCCACTTTGGCTAATGGGTGATAATTTCTTTTAGCCACACTCAATATAAACAAAGAGCATAAAACAGTTGAAAGTTCAAAACTTTATTATTTAATTAACTAACAATAATAATTCATATATATTATCATGATAAACAACAAACTTTGAACATTAGATAAACAGAACATTCAATATTCGTATGATTTTGTTGTTTTTTGCTGTGTGAGGCCGTTGGCGTTGCCAAAAAAGGATAAAATAGATCCTTGGCGCTTGGCCATGCTTTACCTTCTCGTTGTCAAATAATTTACTGGTTTTAGATTCAAACATAGACAGAATGACGGACAGAATAAAGCGTACTTTAGGAAACCAGTCAGTCGGTGACTACATTCGAAACTATTTCTGGAATGGGACCCGAATAATGTTATTTCAACTGAAAAAACTACCGGATATAATCAATTTGACCCGCTTTTTAAAATCATTTTGGATATTATACATTGTTCAAATCATTGTCTATAACACGTTTTATTCGAAGTTGACTTTCTACATAATAAAAGATCGTTGTCAGATGCATGCTCTAAAAGTTTTTCGTTCGCCAGTGTGGCTACTGCTACACAAATTATACTCGCCACACTACGGTTATATTCGCAAAATGCAACGTGACTATCGTCTACCGCTAACACAGTTAGTGAGCACACGAGTAATACTAGTTGTACTCTCCATTTGCAATTCCATTTCTGAAAATTTATTCCTAGAATTATTGGAAAATGTTGACAAAGTTTTATTTGGTGTCAATGTTACATGCAACTGTTCAACTGTGGATAAGAAAGTACTCCTTCTCCCAATACACTAGGAAACACCAAAGTTCATCATCTTGAAGGATGCATAATATTTCAGGAGTTTACAAGGTAAAAGACTTGATTACTCTAAGCACTATAACTTGGTTCAAGTGCATGTAACATGGACACAAAAATCTCCGATTTGACCCCAAAAAAGTTTTGACGTTATAATCACATGAAAATCCATTAATTTGTTGTAGAAAGACAACTTTTTTCACATTTAATGCATGAAAAATAAAATCTAAGAAAAACCTGTTGTTGAGTCTTGTCCAGGGCCTGTAATTCTCAAAGCCATGATGTCAAAGCACAACTGTGCAGGTTTACCCACATATGTAAGATAGCATTTGTATACAGTAGGTTCTCTAAACTCTCTTATTAAGTTAAAAGAAAGTTTCAGAATGAAAAAAAAAATGGAAATGCTGTCCTTTTCAGACAAAAAAAATAATTAAGAACCAGTCGAAACAAAAAAAATAAGTATGTAGATCCCGGTTACCGGTGCACAATGTACAATGACAATGGGCCATACGTGACGGTAATGCGCCCTACTGGCGCACACAATTTTTTAATGGGCCATATCAAATTTTGGTGCGATGGCACGGCCCAAAGTGATCCCTTCCGTTGGTGTTAAAATAATGCATAAATCCTGTCTGGAGAGTTTTAAACTAATTATTTACAGCAGGTGATCACTAATTCAAGGGAGTTTTGACTTTATTTTACATAATTGTATTAATCCCATTGTTTTAGAACAAGAAGAAAAGGAAGATATTTGTAAATATTCAATATCATCTTTTATTCCTCCTTATAAACTGTAATGCCATTCTTCTATGGAGTGCAAGAGGTCCATTTGAGTTTTATGCCAGTCTTGTCAAAAAAGACAACACAGTCAGGTCAAACCAAAGACTGAACGAAATTTCTTGACATCTATAGTCTTAAGCATATTCTGAACAAACCATAGGCAATGAGTCAGTCTTCTTAAGCCACTGTCTGGTCAAACCAAAAATTGTCTGTATGGTCATTGAGATTGCAAAGCAGAAAACTGTGATCCACTGTCAAACCAAAGACTAGGCCAAAGTTGGGTCAAACAAAACAAAATCCCAAAAACTAAAATAAAGTTAATGTGTTGACATGTTAACTATGGGCTCTTGCAGTACTAAAGTAGGCTAACATGGTGGTCTATGCTTGTATACAAATTACAAAAATTAAAATACCTGTATGATTACAAAAAATTTTTGGAGTTTGTCTTACAATATGGTATTTTTTGTAAAAAAAAAAATTCTGGATATGATTTTGTATACAATATTAGCTGAAAACTTACAATATGGTATTTTTTGTTATTTTTTTTTCTGGATATAATTTTGTATAAAATATTAGCTGAAAAAGTTGCTCACTGTGTGTCTTACTCACTTTACACACTTAAGATTAAAGAAGTTCAAGTCTCCCTGTATCAATTACTGAGATCACATGACTCAAGAGTGCATTTCTTTCTAACCAAAGTTTTGTAAACGTTGTGTGTGTCGTTTAATCACAGTTTACTGACCCTGTTTGACATGAAAATATGCATGCACATGTTGTTGGTAAATAAACTCATAATTACGTGCAAAAATGGATGATGATGATATAGAAACAGAGCACATGGTTATTTTAACAGTGTGCACACAACATTTTGGTGAAAGTTCATCTTCTTCATCTGATGAATCTTCTGGAGGTTCTTTTATTGAAAACAGCAGTTGCAATGATGGAAAGAAGGGCAATACCTAAAATTGGTTCATTTATTGACATTGTTTTGAGTTACGACAACCAGGAATTCAGAACAAATTTCAGGTTATCAAGGGGTATACAATTCCTTTAAAAATATTTGAAAATTCTAAATTAAATCATTTGTATTTTTTAGTGAAACATCATGAATTTTTAAAGAGGGCTGGAGTATTTTTGCATCTCAGGCTTTTTTGTTCAATAATTATATCTTCTACGTAACTATGCCTATATTGTAAAAAATAAATCTGTTAACTAGTAGCATATTACAAATATTTAAAATTGGTATGTTTTTGTTTTAGGCACTTTTGATAGAATTGTAGATCACCTTACGGGAAAATTCCAGTGTAGATAATTGATTCAGCGTTGAGATTAGAAACAAATGCAGCGTTTGTAGCAACAAGCGGTAAACGACAAACTGTAGATGCACATTTAGCGAGTGCATAGTTTGTCAAAGTCTGTGCAAACTTTACAAACGTATGTTAGAAAAAAATGCTCTAAACGCGTAGTCGTTTGTATCGTTTGTGTTAGAAAGAAATGCACTCCAAATATCTTAATCATGTGACAAAAGTTTTTTTTGTATTGACATTGGTAGGGAGCACCTGTTTTTAACAATAGGGTTAAATAAATGTTAGAGAATATGGATTAAACTTCTATGATAATTATCTATGTAAATATTTACTGACATAATCTGATTATAGATCTGTATCTAGTGTTATAATAGGTAACATTCTGACAGTTTACATGGGCTTTAAATCACAATGATTGTCAGGATTATATTATAATTGTATTGATGTTTACTAGTATTTGGTATATCAGCTAAGCCATTTGTAGACCAGTCAAAGAATATTGTGGTTTGCAGTAAAACAAACGACAGTAAGAGTTCAGAAGCAGATATCCCTACTACATGTAATATTTTAATAGATAGAGATTCCCATATTTTTTTTAATTTTTTTTTACAAATTTTAAGGAGATTTAACAGTGACACTTATAACAATTTAATTAAGTGAGTCCTGAAGACATTTCTGAAAATGTTGGTGAGTCCAGGACTCATCTAGGTGAGTTGCAAGGATCTCTCTTTAATTTTCTTTCTTTAAAGGCATACAGGCTGTCAGAATTGAATTATTTTTTTATATTGAAAGTTGCCAATATTCGATGTATTATACTAATTGCAGTTGAAATTTTTAATAATATCATACATAAATATCATAGAACGAAGGAAATAGGTCGCTGTTTGATTCTCTTGCATCCTGTAAAGCATTCAATGTTTACCCGTGCAATATTCATATGACCTGACAGTGAACTCATTCGGGAAAGCATTTGCGCATGTGCGAAATTGTTTGTTGATGAAGGAAATGTGCACATGGCACAAGCCGAATCGTGGAAGAATAAAAACATTGATGGATTCTATATGATAACGACACAAAAAGGAGGATTCAGCAAGCTTTGTGTAAAAATTAAAAAAAGATGTTATACCGACCTATTCCATTTTTCAACACATAAGCATAATTTAGTATATTTTTTTGGCCGAATCGTATTGTGACAGTAGAATTGCATCGTAGTTTTTTTATATATTCTTTTTTTCAGGAGAAAACGCTAGATGATATCTCTTTTAAATTAGAGACTAAAATAATGAACTTCATGTCTGGGTTTTTTCTAAAAAAAAAATATAATCAAGATAACTCAAGTGTTGTCAATAATATGCAATACATTTGTTTACAATTTTCCCTTTATTGGGCCCCTTTGCAGAGTTTGGGTTTGTTTTTATTGATTTCATCACATATTTCCGATTTTAAGTGTCATTCTTACTAAATACCATTATATAATATTAACTGATTACCCCGGGATCCAATTTTATAGATATATTTCTTAAATTATATTAATTCTAACGAATTTACATGCACCATGTTTCCTTGGTTATTTATAGCAGTTTTCAGTGTTTGGCAAACCTCGGAAAAGCAGCTAACTTATAATTAGGTGTGTTAATGGTGATTCCATCGACAGACATTCAAATTCTTTTCACTAATTACGACATTATAACATATTTTTTTTAAACCTGGCTTCTTGTTCAGAACATTTTATTAGTAATGTATAAAACATCGAATATTTGCAACTTTTAATATAAACAAAAAAATTCAATTCTGACAGCCTGTATGCCTTTAAAGTTTCAGAAATTTGGATACAACATTTTTTTTTTATCCATATGCCCACTGTGAACATTGTTAGTTGGGATATTGGGTTACAATATAACAACCTGAAGAGGGAAAAAAGTTGTAAATTAAATATATTTTAATTCAAAAGTTTTCTACATTAAATTATGATGTACAATGTATATGGTTTAAAGACTAGCGGTCTTTGCATTTAATTTTTTTCCACCTTCGTGACTGGGATTGCAGCTTAAAATTGTTCTGTGAACCTCACCTTTGTCCCTGTTTAAAAACCTTGTACACATAAACTTTATGTTTTAAGAGACGATACTATTATTGTATATATATCATTATTATATGGGTCATTAATTGGGAACCATATTTTGTAAAAAAAAAAAAATTAATTAAAAAATGTATTTTTAAAACACTGAAATACCATTAAAACATGAATGAAGACTGGTAAAATAAAGTATAGACATTAAAAATCTGTTTATACATGTATGTAAGCTTAAGCTAAATCTCATTATATATTTTTTGGTCTCGGCTTTTGCGATTATTACACTGAGAGATTTCATCCAAAGTAGATCTAGATGAAGCTAGCAAATCCCATTTCGTACATCAAATTAGGATAAAATTTCATCCCGTAAAATATTACTGCTGTCAAATTTATATTATACTAATTCATATCAACCATTCAATCATTTTCTTCCTGTCATCAAAATGTTTGATGTAATGGTGCCGTTCCATCTAAATTGAAAGCTTCCATCAGAATAGTATAATTGATTTAACCAGACCTTGGTGATGTGAATTTCTGTACAATAATAGTAGCTATAACTAGTCAATATGTTTCTGTAATTTTATTGGAATTTTTACAACCCGTTCTCACTTAAACTTTTCCGGTTTTATCAAAAAGTACACACAATATATGTAATAGAAGAAGATCTGTCACAGGAATTTATAAAATATCCTGTTTTCTGTTTTAATAAGATATTTATTTATAGCTCAATTGGCCATATGCATGGACAAATGGTCAATGTGAGGTATTGTTATCACTTTAAAGTCTGTCTTCAACTTCATCTGTTAGCTTTTCACATTTCAATCTTTTTTTCACAAACTAGTCGATCAATTGAAACCAAACAAGGAAGAAATGTTTCTTCTGTGATCCTCAACATTTTACATTTTTTTATGTCCGCCCCAGGCCTCTACATTAACATATTTTTCAACTTGTCCCTTCGGACAACTAACTAAAAAAAGTACATGTCCGACTCAATCTTTTAGTTGTCCGAAAAAAATTAATAAAAATTACAAAAACTGGAGAATAATTATCCAGGGCTCCCACTGCTTTCAAATTATAGGGAGAAGTGGGAGACAACAGAGAGAAGTGGGGAGACTTCTGTGAGAAGTCAATTGCAATTAATCGAAACATTGTTTCGCGACCCCTCTGACGTTACTCTGCCCAAATTTAGTAAATAGGGACAGACGAGAATTTTGCCGATAAAACGGGAGGCGATAGACCGAGGGAGCACTGTACATAATTCTTTTGATTGCATGGGAAATTAATAATACTCTTGGGAATTTTTATAGGTCAAACAGAAGGTATTGCCTTCTTTTGGTTGATTTTGATTTTTGGTGGTTAACGCCACTTTCAGCAATATTTCAGCTATATCATGGCGACCCGTTTTAGTGGTGGAAGAAGCCGGAGTACCCGGAGAGAACAACCGACCATGGGCAAGCAACTGGTAAACTTTATCACTTGCGGCTGTGAGTTGAGTGCACCCTTTTTTGTAATTTACAAAGCTGGGCGCGAACCTCTTTTGGTTGATGTTTTTGATATTTTCTTTGGTAGCGTTGGACATGTGATGGATTAGAAATGAAAGTTGATCGGTTTACACAGCCGATTCTGATAATTGTAACCTTTAACCTTTTAATTAACTGGTTATTTAATTGATTGTTGATCAGTTTATTGTTTCTGATTATAACACTGATAATTGATTATGTTTTTTACTGATTTCCAAAACTATTACAGGGCTTACTAAATTTTTCAAGTGTACCAGTACTTCACTATTTATAGGCGGTACTTTTTATTAAAATTTGAACAATTTTCATGAACATCTTATACAACACTCTTTAAAATCAGGAGGTACCAAAGACCATTTTAGGTGGGTAAAAGTACCTGGTACATTGAAAGGCCTGCTATTTATGGGGCATCCCAGAGATCCTTGTCAGATAAAATTTTGATGAGTCCCAAACAAAAGTTATGAGTTCAGGATTCGTCTAGGCGAGTTGCAAGTTCAATTATCTCTGATGGTACAGAATTTCATGATAAAACACTAGAATGTATAATAAATGTAATGTGTTTCATTTTCAGATTACCACCCGGTTTTACTCAGCTTCGTAATTTAACACGTCTAGGGCTAAATGATGTTTCCTTGGACCGGTTACCACAGGATATTGGGAGGTAAGTTTCCATAGTTACGTTTATAAAATAGTTAATGTAATGATGACATTATTTTCGTCCTCTCCGTCCATCACGAAAGTTTGTAGTGCAAATCCCCCTACATTTCAAAAGGGACTTCATTAAAGAAAAATTACCATTTTAATGGAAAGTTGCAGATCATTACAACATTTTGATTGGACCCTATTTGAAGGAGTTGTTGTCCTTTTTAGCTCACTTTGCCAAAGCCGGCAAAGGCAATGTGAGCTTTTGCCATCACTTGTCGTCCGTTAACTTTTCACATGTTAATCTTCTCCTCTGAAACCCCTCAGCCAAATGAACTGAAACTTGGTAGGAAGCATCTATGGAAGGTCCTTTATAAAGATTGCTCATTTTGTCCCGATCCATTAACAAACATGGCCACCACAGGCAATTCTTGTTTATGATTGGCCGATTTAAAAAAATCTTCTCCTCTGATACCGCTTGGCCAAATGAACCGAAACTTGGTAGGAAGTATCTATGGAAGGTCCTCTATAAAGATTGCTCATTTCGTCCCGATCCGTTAACAAACATGGCCGCCACAGGCCATTCTTGTTTCTGATTGGTTGATTTCTAAAAAATCTTCTCCTCTGAAACCGCCTGGCCAAATGAATCAAAATTTGGTATGAAGCATCATTGGAAGGTCCTCTATAAAGAGTACTCATTTAGTTCTGATCTGTTAACAAACATGGCCACCACAGGACATTCTTGTTTTTGATTGTTTCATTTCTAAAAAATCTTCTCCTCTGAAACCGCTTTCCCAAATGAACTGAAATGTGATAGGTAGCATCTATGGAAGGTCATCTATGAAGGATGCTAATTTTGTCCCGATCCATTAACAAACATGGCCACCACAATTGTTTGAAAACTTGCCAAAAATAAAATACTTACTGGCATATGTTAACTGGTCAATTGGTCCAACGATTAAGATTATTTTATCGGTCCAAGACAATTTTTGTCGGATTTTGCCACTGTCCAACGAACCTTCGGAATGACTGGATGTTATAGATTTATGCAGACATTAGATTATGTCAACAGATTATCTGAGTGACCAATGCAATAGACTATTTTTCACATTTCTGACTTTGAGTTTGAAATTATACATTTTACTAGATTTATTTCCCTTTAAGGGAGACAAAAGGGTCACCTTTCGTGCCAATTTCAATGAAAATAACATATATTTCCCCCCATAATTTGTTCAAAATTTAATGTTGTAATTTGTATTTGCTAAAAAATTATCCTGATTTTTTACAAGGTTCAAATATCTACAAATTAAAAGAAAATTATACTCAGATTTGTTATCCTTTCTCCTTACTCTTGTTAGACTCGCTGGGTAGCATTATGATTTTGCCTGTTGTAAGGGAAATAACTCATATAAAAAGGCAGAGATTTCAAAGTGAGCTGGTATCCGGTACTTTTACTCGTCTGAGATCGTGTATAGTACTGGCAGAAATTACTGAACCCCCAAAAATAATCTATAAAAATATCTAGTTCGAAGAGACAGAAATAGTCACCATATTGGTTTATTTTTGTTTATCAAAATCCAGGAAGTACATTGACAAACATAATAGGTTCTAACGAACGATTTGATTGGCTGATTCTCTGAGTCGGCGAGATGTTTTCAAGCGTACAATTAAGAGGTCGTAAGCGAGTGCTGATTTCAAATGGAATATATACAATATGAAGAGGAACACGAAAATAAAGGACTATTTTGCTGCGAAATCTAGAAAAAGTGAGTCGAGTGGAATCATGGACGATGTATGTATGGCATTTTGTTTGTTTTGCATTTTACGTGTCAGAACTGACGATATGTTTTAACTGTTCATAATCTAGTTGAGATTTGATCCCGGACTCCGGGAATACATGCATCAGAAAAAAGCTCTGTCGAAGCTTTTTTCTGATGCATGTATTCCCTCAAAATTTTAGCGAGATTATTCTGCTAACTTGTGGTCTAGATATGGTTCCTTGTAAGTATTGTAGGTTTTCAAAATAATATCGTTTTTTTCGGGCCAGTACCGAAGTACTGGGCTAGTGAATACCTTCGGGGATTAACAGTCCACCAGACAGAGGCATCGACCCAGTAGTAAAAAAAATAAAAGTACCGAAATTGCAGTATATTTTGGTTCTGCATATTTTGCCATTTCGAAAACTTATGTCTCATCAGTGCAGTTCAGTATGAAATAGGAAGCACACATTATTTTTCTTTGCAATGTACAAAAAACAACAAATGATCTTGGTGAAATCTGTACTCTGAAAAGAAAGTTAATGGGATTTTTCTTTCAAAACCATTTAATGATTTGCAGTCTCTGAAGTACTTTTTTCGGTCCACAAAATGCTAGATTTCAGGAGCTTCCGGGGAGCTTTGCCCCTGCCGGGCTTTGTCCTGGACCTACAGGAGCCCTCAGGCGGGCCCCAGACCCCTGGCCTATTTTTTTTAGGTACCATCTAAAATTTAAGAAGTACCTCCTATTATAAAAAAAACTTTGAAACCCTTGAAAAGGTATTATTTTAGAATCAAATCAGGAAGATGCAAAAAGTCTATCGCACAAGTTATTATTTAATAGCAAGTACCAAAGGTCTTCTTTTTTATTTAAATTTTCGGCACCTTAATTTTGAAATTTGTTTAATAAATCTCTAGGTTTTTTTTCATGACTTGAGTTTTGTAGGATCTTTGTAATTAAATAGTAATATATATATATGTGTTATAATTGATTTCATGTAATAAAAAAAAAAGAAATCATTCCTGCAGCTGTCGTATGAATAATCAACTGTCAAAAAAAATGCTATAGGAGATATTTACCTCCCCTTGTTTATAATTAAATGACTATTTTATAAGCTGTTTATTTGTTTAATTATTATGCTATACTTCAAGATAAGAAATAATTTTGTCAGAACTAAGATGTTCTGTTTGTTTTTTTAAAATGAAAGTACAAAAAGCATTTTAAGAAAATTCTTTGTTATTACAGTAAATCTGTCCACATCAAACCCAGAATAAATCAGAATCATATATAACTTTAAATAAAGTTCCAATGTAGGAAATCTTGTTGAAAAAAACCCTGCGTACTGTAAATCAAACACCTGTTTATTCCGAACACAAAAGTTGTGCCTAACGAGGTTCGGTTTAGAAAGCCATCATAGGTTTCTCTGTAGTTCTGTTATATAGATTGATTGATTGGTGTTTAACGCCAACTTTAGCAATATTTGAGCTATATTGTGGCGTGAATTTTTTTTTATTATTAACTTAGACACCTACAAGACCCTTAGAAATAATACATAAAACATTTGTGTTATATAGGATATCTCAGTCATGATAAATTTCTGTTGTTAAACAAATTGTAGACAACTGTTAACAATATTTGTAGGTGAGTGATAATAAGCTCTCTGTAGCCTCTGGTTTTGTTTACACAACAATTTTAAGAATAGGAAGAATTGCCCCGTATTTTGACACACAGTTATTCGTCATTGATTTAACACGTATCCACGTTAATTTCACCAAAAAAAATAATCAATTAGTTTTGTTATTAATGTTCCAAATGCACTTTCTTCTCAATAATTAAACAGTGCAATAAAATTTCAAAATTGATTTTAGATAATGAATCCAATTGTTTGTGAATATGAGATGTTTGTTTCGTCAATACATAAATGAAATAAATCATCAATTTACAATATAAAATCAACCAATTAAATTTTGGGAAAAGATATATAATTTAGCAGTATTGACTTGTACTTGAAACAAAGTCATTTTTTGTGTAATTAAAGAAAAAAGATTTACTTTATATATTTTTATTATTTCAGTTTATCCAACCTTGTTTCCTTGGAACTTCGTGAAAACATGATAAAGAACCTTCCTCAGTCCATTTCGTTTTTAGTGAAATTGGAAATTTTAGATTTAGGCAGCAATGAGATTGAAGAATTGGTATGTACTAACTGAAAAGTTCAACATTGATGATCAGCGATCTGACATGATAACTAACAAGTTCTTCAATCCACCATGAACTCCCAAACAGGGCTTGCCAAACCAGGCAAAGTGGAGTGGCTCTGCCCTGGTTTCAAGAAAATTGCCCTATTTCTACTCTTAAGGAGAAGTTTTAATCCTCCTGTCAGTCTTTGGAAGTCTGTAGACGTATTTTTTCACCAATAACCATACTTTTTCTTCCATATTCATGAATAAGAAACTCCCATGTTCCTGACATTTGACCTATACAGGGTTTGATATTCAATGCGATATTTTTATTCCAAACTTTGATTCGCGTCATTTTAAGATCGTTGAGAGGCATGTTTGTTTTGTAATATTTGAGGGATATGTGGTAGTGGGTTAAAGAAACATTAAAATATTAGCAAACTCTGGAAAACTTCCTGATTTTACCTTACTTCACCTTTAAGTCAACTGAAAGAGAAGACATGTCGCCATGTTTTTACCAAGTGTGGTGAGCCCTGCTCCTAAACCACAAAAACACCTCTTTTTTTTCTTTGCAGTCCTAGTCACAAAATCTAGTGATTGATTACAAAATATATTATACAGTAAACGTCCAGAAACGGTTTTCTTCATCTTTCCACATAATCCAGTATATATGTTCAGAGATCCTTGAGTGCTAATCAATAGGACATGAGTCCAACTAGTGCATTCCAGAGATACTTACAACTCACCTATATGAGTCTTGGACTCACCATTATTAGTTGGTACTCACCAAAGTTTACAAATTTTAGATTCTTAGAATGGTGGGAACTCACCAAAATGTTCAGAAATGTCTTCTGGACTCCTCAAATTAAATTGCTACAAGTATTCTTTGTTATTTTTTGTAAAAAAAAGGGTGAGTCCCAAACACAAATGATGAGTCCAGGACCTATGCGGCTTACAAGTATCTCTGAATGATGCGTTCAGGACTCATGATGAATTACAAGTATCTCTGAATGATGTGTTCAGGACCTATGCGACTTACAAGTATCTCTGAATGATGCGTTCATGATGAATTACAAGTATCTCTGAATGATGTGTTCAGGACCTATGCGACTTACAAGTATCTCTGAATGATGTGTTCAGGACTCATGATGAATTACAAGTATCTCTGAATGATGTGTTCAGGACTCATGATGAATTACAAGTACCTCTGAATGATGTGTTCAGGACCTATGCGACTTACAAGTATCTCTGAATGATGCGTTCAGGACCTATACGACGTACAAGTATCTCTGAATGATGAGTCCAGGACCTATGCGACTTACAAGTATCTCTGAATGATGTGTTCAGGACCTATGCGACTTACAAGTATCTCTGAATGATGCGTTCAGGACCTATACGACTTACAAGTATCTCTGAATGATGAGTCCAGGACCTATACGACTTACAAGTATCTCTGAATGATGTGTTCAGGACCTATACGACGTACAAGTATCTCTGAATGATGTGTTCAGGACCTATACGACGTACAAGTATCTCTGAATGATGTGTTCAGGACCTATGCGACTTACAAGTATCTCTGAATGATGCGTTCAGGACCTATACGACGTACAAGTATCTCTGAATGATGAGTCCAGGACCTATGCGACTTACAAGTATCTCTGAATGATGTGTCCAGGACCTATACGACGTACAAGTATCTCTGAATGATGAGTTCAGGACCTATACGACTTACAAGTATCTCTGAATGATGCGTTCAGGACCTATACGACTTACAAGTATCTCTGAATGATGTGTCCAGGACCTATACGACTTACAAGTATCTCTGAATGATGTGTTCAGGACCTATACGACTTACAAGTATCTCTGAATGATGAGTCCAGGACCTATACGACTTACAAGTATCTCTGAATGATGAGTCCAGGACCTATGCGACTTACAAGTATCTCTGAATGATGCGTTCAGGACCTATACGACTTACAAGTATCTCTGAATGATGTGTTCAGGACCTATACGACTTACAAGTATCTCTGAGTGATGAGTCCAGGACCTATGCGACTTACAAGTACCTCTGAATGATGTGTTCAGGACCTATGCGACTTACAAGTACCTCTGAATGATGTGTTCAGGACCTATACGACTTACAAGTATCTCTGAATGATGCGTTCAGGACCTATGCGACTTACAAGTATCTCTGAATGATGTATTCAGGACCTATACGACTTACAAGTATCTCTGAGTGATGAGTCCAGGACCTATGCGACTTACAAGTACCTCTGAATGATGTGTTCAGGACCTATACGACTTACAAGTATCTCTGAATGATGCGTTCAGGACCTATACGACTTACAAGTATCTCTGAATGATGTGTTCAGGACCTATACGACTTACAAGTATCTCTGAATGATGCGTTCAGGACCTATATGACTTACAAGTATCTCTGAATGATGTGTTCAGGACCTATACGACTTACAAGTATCTCTGAGTGATGAGTCCAGGACCTATGCGACTTACAAGTACCTCTGAATGATGTGTTCAGGACCTATACGACTTACAAGTATCTCTGAATGATGTGTTCAGGACCTATACGACTTACAAGTATCTCTGAATGATGTGTTCAGGACCTATGCGACTTACAAGTATCTCTGAATGATGTGTTCAGGACCTATGCGACTTACAAGTATCTCTGAATGATGTGTTCAGGACCTATGCGACTTACAAGTATCTCTGAATGATGTGTTCAGGACCTATACGACTTACAAGTATCTCTGAGTGATGAGTCCAGGACCTATGCGACTTACAAGTACCTCTGAATGATGTGTTCAGGACCTATACGACTTACAAGTATCTCTGAATGATGCGTTCAGGACCTATACGACTTACAAGTATCTCTGAATGATGTGTTCAGGACTTACAAGTATCTCTGAATGATGCGTTCAGGACCTACAAGTATCTCTGAATGATGCGTTCAGGACTCATGATGAATTACAAGTATCTCTGAATGATGAGTTCAGGACTTACAAGTATCTCTGAATGATGAGTTCAGGACTTACAAGTATCTCTGAATGATGAGTTCAGGACTTACAAGTATCTCTGAATGATGTGTTCAGGACTTACAAGTATCTCTGAATGATGTGTTCAGGACTTACAAGTATTTCTGAATGATGTGTTCAGGACTTACAAGTATCTCTGAATGATGAGTTCAGGACTCTCATGATGAATTACAAGTATCTCTGAATGATGAGTTCAGGACTCATGATGAATTACAAGTATCTCTGAATGATGAGTTCAGGACTCTCATGATGAATTACAAATATCTCTGAGTGATGAGTTCAGGACTCATGATGAATTACAAGTATCTCTGAATGATGAGTTCAGGACTCATGATGAATTACAAGTATCTCTGAGTGATGAGTTCAGGACTCATGATGAATTACAAGTATCTCTGAATGATGAGTTCAGGACTCATGATGAATTACAAGTATCTCTGAATGATGAGTTCAGGACTCATGATGAATTACAAGTATCTCTGAATGATGCGTTCAGGACTCTCATGATGAATTACGTATCTCTGAATGATGAGTTCAGGACTCATGATGAATTACAAGTATCTCTGAATGATGAGTTCAGGACTCATGATGAATTACAAGTATCTCTGAGTGATGAGTTCAGGACTCATGATGAATTACAAGTATCTCTGAATGATGAGTTCAGGACTCATGATGAATTACAAGTATCTCTGAGTGATGAGTTCAGGACTCATGATGAATTACAAGTATCTCTGAATGATGAGTTCAGGACTCATGATGAATTACAAGTATCTCTGAATGATGAGTTCAGGACTCATGATGAATTACAAGTATCTCTGAGTGATGAGTTCAGGACTCATGATGAATTACAAGTATCTCTGAATGATGAGTTCAGGACTCATGATGAATTACAAGTATCTCTGAATGATGAGTTCAGGACTCATGATGAATTACAAGTATCTCTGAGTGATGAGTTCAGGACTCATGATGAATTACAAGTATCTCTGAATGATGCGTTCAGGACTCATGATGAATTACAAGTATCTCTGAGTGATGAGTTCAGGACTCATGAGGAATTACAAGTATATGTGTTATATCTTAGTATTTCTTACTTTTATACTGGTATTGTATTTCTTTTGTCGATCTCAAGTTTTTTTTTTTATCGTGTCTGACTATTGAGACTGACAGTCAGATGAGTTCATTTATGTAGATTCAGTATATCTATGTTCACATCGAACTGGATGACAAGTCAATAAAAAAGAATAACAGATAATATTTTCCCCAGAATTCCCTGTAGATATGTTGTTTTCCATCAATTCTGTCACCTATTGTATTAATTCCTGTATCTTCTGTAGTTGTCTGGACAAGATGTATGTAACACTTTGAAATTTAATACAAATATTGGACTATTAAAAAATCTATTGGGGTCCATCGTGGGTTATATATCCGATAAATACAAAATAATACCGAAAAAGAAATATAATTATACAAATATTGGGCTATTAAATAATCTATTGAGGGTTCATCAGGAGTTTTATATCCAATAGATAAAAAATAAAAGCAAAAATAGAAATATAATACAAATATTGCCAGGGCTATTAAAAAATCTATCACAGGTTTTATATCTAATAAATAATACATTTAAACAGTGTGTAATAAATAATAAATGCAAAAGTAAAATAAAAAAAGTACATGCACTTTCTATTCTAGTTGTAAGGTCAATGAGGTCAGTTGCATGTTTATGCCAAAGTTAGGTGTGAATTCTAGACTTGCTGCAAGTCTATTTCTTATTTATAATGCCTTAAACAAATTGCTCAATGCTGCTATGAAAGTTTAAATCTTGACTGTCCACTGACAACTTTACTGGTTACATATGGAAAGTAAATATAAGTTGTCAGTCAAGATTTCAATTTTCATAGCAACAATTAAGGGGTAATTAATAAGAGGGACTTGTAGCTAGTCTGGTGTGAATTCCTATATATAGATTCTCCAGTAGTAAGGTTATAATATAGGTCAAGGACATCAAATCAATGGTGATGTTATTATTAGATAACAGAGTATATTAGGTCAACTAGGTTATAATATAGGTCAAGGACATCAAATCAATGGTGATATTATTATTAGATAAAAAAAAAAAAAAAAAAATATATATAAGGTCAACTAACTCTAAGAATAGGTAAAATAATTGATCTTAATTTTACATTGTTGATTGAAAATCAGTGATAAAAATAAAGGTTTGCGATTCATAATATGGTCAATGCAGGTCATTATTGGAAAAATATTGACGTGTAATCGTAGTAGAAAAATTAAGTATTATGTTCAGTGTAACCGTTGCATCTAAGATGGAGGGTTGGGGCATTGTGAAAATTCCCTATGAATTTTAAAATGCACCCTATTTTAGATAATGGACGGACACATTTAGCACATAGCATCTACCCCACCATTGATCTTATAGTGAAATAAACTTTATAATCTATATATATAAAATCTTACCATAGTACAGTAGAACCTGGTTATCTAAAACTAAGACAAGTCATTTTCTTGTATTTACTCAAAAGCCGAGTTACATTCACTTTACAGCAGTAATAAGCTATACCTCATTTAACTCAAATACTCAAGAAGTATACTATAACAGTACTTAGTCTTATATAACACCACACAGGCCTCTACATTAACATATTTTTTAACTTGTCCCTTCGGACAACTAACTAAAAAAAGTACTTGCCCGACTCAATCTTTTAGTTGTCCAAAAAAATTAATAAAAATTACAAAAACTGGAGAATAATTATCAGCAATTTGTGTAAAATGTTTTGGTTATTGTCTCACAAACATTATTGCATCCTGTTATTATTAATACATGTACTAACAGAAATTATGATTATGACATCTTTAATCAACAAATTAACATACACTTAGACATAAGTCATAAAGTTATTGGTATCAAACGATGCCATCATGGTATGAGTGTCTAATCGTCAATTTCTAAGTTTGGTTCTCGAATAGCAGGCCCATCTAAGCGGTAATCGTATAATGTGGATTGAATCCAGGATGCTTTGAATGTCGTTGTTCACCATCTATTGAATGCAGATTGTGTATCAAAATCAGCTACTGAATGTCCCTCAATGGAAATTAACATCAGACGCCTTAACTTTTCTGGTTGAATTGATCTCTGCCGCTTGTTGTAAATTCGTACTTTCTAAGATCAGGGGATATAGATTCATGCTGATGGACATTTTATTTACGTTTCCATGGAATTATTGCGTAGGGGATGGAAACACTATAAACAAATCGATTTCTATTTCATTATAATTACTTAATTCCAGTTGTCGTTTAATCAAATCGCTGAAAAGATACGGATCAAATATATGTTCGGAATATCTCTTGGTTCACCGTTATCATTAATAGCGATAGTGTACTTCAATGGAAACCAATATTTTTAAGCACATTAAAATAATTATTTACGAAGTTTATGTCTGTAAAAATGACAAAGCAACACATTTTTATCATAGAAAATAACCTTCAAAAGGTAGGACAGTCATTTGTTCACTTGTCCCGTCGGACAACGGTGATACAAGATCTACTTGTCCGACGTCAGTTTTCACTGGTATCGGACAAACGTTAATGTCGAGGCCTGCCACACTTTCCTCAATAAATAAGGTGGACTTATAAGAGAGGTGACCTCTCTTGAGGAGGAGGTGGGAATTTAGTGGTATTTTGCTATCTAAGTGCATCTAAAATCTGGCCTGACGAATGGAATGGTGGGATAGACCTTTTAAGAGAGGTGGTATCTCTTGAGGGGACATTTTGTAGTAATTTACTCGATCTCTGTGCATCGTGAGGTCTGGTCTGATAAGAGGAGTAATTGGTATCTTCTACTTCTGTATATTTGTTTGTAATTGTTTTATGTTGTTGTTGTTTTTTTGCAGCCAGAGATTATTGGTTCATTACCCAGCCTACAAGAACTCTGGTTAGATGGCAATGATCTCACAGAATTACCTCCAGTAAGTACTAATTGTTGTAGAGTTAATCTGATTTCAGTCGTCTCTCAAACAGGAGGAGGCAAACACTCATTTTAGCCTCAAATTCTTGTAATTATAGCTTGTGGACATTTAATCTACTATTTTTACAGCTTAGGCAGTTCAAAAATGATTTAGGTGTAAAGTTTATTGGTTCAGGCTAGGGAAAAATAGCATAAAATTTGCTAAATAAAATGGACAAAAATTCTTTTAAGACCTAAGAAAAACATGTGTTTCCGCTAAAATTCCTGAAATAAGGTATGTTGGGAAAACGTTTTATTATTTTTAGCTCACCTTGGCGTCCGTCGTCCGTTAGCTTTTCACATTTTAATCTTCTCCTCTGAAACCACTTGGCCAAATGAACCGAAACTTGGTAGGAAGCATCTATGGAAGGTCCTCTATAAAGATTGCTCATTTCGTCCCGTTCCGTTAGCAAACATGGCTGCCACAAGCCATTCTTGTTTCAGATTGGTTGATTTCTAAAAAATCTTCTCCTCTGAAACTGCTTTCCGGAATGAAATGAAATTTGATAGAAAGCATGTATGGAAGGTCCTCTATAAAGATTGCTCATTTCGTCCCGATTCGTTAACGAACTTGGCCGCCACAGACCATTCTTGTTTCTGATTGGTCGATTTCTAAAAATCTTCTCCTCTGAAACCACTTTACCAAATGAACCAAAACTTGGTAGGAAGCATCTATGGAAGATCCTCTATAAAGATTGCTAATGTCATCCCGATTCGTTAGCAAACATAGCTGCCACAGGCAATTCTTGTTTCAGATTCGTCGATTTCTAAAAATCTTCTTCCCTGAAACTGTTTAGCCAATTGAACCGAAACTTGGTAGGAAGCATCTATGGAAGGTCCTCTATAAAGATTTCTAATTTCATCCCGATCTGTTAACAAACATGGCTGCCATAGGCAATTCTTGTTTCTGGTTGGTTGATTTCTAAAAAATTTCTCTGAAACTGCGTAGGCCAAAAAAAAATATATGTGTGTTTACTGTCACATGTCAAACAAATCTAGGGTCGATCGGTCGGGATTAATTTAGTTTTTTGTTTTTTTTAATATTATCAGCAAAACCGGAAATAGTCGTTTCCGATTCCGGTATTTCATTTTCGAATTTCCGGTAAAATGACGAATTATGCAGTTTTTCTACCTTCTTTGCTCTCAATTTCGACAAAAAGCTAGCAGTTGAATAAATAAAACATTGCTGCTAGTTAAACAACAAAAATGGTTATCCGAATTCTGTGTAAAAATTCTTAGGGTCGCTAGCAAACATTAGGGTAGGTCGGGTGACCGTAAACACACATATTTTTTTTTTTTGGCCTTAGCTAAATGAACTGAAACTTGGTGGGAAGCACCTATGGAAGGTTCTGTATTAAGTTTCTTCAAAGCAGAATGAAAGGTGAGCGACACAGGCTCAGCCCATTGAGCCTCTAGTTTGTAGTTATACCTACATCGTAGGTTATACAAGATAAGAATCTGACTTTAACAGTGCTTGTCCAAATATGGAAATGCAAATTTGAGGGTCAGCACTTAAAAATATTTTTTTAACATTTTTTTAAATTTGTTAGCATAAAAAACACTGAAAAATAGGGTCAGTATGGTTAGGGAAACACATGATTTTTTGCCTAATATGCCTTTGGGGATATAGTAAGTCAAAATGTTTTTTTTTGGCATAGAATGTGTGACCTTCAGTTCACTGTTAACACACTTGATAATTATTACACTGATTGTATGATACAATACAGCTGTATTGTTTATCATTAATTAATAGTTATTACAGGGTACATGTTGTAATTACCTAGAAGAATTAACATTTACTAATCCCTCTAGATCATCAACTTTTTGTCTTTTCCCACTTGTAAAGACTTTCACCCTGTTTATTTTGCCTCAATCATTGACGTAAATCAGCGATGTTTCTGAGTTAGTTGTTTCACACATTCTTAACTGAGGATAATATAGTAATCTGTTGTCAGTTTCTTTATCGATTATTGGTGCCTAATTGGTCCTTGATTCAGGAAATAAATCTAAAAATAGCACATAAACTTCTCAATATAAATCTCCCGGAAATCAATAATGGAACCAGAGGTTAATTTAGTAAGGCCAAAGTATCCTGATTACAAAAATCTTTTATCTGTAATGAAAATAGATTGACAGCGATTTTGTTTTCATAGACACTGACATCTTTTGTAAAGTGTGACGTGACCTATAAAATTTAAATACAGTCAAACCTGTCCATGCGATCACCTGTATTAAAATGTCGGCCTTTTCTTATCCTGTAATAGAAAATTTCATTTGAATTGAACCTCGTTTAAGAGGTCACCTGTCTTGTAAGGCCACTTTCTCTATGTCCCAAAGGTGACCTCTTAATACAGGTTTGACTACTATTAAATAACATGAAATTGATTATTTATGCTTGTATGATCAATTTGAATCCAGGCCATCCTTTAAAAAAATGTTGGATTTATGTAAACCCACTGGTCATTTTTTTAAGTAGGACAGGCACAACAAATGTGGCAGGATTAAAGCTGTTGATGGGATGCCATGAATGGACCTACCATTCATCCATGCTATGACTAGAATTTTCATGTATGTCGTGGTCATATTTGTGTTCGGTGATTTGAAATACGTGGGTTACTTTTTTCTGTGTCCTGAAATAACCTTTCTAACTCTTCATGGCTTATTATATATAGTTGTCCCTTCAAAGTACACAAGACTTAAGATGACAGTATTTTTGCTGACAGACAATATAATTATAAAATGAGTCGATCTAGAAACCCGTCCCGTGATATCTATTTATATTATTGTTTATTGATTTGATCATTAAATGACGATTTTCTAGGGGAGTCGTTTATGTATTTTGATAACTGTTTCCTACCTATAAAAGAGCAGTCAAGAAGTTCAATGTGTTTGACTAGTACAAGTAATTAATAAATTTAGGCAAAGTAATTTCAACAGACCGTTTTATCAATCCAGCGTAGGACGTCGTCATATGGCCAGTGTTCTAGCTAGGATCTGAAAATAGAGGGGCACAGGTGAAGGTCACTTTTGATACAACATTATATGATAAAGTTTGTCAGTGACTTGCAGCAGGCCGGTGGTTTTTGTCCAGGTACTCCGGTTTCCTCCACCAATAAAACTGACCGCCATGATATAACTGAAATATTGTTGAAAGTGGCATTTAACACCATAAGTCAGCCAGCCAGTCTTTCAAATTAAAAAAACCCCATCTTTAATGTAGGTAGAAATTGTTGTGAAAGTACCAGTTTAAATTACATTATTAACAGAAATCAACAAATTAATTTTTTTTAATCAAATTAAACCAGCAATTCTTTGGCTGTTTTGTTAGTCATCAGGGTGACTTATAATAGGTCACAGTGACTTAATAAACATGTCATTATGGTCAACTTTTATCTAGGTGACTTTTGATGACATGTAAATGTCTATTTATATACCAATTATTGGACTAACAAACCAACAATCAATAGCAAATTAATATGAAAGAAATGTTAAACATGACAGAAATCCAAAAGTAGGTATATACTGTAACATGTTATTTGAAAGAAAATCTAAACGTGACTGAACTCCAGAAGGTATATACACGCAAACTAGCCCAAACTAGGCATTAGGTCACCTGTATTTAAAGGTCATTCTTGTCCTGTCATAGCCAGTTTCATAAGAATTGTACCTCTTTTAAGGCCACTTTTTCTTTGTCATAAATATGACCTCTTCATACAGGTTTGACTGTATACAGTTAGTTATATGTGTAATAGAATCGACTACGTTGTTCTACGTGTAATAGAATCGACTACGCTGTATGTTGTTATACGTAGTAATTAAGACAATATGTAAAGCTGTCATAGGATATACAATGTAATAGGATTATTGATTTTATTATTAAATTTTTTATTGGTATAATATTTGATATTTTCCCAGCCATACAAAAGGTGTCGTAAGAAGTACACTCACGGTTATTTAGTATTGATGATTTGTTGGGAGATTGCAGATTATTGTAGGAAATAATCTTGTTAAGTGATTTAAGGAAATTGGAGCTGGATTACACTTCAGCAGTGTTTGAAATTCCCGATCGTCTGATCGTCAATGACGACCAAAAACGATTACGGACGACCTGAATTTGTAACAAAGTTGTCCGAGTGACGACCTGAAATTTTCTTTTACCCAGATGCTGAAAATTATTCTTTTCAAGTTTTGTGAGTAGATTTTCCTAAATTACCCCTTAAAATGGCTATAAATATAAAACTCTTCAAATAAACGATCATCGGAACTTTGGCATTGTTGATATTTGACTGGAATCTAATACTGATGCTGTTTCCGGTTATTACTCGTATTTTATCAATTTCCGTTTCTCAAGCATGTGGAAGTTTGTGACCGGGGCGAATTGAATAACAGGTTTAGAAAAGCTGGTTTATGTGCCAGGAAATGGCCAGAATGCATATGTTTGCACCTTTTAATCCAGGGCTTCTAGGTGCCTTGTGACTTGTCAAGCAAAAATTTCAGTTAAAAAAAACCTACTATTTGAAGCTGAGATTTATGTGCCAGGATATGCCCAGAATGCTGGATTTTGCACCATTTACCCCAGAGCTTCTGGGGGCCTTCAGCGTCCCCCCGACCCCCAGCCGTAAGGACCACCTCGCTTCGCGGGCTTGATTGGACAACCAAACAATTTTTGGGACAACCTAAATTTTGATATAGGTTGTCCAAATGACTACTAAATATTTTTGGGAGTTTCTAATACTGCTTCAGTGCACTTAATAGTGCAAAATCAAATTAACCTCTTTGTTTTTTTATTGTTTTACTGACACAAATTAGTAATCCGATATTAAATCTCTTTGTTTTTTTATTGTTTTACTGACACAAATTAGTAATCTGATATTAAACCTCTTTGTTTTTTTATTGTTTTACTGACACAAATTAGTAATCCAAAATTAAACCTCTTTGTTTTTTGTTGTTTTACTGACACAAATTAGTAATCCGATATTAAACCTCTTTGTTTTTTTGTTGTTTTACTGACACAAATTAGTAATCTGATATTAAACCTCTTTGTTTTTTTTATTGTTTTACTGACACAAATTAGTAATCCAATATTAAACCTCTTTGTTTTTTGTTGTTTTACTGACACAAATTAGTAATCCAATATTAAACCTCTTTGTTTTTTTGTTGTTTTACTGACACAAATTAGTAATCCAATATTAAACCTCTTTGTTTTTTTGTTGTTTTACTGACACAAATTAGTAATCCAATATTAAAGTGATTAAATTGACAATTGATATCTTAGTTTTTGTCAATTTGATGCCACAAATTAGTGATGCTTAAATTGATGTCTTTTTATTTTGTCCTAATATAACTTGACACTTATTTGACCCCAAAAATAGACGATAACAAGTTATTTAAGTTGGAACCTTAAATTTGAAAGAAACAGGGACCAAACTCAGCATTTTTGCTCCAGCTGCCAGCAACTGAAATATTAATGCACATGAAATATTCAGAATTTCAGAAGACACCTGGGCTGCATGTACTGTGAAAATTTTCACAGGCCTAAGTAAAATTTTAGTGGTCTGCAGTGACTGGGAAAGGCAGGGGCCATGGGCCGTTTGATACATACAGTTTTGTAATTCTGTGTATATGCCCCATACACAAATTAAAAGGCCCATAAAATATTTTAGTTTTTACAAAGTCTACACTGAAATGGCCCATTGAATGTTGTGATGATGGGGCTGCAATGGCCCATAATCATTTCCTCTTTCCTGATCACTGGGTCTGAGAAACTCAGAAATTCAGATTTTATGGCAGTTCCATCAATTCGTTGAATTCCATAATTCATGGTTTTGTTGGAACCATCAATGCACAAAAATTCAGTGCACAGCGAAAGACATATATAACAAGTGACCGTTATTAGCAAATACCAAACAATGATATTTTTATTTCGGGGGGAGCAACTAATTTTTTTTAGCTATTCCATGAAAAATTAATACCAATGATAATAATTGAACTCACAGTATCAGGGCTCACCACACATATTAAAAACAGGGCGACTTGACTTCTCTCTCAGTTGACTTAGGAGGGAAAATCTGGGAGACTTCCGAAAATAGATCAAAATTTTAATGTTTCTTTCCCCACTACCACATGACCCCCTACCTTTCACAAAACGAACGTGCTGCACAATGATCTTAAAAAGGATGCAATTAACGAGTTTGGAATAAAATATTGAACATCAAACCCTATATGGGTCATATTTCAGGAACATGTGCGCTTCTTTTACGTGAATATTGAAGAAAAAGTATGATTATTGCCAATATTGGTGAAAAAAATACTGATTTGAAAAGACTGACAGGGTGACTAAAACTTTGCTTTTTGACAGAAATTGAGTGATTTCATTGAAACCAAGGCGAAAAAGTCGCCCACTTCGCCTGGTTTGGTGAGCCCTGCAGTATGTAACATATGTTAGTAATCAACATCTGGAAATCTGTTTATTTCGACACATGTACAATACGACACATTTCCATTGTCCCTTGGTGTGTCGAAGAAGACAAGTTCCACTGTACCAACGAAAATAATTGACCCCACAGCATGTAACATATCAAGTATCAACATCTGGAAATCTTAGACTTAACTTTGTCACCACGATTTTTACCATCAGATACAACGTATTGATTGACTTAATCTAATTTTCTCTGAGAGGTTGTGTATTAGACAAGATCTCTTCAGCTGTATGTTCTCGCTGAACCTTTGATCATATTTTAATTGACAACAAGATTAGGTACTGTCAGTTGTGACAGAGATAATCAGATCTTTGAAATGATCTTCTTACCGAGTTTTCTTGAACTCGTGTTGTCAGTCTGCGAAAAATTAGAGATGCAAATTGTTACTCAATAGACCCTTAAAAATAGAAACTTGTTGATTTATGACCCAGATTTTTATTTCTGGGGTCCAATTCTCTTGAATTACATAAATTCTGAATTTTATAATCTATATCTTTAAATCACAAATTCAGAATTTTTAGGTTCTATGTCTTATATCATATAAATTCTGAATTTATTTGATGCATGCATTTTAATATTGATCATATTAGGTAGACCTGTTTTGTTTAATGTTATATATTACAATCAAACATACAGTTAAATTTGCCCATGTGGTCGCCTCTATTAAGCAGTCCCTGTATTAGAAGGTCACATTTTTCTTGTCCTGTCATAGAAAATTCATATGAATTGAACCTCTTTTTAGAGGTTACCTATCTTAGAAACCACTTTTTTTTTGTCCCAAAGGTGACCTCTTAATACAGGTTAACAATTATTAAAAGAACAGTATCAAATTAAAATTAAAGCCAATTCAAGGTAGCACAAGATATTTTCATTTGGCATTACACAAAAATAGGATTCACTTCTATTCTCAACTCTTATTATTCTGACCTTACAGGGGCCTCGGTGATCAAGTGGTTGACTATACCACTTACTAGGATTTTAGTCAGGGAAACAGCATCTTTGTTGCTTTTCATTAAAACTTGTCAAAAAGAATACATTGATGAGAAAAAAAACATTAGAAACCCTGCAAAATATATCTGCAATTGAAAATGGTATTATGGGAGGCATGGATGATCTTTAGGGAAACATTTGAGTAGTATTAGACTATCACATTACATCTGAAATCTGGTCTTATAAGAGGGAGACCACTATAGCTGTGTTAATAATTATCAAAGTGGTACAAGAGCTATGTACGTAATAATCTATTTTACGAAGAGAGAAAGACATACAAAAAAAACCCCCAAAAATAAGACAAATAAACAAAAGACGACAAAATAGTATTAAGGACTTGTTGATCTCATCAGTAAATATCTGTATTAGTTTCTTCAAAGATCTAGTCTAACAGTAGCAAACTTCTGCAGCATTTCATTAACTAAATATTTTGTACATTTTTAGGGAAACAGTAGCAAGCTACTGCAGTATTTCATTAACTAAATATATTGTACATTTTTAGGAAAACAGTAGCAAGCTTCTGCAGTATTTCATTAACTAAATATTTTGTACATTTTTAGGAAATTGGTAATTTAAAGAAACTGACAATACTAGATGTATCAGAGAACCAGTTAGATTACCTGCCTGAAGAACTGGGAGGTCTACAAAGCTTAACAGATTTATGTCTATCTCAGAACTGCCTGGAAAATTTACCTGAGGGAATTGGTATGTAAATGAGGTCATGTCCTCCTCACAAATACAGTAGGATTTATAAGCTGTGGTTGTTTTGTACATCTTAATATATACAACAGAAGGAGAGGTGTACTTGATACAACATTATGTGATAAAGTTTGTTAGTGACTTACAACAGGTCTGTGGTTTTCTCCCGAGTACTCCACCAATAAAACTAACCACCACGATATTATAAAATACTGTATAAAGTGGTGTTAAACACAATAACCTACCTACCTCTATTAGTAGGGTGCCCAGTGTTAAAAAAGACGCTTAGTTATCGAGTTTGGGTTAACGGAATTACACACGGCTAATTTTGGTATTAAACGCCAGAAAAATTATTACATTTTGTATTTCTAATTGTCGTCGTAAGTTTCTGTGGTCACGATTTTTTTAATTTCACGTTTTTCAAAGGTACCCTCGGCTAACACATTGCACATGGTATTTTCAGGATGAAAAATAAAAATATTCTCCGCTATCTAAATAGCTAAAAATGTTTTTACATAAGAGATAATGTATCAAAGATATAATTAAAATAAAAACGGGATGTAAATAATTGATTTTTGAAAGAGTATATCAGCCTTACTTTAAGCCTCAAATTTGACCCCAAAATAACCGTATTTTCAACAAAAGCAAAGTAATTACACTACATTATAAATGTACTTTGATTTTGAAGAAAACATATTGATGAAATGTACATGTGTGCCAAAAATCATAATCTAAATATCAGCGGTTGTTGAGAAATTGGCAAAATATAACCTCAAATAACTGTAAATTTCCTCTTTGTCATACACGGATTGTTATGTACCGGTTTTTGTTAATGATGTGTCGCTCGCCGGTCATTAACTAGCACGATCTCTGTCTCAATGCATTTAGTATTTTCTCTTCTTTTATGGCAAATATATTGGTTTTGATTGTTCAGTAGAATTGTTTGTGGTTTTTATGTTTTAAAAACATTCATTTTTATGTCAGCCGTTGATTGGTTTTAAAATTTGTTTAATTCATGTGTTTCTAATACACGGACCAATCCTGCAGGATACGTTATAAGTCCGGAAATGGCTCAGTTTCATAGAAGGCCGACCGATTCCTGATTGGAAAAGGTTTCTTGCAGTCGCTGCCAACAAACAAGCATTGATAAAATTTCTTGGCAAATCGATTGTGCAACACTATCGTTTATCATCTCTTGAGATGTCATCCGGGGAAGTTCCGTATCTTTCTGGTGCTTCTAATCATTGCCAAGAAAGTCTGCAGAGATGGAGTCTCCGATTGCCAAGAGTTATTATGTACACATGAAGAGGCGGACACTCGTATGATTTTACATGCTATCCATGCAGACAAAACGTTCGGTGAAAGTGGAATCAAAGGTCGGATCATTGTTAAATCGCCTGATACAGATTTCTTGATTCTATGCATCCATTACTTTCCTTCAATGCAACATACACAGGAATTATGGTTTCATACGGGTTCTATCACAAACACCAAGGATGGGCGTTTTCATTCCCGTACATTCGATCTGTAGCATCCTCAATCCTGTTTTATGTAACATTTTACCAGCTGCACATGCCATCACAAGATGTGATTCCACATCATCCTTGTTCGGGATTGGCAAACGAACCGTTTTTAAAGTACTTAAAGACAGTCCAGAAAACTTTAGAGATTTGTCCACCCTTGCAGACTGTGACACTGATAAATCTATAGATGCCGCCAGTAAACTTGTTTGTCGACTGTACGACCAAAAAGGAAAACTGAAGGAAGATCACGTCGATCTTAACAAATTAAGAGTAAGGTTAGCGACACTGAGGGATGCATGTATGGCCAAGCTTCCACCCTGTGAAGCCACCTTCACTCAGCATGTTTTGCGATCCTCACTACAGATAAATATATGGATGACTGCCTATGTTGCAAAACCACCAATGAAGTCTGCAGTGTTATTTGGATGGGAAGACAGGAATGGATTAGTTCCAGTTTATTTCAAAGGCCAGATGTCTTCTGATTTTTTGCAAGACCTTGTTTGTACTTGCAAAGGAAAATCTGTGTGCATGAAAGGATGTATTTGTTTTGAGCAAAGTCTATCTTGCACAGACCTTTGCCTTTGCCAAGCTGGCGACTTATGCCGCAATGAAAATACCCACCTAGCAATATCTAGAAATACTGATGAAGATGATGAAATATGATCTCAATTTTTTTTTCTTTTTCATCCAGTCTCTATCTATTTCACCGAATAAAACTGTTGTTATCAAAACTATGATCTCAGATAAAACAGTCTTTCATTTCCAACATTGTGACCATCAACTCACGTTAGTCATAGTTGTCCAGTTACCACGACTTCCCGTTGACGTCTTTTGTTTCATTGAGACTTGGTCTAATGTCTGTTTTAGGCAAGCATCACTGTTTTCTGTGCTTAGTAAACTTAGACAAGTTCATACGTACTATGTGTTTTTCAGTAAATAGCAGTTTCATTTGCTGCAATGTTTTTTAAGGTGTTCTTTTTATATGTTGTGGTGGTTATGTCGTAGCTTGTTTATGTTTTTTCTGGAATTTGCCCAGTCTCCGGACTATGATTTCTTTAACATTTTCTATGACTTGTTCCTTTGTTCCTTCGGTATACTACTGCCGATGTTTCAAAAAAAAACCCAAAAAAACCAACAACCTGCCAGTGGACTCTGACCTTGACGTGGTTGGTGGGCTTTCAAACTAACAAGAGAACACTTTCTTATTTGCCAAACACCTGAGATATTTGGAGTGTTCAGAGTGGTTTGTAGCCACACATCGTCCAAACGCATAATATGTCCATAGACCTTACGTTTTTAAACAAATGTCGTTTGACCTTTCCATAAATTGCCATGTTTTTGCACAGAATATTCGTTAAGTATTGATTGACCCTACAAATGACATGTTGCAAACACATAAGCCATTAAATTTGAATTTTGGTACCTTTTACGAAGTTTGAGGTTAATAGATATTTTACTAGTAATTAGTCAAAGTGTACCATAACTGAAACATGTTGTTTTTTTGGAATCCGTCCACCAGTTGTCAAATGTTAAGGGTTAAAAAATAATTTGAAGGTTTCCTTTAAATGAATATCAAATAAAAATGAGAAATGTTCAAACTATGACAGGTCAAGGTCACTTTTATTTCTCATATATACGAAAATTGTAAAATGGCATTTTTTTTTAGAAAATGGCATTTTGCTATGTATTCAAACAATGTAAAATAAAAAATAAGCATAAAATAATAAAATATTAAGCTTAACAAATAAAATTGGCATTCCAGTTTAAAGTTCTTCACAGTCTTGTCGAAGAAGGGAGCCTTTTAAAACTTGTGGTGTGTTAGTTCCAATTATTAGATCTTGACCTTTGACCCCAATTTAAGAAAAAACGTGACCACAATACATAGCGACGACATCTTTATTTCGATGCGGCTTGTTCTCCTCATTCCAACGATGTATCATACAGGTGTGTGTAATTCCGTTAAGGCAAATTCGGAAAAATCTTTCGTCGGGCACCCTACTATATATACAACAGACTATTTGAACATTCTCGATTTGATTCTAAAATTATAGATTTTTGAGGCTTTTTGTAGAAGTTATTTCTCTAAATGATAATGATACCAGTTCATGATACCAGTTCTATTTATTATCAAAGGGAAGGACAAAGAATAATGAATACAATTTTCTTAAAATTTGTAGATATTTGAATTTAAAGAAATTGAGGATAATAATTTTATAGCAAATAGAAAAAGTTTGCCTTGTAATAAACAATGAAATATGTTACACAGACTCTTTATATTACATTTTAAACCATAAACAAATACAGTCAAACCTGTCGTAACGGTCACCTTTGTATAATGGTCATCTGCTCATAACGGTCACTTTTGTGCTCTCCCTGTGCATTTTACTATATATTTTAATTCGATATAGCGGTCACCTGTACAATGTGGTCAGCAGTCACCATTTATTAGTAATTTCCAGCGTAAAGCCTTTGTATAACGGTAAATTCGTTTTTAAAATAATACCGGAAGTGATTTCGAAAGTTCGGTATTTTTCTCAAATCTACAAAAAATCCTGAGGTGTTACAAAATATATTGCTTAATTTAATTAACTAAATAAACAAACACTATTAAATTTTTGTGAGTAATAAATTACATAAAGGAAAGTTTATACCCGGGGGTTATTGGAGATATTTATTCATTACGACGAGAGTAGAAATTCACTCACCAAAAATATTTTATATCTAGTGCATCATGTCAAAATCATCAACATCCGTAAATAGGAAAGCTTTGAAATTAGACGACAAAGTGAAAGTTATCTGTATGATTACGTTGTAGAATCCCTGCTGGGCTTTAATACAACAGGTTATTAATCGTTGTGATCAATGGTGGGAAAAGTTGTTGGGCTGTGGGCGAGGAGAAGGGTGTTGGTCGTACCCAGATAATGAACATTCTTTAAAGAAAATGTGAGATTCAATCGACGATTTTGAAAACAATGTTTCCAGTTCAACATCATGTTACTGGAAATTGTACTTTTGTTTATTAAGCATCTTTCTTTATTTATTTGTATGTTTTATTCAAATCATATCAGATTGAGATAAACATAACATGTAATTAAAAATGTTTATTTACAACTACTGTAGAATATTTCGTCGAATAATCAAACCCCTTCATATAAAGGTCACCTGTATATAGTGGTCATTTTGTCAAACTCCCCCAGGTGACCACTATAGACAGGTTTGACTAATGTTAGGACATTATCAAGATATGATATTTATTTTTTAGGTCGTTTAAGGAAACTGTCTATTTTTAAAATTGACCAGAACAGACTGTTAGCGTTAACTCCAGCTATTGGCAAGTAAGTGGTTTACATGTTTAATTTATAGACTACACAATAATTAACCAATCAAAATTCTGCTTGCAAAATCTTGCTGGTAAATACAGTTAGATGAAGTAAGTGAAATTCTGCTAGCAAAATTATGCCCATCAATTCACTTAGCGGAAGTAAGTGAAATGCACAAGAGATTACTGAAGTTCAACTGGGCGAAGGTGTCACTAGTGGAGCAGGAACTCCTGCCCTTCCGGAGCACCTGAGTTCATCCCCGTTTTTTAGTGTGGTTTGTGTTACTCGATCTTTGGTTTTATATGTATGTTTTGTAGATCGTTGTTTGTCCTTTTGTTTATTTTCTTTTGGCCATTGTGTTGTCTGTGTTGATATACAGATTCTGATTACCTCCCTTTGGTATCTTCAAACACTTCTTTAGACCGAGTTCTGTCAGATGTTAATGAGGAGAACACGATTTTAATCAGATTGGTGACAAAAACTATCACCATGCCACACACTAAAAAGATACAAAGCACTTTACATTGATTTAAATATTTGAACCCTAATGTTCATATAGCACAATTCAGATTGCATTCTTTTCTTTCAACAAGAAAATTCTTGAATCCTCTGTCAAATCCCAAACTCATTAAACACAGTAATGATGGTGACGAAACTCCATCGAAGTCCTGGGACAGGCACACACATATGACAAGGTAAAACCTGTTAATGAAATATCAACCCCTCTCCTTGGTATCTACAATTTTTATACAAATATAGCATTGTAGATGAAGATATTGAATTCTATATTCTTGATTTCAGTTGTGAAGCCTTACAAGAACTTATAGTAACAGAGAATTTATTATCTGTAAGTACAATCTACAATGTAATTAAAATTACATGTTTCTATGTTTCTTGTATATTAATTTTTGTTTACATCCAATATGGGGGTCACATCAGAGTTCATATGTTCAATCGACAATGAGCCTACTAAATCTTTAGGTATCAAAACTCTAGTACATGCCAAGAGCTTTTTTCCGATTAGTTGGTATATTTAACTGTCTTGCATGTGATTTGATGGTCAAAGGTGAATGAAAGGTCATAGGACATGACTCCAAACAGGATGTTGTTAGATGGTAGTGTATTGCCAAAGTCATAGGACATGACTCCAAACAGGATGTTGTTAGATGGTAGTGTATTGCCAAAGAAGAAAATACAGTCAAGCCTGCCCATGCGGTCACCTCTATTAAGAAATCACCTGTATTAAAAGGTCACCTTTTTCTTGTACTGTCATAGACAATTGTATATGAATTGAACCTCTTTTAAGAGGTCACCTGCCTTAAAAGGCCACTTTTTCTTGGTCCCAAGGGTCATGACCTCTTAATACAGGTTTGACTGTATACAACAAGCAACAAAGAATAAAAAGAATATAAAAATAATTGTCAATTCAGATGTGAAAAATAAAAATTAGAGAAAAGGTCTTTTGTGTTTTACATGCTCAGACTATTTAGTGACTAATGACATGCTTGTTTTGTTATCAAAAAGTTGCTGACCACCATCGAGTGTGGTAGATCATTATTTCGAGCTGTGGTCAGGTCAAACCAAAGATTATATAATTGGTATTTGCTGTTTTTCTACTATAAAGCAGGCAGTATCAGTGAGTAAGAGTAAAGTCTGGTTGCCTGGAAATCATAATAATGTGTCCGAGTGCAGCGACATGTCTACCCCCAGACTGTTGGTTCAGTTAGAAAATCAAATTAGGCGTGTTGGTTTAGTACAAAGTGAACATCATCATCATCTCATCAAATGTAACTTGTTCCCGCTATGATGGAACAATTACTTGCTCCCTCACTCACAAATGTGATGATATAAGTACACATGCACATATATACATTGTATGTGGTGTACATCGTCCGTCGTTTGTTAACTTTTCACATTTTAATCTTCTCTTCTGAAACCCCCATAGCCAAATGAACCAAAACTTGGTAGGACACATCTATGCAAGGATTGCTCATTTCATCCTGATCCATTAACAAACATGGCCACCATAGCCTAGGAAATTCCTGTTTCTGATTGGTCAATTTAAAAAAAATCTTCTCCACTGAAACCGAAGAGCCAAATGAACCGAAATTTCGTAGGAAGCATCTATGGAAGGTTCTTTATTAAGATTGTTCATTTCGTTTTGATCCGTTAACAAACATGGCCACCATAGGCAAATCTTGTTTCCTGTCTGTCTCAGTCAAATATCACAATGCTCCTTTACAATCATGCATTACCTATTATATATTTTTCCAGGATTTACCCACATCTATAGGACGTTTAAAGAGTATGTCTGTATTCAATGTAGATAGGAACAGGATAACAGATATCCCAGTAGAAATAGGGAAATGTACACGACTTAATGTCTTGTCTTTACGAGACAATCGCTTGTTACGACTACCACAAGAGTTAGGAAGATTAGAAGATTTACACGTTCTAGATGTATCGGGAAATAGGTAGGTCATGATATGTTCTAAATGTATCGGGAATAGGTAGGTCATGATATGTTCTAGATGTATCGGGAAATAGGTAGGTCATGATATGTTCTAGATGTATCGGGAAATAGGTAGGTCATGATATGTTCTAGATGTATCGGGAAATAGGTAGGTCATGATATGTTCTAGATGTATCGGGAAATAGGTAGGTCATGATATGTTCTAGATGTATCAGGAATAGGTAGGTGATGATATGGCTACGGTGATTATTTTCCTGTGACTGTTCGACGAGAGAACTGCAATAAATTGTTTTGATGCCCCCCGCCACTAGGCATCATGGGCATTATGTTTTACCCATGTCTGTCTATCCTGCATTTGGTTTTCACTCAGTAACTTCAATTACCCTTAGCACATTATTTGATATTTATACACAAGGTTAGGCCAAATAAAAAAATGTGTGTGTTTACGGTCACCCGACCGACCCTATTTTTCAGCCGCTGACCCTAACCTTTTTTATCGCCAATTATTCGACCCTATATTTGGTTGCGACCCTATCAATTTTTACACTGAATTCGGATAACCATTTTTGTTGTTTAATCAGCAGCAATGTTTTATTTATTCAACCGCTAGCTTTTTGTCGAAATTGAGAGCAAAGAAGGTAGAAAAACTGCGTAACTCGTCATAAAACAGCTTCAACAAATGACGGCTTACCGGAAATTTCAAAAATGAAATTCCGGAACCGGGAACGACTATTTCCGGTTTTGCCGATAATAAAGATGAAGAAAAAATACTGACCGACCCTGGATTTTTTTGACATATGACCGTAAACACACATATTGTTTTATTTGGCCTTAGGAACCATAAAAGGAAGGCCAATTTCAATTTTGGACTTGACCACTTTTTCTGTTCAGTAGAAATGCCCTCCCCTGTGTATTATAGCTGGAAGAGAGGGTATCCATGTTTTGTGAACACATACTTCCATTTTTCGTCCATTTTTGTTCTTTCTTTACAGTAACTTATACCTTATTTTCTTCTATTTTGAAATCAAAGTTTAAACTGTAATGGTGAGCAATTCCACCAATACCAACAAAACGAACAATGCCCTATCACCTGAGCTACCTGAACACACACAAAAAACTTTTATATAATCACATAAAATTCTATATGTAGTCACAATTCTTTCTATTCCAGATTAGAATATCTACCCATAACAGTAGCTAATTTAAATCTTAAGGCTTTATGGCTATCTGAGAACCAGGCTAAACCTATGTTGAAGTTCCAGACAGATTTTGATGAGAGAACTGGCCAGCAAGTCCTGACATGCTTCTTGTTACCACAACAAGACTTCCACACAGAGAGTATGGGTTAGTGTTCATGAAATTGTGTAACACTTGTATAATAACACCTTTCTGTAGTATTTTATGTGGTAAAAATGATATATGTTTGGTGTTGTTCAAAAATTGATGTCATTTTGTTCTGTTTACATAATCTCTGTATTTTACCTTGTGTGAAAACAATAGTGCTGAATTAAGCTACATTATGAAAAGAATGTTTAAACAGTGATGGTCAACAATTCCACCTATATCAGGAAAACAAACAATCACCTCTCACCTCAAATCATTGAATAAAAGACCATGAAATATGATGTTGGAAATCCAGGTCTTATTTATAGAGAATTTGTTAAATGTGAAACACATCGACTATTCATAGAGAATTTGTTAAATGTGAAACACATTGACTATTTATAGAGAATTTGTTAAATGTGAAACACATTGACTAATTATAGAGAATTTGTTAAATGTGAAACACATTGACTATTTATAGAGAATTTGTTAAATGTGAAACACATTGACTATTTATAGAGAATTTGTTAAATGTGAAACACATTGACTAATTATAGAGAATTTGTTAAATGTGAAACACATTGACTAATTATAGAGAATTTGTTAAATGTGAAACACATTGACTATTTATAGAGAATTTGTTAAATGTGAAACACATTGACTAATTATAGAGAATTTGTTAAATGTGAAACACAATGACTATTTACAGAGAATTTGTTACGAGGAAGTACGACAACAGACCAGGATAGTCGACTCAGTGACAACATTGATCGTCATAGAGACAGTAAGATACACTTTGATGTTCCTAATGACATTGATGATGATGATACAGAAAGTGAAGGGGTAAATATACTGTTGCCATGGTTATATAATATATTATAAAAGATGTAAAATAACGGGTCTGATGGCCATAAAACTTTGTAGTATGAGTTTTATACTTGTACTCGAAAAAAACAGCCAATCAAAACATTGTTATAAATATATTCAGTTTTCTTATTGGATGATTTTGGAGTATGGATTCAAAACGTGCTAAAATATTGTGTGACTATAAGGTCTAGGCTTTCAGTCGCACATCTTTCGAGGATTTTTGTAATCCTACTCCGTAATTGTCCAATCAGAACAAAGTATTTATTTTATTTAGTGTTCTGATTGGCTGTTTTTTTCCACAGTAGAATTACAAACTCGTGCACAGAAGTTACATTTTATATTGAAACAGGACATTAAACAGACTACAACTGTTTAAATAGCTTTGTTCTGACTTGCTTTTGTATGTTGGTATTTGGCGACTTTAAGGCTTGATGTCTTTTATGCATGGCATTTGGCTTAAAAACAAATATGTTTTCATTTAATCCAAATTCTTTGCTGTTAGTTTCCAAATTCTGTTGTCAATTTATGACCCATGACAGAGCTATCAGATTGCGCTTTCTGCAATGACATTGTTTTCAAAGAGTGTTTTCTGCCATGATATGAATATCAAATAGCTTTCTGACATGTTATGAGTGTTAAGCAGTACTATCTGTCATAATATGGCTGTCGAACCAGGCTTTCTACTCTGTCCAAGCTACCAATAAAACATGTTAATTATGTGAAGATGTTAGCTGATTAAATGAAATGACTGCTCTGTGTGGTTCCCTTATTTACAATTTGCCTTTCCTGGATACCATGTTTGTTTAAATGTAATGACCCTATTTTGAAGGATCATATTCAGAGTTGTTATAAGACAACATTCACTGTCAGGGGTTTCAATATTTTTCAAGTGTACCAGTACTTCACTATTTACAAGGTGGTACTTTTTCTTAAAATTTGAACATTTTTCATGAATATCTTATGCAACACTCTTTAAAATCAGGAGGTACCAATTATCGTTTTAAGTGGATACGAAAGGGCTGCTGTATAGTTTTATTAACAATTTTTTTTTTATTAGTAAAAAATGTAAAAATTTCAATTTGTTCATTAAGATGCCGAGAATTAAAAGCATGAAACTTATGGTGAGACTACTATTCAAACTTTCTGGACAGTTATTTTTCATAGTTTTTTTTATCAGAAATAAACACCAGTTTTCTTTTAAGAAAATTTTGACACTCGCTTGAAAAACCAGCTTGTGATCTTACAAGCTGCATTGGCACTGACAGTATAAATAATAGTGATATAAACGTGATTATTAAAGTGTATCGATCCACGTCGTGTAACAAATCTTCGTTTCCAGCTGATTTAGTTTAGTTTAAGCATATTTCCTTAATTAATAAATAATATTGTACAATGAAGATCAATATCTACATGATATAAAAAATATATATTTAAAAAGATTTGATTTGATTTCACCAACAAACCACATTTCCCGATATCTCTTAAACATTGTGTTGTATCTTAAGGTATAAAAATCTATGAAAACTAGTCCAGAAAGTATGATTATTTTATAAGATGGAAAATGAATATGTTCTTGTTATAAAGGTAGTTAAATGACTTTTCATGTTAAGATTTTCTATATAGTCAAACTTTATTGTCTTAAACTCAGATAAGTTGTTTCCCTTGGATAGCTCAATTACTTGGATATTTCAAAGTAATATCTTTGGTACCTTAGGCCATCCTAAAGTAATAGTTTGTTTGCTGTTATCTGATTCACAATATAAGAAATAAGCAGATTGGTAGGCAATTTATTTTTTATTAACAAAATAATAAAAACCAGACATGTTTGTAGTAAACACATGCTGAAATTAGTTTAAAAAAAAAAAAAAAAATGTGCCAAAACCCTAATGCAATTTTTTTGAGTAGGGGTGATTTTGATTGGTTGGTCGGGTAACAACAAACTCACAATTTGTTATGGATGGTCTTAGATTTCGACAAGAGGTTATGCCATATATAGACTATATTATTTTTCAATGAATGAACTTTCTGTACTTCTATCAACATATATATGTATAAATATTATTGTATATAATACCTGTATTTATTGGGCAATTATAACATATTTCTTGATTCTTGTCAGCTCATTTTGATTAGCTAAAATCAGTATTGTTAATTACATGTAGATGTAGATGTATTTTCAACTGTATTCATGTCCTCAACATCCCTTCAGAACAAAGGAGTCAAACGCCCAACGTTTGTTATAATTGGCACTCGTTAGCGAGCCCCTTTAGAACAGGGAATCAAACTTCCAATGTTGATCGTCGTTGACACTCGTTAGAGAGCCCCTTTAGAACAGGGAATCAAACTTCCAATGTTGATCGTCGTTGGCACTCGTTAGAGAGCCCCTTTAGAACAGGGAATCAAACTTCCAATGTTGATCGTCGTTGGCACTCTTTAGACAGCCCCTTCAGAATCAAGGAATCAAACTCTCAAGGTTAATTTTTGTTGACACTCTTTAGACAGCCCCTTCAGAATCAAGGAATCAAACTCTCAACGTTAATTTTTGTTGACACTCTTTAGACAGCCCCTTTAAGAATCAAGGAGTCTGACTTCTGTTATTTGCTGTTCGGACCCTTGAGATGGCACCTTTTAGAATCAAGCAATATATTTATTATTGTCTTAATGCATGTACATGTATATATATATATAAGTACTATCTTCTATTGTATATTTTCTATGTATATATAGAGCCATTTCCAGAGGCATGATACTCCACATCCTAAAGATCTTAAGACTCGGCATGCTAAATTCTTAAAGGGAAAAACTTCTATAGACGGCCATGTTATTCCCCATCAAGAAAAGAAGAAAGAGGTAAAAAAAATGTAGAAATTAATATTATGATGCATCTATATTAGGTGGGTGATATAATAGAAAAAGAAGGAAACAACAAAATACGGCAAAACAAACCCTACAAAAATACAGGTGAACTCGGGTGTACTGGTATGGTAAACTGTTCCAACTGCACTAGTGGTTCCCATTGTGGTAAGAGACACGGACGATAAATAGTATTTATATACTATCATTTATTTGTTTTGTGATGATGGATATCTCAGAGCAATGTTGTATAGAAGATGAAGGCCGAGATGCCAGATGTGATGAGAATTCCATTACTTGCAAAATATATCGACTATAGATTGCTTATTGGAAATTAGTCAAGGTGAAGTCTTTGAAATAAAAGATTATCATATAAGAAAGAAATTTGGTAGTACAAAAATGATTTGAGTCATTTTCTTAGGTAAATATGATTGCATTAATTGGTATTATTTGTGAATTGTTCTTCAAACCTTATGAAATTGTCACCTTAATATATGATGCCGCCATGCCACATTGTGGACATTTTTTTTATAAATGACATTAATATTAGTTAAAAAAAAATCGTAATTTTTTTTTCACAAGTAAAACATCTGATTTAGTAACATTCATTTAATTATATTTTATTTTCAACCTATGTAATATAAACACCAATCTATTGCAACCAAAAATCGTGGTCCCGTTTATGTTCCATTTATCTGATTTTAATAAGATGCTTCATTCTGTTCTCATAGGATTTGGTGTTTATGCCGTCACGAGATAATGATCCTCGATGGTCAACAACTTTGGAAGTAGAGAAGCCAATTGTAGAAAAAAGAGGTTCTAACACCTCAGTACCCTCACCTACAATAAAAGGTAAGTTAGAAATCATGGCTCTATTTTCTGTCACAAAGAGAAGTCTACCCTCTTTGTACCATCACTTTATATAATAAAAGATATGTTGGAAATCAAAAGAGGGATTTTAAATATTGAATGAAGTTTAAAATACAGGGTTAATGACAATATCATAGATTATTTTTAGAAGATGAAAGACTTTATGGTTGTAGATAAGGTTAAAAAAATCTGAGGGTAATGACAAATATTGACCTACCTATATTGCCAAAAGTATTCTTGTATAGTGATTTCACACTGCATCGGTGTTTTAATGGTTAGCAGGCTCGCATCGAGTGTGGTAGATTGTGGGTTTGAACCCCGGTTGGGTCAAACCAAAGACTAAAAAATTGGTATTTGTTGCTTCTGTGCTAAGCATGCAACATTAAGAAAAAGAGCAGAAACTGGTTGACTCGAAATCAGGATGATGTGTCTGAGTGATCGACTTCAGTGAGCTAGCACTATGAAAATCCAACTAAGAGTGTTGGTCTAGTACAAAGCAGATATCGTTATCATCTCATCGAATGTAACTTGTTCTTGCCATGATATATTGCTTATTTGACATTAAACAACAATTACAGAATGGCTAGAATTCAGGCTTTCAATATTTTTTCAAGTCTACCAGTACTTCATTATTTACAGGCGGTACTTTTTATTAAAATTTGAACAATTTTCATGAATATATAATATACAACACTCTAACATCAGGGGGTACCAAAGACCATTTTAGGCTGGTAAAAATACCTGGTACCGCCTCTTATTTAAAGGCCTGTAGAATTACCTGATATATTTTTTTCTAGCTCCAGAACTGGAGGGACCTCCTCGTTACCATGGTCACATAGACCAACGGCAGCATACAAGTAAAGTAGAAAGTGTGGATGAAGAAGAAATAGAACCACCAAAAGAAACACAACCATTGTTAAAAGAGGTCACGGTCGCTGATGCTCCCGTGGTAACTTATCAAGAACATAATGGTTACTATGACAACGATGAGGTAGAGGAAGAGGCTAGAGAGGAAAGTGAAGAGGAGCATGTAGAAGAACAAGAGAAAGATGAGGAGACTGATTCTGATGATGTAATTATTGAATTGTTATTCACTACAGTCTGCACCAAAAACCACTAAAATTTGGTTCGGGCTAGTAAAAATTGGTTCGGGCTAGTAAAATTTGGTTCGGGCTAGTAAAATTTGGTTCGGGCTAGTAAAAATTGGTTCGGGCTAGTAAAATTTGGTTCGGGCTAGTAAAAATTGCATAAAATTTGCTAAATCAAATAGAAAAAAATCTTCTTAAATGCTGTTCGGTCTAGTTTGTCAAAATGTTTTTGGCACAGACTGCACTATATAGCAATTTACTGTTAAAAAAAAAAAACCAGCATAATAATCTTGAAATTTTTCTATTAAAAATGTCTGTAGTGGGGGTTGGAAGGATTTTGTTGAGTTTTAGAAATGGATTGTGGGTTGTTAAGGATCATGTTGCTGTTAGATAAAGCTAAAATATGAATACAGTTAAACTAGTCTTAATGGTCACCTGCTGTAAACGACTAGTTTAACCCTCCCGACCTGATTTACGTATTATTATTTTTTATCTCAAATAAGTGGTGACCTCATTGACATGGTCAAGCGGTCACATCAGCTTTGTCCCATAGTTTCAGTTGACCTGTATTTACAAGTCAAGTGCCATTCTAGACTTGACTAAATCATTGGTAATTAACTTTCTAGGTCTTATCAATACACAATGTACTATATAAGCTATCAAATTGTTGAATGATTACCTACTTACATCGAAATCGTTATAGTCAAATCTGCTCATGTGGTCACCTCTATTAAGCAATCGCCTGTATTTAAAGGTCACCTTTTTTTTTTCCTTTCAAAGAATATTTTGTTGGAATTGAACCTGTTTTAAGAGGTCACCTGTCTTATAAGACCACTTCTTCTTTGTCCCAAAGGTGACCTCTTAATGCAGGTTTGAATGTATATGTCTTGATGGAATAGGCTATACATACCTTGATGTAAAGATTTGATCTGTTCACCTAACTGAATATTTGTTTAAATTCTAACAAATAAGGTATATGTTAGTCTGACATCTCAACACTGCTTTTATTTCACCATTTAAACTCTTTTTCTTTGTCTCCCTTTTTCCTTTAAAGGAAAATCAACAACGTGAACGAGTGGTAGGATTTGATGTAGAAATAGAAGATAACAATGAGAGAAAGACTGGTCTAAGACGTCGTGACACGCCATACTACAAGAAAAACAAGAGAATAATAAAAGACGATCAATCCAGGGACAAAGTGTTAGAAATCCTGGCACAGATTGCAGCAAAGAAAGAAGGTGGTGATGGACAGGTAATTCATACAGAGGTGACAGTGCATACAATTTTACCCATGGCCGTCCGTCCGACTGGCCTTACATCCCACATTTTTTGGATTCAGCTCAAAAACTAATGTTCCCCTGAAGCAAATCATTTGAAATGTATACACAAGGTCAACAACCATAAAAGGAAGGCCAAGTTTGATTTCAAGACTACCATTTTTTATTCGACTGCAAAAAAAATGTCGTATTATATTATGGCGTTGTCGTCCTGCATGCATATATAAAAAAACAAATACTTACTAAAATTTCAAATTAATTTGCAAAATGTGCACAAGAATTGTTTGTGATTATTTTACTTGTACACTTCTGTTGTAATTTAACTACAATTTTAAAGAATTAATCAAGTTTTAGAAGTGTTAAGAAAACTGATATTGGATATTGTCAACCTGGTTTTTTGCCGAATTTGGCTGAAATTATTAGTTGTTACATTCTTTATGATATTTGTTTCAGAACGAGGCTGGCGATGGTGAGAATTCATTGGAACCTGAAGTTGAAACAGAACTATTGAAGATCCATATAAACAGACAACCTGGACAGGGTCTAGGAATATCTATAGCTGGTGGTAGAGGGTCCACACCATTTAAAGGAGATGATGAGGTTAGTGTTTTTTTCTGTATTTAATTCCATCATGCTCAACTGAGGTAGAATTTTCACTGTTCATTTCTTCTATTCCTGCAGAAAAAAGAGACTGCTGATTGGATACAAATAAACACTTTGCAAATTTTGACCTCTGACGTGAATTCTAATGCAATGTTGTTTAATCTCCCATGCAGCGACAAAGAAAAAGGGGGGTGCTTTTTCGTTTCAATTGGAAATTTAAGATTGCAGTGAAGGCCAATTATGCTTTTGATTGGCTGAAATTTTAAAAAGAATTCCTCCAAGAAGCTATGAGTGTGATGAAATTGTTACATGATAGGAATATGATTGATTGATTGATTGATTGATTTATTGTGTTTAATGCCACTTTCAGCAATATTTCAGCTATATCGTGGCGACCAGTTTTAATAGTGAAAGAAGCCGGAGTACCCGGAGAGAACCACCAACCATGGGCAAGCAACTGGTAAGCTTTATCACTTGCGACTGCGAGTCGAGTGCATCCTTTTTTGTAATTTACAAAGACAGACACGAAACCATGCCTTATTGGTGATAGGCTTGTATGAGTTGTTAGGTAATCCAACTACCTAACTCATCGAGCCATCCAGGGCCCTGATAGGAATATGCCTTATAGGAATCTGAAAAGGTTGGTTTTTTTCCCCTAGACATTGTTTTGACATATATATAGGTACATTTAAGAAAATTTTATTGAACCGAAAGTTTTATAAACTAATCAAATTATTATGTTTCAAAGTGTATTTATTTCTCGTGTATCAGAAGATGGACTTATAATAATGTTATTTTATATTACAGAGTGTATTTATTTCTCGTGTATCAGAAGATGGACCAGCAGCAGAAGCTGGTGTAAGAGTGGGTGATAAATTAGTTTCGGTAAGGTTGTTTTATTGCAGTTAGTTATCATACCATCTGATAAAGTAGATTTATGTCATTGTTATCAGGTTTAGTTTTCAAGAAATCTGTTGATTGATTGGTGTTTAACACCAACTTTAGCAATATTTCAGCTATATCGTGACGTAACCCAATTTTAATATTTAGACCCCTACATCAAGGAATCATGAGAAAATAACAGTCATAGTAAATATCTATTAAATTTTCTCTCTTATGATGCCAGAACAAGGATCCTGTGGTTGATGAATGGATTGTAGTCTTTAGAAACAGACAAGAAACCACGATATGGGATTGTAAATCCAGGTCCTATGTTGGGATAGGTACAAAAATGTGGAGTGGATAAACCAGTTAATATTCACTTTCATCAATGTAGGCCATTTCTTGTTAAATGTACATTATGTATCAACATCATTGTTACATTCAGTGACTGCAGTAGAACACATAATTTTATTTCAAACCTAAGCACTACCAAAGATCAAACTTTGTTTTGTTGTGTATTTTAGGTAAACGGTGTTAATCTGATAGATGCTGACCTTTGTTTTGTTGTGTATTTTAGGTAAACGGTGTTAACCTGATAGATGCTGACCATTATGATGCAGTAGATGTATTAAAGTCTAGTGGCAATAATATATCAATGGTTCTTGGCAGGGAGAAAATAGTTGAACCTAAACAAGAGGTAAAGATGGAAATTTGTTTTTTATCCAGACTTGCCTTACATTAAGATTTCAACCTACTACATGAGAATAAAAGAAGAGTCAAGAGATTTTTCTAGCCTACCTCCAGGTCCAGTGAAAAGGATCCTTTCCTAATGAAAAATAGTCTAAAATCATGCAAAATTCAAAAAATGTTCATTATTATCCCCTTGTTTTGATTCCCATACTGGTACCAAAAGTACCATTCCCAAAACACCTTGATAAACCCCTGAGAGTTTATAGCACACACACTTGCTCAGTTAAGTTTTTATAGGACTCATTTACCAGTGCTATTTGACATTCTATTGACCATTGGAAGTTTGTGGTTTCTAACATGAAAAATTGAAATTTGAAAATGACGATCGCGCAACAATTAGTTCGCAAACAATTATTAGAGATATCATCCTGCAGAGACAATGTATTAAAGTCAAATCTGAACTCGTCTTTCATGCAATCTGCATATTTCTGTATGTTTTAATAACATCAGTTGTCGTTTAGCCCTATTTGAGGCCTGCAGTAAAACACAAGAAAGCCAGTCAGAAATGAAAGAAATGTCCAAGCATTGCCATGTTTGAAATCGACATCTGGAGGGTCGCAAGTCATATGTACCAAATGTGACCTAGAATTTTCTGTAGAATCTGGGGGCCTTTTATAAGGCCACTTTTTCATTGCAGAATGTATGGCCATGTAAGGGGGAGACTACGGTACAGAATTAACAAAAAAATTGTTTATTTTAGGAGCCAAAAGAGGAAGAAGAGCCAACAACAGGATTTGCTACGGTTTCGTTTGAACAAGAGCCAGATACAGAGGTCTATGGAGAGGTAATTTATCTTCCTCAATTTTCTGCAAGCTTCCAAGGGGCCTCCTTGGTCGTGATCGTATGGTAGTTGGATTTATAACTACCTGTGCAATCAGTGCATATCACCAGTGACTTGTGACAGGTTGTTTGTTTTCCCCGGAGACTCTGGTTTCCTCACCAATAAAACTGACTGCCATGATATAACTGAAATATTGTTGAAAGTGGCATTAAACACCATAACCCTACCCCCCTGCACACTTCCTTAATGATAAAATATCATTTATTTGAAAAAACCTAAAGCAAAACGAAATAAAATACAGCAAGGTCAAAATAAATTGCTTGAAGTTCTAAAACATGTGTGCATGTTTATTTTGAACCACATTGCCAATTTTAGTAAAATTGTTGACGATATATAAGCAGACTTCCAAATAATTCTCTACATTTGGCTATTTGTAATTTAGAGGGCTGTCGTGATCATATCGGTGTTGGGTTTACAACTATCTGTGCATTCAGTGCCTATCACCACTAACGTTGTGAGTTCGAATTCCGATCATGGCAAGTTGTACTCAATACAACATTATGTGATCAAGTTTGTAAGTGACTTGTGACTGGTCTGGTTTTCTCCGAGTACTTCGGTTTCCTCCACCAATAAAACTGACCCCCCATGATATAACTGAAATATTGTTGAAAGTGGCGTTAAACACCATAACCTTATTAAGTAGATCCTAGTCAAGGGGAATAACTCTTGCTCATTTGTGAATAAATGGCTCTGATGTTGCTTGGAAAACTATTATTCAAATAGAAAAATGCCACTGATTCTGAAGAGATTAATGAATCAATCAATAAAGCCTTCAATTATATATTTGTTTTTATTTTCCACAGAAAATTTCGACAGCGTTGATTCGTGATCATACAGGTTTAGGTTTCAGCTTAAGCCCTCAATTATGTATTTGTTTTTATTTCCCACAGAAAATTTTGACAGCGTTGATTCGTAATCACACAGGATTATGTTTCAGCATTGCAGGAGGAAGAGGGTCAATACCATTTATATAATTGTTTTTATTTTCCACAGAAAATTTCGACAGCGTTGCTTCGTGATCATACAGGTTTAGGTTTCAGCATAGCAGGAGGAAGAGGGTCAACACCATTCAAAGGCAATGACCAGGTTTGTAGTCCATACTAGTCTTGTTTTAACTTCCTCTATTATCTCTTGACGCGTGTGTATGTTTTGTTCTCTGGTGTGGTCATACAGGGTGAACATCAAATCCATCCATTTATGAAGTGTAAAATTGTCTTTAGAAAAAAATAAAGTATTTGTTATGTAGACAATATTTTGTTAAAAAAGTTAAATGTGGATGGCAAAAACATTTTATTGGTTAAAATATATATTATTTTTTGGTCATATCTGTGTCAATTTTCTTTGTTGAATGGTTGGTCAACTCATTGATGATGGAGGGTATATATTTATGCATATGTCACCTTAGCTTAATTTCAGGTCCAAGGAACTTTGATTTAGTTTATTTTCAGAAAAAATTTACAAACAATTTGTAAGGGGGCAGTTGAGACATAGATCTGTGATTACACTGGTTTCTTGCTAGGTTGAGACTTATATAATAACAAATAATTCTTTTTTTTAACAATTTTAATTTCATACCAATTTGACATAGTCTAGAAATATGGTTTAATATAAAAATGTTAGTATTTAAAAAAAGTGGGAAAAACCCACATGGCCTTTAATAGTGTCAGTCTATATTGAAATAATATACATCAATATTGGCTTTAATATCAGTATATATTATATTTTACGTTTATATTTTCCCTATTTGTCTTTGTTAGCCAGCCGGTCCATATAACGGTATATAAACCGGGCCCGGTCCATATAACGTCTTCGTCAAGATTCACCATTATGATGTCAAATTTATTTCCAGTTTCTCCGAGTCTTTATTTCGGGAGAAAATTGGGCTTGTTTTTGGAGGCGAAGTATGATATAACAAATAGTTCACGGCACTTCGGGCCAAATGGGAGTTTATGGACTGGTCTGTCGCCCACAAAATGCTTCGCTTCAATCCATATAATATTTTGTGGGTGACATCCCAGTCCATAAACTGCCATATGGCTCTCCTCAGTACCATGAACTACTTGCTAAATATTGAAACAACATACATCAATATTGGCTGTAAGCTGCACGCTCTAGCACAGGCTTTTGATATTTATTTTGCCAAACAATACTTTCCCTGAAGACTTAAAAAAAAAAAATTATTTCAAGGTCGTAAAAAAAAAGAATGGAAAGAAAGACTATTTTTCTTACTTTTAAGGACTTGATTTATTTAGTTTTCCAATCTTTTGATTTTGAGCGTACATGATGATGGTTATTCTAGAAACGTGTCATGTATACTAAATTGGATATCTACGATTTTACTACAAAATATTTCTTAATTGAAGTAAATTATAAAAGTAATTTCAATAAAAGAAAATAAATATATAAATGATAAAAAGGAACAAGAAAAAGGGAGAAATCAGTTTACAATATATTATTGACTAAAAGGAAAGTATTATGGGAATTTATTTATGTTTATTTTTAATTTAATTGTCCATTTTATATATCCTCAAACTTCTATAAACATGTGACCTATTTCATACATGTAGCATTGCAATTTGATGTTGTAGATTATGTTTATTTTTTTTAAGTGTAAACATAAGATTGGTACAGATTTTTTTTTGTTATCAATTTTATCCTTGGTTTGACTTTTATAAAGGTCATTGAATGATAAATTGGTGTTGATGTTATTTTTGTTGAATTTACAGAAAGTGTATTCCTTTCTTGAGGTTGGTATAGTATTGTTGGCATGGTAACCAATTTCATCAAATGTATTATTAAGTTTAAAACTTCTATATGTTTTACCTGGTTAATAAAAAAAAAAAAAAGGGGGGGAAAATGGGGTTTTGATTTGTAGAGATGAGTTAAATTAAATGTTTTATAGAGGGGGGAGGTAACATAAGTCATATGTTTAAAGACCAAGGGTAACTAGGGTTCTTTAAAGTACAGTTTTTAATCTTTTTTTATAATTTTTAGCAAGTTAAACAATTTTGATAATATTATTATTTTGCTTGTACAGTAGTCTCCCCTCTTATCAAGCCAGATTTCGAGATTCATTGCAATAGTAAAATATTACTAAATTGTCTCCTTCAAGAAAGACAACCCCTCTAATAAGGACACCTTTCATTACAGAATGGATGGCCTTACAACAGGGGGACAAACTCCAGTAATTAAAATGGGGAATCAAATTTTTTACACTCAAATTTTATGATTAAAAATTTAATTGTGAGTAGTTGTGACTCAAAAGAGGTGCTTAACAAAGTTGAATATATACATACAATGTCTGATAAAACCAGGTGAAACTTGTCAGTCCCACAGCATGAAAATCTTAACAAAACTCTCAGTGTTGTAAGACTAACTTATATATTTTCCCACGTACAAAAAACATCTCATCCCACAGAATATGGTTGTTATTTAGACTTGGACATTAAAACAGTACTGAAATCTTTATCTTGTAGTTCTAAACTCACCAAACTTTTATTTTATTATGTTTTTTGAGATACATGTTTTGCCAAACAAATACTTTCCCTGAAGGTCGTTAAAAAAAAAGAATGGAAAGAAAGACTAGTTTGTCACTATTTTTCTTACTTTTAAGGACTTAAATTATTTAGCTTTCCAATCTTTTGATTTTGAGCGTACATGTTGATGGTTGTTCCAGAATCGTGTCCTGTATACTAAATTGGATATCTACGATTTTACTACAAAATATTTCTTAATTGAAGTAAATTATAAAAGTAATTTCAATAAAAGAAAATAAATATATAAATGATAAAAAGGAACAAGAAAAAGGGAGAAATCAGTTTACAATATATTATTGACTAAAAGGAAAGTATTATGGGAATTTATTTATGTTTATTTTTAATTTAATTGTCCATGTTATATAATCCTCAAAAAAAAAGTGTTATTTTATTTTCAGTTCATGCATTTTGCCTATGTTAGTAGTAGTGCCTTGTGTCAGTCTTTAGGTTTTGTCTTGTGTCAGTCTTTAGGTTTTGTCTTGTATGTTGAGACTACTTAACTGTATCTTTAGTCAATTTATTTATGAAGATGAGAGAGACATGACAATATTGGCCTGTACATTTTGTTCCAATTTAAATGAAAAAAAAATGTTTTGCATAATCCAAAAACTTCAGCTAAGACGAAAATAACCTAATTATTACAAAGTTTATAAATCCCAGATGACTCCAGTGTTTCTATGATAACAAAGTATATCATGCTGGAAAACAAAACACCAAAAATAGAGGTTTTTGTTCCACTTTATCAGAGATTTCAGCATGCATTGTGGACCCACACAGTGTAAACTTTCAGACAAATATAGGTTTGTTTCATATTTATATAAGATTTAATCTGTGTAAATGACAATTTTGACTTGTCATCCCAGTCTTCGCGCTAACCCACTTGCACGAGGCTAGGGACAAGTTAAACTGGATTTGGACAAGAGAAAATTATGAAAGAAGTTGTTTGAATAAATAGAAAATTTTTCTAAACTTGGCTTACGGACCAGGTGTAGAAAATTAAGGCAAAGACAGTCATCCTACATCAGAAGAGGAACATAATTTAAATTCCAGGCATGTTGTTGTGGATTTTATTTATTTTTGATGGTATAATTCACAGTAATGTGTTAGAAATAAATATATAGCTTTAAATACCCCAGGGAATAAATATATAGGTTAAAATAGCACAGGAATTAGCAGTCTTTGCGCTAACCCACTTGCCCGAAGCCTGGGACAAGTAAAACTGGATATGGACAAATGAAAATTGTGAAAGAATTTGTTTGAATAATATAGAAAATGTTTCTAAATTTGGCTTTCGGGCAAGTAGGTGAAAAAAATTATGGCAAAGACTGAATTAAATGTCTTTGTGCAAGTGTTGTAGTAAAAGATGGGATATGTTTTATAAAACAAGATATTGTTTTTATTATCAATGAAATGTAATCTGCTTACAGGCTATATACATATCTCGAGTGGTGGATGGTGGAATCGCTCAGAGAGATGGAAAGATTAAAGTGGGTGATAAACTTCTATCTGTAAGTATTAATATTCTAATTAGTTTTTAATTCCTTTTTTTTTATCGGTGATGAATACCACTATTTCATGTCATGCTCTAAGTGTAAAGAAAGGAAAAAATAACGTTATTATACTAAAGTACTTACAATCCAAATTCTATGGGTACATACCAAATTATAAAATTACAAGAATCCTTTATATTACTTAAAAAAAACTAGTTTAACCCTGCCACTTTTTATTGAAGTGCCTGTCCCAAGTAAGGAAAGTTAGCTGTCATGTATATGTGTGCTAGGGGTATCAATTTTGTCTCTTTTTAAGATTTGTTTATTGGATTTTGGAATTGTTGCGACACTGTGGTATGTTTTGTTTTTATACCCCCCACAACGAAGTTTCACCATGTCCGTCCGTCTGTAGACAAATCCTATGTCGTACGATAACTTGAGTTGTGTTTCTTAGAATCTTTTAAAATTTTATTAGCTGTTTACTGGTGAAGAGAGGAGGATCCCTTTCATTTTTGACAATTTTCACTTTTGCCATTCCGGAGTTATTGGACTTGATATTACGGAAAATAGGCTTTTTACCCTATGTCGTATGATAACTTGAGTAGTGTTTCTCAGAATGTTTTGAAATTTTATCAGCAGCTTACTGGTAAAGAGAGGAGGGTCCCTTTCATTTTGTATATATATATATATATACATGTATGTACAAGAACAGCAGTTATGAAGGTTCAGACAGACATTATCACTAGTATCGCAGCAAGTCCGATGACATTGGTTTTTTATCGATAACCTCATAATGTGTTTGACGTCACACTGACCAATAATTTTCAGTATCGAAAGAGTCAGTTTGTTATTATTGACAATATCATTCTGTGAGATCAAAGGGAAAATGTCCAAATTGTCCTGCATCTGTGAGGATATATAACACAAATACTACATAACTAACAGGGGTTAGGGTTATGATGTTTAGCGCCACTTTCAACAATATTTCAGTTATATTGTGGTAGTCAGTTTTATTGGTGGAGGAAACCAGAGTACCCGGAGAAAACCACCCACCTGCTGCAAGTCACTGACAAACTTTATCACATAAGGTTGTATCTAGTAAACCTCGCCTGAGTGGGATTCGAACTCCAAACTTTAGTGGTGATAGGTACTGATAACTAACATATCACGATGTTATGTTTGTTTGAATATTAAGAATCTTATTTTGTTTACACTTCAGATCAATGGTGTTGATATGTCACGATGCTATGTTTGTTTGTATATAAAGAATCTTATGTTTACATTTCAGATCAATGGTGTTGACATGCAGGACGCCAGACATGATCAGGCCGTGGCTTTGTTAACTGGAGTTGATAATGAGATTCGATTGGTTGTGTATAGGGAAAAAGTTGTTCCAAAGGACGAAGCAGTAGTGTCTCCACCTAGTGGAGAAAAATTAGAAAAAATAACACAGCCACTGATCAGCTGGCAGCAAACACCGCCGACTACTGGAATTAATGATACATTTACGGTCACACAGTCGCCAGTCGTGGCATCCACACAACCAAGTGAAACATTTACTTCCACCGAGGCTACAGTAGTAACATTGGCTAAGCAACCAATCATTAGTAGTCCGAGTCCATATTCAGCTGCAATACCATCCTCATATACATATCAATCACAGAGATCCCCGTTATCACCCCAACAAGTTTCCCCCACAGCCCCTATATCACCCTGTCAGGACACATCACCATCGCAAGTCAGTCCAAGGAATCTGTCGACTGAATGGTCAACTCCACCTACTGCTGTGCAGCCACCAAGATTTGTCTACCCTGGCTTTAAATCACGGACTTCGTCATCTAGTAAAACAGTAGAAACTAAAAACATTGAAAATGAAAGTAGGAATAATCAAAGTGAAAGTAGAAATATTTTACTAGAGCAACAAAATAAGACAATTACATTAGAAAGGGAGACAATTAAAAGTAATCATGTGACTTTTAATAGTAGTGATAATTCTAAGCATGTTATAGATAATATAACAATAGTAAAAGCTGGAGGTCCTTTAGGTTTAAGTATTGTAGGAGGCAGCGACTTATCCAGTCATCCGTTTGGCGTGGACGAACCAGGAATTTTCGTTTCGAAGGTATGTATGTTTATTCTATCTTGTGAAAAAATATATAATATTCTTTCTAATTTAAATACAGTCAAACCTATCTATAGTGGTCACCTGGGGGAGATTGACAAAATGACCACTATATACAGGTGACCTTTATATGAAGGGTTTGATTATTCGATGAAATATTCTACATTAATTGTAAATAAAAGACTTTAATTATCCCCTCGCCAGCGAAGTTGCAAAGGGATATAGTAATGCTACCGTCCGTCCTTCAGTAACATCCTTGTGAACACTCTAGAATCAGCATCCTTCAATGGATTTTGACCAAACTTGGAACATACTTAGTCCTTAAGAGAATCTGGAACCCTATTGATTTTCAAGGTCACCGGGTCAAATTTTTACAGCGTAACATCCTTGTGAACACTAGAATCAACATCCTTCAATGGATTTTGACCAAACTGGGTACATACATAGTCCTTAAGAGAATCTGAAACCCTATTGATTTTCAAGGTCACCGGGTCAAATTTTTACCACGTAGCATCCTTGTGAACACTCCAGAATCAACATCCTTCAATGTATTTTGACCAAACTTGGTACATACTTAGTTCTTAGGAGAATCTGGAACCCTGTTGATTTTCAAGGTCAAAGGTCAAGGTCACTGGGTCAAATTTTTAGGCGAGGGGATATGCCACGCTTTGCGTTGCCCTTGTTACATGTTATGTTCTGCTTGTTATTTGTGTTACTATTGTTTACATTTATTGTTGATGAAATGATCTAAATATGATATGATTTGAATAAACATACAAATAAATAAATAAAGATATTTAATAAACAAAATCCTGATACCAATCCCAGCATAATTGGTTAATGTTTACATTTCCAGTTACACGATGTTGATGTTTTCTTGAACTGGGAACATTGTTTTCAAAATCTCACATTTAAAAAAAAAGGATTTTCATTGTCTGGGTACGACCATAACCCATCACCTCGGCCACAGCCCGACAACATTCTCCACCATCACAAATATTTATCACTTTCACTTTGTCGTCTAATTTCAAAACTTTCATAATTACGGATGTTGATGATTCTAGATACAGTGAGGGAATTTTTAATCTCATTGTAATGAATTAAAATATCAAATTACCCCCGGGTATAAACTGTCATTTAAGTAATATACTCTTCACAAAATGTATAGGGTTTGTTTATTTAGTTAATTAAATTAATCAATATATTTTGTAACACCTCAGCATTTTTAGTGCATTTGAGAAAAATACTGATCTTCCGAAATCACTTCCGGTGTTATTTTAAAATATAAATTTACCGTTATACAAAGGTTTTACGCTGAAAATTACTAATAAATGATGACCACTGACCACATTGAACAGGTAACCGCTATATCGAATTAAAATGTATAGTAAAACGAACCGGGAGAGCACAAAAGTTATCCGTTATGAGCAGGTGACCATTATACAAAGGTGACTGTTACGACAGGCTTGACTGTACATAGTAGATATACACATGAAGTTGGCAGAATTGAATGAGTGATTGTTATTAAACAACAAATGAGCAAATATTCGGCTAAATCATGACACGAATAAGTTACATTCAATGAAATGATGACATCCTCTTTGTACTAGACCAGCACGCTTAGTTGGGTCTTTATAGAGCTAGCTCACTGAAACAGCAGTCTGCATATAGACATTTCGCTTCATTTGGATTTATTATCCTTTTTCTGAGCTAAATAGTCTTTGTTCTTGCTCATTAAAGCTGCATGCTTAGCGGAGAAGCAGGAAATATTAATTTAGCAGTCTTTTGTTTAACACTAGCAGGGCTCGAACCCACTATCTACCACACACAAGCACGCTAACCAGTACACCACCGAGATTGAAAGAATTGATATAAAAATTTATCAGAAAATAAGAATGTTTTTAATGATTTTATACATTTACTGTGAATTCATTTTTCTTCGTTGAATACCAATGTTCGTTATTTCTATTCGCTAAAAAAAAAAACCACATAATGAATTGCACAATGATCATGATCGTATGGTAGTTCGATTTACAACTACCTATGCAATCAGTGCCTATCGCCACTAAAGTTGTGAGTTTGAATCCCACTCATAGCGAGGTGTACTCGATACAACATTATTATATGATAGAGTTTGTTAGTGACTTGTGGCAGATTGGTGATTTTCTCTGAGTACTCTGGTTTCCTCAACCAATAAAACTGACCGCCACAATATAACTGAAATGTTGCTAAAAGTGATGTTAAACACCATAAAACTACAAATTCAAATGTCAACGAGCATTTATAAATTGTTCATTACCCTAGTGACCCTAATCGTGCAAACTCAAACCTAATGTAAGGATATCATCCATTTTTGAATCATTAAAACCAGAGACAAAAGCTTTGTTGCAGTTACAAGCTAGTCTGCCTTAGATTACAATTTTGGCAACCCAGCAAAAACTTTTGGGCCCAACAACTGTCTTTGCCTGTGAAATATTCAAAATTTCAGTAGCCATTTGGGCTATTGTCTGATATTTTCAGAGGCCCATGCTAAATTTGAGTGATCTTGGACTACTGGGCCCCTTTTAATTTTTATCACTGTAAAGATTGTGACATTTTAGATTTGTATTACAAATATTTTTCTTTTCTGTAGATAAATCCTGATGGTGCAGCATCTAAAACATTTTTAAAAATTGGTGATAGGATCTTATCTGTAAGTATTGGAGGATTTCAGCATTATGTAAACAAAATAACTTGAAAGGGGGTCATGATCATAGTTATTATGTGTAAACAATATAACTTTCATACATTCAAAGCATCCTATAGTATTTAACAACTGCCAAGTTACAAACAATAAAAAAGAATATTCCTGAAAACGACAAACAAAAGGTATTATTTATTTAGCCAGTGTTCAGACTTCCCGAAAACCGTCGGTCCGTCGGTCCTGACCGACAGAAATGCAGTAGGACCGACGATTTCAAAATATATATCGGACCAAATGTCCGGTAAAACATAGATATTTGAAAGGACCGGCGATTGAAATTTATTCCCTCCCAGTTTTCACTGCCAATGGCATTAAATTCCGTTTTCAGTTTTATTAAAATGTCAGACAGAGACTTGAAATTTGTTTATTTATTCTGTCAGACCGACACGTTCCTCTTTGTAATCGAAACTCCTATGCAAATGTACGTAAATGTAAACATCCTTTTAGTAGGAACCAGCACCTGCAAAACGTGGAACATTAAAACTGAAATATATTACTGAGCACAGAAATAAGTTGACTTCCACACTCCCCAAGTATCAAAGATTGTTTGTGTTTGATTAAATATGTTTTGCGATGCTTATATATTGAAGATGACAGCAGATTCATATTCTTAACTGAAATTAAAAATGTAGGTAAACCGGAAACTGACAATGATGTATAATATTCGGAACGTGATCGGACCATTAGATACGGATTGTTGGCTATATCTGCCTTATCTTTTTAGATAAAAATATGTATACAGAAAAATATTTAATTGAGTTGTTTAATGATCATGACTATAGGTAATCTTGCATTCAGTTCTGTATAAAAAAATCAAAATTTGACAGGTTATATACAATATTACAAAAAAATGGTGGGACAGAAACAAAGCCCATGGGTAAGACAGAACCCCAGTTCCTGACTGACCCAATGTCAGACAGAAAAAAAAAGTTTTCGCCAACTCTGTAATACCGAATGTTTGGTATAATAGTTACCTCAGATTTTGTCCGAAAGGCATTGATCAGTGTTTAATTTTATTTTTAAATTACATAATTTTCAATGTTTTCACCCCTTTTATACATTTCCGGTTTCAATCAAACCCATTTGTGAAGACGATCACGACACGATTGGTTATTTGTATATATATTAGCCAATGACATGACGTCTTTCATACAACCATTTACCTATAGTACAAGGTTATCAAAACAACAAAACTCGAGACACACACTATAAAAGACATAACATATACAATTTTGAACAACACTGAAAACTGAAAATTGAATTACTTAATCAGGTGCCCAATTGCTAATACTAGGGTAAATCACTCTAAAAAGGCCAAACTAAACATTATGCATGTGACAGTGAATTTTTGGGGACTTTTTTTTCGGACCGGCAAAATATTTTTCGGACTGACAAGATTTTCATGTCTGTCAGTCCGAATGACTGACAACTTCTCAGCAAGTTTCGGGAAGTCTGGTGTTCTAAATAATATTCAGTGTAATTAAAACAGATATATCATGTTTGGGAGGGGTATTTGTGAAAAATACCAGTCTTGAGACTAAATTTTACGTCTTGGGACTGGTATTTTTCACAAATACCCCTCCCAGACATGATATATCTGTTCAAAAGTTTGTCAGTGACTTGCTACAGGTCGGTGGTGTCCTCCGGTTTCCTCCACCCTGTAAAACTGACCACCATAATGTTACAGGTCGGTGGTTTTCTCCAGGTCCTCCGGTTTCCTCCACCTTGTAAAACTGACCACCATAATGTTACAGGTCGGTGGCTTTCTCCGGGTCCTCCGGTTTCCTCCACCCTGTAAAACTGACCACCATAATGTTACAGGTCGGTGGTTTTCTCCACCCTGTAAAACTGACCATCATAATGTTACAGGTCGGTGGTTTTCTCTGGGTCCTCCGGTTTCCTCCACCCTGTAAAACTGACCACCATAATGTTACAGGTCGGTGGTTTTCTCCGGGTCCTCCGGTTTCCTCCACCCTGTAAAACTGACCACCATAATGTTACAGGTCGGTGGTTTTCTCCGGGTCCTCCGGTTTCCTCCACCCTGTAAAACTGACCATCATAATGTTACAGGTCAGTGGTTTTCTCCGGGCCCTCTGGTTTCCTCCACCCTGTAAAACTGAACACCATAATGTAACTGAAATATTGTTGAAAGTGGTGTTAAACACAATAAAACCAACCAAAAGCAACCTACCATTCTTAAATTAGACGTTTTTACTCGTTTTTATAGGAATTATTTCCTATCTAAAAGCAGGGAAAAAATCTCATTTCATGCAGATTTCAATGAATTGTGCCATTGTAAGGGAAATAACTCTTATATAAAAAATTAGAATCCAATCAAGAATGTACTAAAGATCAATTCATATGAAAATGTACATTTTAACTCAATTCATTTCAAGAAATAACAAAAAATGTGTTTTAAAGCAATTCTTTTTTGGCTCACCTGGTCAAAGGCCTTGGTTTTGTTTGTTTTTTTTTTGGTGTCTGCTGTATCTTGTCATTAAATTATTAACATTGTAATCTTCTGCAAAGCTGCTCTTTAAAATGAAAAGGACCCTTAACAATCTACTACAGACTATAATGGTTTTAATTAGAGGTACTTTTATTTTGATACCAAGAATCAAGAATTTTAAACAATTTCAGGTGAATGGAAAAGATGTGACGAAGTGTAAACATCAAGAAGCTGTGATGGCATTAATAGCTCCTACCTATGATATACACCTGGTTGTCAGGCACGATCCACCTCCTAATGGATTACAGGTTAGTGATTGGTCAAATCTATTTATATTAGTAAGAAAGGAAATTGAGGTTAATGAACATAGGAGACTATCCAACATTACACTTCTGTACAAATTAAAGTAAAGGAACAACTTGTATTAAGAAAGGATGTTGATGTAAATGAACATGGGAGACTATCCAACATTACACTTAGACACAATTTAAAATAAAGGAACAATGCTTTTATTGCTGTTCTACATTTCACAGTCACAGTAGAGTCTTCAATAATGAGTATAACTCGTACCCTTAGATGAGTGGGAAATGGCACCTAGGCTGCAGTGGGTGATGCTCTTTACTTCTATTGATAAATACAACATCTGGGCATCTTTGTCGTATATACCAGGTTGTCATGCATGATCAATCTCCTAAATGATTGGTCAAATCTATGTATGATATACACAAGGTAGTAACCATTAATGTGCCAGTGGAATGGTTTATATACTTCATTTTGACAGTCGTGGTTGGGATTGTATGTTAGTGCCTATTACACTTTTAAAAGTTGTGAGTTCTAATCTCGCTCATGGCGAGGTGTACTTGATACAACATTATGTGATAAAGATAAACAGTGACTTGCGACAGGTCGGTGATTTTCTGCGGCTACTCTGGTTTCATCCACCAATAAAACTGACTGCCACAATATAAATGAAATATTGTTGAAAGTGTCATTAAACACTGTAACCCTTATCCTTATTTTCAGTTTTTCTCTCATCATAGCTGACATGAACAGTAATATACATGTAAATTTACAATGAAGATGTTAGAACAGTAGTTTATCGAGTTAGAGGTCACAGTTTATGAAGGGTATTGGCCACTTATTAACCCATGTATACAATATTATATTGCAGGAATTATCAGTATTCAAAGCTGCTGGGGAGAAGTTAGGTATGAGTATAAAGGGAGGCTCAAAAGGCATGGGGTATAATCCTACAGAAAAAACAGATGAAGGCATCTTTATATCAAAGGTATGTTATACTCACGTCCTAATTACAGGTGAATCTCTTAATCCAACCTGAAGGTCTGTTTACACGATCAAAGTTTTCCATCAGAAACTTGGTGAAAGTTTTCTTTGACAAAGTTCTTTGACCGTGTAAACCTCCATCAAAAACTTTGTCAAAGAAGTTTGATGGAATAGAAACCCATACAATATTTCTAAATACTTTAACAGACTTTGATTTTGAATTGACCAATCAAAACATCTTTCGAATCAAGATCTATGTAAACAAAAGCACATGAGTTTGAAAAAATGGCGAAACAAAGTTTGATAGTGTAAACAGGCTTTTAGATACCTCTGATGGCATCAAGTAATAATTTGGTCCGTTTGTAATAACTGTCAGTTAAACTTAATCCTAATTGTTCTAATACTTTCATATTTTGAAGTAAAAGGATTGCAAGATAACACTACATGAAAAACCAATTGTTAAAAAGATGAGGCTGTCATGGTTGTGGTCATGATTGTATGGTAGTTGGATTTACAAATACCTATGCAATCAGTGCCTATCACCACTAAAGTTGTGAATTCAAATCCCACTCATGGAGAGGTGTAATCGATACAACATTATGTGATGAAGTTTGTCAGTGACTTGCGGTAGGTTTGTGGTTTTCTCCGGGTAATCCAGTTTCCTCCACCAATAAAATTGGCCGCCATGATATAATTGAAGTATTGTATAAAGAAAGAAAAAAGGTTAGACTGTTGGGCAACAATGTTTTCTGTACCAAATTTTATTTTTCCAAGAATATGAAAAGGAGGTTATCATTCTATTTATAGATTAGTAGTGATGGTGCAGTCGCTAAAGATGGAAGATTGAAAATAGGTCAAAGAATCTTAGAGGTAAGTAATTAAATTGTTGTTTGTTTGTTTTTTTTGTTTTTTTGTATCCATGAAGTTGTTGACCATAATTGTTGTGAAAGTACTTTTATTCGTGGGCACTAATTTTCGTGGTTTCTACAAAATGCATCGATCGCTGGGTTCTTGAATGCGTAGTTTCAAAACCTGCAGGCAACGATCCACGAGAAAATTGTATTTCGTTGGATTTTAATTTTCATGGTAAAAATGAACCACAAAATCCACGAAAATTAGAATCCCACGATTAATGATGATTTCACAGTAAATAAAATATTGAATTTAAGTAAATTTTATAATTTTTCTTCCAGGTAAATGGTACAAGTTTAATTGGAGTAAACCATCAAGAGGCTGTCCGTGCCCTGCGGAGCGTGACAGATAAAATGATTATAATGGTATGTGACGGAGAAGATCCTATGTCACCAGATTTACAATCACCTGATTCTCCTAATGCCTCCGTAACTCCTAGAATGCGTGACAGTTCAGTATCCAGTATTGATAAAGATGACGATGATCACATGATCATACGCAAGGTACAAAGTTCAAATAGTCAATCCTGCTCTTGCGGTCACCTGTATTAAAAGGTCACCTTTTTCTTGTCCTGTCATAGAAAATTTCACCTGTCTTATAAGACCATCTTTTCTTTGTCCCAGAGGTGACCTCTTAATACAGGTTTGACTGTAGTTGTTTGTCATAACTCTAACAGTATTGAAGCATGGTATGTTTTTTTTAGCTCACCTTGCAAAAGGCAATGTGAGCTTTTGCCATCAACTTGGCGTCCGTCGTCTGTCGTCCGTTAACTTTTCACATTTTAATCTTCTCCTCTGAAACCCCTCAGCTAAATGAACTGAAACTTGGTAGGAAGCATTTATGGAAGGTCCCAGGGCTTTCCACACATAGTAAAAACAGGGCGACTTGACTTCTCTCTCTCTTGACTTAAGGGAGAAGTGAGGGAAAATCTGGGAGACTTCCGAAAATCGATCCAAATTTTAACGTTTCTTTCCCCACTACCGCATGTTCCCCTACCTTTCTCAAAAACGAACAAAGATCTTAAAAGGATGCAATTAACGAGTTTTGAATAAAATATTGAACATCAAACCCTGTATGGGTCACATTTCAGGAACATGGGAGCTCCTTTTATGTGAATATTGAAGAAAAGGTATGATTATTGATGAAAAAAATACGGACTTGAAAAGACTGAAACTTCGCTTTTTGTCAGAAATTGGGCGACTTCATTGAAACCAAGGCGAAGAAGTCGCCCACTTCGCCTGGCTTGGTGAGCCCTGGAAGGTCCTCTATAAAGATTGCTCATTTCGTCCCGATCCATTAAGGGCTGTTCCAGAAAAAAACTGCTGGGCCAGTGGGGCCCAAACTATTGTGAAATGGTCATTAGTGGTCCCCTTTCAGAATTGTGTCTGGTGAGCCCATGCAACCTGCATGCAAGATTGTTGCCATCAACAGACATAGTTTTTATATAGGACCATGGGTAAAATGCTTAAAAATTTTCTACTGTGAAAGCAGTTACCCATGCAATTTAAAGCAAACATACTTTTGGGTATAGAACATTTATTTTTTTGTCTGATTTTGATGCAGTTTTTTCTTTAGATTCCTTATTAAATTGTCTTTCAGTAGTATGTCAACGGATTTGACTACAGAATCTTCCATATTCTTAGCAATAATTATGGCTTTTTTTTTTTGGGGCCAACTTTGAGCCAGGCGAGCGATTACAGGCTCCTAGGAGCCTCTAGTTTTGTACAGAATGCCAGTTCTTACAATTCAGAAATTTTAGTGTCAAAACATACTTTGTTTCAAGTTTGTTTTTAAATGAATAATAATTTAATTTGATGTGAATTCTGCAATCTAATTGGCTGATCCTCCTGGAGCAACATTGGTTATATTTGATAACCTAGGTTGGTATTGTGACGTCGCCAACATATTATTTCGCCAAAAACAAATTCATTAAATTTTGTTGTAAAAATTAAATTATAAGAAAAATGTTCAATTTTTGAAGTACAACCTGTACAAAAATTGAACATATTCCTTAGGCCAAAAAAAAAATATATGTCTGTTTACGGTTACCCAACCGACACTATTTTCAGCGGCGACCCTAGTTCATTTTATCGGTAAATCAAAAGTGAAAGTGGACACATCAGAAATCTTTGGCCTAAAAAAAAACTGTTTCCGGTTACATCCTGAAGAATAATAGGCATCAATTTTTTTATTATATGACCGCAACAATTTTTTTTAGGTATTATAGCAAACACCTTTAGACCGGAGAGCAATCAAATATATTCTAAAGTCCGGTACCTTTTCCGGATATGGATAGGTCCGCAATCTGGAATTTCCGTATGTGAAATAAAATGAAAAAATAAAATAAAATGGAAATCCGACCTACCTACCCTATTTTTTTGGAGGATGTAACCGTAAACAGACATATATTTTTTTTTGGCCGTATGTAAATTTTACCTGATATGAACTTTTTTGAGATTAGAAGTTTTGTCTTGAAATGTGTCTTTATAATCATTTTGGTTTGATTAGTGCTTTTATTATTTATTTTATTTTATTTATGCTAGTCCAATACAGTTAAAGTTAAGGTATGAGTAATGGTTAGGGTTCGGCCAAACATAAAAAAATATGTGTGTTTACGGTCACCCGACCGACCCTATTTTTCAGCCGCCGACCCTAACCTTTTTTATCGGCAATTATTCGACTCTAATTTTTTTGCAGAATTTTTACACAGAATTCGGATAACCATTTCTGTTGTTTAATCAGCAGCAATGTTTTATTTATTCAACTGCTAGCTTTTTGTCGAAATTGAGAGCAAAGTAGGTAGATAAACTGCGTAACTCGTCATTACTCATAAAACAGCTTCAACAAATGACGGCTTACCGGATATTTTGAAAATGAAATACCGGAATCGGATAGCCGGAACGACTATTTCCGGTTTTGTCGATAATTTTTTTTTTTTAATGCCGACCGACCGACCCTAGATTTTTTTGACATGTGACCGTAAACACACATTTTTTTGTTTAGCCTTATGGTGCTTAACACAGTAATAAATATGAAAAGTCTCATTCTGTCTGGTGATATTTGTGCCAATACCTCTGAATTGCTAACACCATCAACAATGTTTTCAATTTACTTTTTGTTTGACATAATGTTAACATCTTTCTCACTTAACAGGCTTGTTACTGATGTATATTTTACTATTCATCAAATTCTCCACCACTTTTTTTCTACTCATTGTATCCCTCTGTCTATACTTCCTACTTATTTCAGGATCATATTCAAAATAACACTAGTAGTTGTATTTCATCTGCTTTCTCAATAGTTTTTCTACTGCTATAAAAACTTTCATATTTCACTAAGCGACATCTTTACATTAAAACATCACGAGATCATATTTACTACCAGCTGTGTTTACTATGAGTACAAAGTCCAATCTAGTCCAAAGTGTTCTGAGTTGTTTATGATACACATATTTGCCCTTTGACATGGTCAAAATGGGTCACAATGAAAATAAAATGTGGTTTCTATTGTTATTAAGCAAGAGAGAAAAAGTTGGTTATTAGAATCATCCGATGTTTAAGCTGTTTATGGTATTGAATAGAGATAACATAGATCTTCACGTAAGACATAGGTATAACTATCTCTATTCTAGGTTGGCTCGGAATCAGGATAATGTGTCCGAGTGGGGCGACGTGTCTACTGTTGTTTCAGTGAGCTAGCACTATAGAAATCCAATTAAGCATGTTGGTCTAGTACAAAGTGGACCTCATCATCATCTCATTGAAAATTAACTTGTTCTTGCCATGATATAGCTGAAAAATTGCTGAGTTGGTGTTAAACAACAATCACTTACTCACTCGTTCACTCAATTCTAGGGAATTTTACTGAGAGAGAAAAACCCTCATACTGCTTTGATCATGATCTATCCCATTGTGAATATTGTTTTCGTGTGTTTGGCATGTTTTGCTTGTTAACAGTTTTAGCTGCATGCTAGCTTTGTTTGTTGTCTACAGGAACAAGAGATGGTTAGAGAAACTGAAGAATGGGAAAAAGAACAAGAAGAAAAGGTGGGACAATTGTGGGCAATAAAACGAAAAACACAAAAAAAGTACCACACAGACGGAACAGTTCCAAAATCCAATAGAAAAATCGTAGAAAGAGGAAAAATCAATACTCCTAAGGCCTAAATAAAATTTTGTTTGCTTGTCCTTCTCCGACAGACCCCCCCAAAAAATGGGCCTATCCAAAAATTTGTATTGCCTTTTTGATTCATTAAATTATTTTTATAAAGCAAATTAATAAGAATTTAAGCAAAAATAATACTTTTAAGCTAAGCAAAATAAAATAAAATATTTTGCCTACCTACCTACCTACCCAGTCAAAAAAATGGTGGGTCGGAGAAGGGCAAACAAACAAATTTTTAAGCTTGTCCTAACACATATATCATATATACGCGACCACTCTCTTTCCTGGCTTGGTACAGGCAATTCAATAAAAAGTGGCAGGGGTTAATCTAGTTTCATGGGATAAAACCCCCCCTCCTATTGAAATTTATTTAGTATAAGTTTGGTTGAAATATGGCAGACCTCTTAAAACAAGCTGAAATATTTATTTTCGAGGTGTTATATCAAGTAAAATTTATTTATAGTGGAAGAAACTTGAGGCATAGGAGAAATCTACCGTCCTGCCACAAGTCACTGATAATCTTTATTACATAATGTTGTATCAAGTACACCTCACCTTGGGGCATGAATCAAAACTTACAAGCTTGATTGGTGAAAGATCTGATTAAATACTTAGATGTTAATGACTAATTCTCATGTGATCAAAGACACAACAGCTTCTGTTTCATTCAGAGTTTGATAATACAGTCAAACCTGCTTTAGTGACCACCTCTATTAAGCAATGATTTGTATTATGTGACCTAAATTTTTATATCCCTTCACTGTGCATTTCATATCAATAAAACCTGTATTAAGTGACCACCTGTCTTATGTGACCATATTTCACTGTTCCCTTAGCTTGGAAGGTCACATAAGACAGTTTTTACTATATATTTCACAGGATTAATGGGCTATGGGGTGGAGAGAGATGGTATAAATTTTAATAGTGTACCTTAAATAAAGAGAGGACATTATAGAGTTATCTCCCTTTTTCAATTTCTCATTTCTAAATTATTGCTTTTCCCAACTTATTAAAGGGAGATAACTCTCTTGTATAATGTTTCCTATTATCCCCTACTGAAGTAATAAAATGGAGAAAAAAAACAACACATTAGCAGAACAGTTTCAAAATCTAATCTAGAATTGTAGAAAGGGGCAAAATTGATACCCCTAACACATACATACCTGCCTGCTTACTTTCCTGTCTTGGTACAGACACTTTAATAAAAAGGGGCAGTGTTTAACTAGTGTTATGGGTTCAAACCTCCCCTTAAGAGGAAAAAAATAAAACCCATTAACCTCTGCACAAATCATGGTAATGTAGATTGCTTTATAAATAAAAATATTTTTATATTTTAGCAACAACTAAAGAAAGATGGCCAGAGTAAGGTTATAACAGAAGTATCACCCAGCAAGATACCTGTAGCTAGAGTAGAACCTAAAATTGTGAGTGTACTTTATGCTTGTTTGTTTGATGGCGTTAATCACCACTTTCAACAATATTTCAGTTATATCGTGGCGGTCAGTTTTATTGGTGGAGGAAAGCGGAGAAAACCACCGACCTATCGCAAGTCACTGACAAACTTTTATCACATAATGTGCACCTCGTCCTGATCAAGATTCGAACTCACAACATCAGTGATGATAGTCACTGATTACATAAGTAGTTGTACGATCACGGCCATGACGACCACTATGATAACATTGAATTGTGTAAGACTACTTTAATAGGCCATATAAAGTCATTTGGTACATAATGATTTTAAATGCATATTTCTATTGGTTTAAATCCTGTCATGTGACTTTCACTCTGACATTTTTTACTTTTGTGCTGATTAAACTTCATATTGACTGCATTTCACAAGAACAGCATCAGTGATGTATTGGTTAGCATGCACACCTGGAGTGCGGTAGACCGTAGGTTCGATCCTGGTCGGGTCAAAGCCTATAGATATTTGATGCTTCTCCACTAAGATTAAATAGTAAGAGCTCAGAATCACGTGTCTGAGTGAAGTGTCATGTCTACCTGCAGACTTGTTTCAGTGAGTTAGCACTATAAAAAATCTAGCTTAGGGTGTTGAGTAACTTGTTCTCACCATACTATATCAGAGGATATCATAATATGGTGGTTTGGTTTGGTTTTATGGTGTTTAATGCCACTTTCAACAATATTTCAGTTATATCGTGGCGGTGTTTCATTGATGGAGACTCGCAGGTCACTGACAAACTTTATCACATAATGTTGTGCATCTCGCCCTGATAGGGATTCGAACTCGCATCAGTAGTGATAGACACTGATTGCATAGGTAGTTGTAAATCCAATGACCATAATAATTATGATTAATAATGATTTGTTTCAGATTACTGACTCCAATCAAGTGCCTCCTGGTCATAAACTCGACCATCCAGATGTCATACCTGTGGTAAGCTAATCAAATACATTCTTATATTTAGCTGATCAGAATTATTTTAGTATTTAAGTGTAAGGCTTTTTATTATTATTTTTTTTCTTTTTGTTAAATATTTTTATTTTATTTACCATAGATGGTTGTAAATAGTACATATTTATTTTATATTCCCTCCCCCCCCCCTTCTATTGACATTTCAAAAATGGTTGTTGAAAAAGTATATACGGTCAAACCTGTCCATGCAGTCATCTGTATTAAAAGGCAGGGCTCACCACACATAGTAAAAACAGGGCGACTTGACTTCTCTATCTCTTGTCTTAAGGGCGAAGTGAGGGAAAATCTGGGAGACTTCCGAAAATCGATCCAAATTTTAATGTTTCTTTCCTCACTACCGCATGTTCCCCTACCTTTCACAAAACGAACATGCTGCACAATGATCTTAAAAAGGATGCAATTAACGAGTTTGGAATAAAATATTGAACATCAAACCCTGTATGGGTCAAATTTCAGGAACATGGGGGCTCCTTTTATGTGAATATTGAAGAAAAAGTATGACTATTGGTGAAAAAAATACGGACTTGAAAAGACTGACAAGGGCGACTAAAACTTTTTGACAGAAATTGGGCGATTTCATTGAAACCAAGGCGAAGAAGTCGCCCACTTCGCCTGGTTTGGTGAGCCCTGATTAAAAGGTCACCCTTTCTTGTTCTGTCATAGAAAATTTCTTTTGAATTGAACCTCTTTTAAGAAGCCACTTGTCTTAAAAAGCCATGTTTTCTTAGTCCCCATGGTAACCCCTTAATACAAGTTTCACTGTACATAATTGCTGATTGTATACAATACTGACCCATTTTCTTGTATACAATACAGACCCATTTTCTTGTATACAATACTGACTCATTTTCTTGTATATAACACTGACCCATTTTCTTGTATACAATACTGACCCATTTTCTTGTATACAATACTGACCCATTTTCTTGTATATAATACTGACCCATTTTCTTGTATACAATACTGACCCATTTTCTTGTATACAATACTGACCCATTTTCTTGTATACAATACTGACCCATTTTCTTGTATACAATACTGACCCATTTTCTTGTATATAATACTGACCCATTTTCTTGTATATAATACTGACCCATTTTCTTGTATACAATACTGACCCATTTTCTTGTATACAATACTGACCCATTTTCTTGTATGCAATACTGATAATATTCTTACAGTCATAAAACTGATTAATACTCATACTCCAAAATCATCCAATCAGAACACTTGATGTATATTAGATACAATGCTCTGAATGGTTAGTTTTCTAGTACGAGTACACAACTCAAAGTTTTATGACTGCTAGGCCTGATTCCTTGTACATGTATATACATGTAGCAGGGCTCACCAAACCAGGCGAAGTGGGCGACTTCTTCGCCTTGGTTTCAATGAAATAGTCCAATTTCTGTCAAAAAGCGAAGTTTTAGTCGCCCTGTCAGTCTTTTCAAGTCTGTATTTTTTTCACCAATAATCATACTTTTTCTTCAATATTCACATAAATGGAGCACCCATGTTCCTGAAATTTAACCCATACAGGGTTTGATGTTCAATATTTTATTCCAAACTCGTTAATTGCATCCTTTATAAGATCATTGTGCAGCATGTTCGTTTTGTTAAAGGTAGGGAACATGCGGTAATGGGGAAAGAAACGTTAAAATTTGGATCGATTTTCAGAAGTCTCACAGATTTTCCCTCACTTCGCCCTTAAGTCACTTAAGTCAAGAGAGAGAGAGAAGTCAAGTCGCCCTGTTTTTACTATGTGTGGTGAGCCCTGATGTAGTACTCCCTCTGCCTGAGCCAAAGTTTTTCTGAGTGAAAAAGTGTGTAGTATATACAACCTATTACGGTAATCATTTGAGTGCTTTATTTATTTATTTTAGGGAAATAGATTTGATTATATAATTTTCTTTGCATCTGTATGATTTTCATTTATTAACTGTCCTGTTTTCTCCTTTGTTTGATACTTATAGTATTTTGATATTACTATTAAGACTGAATCTCGTCTCCATACTTCACTCTACATTCTAGCCACTGAAATAATAGTCTACACATTGTCACAGTTTATTTCTATGGCAACTTATTGTATCCAGACTTTTATAAAAAATACCAATGGATTTACATATATTTCTATAACTTGTATCTTGTCAAATGATTGGAGAGCCAAAATATACTATAAAACATAGAATGATTTAAATAAAGTAACCCAAATTTGATTAATAATTTTGTAGCTATTAAAAAAATTGCTCACTTATTTCTCACATCTACATTAAAATTTTATTTTGAATAAAAAAACAAAAAATCTGAAAATCCGAAAGAAAATGGTAGAAAGAGGAAAAATTGACACCATAAAGAAATACAGGACTGCTTACGTTCCTAGCGTGGTACAGGCATTTCAATAAAAAGTGGCAGAGCTAAGCTAATTTTATTAGTCCAAACCTCCTCCCCTCTGTGAAATGATGTGGTTGTGCAAATGTTTACCACCTGTCAGTAAAATACCAACCTTCACATGTGAAAAAAATATAAATACATGAATGTCTTATTTGTTAGTGACTTCTCCAGGTACTCTGGTTTCCTCCACCAATAAAACTGACTGCCACGATATAACTGAAATATTGTTTAAAGTGGCATTAAACACCATAATCCCCTAACCTCTTTTTTTTGTTGTTTTATATGTAGTGCCTCAGAACATCTAGAAGCAAATTGAAATGAATGAAAGTTTAATAAATAGGATTTTTTAATGTCAAGCATGAATAATTTTCTTTTTCTTTTGCATGATATTTTTCTGCATGTGATTGTGGTTTGTCTCATTTATATAGACACCTGTGAAAACTGAACCTGTGCCTTCTGACCTTTCACCTGTAAAGCGTCCACCTGTACCACCGAAACCCTCGGCAAAACATGAGGACTTGCACAAGACTACGAAAATTCCTACAGTCAAGCCAGTGTCACCACCGAAACCTGCGGGCGATTTGACGGCGAGCCTTATCAGACAATCCAAAATTCCTATGGCAAAATCTCCATCTTTAGCGAAGGAAGAAAGCTTCGAGGACGACTCTTTTAGAAAATCAAATACGCCTTCGCCACCACAAAAAAGTGGCAGTGAGCCAATTCAAATATCTCGTATTCCAATGGCTTCACCAACTTTCAGTACTAAAGAGAATAAAACTGTAGTGGATCCTATTAAACAATCTCGGATACCTACTGCCACGTCGGAAAATTTAAACAATGATCCGATTAAACAGTCTCGGATCCCAACTGCCAAGTCTGAGGACTTAGACAATGATCCGATTAAACAGTCACGGATCCCAACTGCCAGGTCTGAAGACTTGGACAATGATCCGATTAAACAGTCACGGATCCCAACTGCCAGGTCTGAAGACTTGGACAATGATCCGATTAAACAGTCTCGGATCCCAACTGCCAAGTCGGTAAAACCGGAACTTCCATCTAAACCTAAGGTACCAACTAAACCGACGCACATCGGTGGTCAATCTTTAGATGCCATTAAACAATCTCGCCTTCCTGCTGCTAAACAAGTTGAAATAAAGGTAACATCTTGATGCATTCATGTGTGTGTTTATAACCCCATGAACTGTAGACAATGAGATGTTTGTTTACTAACATCAATTATACACAAGTATTAGTTAAAATCTTTGTTTATTGTCGGGAAAGGTCATAAATTAGAACAATGTAATAATTCTAAAAATAAACTCCACTGATCTCTGTTGCAAGATATTCAGGCCTTTCAATAAGGGTCGGTACCAGGTACATTTACCCATTTAAAAGGTATTTGGTACCTCCTGATTTTAAAGAATGTTGTATCAGATATTCATGTAAATTGTTCAAAATTTTAATAAAAAGTACTGCCTGTAAATAGTGAAGTACTGGTGCACTTGAAAAATATGGAAAGCCCTGTGTAATAATTCTAAAAAAAAACTCCACTGATCTCTGTTGCATATTAAGATTTATATTGGTTCTAATTATATAAAGTGTGATCTATAATGTCATCTTCAATAAAAAAAATATATCATGTATCTTTTGTAAGAATATATATTATCTGCATTCTTTACTCCTTCTTTTCGTAAAAAAATGTGATTTTTATTTTTTTTAAATCTAAATGGGTTTCACATTGCTACAATGTAAAGGCTAGTCCAGAAAATAATATATGAGATCTTTTATTGGTCCTCACCATAAAGCATAACAAATTTATTTAGAATCAGTGTTTATATATAGCATCAACATAAACTCTGCAGAAGACTTTTAATCAACATGGTTGAAATTGAATAAAAATCCTTTGTATTTCTGCCATGATATAGCTGAAAAATTGCTGAATTGGCATTAAACAACAATCACTCGATCACTCACTCCTTTGTATTTCTTATAGAAAGTTCAACTTGTTTCTCATTTACCCAGGGAAATTTTAATCAACATTGTCTTTCTTTACCACAATTTTTTTTTCTCGGAAACCCACAGATATTTGTACAATAAACAAGGATTTTATAAATACACATATATGTACAGCACTAATTATTGACCTTGTATATGTTTGTTGCTTATTTATTATACTGAATATACAGTTAAACTTTTAATTTTTTTAATGGATATAAATTTTATTTATTAAAAAAATAATAATTTCAAAATCATAGTAACTTTTGAAGGTCAAAAAGTTTGACTTTTGTTACAACTGAAATTGATGCAAGTATTTGGCTTCAAGATTTAGCTGCTATGAACTGGTCCAAATTTGAGTTTAAGATTTAACTACCAGTAATTGAAGTAACAAGTATTATATATACCATGGATCTTACGAATTAACTTATTTAGACCAACGAATCCGAAGGATGAGTTGGTTTAAATAAGTCCATGAGTAAGATCCATGGTATATATGGTTTGTAACAGAAATGACATGATTGACAGATCTATGACGTCAAAATCATGGAATAACATCAAGATCTTCATGTTAGACCATGCTTTGTAAAAGTTCACTATTTTTAAGTTGATTATTGCATAAAAACATCAAAGGAAAAATGTGTATTTATGTTACAATATTTGATTCTATAGTTTTAAGGAAAAGGACTCGACAATAAGTTTGTTCTAACTCAAAATCGTCTACTGTATAACTTGTTTATTAGTACTAAGTTTTATAATTTGTGTATTATATTTTCATTGACACACATTTATATTTATATTATATACATTTTTATGTACCCAATTGCTTTAAAGCTGCTTTTAGTTACTATATAATGTATATCAACATATTAAGATAACTACGTAAAAGTTGTATGGGGCAGACCTGATTTTCGTCCGCTTTAATTTATTCTGGATTTTACCGTTGCGATTCCTTTTTTATAGTAAATTCAAGACTTCTGATTGCCGATTTCCGCTTTTTTGTTGTCCTCGTAAAATCAGGTCTGACGGGAAGATCATCAATAAAATGTTGTTTGTATGCTGTACCAAAACTCACTATCCAAAACATTTTTTCCTAATTCTGGATAAACTTAAAATGTTTTGGAATTTGACTATTAAATCTAGTAGTGAAGACAAGTTTTATTCCAAATGGAATTTGGTTTAGACAGGTTTCAGTGTATTCTGAAAAGTTAGATTTATTTGTTCCTAGATTGACGACCAATTTTCAAATTATAGCAAACAGATTAATTTTTAATGAGAAATTACCTTGATTGTGAGGATATAAGTATAAATAAATAAGCTGTATACCTAGTGAATTGTTAACAGCAATTAGTGCAATAAAATTATTTGTGTTATATAAAAAAAAATATATAAATAAAGGGAGATAATTTGCTTTATACGAATGAAATGTTCAGTGTTCCATGTTACGTTGACTTAACTTCACAACAGACGATGTCAGATACTTATCTGATGTAAAGAGAAAGCTCATAATCCTATTATTATTTATTGTTTATTTTAATATAATTATCACCATGACAACTTGTTTTCTTAAGCTATCAGCTGATCAGATATATATCTTGTCATCAATAACATATAAAGCATGGGTTGTAATTCTTGTTCTTTTAAGAGGATGTAATTCTTCTTTTGCTGAATGGGAATGGCATCAAAACATGCAAGGTCTGGTATCTGCTGATCAATATTTATTATTCATATCAGTTCTAAATTCTACCTTTTCATTGGTGTAGACATGGTTGTGTGTCATGCATTAATCTGCGTTAAAGAAATCTACCAGTCATTAACATGATAATGACTGCGGGCATTGTCATGTTAATGACTGCTCAAAGTTTTAGAGTCGCGTCCCTTTTTTAAAACGCAATGGAGATCGTGCAGTTGTCAATGTAAACCAACATGATGGAAAGTCTTATTTCCTTCAATGAAATAAAAAGAATAGTTACTTATATATAGGGCATTATCGTGATAAATAGACTGCCCTTGGGACAGTAGTATTGACTTCAACACTGATAATGCACTCGCCTGTGGCTCAGGCATGATCAATGTTGTGAACAGTCAATGCTACTGTCCCTTGATAATGCCCTATATATAAGTAACTATTATATAATTATTTTATCTGCAGTTAAGATTTATGTTCTTGTGTCTATAGGGGTGCTCGTCAAGCTAATTAGTGATGTCAGATATCTAATTTGCATAATCAATAATCATTTATTGGTGGGCTATAAAATAATTACCCGCTATGGACAAATGTTTAGTCTTAACGTAAAAAAATTTATTTACATTTTTAGATTTGGAAATGAGAATTCTACATACATATGGATTTTAGATCCTGTATTTTTGTACATAATTAGACTGATGTAATATTTAATTTTACCAATATAACAACAGTTTTTATAAAATTGAAACTGTGTGTGTGGGGGTTGATTTACAACCAAGACAATCCACAATAGATGACATATTTGATCATTTATCGGTAATTTTGACATTTCTCCTTTGATCTCACTTAGTGATATTGTCAGTATCAACTTAGTGACTCTGATACTGGGAAATATAGGTCAGTGTGAGGTCACATTATGATGTTTAATACAGATAAAAAAAAAACGTCTGTTTTGAAGGTCTTGACATACATTATGACTAATATCACAACTTGTCCTATCAGACTCACTTCAATACTAGCGATAATGTCTGTCTCAACCTTTAAATAAATTAAGCTGTCATTATTCTGTATTTATTTATATATATATTTCTTTGTAAAACAGACGCCTACTTCACCAGCCTTGCCTAGCGACATCGAGAAACATGAAGAATTGTCGTTTAGATTGAAGAAAAAGTATTTTGAGAAGGAAATCAAAGAACATTCAGAAGAAAAGCCTTCAGGTACTTGCCACACTACAATACACAATAATATCTCCTATATAGTGTATGTATAGCCTCTTAACACTTTCTTTTAAACCTGCATTTTTGTTTCGTGATTTAGTTTTTTTTTCTTCTCCCATTTGTAGATTATTTCAAATTTTGTTGAAAGAGTAGAAAATTATATTTTCTTCTGTTGTATTTGTGTTGTATAAAATGTTGAGTTACTGCTAGTGTTTGGGTCAATAAACGTTTATAATCACTATTTAGTCCGTTTAGTGTAACCGATTCAGATAATCTATAGTAAAGGTCAATTAATGATTAGTCAGAAAGAAAGACGAAAATTTCTACTACTAATGCAGAATTCATTTTAGTTGTGCGTCCATTTAGGGGGTTCGTGATTGTATGGTAGGCAGATTAACAACTACCTATACAATCAGTGCCTATCACCACTGAAGTTGTGACAATAATCAACTTTGAACCAAAATCTTACTGCCCATGCCATCTGATTGTCTAATCAATTCTGATACCAATTATCCAACACTAGTTGTATTAAAGTTTGTGTAAGAATATTTAGATCTAGATTTTTTCCAAATAAATTTGCTAAGGAAAGTTTATTTCTTGTTTATATCTGTAGTTTGTTCTTCTTGCTTGTATCAGGGTTTGACATTAACATTTTTAATTCACTAGCTTACATGGTACTGTAATAGTTATGGGCACCAGTTCTTTCATCATTGACAGATTTCTTGTGGAGAAAAAATGCAATGTATAAAAAGTAAAAAAAGTTTAGTTTTATTTCAAAAGTTACAAGCCCTATTCGGCTACCAACATTGCTAGTAGTCCTAGCCCTCATCAGATTTTTTCTAGCTCTGGGCTAGCGGGTTAGTGGCTACCAACATTGCTAGTAGTCCTAGCCCTCATCAGATTTTTTCTAGCTCTGGGCTAGCGGGTTAGTGGCTACCAACATTGCTAGTAGTCCTAGCCCTCATCAGATTTTTTCTAGATCTGGGCTAGAGGGTTAGTGGCTACCAACATTGCTAGTAGTCCTAGCCCTCATCAGATTTTTTCTAGCTCTGGGCTAGAGGGTTAGTGGCTACCAACATTGCTAGTAGTCCTAGCCCTCATCAGATTTGTTCTAGCTCTGGGCTAGAGGGTTAGTGGCTACCAACATTGCTAGTAGTCCTAGCCCTCATCAGATTTTTTCTAACTCTGGGATAGTGGGTTAGTGATGAACCCTATTCATCACTTGGCTGTTAATTTTCTAGATCAGTTAATGTTATTATATTTAATGCTTGTTTAACATCGTGTGATATTTATTTCTAGTGAAAAAGAAAATAGTTCTCCCGTCGGAGACAGGTAAACCAAGTGTGGCAGTGTGAAACTTTTATATTGGCTGTATGTCTGCTCACATACAATAAATATGTAAAAGTTAAGACTAGTTTCAGAGGGTTGCAAGGGAGGATAATGGCTTACCCTATGCAAGCAACTTGGTTCACCCCCGTTTTTTTGGTGAGGTCTGTGTTCCTTATCTTTTTAATTTCCTGTGTTGTGTTTTTTGTTTTGTTTGCCTTCGTCCTGTGTCTTGTATGCCCAATGTTGCTAGTATCTCTGGATTGTCGATTCCTCATTGCCCCTTCGATTTTCTCTAGCTTTTATTTAAACTAGAATTTGTCAAAGTTTGTGAGTTGTAATGTCTCCCATAGCGAGGTGTAATATAATCAACTTTATGTCAATAGTTATGACTTGCGGCAGTTCTTTGCCTTTCTACTTCCTCTAAAACTGACCGCCATGATATTACCAAAATATTGCTGAAGGTAACGTTGAGCAACCAATACCCTAAACCTATCTTCACTTCTTAAATGGACCTGATGGTATTGATAATTGAATTGGCATCTACGTAAATAACCAGTGCCTTGTACCACCCAAATTTGTATGTAGGAATCCTGCCCTTGATGACTAGATGAGTCAATATTATGTGATCAAGTTTGTTAGTGACGAGTTGGTTGTAGATTATTGTTGAAAATGTCCTTAATCATCCTTTGTGAAATAACAAAAGATAATGACTTGATATCAATTTTCCTTGAATTGTGATGTGAGCATACATTTATAGCCAAGTTAAAAGACGTCTTCACTTATTTGTCACTGGAGTGTTAAAAACATTACAAAAGAGAATTATTATAGTTTTTAATGGGAAAAAATTCGTTCTCTCTTCACTACAGTTAAAACAAATGCATTTTCCTTATTAGTGGATTATTTTTTTTCAACAGGTAAATATTACATTATAATGGAAATTTAAACTAATCTTAGGTTATTTTTAAAACCTGTTTTATGTGATTTGAATTTGTAATGAAAGGGGAGACAACTCATTTGAATGTAATTAAAGGGGAGACAAATCATTTGAATCTGTAGTGAAAGGGGAGACAAATCTTACTTAGCACATGCACATCTTATATATATATAATATATATACAATAATTCCTATTAACTTGGCATGGGATTAACATCATTATTTATGCTGAACCATAATATTAAAATGTTAAAAGTAAGAAATATCAGATTTCTCTGCGTTTTCTTTTCCTGAAAAGATTTCACGATTTAATGTTTTTTCCATTTCAAGCTTTTCACATGTCTGGCTAGTAGCTAGTTCAGAGATAGTTTTAGGGGGTAGGGGTATAGTGTTAAATGCTACTTTCAACAATATTTCAGTTATTTCGTGGAGGAGAGATATATTTGAATACCAAAAGCAAATGTCACATGATGATAATTTCAAGGAAGGTACTTTTCTGTTGGCAAGAAAAGTTTTTAATTATCTCAAAATTTGTTTAGGTTTTTATCTCTTTAATTAAAATAAAGAAATTATCTTTAAATTTTCAACTGATCTTTTGCAAACTTTATTTTATGAAGGATTATCTCCCCTTGTCGAAGTGCATTTTTAATTAAAAAAAACATTGACTTTTGGCATTTTATCTGAAAATTTTCAAATTACTAAAAGGGTACAGTAGTCCCCCTCTTATAAGGCCACACCTTCTGCAATGAAAAAGTGGCCATAAAAGAGAGGTGGCTTCTCCTGAGGGGGACAATTGACTAATATTTTACAACATGTATCTGCATTTGAAATATAGCATGACAAGAGTAGTGGCCTTTGATGGGATGAGCCTTATAACATGGAGACTACTGTACCAGATTTATATCTTCTAGCTATAGATTGAAGCTTTACCAAGTCACCTATTGTACAGCATAGAGACCCATTATACATATATATTATTGTATCAAAATTGTATATACTATATTATATGCTTTGTTTATATTCAAGTATTAGTGTCTGTTTAATTGACTAAATATATATTTATTTTTTTGACGATGAACCTATTTTATGCATATTTTAATGGCTAATTATTTTTATTTTTAAAAAATATCAATTTTTGACACATTTATGACATATATGATAATTTATCAAAAACAGTTTTATTCCTTCATGAAAATATACATCAATAGGAGACCTTTCTGTTGTTATTGCTATATTGTGTGTTTAAAAGAAAAAAGTAGACTTTTTTTTTAAACATTTTTTAACCAAAAAATTGCAATGGTAAAGAAATTCATGTACAAAAAATATAATTTTTTAGAACCTATAAAGTAGAATATTTATATATTCTAACAAAAATACTTTTAACTCCTTATCTTGATAAAAGACTTGACATTTGCAGGAATGAAAATGAATGATTTCTTTTTGATTTTTTCTTCTTTTTTTGAATATAAAATTGAGCAGACACAATTACATTGCTTCAGCTAACTAATTGCTAACTACAGCTAACTATTGCTAACTAACATCATTACAGCTAAGAAGTTTCAGTTCTGGTCAGAGCATGAGTTTGAGAAAATGAAGGAGGCTGAAGGTATACTTTATATATCTTATTTCTGTCACACTGATTCTTGTCTGTACACCCCCCCCCCCCCCCCCCCCCCTTAATACCAGTCAACCCTACAGTGAAATCTTGTTATCTAGAAATGACAAATTTATAAAATGATAAGAGTCTGTAAGCTACACTTTATACAGTTATGCATGGCTAATCTGGGGACAACATTTTTTTTGCTGCAGATGCCAACTGGGCTCCCAAAATGAGCAATTTTTATAGCCCAGCAAAAGGGGTCCGGCATCTGACTATGCAGATAAAATATTAAATTTCAGTAGCAGGCTGGGCTACTGTCTGTAACTTCAGGACATCAGGGCAAATGTTAGTGATATTAGGAGACTAGGTCCCTGGTAAATGTTATCACCGAGTTTGTATGGAACAGTATTGTAAATGTTTTGAGATAACAAGATTCATGGAATAATTTAATGTTTCTGAGTAAATTTTAATTTAAAAATATTTTATTGTTCAAATAAAATAAATGAATCTTAGTAAATTGCAATAATATCTTAACAATATGTTGTTTTATCTTTCTCTATGTGAAAACACCTGGTTAATTTAGTTGGTTGTCACTGACACATGATTAATCAAGGTTAACTGCTGATAGTTGTCTAATGATTACACTGATTAATCATATTAGTGATTAATACTGATCAAAATTGTGTTCCTGTACCAAACCCCAAACCGATGTTTGATTTCTTATTATTGCACGTTCATTTACATAAATGTATACTTCTGTAACTTTGTGCAAATCTCCATTTTTGTATTGGTGTATCACACTGGATTAATTAAGGAAAGAGTTTTACTTCTAATTTAAAATTGTGGCGGAGTGAGAACAAAAATGTTGTTCACATTTGATTTGATTTAATTATTAAAGAAAAGGATGAACATATTCTGAAATGGTGGACATTTTATTTTAGTTTGATACAAAAGGATACAATATTCAGAAATGGCAGACTTTTTTTTATAGCATGTTCTTCATGTGTAAATAACACCGTAAACAAGCACGATTTCTTATTTTTACAGAGAAGAAAGTAAACAGTATGACGACAGAGGAGCTGGTTTCTGATGTCACGAGTCATGTTAACTCAAACGAAGATTATGAAGGTGAACTTACAAGGTAAGGAAGAAATACCAACAAAAAATAGAGGAAAAAACATTAACAAATTATTCTGGTTCTGAGAGTTGGTGGAAAACTCTAGATTATTGAATTATACTGTGATAAAATCATACTGTCTGAAGGGGTTTCCTCTAGTATAATTGTAAACAAAATTATAATAATTAGTTTAGTGTAGGTTGTACATGCCCCCTAAAAATAGACAGGAAGTAAGATAATTAGACATTAAGATTATTTCACCCAACCTCACACATTTGTTATGTAGTGTTGTATTGTAATACATATCTTTTTTGAAAGAAAACATCTTCAATTTGAATTCATTGCTTTAAAGTAAACAGGAGATGAATCAAGATAGGTTTGATCTGTTTAAAATCAATTACACGTACTTCAATACTGAAATAAGAAACATTTTATTATCAATTACTCTCTTTTAAATAAACAAAAAAGTCTATTTTTCATTATTTATAACTCGGATTAATTACCTCAGATTAATTATCTTTTACAAAGCTTACAAATGAGGTACTGCTGTTTTGTCTAGATAGATTTGCATGTACCTCTGTAGTTAATGTTGAATAAATAAGGACGTTGTTTTCTCTTAGTTTTGTAAAAAATGATTTAAATATTAAGATAAATATTTTATCATTGTATGCCTCATTTTGTTTGTATAAATTTTGTATGAAATCCTATTTACATCTAATGATCTATCACCTATACAATTAGTGCCTATCGCCACTAAAGTAGTCACTTTGATTCCCACAAAGTATGAGGTGTACTTGTGCAAAATAAAGTGTGTTTGTGAGTTTCTCCCCGACTCCCATTTACTCCACCAGTAAAGCTGATGATATAACTAAAATGTTGTTGAAAGTGGCATTTAGCACCATAAACCTTATAGCTAACCCATATTTCTTGGTGATTATCTAGATTATTACAGTCCTCGGAATGAAAATCTGGATTTACTGGTCCGAATCAAATTCTAGAATTTTTTTTTATATTTATTTCTAAACGGAAACTTATCTGGTCTTGGGCCGTAGGATGGGTGATCATCATGTGGACTGTTGTCATTTTGAAATCAGAAGTAGGTAGAAGTTAACTACCATTTTTAAGGTGCATCATAGAGAATGTGTCTCCATCCTTTAAATAAGAAGTTCTTGTCCATGGAAGCAAAAAAATTTAATTAACCAGAATATTGTTTCTTTGTATATTATTTACCTTGATCCTTGTCAGATGAAATGGATCGTCTTATTCAATATAACCAAAATAGTGATAGCCAGTTGTAGTATAGAAAATGATTAAAATTCTATGTAGTACCATTTTGGAGTAAACATGGTAGCACTAAGGTTATTGTGTATGGTATATATATTGTAAGCATGTGTTGGGATTGTTATTTTGTGCTTTATGTGTTGTCGTTGTATGTTATCCTTCCTTTGTTGTCAGTGTCCGACCTTAGTTAGCTCAACTTTATTTTTTTTAATTATTTATATGAATCATGAAAAAAAAAGAAAAGAAAACGTAATAATTTTTTTTAATTATTAATTATGAAGGAAAAAAAGTATTTTATATTTTTTTTTTTTTCTTTGAAAAAATAAATCTTGTAGACAAATTCTTATTTTTTTTTTCATACAAATTTTTACATTTTATTTTCCAGACGAATTCTTACATTTATTTCTTACGTTAAAATTATCATTATATTGCATGCTATTTATTATAAGGTACAAGTGCATGCTTATAGGATGTTTATTTCGGGAATACTACTTTTAATAAATAATTTGCATGACGTGAAAACATGCTTTTTATTCATTTTCTTCATATCGTTTAAAAAAGAAAGATCGATTTGGTGTTGATAATGAGTAGTTTGAATGAGACAAATTATAAGATTCTTGTGACTGATTGTAGAGAATTTAGATGTTCCTTGTTAAATGCCAAACTTTATTTAGAAAAAAAAAACCCGAAGAAATCTTTCAATATGTAAATAAAATTGATGTGATAAAAATTTGAGCTGATTTTAGAGAGATTTCTATCATGAATTTGTCATGGTTATATTTGTCGTTATTAATTTGACGAATGAAAAGTTTTATCAACAAAAATAGCATATGAAAACAAATAATTTATGATTAAACAATTAGTTTTGGGCTATTTAATATTCAGCATTTTAACAAATTTCTGTTTACCTAGTTCATCCAGAATTCCTGTCAGGACGGCAAAAGCCGAAAAACGTATGCAGGATCGTCTTCGCCAAGAAGGACTTGAAGCGCCACCTGTTGAAGACATAAAATTATCTCCTGCTAAAGAGAGGGCACTCCAAGCTGAAAAACGGGCAGCATGGCGTGCGGCCAGGTGTGGCTTCAATTTTGTAATTTATAGAACATTAAATTTGTGGTGAACTCATTTTTTTCATTAAATAGCTATTCATGCGTATAACACTACAATATCATATGATGATAACTTGCTTAAAAATATCATTAATGACATATAAAACATATAGCAAATGTATGAAATTAATTACAATGACAATAGCAACACAAAAGTGCTTGAAACTATTTATGCAAATTTGGAACATTATATTTCTAGATTTTTAAAATAAATTAAAAAAAACTGTTGAAATTTGCATATTTTATGTTTTTTTTGTTGTTGAAAATTTGCATATATTTTCCAGCAAAATTTTATGAAAAATTGTTGAAAATTTGCATATATTTTTTTCCACCGATATTTTATGAAAAATTGTAGGTATATTCTATACGTAGATAAAACTTCAGTTTCAAGCACATTTTATACATGTATCTGTATTTGTTCAGCTTCTCTCTCCGTCTTTTTTGCTGTAACTGCAAAAAAAAAAATAACTTCGTTTTATGCAAAACCTTCATGTGCAGTTTATTTAGTAATGATATTAAAGTCATTGGATTATTGTTTTTAACCCATATTATTATTAAGTTTATCAAACCAAAGGGCTGTGCTATTGATAGGGTAATATGTGAAGGAGTTCTGGTAAAGCACTATGAATAACTTGTGTGCATAGTGGAGATTAAAAAAAGATCTGCCCCCTACAAAAAAGTACATATACAAAAGTTCCGTTCTGCACCCCCCCCCAAAATAGTAAGAGAGAGGAGAAAGATACCTTCTTCATACAAATCTCTCTGAAATTTTGGAAAGAGGGGGGGAGGGGGAGAAAGATTCCCACTTCATACACATCTCTCTGAAATTTTGGAAAGAGGAGAGGGGGGGGGGGGGGGAGAAAGATACCCACTTCATACACATCTCTCTGAAATTTTGGAAGGGGGAGAAAGATACCTGCTTCATTCATGTCTCTCTGAAATTCTGAAAATAGCCCTAATAAGACTAGAAAGATTGATCTCATACAGACAGGGTTTTCTATCGTATTTTAGATGAAGGTTTTGCATACTAACACACACTTTATGTTTGTCCTCTGTCTTAGCTAATTAGATACTAGATATTATCATAGCACTGAATCTACTGCACTCACAACTAACATCAGATTAACACAAGACAATATAGTCATCACTAGGTATCTGTCATGCAGTGTTTCCCAAAGTAAATTAAAATTGAATGGACATTCGGTCCAGTAAAGGAGTACGATTTACTGGACCCAGCATCAAGTTTACAGGATATTCACAAACTCCACAGAGGAGGTGCTCTGAATCCTACTGGACATTGCCACATGTCCGACGGACCTTGGGAATGACTGGTCATGGTAAGCTTATCACAGTCCAGTTCTCTCTCTGTAGTCAGTTAATCTTACCACAGAGTGGTGGTCGTATTTATGTCAGCATGTCTCTTGCCATCTTATATGGTCACCACGATCTAACTGAAATAAAATGGCACTAAGCACCATAACTCTCGCCCTACATGATCACCATAGTTTCTGGTTGTTTGTTAATATTTTATTTTATTACTCATTTGACTGAAGGCCATATCAGCTTCTGGTTATCGGCTGTCAGAATACTTTCCCCTATAGCCACTAAACCAGTGTGAATCAAATTTTTCCAGGGTGGTGTTTGAATGACTTTGATCTTTGCTCTATTCTTTACCAAGCCATGGCAATCATTTGGAAAGCTTGTGATAAGGGGAGGGAAGAAGGGTTTAAAATAAAAATAAAAATCATTAATCAGCACTTTTATTTCATTAGTAACAAAACTAATCTATAATCTGTGGAGGGTTTGTTGTGGTTGTGATCGCATGGTAGTTGAATTTACAACTACCTGTGCAATCAGTGCCTATCACCACTAAAGCTGTGAGTTCGAACCCCGTTCATGGCAAGGTGTACTCGATGCAACATTATGTGATAAAGTTTGTCAGTGACTTGCGACAGGTCAGTGGTTTCCTCTGGGTACTCCAGTTTCCTCCACCAATAAAACGGACGGCCACGATATAACTGAAATATTGTTGAAAGTGGCGTTCAACACCATAAACTAAACCAAACTACAATCTTGTGAGGTTTTAAGTGATATTATATTGGGCAACTGGGCTTGTGATTGTTAGGTTGTGGGTTGCTGTTATTAAATATATCCCAGATTTTAGGATCTATGCGGTAGTTTTCTTATAAGAAATCTTGAGGCGAGTCCTAGATTTCTCAGACTAACTGATATTTAAAAACTCTGAATTTTAATTAAAAGAAATGACATATCTGTTAATATCCTATGGTAATTGTATTGTTGACCAAATTTTGATTTTTAGGATGAAATCTTTAGAGGTAGATGCGATGAAAGCTGAAGCTGTGATAGCCAGAGCCCAGGAATTTAAGAAAAATACTGCTGTAGAACTTGCCTTAGCAGGTAATACTTAATATTTACCGTAATTATTTTTGTATAATGCCCACATTTTTCTTCATTATTTTATGGTTTTCACCAAGTACTCCAGTTTCCTCCACAAGTAAAACTGACTGCCACAATATAACTGAAATATTGTTGAAAGTGGCCTTAAACACCATAACCCTCAACCCCTCTTCATAATTTTGTTTTGAGTGACGAGGAGAGTAACAGTTTATACACAGTAGTTACCCTCTTATAATACGACTCCTTCTTCAATTAAAAAGTGATCATGAAAGAGGGTGTGAATATCTAGAGGGGCAATTTAGTCATATTTTACTGTCTTAGTGCATATGAAATCTGGCCTGATGTATAACTTGGCAGAAAAATTTATGAATATTTTTATTTTGTATTTTAGATGAAGAGGAAGAAAATAAATTTAATCAGAATGGAGAAGAATCTGTAAGTCATTTTTTTTATTCCCCCTCCCCCTAATATATATTATTTTTCTATTCTGTGTAAATTCTATGCTAGTTTTAAATCTTTGAAATCAGATTTATATATATATATATATATATACTTATACCAATGCATTAGACATTTAATAATTTTATTAATCTCTTTCTGTCACATTTGTCTCTTTTCATTTGTTTTTATGTCCCCACCACTAGTCATCAGGGGCATTAAATTTTACACATGCCCATCCGTTCATCCCACACTTGGTTTCCACTCAACAACTTCAGTTCTTCTTAAGCAAATCATTTGAAATTTAAGAAATAATTCATGGAAGCCATAGTTTGTCTCCAGTTTTAACATGGGTAACATTATTTTCATTAGATTTTATCCCGAGTAATAGCTTTATACAAACTATGGAAAAATTAAACTTATTTTTTTAAGTGAAAGTCAGTAATGGAAATGTATTTCATTACAAAATCCACTAACCTTCATGTTTACAGTTATTTTTCTTATATGGATAACTAGACAGTAATGCAATTAAATTACTGATATTTTCCAATTTGATGGCATTTTGCATTAAGCAACTTAAACAAGTAAAATGCTCACAAAATCGTATAATAAATCAATAACCAGTTTGTGTCAATGTCACTAGCTTTCCTTGTAAACTACATCACTGTAAGATGACAAATTACAAAAGTCAAAGTCAATAGATCATTGTATCAAGGATTTATATAGTAGAAAGGATACGAATCTCGTATTTTCTCACTTTATCTCGCATGGCAAGGTTTTATGCTACAACAGAGCAAAAATTAATTCATTCATTTTGAAATGCCTTGAGAATTCATAGGAAAATCAACCAATTACACCAAAGTTCGTGTTATACATCGTCTATATACTACACTACACAAAACAATCCTTGGATTTGCCGATATAGGTTCAATGTAAAAGATTTTTTGATTTTTTTCTGTATCACCCCTCATACACGTAAAATTAAAAAAAAAAAGTACAGTAGAGTTTCATACATCTAAAAACATATTAAAAATGATAAAACAAAGAAACCAATCACGCCAAGTTTTGTTCTATATATCGAATACACATTTATACACTTTGGTATGTCGATTTCATGTAAACAAGGAAGTTTATTGATTTCTAAATAGGCCACCTCCATTTCCGCCCAGAACGCCGTCATTTTGACAAATGATGGTAAACAATCCTTAATAAATACAAATCGGGAGCACTGTTTTCAATAAAACTCCTTCTATTCATTGAAAAATATTTATATTATCACAAAAATGACAGCTCCACTTCAATATTCGGTATGATGAGAGAAGAGAGGAGTTTGAAATTTAAATTTGAGTCTTGACCGCCCATAATAGGCGGGATGATGAAGGTCAAAAGGGCAAATCGATTAATGTCAATTATTGATGAAATATGGGTGATACATCTACAAAAAGTCGATTCTTTATTAATGATTGGTATTTAGGACAAATATTTTCACTTTATACCTGTAATTATCGTTTTATATATTTACAAATACTGGTTTAAAATGTTGAAGCGATGAAAATTTCCTTTCTACTATATAAATCCTTGATTGTATTAAGTATTTTTTTCCGGAAAAAATTATATATCACAAAACAATTCAAATTTTCGTTTTGGTATGCACCAAGGTCCTGAATGAATACATGAATTTACTTATGAATGTTTATAATTTTTAATCATGGTCTTATTTATATAACCAATGAAGGATGTCATGTTAGAATTTTAATTAACATGTTTTCTTGTTTCACTAACTCTGATTCCTGATTTTGATAAATGTTGCACATTTTATGTAACTGGTTTACTAATATACTAACAGTGGTTCCTAATTATTATTAAGAGAAATATCAACCAGTATGTAACTGGTTTACTATTGTACTAACACTGGTTCCATATTATTACTAAGAGAAATATCAACCAGTATGTAACTGGTTTACTATTGTACTAACACTGGTTACATATTATTACTAAGAGAAATATCAACCAGTATGTAACTGGTTTACTATTGTACTAACACTGGTTCCATATTATTACTAAGAGAAATATCAACCAGTATTTAACTGGTTTACTATTGTACTAACACTGGTTCCATATTATACTAAGAGAAATATCAACCAGTATTTAACTGGTTTACTATTGTACTAACACTGGTTCCATATTATTACTAAGAGAAATATCAACCAGTATGTAACTGGTTTACTATTGTACTAACATTGGTTCCATATTATTACTAAGAGAAATATCAACCAGTATGTAACTGGTTTACTATTGTACTAACACTGATTCCATATTATACTAACAGAAATATCAACCAGTATGTAACTGGTTTACTATTGTACTAACACTGGTTCCTTATTATTACTAACAGAAATATCAATGGTTTACTATTGTACTAACACTGGTTCCCTATCATACTAACAAATAACAACCAGTATAAAACTGGTTTACTATTGTACTAACACTGGTTCCCTATTATTACTAACAGAAATATCAACCTTATTATGCTAACCTCGTTGTACAAACCAAAGAAGGAGATACCAAAGTGAAGGAAAGTTCACAAGTTCTTGATGAAAAAGTTTCTAAAAGAACAATGGAAGTCGTTGATGAAAAAACGGGCAAGAAAACTCTTAGAACATATGAAGTTTGTGAAAAAATTATTGAACATGAGGTATACATCTTGTTGTAGTTGGGTTGCCTCCCTTGCATCGATGGGTTGTCTACCCTTTTCTCAGTGCTTTGTATTGCATGATGCTAGTACCTGTTGTTATGTTACAAGATTAAACTTATTTCAGCCATGTAAACCAGCATTTTCTCCTACACTTTAGAAGAATGATACTTTGCTGATTTTTAATTTTTTTTGCAATTTTTATTATGTTGCCATGGTTACTGGTTACAATTTATAATATTAGAACAATTTTTTTTTGCAATTTGTAGGCGAATATCAGGTTTCTGGATAATGTTTAAATTTGCTTCTTTTTTACAATGCATCATTCAGTTTGTGAATTATTTGAGGGTTTATGTATGGAGTTTTGTTTATTTAATGTAGAGCTTTTGGTGTTGTATATTATAAAACATTTTATTGTTTGTTATTTGGAAATGATAATGTAACATTTTCTACATGCTAGAAATTTGTTTTAATGTCTTTAATTTTCACATAATAGTAAACTACATTTTTACCTTTGATTACTTGGGGAAAAAAGTTTAAAAGGGGCCTACAAAACAAAACAATAACAACAAAAAAACAACAATTTAGAAGAGACAAAGTGAAATCCATCTAAATTTACTACCATTTAAAAATTGCTTGTTTGGAATTTCGGCTGAATATTTTGTCAGATTCATTGGAAGTGTGTGTTAGGCCAGGTGTACTGGGTACAACTCTGTGATGTTTGTCAGTGACATGGGGTATATTTGTAGTTTTCTCTGTGTACTCCAGTTTTGAGTTATTTAAAATAGCCTTCACATCTTTCACACTATGTTAAATCAGTCTAGTTAGGAAAATGTGAGTGATGTTATGTTGTTGTGTAAACTACTAAACACAGATTAAGGGACAAACTCAAGATGAAGGTATTAATATGAAATGTCCCACGGATGTTGAGTTGAAAGTATTAAGAGTATGAATAGAAAGTTTAAACAATGATGGTCATCAATTCGACCAATATGAACAAGACGAACAATAGCCTCTCATCTTAGCTGAATACAAAAAGGATCACAACATATGATGTTGGAAATCCATGTCCTGGCTTGGGACAGGAACAAAAAGGTGGTGGGGTTAAGCCAGTGAATGGGATCCCCCCTCCCCTCTTAGTTTGGTTAATTGTGGGTAAGCGTCTATGAGGGAAAACATATTTATATATACATGTATTGCACTTTTGATGAATGACTACTAACACACATGGCACATACAAACACAATACTTCTATCTTTACAACAGGAAAAACCTGGCCTGCATAGTAGACTCACTGTTGCTTATATCCCACCTTTTATGAATGGTGTACTACTAACACACATGGCACATACAAACACACTTGTTTTTCTATCTTTATAACAGGATTAACCTGGCTCGCATTGTAGGCTTTCTGTTACTTATATCACACTATTTATGAATGTACTAACACATGTGGCACGTTCATTCACAATACTTTTCCGTCGACTACAGGAAAAACATGACCAGTCTGGCCTGTATAGTCATCTTTTTATAACTGTATACATACACAAAAAATGTACATGTATGGTGCATAGTCCTCAAAATTAAAATTTGAATTTAATGGTCCGAATCAAATTCTTGAATTTATTTTTATATAGTTCTAAAAAAATAATTGATAAATTTACTGGTTATGGGCTGGAGGACCGGTGCTCATCGTGAGGACTTGGTGTACATGACAGCTACAGGATTTTTTCTTTAGAGGTTTTTTTTTTCGGTACCAAAATACACAAGGAATGTATTGACATTCAATGAAAATAACTATCCATGTAGCATATTAAGCTCTTTTTAATGTGTAAAGGTGTATAGCAGACCTTTCAATAAGGGACGGTACCAAGTACTTTTACCTGCCTAAAGTGATCTTTGGTACCTCCTGATTTTAAAGAGTGTTGTATTAGATATTCTTGAAAATTGTTCAAATTTTAATAAAAAGTACTGCCTGTAAATAATGAAGTACTGGTAGACTGGAAAAAAAATTTAAAGCCCTTGTATAGATAACATATTCCTAGTTCAGCAATGCTCAAGTCTACATTTCAGCTACTGATGTGAACAAATATTAGAAAATATAAATTACATGAACAATTCTTAATATTTACAGATAGAAGTTACCAAACAGAATATTATAGAATTAAATATAGAAGATGGACAGGCAAAGTCATGAAAACTACTAAGGTTAATATTGAGAACTAGTTAGGTTAATATTGAGAACTAGTAAGGTTAATATTCAGAACTATTAAGGTTAATATTGAGAACTACTAAGGTTAATATTGAGAACTAGTAAGGTTAATATTGAGAACTAGTTAGGTTAATATTGAGAACTATTAAGGTTAATATTGAGAACTACTAAGGTTAATATTGAGAACTAGTAAGGTTAATATTGAGAACTACTAAGGTTAATATTTAGAACTACTAAGGTTAATATTAAGAACTACTAAGGTTGATATTGAGAACTATTAAGGTTAATATTAAGAACTACTAAGGTTAATATTGAGAATTATCAAGGTTAATATTGAGATCTTGTAAGGTTAATATTGAGAACTACTGAGGCTAATATTGAGAACTACTAAGGTTAATATTGAGAACTACTAAGGTTAATATTCAGAACTACTGAGGTTAATATTCAGAACTATTAAGATGAATATTCAGAACTATTAAGGTCAATATTGAAAACTATTAAGGTTAATATTCAGAACTACTAAGGTTAATATTCAGAACTACTAAGGTTAATATTAAGAACTATTTATGGTTAATATTCAGAACTATTAAGCTGGAAATTATAAAATCTGATTAAGCTTGAATGTGTGATTTCTTTCATTAAGGTAAGCAAAGCACCCTCGATATTATCAAAAACATGAATAGACATTTTTGTAAATTAAGACATTCTGTGCATAGTATAGTACTAATGTCAGGGGCATCCTTGCAAAGGGATGTTTTGTGCATAGTACACTACTGTTACAACATCATTGTAAAATTGTATATTTTTTTCAGTATATTAAAGATGCATGTGCAATTAAAAACATGAAAACAGTTGTTATATACTTAACATTTAAAGTAATATTACACCAGTTTTGGGTGAAGAAAATTTTCCCCTGAAAATTCAATTTGGAATACGGCGGTATCTTTACTAAGCTATTCATGCATGTTTCAAGTCGAAATATGTTCCCAACAACTAGAAATCTGCAAATCCGTGTGCATGTTTATCGTCCTCGCCATTGTTGTGGAGACTGATTAACTTTCGGTTGTTTTGTTCCCATGATTTCCGATCATGACCTTGTTAAGAAAGTTATAAACAATCATGGATGCTTCGTAAGCATGCTCACATTTGTAACAATGATTATTGAGGAATCTGTCTGTTTCGTGTCGTGTGAACCAATTTTTTTTTGCAATTATTGTTATGTGGTACTCACAGAATATATATATATTTTTTTTTTCATCAATTGAACAGTGCGCATGAGCGATAATCTCCCCGAAAGAATTCAAATCTTGGTTCACGCATATATCATTTGCATTACTGTATGGGAAAACATAATTATCTGCTGTCAAATATTTTGCGATTTGCTCTTAAAATCTGCTTTTGAGCGGATTTTTAATGTTATGCAGTTGATTTTAGTTAAAATTAAGTGAAAATATTTAATCCAAAAATTCCACAATATTTGCCGTTCATATTTAATACTTTAATATAAATATGTTTTTAATTTTTTTTTCAGATTTAGTAACGAGCTCAAGAGAAGCCATTCCTAATACAGCCAAATATAAATACTATATTTTAAGGAGTGACCTTTGACCTCACACAGGATAGTTATATATTTTATAACAAGGCAAACCATTTTACACTGATTTTATCATTGCCCGTTTTTTATACAGTGACACATTATTTATAAATTTTAAAAGTGTTCATCGATATATATTGTACACTTATATGTGATACTTCAAACTAATTATGACATTTAATTAATTAATTATTATTATAATTGTTTTTATTGACTTGTTAACGTGAAGGTTGATTTACTTACCGTCTTTTTGTTTTAATGTTGGCGTTTCTTTTTTTTTTTTCTGTCTGGCTATCCGTCCAATTTCTATTCTTCTCTGAACAAAAAATGGTGAAGGCCACGAAGAAAGAAATCTTATCATTTTAATTTTTATAATAGACTATCTTTTTATTCGGTGATACTCAAAATTTTTAAGAATTACGATGTTTTTAATTTTTTTTTAGCTTTCATCAGAAAATTAAACAGTCATTTTGAAATTGTATTTTAACGAATAATGCTGTAATATGAAATTAAAAGATCAACCACACAATATTAGAATTTTGTTTAAAAGGTGTCAATTTTTGATGTACTTTAGAAGATTTGTCTGGATGACAAATGTAGACAGGAACTAATCACTAATGCCAGACTTGTGGAGTTGTTTAATGTAATTGATTGTAACTGTTTCATTTGTTTATATCTGTTGTCATGACAAAGTTGTTCTCTCTGTCCTGTGGACATTAAACCAGCATTACTTTATCATACTCCATGATATAACACTGACCATCGTAGTGATATGTAAAATAGATGTCTTTTCATGCTGTTTAGTTTTTGTATGGTTATTTTTTAAATGGTCATGATTCTCAGAAACAAGAGGAAAAAAAACTTGCTATACAAAAATAATACAAATTTTTCTTTTCTAATTGTGGATTTTATTTCTCAAGTTATATTTTTAAAAAAGAAATTTAACCAGTTTTTAATAATTATTACATTTTTATTTTGTGGTATTATTATGATACAAAATTTAAAAAGAAGAGGGGGAAAAAAGCCACAATATTACAAGAGATAATTTACTGATATATGATTCCTCAGTACTTACAATAAAATGACACAAATACCAATTTATTAAAAAAATGTTCTTGAACATACTCATTTTCCAGGGATTTTTATTTCTATATTTTTCCATACAAACATTTATAGAAAAAAAATTACCAAACATTTGAAAATGCTTTAGGTTGAAGAATTCCCCCCTTTTAGAAATCTCTTTGTTTTCCTAGATTGTTTATTATGGTACATTGTTTAATGTTTATGACAGTTACAAAATGGATGGTTGGGATTTTTTCGACAAAAGAGGTTACCACAGAAAGGGAGAGAACTACTTTTCCCCCCACATTATATATTAAAAATAACTAAGATTGGATTAATTGTCTCGTTCAAATTACGATAAGTCATCTGTGGCACATATTTAGAATATTTTTCGTCATTTCACTGAGCAGCTTATTGCTATTAAAATTTATTTCTATTTTTAGAATCTACAGTTGCTGCTCATTTTCGATGATCACAATCAGTTATATACCTCTGTTTATTTAATTTTTGAAGAAAAGTAAAACATAACATTACAGGTGGTATGTAAGAGTGACACAGTAGGATTTTTTTAACATATATTTAGTAAAATAGTAATAAACTAATTGTGGTTAGCAGTGGCAATATTTAATTAAGGTGAAGCTTTTGTGTGACTCCTCATTTAGTTAAAAATTATTTTGTGTGGTTATGTTCAGCTAATCAGCTTGACATTGATATAAAAATTATTTTGTATAAATGTATAGTATGTATTTATAGGAGATGTAAAACAGTAAATTTATTACACTTATGACTTTGTGTATTTGCATCTACTTGTTAAAGTTGCATTTTATACAATATTGTATCAAAAACATGAATAAACATTTATGTAAATTAAGACATTTTGTGTATAGTATACTACTGATGTCAGGGGCATCTTCTCGTAAAAGGGACGTTTTGTGCATAGTACACTACTGTTACAACATTGTAAAATTGTATAATTTTTTTCCCTGTATATAAAAGATAAAAATCTATATATACATGATATTGATAAAATATTTAGGAGGAAAATGGATATTTATGAAATTTTTGTAAAATTTGAATCATACTTTTTTTGTATCCAGTTGAAAAACAAATGTGCAACATTTTATATCGGCTTTTATGATTTGCTATGTATGTTAATATTTTTACACGACCTAGTTATGTTGCAATAAATTGTTGTCGTGATATTATTTGTTTCATGCATACCATTAAAACAAACTGGTAATAATTACTAACATATTTTAAACAAATAAGCTATAATTTAATTATTTAATAAAAAAAAAAACACAAAAATATCAAATTCTATACATACATAATAATTACTGAAGCAAAGAATAGATGGTTTAACAAATATATAAATATATATATAAAATAGAATATTCTGAAAATATGCTACCATGATATACACAACGTAGGCATACTGAAGTATATACCCTTGCATTGCTAGAATTGTAATTGGTTTTATTTACACTGAATGCAGTTGTTTCATCCAAAACACGTATTAAATTTTATATAAAGTTGATCATTCTACACCGATCAAGATGAAGTTTGATTTAATTGTTCTTTTCTGTTTGAACAACTATTAAAAATAATCCTGTTTTAGGCCCTTTGGTTTCATTGGTCTCAAACACTTGAACTATTTGGCTTTCCAATCTTTAGATTTTGAGCGTACCTGATCAAGATTATTCCAGAAACGTGTCGTGCACTAAATTTGATGTCTACGTTTTTATTAAAAATGTCTTTGATATAATCCTTTAGTACCTGTTTACACGTTCCTAATTTTGTAAGAATCACACAACTATTCTAAGCAAAATAAATAAACATTATTATAAGTATTATATAACTTTGATATCACTTCAGTAATGTTAAGTATATAATTTGCCTAATTACGTTTGTAAATGTTTTTTGTTGTTGTTGACATTTAAAGTACTTCAGCAAAATTCACAAGGTACAAAATTAACTTTAGTGTCAAAACATCATCAGGTACAGAATAAACATAGTGTGTAAAAACATCACCAGGTACAGAATAAACATGTGTGTAAAAACATCACCAGATACAAAATAAACATAGTGTGTAAAAACATCACCAGGTACAGAATAAACTGCGTAAAAACATCACCAGGTACAGAATAAACATAGTGTGTAAAAACATCACCAGGTACAGAATAAACATGTGTGTAAAAACATCACCAGGTACAGAATAAACATGTGTGTAAAAACATCACCAGGTACAGAATAAACATGTGTGTAAAAACATCACCAGGTACAGAATAAACATGTGTGTAAAAACATCACCAGGTACAGAATAAACATAGTGTGTAAAAACATCACCAGGTACAGAATAAACATGTGTGTAAAAACATCACCAGGTACAGAATAAACATGTGTGTAAAAACATCACCAGGTACAGAATAAACATGTGTGTAAAAACATCACCAGGTACAGAATAAACATAGTGTGTAAAAACATCACCAGATACAAAATAAACTGCGTAAAAACATCACCAGGTACAGAATAAACATGTGTGTAAAAACATCACCAGGTACAGAATAAACATGTGTGTAAAAACATCACCAGGTACAGAATAAACAGTGCGTAAAAACATCACCAGGTACAGAATAAACATGTGTGTAAAAACATCACCAGGTACAGAATAAACATGTGTGTAAAAACATCACCAGGTACAGAATAAACATAGTGTGTAAAAACATCACCAGATACAAAATAAACATAGTGTGTAAAAACATCACCAGGTACAGAATAAACATGTGTGTAAAAACATCACCAGGTACAGAATAAACATAGTGTGTAAACATCACCAGGTACAGAATAAACATGTGTGTAAAAACATCACCAGGTACAGAATAAACATGTGTGTAAAAACATCACCAGGTACAGAATAAACATAGTGTGTAAAAACATCACCAGGTACAGAATAAACATGTGTGTAAAAACATCACCAGGTACAGAATAAACATGTGTGTAAAAACATCACCAGGTACAGAATAAACATGTGTGTAAAAACATCACCAGGTACAGAATAAACATAGTGTGTAAAAACATCACCAGATACAAAATAAACAGTGTGTAAAAACATCACCAGGTACAGAATAAACATGTGTGTAAAAACATCACCAGGTACAGAATAAACATAGTGTGTAAAAACATCACCAGGTACAGAATAAACATGTGTGTAAAAACATCACCAGGTACAGAATAAACATAGTGTGTAAAAACATCACCAGGTACAGAATAAACATGTGTGTAAAAACATCACCAGGTACAGAATAAACATAGTGTGTAAAAACATCACCAGGTACAGAATAAACGTGTGTAAAAACATCACCAGGTACAGAATAAACATAGTGTGTAAAAACATCACCAGGTACAGAATAAACATAGTGTGTAAACATCACCAGGTACAGAATAAACATGTGTGTAAACATCACCAGATACAGAATAAACATAGTGTGTAAACATCACCAGGTACAGAATAAACATAGTGTGTAAACATCACCAGGTACAGAATAAACATGTGTGTAAAAACATCACCAGGTACAGAATAAACATGTGTGTAAAAACATCACCAGATACAGAATAAACATAGTGTGTAAGAATAACAAGTTACTGAATCAACGTATTATGTCGATTAGGAACACAAGTAATTAAATACTTATTATAATATATATGGTATCATCTATTGGTGAACACAAGTAATTAAATACTTATTATAATATCTATGGTATCATCTATTGGTGAACACAAGTAATTAAATACTTATTATAATATCTATGGTATCATCTATTGGTGAACACAAGTAATTAAATACTTATTATAATATATATGGTATCATCTATTGGTGCATTCATTACATGACATTATCTTAACATGATACAAGATATGCGTCTGTCTACATCAACGCCACGATGTAGCTCAGTAAGCTGAAATACTGCTAACATTGGCGTTAAACACAAATCTATCAATCAATCGGTCTGCATCAATGCCACGATGTAGCTGAAATACTGCTAACATTAGCGTTAAACACAAATCTATCAATCAATCTGTATACATTGATGTCAGTGAAAAATGTATATATAAAAAATAAAATATCTGATAACTTTCCTTAAACTTTCCATTGTTCTAAATCCAAATTTTTTTATATATTTTTTTTAATCTTCCAATACACTACATGCTCACTTGAGTATATTACATTCACATGTACAGAAGCCCTGGAATGTAAATAAACATTAATAACCCAATGTGGATTTTTAAGTCTTTTGAAAGAAAGCTGTGATATCAATGATGTGATTGGAGAGAAACTGCAAATCAGAATAAACATGATTAATTCTATCAGATAAACATGTATTTTTAATTTAATCAGATAAGCGTATGTTAATCAAATTTAAAACATGGTTTTATTTATTTTTTAATTCTATCAGATAAACATGTGTTTATTGAATGTAAATCATGTTTTATTTTCTGAGTTCTACCAGATAAACAACTTTACTAAGTGGAAGACATGTCTATTTTTAATTTGATCAGATAAACATGTTTATTAAACATAAAGCATGTACTATTAAGTACAGTGAAATAAAGTATAATCTTGTTTATTAACAAATCATTCAATCAATAAATTTTGTGGGTTTGATAATAATTTTTTAAGTAACGTAATTTTATTATGTATTTCAAGATATACTTTTTATTAAAAAAAAAAACCAATTGTCTCCGCACTTTTATTCTACTGATTCACAGATTTTACCATATTTTTGTTTGTTTTGTACAAATTGTTTTATTATTTTTTTTGTACATTTTAATTCTATTTATTGTACTTTAGATTTATCTCCTTGGTAATACAACCAGTTTATTATGACTTAGATTTTATCTCCTTGGTATAGTTTTTGACTTTTATAAATCTTTAGAAAAAAAATCTTAAAAATCCAGTTTTCAAATCAACAATTTTTTTTCTAGAGGTATATTAATATATGATATATACGAACTATTGACAATTAATTTCAAAATTTTTGGTCCATTATTAAAAAAGTTATCCATTGGGTCTCTATGTTAATTATATTTTCTGAAGTGTAAAATCTGGATGGAGTGAGTACAAATAACAGACTGTACCATGTGACATAGGACATTTAAATATTAAAGGACATCAATAACAATAGACTATCACCTATGGTCAGTTAATGAGTAGCCTTTTGATATTTAAATGTCCTATGTCACATGGTACAATGAACTATACATTGAAAGCACATGTCTGTTTGTTTTGATGATTGGGCTCTTACACTATTTGTACTCACTCCAGGCAGAATTTTACACTTCAGAAAATATAATTAACATAAAGACCTAATGGGTAACTTTTTTAATAATGGACCAAAACTTTTGAAATTAATTGTCAGAGTTCTTATATATCATAAATTAATATACATTTAGAAAAAAAATTGTTTATTTGAAAACTGGATTTTTAAGATCTTTTTTCTGAAGATTTATAGAAGACAAATGGACTATAACACAACCACTTTATTATGACTTTTAATTAAAAATTCTTTAATATTTCTTGTATCTTGATGACTTTGAAACAAATCACAAGTATTTCTTGTATCTTCAAGTTGTTTGCTTTGTCTAGTCTTTTTAAAGAAAATTAAACCTTTTAATATTTTGTTTTATAAGAAGCAATTCTATCCGGTTCCATTTTAGTCTGTTGTTTTTTTCAGAAATAAAGATTCCATGGTTACCATGTTTATTTTTAATTTTAAATGTGTTCATATTTCATTAATTTTTACATTACCTAATCATTGCTTCCTTTTTTTTTAATAATTTTTGTTTCATTTTTAAACTATACAAGATAATTATGCCAAGGACCTTAGTCAGGGTTATGGGGTCACTGAGTGGGACAAACAATATGTTTAAATAGAGCTTGTGCAATAATGATGCAAGCTAGAACAGGAATATATATATATGTGTATAATATGCTCAAAAGTAAACAAATTCCATGTTTTAACAAAATCTGGTTTGTAAATTCTAAACATTAAAATAAAATATAAAAGTGCTGCTTTTGTTAGTTATTGATTTTCTGGGATGATTTACTTATTCTTTGCATGATTTAGCTGAAAATTTGCTGAGTTGACATTATTCAACAATCACCTGCTCACTCTAGGATGATTTTTATTTTAGTTATTTTCATGTGGCAAGAAAAATTCCTGAAGTTTCAGTAAAATATGAAAATAAAAAAATATCACACTGTGAGAACAGGGTCCAAAATTCAATGGTAATTGGCAGAAACAGTCAAAGTGGACCACTCACTTTCCTGGCTTTGGTAAAGTCACTTCAATGAAAAGTGAAGGGTATAAACTAGTTTCATTGGCCCAAACCTCCCCTCATTAGTCAAAACAGTTTAAAAATGGACATTTTTGAAAGAAAGCTTGTAGATGACTTCAGCTATTTTACTTGGATTTTCAGCTATTTATGTCTTAACCAGAATTATCCCTGATTTTGTCCATTTTATTATTAACTCGTTGTTGTATGATGTCAAGTGAGCACTATCTCAGCTGTATTCATGACAAGAACAAGATTGCAATAAATCATGCCGGTTAAAACGTGCACTGAGATTGGGTCCTGGATCGATGTTTTGATTGACACAAGTGAAGGAGGAGAGTGGGTGATTGTTGTTTAACGCCAACTCAGCAATTTTTCAGCTATATCATGGTGGGAACAAGTTAATTTTCAATGAGATGATGAAATACGCTTTGTACTAGATCAACACCCTGAATTGGACTTATAGCGCTAGCTATAGCTCACTGAAACAACAATCCACGGGTAGACATGTCTCTCCACTCGGACACATTATTCTGATTCCGTGCCAATCAGTCTGCACATTCTCCTTAATGCTGCGTGCTTAGCGGAGAAGCAACAAATGACAATTTTATAGTCTTTGATTTGACTCGAACCCACGATCTACCGCACTCTAGGCATTTATGAAGGGGGAGGTCTTGGATAGATTTGGACAATGTTCCATGTATCGATGACCTCATGCACCAAACTTGCTCATCTCAAATTGCAACAAGTTGTTTGTTTTGTACAATGAGTGATATTCTACAAAATTTTCGTCGTCCTAAGGGGAAGATGTGTAATTAATTTGTCCTGCACGACTAGTGGTATTTAAAAGAAACGAACGTTAACAAGATATAAAATAAGACTTAGTCTTGTACCACCAACAAATGGAACACGGAGAACACCACCGACCTGCCGCAAGTCACTGACAAACTTTATCACATAATGTTGTATCGAGTACACCTCGCCATGACAACAACGACCCCTCCAATGTTAGATGCTGTTCTTTGTTGGTCACCTTGTTTTATACAGACGTTACATTTTATTTCTAGGTTTTCTTGATGTCCATTGTTATCTAAGGCTGTCTATTATTGTCGTTGACTTACTGTTTTGGTGGAATGTGATTTGTGAGCGCCTTTTTTTTGAGGTTCTGTTTAAAATGTCATAAATGATGTTTATTTGTCTCTAAGCAATAGCGATAACTGACCTACAAATGAAATAAACTGAAAAAATACCACACTGTCTGAACAATTAAAAAATACCACACTGTCTGAACAATTAAAAAATACCACACTGTCTGAACAATTAAAAAATACCACACTGTCTGAACAATTAAAAAATACCACACTGTCTGAACAATTAAAAAATACCACACTGTCTGAACAATTAAAAAATACCACACTGTCTGAACAATTAAAAAATACCACACTGTCTGAACAATTAAAAAATACCACACTGTCTGAACAATTAAAAAATACCACACTGTCTGAACAATTAAAAAATACCACACTGTCTGAACAATTAAAAAATACCACGCTGTCTGAACAATTAAAAAATACCACGCTGTCTGAACAATTAAAAAATACCACGCTGTCTGAACAATTAAAAAATACCACGCTGTCTGAACAATTAAAAAATACCACGCTGTCTGAACAATTAAAAAATACCACACTGTCTGAACAATTAAAAAATACCACACTGTCTGAACAATTAAAAAATACCACACTGTCTGAACAATTAAAAAATACCACACTGTCTGAACAATTAAAAAATACCACACTGTCTGAACAATTAAAAAATACCACACTGTCTGAACAATTAAAAAATACCACACTGTCTGAACAATTAAAAAATACCACACTGTCTGAACAATTAAAAAATACCACACTGTCTGAACAATTAAAAAATACCACACTGTCTGAACAATTAAAAAATACCACACTGTCTGAACAATTAAAAAATACCACACTGTCTGAACAATTAAAAAATACCACACTGTCTGAACAATTAAAAAATACCACACTGTCTGAACAATTAAAAAATACCACACTGTCTGAACAATTAAAAAATACCACACTGTCTGAACAATTAAAAAATACCACACTGTCTGAACAATTAAAAAATACCACACTGTCTGAACAATTAAAAAATACCACACTGTCTGAACAATTAAAAAATACCACACTGTCTGAACAATTAAAAAATACCACACTGTCTGAACAATTAAAAAATACCACACTGTCTGAACAATTAAAAAATACCACACTGTCTGAACAATTAAAAAATACCACACTGTCTGAACAATTAAAAAATACCACACTGTCTGAACAATTAAAAAATACCACACTGTCTGAACAATTAAAAAATATCACACTGTCTGAACAATTAAAAAATACCACACTGTCTGAACAATTAAAAAATACCACACTGTCTGAACAATTAAAAAATACCACACTGTCTGAACAATTAAAAAATACCACACTGTCTGAACAATTAAAAAATACCACACTGTCTGAACAATTAAAAAATACCACACTGTCTGAACAATTAAAAAATACCACACTGTCTGAACAATTAAAAAATACCACACTGTCTGAACAATTAAAAAATACCACACTGTCTGAACAATTAAAAAATACCACACTGTCTGAACAATTAAAAAATACCACACTGTCTGAACAATTAAAAAATACCACACTGTCTGAACAATTAAAAAATACCACACTGTCTGAACAATTAAAAAATATCACACTGTCTGAACAATTAAAAAATACCACACTGTCTGAACAATTAAAAAATATCACACTGTCTGAACAATTAAAAAATACCACACTGTCTGAACAATTAAAAAATTCCACACTGTCTGAACAATTAAAAAATACCACACTGTCTGAACAATTAAAAAATACCACACTGTCTGAACAATTAAAAAATACCACACTGTCTGAACAATTAAAAAATACCACACTGTCTGAACAATTAAAAAATACCACACTGTCTGAACAATTAAAAAATACCACACTGTCTGAACAATTAAAAAATACCACACTGTCTGAACAATTAAAAAATACCACACTGTCTGAACAATTAAAAAATACCACGCTGTCTGAACAATTAAAAAATACCACACTGTCTGAACAATTAAAAAATACCACACTGTCTGAACAATTAAAAAATACCACGCTGTCTGAACAATTAAATAATACCACACTGTCTGAACAATTAAAAAATACCACACTGTCTGAACAATTAAAAAATACCACACTGTCTGAACAATTAAAAAATACCACACTGTCTGAACAATTAAAAAATACCACACTGTCTGAACAATTAAAAAATACCACACTGTCTGAACAATTAAAAAATACATAGGAAAAATCGTAAAAAGGGTCAAAAATCGATACCGTTAGAACACGTGTTAGAACACGTGTGACCGCTCAATTGTCTGGCTTGGTACAGGCACTTGAATAAAAAGTGGTGGGTTTAAACTAGTTTGATAGTCACCAACCTTCCTTCTTAGTGAAGTGATGCGGTCGTGCACATGCTTTCCACATGTCAGTATAAAATGCCAATCCTCGCATAAAACAAAGTGATAATAAAGGAACAACGTTTTGATTGCTGCTTTTAATATTTACAATAAACAATACATACTCTAAATGCACTCAGGAGCTGTTAATGTTAGCATATTTTTCAATGACCCTGTGATGTACATTTATATATAATATATTATGGGACGAAGTCCCAACTATGGTAGAAATAGCAATATTTTGATTCCAGATTCATATCACTAATGGCTTATATTTCATGCACCGGTAACCAATACATGGTTAAATCTGCAGAAAATCGGATGCGCAGTAATCTGGAACTACTTCATTTTAAAGGTCGTCCCCGATATATCTCGGCCCTAAAAAAAAGTCGTCCCCGATATATCTCGGCCCAAAAGTTATAGACACTATTTTGATGCACTGAATGAGCATGAAATTGGCAGATAATTTTCAGATTCGCGAGCATTCATGTCCATGCCTGTTTCAATAGATGGAAAGAGCATCCTTACATTGTACTACAGTACACTCCAAAAAGTACACAAAAGTAAGTAAAATTTCTATTTCAATCATCCCAAGGATTTACATGATTTAAATATTAGATATTGTGGATTGTGCTTCGCTGGCACTACAGGTAGCACCTGTCTCATATTATTGTTTAAATTTTTTTATTGGACTTCGTCCCAAGTTAGGTAACACCTTTTATCATATCATCTGAAATATTATGGGACGAAGTCCCAACTATGGTAGAAATAGCAATATTTTGATTCCAGATCCATATCACTAATGGCTTAATTTTCATGCACCGTAAATGACACACCGGAAACCAATACATGGTTAAATCTGCAGAAATTCGGATGCGCAGTAAACTGGAACTACTTCCGTTTATTAATGTTAAAAGTCGTCCCCGATATATCTCGGCTCAAAATATATCGACACTATTTTGATGCACTGAATGAGCGTGAAATTGGCAGATAATTTTCAGATTCGCGAGCATTCATGGCCGTGCCTGTTTCAATAGATGGAAAGAGCATCCTTACTTTGTACTACAGTACACTCCAAAAAGTACACAAAAGTAAGTAAAATTTCTATTTCAATCATCCCAAGGATTTACATGATTTAAATATTAGATAATGTGGATTGTGCTTCGCTGGCACTACAGGTAGCACCTGTCTCATATTATTGTTTAAAAACATTTATTGGACTTTGTCCCAAGTTAGGTAACACCTATTATCATATTATTAATATGCATTTGTCGTGTTATCTCTCGAGGCAGATAAGTCACAATTTGTTTCAATTGTACAATATTCCAGCTTTCTATACGACTGGCAGACCAACCATGAAACACACGATTCTTTTAAGTATCATCTGTTCAGTTTTTGGCCTTTGCATAAAAGTGAGTAATATATATGTAGATATATAATATGGAACGAAGTCCCAACTATGGTAGAAATAGCAATATTTTGATTCCAGATCCATGCACCGAAAATGGCATACCGGAAACCAATACATGGTTAAATCTGCAGAAAATCGAATGCGCAGTAATCTGGAGCTACTTCCGGTTATTAATGTTAAAAGTCGTCCCCGATATATCCCGGCCCTAAAAAAAAGTCGTCCCCGATATATCTCGGCACTATTTTGATGCACTGAATGAGCGTGAAATTGGCAGATAATTTTCAGATTCGCAAGCATTCATGACCGTGCCTGTTTCAATAGATGGAAAGAGCATCCTTACATTGTACTACAGTACACTCCAAAAAGGACACAAAAGTAAGTAACATTTCTATTTCAATCATCCCAAAGATTTACATGATTTAAATATTAGATCATGTGGATTGTGCTTCGTTGGCACTACAGGTAGCACCTGTCTCATATTATTGTTTAATTTTTTTTATTGGACTTCGTCCCAAGTTAGGTAACACCTATTATCATATTATTTAGTGCGCACGACGCATTTATGGAATAACCTTGAGGTACGCTCAAAATCAGAAGATTGGAAAGTTAAATAATTTAAAAGTCTTTGGGAGCAAGAAAATATAAGAGTCTAAACAGGACTGGAACTGTACATATTCCGAAAACATTACATTGGTTTAAGAAATATTTGAAATTGTTGAACAGGTTATACGATATAACCTGGCTTGGGTCAGTTTACGCTTAATTAACCGCGAAGCGGTTTATGAAAAGCGTAAACTGACCCAAACCAGGTTATACAAGTATAACCTGTTCAACAATTTCAAATATTCCTTATAATTTAATTTTTACAACAAAATTTAATGATTCCTCGATTTAAATTACGATTATTTTGTGTGACTATTTGAATTTGTCGTTGGCGGATGAACACGTTGGTGACGTCACAATACCAACCCAGGTTATTGAGTATAACCAAAATTTTCTCCAGGTGGATTAGCCAATCAGATTGCAGTATTCAAATCAAATTAAATTATCATGGATTACCACGAAAAGATTGACTAAGTAATTGATTGATTGAATTGTAGATTTTGTCACTCAAATTTCAGAAATGCGCAAACGCTATGTGGAATAAAATAACATTTTAAGGCATGCAGTACAAAAAAGGCGTTGGTATGGTACATGTGGACTGTAAGCGTAGTAAAAGCGTAATACACAGTGACAAGAATTGTTTTCACATGTTATTTACCCTTACTTGAAATACGAAGTGATTTAGGTAATAATTAATGGCAGCCATAGTTTGTTGGCGATTTTAACATGGGGGTGAAATTATTTCAATTATCACGATTGATGACGAGACTTGAATTGTGTGGTATGCTATGTAACGGAATTATACTAATATGTATTTTATTTCCCTCTGCTAGTTGATCTAGTGGAAGTAATCTTTAGCTAAAGTGGTAGAGTGGTTGCCTTCAGTCTAAAAGGTACGAGGTTTGATCGCTACCTCGGAATGATGCAATAGTGTATAATTCTCATTTTAAAGGTACAATGGTCACTGTCTGTATTAGATGACATCCAGTTATATTATTTTATATTATTTCTTTTTTTTCAGTTTGGTGTAAATTCTAGTAAGTAAAATAAACACTATTTGCTATTTGAAATTCAATCACAGATGAGGGGGTGAGGGTGGAAGAAAAGTTTGAAGATAATAAAGGGGTTAATCAGAAGCAGTAAAGCAAAGAAAGACAGAAAATACAATGGCAAAAAACAAAAGACAAACAATGATCTACAAAATACAACACAGAAAACTATAGATCCTCAATAAAAACCGACGAAGAGCAGTTCCTGCTCCACTAGTGGTACTCGTCGTGAAAGAAACATTTGCACGGATACAATTCATAAAAACACTAGTACAGTTCGACCTTCTTATCTCAAACCCGGATAAATCGTTTTCTTTGATAACTTGAAGTCGGCATTTTGTCCTTTAAATATAACTTACACCATGATATATCCCGGACAACTCGGATATTCTCGGGCTATTTCGAAGAAAAACTATCGATCTTTTCGAAATTTATATAACGTGGTGCAAATGAAATGAAAAACAAAATAAAAGATGACACACCGTCAGAACAGTTCTATAATCAACAGTAAAATCATGGTGAACAAACAGTGAAATCGTGGTGAACAAACAGTAAAATCATGGTGAAAAACAGTAAACTCGTGGTGAACAAACAGTAAAATCGTGGTGAACAAACAGTAAAATCATGGTGAACAAACAGTAAAATCATGGTGAACAAACAGTAAAATCATGGTGAACAAACAGTAAAATCGTGGTGAACAAACAGTAAAATCATGGTGAACAAACAGTAAAATCGTGGTGAACAAACAGTAAAATCATGGTGAAGAAACAGTAAAATCATGGTGAACAAACAGTAAAATCATGGTGAAAAACAGTAAACTCGTGGTGAACAAACAGTAAAATCGTGGTGAACAAACAGTAAAATCATGGTGAACAAACAGTAAAATCATGGTGAACAAACAGTAAAATCATGGTGAACAAACAGTAAAATCATGGTGAACAAACAGTAAAATCATGGTGAACAAACAGTAAAATCATGGTGAACAAACAGTAAAATCGTGGTGAACAAACAGTAAAATCATGGTGAACAAACAGTAAAATCGTGGTGAACAAACAGTAAAATCATGGTGAGCAAACAGTAAAATCATGGTGAACAAACAGTAAAATCGTGGTGAACAAACAGTAAAATCGTGGTGAACAAACAGTGAAATCGTGGTGAACAAACAGTGAAAACATGGTGAACAAACAGTAAAATCGTGGTGAAGAAACAGTAAAATCATGGTGAACAAACAGTAAAATCATGGTGAACAAACAGTAAAATCATGGTGAACAAACAGTAAAATCATGGTGAACAAACAATAAAATCGTGGTGAAGAAACAGTAAAATCGTGGTGAAAAAACAGTAAAATCGTGGTGAACAAACAGTAAAATCATGGTGAACAAACAGTAAAATCATGGTGAACAAACAGTAAAATCATGGTGAACAAACAGTAAAATCATGGTGAACAAACAGTAAAATTATGGTGAACAAACAGTAAAATCATGGTGAACAGAGTCACAATCACTAACACAAAAATAGATGACCACTCACTTTCCTGGCTTGATACAAATACTTTAATAATAAGTTGTGGGGATAAGCTAATATTATGACACAAGACGTCCCTCTTTGTCAAATAATGGTGTCATACAATTATTTTCCACAAGTAAGTAAAATGCCAACCCTCACATATAACTGAGTGAACAGAGTATATATATGTTCTTTAATTTGCATTTTAAGCTGGAGTAGCCTTTACGAAGGAATTAATGTTTGTAGAACACGCCGTCGGAAAACGTACCGAACAAAGACTTGTAATGCGGTAGGAATCATTTCTATCATATATTATAAATTATGCATTCTTCGTTCTACTTAATGACCTTTTTGCACCAGTATTAACTTCATTTTGGTAGGTCCTACCCAGCGAGATGCGTGTTCATCAATATCTACAGTATCGTCCTATTCTCGAACCTGTATTGGTGTGTTATCTGCGTTGAACAGAACAACTCATACAGACTCAGAAATTTGTCAGTAAGTAGAAATGAACTTCAAGGAATAACATTTGTCAGAAAGATTTTAACCAGTTTCATAAAATGATGTAAAAGTCAAAATGTTGCAATGACAGATAAATGATTATTGTTTAATAAAACACCAATTAAGCATTTTTTTCAGCTATATTTTGATCAGATGATAATGATGTCTGCTTTGTACTAGACCAACACGCCGAGTCGGATGTTTGGGTAGACATGTCTCTCCATTCCGAAGCATTAATCTGATTCCGAGCCAGCCAGTCTTTGCTGTTTGTCCTTAATGCTGCATGCGTAGCAGAGGAACACAAATACCAACTATATAGTCTTTGGATTGACCGGACCGGAGCTCGCACTCACGATCTCCAGCACTCGAGTCGAACATGTTAACCATTATATCACCGATACAGTTGTAATGACAGAAGGTAAAACCATACACATAAAGTTACCCCCTTTCCGGTCAAGCGTCTAACGATCTTTTTCCTAAGCGTACAGCGTCATCGGGTCATATATCTAATATGTTTGAGATACCTATATCATCAAAGAATATAAAAAGAAATTATCGCTACAGCAATTTTTTGCAAAACTTTACTGTAAATTGTTTTATTGGTAAATTTGACACTTCCCCTTTGATCTCAGTGAGCGATATTGTCAATATCAACTTAGTGACGCTGATACGGGAAAATATCGGTCGGTGTGACGTCACATTATGACGTTTAATACCGATAAAAACATAAACATCAGTTTTGAAGGTTTCGACATACATTACCACTAATAACACAGCAGTAGCACAGCTCGTCCTGTCAGTGTCGCTACAATATTAGTGATAATGTCTTGCCTCGACATTCAAAACTGCGATTATTCTACGTTTATCGGTAAATTTGACATTTCCCACTTTGATATCAACGAGTGTTATTTTCAGTATCAACTTAGTGAATCTGAAACTGGAAAATATCGGTCAATATGACGTCACAATATAACGTTTAATACCGATAAAAACAATAACGTCCCATCGGACCCTCTTCAATACTAGCGATAATGTCTGTCTAGACCTTCAAAACTGCCGTTATTTTATATTCACATAATACTACATAACAATCATTTTACATATAAATGTCATTTACAAATTATGACAGAAAATTTAAATGATATACAATCTAAACAAATCCCAATAAATTAGATTATTATACTTCTCATACTTTTTTCTATATAGATTTTATTGCAATAAAAATACTATTTCCATAGTTTCATTCAATTTGTCTGAAAAGTACTATTCACCGGTGAATAGCACAAATGACTATTCACCGGCCGGTGAATAGCACTTTAATCACATGGTTTTTTTTTGTTTTTTTTTTTAAATTAATTTCTTCTTCAAATGCACACATGAAAATGTATTAGTTTTAAAAAGAATTAATAAAGTAGACAAGAAATCCATCAGAGAAAGGACCTAATTTAGAATTTTGAATTGCACAGTTGTTCAGTATAATAAAACACTTTTAGACTTAATATTCCGGTAATAGCACTTTAATTGTCCCCTCCGTACCAACTATTTTCCTCGGCGTTGCCTCGGAAAATAGTTGGTACCTTGGGGACAATAAAAGTGCTATTACCCTCATACCCAGTCAATAAGTGTATAATATCATTACAATGAGGGACGATTGCCGGCGGGATAAAATAATAAAATTATATTAATCTGTTATTGAGTTGAAATACACACAGTTTCAATTGTGTCATTTTTCCATATTCATAAGCTTGGCAAACCCCCCCCCCCCCCCCCATACAATTTACAATCTACCGTCAGGTGAATAAGACAAGTTTGAAGATACCCAAGGGAGGTAATCAGTAGCCGTAAGTCGAAGAAGGACAAACAATACAATGGTCAAAAGAAAAAGGACAAAAAGATATACTAAACATTACACAGAAACCTAAAGATCGAGCAACACGAACTCCCTCCTTCGCTGCCATATTAGTAATAATGTCCGTCTTAAATTCTATTCTGACGGTATTCTATATCTAATATCCACATTGTTTTCAGAATTTATAACGAAGTTGCCAACTGTATACGTAATAAAGCCATCAGAAACGGAGAACCATGTGACGTTCACCATCTGCACACTACACTTAACAAACTGGCTACATATACACATTGGATGGCGCAACTTCATACAGAAACATGTGAAGGTAAACACCAGTCATCTTTGTTTTTCAATAGATGTCATCCGATGTACACTAATACGCATTGCTACTACGCGAACGACCATTGGGATTGACTAGCGTAAGTGTTTTTTACATAGGATATACTGATTCGTCTACTGGACCCCTGGTCAGTCGCACCTATAGGTAGGAGTTTCCGGTCGCCCACGTTTTAGTCGTTGATTTCCATTTGATGTTGCTCTCCTCGTGTTGCCTGAGGGTTGTCTTTTGCTTTTTAGTGCACATATGCAGGGCCGACCTTAAGCCAATTGGACCAATCGCTCCCAAGTTGGCCCCGCGCTGGGGTTATCTCCTCTCGGCTGTTCCAGTACACACATCAACACATTGGAGGTTTTACAGATAGAGAACAATTGGGACCCGCTCCTCCTCAGACCGGCCGTGCACATATGACTTTGTTTTTTATACTCTTGTCTAACCATTACTCTCAATATCAACACAATATGTATCAGATTTAATACCTTCTTAAGTTTTATAAGTTTTCATCTCATTTAAGTTGTTTCTGTTTTCATAGTTAAACTTACAAAGACACTTTAAAAATCCCACTCTTTTATACAGGAAGCATGTTATTAGATTGACACGACGGGTGCCACTAATGGAGCAGGAACTGCTTACCCTCCCGGAGCACCTGAGTTCACCCCCGGTTTTTAGTGGTGTTCGTGTTGCTCGATCTTTAGTTTTATGTGTATGTTTTGTAGATCGTTGTTTGTCCTTTTGTACTTTTTCTTTTGGCCATTGTGTTGTCTGTTCTTCTTCGATATACAGATTCTGATTACCTTCCTTTGGTATCTTCAAACTCTTCTTACAATAAACATACGAGACGTTTGTTTTGAGAACGCACAAGTTCTTATTTCTATTGTTTCGTTCTAGTGACGGAGTTGACAGAATCAATTTGTACGTCTCCAGATCGTTTAGGAATGGTATCAATGTTAGCGTGTGGTTTACCAATACTTGGCGGGTTCAGAGCAGCAACACAAGCAGGTTTTATATGTTCGTGAGTACATCAGCATTCCTAATGTGAATTCAAATAAAATCGTAGATATCAAATTGAGTGCACACGACGCCTTTCTGGAATAGCCTTCATCAGGTACGCTCAAATTCGAAAGATTGGAAAGCAAATTAAGTTAACGTTTTGGGAGCAATAACACCAAAGGGACTAAACAGAATAGCCAACATTGGCTAAATATAGCGATTGCTAAAATGGTGGAAACATATTATTTTTAAAAACCAGAAGATTTTCAACACCATTTCCAACAATATTTCAATATTGATGTATACTGTTGTGGCCAGAATTTGAGAAACCACATGACCTGGTTTAAGTTACTGACAAACTGGGATGAAATCAAGCTGATAAATTTAGCAGTGATGGGCACTGATTGTATAGTTATACAGTCAAACCTGCCCATGTGGTCACCTCTATTAAGCAGTCGCCTGTATTAAAAGGTCACCTTTGTTTTGTCCCGTCATAGAAAATGTCATATAAATTTAATCTCTTTTAAGAGGTCACCTGTCTTGTAAGGCCATTTTTTCTTCGTCCCAAGGGTGACCTCTTAATACATGTTTGACTGTATTTAAATCTAGCTACACTATAATCACATATCTTTATCAAATATATAGTTGCCCTCGAAAGCACACAAACCTTAAATGGGGCCATGGGGGGTCGTGATCGTATGGTAGTTGGATTAGCAACTACCTATGCAATCAGTTTCTATCACCACTTACGTTGTGAGTTCGAATCCCACTCATGGCGAGCTGTACTCGATACAACATTATGTGATAAAGTTTGTCAGTGACTTTCTCCGGGTAATCCGGTTTCCTCCAGCAATAAAACTGACCGCCACGATATATCTGAAATTTTGTTGAAAGTGGCGTTAAACACCATAAACCCATAATCCCAAATCCAAAAACCTTAAATTAAGCAATATCTAATTTCAGAACTATTTCGGGACTAGACGTTTGCACAGATAACTACCTGAGCCTTTTGGGAGACGCACACTGTACTTCGGCAAATATAAGGGACGGACTGGGGTCAGCTGCAGCCAGACAATGGCGGAAATCACATTTACCAGATGTTAATCTAGATCCGTGCTTTACAGTTTACCACCCTGGTCAGACGGGACACGACTCCGAGTGTACAGACATCGCATATATTTCAAGACATACACAACAGGCCATGGGTGTCATGTATTTGAACAACGTGACTATAGTTGGACAACAACTTTGGTGCAGGTATGCGATGTTACTTCATAATTGTTTCTTCTTTATTGGCACAATCTGTTATTGCTTCTTGAAAAGTTTAAACGGTGAAGGTCAACAAATACGCATGCATATCCTCCACAAAAAGCTATAAAAAAAAATATACAACAAACATCTATTTCAAGAAGAATTTGAAGATACCAAAGGGGTAATCAGAATCCGTAAATCGAAGAAGAACAGACAATAGCCAAAAGTAAAGGGACAAAAGGACAAACAACGATCTATAAAACATACACATAAAACTAAAGATCGAGAAACACGAACCCCACTAAAAATCGAGGGTGAACTAAGGTGATCCGGAAGCAAAACAAACAACCACTTGTCGCCTTAACTAATCAACATATCAAAGACCACGACATATGATGTTGAAAATCTAAATCCTTGTTTGGTACAGGCACATAAATCGCTTTAAAACATTTTAGCTGTCCTAGGACTAGTTCTATAACATGAAATATCTCCTTCACCTTTACGATCAACCATTTTATTTCGAGTAAGCAATACACGTATAATGGTTGCCGAGCTCAGCATTTTGTTCATGTGTGGTCATCAGGTACGCTTAAAGCCAAAAATTAGCTTTAGTTTACTTGTAAAAATAAAGATTCAACTTTCTATTTTGTAGTAGTAGGGGTCGTCATGGTTGTGATCGTATGGTGTTTAGATTTACAACTACATGTGGAATCTGTGTCTATCACCACTAAAGTTGTGAGTTCGAACCCCGTGCATGGTGAGGTGTACTCGATACAACATTTTGTGATAAAGTTTGTCAGTGACTTGCGACATGTCGGTGGTTTTCTCCGGGTACTCCGGTTTCCTCCACCAATAAAACTGACTGCCATGATATAGCTGAAATATTGTTGAAAGTGGCGTTAGACACCATAACAACAAAACCAAGCCTAAAGATTTAAATCTCTATTTTGTAGTACATTTTATTACTCAATGCACCTACTGCAGCACGAGGTGGAACAGGCCGGTCATGTCTGTGAGTTGTCAGACCTTCAGAAAGAATTCTCTAGAATATTAGGTTACCAAGGAGTTAAGGACTCTACTCTGTCGGCCTGCCAAGGTATGTCATATAATTTATATAAAATAACCCCCATATAAATAGCACGGGTGTCCGAAAAAAGGCCAACACAAGAAATTAACTTGCAATTAAATTTTTCGTTTTGTGGGTTTCTCCGGGTAATTAAGGTTTGTTAGAATATATTTACTTCACACAAAATGTGTATAAGTCCAGTTCCTAACGTGCTATCACTATTGTGTCAAAGTTATATATATATAAATTGATGTCAAACGAAATACGTATATAAGTCCAGTTCCGAACGTAACCATTGCTGTGTCAGAGTAAGACTGTTAGATTTATCATATACAGATATGTATACAAGTCCAGTTCTGAACATAACCATTGCTGTGTCATAGTAAGACTGTTAGATTTACCTTATACAATATGTATATGTTACAGTAAATAAGTGTAACCAGTAATTACAGGTAATTACTAAACATTTCAGTAAATACTCGTAATAACTGATGGATTTTAGGATTTACATGTAATTCCTAATTTGTCAGTAATTACGAGTAATAACTAAAATAATTAGATGATTTTACGCTTATTTACTGATTGCTAATTTTGAATGTTTGGTAAACAGACAAGACTCGCACAGCCAATACAGGATGGTGAATGTACGTCATACAATGTAATTGGAAGTCATTTAGTACCGCTTGAAGGTAAGATTTTACTTATATAGCATTAGTTATTGTAATGGAATCCAATTATGACGTACATTCACCCCATGCAATAGATGAAATGCAAATAGAATATACTTTTGAGGTAGATTACGCTGATTCTAAAATATATTTATTATAAAAGACATGAATAAGTAAAACATCATCTATTTACATCTAAGATAAGAAATTATGTTTCCTAGAAATAAATATTAAAAAGTTCATGACTTATTTTGGCAAGAGTTACTATTATGGCACCTTGAATTACATAAAACATTTGATCTCACACATTTACAAGTTGTTCTTGCACAAGCCGTTTTGCAAATGCATTTAACAAAGCCTTGTTCATCTCCCATTGATTGTAAGCGGACTGCCTGACGGACGTTCGTGTTCGAATCGAACTCGGCTTCGGACAAACCATGAAAAATGGACGCAGGGCCGCCAAGAGAATTGTTGGGCCCCAGGGCAAAAGGAAACTTGACCCCCTCCTCCAATTCTCCAAATAATGATACTCAAACTAAGTCCACCACGGTGTGTCATAAGCAAGGAATCAGTACAAAAAAAATGAATTGATGAATTGGGATTTAAAAAACAGCTTTCTACTTGTTTATTTGTCTGGATTTATGTTTTTTTACAAGTCTCTTCATAACCTCATATATTTCAATATTCGCAATCGTAAGTTCGCAACATAGTCAAATTCCACACTTCTCACTCTCAGAACACGTTTTAGTCTAAGTCTATAACTTTTTTATTTGAAAAAGCATAGGGTAAAAACAATTTCAGCAGAATATTTTACTCAGATAGGATTCCGAGGCTTTGGAAAAAAAATTACCAAGAGGAACCCTCGTGCCTCGTTTTACCCACTTGCCTTCGTAAGAATATTAATCAGATTAAAGTTAAACTGAAGTCAATATAACAAATTTAGTAGAAACTACTTTTGATACCAACAACTATTGTAGGCCTACTTTGGTTAGTTGACTTGTGCGTGTCCGAGATGTCATCCTTTTGTTTTTATCTCTCTCAGTCTCTCTCTCGACATCTTTTGTGCCGACTGCCTCAGCATACCTTGATTATAATTTGTTTAATTTGCATGTTGCAATGTGTGATAATGACAATGTGGTGACTGACGAAGTGAAATTAATTAATAGATAAAAAATAAAGGCTCATGACATGAACGGAATCAATTGAGTTTAACAAAAGTCTGATCCTGTCTACTCACCATTAATGAGCCCCTCCCCTGCAATCCTCGATCTGCTACTCTCAGAGGTAATTCTTAGGGACTTAGCTTGGGTCCCCATTTTCTATGTATTTGTCTATAGCAAATAACTGAGGTCTACATATTTCAGAGCCCTTATATAAAACATTAGTGGGCTCCTCCACTTGCAACCCTCGATCTGCCATTGTCAATGGTTGTTCTTAGGGGAGCCCAAACAGTCGAGCTTGGCCCTCATTTGAGTCATTTAATATATATTTACAAGTCAAAAATCCCTAAATATATGTACATGGTCCAGTGCCCCATACACTGTAACAGAAAGGTTGTTATACATCATCAAGGGCCCTATGCAAGTCATTAGTGGGCTCCTTCCTGAAACCTGGGGCTACTTCTGTATCAAGAATTTTATATTCACTACACGAAATTGTCATTCACATATTCACGAAAGCACACATTTTATTTTGTTTGCCTTGCTCAAGTACACCCTCGTTTTTTTCCCTCGTTTGGCTTGTGGGCTCCCTAAACTCATGGGCCCCGGGGCGCCGCCCCGGCTGACCCCCCTCTCAGTGGGTCTGAGTGGACGGCATGAATTAAACTTCTGTCGGATTTATTGCTATTAAAACGTTGGTACAATTCGTCTGCAAATGTTCTTTCTTTTGTATTGATCTGTGCTGTGTACATTCACGACCAAAAAATCATTGTGTCTCATTAATTAATTAATTGATTAATTATGGTTATTGCATATCAGAATAAAAATCATACATTTAATTGGCTGAACACTCTCCATGTGACCTTCACTATTCCGCGATATAGACTGGAATGCTGATATAGACCGGTCCAAAAACCGTGCATAGACTGATACTACATAGCAAATAGTGCATGACACTGAGGGTCATATGGCAGTATATGGACCGGTCCATATACTGCCATAATCATATGACCCGAAGTGACATGAACTATTTGCTATATTATACTTTTTATCTAAAATAATGCAGGTACCTGGCCGGTCCATATACGAAAATAGTGACCGGCTGCGCTAACAAAGACAAATAGGGAAAATAAAAACGTAAAGTGTAAATTGGTCTATACACGGATATTTTTTTGCTTACGTTTTAATAAGTTACAATGTTACTTATAATCTCATTTTATTTCTCATTATAAGTTGAACACCATTCAAACAATTGTTGTAGTCAATTCATATTAGGTAATAACGAAGGTGATAACGCCTAGGGAAACCTTCAATGATCCTGATTAAAAATTGCTATGCATTTATATTGTATGTGTCAGATTCTGGTCTTCAATGCAATAAACACAATAGTTACTAATATAGAGTGCAATATCAGGATAGACAGACTGCCCTTGGGTCATGGTACGGACCAGTGGAAATGACATTGCCCTCGTCTCTGGCTCGGGCAATGTCATTTCCACTAGTCCGTACCACGACCATTGAGCTTGTATATCCTGATATTGCCCTCCATATCAGTAACTATTATATAAATGTTGACGGCGACTTTATCGAAAAAGAAATTGCGCTCAATAGCTAATTTTTAACTAATACTTCCACATTTATTATATAAATGAGTAAGAACTCACATCGTTGTTCATTTCATATTATTTTGAATGTAGCCTTTAGCGAAATTTTGACGAATACGAGTTCCTGTTAAGAAGTATAACATTTTAAATACCAGATTAAAAAACGCGAGTAAAATAAATAATATCCCTATTTTTTTCTAAATAAATAGATGTTTAGAACATTGTTTACAAGATGTAATGATCAGTCAATAAATAAGCGTAAAACTTTATTTTTTTCCCAGGAATTACGTGTAATTCCTGAACAATTTTAATAAATACACTAAGACAATTAGGGATTACACGTATTTACTGTTTTCTTCAGTTTTTACGTGTAATTACTGTAACATATATATGTCCAATTCCGAACGTAACCGTTGTTGTGTCATAGTAAGAGAGTTAGAGTTACCTCATATAGTTAATTTCCCACACATGTTTTACAAAAATTTTTTTGTGACGAACAGGGCAAGCACTTAAATTACTTAATTATGTGTTTTGACGGCGACTTTCTCAAAGTGAAATTGCGCTTTAAAAACGTGCTATGTATTTATTTTATAGATCAGATGAGTGCTACACCGTCCGAGTTCTGTAGCGATAAAACGACTGTACTACAGGTGATGGCTAATGAACCTTACTGCAAACCATATATGGACAGTGCCGCCAACTCGACGAACGACGTGGAAACATGCATGTATATCAAACAGTTTAAGACATGCTCAGAAACCAAGCTAAAGTTTTCAGGTTTCGACTGTGATTCTACTGTCTTTGACGATGATAACATCAACAAGCTTCTGAAGATGAAATACCACGTTCGGCTCCCGACCTGCTAATAATGTTAAATAAATTGGTTAATGCTAAAGTCTGGTTTTGTATTATATTGGGAATGAAACGTAGTAAACAATATAATTAGCTTGTTTTCCAATATTTTGACAATGAGCGTACATGATATAAAATGAATACAGTTTCAAAAATCCAATCGAAAAATCCTGGTTTGATACAGACACTTCATTAAAAAGTGGAGAGTGAAGCAAAATTTATTGGCACAAGTCTCCGCTCTTTGTGGACACATGGTTAATACGACGGTGTGGTTTTGTATCGGGAATGAAATGTAATTAATGTTGAAAATTGTTTGATAATGGATTTGGGTTAGGGGTTAGGGTTATGGTGTTTAACGCCACTTTCCATAATATTTCAATTACATCCTGGCGGTCAGTTTTATTGGTGGAGGAAACCGGAGTAGCCAAAGATCTGCCGCATGCTATGAATTCATTATATATACAACACTGATATACAATTATAGCTTGATGTGTCAAGTCGAACGGACTGAGGATTGTGTTACTTTGATATATTAGAGCATTCGAATTGTCCTAGATAAATTAACCTAACAGCTACTTTAAATAAACCAATATTTTTCTTCGAGGTGTCCAGGGAAACAACGAGTGGCACTAGTGGAACAGGAGTTGCCACCCCCATGGAATACATGGGTTCAACCCCGCTGCAGTGTGGTTCATGTTGCTCAATCTTTTGTAGTGTTTTGTAGATCATTGTTTGTCTTTTTGTCATTTTTTCTTTTGGCCATTTTATTATCTGTCTTTTTTTAAGGTCTTTCTGATTAACGATTTTATTGTCTGTCCTTCTATTTAGGTCTTTCTGATTAACGATTTTATTGTCTGTCCTTCTATTTAGGTCTTTCTGATTAACGATTTTATTGTCTGTCCTTCTATTTAGGTCTTTCTGATTAACGATTTTATTGTCTGTCCTTCTATTTAGGTCTTTCTGATTAACGATTTTATTGTCTGTCCTTCTATTTAGGTCTTTTTGATTAACGATTTTATTGTCTGTCCTTCTATTTAGGTCTTTCTGATTAACGATTTTATTGTCTGTCCTTCTATTTAGGTCTTTCTGATTAACGATTTTATTGTCTGTCCTTCTATTTAGGTCTTTCTGATTAACGATTTTATTGTCTGTCCTTCTATTTAGGTCTTTCTGATTAACGATTTTATTGTCTGTCCTTCTATTTAGGTCTTCCTGATTAACGATTTTATTGTCTGTCCTTCTATTTAGGTCTTTCTGATTAACGATTTTATTGTCTGTCCTTCTATTTAGGTCTTTCTGATTAACGATTTTATTGTCTGTCCTTCTATTTAGGTCTTTCTGATTAACGATTTTATTGTTTGTCCTTCTCTTTAGGTCTTTTTGATTAACGATTTTATTGTCTGTCCTTCTATTTAGGTCTTTCTGATTAACGATTTTATTGTCTGTCCTTCTATTTAGGTCTTTCTGATTAACGATTTTATTATCTGTCCTTCTATTTAGGTCTTTCTGATTAACGATTTTATTGTCTGTCCTTCTATTTAGGTCTTTCTGATTAACGATTTTATTGTCTGTCCTTCTATTTAGGTCTTTCTGATTAACGATTTTATTGTCTGTCCTTCTATTTAGGTCTTTCTGATTAACGATTTTATTGTCTGTCCTTCTATTTAGGTCTTTCTGATTAACAATTTTATTATCTGTCCTTCTATTTAGGTCTTTCTGATTAACGATTTTATTGTCTGTCCTTCTATTTAGATCTTTCTGATTAACGATTTTATTGTCTGTCCTTCTATTTAGGTCTTTGTGATTAGTGCTTTTGGTATCTTCATACATTTCTCATTGAGGAACTTAAGATTTCAAGCATAACATAGCTATTAAACCATATTAATATTTTCACTCCGATATAAATAATCTGATGGTAGCAAAACTTTCTATAATATTCCAAGGTCGATGTGCATGACCTTTTACCATTGGTGTATTTATTATACAATTTTAGAAATGTATAACAATAAAACTGAACAATTAAGTTTGCCCATGAAGCGAGCAAGTGCATACAATTAAATCTGTTCATTAGTTTAATTGTATTACATATATATCTGTTTAATTATCTTAATTATCATTAAGGCTAAGGTTCTCATACCTCATACCTCATACCTCATACCTCATACCTCATACCTCATACCCCATACCTCATACCTCATACCTCATACCTCATACCTCATACCCCATACCTCATACCTCATACCTCATACCTCATACCTCATACCTCATACCTCATACCTCATCGTTTACAATTAACTTCATTTTGGGTATCAACGTCTTTTAGAATTTCGAATTACACTAAGAGTACATCAGCCGAACAGTAATTCTTTTATCTTTTTTTTAAATTATATTTTGAATAAACGAGAACTGCATCGATGGTGTAAAGATTACCGTGGCTTTGAGTGCAGTAGATCACGAGTTCCAGTCCAGATCGAGTCAAACGAAACACTACAATATTGGTATTAGTTGCTTCTCTGTTAAGCACGCATCAAGAAAGAGAAAGAGCAAAGACTGGTCGGCTCGGAATTTGGGAAATGTGCGAACGACATGTTTACCGGGCTGTTGATTCAGCCAGACAACACTATGCAAATCCAATGCAGCGTGTTGGTTATGTACAAAGCATACAACATCACCATCATCTCATGGAAATGTAACATTTTCCCGCCATGACACATGTAGTTGAAATTTGCTTACTTGGAGTTAACAGGAATTAATAACTTTCTCATTCCAGTATAAACAATACACGATGGTGTTAAAATTTTCTATGATTGTTTGTTTGTTTGTTTGATGGTGTTTAACGCCACTTTCAACAATATTTCAATTGGATCGTGGCGGTCAGTTTTATTGGTGGAAGAAACCGGAGGACTCAGAGAAAACCACCGACCTGTCGCAAGTCACTGACAAACTTTATTACATAATGTTGTACACCTCGCCCTGATCGAGATTCGAACACACAACATCAGGTACTGATTGCTCACTTGGAATTAACAATAATACATGACGGTATTAAAACTTACTATAATATACCAAGGTCTGCGTGAAGGAACTTTTATCATTGGATCAATTATATAATTTCAGTAATTGCATTTGAAAAATATGATAATTAAAACTGAATAATTAATTTTGTGCATGAAGCGACAAAGTATAAAAAAACCTTGTAAATTAAGAAATTACAAATAAACCTATCTAAATTATTATTAAAGCTAAGGTTATTATTCCTCGTCGTTACATTTAACTTCGTTTCGGGTATCACCGTCCTTTAAAAAATACAATAACACTAAGAGTATAACAACTATCAGTATAAAGGAGACATAATCACCACCACCACCACCACCACCATCACCATCATCACCATCATCATCATCATCATCATCATCATCATCATCATCATCATCATCATCATCATCATCATCATCATCATCATCACCACCACTACCACCACCACCACCACCACCACCACCACCACCACCACCATCATCATCATCATCATCATCATCATCATCATCATCATCATCATCATCATCATCATCATCATCACCACCACCACCACCACCACCACCACCACCACCATCATCATCATCATCATCATCATCATCATCATCATCATCATCACCAACATCATCATCACCAACATCATCATCACCAACATCATCATCACCATCATTAGATTTACAACTACATATGCAATCAGTGTCTATCACCATTGATGTTGTGAGCTCGAATCTCGATCAGGGTGATAAAGTTTGTCATTGACTTGCGACAGGTCGTTGTTTTCTCCGGGTCCTCCGATTTCCTCCACCAATAAAACTGACCACCACGATATTACTGAAATATTGCTGAAAGTGGCGTTAAGCACCATCAAACAAACAATATAATAGTCCAAGGTCGGTGTGGCATGACCTTTTACCACTCGTTTGTTTATTATATAATCTCAGTAATTGCACGACTGTGAAATGTAACAATAAAGTTGAATAATTAATATTGCTCATGAAGCGACAAAATTGAAAAATATATATAATTTGTACATTAATTAAATTAAGTTACAAATACATCTGTTTAATTATCTTAAATAGTATTATAACTAAGGTTATCCTCCCTCGTGTGACCTTAGACGATTTTGGCAATACGTTTGTGGTCTTTGAGTTTCTTGAACCCAAAAACTTCTTAGTTGTTTGGCCTTTCAATATTTCGACTTCTGTATATGTGGCGCCACATCCGCCGTGTTTCTCTTGTTACAAACCCAGTGATAAATTAGGAATACTGTAAGGATAGGATTGTGATTACGACAAACGGAACATATCGTGGTCATTTCTGACACTGATATACAGGTTAACCGAGCCATGGTGGTGATCGTTGACACTGATATACAGGTTAACCGAGCCATGGTGGTGATCGTAAAACTTTCGAAGTAATGACTTCAACTTGACCACTGGAAATCCTTGTTTCAGGTCGACATTGTGTAGAATTAACAGTGTATAGTGACTGATACACTTAACGTAGGGTCGTAGTGACAGTGGTCGCATGGTAGTTGGATTTACAACTACCTATGCAATCAGTGGCTATCACCACTGATGTTGTGAGTTCGAACCTGGATCTGGGCGAGGTGTACAACATTATGTGATAAAGCTTGTCAGTGACCTGCGACAGGTCGGTGGTTTTCTCCTGGTACTCCGTTTTCCTTCACGATATAGCTGAAATATTGTTGAAAGTGGCGTTAAACACCATAAAACCAAACCAAACCACTTAAACGTGATATTTATCTTTAAGGACTTTACATACTAACATTTTCCATCTTTACTTTCAAACACATAATTATTTTCCACTTGTTTAAACCACCATATATCATTATACATACAATATTTAATTTAATGACAAAAACAAACTGAATTAAGGAAACAGGGAGCACTGGGTCTCTACTCTCTGGAGAGGTACCAAACTCATTATTAAATTTGTTATTCCATTTCACAATGATTTCATGTTCTCATATTTATCTAAAATAAAGTGATTTTTAGAATATTCAATTTTATTTTCAGAGTACGTTACATAATTATTTAATGTAGATTTTATATTTTGAAATCGAATTTTGTTATTATTTAAATTAGATAATTAGAAAAATATATGGATGAACATGGCGTATCCTGACCGGATGATATATTCACAAAAATGAACGATGGATACAAATAGATAAAAGTAGTGCAATTAAGCAGATTAAAACGAGAACAAAAAACAATAACACAACACTGTCGGAACAGTCACAAAATATAATGAAAAATCGTAGAAATAGAGGCAAAACTGATAACTTTAGCATAACCTTTGAGCCGTAATGAAAGCGGGAGGTTTGGGGCTTTAAAATCTGATTCAACCCACCATTTCTTTAGAAATGCCTGTACCAAGTCAGGGTCATTACGGTTTTCACAGTTTTCGGTTGTTGACTGATTTTGTCTGTTTATATACTTATGCGTTTTGACTTTCCCTTTGTAAGATTGTTCGGAGTTCGGTAATTTTGTTCTTACCCGTATTATGCATATAGGCCTACATGTAAATAACCGCTTATATTCATGGCTTGGTACACGCACTCCAATAAATAGTGGTGGGACTGACTAGGTTTTATTGGCCCAAACTTACCCTCTTAGTGCAATGATGCGGTAATGCAAGTGTTTTCAAAATGCGAGTAAAATACCCACCTTCACATATATCTGGGAAAGCAGCGTTATTGGAATAAAGGAGCATGGAAAAACGACCACCTTTGAGTGAGTCCATGTTAACCGAAAGAATTTAGTATATTCTCATATTCTGCCCATCAATAGCCTATCGTGCAATATCTATTCAGACAGCCACGCCCTCAAAAATGTTATTGACAAGTTTGTATTGGAAGAACATTTGTAATCAGCTGATGAACTGACTTCCGGTATAGATCAACCAATCAATGATGGTTACACTAATAATTCCGGAAGTTATGTGACAGAATATTGTAACCTGGGTATTTATATTAACCACTACAAAGTTTACATTTCTCAAATGGCAATGAATCTTTTCTCTTTTACGTAGATTTTGTCTCATCTATCATCGACAAAACGCTTAAAGGACTTTACTATATGGTCATTCCTCTATCATCGACAAAACGCTTAAAGGACTTTACTATATGATCATTCATCTATCATCGACAAAACGCTTAAAGGACTTTACTATATGATCATTCCTCTATCATCGAAAAAACGCTTAAAGGACTTTACTATATGATCATTCCTCTATCATCGACAAAACGCTAAAAAGGACTTTACTATATGCAAGACAGCGGGTGTCTTATAAGAAACGGGAACTGTTTACACTTCTCGAGCAACTGCATTCACCCCAGGTTTTTTGGTGGGGTCTGTGTTGCTCATCATTTTAGTTATCTGTGTTGGTTTTTTTTGTGTTTGTTCGTCTTCGTTGTGTCTTATGTTTTTGTGTTTTTGTCTTCGTTGTGTCTTATGTTTTTGTGTTTATTTGTCTTCGTTGTGTCTTATGTTTTGTGTTTGTTTGTCTTCGTTGTGTCTTATGCTTTTGTGTTTGTTTGTCTTCGTTGTGTCTTATGTTTTTGTGTTTGTTTGTCTTCGTTGTGTCTTATGCTTTTGTGTTTGTTTGTCTTCGTTGTGTCTTATGTTTTTGTGTTTTTGTCTTCGTTGTGTCTTATGTTTTTGTGTTTATTTGTCTTCGTTGTGTCTTATGTTTTTGTGTTTGTTTGTCTTCGTTGTGTCTTATGTTTTTGTGTTTGTTTGTCTTCGTTGTGTCTTATGTTTTTGTGTTTGTTTGTCTTCGTTGTGCCTTATGTTTTTGTGTTTATTTGTCTTCGTTGTGTCTTATGTTTTTGTGTTTATTTGTCTTCGTTGTGTCTTATGCTTTTGTGTTTGTTTGTCTTCGTTGTGTCTTATGTTTTTGTGTTTGTTTGTCATCGTTGTGTCTTATGCTTTTGTGTTTGTTTGTCTTCGTTGTGTCTTATGTTTTTGTGTTTGTTTGTCTTCGTTGTGTCTTATGGTTTTGGTGTTTATTTGTCTTCGTTGTGTCTTATGTTTTTGTGTTTGTTTGTCTTCGTTGTGTCTTAAGTTTTTGTGTTTGTTTGTCTTCGTTGTGTCTTATGCTTTTGTGTTTGTTTGTCTTCGTTGTGTCTTATGTTTTTGTGTTTGTTTATCATCGTTGTGTCTTATGTTTTTGGTGTTTATTTGTCTTCGTTGTGTCTTATGTTTTTGTGTTTGTTTGTCTTCGTTGTGTCTTATGTTTTTGTGTTTGTTTGTCTTCGTTGTGTCTTATGTTTTTGTGTTTGTTTGTCTTCGTTGTGTCTTATGGTTTTGGTGTTTATTTGTCTTCGTTGTGTCTTATGTTTTTGTGTTTGTTTGTCTTCGTTGTGTCTTAAGTTTTTGTGTTTGTTTGTCTTCGTTGTGTCTTATGTTTTTGTGTTTGTTTGTCTTCGTTGTGTCTTATGTTTTTGTGTTTGTTTGTCTTCGTTGTGTTTTATGGTTTTGGTGTTTATTTGTCTTCGTTGTGTCTTATGTTTTTGTGTTTGTTTGTCTTCGTTGTGTCTTAAGTTTTTGTGTTTGTTTGTCTTCGTTGTGTCTTATGTTTTTGTGTTTGTTTGTCTTCGTTGTGTCTTATGTTTTTGTGTTTGTTTGTCTTCGTTGTGTCTTATGTTTCCCGTGTCTCTGGATTGTCTATTATTGATACTCACTTCGTTTTTATCGAACTTTTATTTTTAGCAAAAGCAACCACATTCAAACTCTAATGATAAAAAAAAACTAAAAAAAACACTTCAATTTAGTTAATCAATCGTTTTTTTTAAATTTAAATAAACTCACTAAGAGAATAAGCGTATGTAATACTCACAAATTAATTAATTTGAAAAGTAGAATATTCAGCCATGTGTAGCGGTCACACTCAGGCATAGCGATGTGAATTTGTGATTTATGATTTGAACAATTACAAAATGGCATGAAGCTTCAGTTTTACAGCAAAGTATATCAAGGAAAAAGGAGCAATAGTCTTGGAAAAAAAGACACTCGATAATTCAGATTCGTAATAGAATGCTTTGGATTCAAATGTGAACAAAAATAGTGTCAATTATAAGTAAAACGAAATACCATACAGTAAAGGTTGATATGTTTAGACACGTGGTAATACTGTTTGTAATTAGTTATTGTAAGTATATTTAATGTTATTTATGATATTGTTTAGGTTGGGCCATGACTATTCATGTTTATCATCACTGACAAACTTTATCACAAAATGTTGTATTGAGTGCACCTAGTCGTGAGTTGTAATTGAACAAACAAACGTTTTAATTTTGAGACTATCTGGTGCTTGGTATTCCAAAACGTGTCGTGCACATTAAGAAGAGTTTGAAGGGGTAAGCAGAACAGACAACACAATAGCCAAAAGAAAAAGGACAAACAACGATCTACAAAATATACACATAAAACTAAAGATCGAGTAACGCGAACCCCACTAAAAATGGGGGGTGAACTCAGGTGCTCCGGAAGGGCAAGCATGTCTAAGTGAGATGTTTTGTTTTTTAATTCATCTAAAACTAAAGCTTAATTTTTGGGTTATTTCATTGAAATTTCCATACCACTTAAATAAACGTTGAAAAAATAACATTATTACCATTCACTTTTGGTCTCATTTATATGCTGTTCGTAGCTAAATATCTTAATTGATATAAGTAGAGAGTGAGACTGAATATTCATATTTTTTTTTTAATTTTTGTGAATATTATTTTATTTTATTTTAGTGATTCCGGTCCAGGGTACTGTTAAGCTTCTATGGCCCCTTGATAGTAAAACCTGTACATCAGAAGTTTTATCAGGAGAGTTCCAAGAAAATCAACCCTGCTTCAAATCTTTTGGACCACAACCAGAAGGGTTCCTATTCAACAGTATGGTGTTTGATGGGGCCTCTTATTTAGATTTTCATGTAGATTTCCCGGCATTCAATGTAGAACATTACAGTTTTCATGGTTTCTTTTATTTAACACAACCCTCCGCGGCTTTATTCAATTACAGGGCACAAGATACAATAAGAGAGGATGAATTGTGGGTAGTTAATGGCATCCTCCGTCTTTACAGGATAATTGGTGGGAAACACAAAATACAAAATGGCGTAGCAACCATATATATGAACACGTGGTATTTTATATCCCTCGTGGTTGATCACTTTGGTTATGTTCATGTTTATGTAAATGGAAAAAAAGATATTTACGCTCCAGTTGGTGGCAGAAAGAGTATTGATGAACCGGGTAACCTTAGAATTGGTGGATCCTTCAATGTTGTAGATACTTTTCTTACCGGAAGGATAATATGTTTTGGGATGTCATGGAAAACTTATAACCCGGATGAAAATGAAATTAGAACCCTATGTCAGACAACTCCATGGATGCGTACGTATAATAATCAATAGATCATTGAGAAATTTCCTACTTTATTCTACGATTATACCTTTTATAGGAGTTATTTCCCCTTTAAGGGTGTAGGCCTAGGGTATGGGAGATAACTCTATTTTCATTGTCTTCTCAAATATATGGTCATCTGTGCGTTTGAAAATCCACTCTCAATTCCAAGCTTCTTGGTAACACAGATTGTTTACATTGGATATGGACAGTTTTAATTAAAAAATGACTCCTTTTCCTTTTAACTTTCCATCGTTGGGCTCCTTGTCTTTTTATATCTTATTGCTGTTAATAACAGAGTATTATTATCATATGCTTGTATCCACGAAATATCATTGAAATATCTCTTTCCAGAAAAAATTCCCAGCGAAATATGTTGCAAAAAATGCCAGGAGTGTAACACATTTTGTGTGACAAACTTTTTTTCCATTTAATGTTTGTCAAATAAAAAATATTAAATATATAAATCAGAATCTTACATATTATGAAACTATTGTATAATTGCTTTATTTGTAATGAATTAATCAAGTAAAGTCACCCTCAAACGACTCCTCCCCCTACCCAACAGACCTGGAGAAAAAAAGACAAATGCAGTAATTTGGTAATTTGGACATCCACTATGTCAAATATAAGAATTCAAAAGCTTTTTGTTATTGGTAACTATTTTTTTTTATCTCATAAATAAAAATACAGCAAAGGATGAGTGTGTAATAACTTTCCTTCACAATTTCATTTTTTCTGGGTGCCATCCATGAAAAACATAATTTTAAATATTTTAAGAATCCGACGGTAAAAGTTTGTAAAATTTGGTGCAATTATGTATATTCTTTACTGTAGCATTTTTTGGTGGAAATTAATCTACAGGATTTTTTTAATGAGATTTTTATTACCAGGGTGGTATCTCATTTTTTCTAATTTCAACTGTTTTGCACATGATTATCTCCAAACAGGATATTCATATATGCCAGATATTTCATAATTATTCAACAATAACACTCCCAAGTGTATTAAAGCCAAAATATTCCCTTTCAACCAGAAATAAATGTGTATATCTATTAGAATCTTCCGAAACTAGTATTACCATCTGGCGTCAAGTATACCCCCAAAATTGCTATATTTAGGATGTTCTATGGTGAAAACGGCACGGTGAAATTTCTTAAAACTTTGGCAGATAATGTATTTACACATAACTATTCAATGATACAAATTTAAATAAAAATGAACTATGGGAAAATATTGGAGTTACCCAGGCCTACACCCTAAGGCAGACAATAGATCCTATTTCATGCATTTAATGAAAATTACATATATTTTCCCATAACATGTACAACATTTTAATATTGCAACAACTTGTGAATTTTCTAGCTCTGATTCGTTTTCCTTTGATCTTGCTAGAACAGTACCGTTTGTCCGTAGGAAGGGAAGTAACTCGCATAGGAAAAGTTAAAACAGTTATGATGAACAATTTCACCAAAATCAACAAAACGAACAATCAACTCTCACCTTAAATCATTGAACATAGAAAAGGTCATGACATATGACGTTGGAAATTCAGGTCCTAGCTTGGGACAGGCGCAACAATATGGCGGGGTTAAATCTGTTAATGGCATCCGAACCCTTCCCCTCTTGAAAATTGGATCTCCAACGGCAAAACAGATATTTTTATATGTTACAAATAAAATAATAACTTTATTAATTAATGCTCTTTTATACCCTAATAAGGTTGACAGCATAATACAAACATACAAATATGGATATATACCGGTATACATATACAAACATAAACATACAAATCAATCATACATTAAAACAAACATAATAATTATACAGCTATATTGAGTCCACTCTCCTCAGTGCTAATGACTCTACTCTCCTCAGTGCTAATGACTTTTGAATGAAAGGGGCAACAAGTTGCATAAGACACGAAGAAGATAAAAAAGAATCGAGATTTTGAATATAGTTATTTCCCATCAATTTTGTGTATACATTTTCAATCTGGGTTAAAAATTCCTTTCTTAATAATCCTTTTTTTTTTGGCAATGAAAGAAGAAGTGTTCCTCGTCTTCAATTACATTTGAAAAACTAACAAAAAATACCACACTTTCAAAACTGTTCCGAACTTCAATTGAAAAATCTTAGAAACAAAGACAAAACCGATACACCTAATACACATGTACATGACCTTTCACATTTCTGGCTTAGTACAGGCACTTAAATATAACGTGTCGGGATTAAGCTAGTTTGATGGGCCTAATTACTTCCCCTTAGTGAAAAAAAGCAAACAAGTAAAATACTTGGTGAAATGATGCGGTCACGAAAGACACCAAAAGCAAGGCATTAAAACCACCACCTCAAATATAAAAAAGACATACATGACATACGTTTTTACTTTTCATGCACATTCGTGTCGTCTGCTTTTGAAACATTAATATCTTTTATTATGATTAAAACGATGCTTCTCCCCTTCATGCATAGATGCCTATAGCCGACGTTTGGCCATTATGTGTATTCCCTTTGGTTTTCTTGCCACCCAAAGACTTTCAAATTATTTGTATTTGGTTTTCCATTTTTTCGCCCTTGAGCGTGCCTGATGAAGGTTATTCCAGATACGCGTCGTGCGAACTAAACATATAGGTCCCGGGTGGCTCAATGAGTTAGGTAGTTGGATTACCTAACAACTCATACAAGCCTATCACCAATACGGCGTGGATTCGCACCCGGCTTTGTAAATTACAAAAAAGGGTGCACTCGACTCGCAGCGCAAGTGATAAAGTTTACCAGTTGCTTGCCCATGGTCGGTGGTTCTTTCCGGGTATTCCAGCTTCTTCCACCACTCAATCTGGTCGCCATGATATAGCTGAAATATTGCTGAAAGTGTCGCTAAACACCAAAAAAGTAAAATCGTCTTTGAGCGTGCCTGATGAAGGTTATTCCAGAAAAGCGTCGTGCGAGCTAAATTTGATATCTACGTTTTTTTTCTTCAGATGACTGTTTTGTCTCTGTAAACAATATACCAATCTATTCTGGTACCAGAAGTGTCACAGTTGCTGGACAGACATGTCAAAGGTGGGACACAACGTTCCCTCATAAACCTTTGTTTCCAATGAGCTCTGATCATTCCAATTACTGCAGGTCACCTGACGAGGACTTCACCTTGTGGTGTTATACAATGGACCCGGATGTTGTATGGAACAAATGTGATGTTCCTCAGTGTGTACCAGGTAAGTCTAGTCAATATTATGATATTATTACGTGATGATTTTCATATTGGCCTAATTATAGGTCCGAGGACTGCTGTATTGGCTGAGGCGCAGCCGAAAGTCAATATAACAGACCGAGGACCTATAACTAGGCCAATATGAAAAACATCAAGTAATGATACCTTTATTAATTAACCAGTCCAATATTTCTCTGGATTTTTCAGCCTAGGAGCAGCATGGCATTGCTTGAGTAACTAGATTAACACGACGGGTGCCAATAGTGGAGCAGGAACTGCTTATCCTTCCGGAGCACCTGATTTCACCCCCGATTTTCAGTGGGGTTCGTTTTACTCGATCTTAAGTTTTATATGTATATTCTATAGATCGTTGTTTGTCCTTTTGTACTTTTTCTTTTGGCAATTGTGTTGTCTAGTTGTTCTTCTTCGATATATGGATTCTGATTACCTCCCTTTGGTATCTTCAAACTCTTGAGTAACATTTGCGTCATCAGCTGAGCTCTATCTAGAAAATCACTGAACCGGGGCACTAACCATAGAATAACGTGTAAGTTGTGAAATGTAAACTCAATACGAATGTCATTAACATATTAAGAAGGTGGAAAGTTCGTCAAAATAATTATATGGTCTTTGAAATCACTTGTGGAGTTGTGTCACAGCTTCAATTATTCATAAATATTATAACAATTCAATAGTGTATTAACGTCTCACCTTATGCATAGATAAACTTTTAAAACTTCAGTAAAAAGATTGTTTCTAAAATCAGAGTAAACAAGACAATGTAAAACTGAGACTGAAGAGTTTTCCGTCATCAAAGGGTCATTACAGATGACAAAGCCATGATTTATTAGACACGTTTATAATTGAAATTAACAGTTCCTGAATAACGCAATTACAAAACTAAGGTTCTCTTCCTCCGGGCATAGGTAACCTTAGCCAATTTTGGTTAACATGTTTAGGACCTTCGGTTGTCTTGCTCTCAAAGAATTTTAATTAAAACGTAGATATCGAATTTGGTGAGCACGATACGTTTCTGAAATAAATAAATAAATAAATAAATAAATAAATAAATAAATAAATAAATAAACAAATAAATAAATAAATAAATAAATAAATAAATAAATAAATAAATAAATAAATAAAAATAAATAAATAAATAAATAAATAAATAAATAAATAAATACATTGTAAATAAATAAAAAACTCATAAATTATTTGGCTTTCCAATCTTGCGACATATAGCGTACATAAGGAAGGTTATTTCAGAAACGTGTCATGCGCACTAAACTAGATATCAATGTTTTATTAGAGTGGTAAAATAACATGCCCTTACATGTAAATTATAATAAAATTATTTTATCTTCTTTTTATTGCAGAACAAAGGCCAGCCAACAATTTGTATTTCGCACCAATCAGTGACATCTTCATTGTACCAGAACTGTTGTCTTCTGAGATTCAATGTTCTATCTTGAGGTGTTCGTTAAGTTGTCTAAGGGACATCCGTTGTTACTATATACACTACAATGAGGCTGACGATGGGTGTAGTCCATGTTATATGTACAGTAAATATGAAATGTTCAGTCAAAGTTATAACACATTGGAACTCTATAAAGTCAACCATGGATAAACAAAAAAAAACCCAAAAAAAACCACCAAACAAACGAAAACAAAAACAAATACAAATAAAAAAAAACAAAAACAAAAACAAACGAAAAGCTATTAAAACAAATAAAAACAACAATCCCAAAAAGTAAAAAAAACAAAAAAACAAAACAAATAAAAAAAAACAAAAAAAAAAACAGCAAAAAAAACCCCCATAAAACAAAGAACAAAAACAAAGCAAAACAGAGCAAAAAAAAAAAAAACAAAAAAAACCCCAGAAAAAAACAAAAAACAAAACAAAACCAAACAAACAAAACATGACAGAATAACGAAAATAAAACCAGAAAAAAACCAATTCAGATTAACAGAAATATACAAACAAGCAAACAAACAGCAAAAACTAAAGAAGTGGACCCCACCCCCTTCCAAAAAAGAAAAAAAAAGAAACAACCAGCAAAATAACAAAACAAAAAACAAAAAACAAAAACAAAAGCAAAAAAGGCAAACAACACACAAACAACACACAAACAACACATAAACAACACACAAACAACACACAAACAACACACAAACAACACACAAACAACACACAAACAACACATTTTATACTATATTTATTATTAATCCTCAACGTTTTCTTTATTAATTAGATTTTTAGTCATATAGTTTTTTGTAAATACAACAAATAAAGATATATAGCATATTATTAACTCAAAAAAGAGAAACATGAAGCCAAGCCAATACCAGGGAGTGAACTCAGGTCACCCACAACGGTAAGCAGCTCCTGTTGCACTAGTGCCGGTGTCGTATAGTAAACCTTCCGCATAGCAAACCTTCCCCCGGAATGTTTACTGTAAACATTCCCCTTCGGAATATTTGCTACGTAGTAAACCTTCCCCCCGGATACTTTACTATATAGTAAATATTCTCCCGGGGAAAAAATTACTATATAGCAAACATTCCCCCATCCATAGTCGATCATCCCATCGGATATTTTTCTATGTAGTAAATGTTCCCCCTTAATCCGGATAATTACTCTTGATTCGGAATTTAGCACCTTAATCGTGTTAATTTTAATTGTTATATACCATTAATTATATCCGGTTATGATTAAGAGGTAAAAAAAAATGTACGGAGCCATTTTGCAGTATTTGAGTAGGTAGGAAGGTTTACTATGCGGAATAAATACTATATAGTAAATCTTCCGGGGGGTTAATCTACTATGGGGGAAGGTTTACTCTATGACACCGGTGTTAAACTGTAATGTTTGGTAGATACCTACAATTTGTCATTGTCTACACTACAACCAAAGAAACTATATTTTCAAAACAACACACTGTCGTCGGAAAAAACCCAAAATATAATCGACAGATAGTTGAAACTGACGCGCAATCGATACCCCTCACACACTTATGCATGCACACTCACTTTCATCATTGATGGCTTCGTACGTGCACGTCTATAGAAAATGGCAGGGCTAAGTTTGGTGTATTAGTGAAAAGATGGGGTCATGCAAATGTTTTCCCACGTGTGTTTAGAATGCTTACTGGAACTTATTAAAATGTTCAGGGTTAATCTAGTTTTATGGACCGAAAAATGCTGTATATTTTTGTTTTAGAAAATTGTCTTTCCTTGTAGTAAAACCTATGAAAATGATACGGTAGCAATAACCAGTTGAGCATCTAAGAGAGCTAACTCTTTCATAATTTTTAGAAATTTGTTTTTCTTTCAAGACGTCTCAATGAATTCTGTCAAAGATGTAAGTATATATAAACGTACTGTAAAAATGATCAAGAATGAACGATCATTGAGGAAAATACAAATTAATGGAAACCGAATGAAGACGGAATCGATGATATCAAACCCAAGCAAAGGGCAACATATATTTGTCTTCGTCATGTGTGCCCAATGTTGTCAACATCTCTGGATTGTCCATTCGTGATTGTCCTTTCGGTTCTCTCTGACTTTATATAACAGTTAGACTTTGCTTAATATTGATGACGTTCAAGATCAAGATTATCTCCTATCAAAAGGAAAGCACACATAAATATGATATAACCGTTATGGAATAGTCACAGATGACTCATATGTTCCATTTGTCGTCAACACTTCCCGGTCCTTTCCTCATTCATGAAAGTGTCTTTGTTTTGTTCAAGTTTTCTTCATCTTGTGTACCCTATGTTGCAAGTTTCCCTGGATTGGCCTTTTTGATTGCCCCTTCGGTATTCTCTAACGTTTATTTCTTTGACTTATTCATTTATAGATCTCACATGGGTATATTCTGATCACATTATATTGATGTTTATACGAATATATGGCAAAATAAAATCATGGATGTTATCACAAAGAAAAATATCGCATTACAATTTCTCATGTCTAGACGTACGTAAAATCTAGAAAACTAGTTAATGTGATGAAACTCACATTATTAATTGTGTTTTATGATTGATTGATTTTTGGTGTTTTAACGCCACTTTCAGCAATATTTCAGCTATATCGTGGCGACCAGTTTTAGTGGTGGAGGAAGCCGGAGTACCCGGACAGAGCCACCGACCATGGACAAGCAACTGGTAAACTTTATCACTTGCGGCTGCGAGTCGAGTGTTCCCTTTTTTGTAATTTACAAAGCCGTGTTTTGAAGGTAAACTTTTTTACCTGAAATATGTTTAAGGATTTTTAGCATATAATTCAGGTCCTTTAGCTTTCCTGTTCCCAAAGACTTAAATTATTTGAGTGTCAAATCTTTGACCACATCATTTCACTAAGAGAGGAGATTTAAACTTTGTCACTAGATTAACACGGCGGGTGCCACCAGTGGAGCAGGAACTGTTTACCCTTCCGGAGCACCTGAGTTCACCCCCGGTTTTTTGTGGTGTTCATGTTACACGATCTTTAGTTTTATGTGTATGTTTTGTAGATTGTTGTTTGTCCTTTTGTCCTTTTTCTTTTGGTCATTGTGTTGTCTGTCCTTCGATTTAAGGATTCTGATTACCCATTTGTTATCTTCAAACTCTTCTCGGGCCCATAAAACAAGTTTAACCCCGCTACTTTTTTTTTATTTAAGTGCCTGTACCAAGCCATGAAAGTGAGAGGTCATGTATTTATATGTTAGAGGTATCGTCATGTATTTATATGTTAGAGGTATCGTCATGTATTTATATGTTAGAGGTATCGTCATGTATTTATATGTTAGAGGTCATGTATTTATATGTTAGAGGTATCGTCATGTATTTATATGTTAGAGGTCATGTATTTATATGTTAGAGGTATCGTCATGTATTTATATGTTAGAGGTATCGTCATGTATTTATATGTTAGAGGTATCGTCATATATTTATATGTTAGAGGTATCGTCATGTATTTATATGTTAGAGGTCATGTATTTATATGTTAGAGGTCATGTATTTATATGTTAGAGGTATCGTCATGTATTTATATGTTAGAGGTATCGTCATGTATTTATATGTTAGAGGTATCGTCATGTATTTATATGTTAGAGGTATCGTCATGTATTTATATGTTAGAGGTATCGTCATGTATTTATATGTTAGAGGTATCGTCATGTATTTATATGTTAGAGGTCATGTATTTATATGTTAGAGGTATCGTCATGTATTTATATGTTAGAGGTATCGTCATGTATTTATATGTTAGAGGTATCGTCATGTATTTATATGTTAGAGGTCATGCATTTATATGTTAGAGGTATCGTCATGTATTTATATGTTAGAGGTATCGTCATGTATTTATATGTTAGAGGTATCGTCATGTATTTATATGTTAGAGGTCATGTATTTATATGTTAGAGGTCATGTATTTATATGCTAGAGGTATCGTCATGCATTTATATGTTAGAGGTCATGTATTTATATGTTAGAGGTATCGTCATGTATTTATATGTTAGAGGTCATGCATTTATATGTTAAAAGTCATGTATTTATATGTTAGAGGTATCGTTATGTATTTATATGTTAGAGGTATCGTCATGTATTTATATGTTAGAGGTCATGTATCTATATATTAGAGGTCATGTATTTATATGTTAGAGGTCATGTATTTATATGTTAGAGGTCATGTATTTATATGTTAGAGGTCATGTATCTATATGTTAGAGGTCATGTATTTATATGTTAGAGGTCATGTATTTATATGTTAGAGGTCATGTATTTATATGTTAGAGGTATCGACTTGTCCTCTTTCTATGATTTTGATATTTGCTCTCGGAATTGATTTCAAAGTGTGTTTTTTTTTCTCTTTTATTGACATTGAGCGTTACCTTAATAAAGGTTATTCCAGAAACATGTCATGTTCATTAAATTAGATATCTACGTTTATATTTATGCTACCATTTAAAAACTCCGTTTCTTTACAAATTGATCCATCAAACAATACCTGTTGAATTCTGTCGTTATCGTCATTCATTTAAGAAATAAATCATGGAGGCCAGAATGTGTTTTGAGTTTTAACATGGGGGGCGGAAATGAGTATTTTATCCCGAGCTGGAGGCGAGAGATAAAATTTACTAATATCCGCCACCCTATGTTAAAGCTCAAAACACATTCTGGCTTCCATGATTTATTTCGATTCTTATATGTCTAAGAGTACAAATACGGTAGTATACTTTGATTGGAAGACGATAATTTATATTTACGCTTGCGGAAAATGTCGCACACAATTTATGCCGCCAAATTCGAGCAGACGATAATTCATCAACATGTACATTTACGACGGAAAAGTCAGTCACATGCACCGGCGCATGTGCTAATGAGATTATACCCAATCGATAAATCGCTCGTTTGTTTACAAAGGGAAAGAAGGACGTTATGTTAGAATTGATATTAATTTTACACCACAGAACAATTAACCATAACTGATTCCATTATCGTTCTGATATAATTATGCAATAATATCCTAGAACCTTTTATAATCGTGACGTACACAAGCCATCTAATAGTAAGTCGTATCCTGCATTTGAAGTAAACCAATATTGTATGACGAAAGTAGAAATATACACGTGAAAAGTCATTAAATATAAAATATCGATATTAATGCATTTTTGTTTTATCACAAAAAAATATTTCAGAATTTAATTAAAATTAAAGGAAAATATCAATTATAGGAAACAAGAACAAATAACAACTGCTAAAAATATCGACAAATTCCAAATATTAAACATTATAATCTGTTTGTGAAAACCAATAAAACCCCGTCAAATCATACATGGAAATCGACAAGAGACAATCAAGAATGGACAATTCAAAGATGCAGGCAATATTGGGTACACGACACAACACGAAGACAAAAAAAAAAAAAACAAAAAAAACAAAAAACAAAAAACAAACCAACAAACAAACAAACAAACAAACAAACAAACAAAAAACACAAAACAAAAATGAGCATCACGGATCCCACAAAAAACGGAGGTGAACCCAGACGCCCGGGAAGTGTAAAACATTGCTGTTTCTTCTAAGATACCCGTCGTGCTATTCTTAGTCAACTCCGCGAAAAGTCGTTAATAAATTAAAGAAATCTATGTAAGAGAGAAACGATTCATTGCCATTTGAGATATGGATATCTCGTCACGATGAAAAAGTTCGTGATAACATCCACAGAATGTTAGTAGCGATAATGTTAGCATAGGAGCCCTAACGACATTAAGGCTATTTTGTCGCTTTATGTACAAATAGACGTCAATCTCCAAACACAACATGCCGGGGCCATCGTGTTCATGCTCGTATAGTAGTTCAATTTATACCTATTCAATCAGTGCCTATCACTACTAAAGTTGTAACATCGAATACCACTCATGGCGAGGTGTACTGGATACAACATTATGTGATAACGTTTGTCAGTGACTTGTGGCAGGTCAGTGGTTTTCTCCGTGTACTCCACCAATAAAACTGTCATCCACGATAGAGCTGAAATATTGCTAAAAGTGGTGTTAAACACCATAACCCTAACCACAACCTCAACCAAACACAAAAACAAGAACTAAGTTGATTATTAATGCTTAATAGTCAGTTAACATGTCTAGTAAACCATAACACACTTTGATAGTTAATAGTTGAACTCATCGCAACATTGTGTTGTCTGTTCTTCGATATGTAGATTCTGATTACCCCTTTGGTATCTTCAAACTCTTCTTGTTCTTTTGTCCTTTTTCTTTTGGCCATTGTATTGTCTGTTCTTCGATATGTAGATTCTGATTACCCCTTTGGTATCTTCAAACTCTTCTTGTTCTTTTGTACTTTTTCTTTTGGCCATTGTGTTGTCTGTTCTTCGATATGTAGATTCTGATTACCCCTTTGGTATCTTCAAACTCTTCTTGTTCTTTTGTACTTTTTCTTTTGGCCATTGTGTTGTCTGTTCTTCGATATGTAGATTCTGATTACCCCTTTGGTATCTTCAAACTCTTCTTGTTCTTTTGTACTTTTTCTTTTGGCCATTGTGTTGTCTGTTCTTCGATATGTAGATTCTGATTACCCCTTTGGTATCTTCAAACTCTTCTTGTTCTTTTGTACTTTTTCTTTTGGCCATTGTGTTGTCTGTTCTTCGATATGTAGATTCTGATTACCCCTTTGGTATCTTCAAACTCTTCTTGTTCTTTTGTACTTTTTCTTTTGGCCATTGTGTTGTCTGTTCTTCGATATGTAGATTCTGATTACCTCTTTGGTATCTTCAAACTCTTCTTGTTCTTTTGTACTTTTTCTTTTGGCCATTGTGTTGTCTGTTCTTCGATATGTAGATTCTGATTACCCCTTTGGTATCTTCAAACTCTTCTTGTTCTTTTGTACTTTTTCTTTTGGCCATTGTGTTGTCTGTTCTTCGATATGTAGATTCTGATTACCCCTTTGGTATCTTCAAACTCTTCTTGTTCTTTTGTACTTTTTCTTTTGGCCATTGTGTTGTCTGTTCTTCGATATGTAGATTCTGATTACCCCTTTGGTATCTTCAAACTCTTCTTGTTCTTTTGTACTTTTTCTTTTGGCCATTGTGTTGTCTGTTCTTCTTCGATATGTGGATTCTGATTACCCCTTTGGTATCTTCAAACTCTTTTTGAGTACTTTGGAAGGATTAAGTGCCCTTGGTCTTGCCTGATCTGAAATGAATGGCTCGTTTGATTGGTTAAAAGCAAGATAAACATTTGTTTATTTTCCATAGGATTATACAGTAGATAACTCGTCATCGTAACAAGTTGGCAAATAATATTCAACGTAAAACAACAAACAGTGCTTTACAGATAATGGTATAAAACACAAGTACAAGGTTTTTGTTGCTCAATTTTTTATTTTCTGCGTAGAATATTGTAGATCATTGTCCTTTTCCTTTGACCATTGTATTGTTTTTCTATATACGGTTAAAAAGGTCCCGGATGGCTCAATGAGTTAGGTAGTTGTAGGGGCCCGGGTGGCTCAATGAGTTAGGTAGTTGGATTATCTAACAACTCATACAAGCCTATCACCAATACGGCATGGGTTCGCGCACGGCTGTGTAAATTACAAAAAGGGTGCATTCGACTCGTAACCGCAAGTGATAAAGTTTACCAGTTGCTTGCCCATGGTCGATGGTTCTCTCCGGGTACTCCGGCTTCTTCCACGCACTAAAACTGGTCGCCATGATATAGCTGAAATATTGCTGAAAGTGGCGTTAAAACACCAACAATCAAATCAAAATCATATTATATACAGTTAGCCCTTTTGGTATCTTCAAAATTCTCCAAAATGAAGTGAAAAGATCAACAAATACTAAAAACAAAAGAAACGAGGCAACCCAATGAGAGTAAGACACGTGTTGGCCAAATTGAAGGAATTCACGCCGTAGCCTACTGTCACTGCCAAACATCTGAATTTATGACATAAGGCAGCCGAATGATACAAAGACACATGACAACACAATGATACTATGAGAAAGGTAAGAAAATGCCACTAAGACTCAAGGTGAACACAAAATAACAGACACGAGGTGATCAAAGAATTGCTAAGACACAAGGTGACCAATGAAAAATCACTAAGACACAAGGTGACCAATGAAAAATCACTAAGACACAAGGTGACCAATGAAAAATCACTAAGACACAAGGTGACCAATGAAAAATCACTAAGACACAAGGTGACCAATGAAAAATCACTAATACACAAGGTGACCAATGAAAAATCACTAAGACACAAGGTAACCAATGAAAAATCACTAATAAACAAGGTGACTAATGAAAAATCACTAAGACACAAGGTGACTAATGAAAAATCACTAAGACACAAGGTGACCAATGAAAAATCAATAAGACACAAGGTGACCAATGAAAAATCACTAAGACACAAGGTGAACACATGGAACTATCACACATTGTGACCAAAAAATAACTTGATTTGATTTGATTTGATTTATTGTGTTTAACGCCATTTTCAGCACCGACCATGGGCAAGCAACTGGTAAGCTTTATCATTTGCGGCTGCGATTCGAGTGCATTTTTTTTTGCAATTTACAAAGCCGAGCGCAAACCCACGCCGTATTGGTGATAGGCTTGTATGAGTTGTTAGGTAATCCAATTACCTAACTCATTGAGCTACCCGGGCCCTAAAAAAATATAATAACTTAAACTAAGACACAATGTGACCAATATGGCATTACGACATATGGTGATGAAAGCAAATTAAGGCACAAGGTGGCATACAAAATCAAATTAAGGCACAAGGTGGCATACAAAATCAAATTAAGGCACAAGGTGGCATACAAAATCAAATTAAGGCACAAGGTGGCATACAAAATCAAATTAAGGCACAAGGTGGCATACAAAATCAAATTAAGGCACAAGGTGGCATACAAAATCAAATTAAGGCACAAGGTGGCATACAAAATCAAATTAAGGCACAAGGTGGCATACACAATCAAATTAAGGCACAAGGTGGCATACAAAATCAAATTAAGGCACAAGGTGGCATGCAAAATCAAATTAAGGCACATTAAATGAAACTAAGACAAAATGAGGTCAAATAGTAAGAAAAAACTTTAAATAATCATCAAAACTACTACCAACGTTATTACACTATAACATTACGTTTTAATTTCAAAAGAAGGAGAGTTTGAGAAACCAATGCAGGATGTGATTGCCATGGCCACAATGATACATTACAATTTACGTTGAGGAAGTTTGAACACATAAAAAATATGCATGAGCAAACTTAAATCATTTTATGTTATGGAAAGTTTTAATAACCACGATGAAAATAAATCAATATATTCATATGTACAATGCACGTACAGTTTGTTAAATAAACATTACAGTAAAACAATGGTGCCACTAGTGGAGCAGGAACTCTTTTACCTTTCCGGAGCACATGAGTTCACTGCCGATTCTTAATGGGGTTCGTGTTGCTTGATCATTAGTTTTCTGTGTAGTATTTTGCACATCCTTCCTTGGCCATCGTGTTGTCTATCCTTGGATTTATGGATTCTGATTACCACTTTGGTGTCTTCAAACTGAAACTTCAAACTCTTCTTAGAGAAACAGGCAATATTGGGCACAAGTCACAAAACGAAGATAGCCCCCCCCCCCCCCCCCCCCAAAAAAAAATAATAAAAGAACCACAACACAGAAATTAATACGATGAGTAACAGACACTCTACCAATAACCAGGGGTAGGCACATCGTGCTTTTTACTCCAATATAGGCAAGAATTATAATAGCCCTGTAGAGGACCGAACAAATGTACATAAAAGGAAAATGACATATTACCATTTGAGGAATGAATATTCCGTAACGATCAACAACTTCGTGATGACGACCATATCATGTTTGTACTGATCACTTCAACATTGGAGCAACGCAGCCTTTGTGTCAGCAGCACAGTAATGATTTTCTTAAATTGTCTGGCAATACACATGTGTGAAATAAAATATATCGGAAATTGTATCATGACATTGTATATATAGCAAATGAAGGATGCCATATTATAATGTATTGCATGTTTACAATATACTATCTGTGAACTCTTCCCCTCATATTACATTTGTATTTCTCCTTATAAAGTCTTTAGTATCAAATAATCGGATGCAATCATCATTATTGATTTTATACTTAATAAGTTATTGAAACCTTAATTATTATTTTTATGGCATTCCGTAGTAGATTATTAGTCTGTAATCTGATGTACATAATTATATTTCTAGATTTACAATAAACATAAGGTTCAGCAAACAAATCACTATTATCTAGATAGATCCATAGTTTTTGTTATATTGAGTTGGTACATACCAAATCCGTATACACTGAAATATGTCATATTCAAAATAGATTTTACACTATTGAATATTTGCATTAAAAACCAATATATTGAACCATAGGGATGGACTTATGCAGGGTTTCTCAAAGAATATTACTCTGAATAAAACGAGAAAAAAAATAAAAAAAATACCACAATGTCGGAACAATTCCAAAATCAAATATCAAGATCGCAGAAAGAGGCAAATCGATATTCCTAACATAAACATGACCGTGCACTTTCCTGACTTAGTACAGGCACTTCAATAAAAAGTGGAGGGGTTAAACTAGCTTTATATACTCAAACCTCCCCTCTAAGTTAAATGATGGATATCATTAGTTGAACAACAAATCATTAGTTATGCATGTCGTTAAACAGTACTACGACGGGTGCTAGTAGTTTTCAAGCACGTGTTTGAATATATAAAGAGGTCAGAAAGGTTTCTTGTTGTCTAGTAGTTCACCAAAAGAACAATCGCACACATCATCACCACTAACCCCTCTCTCTCATTCCTTTCTTCATTCTCTGTTTTTGTTAAATCTACACATATTAATGTAAGAAATATTTATATACATATGCATGCTCTATCAAATAATGTTGTAATTATTGTATATAGGAGAAGACTTCATAAGTTTGTTTAACTTGTGTCTTATCCTTTTTGCACATTTGAGCAAATAAAATATGTTTAAACTAAGTGGTGTTGGAACGGCTTACTCGTCTGGAGCAACTGAGTACACTCTCAGCTATTAGTAGGATTGCTTTGCTTAATATTTTGTTTTCCAAAGATAGAACAACACGTACCCTACTAAAAATCGGAAATGAACTCAGGTGTTCCGGAAAGGTAAGCAGTTCCTGTTCCACCAGTGGAATCACTCTACGGTTTAGCTAGTATGAGAAATTCACAATATTATTCTAAGAATTCGGCACAGAGGTATATAGCAAACGAAATGTAAAAAAAAGTGTTGTACCTTTACTTAGATTCATGTACAATTCAAATGTAAATAAACGTAAGAGAATACACAAGGGGCACTCAAAAATGGACAATCCAGAGAAACTGGCAACACAGGGTACACTACACGAAGAAAACCAAATCAAAAACACAACACACAATATGTGTTGAACACCACTATGCACAAACAAACACAAATAACGTAAATAAGAGCCCTCCTACAAACAACTGAAGGCAAAAACGTACCGAACATCGTTTTTATGAGGATATCGTAACGGACAGCGCAACACGGAACTCAGAACGTAAAAACACATAATAGGACAACACAAAAAAGGTTGGATAGTCTCTCATGTTCATTAACATCCATGTATTTTTTTTACTAATTGATAGATCAGTGTACTATTATACACAATATGGTTAATCGGTTATGGAGCTATCTACAAGATTGAAAAACAAATATTCCTCCTCGCATAGAAATAAATCAATTGGCGTCCCTCAGGGTTGTTTTATTTTGTTTTTTATTAATGATATTGCTGATATGCTTTACTCATTAAGTAGACTATTTGCAGATGATTCTTCACTTTGGTTTGTTTCAAGTCCTGGCGGATTACAAAGACATAATGATATAAATCATGACTTGCTATAGCTCTATAAATTGTCTAGAAAGTCGTTAATATCTTGCAATCCAGGTCAAAACAAAGTTATGTTATTTAATTCTTAATTTATATTAACGAGGATTGTCGACAGCGCTTAATGGCTACGAGCAGTTTAACTGTTATTTATGTAATATGAATAACATAATTCTCCAAGGTGACCAATGAAAAATCACTAATACACAATGTGACCAATGAAACGGGATGGTAAACTCTTGTTGTTATGACATGTATTATTGTTTTACAATATGTATCATAGGAATGTTCCAGGCTGCTGTGTAAGACGCCAACATACATCTGACGTCCGAGATGTGAGAAACATGTCACTAGTTCTTTTTTCCCCTCTTCTTTGTCAAATCTATTTTGTCTTTTTTGTAAAAGGTTAAGTTCAATTATACATTGCTCTAATATTTATTTTTATTGAATTATGTCATGTATTATGTTATGTTGTAAATTGTAGGGAGAGGGCGTTTATAACTTGTGCCCAATCCCATTGCTTATATTAGAGCAATAAAATATGTTTAATTCAACATGTCAGCAATTATCAATATTGCAAACTATATTTATGATGAAAACAAGTCTGATATTAAATGAAATATTGCTGAAAGTGGCGTTAAACACCATAATGCTACCCTACACATACTATATTAGATATCTACGTTTTTATTTTTATTCCTACTAATACATTGAAGTGCCTGTACCAAGCCAGGGAAGAGAGCAGTCATGTATTTGTGTGTTATGGTTATAAGTTTTGCCTCTTTTGCGATTTTTCAATTGGATTTTAGAACAGTTCCGACAATATTTATTTTCTCCCATTTTATTGGGTAAATAAATAAAAAAAAAAATCATTTGACAGGTCGTTTTTATTTTGTGAGGAAACAATATTTTTGATTACGGATTACTGTAAAAAAAAATAAAGAAGGTTTAGTCGACACCAGGGGCGGATCCAGGATTTGTGGTTAGGGGGGCGTGAGTAGGCGAGGGGTATGGGGACCGCTTAAGGTCCCCAGAGGGTCCAAAGCAGATACCTTGTAGGGGGCCCAGGGGGCGAAGCCCCCTGGAAGCTATGGAGCTTTGAGGAATTACAGACATTTATTTGAACGACAATTTTGAACCAACCACACCATTTTTATCAGACCAAAAAAACTTGACTTTGTGTCTTAATTTTGTCGGATAATTGCTAACAGTATGTTTTTGTCAGATTATAAGAACCTAAAGTAAAAATTTTCTTTAGCAACCGTGATGCGAATTGTTCAACTCATGACTGATCGATCACGATATTTTAACCTTTCAAAGAACTATTGGTTTAGTTGTTAACGCATTCCTCATTTCACTAATTGGTCTGTACTTTCGATGCTTGTCCTTTCGGGTGATTCTAGTTATTACTGCCCGTCCGGATGGAGCTTTTCTTTTCGTCGTTTGATTCATTCATTGAAAACGTATGATTCGACCGTTCTTGTTTATAGACAAACAAAAGCGGAAATTGTCAATACATGAACTTGTTGTTGATTTCTGATAAGCTAACGTAACTAAATTAGATAATCAGAATCGTTTCATGCAGCATTAATGTTAACATATTCGCCTTTGTTTGTCTATAAACAAGAACGAATCATACGTGTTCAATGAATGGACCAACGACGAAACGAAAAGCTTCATCCGGACGGACATTATACTGATCATTTATCAATGGGTAGAGCTTTTTAGAATGATATCCCAAATTTACTCCTAATATCATTACTATTCATTTTGACTTACAGGTCACGAGTTAACCATTCATGAAAAAGTTGTTTGTTGAACTACTTAATTAACGTTGTATAACATATGCTTTGCGAATCTTAGGGGGGGGGGCGCACGCCCCGCACGCCCCCTCTAAATCCGCCTCTGGACACAGCCCCACCCATTCCCCCTGAAATGAATAAGAAAAATGGTTTATATCTAGGCATTACATTATTGATTAGTATAAACACTGTATATATTAGCTTTAAGTTTGAATAGCAATGAAAATGTGGTTTTCTCCGGGTCTTCCGGTTTCCTCCACCAATAAAGCTGACCGCCATGATATAACTGAAAGTGGCGTTAAATACCATCAAACAAACAAACAAGCAATGAAAAAAAGCTTTAAATGTAAATGTCTGTCATAGCCAGGACATAATGAGCGTGTACTCCGATTCGTTTTAAATTTCACATCTCTGATTTTCTGGTCCTTTGACGCAGTGTAACGGTGATACATTTTACACTCGATCTTATCACCTACAATATTACGTCAAAATGGAGAGAAAATGTTAATCAAAAGCCAGCATGTAGATTGTTTATTAACTTAACAACCTGTTAATCAAAATCGATACTGGATCATTGAGTCTGTAGTGTCTGTTATCTAATTACAGTAACAACTGATATAGAATATAATTAATTTAAACTCCCAAGTTGAACGACCCACAAATTACAAACCAATAATTTTATGAAAAACGACTTTTTTCCCGTGAAATATGCAAAAACAGTGATAGACTATTAAAAAATGTAATGGTGTCCTCGTAAATCGTTTGGCGTTTGCTCTGCATCCTCGTTCTAACATTGAATTATCCATTTATGACATTCAAAATAGAATCATGTGCGCACGCACAATTACATGTATTGACTAGGTATCAAGTTGTATATGTTTAGTTTCTGAAAGATTTTGCTTTCAAATTGTACTGATAGCTCACCAATTTTTTTTTCTTTTTATCAATATCTGCATTAAAAATAAACAAAATGATGAAACAGAAATTGTCAATCACAGTGAACGGTTTTAATAGTTCCGACATAGGTACATATGTCCTTAATAAATACATGAGAAGACATAATAAAACAGTATGATTAAGGTAAAATACTATTTCGCCTGAGAAAAGGGAACAAAACAAACTCAAACAAGAGCGATTAAAACAGACCCACATCTCATATGCGTTGCATTACATATGACGTGTATTATGATGACACGAATCTCGTTCTCCTGTCCACGATCGTCATAAACCACGAGCACGTATGCTAAATAATTTAAAAAAATGATAAAATAAAACAAGAGTATCACAAAGGGTGCCCCTAGTGGAGCAGGTATTACTAACACTTTCGGACCACCTGAGTTCACCCCCGGATTTTAGTGTAGTTTGTGCTGCTCAATTTTCCGATTTCTGTGTAGTGTTTTGTGGATCATTGTTTGTTTTTAGTGGAGTTCGTGCTGCTCAATCTTCAGTTTTCTGTGTAATGTTTTGTGGATCATTATTTGTCCTTTTTTCGTTGATAATGCTATAATAATTTAAACATAATCAAGGAAAAAAGAATCTCACAGCCATATATAATTACATGGTTATAATACATCCTCGCTGTTATTAATGCATACATAAGACGTTTCTAAATATATATATATTTGATATACAGTTTCTAAATAATGTAATTTATTAAAAATAATGTCATTCTCCTATTGGTATAGCCGAATTTGGCTACTAGTATCTTGTTGACTTCCCAATCTTTCTTGTTGACTTCTCAATCTTTCTTGTTGACTTCCCAATCTTTCTTGTTGACTTCCCAATCTTTCTTGTTGACTTCCCAATCTTTCTTGTTGACTTCCCAGTCAGTTGACGTCCCAATCTTTCTTGTTGACTTCCCAATCTTTCTTGTTGACTTCCCAATCTTTTGATTGCGCGTCTTGTGTTCTCGTTATTAGATATCTACGTTTTCATGAAATAAACAATATGGATTGAAAAAAAAGAAAAAAGATATTTAGTATAGAATTCAACTAGAAATCGATGGTTTAATGGTATATTTAATAGAATTAGATACTTAAGCCTTACTTATATTGTGTTAATAATGTATGTATCATACGTTAACAGTACATTAAGTGTCATTATCACATATTTATAAGTAATGACGTCAATTTTGCCCATACGTAAACACCGGAAGTGCCACAGCGATATCTGCCATCGGGGCCAAACTCTGATAACACGATATCAAGCCTCTCGTGAGCTCCATGACGTCACTTCCGCCCAACTGTTAATTGTCGTTTGGAAAATGTCGACTTTTAGCGAGGAAAGATTTGTTGGCGTTTCGGAAGCAGAACCCTCAACCGATATCGATCACTCATATCCATAAGTTTGGTGTCTGTGTGGGAAGTTAATTTTGTTCTTTTTAATTCAATGTTGAAATATGTGATAAATAGATTAATGGATGCCTTTTTCCATATCAGGACTGTTATCATCCCTCGACCGATATCGACCTTGGGGCTAAAGCCCTCTGGCCGATCTCGGTCTCTCGGGATGATAACAGTCTTGATATGGAAAAGGGCATGCATTAATCTATAATTATCATATGTGTGATATTGATTTGTTATTATTACATGTATATCATGTATGTAATTACCATCCTGGAGTCAATAACACGGTACAAAATAAAAACACGTAAATATATAGCTTTGGTTTATGGTGTTTAGCAGTTTTGCAGTTATATCGTGGCGGTCAGTTTTATTGGTGGTGGAAACCGGAGTAAGCGGAAAAAACCAACGACCTGTGGCAAGTCACTGACAAACTTTATCACATAATGTTGTGTCGAGTACACCTCGCTATGAACGGGGTGCGAACTCACAACTTTAGTGGTGAAAGGCACCGATTGCACAGGTAGCTGTAAATCCAACTACCATACGATCACGGCCATTACGTCATCCGTACACATATAATTTAGTGGGCACGACGCATTTCTGGAATTTCCTTCTACCATGAGGAGGGTTATTAAAGAGAGAGGTTGGGCTCAACAGCCATTTAAATATTAGATAGTATAAAAGGCCATCGTAAGACATAATAGTGATAGCGAAACAATAGTCCAATTTGAACCAAAATCTAAGAAGTTTTAATAATAATTACATTGTTTAGGAGGAGCATACTCTCGGGAACTAATAGTCCACCAGCAGTGGTATCGTAGGAGGAGCATACCCTCGGGGATTAATAGTCCACCAGCAGTGGTATCGTAGGAGGAGTATACCCTCGGGGACTAATAGTCCACCAGCAGTGGTATCATAGGAGAAGTACAACCTCGGGGACTAATAGTCCATCAGCAGTGGTATCGTAGGAGCAGTACACCCTCGGGGAATAATAGTCCACCAGCAGTGGTATCGTAGGAGGAGCATACCCTCGGGGACTAATAGTCCACCAGTAGTGGTATCGTAGGAGCAGTACACCCTCGGGGACTAATAGTCCACCAGCAGTGGTATCGTAGGAGGAGCATACCCTCGGGAACTAATAGTCCACCAGCAGTGGTATCGTAGGAGCAGTATACCCTCGGGAACTAATAGTCCACCAGCAGTGGTATCGTAGGAGCAGTACACCCTCGGGGACTAATAGTCCACCAGCAGTGGTATCGTAGGAGGAGCATACCCTCGGGGACTAATAGTCCATCAGCAGTGGTATCGTAGGAGGAGCATACCTCGGGGACTAATAGTCCACCAGCAGTGGTATCGTAGGAGGAGTATACCCTCGGGGACTAATAGTCCATCAGCAGTGGTATCGTAGGAGGAGTATACTCTCGGTGACTAATAGTCCACCAGAAGTGGTATCGTAGGAGGAGCATACCCTCGGAAACTAATAGTTCACCAGCAGTTGTATCGTAGGAGGAGTATACTCTCGGGGACTAATAGTCCACCAGCAGTGGTATCGTAGGAGGAGCATACCCTCGGGGACTAATAGTCCACCAGCAGTGATATCGTAGGAGCATACCCTCGGGGACTAATAGTCCATCAGCAGTGGTATCGTAGGAGGAGCATACCCTCGGGGACTAATAGTTCACCAGCAGTGGTATCGTAGGAGGAGTATACCCTCGGGGACTAATAGTCCACCAGCAGTGGTATCGTAGGAGGAGTATACCCTCGGGGACTAATAGTCCACCAGCAGTGGTATCGTAGGAGGGGTATACTCTCGGGGACTAATAGTTCACCAGCAGAGGTATCGTAGGAGGAGTACACCCTCGGGGACTAATAGTCCACCAGCAATGACATCGTAGGAGGAGTATACTCTCGGGGACTAATAGTCCACCAGCAGTGGTATCGTAGGAGGAGTACACCCTCGGGGACTAATAGTCCACCAGCAGTGGTATCGTAGGAGGAGCATACTCCCGGGGACTAATAGTCCCCCACGGTGGTATCGACCCAATGATAATAAAAACGTACATGTGGATATCAAATAAACATTAGAGAATACCGAGAAACGTTAGAGAATACCGAGAAACTATGGCAACATACGGTACACAAGACGAAGAAAAACACAACACAATATGCGTTGGACACCACTAAAGGCAAACAAACATAAATAACGTAAATGAGCCCTCCTACAAACAACTGGAGGCAACAACGAATCGAACATCGTATGCGGAAATCGTAACAGACATCACAACACGAAACTGAGAACATAAAGACACATAATAGAACAACACAAACAACTAATAAAAGATGAGCAACACGGACCCCACCAAAAAACCGGGGGTGAAATCAGGTGTTCGCGAAGGTAAGCAGTTCCTGTTTCTTATAATGAGATACACCAGGGCGCACGACACGTTTCTGGGATAACATTCAGTGGGTGCTCAAAGTCAAAAGGGTGGAAAACCAAACACACCTGGAATTTACAACAGTTATTGTAAGAAGGACATACCGGTAATAACCAATAGATCTCTTGCTCTCTTCATTCATTATTTATTATGTTGATAACGTCCTACAACTCAGGGGCGGATACAGCGGGGGGCGCGCCACCGCACCCGGCGCGCGCCCCCCCCCCCTAAAATTGGAAAAAATAACATTTTTTGGCGTAAAATGGTGATTTTTCACACGAAATACCCCACAAATTTTCTCGCCTCCCTCCGCTCGGCGCAATTTTTTTAAATGCGCACCCCCCCCTAGCATGAAATCCTGGATCCGCCCCTGCAACTGACAGGTAAATACCCCTCGGATGAACAATCTGTCATTAAAACTTATCTAATTAATTTTACACAGATTTGATCTAAGAATTAAATGTAGCATTTTGTAGTGCCTATCACTAATACAGTTGTGAGTTCGAACCCCGTTCATGGCGAGGTGTTCTCGATACAACATTATGTGATAAAGTTTGTCAGTGAATTCCTACAGGTCGATGACTGCCACGATATAACTGAAATTTTATTGAAAGTGCCGTTAAACACCATAACCCTAACCCTATTACACTTCTAATGAGTTAGTGTAACAAGAAGAATTCATTATCGTCTGTTTCTTGTCATTTTGTATAGTAAATGTAAGTATTTATAATAAGTTATGTCTGTTAGAAATGGTTGTTAATGATCTGTTGTATGTTGCATTTGCTAACTGTATGTGCTTTATATGTGTGTTTATGTGATTATGTTAATATTTGTATGTATCTTGTGCTACTATGTATATTCGGTAAAAAGCTCATGAGAGCTTGTGTTTATTGTTATGCAAAAACCGAATTCAAATAAAGTTTTCTTCTTATCTTATCTAAGGTAAAATCAATCGTAACTACTCGGCCATTCTCGCTACCCTGCAAATAACCTCGTACGTACATAGTAGAAATTCTTCTTAAATTGTTTGCCGGAAGCTAAGTTAAGTTAAGCCGCACAAAAATATAGTCCACGAAAATCCAATATGGAAGACATACTAAGTAAAATCTAATCATGCAAAGCTAATTAAAACTGTAATTGAAATATAGAACATTGCTTAAAATATAACTTTATCAAACTTTCATGTAACGGACATGTGAGAAGTAGTGCGATTTATACGCCTAAGCATACGAGGTTATTTGCAGGGTAGCGAGAATGACCGAGTAGTTACGATTGAAGGTAAAATGCCATCTCCTCTTATTGATCAACAGTCTGCTAAAAGTTGTTGATAGCCGTTACAAGGCAAAATCCCCCCCCCCCCCCCATTTCCTTATTGTGATAAAAACATCTGTCTAAAGCCTTCACCCCAGTAACGTTTACATACATGGTTTAATGTTTGTAAACTAGCTCTTGTTCTACAAATATGGTTGAAATACTATCTCACATGGCGTTAAACAATTAATTAAAGAATAAATCAATATATTTAATATTTGTTAGTAGCAAAAAATTTGAAGATATTTCATTGTCCAAAAAATAAATAATCAGATTTTTGCTTCGTGTGAATTGTTGCTTTGTTTGTTTGGTTGTGTTTTTTTGCTTGGGGTAAAACATACACCCCGCTATTAGAATACAAATTTCCGCGAAAAACTGGAATTATTCACTATACAGAAATCTATAATGTATGTAAATAAATAACAGATTAAGTCAACACCGCCAGTCAATAAGATTAAACACCATAACGTTACATGCATTGATCTTCCTGATTATTACACGGGTAGTGTTGCATCTAGATCTGTCAATGTATTACACGGGTGTGTCAATGTCTATTGATTGTGTATAATAGTTATCGCCAGATTGACTTCAGCGACAAGGAGGCTGGGAAACATTAACTTTATTGTTTACAAATCTATATCTTCCTGAGTATTACACGGGTAATTCTGTATCTAGATCTGTCAATGTATTACACGGGTATTTTTGTATCTAGATTTGTCAATGTCTATTGATTGTGTATAATAGTTATCGCCAGATTGACTTCAGTGACAAGGAGGCTGGGAAACATTAACTTTATTGTTTACAAATCTTTTAATTCAACTTCTGCAGCATATTAGATAAACGTGGAAAAGGAAGGTATTGATTGGTTCGTCATTTGTACCTGGTGTAAAAGCATGTTTTAGAAGCTTGAGTGAATAATGTACAAATATAGATGACAAAACGTTTAAAAGACGCTGCATACACACATGCTCGTGCAGTTTGATGCTTCATTTTCATAGTGATGCAGTAATTAGAAATGTATATATGGTGCACCACGAGGAAGTACTTTACATACCATCGTGTTAGCTTAAAGTGACTTCACAGGTAGATCAACGAAGACTGATAACTATTTTACATGTTAGCTTGTGTGTTAATATTTTACATGCTATGGTGATATCGTTTGACACATGCTTGGGTGACAGTGTTTTCAATGCTTGAGTGATTACATTATACATGCTTGAGTGATGATGTAACTTGATTCATGAGGAGAGAGATGCAGAGGAGCAGTGAGGATAGAGGTAAGAAACAAATAATAAATTGAGGCATGTTTGAAAATTTACAACTAATTTAAAAAAAATATTTGAACTATTTTAGTAGGGTTTTGTGTTGCTCAATTTTTAGTTTTCTGTGTAGTATTTTGTAGATCATTGTTGGTTCTTTTGCTTTTCTTTGTTTTGACCATTTGTTGTTTGTTCTTCAATTTTCTACATCTGATTACCCCATTTGGTATTTTCAAACTTTTCTAACCCTAACCCTTACCCTTCCGGAGCACCTGAGTTCACCTCCGGTTTTTAGTGGGGTTCGTGTTACTCGACCTTTAGTTTTATATGTATGTTTTGTAGATTGTTGTTTGTCCTTTTGTAACTTTTTCTTTTGGCCATTGTGTTGTCTGTCTTTCTTCGAATTACGGCGTCAGATTACTTCTTTGGTATGTTCAAACTTTTCTTAGGTAACGTTAGGTCAATGTGTATTATAATACAATTTGTATTAAGAGTCGAATCAGATCGCATACAACATGTTAGTTACACTGTTCTTTAGACGTTATTTTTGTTTGGTTTGTTAAGAAATTATTTTCTACTTTTTTTTTTCACGAATAAACGTTAGAGAAAACCGAAGAGACAATCCAAAATGGACGTCTCCTGAATAAAATGCATGAACCTCTTATTTTTAGTTTGCTTTTGTGCAGTTGATATCTGCTTTTGTATCTTGTGTGTATGTTGCACTGCAAAAATTGATGTATATTTTTATTTAATATGTTTGTATGTATGATTGTATGTGTTGTTTTGTTATATAGTCGATTTTAAAAGCTCATTAGAGCTTGGGTTATATGCATACTATGTATTGACTCTAAATAAAACTTTGAATTGAAAAAAAAAAAAAAAATCAAGATACACTGGAAACAGTAGACACATACGATACTCGACGAAGTCGAACAAAACAAAAAATATATGACTTGGTTTCTGTGTGATAGAATAATGTATTTACCTATAATTTACATTGCCCTATATTTGTTTAATTATTTAAAACCCAGACTGGTAGATAATTTAATTACATAATATACGTATATATATAATTTAAATATGTGCGGATGTCGACCTGTGTAATACTGTTGTGGCAAATTAATTATTGGTGAGTTTAGTTATGGTGTGGTACCAGACATGTTATACAAAAATCATTAAACATGTATGGTTATATTATTATATACAATATAACATGGAAAGAGGGTATCATGAAAAGAAAGTTCTCTAGTACTGGTCGTCAACAATTTCACCAATGTCAAAAACACTTTTGCATGTTATTGAGTCTATTCACTGGGCGCCCGGGTGGCTCAATGAGTTAGGTCGTTGGATCTAACAACTCATACAAGCCTATCACCAATACGGCGTGGGTTCGCACCCGGCTTTGTAAATTATTAAAAGGGTGCACTCAACTCGTAGCCGCAAGTGATAAAGTTTACCAGTTGCATGCCCATGATCGGTGCTTCTCTCCGGTACTCCGGCTTCCTCCACCACTAAAACTGGTCGCCATGATATAGCTGAAATATTGTTGAAAGTGGCGTTAAACACCAAGATCAAATCAATCTATTCAAGCTAAAGTTTCTGAGTTCGACTCCCGTCTGCAATGAAATAGTGATGAACATGTGTGATTTATTGAAGGTTTGATGATTTCCTCCGTGTACAACTGTTTCTTCCTATAACAAAATTCAAACGTGGATCCCTGTTTTGGCGTAAAAAAGGGAGTGGTGAAATATATGTAAAGGATCTGTGGACCGTTTTAGTCCCCAGTGGGTACGTGGTAGAGGTCTGATATAGGACCAGAAGGAAGAAGCTCATCTGAAGCACTGAAATTTTGAAGAATTGTAGCTATTACTAGTATTCTGATAAATTAGATGTTATATAGGTCTTGCTCACAAATACTTTTAACATATTTGACTTTCCAATCTTTTCATTTTGAGAGGACCCGATGAAATTTATTCCAGAAACGTGTCGTTTATACTAAATTAGATATCTACGTTTTTATTTGTATGATGTAAATTTGAGAGGAGCGTAAAACGTGCCGTTCATGCTAAGTTAGAAATGTATAGATGACGAGAAACATTTTCTTTTACATTGCACGATAAATTCTGAATTGAGGTCTTCTTTTTTTTTAAACATTTTGAACAACGAAAATCAAATTTTTAATAACTTATCAGAATCAAAAAAACTTTCATATATTTTAAACCCATCTCAAGTAAATAAACTGGGTTCCTTTTAAAAAAAAGTCATTAGAACTGAGGACAGGGGACTCCTAACATATTTACTTGAAAATGACGATTTTATGTGCTCTTTGTTACATGTTTATTGTATAATTGTCACAAACTGTAACCATTCCATGATAAAGGACCACTTTTAAGTAACAGATACAAATAAATTAAACTACAAAGAAATTAGATTTCTTTGGTGTTTTCTGGTTGCTACAAGTATAATCTTTCTGATTTTAATTAAAACAAGATAAGTTTTTAATATTTGTTACCATGGTAAGCAAATAAAATATATCAGCGTGATGGACGTTACAGGACAGATTTTGTTTTGTTTTTTTTCAATAAAAATTAAACATAGTTCAACATATTACCTTTATTATTACTTAAATTAAAATCTGAAGATATTGTGAGCCATTTGGAACATTGAATTGCTTCAGATGTTTATAGAAGAAATATTTAAACATTGTAAGAACTGACTGGGGTGTCAAGTTCATTTTGGATATTCAATTTTTTTTTAATTATAGTACATTTGTTGTTAATTTTTTCATATTAAATGGCTCCCAAAACATGAAACACTTATTTTCAATTCAGAATGATGCATGTTGTAAAAATAATCTATATATTGTATATGTGATGTACCATATATATGCTCAATTTTTTTTTTGTGATGGACGTTACTGTGACGGACGTTACTTCTTTAATCAATTTTGGCAAAATCTCTATCGAAAACCTTTGAATTGAACGGAAATATAAAGGAGACTCGGGAAGGCCTTTTTATTGTATCCATCACAAATATTTCTGTCCTTTTGTCACGTCAAGAAAGTCTTAATTCCGTCCTAATTTTTCTCCGACACGTTTAAATGTGTCTAAAAATAATCCAAAAACTGGTCCAAATCGGAAGTCCATTTACGGAAGGCGTTTTGTTTGTTTATGATAACGCTACTGTATCAAACATTTATCTGTCATGTCACTGATTAAATAGTAAAACATCGATTTCATTTTCCGACACCATTGCGCTCGTTACACTGTGATGTGCCGTTATCTTCTGATCTCACGTGGACGGAATCACTTTCACATCCAGCATTGTCCATACTTGCAGAGATTGTGTGCTCGAGTAATGATGATGTCATCAGTATGAGTGCACAAATTTACTCTCACTTTCAACAGAAGCATTAGAACCAATCAGATCGCGAATATCACACGAAGAAAGTATGTTGTGATGGCCGTGATTGGCGGACGAAATAATTACGGCTGTCAATATTATCGACTTATAAGAACTAGTGATTACTTACCCAAATTTGAAATATAAATTTACGTAAATAAAGTACTTTTGGAGGGAAAACTTGTTTATATGTGGAGAATTGGAAGTAATTGTACATTTTACACAGATATTGTAAACCCATACATTCTGGACGGAACCAAGTAACGACCATCACAGCGTTGATATTTTTTAAATCTCCACCACAAAATTGAGCTCAAGGTTTCAGAAACCAAATACATATCTTTATTTATATCCATTTCAAAGACTCATGTGCAGGATATTACTGAAATCCTCAGACAAGATAAAAATTATGACAATTCAAAATTGAAGCTGTAGCTGTGTTACCACAAATGGCCGCTCGTTTCGACTAACTTGGAAAATAAAATTTAATTTATTTTCATAATAATTAACATATGACAGTACATTTGTCTCTCTTATCAAATCTGTATATTATCTACAGATTTCTATTACAAAAACTTTATAATATTGTTTTGAAGCCTTTGGAAACGAAATTTACAAAAACCCATATGCCATTTTCCAAAATGGCCCGTTATCATGGAATATTTATTTAGCAATACAATTTTGAATTTGAATTTATATTTTTATTTGCATGATGTAAATTTGATAGGAGCGTAAAACGTGTCGTTCATACAAAATTAGATATGTATATTTCTCCCATTATTACGGCGTTTTAACCTCGTTGAACCAGTGGTGGAAAAATCTGTAATCCTCTAGAGGATTAAAATGTCTCATGCCTTTCCCCGCATTAAGTTCAAACGCATTAATTTCAAATTTTGAAATAAAGTTCGTGTTAAGGGTGTAGACCTGGGGTATGGGAGACAACTCTATTTTCAGTGTTTTCTCAAATATATGGTCATCTGCGCGTTTGAAAATACCACATCAATTCCAAGCTTCTTGGCAACACAGATTGCTTACATTAGATATGGGCAGTTTAAAAAAAATGACTCCTTTTCCTTTTACCTTTCTTTAGCTGTGCTCCTTGTGCTTTTATATCTTATTGCTGCTAATAAAAGTGTGTTATTATTATATGCTTGTGCCCATAAAAATATCATTGAAATATCTCTTTCCAGAAAAAAATACTGTCGAAATATTTGGTAAAAATGCCAGGACTGTAACACATTTTGCATAAATTCCCTCAAAATAACCTATACTCCTATAATGTGATTGGTGACAGTTTGAGAAAGATTCATATTTCAGAAAACAGAGAAAAAATAACTGTTCAAAGATTGATATATCAAGGTGTAAATTAATTTTATGGTAGTAAAAAAAATGGAAAGCTATGTTTGGGGGAATTTTTTTTTTTTATAATATCTGATCCTTTCTCCCAACTCCAAAAATCTGTACCTAAGACAAATAAAGAATAACCAGAATCAAATGAATTCAACTGGAGCACAGAATTTGAAGGAATTTAACAATACAGCTGGGTGGCTGTCTGTTTTTTTGTAATGAATTAATCAAGTAGAGTCAGCCTCAAACCATTCCTCCCCCTCCCCAACCGACCTGAAATTAAAAAAGACAGTTGCAGTAATTTGGTAATTTGGACATCCACTATGACAATTATAAGAATTCAAAAGCTTTTTGTTATCGGTAACTATTTTTTTTTATCTCATAAATAAAAATACAGCAAAGGATGAGTGTGTGATAACTTTCCTCGACAATTTCATTTTTTCTGGGTGCCATTCATGAAAAACATAATTCTAAATATCTTTAAAAACCCGACGGTAAAAGTTTGTATAATTTGGTGCAATGATGTCTATATGTATATTCTTTACTGTGACATTTTTTTGTGGAAATTAATAGACAGGATTTTTTTAATCAGATTTTTAATACCAGGGTGGTTTCTCAGAGCATCCCCCCTTTTCTCCAATTTCAACTGCTTTGCACATGATTGTCTCCAAACAGGATATTCATATATGCTAGATATTTCATAATTACTCAACAATAACACTCTCAAGTGTATTAAAGCCAAAATATTCCCTTTCAACCAGAATTAAATGTGTATATCTATTAGAAGCTTCCGAAAGTAATATTACCATTTGGCGTTAAGAATACTCCCAACATTGCTATTTTCAGGATGTGCTATGGAGAAAACGGCACGGTGAAATTTCTTGAAACTTAATTTTACATCGAAAGAAGATTTCATAAAATTATCTCGAACATTGATATTTATATTATAAAGCCCTTCCTCTGGAGCAACATGCATTATAAAGTATTACTATTCTCAGATATCTAGACTCTTCATATATACTACTAGTGAAGAAGAGTTTGAAGATACCAAAGGAGTAATCAGAATCCGTAAGTCGAACAAGAACAGACAACACAATGACTAAAGGAAAAGGGACACAAAGACAAACAACGATCTACAAAACATACATATAAAACTAAAGATCGGGTAACACGAACTCCAATAAAACCGGGGGTGAACTCATGTACTATGGAATGGTAAGTAGTTCCTGCTTCACTAGTGGCACCCGTCGTGTTAATGTAGTTACAAACCCGCTGATAAGTCATGAATGAGGAAAGGACCGGGAAGTGTTTACGACAAGTGGAACATATCCGTGGTCATTTGTGACACAGATATTCCATAGCGGTTAACCAAGTCTTGGTGGCGAAGATCGAGTAACACGAAGCTTTTATAAAAACATTAATAGTATGATATTTGTAGCAATGTAAGAATATAATATAACGACTTTCATAATTCATAAAATGATAATAATTAGATGTAATTCATACTGAAAAAGATGTGGTCTAAAGATGACTTGTGTAAATTCATACAGACGGGCATGTGATACTAGTATAATGATGTTTTATATTGTATTACAAGACTCAGTGGAAACCAATATCGTGATCTCCGGTTCTAAAGGCTATGAACAGTTTGAAAATACCAAAGGGAGTAATCAGAAGCCGTAAATACAAGGACACACAATACAATACAATGGTCAAAACAAAAAAGACTAAAGGACAAACAATGATCTACTAAATTAAAGATCGAGCAACACGAACCCCTCTAAAACCGTGGGTGAATTCAGGTGCTCCTGCTCCACTAGTGGCATTACATCATGCACACGTGACTACAAGAATTATTGAGGGAGTCGAATGTAACTACCTACTTTTTGATTTTCTTCTCATATAAATTGTACCTCATGATTTCAGAATTCAATAATAGGAATCAATATATGTACCTTGGTGTTTTGAAGTCAGAGGAACCCTTTACTGTAATTCTAGTTAAACGAGTATTTGAGTTAACAGATAAAAGCTACCAGTTGATATGAATGTAGCACATTATCAAAGGAATGGTTTATCTGCATTCGAGATACCCATATCTTGTTGGGAAAGGAATATAATATATTATTGAGTTCTTTTAAAAACAATGACAATTAATGTTTTGAAAACTAACCATCACATTTGTGTGTCTGTACCAAGCCAGAACCTGGATATTAGCAACCACATTTGTGTGTCTGTACCAAGCCAGAATCTGGATTTTAGCCATCACATTTGTGTGTCTGTACCAAGCCAGAACCTGGATTTTAGCCATCACATTTGTGTGTCTGTACCAAGCCAGAACCTGGATTTTAGCCATCACATTTGTGTGTCTGTACCAAGCCAGAACCTGGATTTTAGCCACCACATTTGTGTGTCTGTACCAAGCCAGAACCCGGATATTAGCCATCACATTTGTGTGTTTGTACCAAACCAGAATCTGTATTTTAGCCACCACATTTGTGTGTCTGTACCAAGCCAGAACCTGGATTTTAGCCATCACATTTGTGTGTCTGTGCCAAGCCAGAACCTGGATTTTAGCCATCACATGTGTGTGCCTGTGCCAAGCCAGAACCTGGATTTTAGCCATCACATTTGAGTGTCTGTACCAAGCCAGAACCTGGATTTTAGCCACCACATTTGTGTTTCTGTACCAAGCCAGAACCTGGATTTTAGCCATCACATTTGTGTGTCTGTACCAAGCCAGAACCTGGATTTTAGCCATCACATTTGTGTGTCTGTACCAAGCCAGAACCTGGATTTTAGCCATCACATTTGTGTGTCTGTACCAAGCCAGAACCTGGATTTTAGCCACCACATTTGTGTGTCTGTACCAAGCCAGAACCCGGATATTAGCCATCACATTTGTGTGTCTGTACCAAACCAGAATCTGGATTTTAGCCACCACATTTGTGTGTCTGTACCAAGCCAGAACCTGGATTTTAGCCATCACATTTGTGTGTCTGTGCCAAACCAGAACCTGGATTTTAGCCATCACATTTGTGTGCCTGTGCCAAGCCAGAACCTGGATTTTAGCCATCACATTTGAGTGTCTGTACCAAGCCAGAACCTGGATTTTAGCCACCACATTTGTGTTTCTGTACCAAGCCAGAACCTGGATTTTAGCCACCACATTTGTGTGTCTGTACCAAGCCAGAACCTGGATTTTAGCCATCGCATGTGTGTGTCTGTACCAAGCCAGAACCTGGATTTTAGCCATCACATTTGTGTGTCTGTGCCAAGCCAGAACCTGGATTTTAGCCATCACATTTGTGTGTCTGTACCAAGCCAGAATCTGGATTTTAGCCATCACATTTGTGTGTCTGTACCAAGCCAGAACCTGGATTTTAGCCATCACATTTGTGTGTCTGTACCAAGCCAGAACCTGGATTTTAGCCATCACATTTGTGTGTCTGTGCCAAGCCAGAACCTGGATTTTAGCCATCACATTTGTGTGTCTGTGCCAAGCCAGAACCTGGATTTTAGCCATCACATTTGTGTGTCTGTGCCAAGCCAGAACCTGGATTTTAGCCATCACATTTGTGTGTCTGTACCAAGCCAGAACCTGGATTTTAGCCATCACATTTGTGTGTCTGTGCCAAGCTAGAACCTGGATTTTAGCCATCACATTTGTGTGTCTGTACCAAGCCAGAACCTGGATTTTAGCCATCACATTTGTGTGTCTGTACCAAGCCAGAACCTGGATTTTAGCCATCACATTTGTGTGTCTGTACCAAGCCAGAACCTGGATTTTAGCCACCACATTTGTGTGTCTGTACCAAGCCAGAATCTGGATTTTAGCCATCACATTTGTGTGTCTGTACCAAGCCAGAACCTGGATTTTAGCCATCACATTTGTGTGTCTGTACCAAACCAGAACCTGGATTTTAGCCATCACATTTGTGTGTCTGTACCAAGCCAGTTCCTGGATTTTAGCCACCACATTTGTGTGTCTGTACCAAGCCAGAACCTGGATTTTCATCGTCATATGTCGTGGTCTTTTTATGTTCAATGAGTTGAGGTGATCAAAGTTTAACTTTTCATTTCATAATATTACAAATTACATTATTTTGTATAAACTCATGAACACAGAGATCCACAGGATAAAGTTACAAATCAACATCACTAAATGTCAATGATCTAAAATAAATAAACGTCAGAGTAAACCGAAGGGGCAATCAAGAATGGACAATCCAGAGAGACTGGCAACCTTGGGTACACATGACACAGGGCAAAGGTTAGAGAAATCTGAAAGGGGCAATCAAGAATGGACAATTCAGAGAAACTGGCAACCTTGGGTACACATGACACAGGGCAAAGGTTAGAGAAAACCGAAGGGGCAATCAAGAATGGACAATTCAGAGAAACTGGCAACCTTGGGTACACAGGACACAGGGCAAAGGTTAGAGAAAACCGAAGGGGCAATCAAGAATGGACAATCCAGAGAAACTGGCAACCTTGGGTACACAGGACAAAGGTTAGAGAAATCCGAAAGGGCAATCAAGAATGGACAATCCAAAGAAACTGGCAACCTTGGGTACACATGACACAGGTCAAAGGTTGGAGAAAACCGAAGGGGCAATCAAGAATGGACAATTCAGAGAAACTGGCAACCTTGGGTACACAGGACAAAGGTTAGAGAAAACCGAAAGGGCAATCAAGAATGGACAATCCAAAGAAACTGGCAACATTGGGTACACGTGACAGAGGTCAAAGGTTAGAGAAAACCGAAGGGGCAATTAAGAATGGACAATTCAGAGAAACTGGCAACCTTGGGTACACAGGACAAAGGTTAGAGAAAACCGAAAGGGCAATCAAGATTGGACAATCCAAAGAAACTGGCAACATTGGGTACACGTGACAGAGGTCAAAGGTTAGAGAAAACCGAAGGGGCAATCAAGAATGGACAATCCAAAGAAACTAGCAACATTGGGTACACATGACACAAGACGAAGACAAACCAAACAAAAAACATAACACATGTTGTACACCACTATACAGAAACAAACACAAATAACGTAAATAAGACATGAGCCCTCCTACAAACAACTGGAGGTAAAGACGAATCAAACATCGTTTTTATGCGGAAATCGCAACGAACATCACAACACGTAACTAACAACTTAAAGACACATAGTAGGTTCCAATTCATATATGTGATTATGAATTTCAGAAACTGTGGTTAAATTGAAGTAATTATTTCTCAAGTTTTACAAGTTTTCTGTTTTGCGTGTTTGTTTTCGTTCTGTATGTTATGTCTGGTGTTGCCAGTATCACTGGATTGTCCATTCTTGATTGCTCTTTCGGTTTTCTCTAATGTTTACTCAGACTTCTTTATCTCTGTAGACAAATTACTTGCGTCACAAGACACTCTTCTAAATCCATTTCTTTTTAGTGTAAAAAGGTGATAAACCCGAAGAACATCGTTTGAAGACTCCAGACTAAATTACATTTCATTTTTATATTGATGAGATAGATTCAATGTTGAAAATCAGGTCAATAAATTCTACTTTTGAAGAACACAATTAATTGCATTTTACAATAACTAAGGCAATCAAAATAAATAAATGTCAACGAATAAAATGAAAAACAAAAAATAACAGTTAGAAGAGTTCAAAAGTTCAAATCAAATAATCATAGAACCAGATGTAAAATTGATACCACTAACACATAAACATGGCCGCTCATTACTGATTCATGTTGTTGGTTGATTGATTGGCTGGTTGGTGTTTAACGCCAACGTTAGAAATATTTCAGCTATATAGTGGCGTGATTCATGCTGTCATAAAATGAAAAAAACAAAACAATATTATACCACAGAACAGTTCTAAAATTAAAATAGAGTAATAGTAGAAACAGTGATTATTATAACCCCTCACGCACATATGCATGGCCATATAACCTCTCACGCACATATACATGGCCATATAACCTTTCACGTACATATACATGGCCATATAACCTCTCATGTACATATACATGGCCATATAACCTCTCACGTACATATACATGGCCATATAACCTCTCACGTACATATACATGGCCATATAACCCCTCACGTACATATACATGGCCATATAACCTCTCATATACATATACATGGCCATATAACCTCTCACGTACATATACATGGCCATATAACCTCTCACGCACATATACATGGCCATATAACCTCTCACGTACATATACATGGCCATATAACCTCTCACGCACATATACATGGCCATATAACCTCTCACGTACATATACATGGTCATATAACCTCTCACGTACATATACATGGCCATATAACCTCTCACGTACATATACATGGCCATATAACCCCTCACGCACATATACATGGCCATATAACCTCTCACGTACATATACATGGCCATATAACCCCTCATGCACATATACATGGCCATATAACCCCTCACGCACATATAGATGGCCATATAACCCCTCACGCACATATACATGGCCATATAACCCCTCACGCACATATACATGGCCATATAACCCCTCACGCACATATACATGGCCATATAACCTCTCACTTACATACACATGGCCAAATAACCCCTCACGCACATATACATGGCCCTATAACCCCTCACGTACATATACATGGTCATATAACCTCTCACCTACATATACATGGTCATATAACCCCTCACGCACAAATACATGGCCATATAACCCCTCACACACACATACATGGTCATATAACCCGTCACGAACATATACATGGCCATATAACCCCTCGCGCACATATACATGGCCATATAACCCCTCACGCACAGATACATGGCCATATAACCCCTCACGCACATATACATGGCCATATAACCTCTCACGTACATATACATGGCCATATAACCCCTCACGCACATATAGATGGCCATATAACCCCTCACGCACATATACATGGCCATATAACCCCTCACGCACATATACATGGCCATATAACCCCTCACGCACATATACATGGCCATATAACCCCTCACGCACATATACATGGGCATATAACCTCTCACGTACATACACATGGCCATATAACCCCTCACGCACATATACATGGCCATATAACCCCTCACGCACATATAGATGGCCATATAACCCCCACGCACATATACATGGCCATATAACCCCTCACTCACATATACATGGCCATATAACCCCTCACGCACATATACATGGCCATATAACCCCCCACACACATATATATGGCCATATAACCCCTCACGTACATATACATGGCCATATAACCCCTCACGCACATATACATGGCCATATAACCCCGCACGCACATATACATGGCCATATAACCCATCACGCACATATACATGGCCATATAACCCCTAACGCACATATACATGGCCATATAACCCCACACGCACATATACATGGCCATATAACCCCTCACGTACATATACATGGCCATATAACCCCTCACGCACATATGCATGGCCATATAACCCCTCACGCACATATACATGGCCATATAACCCCTCACGCACATATACATGGCCATATGACCCCTCACGCACATATACATGGCCATATGACCCCTCACGCACATATACATGGCCATATGACCCCTCACGCACATATACATGGCCATATAACTCCTCACGTACATATACATGGCCATATAACCCCTCACGCACATATTCATGGCCATATAACCCCTCACGCACATATACAGGCCATATAACCCCTCACGCACATATACATGATCATATAACCCCTCATGCACATATACATGGCCATATAACCCCTCACGCACATATACATGGCCATATAACCCCTCACGCACATATACCTGGTCATTCACTCTCCTGAGAAGGTACAGGTACTTCAATAAAAAGTGGTGGGGTTAAGCTAGTTTTATAAACCCAAATCTCAACGCTTAGTGAAATAATACGAGCTACATCGAATGCACTATCGTTGATTCAGTTTTAATTTATATCTTCTTTTCTTCAGTTAAAAACTCGGGAACCAACTAAAATGTGTCCTTTGGTTTTCGTGCTCACAAATACTTTTTAAGTTACTTGGCTTTCCAATCTTTTGAACATTAGCGTACCTTATAAAGGTTATTCTAGAAACTCGTCATGCGCACTAAATTCGATATCTACGTTATCATTACTATCACTGGGTCGATACCTCTGATGGTGGACTATTAGTCCCCGAGGGTATCACCCACACAGTCGTCATTGCTTCAGCACTGACATGGATTGTTAGATATATTTTTCTATTGAAATTTACATTTCCTAAATAATGTAATTACAGTGGAACTTGTTAAATCCGACACCTGAGTTTTCCGACATCCTGTGACATCCGACAAAAATGTATGGTCCCAAAGTATTTCTGTTAACAAAAATAAAACCTGAGTATTCCGACATCCTTTACAATCCGACATATTTCCCGGGTCCCTTGGTGTGTCGAATTAGACATGTTCCACTGTATTAATAAACTAAGATTCCTCTCATGAATAGGTGACATTATCAGATTTTGGCTATCCTGTTTTTATGCAGTGATCAATTTAGAAATAGTTAACTTTTACAAACCATGATCTAACATGAAGATCTTGATGTTATTCCATGATTTTGCACAAACCATGGTCTAACATGAAGATCTTGATGTCATTCCATGATTTTGCACAAACCATGGTCTAACATGAAGATCTTGATGTTATTGTATGATTTTGCACAAACCATGGTCTAACATGAAGATCTTGATGTTATTCCATGATTTTGCACAAACCATGGTCTAACATGAAGGTCTTGATGTTATTCCATGATTTTGCGGACCTCGACGAAAGCACCCAATATTGATTTCTGCTACAAACCATATATTCCACGGATCTTACTCATGAACTTATTTAAACCAATTCATCCTTCGGATTCGTTGGTTTAAATAAGTTAATTCGTAAGATCCATGGTATATATAATACTTAATTACTGTCTATATACCTATCTCTGCAGCCCCCATTTACCTACAATAGTTATTTTGCGCAACCGTGATCTTGTCAAGACTATATAGCTGAAATATAAGTAAATCTGGTGTTAAACAACAATCAATCAGAAATATGCCAACAATATACTACATTTATATGTTTGTTCTTTTGTACTTTTTCGTTTGGCCATTGTATTGTTTGTCCTTCGATTTACGGATTCTGATTACCCCTTTGGTATCTTCAAACTTTTTAAATAACATTATGTCACAAGCCAAACGATTGGAAGAATTATTAGTGGAGCAGGAATGTCTTACCATTCCAGGGCACCCAAGTCCCCCCCCTCCCCGGATTTTTTAGAAGGTTTCGTGTCGCTCGATCTTTAGTTTTCTGTGTAGTGTTTTGTAGATCATTTATTTTCCTTTTGTCTTTTGTCTTTTATCCATTGTATTGTCTGTCTTCTGATTACCCCTCTGCTATCCTCAAACTTTTCTTAATATTGTATTATGTATTTTCGTCTTATTCTTATTCCAAAAATTTACTGTTGTATTGATGAGAAATAAAATCTAGAAAAATATACTGTTGTATTAATGAGAAATAAAATCTAGAAAAATATACTGTTGTATTAATGAGAAATAAAATCTAGAAAAATATACTGTTGTATTAATGAGAAATAAAATCTAGAAAAATATACTGTTGCATTAATGAGAAATAAAATCTAGAAAAATATACAGTTGTATTAATGAGAAATAAAATCTAGAAAAATATACTGTTGTATTAATGAGAAATACAATCTAGAAAAATCTATGATATTTGATATACAAACTTTTAGTTATATTATAACATATATAATTTGGGTGTCATTGATCATAATTCATGTCTTGTTTATAACAATTATTTGAAATCTAAAAGTTCATTTGTTAAACATTTATTAATTAAAATACAAAATGTATATGCCATTCCTTCAAATATGTTTGCTTTATAATAGATTTAGTATATATAGAAAATCAATTTAAAAAATACAGAAATATTAAATTTCTAGACAAATTTAGCAACATCTTATAAATTAGACCATAAAAACAAAGTAAGAAGGATCATATGACAAAAGATAATCTAAACATATACGAACTGATGTTGTAAACAACATACGAACTGATGTTGTAAACAACATACGAACTGATGTTGTAAACAATATGATCGGGCAAATTTTCTTACAAATGAAATGAAATACAACAAATACCACATTGTCAGAATAGTACCCTAGAAAGAGGAAAAACTGATACCCGAACACACAAAGGACCTCTCACTTCCATGGCTTTGTACATGCACTTCAATAGAAAGTGACAGGCCTATCAATCGTGTAATAGTGAACAGATGGAGTCATGTAAATGTTTTCCCACTTCTATGTATGAAGCCTATCCTCACTGTTTTCCCACGTCTATTTATGATGCCTATCCTCACTGTTTTCCCACTTCTATATAAGATGTCTATCCTCACTGTTTTCCCACGTCTATTTATGATGCCTATCCTCACTGTTTTCCCACTTCTATGTAGTATGGCTATCCTCACTGTTTTCCCACTTCTATGTAGAATGCCTATCCTCACTGTTTTCCCACTTCTATGTAGGATGCCTATCCTCACTGTTTTCCCACTTCTATGTAGGATGCCTATCCTCACTGTTTTCCCACTTCTATGTAGGATGCCTATCCTCACGGTTTTCCCACTTCTATGTAGGATGCATATCCTCACTGTTTTCCCACTTCTATGTAGGATGCCTATCCTCACTGTTTTCCCACTTCTATGTAGGATGCATTTCCTCAGTTTACCCACTTCTATGTAGGATGCCTATCCTCACTGTTTTCCCACTTCTATGTAGGATGCCTATCCTCACTGTTTTCCCACTTCTATGTAGGATGCCTATCCTCACTGTTTTCCCACTTCTATGTAGGATGACTATCCTCACTGTTTTTCCACTTGTATGTAGGATGCCTATCCTCACTGTTTCCCCACTTCTATGTAGGATGCCTATCCTCACTGTTTTCCCACTTCTATGTAGGATGCCTATCCTCACTGTTTTCCCACTTTTATGTAGGATGCCTATCCTCACGGATTTCCCACTTCTATGTAGGATGTCTATCCTCACTGTTTTCCCACTTCTATGTAGGATGCATTTCCTCAGTTTTCCCACTTCTATGTAGGATGCCTATCCTCACTGTTTCCCCACTGCTATGTAGGATGCCTATCCTCACTGTTTTCCCACTTCTATGTAGGATGCCTATCCTCACTGTTTTCCCACTTTTATGTAGGATGCCTATCCTCACGGTTTTCCCACTTCTATGTAGGATGTCTATCCTCACTGTTTTCCCACTTCTATGTAGGATGCATTTCCTCAGTTTTCCCACTTCTATGTAGGATGCCTATCCTCACTGTTTTTCCACTTATATGTAGGATGCCTATCCTCACTGTTTTTCCACTTCTATGTAGGATGCCTATCCTCACTGTTTTTCCACTTATATGTAGGATGCCTATTCTCACTGTTTTTCCACTTATATGTAGGATGCCTATCCTCACTGTTTTCCCACTTCTATGTAGGATGCCTATCCTCACTGTTTTCCCACTTCTATGTAGGATGTCTATCCTCACTGTTTTCCCACTTCTATGTAGGATGCATTTCCTCAGTTTTCCCACTTCTATGTAGGATGCCTATCTCACTGTTTTCCCACTTCTATGTAGGATGCCTATCCTCACTGTTTTTCCACTTATATGTAGGATGCCTATCCTCACTGTTTTTCCACTTATATGTAGGATGACTATCCTCACTGTTTTCCCACTTCTATGTAGGATGCCTATCCTCACTGTTTTTCCACTTATATGTAGGATGCCTATCCTCACTGTTTTCCCACTTATATGTAGGATGCCTATCCTCACTGTTTTCCCACCTCTAAGTAGGATGCATTTCCTCAGTTTTCCCACTTCTATGTAGGATGCCTATCCTCACTGTTTTCCCACTTATATGTAGGATGCCTATCCTCACTGTTTTCCCACTTATATGTAGGATGCCTATCCTCACTGTTTTCCCACTTCTATGTAGGATGTCTATCCTCACTGTTTTTCCACTTATATGTTGGATGCTTATCCTCACTGTTTTCCCACTTCTATGTAGGATGCCTATCCTCACTGTTTTTCCACTTATATGTAGGATGCCTATCCTCACTGTTTTCCCACTTATATGTAGGATGCCTATCCTCACTGTTTTCCCACCTCTAAGTAGGATGCATTTCCTCAGTTTTCCCACTTCTATGTAGGATGCCTATCCTCACTGTTTTCCCACTTATATGTAGGATGCCTATCCTCACTGTTTTCCCACTTCTATGTAGGATGTCTATCCTCACATATAACTGAGTGAGCAGCACAAAACTTTAAATTATTTAGCTATCCAATATTTCGAATTTGAGCGTACGTGATGAAGGTTATTCTAGAAACGCGTCGTGCGAACTAAATTTAATGTTTACGTTTTTATTGTTATAAAGAACTCTGTTGTCATGAACTATATGCATAATATATTTAATCTTTATGACACATACGTTGTCATGTATACAAAATACCTGAGCTGACACCGGGTTTTTAGTCGGAATCATGCTGCTCGAGCTTTAGTTTTGTAGATCGTTGTTTGTCCTTTTGTCCTCTTTCGCTTGTCCATTGTGGTGTCTGTCCGTCTTTGATTTACCGATTCTAATTATTCGTATGGTATCTTCAAACTCTTCTTCTCTACAATACTGTGGCAGAATGTATGCAGTTTGTATACAAAACACTTATATTCACCCTCGATTTTAGTTTGATTCATTTTACGCAATCTTTTAGTTTTCTGTGTAGTGTTTTGTAGATCGTTGTTTGTCCTTGTGTCCTTTTTCTGTTGACCATTGTGGTGTCTCTCCTTCTTCGATTTACAGATTCTAATTATCCCTTTGGTATCTTCAAACTCTTCTTCTTTACAATACTGTGGCAGAATGTATGCAGTTTGTAAGCAAAACACTTGGATTCACCCTCGAGTTTTCTGTGTAGTATTTTGTAGATCGTTGTTCGTCTTTTTGTCATTTTTCACGTGGACATTTTGGTGTCTGTCCGTCTTCGATTTACGGATTCTGATTACCTCCCTTTGGTATCTTCAAACTCTTCTTAACCTCGCTACCTTTTATTGAAGTTTGTTGTACCATGCTAGGAAAGTCAGCGACCATGTATCTTCAAACTTTTCTTTTATCCGATGCCGTTGTACAAATGCATTCAGTCTTACGCATTGCGGTGTCTGTCTGTCTGTCTTCGATTGACCGATTCTAATTATTCGTATGGTATCTTCAAACTCTTCTTATCTACAATAATATGGTACAAATGCATTCAGTCTTTGCGTTGTTCAATATAAATACCACTCCATCAATACACTTAGTAAGCTAAGGAGAGAACCATAAATGGATTTCACACATCGTATGTATTGTATTCATACACTTAGTAAGCTAAGGAGAGAACCATCAATGGATTTCACACATCGTATGTATTGTATTCATACATAAATAGAACAAAATCGATGTTAATTATATATAATACATTGTTAGAGGACAACAAGTTTGATGATGGGGTAATCATTAGAAGTCATAGATCGAAGGAGAGACACAGAAATGCAAATGAAAAAGAATACAATTAGTCAAACAATGGTCCACGAAAAATATATTGTCTGCAGTTTTCAAGGAGAAATTGTGCAATGTTATGAAACATTATAGATAATTCATTTAAAAAAAGAGATTATCTGATTTTTGTTTGGTATGAAAAACAATTCTGGCTCTGAAACTCCCCTGCTCCAAGTTAAGTGGATGGTCCATACAGTGTGTTCCTAAGAAGAACATAATTCTATGCCTTTTGGTTTTCTCGTGAGCTTGAGTTACTCAAACAAGGTTAACTTGCTCCTAGATTGAAGTATAATCGCTACAAAATTCTACGATCATCATCACGAAATATGGTTGACCGTCACGAAATATCCATTTCTCAAATTGCAAGGAATACATTTTCCTTTCAGAATTTGTTCTTTCCTCTATCAGAGACAATACTCTTACCTGACTTGACTATATGATTAGTACGATGGATGTCTTATAAGAAGCATGAAATGCTTATCCTTCGAGAGCCCATGGCTTCACCTCCTGATTTTGGAGAGGTCCGTTTTGCGCGCCTTGTTTTATGTCTTGTGCTTTTCCTTTGTTTGTCTTCGTTCTGCCTTAAGCCCAATGATTCCTGTGTCCCTCTTGTCTATTCTGGATTACCCCTTTGCTTCATCCTAACGTTTATTTGGGAATATGATAATTGATTATAAGATCATTGAAACCCAACTACTATATGAAGGATCTCCAAATGCTTTACAGTAAATCCTGGCTTTTATGTCTTGTTTTGTTGTTGTTCGCTATTATTGCACAGATCCTTGTTTAGTAGCAGAAAACACGTGATCAATAAATCGAACATTACCGACTAAATAGGATTATTTTAACAAAGCTATAATAAAGCTGGAATCAATATATAAACTTATTAAAGTAATGATCTTAAGAATTAGTTATGCTTAACATATTGATCGATGTCTTAAAGGTTTTTGGTAATTCTGTATTTGTCTGTGTACATACATTGAGATGAGATATAATAGTTTTTGATGATAAACAGATTTTGATATTTTGATTCAACTTGAGTAAATTTCTTTGATCAATGAAAGACTGAATATAAAGGTATAATTCATCTTAAGAAGCTCGGGGAGAGAGAGAGAGAGAGAGAGAGAGAGAGAGAGAGAGAGAGAGAGAGAGAGTGCCTATGGCGTCAAACAAAACACTATAAAATTTGTTGCCACTCCGCTAAGCATTAAGGAGAAAGAGCAAAGACTGGCTGGTGAGATAGCACTATGAAAATCTAACTCAGCGTGTTGGTCTAGTACAAAGTTGACCTCATCATTATCTCATTGAAAATTAACTTGTTCTCGCCATGATATAGCTGACAAATTGCTGAGTTGGCGTTAAACAACAATCACTCGCTCACTCACTCACTCTTGTCATGGCTGCAATACTGCTTACATAACATTAAACAACCAATTAAAGAATAAAACAATAAAAACATTTCTGCAAGTAGGAAAAGGTTTGAAAAAAGTCCATACTCTAGGCTTAGTTATGTTGTAAAACGTATAGACATTTCCCTATGATATACACAATCCTCTTTTTACCCATCCATATAGTATACTGTAGACAGAGTAATTAGGCAAGAAAACAAAATAACAAAACAATTGTAAGTGATAAACCATCATTGTCAAACTTTAAACTAAAATTGTAATACTTTTCTTTCAGATGGAGAATCTAGTCAAACGAGCACAACAACGACAGTGTTCATTTCAGAATGTTCGTGTGAAATTCACGAAAGTTCCAATCGTATCCGTTGTGGAATATTTCTTACAGCATTGATCGCTGTCACATCCGTTTCAGCAACCTACCTTGCCCAAAGTACTTACAATGGCGAATTTAACGCACCTTATTTTGTGACGTATTTCTCAACGTCGTGGTTTATTTTCATGTATCCTGTGTACACACTAATATTATTTGCATACTCAAAAGGAGCATACTCACCAAAGCATGCTATCAGGTAAGTGTATTTATATACGTAAGAAAAGTTGGTAGATGCCAAAGAATTAGAATCCGTTAATCAAAGAAGTACAGAAAACACAATGACCAATAGTAAAAGGACAAACGAACAACTAATGATCTACAAAACACTACACAGAAAACTAAAGATCAAGTAAACAAGAACCCCACTAAACATCGGGGGTGAACTCACAGTTCCTGCTCCACAAGTAGCACCTGTCATGTTAAGTATCTAAGTCAAGATATGTAGAGCGAACACAATGAAGGAAAAATAGTATAATTATTTTCTGTATTCCGAATATCAACAATAATCGAATGACCACGCAGCGATTCACGAACGCGCGTACGAGCGATTTATTATTCATATTCGGGATGCAATAGTAATTATATTGCTTATGACATATATTTACACCTTAGTTTGGGCTAATAAGATGTTTCAGAAAGGAAAATGTTTTTCATTGTCAGACACTAATGTTATTTGCACATCATGCAGTTATCTACTGCGATTGAATACTGTTTATAATTCTTTATATTAATATTCATGACTTTTCATATATACAACATTGTCAGAATAAATGACATGCGTCAAGAAAGATTTAATGACGAAGAATACGGAAACAGATTAGTTTTATTTGTTCAGGTTGATCGTAATATCTAATTAATGACGGCAAATTATAAGTAAAATATTTATCAACAACAATAAATGTTTTGGATTAAATGGGAATGTATTCGTTATAAGATATATATAATAGCAATCCTTTATTATATCCAGTTAATTTAATTAAGTCCTATAAAACAAAAACAAAAATGCATCCATGTATATCGCAACACATGTTTCACAACTTTAATTCAGTATTTTAAGTGGTCGTCATGGTGACATACACAGATGAATTAATGTAAAATCAATTAGTTTACGATGAAGGAAACTCCGGACGCCTTACATAATAGATATATAATAGATATATACAAATGTACAATATTATGTTCATAGAAAATGTTTTAAGATGTTAAAGGAGTAATCAGAAGTCTTAAATCGAGAGAAAAAGACAAAATCTCAAAACAATGATCTACAAAACACTACACTGAAAGCTACATATTAACTAGGGGTGAACTCAGGTGCTCCGGAAGGGTAACCAGTTGTTGCTCTACTAATAGCACCCGTCTTGTATCTAATAATTATATCAAAACGAATCTCAAATTGACTTGGTTATAAAGACACTCATTTTCTTTTCTTCTAAAAATGGATTCTGATATTTGTGTCGGAAACTCGTGCCTTGGAAACTGGTGTCGTGGAAACTCGTGTAGAAACTGTGTAATGGAAACTCTGGCTTATATGTTTTGTGTCTTATTATTCTGTCATCTGAAATTGAGTTGGTCATAAAGACACTCATTTTCTTTTCTTCTTTAAAAGTGATTCGGATACTTGTTTTGCACCGCATCACCATGTAGAAGAGACTCTGTCTTATAGTTATACCCCGGGATCCCACAGAGGGCGAACGATACCTCCCCTTCTGGTTTGAATTAGTAGGAACGAATATGGAAGTAAGTGAACATGATAGACTATCCAACTTGACACATTAGACACAAGTTTAAGTAAGACAACATGTATTGTTGTTCTACATTTCACAGTCACAGTAGGACCTTACAATAAAAACGTAGATATCTAAGTTAATGCACACCACACGTTTCTGGAATAACCTTCATAAGGTATGCTCAAAGTCAAAACAATGGAAAGCCAAATAATTTTAAAGTCTCTGTGAGCAAAAATACCAAAAGGCCTAAACAGAAAACCCAACATCATCTAACGTCACCTATGTCTGAAGGAGGAGAACCTAAACAGAATACCCAAAATCGGCTAACGTCACCTATGTCTGAGGGAGGAGAACTTAAACAGAATACTCAAAATCATCTAAAGTCACCTATGTCTGAGGGAGGAGAACCTAAACAGAATACCCAAAATCATCTAACGTCATCTATGTCTGAGGGAGGAGAACCTAAACAGAATACCCAAAATCATCTAACGTCACCTATGTCTGAGGGAGGAGAACCTAAACAGAATACCCAAAATCATCTAACGTCATCTATGTCTGAGGGAGGAGAACCTAAACAAAATACCCAAAATCATCTAACGTCACCTATGTCCGAAGGAGGAGAACCTAAACAGAATACCCAAAATCATCTAACGTCACCTATGTCTGAGGGAGGAGAACCTAAACAGAATACCCAAAATCATCTAACGTCACCTATGTCTGAGGGAGGAGAACCTAAACAGAATACCCAAAATCATCTAACGTCACCTATGTCTGAGGGAGGAGAACCTAAACAGAATACCCAAAATCATCTAACGTCACCTATGTCCGAAGGAGGAGAACCTAAACAGAATACCCAAAATCATCTAACGTCACCTATGTCTGAGGGAGGAGAACCTAAACAGAAAACCCAAAATCTGCTAACGTCACCTATGTCTGAGGTAGGAGAACCTAAACAGAATACCCAAAATCTGCTAAAGTCACCTATGTCTGAGGGAGGAGAACCTAAACAGAATACCCAAAATTATCTAACGTCACCTATGTCTGAGGGAGGAGAACCTAAACAGAATACCCAAAATCATCTAACGTCACCTATGTCTGAGGGAGGAGAACCTAAACAGAATACCCAAAATCATCTAACGTCACCTATGTCTGAGGGAGGAGAACCTAAACGGAATACCCAAAATCATCTAACGTCACCTATGTCTGAGGGAGGAGAACCTAAACAGAATACCCAAAATCATCTAACGTCACCTGTGTCTGAGGGAGGAGAACCTAAACAGAATACCCAAAATCATCTAACGTCACCTATGTCTGAGGGGGGAGAACCTAAACAGAATACCCAAGATCATCTTACGTCACCTATGTCTGAGGGAGGAGAACCTAAACAGAATACCCAAAATCATCTAACTTCACCTATGTCTGAGGGAGGAGAACCTAAACAGAATACCCAAGATCATCTAACGTCACCTATGTCTGAGGGAGGGGAACCTAAACAGAATACCCCATATCATCTAACGTCACCTGTCTGAGGGAGGAGAACCTAAACAGAATACCCAAAATCATCTAACGTCACCTATGTCTGAGGGAAGAGAACTTAAACAGAATACCCAAGATCATCTAACGTCACCTATGTCTGAGGGAGGAGAACCTAAACAGAATACCCAAAATCATCTAACGTCACCTATGTCTGAGGGAGGAGCACCTAAACAGAATACCCAAAATCATCAAACGTCACCTATGTCTGAGGGAGGAGAACCTAAACAGAATACCCAAGATCATCTTACGTCACCTATGTCTGAGGGAGTAGAACCTAAGCAGATTACCCAACAAACGTCACCTATGTCTGAGGGAGGAGAACTTAAACAGAATACCCAAGATCATCTTACGTCACCTATGTCTGAGGGAGGAGAACCTAAACAGAATACCCAAGATCATCTAACGTCACCTATGTCTGAGGGAGGAGAACCTAAGCAGATTACCCAAAATCATCAAACGTCACCTATGTCTGAGGGAGGAGAACCTAAACAGAATACCCAAAATCATCTAACGTCACCTATGTCTGAGGGAGGAGAACCTAAACAGAATACCCAAAATCATCTAACGTCACCTATGTCTGAGGGAAGAGAACCTAAACAGAATACCCAAGATCATCTAACGTCACCTATGTCTGAGGGAGGAGAACCTAAACAGAATACCCAAGATCATCTTACGTCACCTATGTCTGAGGGAGGAGAACGTAAACAGAATACCCAAGATCATCTAACGTCACCTATGTCTGAGGGAGGAGCACCTAAACAGATTACCCAAAATCATCTTACGTCACTTATGTCTGAGGGAGTAGAACCTAAGCAGATTACCCAAAATCATCAAACGTCACCTATGTCTGAGGGAGGAGAACCTAAACAGAATACCCAAAATCATCTAACGTCACCTATGTCTGAGGGAGGAGAACCTAAACAGAATACCCAAAATCATCTAACGTCACCTATGTCTGAGGGAAGAGAACCTAAACAGAATACCCAAGATCATCTAACGTCACCTATGTCTGAGGGAGGAGAACCTAAACAGAATACCCAAGATCATCTTACGTCACCTATGTCTGAGGGAGGAGAACGTAAACAGAATACCCAAGATCATCTAACGTCACCTATGTCTGAGGGAGGAGCACCTAAACAGAATACCCAAGATCATCTAACGTCACCTATGTCTGAGGGGGGAGAACTTAAACAGAATACCCAAAATCATCTAACGTCACCTATGTCTGAGGGAGTAGAACCTAAACAGAATACCCAAGATCATCTAACGTCACCTATGTTTGAGGGAGGAGCACCTAAACAGAATACCCAAAATCATCTAACGTCACCTATGTCTGATGGAGTAGAACCTAAACAGAATACCCAAGATCATCTTACGTCACCTATGTCTGAGGGGGGAGAACCTAAGCAGAATACCCAAAATCATCTAACGTCACCTATGTCTGAGGGAGGAGAACCTAAACAGAATACCCAATATCATCTTACGTCACCTATATCTGAGGGAGGAGAACGTAAACAGAATACCCAAGATCATCTAACGTCACCTATGTCTGAGGGAGTAGAACCTAAACAGAATACCCAAGATCATCTTACGTCACCTATGTCTGGGGGAGGAAAACCTAAGCAGAATACCCAAAATCATCTAACGTCACCTATGTCTGAGGGAGGAGAACCTAAACAGAATACCCAAGATCATCTAACGTCACCTATGTCTGAGGGAGGAGAACCTAAACAGAATACGCAAAATCAGCTTACGTCACCTATGTCTGAGGGAGGAGAACCTAAACAGAATACCAAAAATCAGCTAACGACACGTATGTCTGACGGAGGAGAACCTAAACAGAATACCCAAAATTATCTAACGTCACCTATGTCTGAGGGAGGAGAACCTAAACAGAATACCAAAAATCATCTAACGACACGTATGTCTGAGGGAGGAGAACCTAAACAGAATACCCAAAATCATCTAACGTCACCTATTTCTGAGGGAGGAGAACCTAAACAGAATACCCAAAATCATCTAACGTCACCTGTGTCTGAGGGAGGAGAACCTAAACAGAATACCCAAAATCATCTAACGTTACCTATGTCTGAGGGAGGAGAACCTAAACAGAATACCCAGAATTATCTAACGTCACCTATGTCTGAGGGAGCAGAACCTAAACAGAATACCCAAAATCATCTAACGTCATCTATGTCTGAGGGAGGAGAACCTAAACAGAATACCCAAAATCATCTAACGTCACCTATGTCTGAGGGAGGAGAACCTAAACAGAATACCCAAAATCATCTAACGTCATCTATGTCTGAGGGAGGAGAACCTAAACAAAATACCCAAAATCATCTAACGTCACCTATGTCCGAAGGAGGAGAACCTAAACAGAATACCCAAAATCATCTAACGTCACCTATGTCTGAGGGAGGAGAACCTAAACAGAATACCCAAAATCATCTAACGTCACCTATGTCTGAGGGAGGAGAACCTAAACAGAATACCCAAAATCATCTAACGTCACCTATGTCTGAGGGAGGAGAACCTAAACAGAATACCCAAAATCATCTAACGTCACCTATGTCCGAAGGAGGAGAACCTAAACAGAATACCCAAAATCATCTAACGTCACCTATGTCTGAGGGAGGAGAACCTAAACAGAAAACCCAAAATTTGCTAACGTCACCTATGTCTGAGGTAGGAGAACCTAAACAGAATACCCAAAATCTGCTAAAGTCACCTATGTCTGAGGGAGGAGAACCTAAACAGAATACCCAAGATCATCTAACGTCACCTATGTCTGAGGGAGGAGAACCTAAACAGAATACCCAAAATCATCTAACGTCACCTATGTCTGAGGGAGGAGAACCTAAACAGAATACCCAAAATCATCTAACGTCACCTATGTCTGAGAGAGGAGAACCTAAACAGAATACCCAAAATCATCTAACGTCACCTGTGTCTGAGGGAGGAGAACCTAAACAGAATACCCAAAATCATCTAACGTCACCTATGTCTGAGGGGTGAGAACCTAAACAGAATACCCAAGATCATCTTACGTCACCTATGTCTGAGGGAGGAGAACCTAAACAGAATACCCAAAATCATCTAACTTCACCTATGTCTGAGGGAGGAGAACCTAAACAGAATACCCAAGATCATCTAACGTCACCTATGTCTGAGGGAGGGGAACCTAAACAGAATACCCCATATCATCTAACGTCACCTGTCTGAGGGAGGAGAACCTAAACAGAATACCCAAAATCATCTAACGTCACCTATGTCTGAGGGAAGAGAACTTAAACAGAATACCCAAGATCATCTAACGTCACCTATGTCTGAGGGAGGAGAACCTAAACAGAATACCCAAAATCATCTAACGTCACCTATGTCTGAGGGAGGAGCACCTAAACAGAATACCCAAAATCATCAAACGTCACCTATGTCTGAGGGAGGAGAACCTAAACAGAATACCCAAGATCATCTTACGTCACCTATGTCTGAGGGAGTAGAACCTAAGCAGATTACCCAACAAACGTCACCTATGTCTGAGGGAGGAGAACTTAAACAGAATACCCAAGATCATCTTACGTCACCTATGTCTGAGGGAGGAGAACCTAAACAGAATACCCAAGATCATCTAACGTCACCTATGTCTGAGGGAGGAGAACCTAAGCAGATTACCCAAAATCATCAAACGTCACCTATGTCTGAGGGAGGAGAACCTAAACAGAATACCCAAAATCATCTAACGTCACCTATGTCTGAGGGAGGAGAACCTAAACAGAATACCCAAAATCATCTAACGTCACCTATGTCTGAGGGAAGAGAACCTAAACAGAATACCCAAGATCATCTAACGTCACCTATGTCTGAGGGAGGAGAACCTAAACAGAATACCCAAGATCATCTTACGTCACCTATGTCTGAGGGAGGAGAACGTAAACAGAATACCCAAGATCATCTAACGTCACCTATGTCTGAGGGAGGAGCACCTAAACAGATTACCCAAAATCATCTTACGTCACTTATGTCTGAGGGAGTAGAACCTAAGCAGATTACCCAAAATCATCAAACGTCACCTATGTCTGAGGGAGGAGAACCTAAACAGAATACCCAAAATCATCTAACGTCACCTATGTCTGAGGGAGGAGAACCTAAACAGAATACTCAAAATCATCTAACGTCACCTATGTCTGAGGGAAGAGAACCTAAACAGAATACCCAAGATCATCTAACGTCACCTATGTCTGAGGGAGGAGAACCTAAACAGAATACCCAAGATCATCTTACGTCACCTATGTCTGAGGGAGGAGAACGTAAACAGAATACCCAAGATCATCTAACGTCACCTATGTCTGAGGGAGGAGCACCTAAACAGAATACCCAAGATCATCTAACGTCACCTATGTCTGAGGGGGGAGAACTTAAACAGAATACCCAAAATCATCTAACGTCACCTATGTCTGAGGGAGTAGAACCTAAACAGAATACCCAAGATCATCTAACGTCACCTATGTTTGAGGGAGGAGCACCTAAACAGAATACCCAAAATCATCTAACGTCACCTATGTCTGATGGAGTAGAACCTAAACAGAATACCCAAGATCATCTTACGTCACCTATGTCTGAGGGGGGAGAACCTAAGCAGAATACCCAAAATCATCTAACGTCACCTATGTCTGAGGGAGGAGAACCTAAACAGAATACCCAATATCATCTTACGTCACCTATATTTGAGGGAGGAGAACGTAAACAGAATACCCAAGATCATCTAACGTCACCTATGTCTGAGGGAGTAGAACCTAAACAGAATACCCAAGATCATCTTACGTCACCTATGTCTGGGGGAGGAGAACCTAAGCAGAATACCCAAAATCATCTAACGTCACCTATGTCTGAGGGAGGAGAACCTAAACAGAATACCCAAGATCATCTAACGTCACCTATGTCTGAGGGAGGAGAACCTAAACAGAATACGCAAAATCAGCTAACGTCACCTATGTCTGAGGGAGGAGAACCTAAACAGAATACCCAAGATCATCTAACGTCACCTATGTCTGAGGGAGGAGAACCTAAACAGAATACGCAAAATCAGCTAACGTCACCTATGTCTGAGGGAGGAGAACCTAAACAGAATACCAAAAATCAGCTAACGACACGTATGTCTGAGGGAGGAGAACCTAAACAGAATACCCAAAATTATCTAACGTCACCTATGTCTGAGGGAGGAGAACCTAAACAGAATACCAAAAATCATCTAACGACACGTATGTCTGAGGGAGGAGAACCTAAACAGAATACCCAAAATCATCTAACGTCACCTATTTCTGAGGGAGGAGAACCTAAACAGAATACCCAAAATCATCTAACGTCACCTGTGTCTGAGGGAGGAGAACCTAAACAGAATACCCAAAATCATCTAACGTTACCTATGTCTGAGGGAGGAGAACCTAAACAGAATACCCAGAATTATCTAACGTCACCTATGTCTGAGGGAGCAGAACCTAAACAGAATACCCAAAATTATCTAACGTCACCTATGTCTGAGGGAGGAGAACCTAAACAGAATACCCAAAATCATCTAACGTTACCTATGTCTGAGGGAGGAGAACCTAAACAGAATACCCAAAATCATCTAACGTCACCTATGTCTGAGGGAGTAGAACCTAAAAAGAATACCCAAAATCATCTAACGTCACCTATGTCTGAGGGAGGAGAACCTAAACAGAATACCCAATATTATCTAACGTCACCTATATCTGAGGGAGTAGAACCTAAACAGAATACCCAAAATCATATAACGTCACCTATGTCTGAGGGAGGAGAACCTAAACAGAATACCCAATATTATCTAACGTCACCTATGTCTGAGGGAGTAGAACCTAAACAGAATACCCAAAATCATCTAACGTCACCTATGTCTGAGGGAGGAGAACCTAAACAGAATACCCAAAATCATCTAACGTCACCTATGTCTGAGGGAGGAGAACCAAAACAGAATACCCAAAATCATCTAACGTCACCTATGTCTGAGGGAGGAGAACCTAAACAGAAAACCCAAAATCATCTAACGTCACCTATGTCTGAGGGAGGAGAACCTAAACAGAATACCGAAAATTATCTAACGTCACCTATGTCTGAGGGAGGAGAACCTAAACAGAATACCCAAAATCATCTAACGTCACCTATGTCTGAGGGAGGAGAACCTAAACAGAATACCCAAAATCAGCTAACGTCACCTATGTCTGAGGTAGGAGAACCTAAACAGAATACCGAAAATCATCTAACGTCACCTATTTCTGAGGGAGGAGAACCTAAACAGAATACCCAAAATCATCTAACGTTACCTATGTCTGAGGGAGTAGAACCTAAACAGAATACCCAGAATTATCTAACGTCACCTATGTCTGAGGGAGTAGAACCTAAACAGAATACCCAGAATCATCTAACGTCACCTATGTCTGAGGGAGGAGAACCTAAACAGAATACCCAAAATTATCTAACGTCACCTATGTCTGTGGGAGGAGAACCTAAACAGAATACCCAAAATTATCTAACGTCACCTATGTCTGAGGGAGGAGAACCTAAACAGAATACCCAAAATCATCTAAAGTCACCTATGTCTGAGGGAGGAGAACCTAAACAGAATACCCAAAATTATCTAACGTCACCTATGTCTGAGGGAGGAGAACCTAAACAGAATACCCAAAATCATCTAAAGTCACCTATGTCTGAGGGAGGAGAACCTAAACAGAATACCGAAAATTATGTAACGTCACCTATGTCTGAGGGAGGAGAACCTAAACAGAATACCCAAAATTATCTAACGTCACCTATGTCTGAGGGAGGAGAACCTAAACAGAATACCAAAAATTATGTAACGTCACCTATGTCTGAGGGAGTAGAACCTAAACAGAATACCCAAAATCAGCTAACGTCACCTATGTCTGAGAGAGGAGAACCTAAACAGAATACCCAAAATTATCTAACGTCACCTATGTCTGAGGGAGGAGAACCTAAACAGAATACCAAAAATTATGTAACGTCACCTATGTCTGAGGGAGTAGAACCTAAACAGAATACCCAAAATCAGCTAACGTCACCTATGTCTGAGGGAGGAGAACCTAAACAAAATACCCAAAATCATCTAAAGTCACCTATGTCTGAGGGAGGAGAACCTAAACAGAATACCCAATATTATGTAACGTCACCTATGTCTGAGGGAGGAGAACCTAAACAGAATACCCAAAATTATGTAACGTCACCTATGTCTGAGGGAGGAAAACCTAAACAGAATACCCAAAATTATGTAACGTCACCTATGTCTGAGGGAGGAGAACCTAAACAGAATACCGAAAATTATGTAACGTCACCTATGTCTGAGGGAGGAGAACGTAAACAGAATACCCAAGATCATCTAACGTCACCTATGTCTGAAGGAGGAGAACCTAAACAGAATACCCAAAATCATCTAACGTCACCTATGTCTGAGGGAGGAGAACCTAAACAGAATACCCAAAATCATCTAACGTCACCTATGTCTGAGGGAGTAGAACCTAAACAGAATACGCAAAATCATCTAACGTCACCTATGTCTGAGGGAGGAGAACCTAAACAGAATACGCAAAATCATCTAACGTCACCTATGTCTGAGGGAGGAGAACCTAAACAGAATACCGAAAATCATCTAACGACACGTATGTCTGAGGGAGGAGAACCTAAACAGAATACCCAAAATCATCTAACGTCACCTATGTCTGAGGGAGGAGAACCTAAACAGAATACCGAAAATCATCTAACGACACGTATGTCTGAGGGAGGAGAACCTAAACAGAATACCCAAGATCATCTAGCGTCACCTATGTCTGAGGGAGGAGAACCTAAACAGAATACCCAAAATCATCTAACGACACGTATGTCTGAGGGAGGAGAACCTAAACAGAATACGCAAAATCATCTAACGTCACCTATGTCTGAGGGAAGAGAACCTAAACAGAATACCGAAAATCATCTAACGACACGTATGTCTGAGGGAGGAGAACCTAAACAGAATACCCAAAATCATCTAACGTCACCTATGTCTGAGGGAGGAGAACCTAAACAGAATACGCAAAATCATCTAACGTCACCTATGTCTGAGGGAAGAGAACCTAAACAGAATACCGAAAATCATCTAACGACACGTATGTCTGAGGGAGGAGAACCTAAACAGAATACCCAAAATCTGCTAACGTCACCTATGTCTGAGGGAGGAGAACCTAAACAGAATACCCAAAATCATCTAACGACACGTATGTCTGAGGGAGGAGAACCTAAACAGAATACCCAAAATCATCTAAAGTCACCTATGTCTGAGGGAGGAGAACCTAAACAGAATACCCAAAATCATCTAACGTCACCTATGTCTGAGGGAAGAGAACCTAAACAGAATACCGAAAATCATCTAACGACACGTATGTCTGAGGGAGGAGAACCTAAACAGAATACCCAAAATCATCTAACGACACGTATGTCTGAGGGTGGAGAACCTAAACAGAAAACCCAAAATCATCTAACGTCACCTATGTCTGAGGGAGGAGAACATAACAGAGTACCCAAAATCATCTAACGTCACCTATGTCTGAGGGAGGAGAACCTAAACAGAATACCCAAAATCATCTAACGTCACCTATGTCTGAGGGAGGAGAACCTAAACAGAAAACCTAAAATCATCTAACGTCACCTATGTCTGAGGGAGAAGAACCTAAACAGAATACCGAAAATCAGCTAACGACACGTATGTCTGAGGGAGGAGAACCTAAACAGAAAACCCAAAATCATCTAACGTCACCTATGTCTGAGGGAGGAGAACCTAAACAGAATATCCAAAATCATCTAACGTCACATGTCTGAAGGAGGAGAACCTAAACAGAATACCCAAGATCATCTAACGTCACCTATGTCTGAGGGAGGAGAACCTAAACAGAATATCCAAAATCATCTAACGTCACATGTCTGAAGGAGGAGAACCTAAACAGAATACCCAAAATCATCTAACGTCACCTATGTCTGAAGGAGGGGAACCTAAACAGAATACCCAAAATCATCTAACGTCACCTATGTCTGAGGGAGTAGAACCTAAACAGAATACCCAAAATCATCTAACGTCACCTATGTCTGAGGGAGGAGAACCTAAACAGAATACCCAAAATCATCTAACGTCACCTATGTCTGAGGGAGGAGAACCTAAACAGAATACCCAAAATCATCTAACGTCACCTATGTCTGAGGGGGGAGAACCTAAACAGAATACCCAAGATCATCTAACGTCACCTATGTCTGAGGGAGGAGAACCTAAACAGAATACCCAAAATCAGCTAACGACATGTATGTCTGAGGGAGGAGAACCTAAACAGAATACCCAAAATCATCTAACGTCACCTATGTCTGAAGGAGGAGAACGTAAACAGAATACCCAAAATCATCTAACGTCACCTGTGTCTGAGGGAGGAGAACCTAAACAGAATACCGAAAATCATCTAACGACACGTATGTCTGAGGGAGGAGAACCTAAACAGAATACCCAAAATCATCTAACGTCACCTATGTCTGAGGGAGGAGAACCTAAACAGAATACCCAAAATCATCTAACGTTACCTATGTCTGAGGGAGGAGAACCTAAACAGAAAACCCAAAATCATCTAACGTCACCTGTGTCTGAGGGAGGAGAACCTAAACAGAAAACCCAAAATCATCTAACGTCACCTGTGTCTGAGGGAGGAGAACCTAAACAGAATACCCAAAATCAGCTAACGTCACCTATTTCTGAGGGAGGAGAACCTAAACAGAAAACCCAAAATCATCTAACGTCACCTGTGTCTGAGGGAGGAGAACCTAAACAGAATATCGAAAATCAGCTAACGACACGTATGTCTGAGGGAGGAGAACCTAAACAGAATACCCAAAATCATCTAACGTCACCTATGTCTGAGGGAGGAGAACCTAAACAGAATACCCAAAATCATCTAACGTTACCTATGTCTGAGGGAGGAGAACCTAAACAGAAAACCCAAAATCATCTAACGTCACCTGTGTCTGAGGGAGGAGAACCTAAACAGAAAACCCAAAATCATCTAACGTCACCTGTGTCTGAGGGAGGAGAACCTAAACAGAATACCCAAAATCAGCTAACGTCACCTATTTCTGAGGGAGGAGAACCTAAACAGAAAACCCAAAATCATCTAACGTCACCTGTGTCTGAGGGAGGAGAACCTAAACAGAATATCGAAAATCAGCTAACGACACGTATGTCTGAGGGAGTAGAACCTAAACAGAATACCCAAAATCATCTAACGTCACCTATATCTGAGGGAGTAGAACCTAAACAGAATACCCAAAATCATCTAACGTCACCTATGTCTGAGGGAGGAGAATATTAGTGTTAATAATAATAATTGCATAACTTAGGAAATGTTAATTTAGAATATATCTATATTTAATAAATTATGTCAGTGCCGAAACACTGACTACTGGTCGGATGATACACTCGGGGACTAATAGTCCACCAGAGCAGAGGTATTAATCCAGTGATATAGGAATACAGTCGGTTACATTTGCCTTTGCTATGCTCATATGTAATTGCTATTTACTGATCTTGTATGATAAATCATGGTCTATGTTTATACCTATCATGTAACACTCCTAATGTATTAATAAATCACAATCATTACAATTAAAAACCTTTAACATTAAGTTGCTCGACTCCATGACAAACCGGACATTATTGTCTATACCTGTCTGCGACCGTCACAACATAATTCCCCGTAGCCATTATATATAGTCTATCAATAACCCGTTGTTATGTTATCGTCTCCGTTCTGCCATCAATCATTGTTATATTCTGCCTCTTACAAATAATCGTATTGGATGTCACGAATTTACTCCTCATCCTCATCCATCTTGGAATATTTTTTTTTTTTTTAAATATTAGAGAGAGGAAAGTAATGGGATATGTCTAGTTATGTCGTAAAAATATATAAATATTACCCTCTGACGCACTCAATCCTCTTTTTACCGGTAAAAACAAACGTAGATATCTTGTTTAGTGCCTATGACGCGTTACCTATGACGCGTTGCCCGTGACGCGTTTCTAGAATAACCTTCATCAGGTACGCTCATAGTCACATGATTGGAAAACCAAATCAATTTTAAAATCTTTGGGAGTAAGTAAACCAAAGAGCCTAAATAGGATATCAAATATCGGCTAAGGTAACATATACTTGAGAGATATTGATCTTACTTTTAACAAATTACTTCATTTAGGAACTGTAAAATGTTGATATTCGAAATCAATTAAAAGCCATACACAACGCCTAGTTATGTGACGAAAGTATAAATATTGCCCCTGACATACACAATCCTCTTTTTCCTGATCCATATGGTATTATACAGACAACTACTTAGACATTTGTGACAATAATTAAAATAATGAAAGAGTAGTTCGATATCTATTTAATTATAGCTGTTCGTACACGCAATGTATATAACATAGAATCTTGCATGATTTTGAAGAACCAATTGTTTGATTGATTGATTGATTGGTGTTGACGCCATCTTATCAAGTATTCCAGCTGTATCCTGATGGCTTCATTTGAAAGCTCGTCGTCGGTAAAGTTCACGTCGTTTTCGGGGCTTTTTACATTTCTGTTATTTTATGTTAAGAATCCATTTTGCCAACCAGGAAAAATCCGTTAAAATATTTACTGTTATCAATGTAAAAAAATACGGTACACAATTACCTTTTTTGAACTTTATAGGGTTAGAGTTATGGTGTTAAACGCCACTTTCAACAATATTTCAGCTATATCGTGGCGATCAGTTTTATTGGTGGAGGAAACCGGAGTACCCGGAGAAAATCACCGACCTGTCGCAAATCACTGACAAACTTTATCTCCAAATGTTGTATCGAGTACACCTCGCCACAAGCGGGATTCGAACTCAATACGTTAGTGGTGATATGCACTCTTCAAGGTCATGATCTATGCATAATGTCAGCCACAACAAGGTACCTACGTTTCCATAATCGATGAAATATACAGTGTCATATACTCAATGAAAATTAACTTGTTCTCGCCATGATATAGCTGAAAAATTGCTGAGTTGGCGCTAAACAACAATCACTCCAATTTCAAGTTCATGTTCAAAGTGGTGTCATCTGAAACGTCATATACAAGTATACATGGTTGTGCTATCTAACATAGTCGCTGAAATATCAAATGTCAAGGTCATATTAAAAGTGGTATCAGCTGAAACAACATGCATACGTATACATAGTTGTGATATCTAACATAGTCGCTGAAATATCCAAGGTCAAGGTCATATGCAAAGTGGTTTCAACTCTGACCACATATTCCAGAATACATAACTGTATTATCATAGTCGATCAAGCCCCCAAGGTCGTGACCTTTTCATATTTAAAGTGGTTTCACCTCGATCAACACACACATGTACTCAAAATTGCTATTTGCACAGGATCTGAAACGTTCAAGGTCATGACCTTTACATATTCAATGAAATTTCAGTTCTAACAACATGGAGAATTATACATTACTGTGTTATATGCATAGTCTCTGAAACCTTCACATATTCAATGCGGTTTCAGCTCTAACAACATACCTAAGTATACATAACTGAGATCTACACAATCGTCAAAATATTCAAAATCTTTACATGTTCGATTGGGTTTCGGTTTAATTAACGGCTTCTGATTACCACTTTGGTAACTTTTCTAGCAATGCCAGCGTACTTAAATACTTAAATATTCGTACGACAGCGCTGTATTGAGCATATTAAAAAAACTAGTTCAATGCTTAAAGGGATATTAAAGCTCATTTTTGTATTTTTTTGTATCTCATGAAAACTTACAATAAATGATATTTATGAAACATTAACCCGGTTTTTATCAATGAAACTTTGTAAAAGTGACATAATTCGTTGATAATTCTGTTATATCTTCCGATTTTCTCGGGGTTTTTCCAATAATAGATTTTTTGCTTCCTGGACAAGAATTCATTTCGACCCTTTTAAGTGATATTTTAACGATATTAAGAATTGTATTGACGTGCAAAGTATTTTTTGGATTGTTTTTACAATTAAATTGAAAGAAACAACCTTCGTCACGAGTTGAAAAAATACATGTTAAAACGAGCTTTAATATCCCTTTAAACGATTGGCTACTAATCTTTGTTTGAAGTTCACAAAATTCTCAATATTATTTTTTACTCAATAAATATAAATAGTTATTTTTGTACAAAAAGTAAATAATCTTGTATAAAGACAGTAAATTCGATTTTGTAAAATTAAAAGTCAACAAAAGACAAAAGAGCTTTGAGCGATGATCAACCTTACTGATTGTCAATGTTATTTTTTCATTAATATCATATGACTGTCACGTGATGGGAATTGATTAGATGTTAAATGGTGAATAGTCTCTGTAACATAGTTGTAAATATCAGATTGATTTTATAATAAAACATTGTAATGTCAAGTATGCTTTGGTTAATTGTTTAGCACTGAACAGCTACAACACCCATATTTTATTACACGAGTTCACAAATCAAAAGGGTTTGGTTTTTATAGCTTGTTTTAAATGAGAATACTGTACTATGATAGATATTGTCTCTAAAAAGATGAACTTTTTTTGTCATATACTGGGTACAATTTATGCTTCACAGTGGTCAAATCCACAGAGAGGATAGAGCCATGCTCTCTTCTCTCGATTGGGAGGGGACGGTCCAGATTAAATAACGGAATCCCTGACAGTGGATCATAGTGGGTAACGTATTTGGGGAGTACCCCGCTCACTGCATGCTACAGACCGCATTTGATAATTTCAAAAAAATGGTAGACGCCATCCAAGAATCAAGCTTTCTAATCTCGAAGTACTGGAACGTGATAGTGCTTTACAAAGAAAAGAAAACAATGTCACGTGATTTAGATTGATGCTGAATGATGAAAATAATTGTCACGTGACTTGGATTGATGCTGAATGATGAAATTGATTGTCACGTGATTTGGATGGATGTTTTGGTTGACAAAGACAACCACCACCCTCGTCACTGGTCAGACTCACAATCACGTGTTGAACGACCCTTTCAACAATATTTCAGTTATATCGTGGCGGTTAGTTTTACTGGTGGGGGAAACCGAAGTATTTGGAGAAAACCACCCACCTGCCGCAAGTCACTGACAAACTTTATCACATAATGTTGTATCGACCACACCTAAGGAAGAATTATTTATCGTAAGTGTAATTTTAGTAGTAAGATTAAAATTTGTCGTAAGATAATCTTTGTGAAAATGACTTAGGAATTGTCGTAGGATTAATCGTAAGTGAAAAAGTTAAGATTATACTTGCGAATTTTTGTGGAAAGGGCTACTGGTTTGGAAAAGTTTACGCCTTCTATATACTGCTTTGAGGTTTATTAAGCATTAACTGTCATAAGCCAGGTTATATCGTATAACCTGTTCAAAAATTGAAAATATTCCTTCAAGATCTCTGATGGTAAATGTTGAATTGAATTAATCCTCGCCCACTATTATAAATATCACAGAAATATATACAACTGTCATCGATTGTTTTGAATTATTTTGTTTACCAGTTATTAAACGTATTGACATATCATCTTTTATTTATATTGTTTACTAATTATTAAACGTATTGACCATATAATACTTTATTTATATTGTTTTCGTATACAAACATTCTGCGATCGTCGTCATGAACGAACTGGTCGACTGTAACAAAATATATATTTTTCAGATGGCAATGGCGTCTTTTCCCTTTTACGTAAATTTCGTCATTACAAACATATGGCCCTAAATGAGTGGCAATCTCACAAAATATGATAATAGTTTCGCGGATTTCGTCATTACAAACATATGGCCCTAAATGAGTGGAAATCTCACAAGTATTAAACGTTACGGAGGAGATATGCTAATAAGATATGTATTATATAAGCATTACATGCAATTTTCCCAGAATGCATCAATGTGTAAAATTCGCCGATGGATTCACAAACTAAAAGTCACTTAAGTTGGAAGTATATCTGCCCATTTTACACGCGGATAAATTCCCCAAAAAAATCGTTTAATCCTATATTGTTTGTTTCTGTGGATTTTTGTTGTTGTAGTTTTTTTTATTGTGTTTTATTGTTATCTTATTGTTTACTGTGTTCGGCAGTTTCAAACGCTAAACTCTTTTTTTATTTCAGGGAACGTATTCAAATATTTGCTCAGCACGAGTTTATGATCAGCCATTTTCTTGGAAAGTCCGTTCGTATTGTTTTATTTCTATCTTATTGTTTACTGTGTGCCACAGTTTCAAACACTACATTCTGTTTTTTCTTTTATTGTTTACCATGTTCCACAGTTTCAAACACTACATTCTGTTTTTTTCTTTCAGGGAACATCTTCAAATATTTTCTCAGCACGAGTTTATGATCAGCCATTTTCTTGGAAAGTCCGCCATGTTTTGTATATTATGGTCTGCCACCATGTATTCCTATACGAAAGCTCTGGATCCAGACTTTATTAATGCATCGGATGTTTTTGCACTTTATTCTACACATTACAGCTTCCTTTATATGTTATCATGGATTGTGTTGTTTGAAATGTTTGTTGCCATGAGAGTAAGTACACATGTTTACACAAGATTAAGTACACATATTTACACATAATATAGCTACAACTTGATGAAATACAAAGGTACTAGTACAGTGAGACCTGTATAAACCAAACCCTGGATAAAAGGAACAGAACTTTTAAATTAAATGCCAATATAGAAAATATTTGCTAACCTGTATAAACCAAACACCTGTCTATTCTGAACACAAGTAGTTCGGTTTCTACATGTTTCACTGTATATAACCACTGTCTATGATGGACACTTTGGTACGAATGATTTTTTGATTGATTTATTGTATTTAACGCCACCACTTTCAGCAATATTTCAACTATATCATGGCGACCAGTTTTAGTGGTGGAAGAAGCCGGAGTATCCGGAGAGAACCACCAACCATGGGCAAGCAACTGGTAAACTTTATCACTTGCGGCTGCAAGTCGAGAGCACCCACGCCGTATTGGTGATAGGTTTGTATGAGTTGTAAGGTAATCCAACTACCTAGCTCATCGAGCCACTCGGACCCTGGTACGAATGAAAACTTTACATAATTACTGCCAAAATATTAAATGGCTGTATATAATGGTCGGCCATATCTCTTGTGTAGTGGTTAGCATGACTGAGTGTAGTAGATCATGGATTAGAGCTCCACTCGCGCGGGTGTGTCTTCCACTCAATAGTAAGTGATTAGGCACTGACATGGCTTATTAGATATAGTTATAGTGCCTGAGTGATGTAATTTTTATTTAAGTTAAAGTTCGTCTCCTTCGGACATAGGTGACCTTTTCTAACGATATGTCTATCCTTTTTAGACCCATTGGCTTTCCAATATTTTCACTCTGAGTGTACATGATGAATGTGAATGCAGAAACAACGCGTTGCGCCCACTAAATATGATGTCTACGTTTTATTACTATCACAGGTCGATACCTCTGCTGGTGGACTATTAGTTCATAAGTGTTTATCCTCCGAGTAGTCAGTGTTCCGACCCTAGCTGCAATAATGTAGCTCATGTGACAAACTTGTGTCTCGGCAGAGCTACAACGCGGTCCCATTCGTCACAATGGAGCAAACAACAAAAGTTGCAGTTGAAACATAAAAACTCACTATTTACGCTTCAAACATTTCATTATAACTATTACTGATGATCCCAGTCCTTGTTAAATCGGTTTGGCTGAGAAATATATGCTTTTCAAAGATAACAACAACCTTGTTCAAATTTATCGATTGTTTGCCATAACCGGAAACTACGGAGCCTTTCTAAATATGGTATTTCTTACTACACGTTTTCCACCGCTGATGTAAACATTCACGCCTCAAATCGCCAAATATGGTATGGACATCCAAATAGCGAGGCCGAAAAAGACGAAATTCAAAATGTTCAGAGAGAAAGTAAACATGGATTCTTATTTTGTGGGAATTACATTCTAAAATACTGGTAGGTGATAAAAACTTGTTATAATAATGGACAAAAGGAAAGGTTATGTCTTATTATTGATAAATGCAGGCGTCAGCAAATCTGTAAGCGAGCGCAACAAATCTCGGCGGCTGCTCCATTACGTGTAATGGCACCCCGTTATAACCCTTGCGAGTAAGCGAGCATTAAGGGTTTTATTATTAGAACTATTCCCACCCCGATATGGTTTATTAAACATACTAATTACTAAACCTTTCAGTGCCTAAATAATGTAATCATTATTAAAACTAAGGTTAATCTTCCTCAGACATATGTAAACATAGCCAGGCCACACCCCTTATACATATCCAGAAATTGAGGGTACTTTCCTCATAAATATTCATCATATTTAAATTAGATTTTGATCACGTGACTGCAGTTTTAAGCTTGATGGATCGTTTATTAGATTTGTCAAAAAATAGCCTATAGTACGGAAATTCAATGTGTCCGTCAATGATTCGAAAATTAAAAGTTATTGTTTATTTCCGCAAAGTTTTTCTTCTGTCAAAATTCAAATATTTTTGTTTTGTAACGATTTTAGACATGTCTTTGATATCGCGATCATGCAAAAATGATCATATTATATTTAATGTGGGAACCCCGAGTTTAGAAGCTAGAAATATAAGGTTAGTCAATATAATTACATATATTATTGAGGAATCTAAATTAATTTCAGAAAATATGTCGCCAAATGTCATTCATTGTTAAATTTTGTGTCACACGCCACCAGTTTCATGTATTTCAGACATTTTTACATAGACTCTTAAGGCCAAAAAAGGGTTCGTCGCCTCTGATTTTCATTTAGTTCAGGAACAGCGAATATTTAATTGTTTTCATTAATTTTTATTTCATTTAATTCAGCTTGATTCAATGTATCATTTTCAAGTTCAGAAAATGACACACATGCAATTATGAATGATATCGTCTATATAGATCATATGAAAATTGCAGACGTCCCGGCGTCGCCATCTTAGATATGCAAATGAGAAAAGTACCCATCATTTCTGGCTATGAACCTTATATGTAAACATAGCCAGGCCACACCCCTTATAGCCTTATATGTAAACATAGCCAGGCCACACCCCTTATAACCTTATATGTAAACATAGCCAGGCCACACCCCTTAGAACCTTATATGTAAACATAGCCAGGCCACACCCCTTACAACCTTATGTATTCTTGTTTCCAAGACTTTTATTTTATTTGGTTTTCCAATCGTTTGACCTTGAGAGTACATGTTGAAGGTTATTCCAGAAAGGACACACGTACACACTTAATTGTATATCTACGTTTTATAAATTCTAATTCATAGCAATAATTTTCTATTCCTTTTAGCACCTTTCCCAATAATTTTCCATAGCATGAGGTATTTTATTTCTACAGCAACGCTGCTTTTCAAATAAACTGACAAATGATTGGTTATTTTATATAATTATACTGAACAAACATTAAATTAAAATTATAATCCCCTTAGGAGAATAAGAATAATTATTCCTACCTTTTTGAATCGATAAATATCGGTACAAACGTTCTAAGATGCTGAAGCAGACTAATTTAATCTGTGCTTTATTATTATTATTATCTTATCAGTAATATGGTTTCAAAAGAAATGCATTGATTTTAATTGAATATGTAAGGACACTCCTCTCACAAACACAGATGAAACCAAGTAAAGTGCTTTTGTTACGTTCTGTATAATAGTCACGTAGTCAAGGAAACTCATAGTATACCGGTATGTCTTAAGACCTAAAAGATAATAAGAAACCGTAAATCCTAAATGAACAGACGAAAAGGAAAGGGTTAGGGGTTATTTTGTTTAACGCCACTTTCAACAATATTTCAGTTATATCGTGGCGGTCAGTTTTATTGGTGAAGGAAACCGGAGAAAACCACGAAAATGAACAGATTCGTCCACAAAACACTATACAGAAAACAGAAGATTGAGCAATACGAACCAATCGTAACTACTAGGCCATTCTCGCTACCCTACAAATAACAATCGTAACTACTCGGCCATTCTCGTTACCCTACAAATAACCTCGTATGAATTAGGCGTATAAATCGCACTACTTTTCACATGTCAGTTACATGAAAGTTTGATAAAGTTATATTTTAAAAATTTTCTATATTTCAATTATTTTCATGGATAAAAGTTAAAGTTTTAATTAGTATTGCATGATTAGATTTTACTTAGTATGTCTTCCATATTGGATTTTCGTGGACTATATTTTTGTGCGGCTTAACTTAGCTTAACTTCCGGCAAACAATTTAAGAAGAATTTATAATATCTACGTACGAGGTTATTTGTAGGGTAGCGAGAATGGCCGAGTAGTTACGATTGCAATACGAACCCCACTTAAATGGGGATGAACACAGATACTGCGGAAGGGTAAGCAATTCCTGCTCCACTAGTGGCACTCGTCGTATCTATGTAAGTAGCATGGCTGGTGGCTTGTGAGAGGCGGGAACTGATTACCTTCACGGACAATTAGGTTCACCTCGTTTTTAGTGTCGTCCGTGCGGATCATCCTTTTGGTTTCTGCGTTGTGTAGTTTTTTGTGGTTTTTATTTGTCTTCGTCCTGTGTCTTGTGTGCCACTGTCTCTGGATTGTTCAATCTTGGTTGCCCCTTCGGGTTTTCTCTAGCTTTTACTTATAGCCTGTGAGAATAGTTATAAACCTACACGGATGACTGTTCACAGTAGGGTTCTGTTCGATTCATTAATAACAAGTTATACTGTGTCTTTTCCTCGATGCAATTTAACGATACTTGCTATTAAAAGCGACCTAAACAACTGTGTGAATTGATTTGATTTTTGGTGCTTAACGCCACTTTCAGCAATATTTCAGCTATATCATGGCGACCAGTTTTAGTGGTGGAAGAAGCGGAGTACCTGGAGAAAACCACCGAGCATCGGCAAGCAACTATTAAACTTTATCACTTGCGGCTGTGAGTCGAGTGCACCATTTTTTGTAATTTACAAAGCCGGGCGCGAACCCACGCAGTATTGGTGATAGGCTTGTATGAGTTGTTAGGTAATCCAACTACCTAGCTCATTGAACCACCCGGGCCCTCTACAACTTGTGATTTTTCCTAAATGTCCTAATTCGAGTTCACACTTTTTTGCTAGAGAATTATGGATGTAATAAATGACAGAGAAGAAAATGAAAATGTTATTCATCAAGTTAATTACATTGATTGGTGTAAGCAAAACGTGGATAATATGAGAAAAATAAATCGATATCGGAAATATTGAAGAAGGAAAATTAAAAGCGAAAAAATACCACACTGTCGGAACAGTTCCAAATTTTAATAGAATATTCACAGAAAGAAGCAAAAGTGATATCCCTAGCACACATATACATGACCTCTAACTTTCCTAGCCTAGCACACATATACATGACCTCTAATTTTCCTAGCCTGGTACAAATATACATCACCTCTAACTTCCCTAGCCTGGCACATATATACATGACCTCTAACTTTCCTAGCCTGGCACATATATACATGACCTCTAACCTTCCTAGCCTGGCACACATATACATGACCTCTAACTTTCCTAGCCTGGCACACATACATGACATCTAACTTTCCTAATCTGACACACATATACACAGCCTCTAACTTTCCTAGCCTGGCACATATATACATGACCTCTAACCTTCCTAGCCTAGCACACATATACATAACCTCTAACTTTCCTAGCCTAGCACACATATACATGACCTCTAACCTTCCTAGCCTGGCACAAATATACATGACATCAACATTCCTAGCCTGCCACACATATACATGACCTCTAACTTTCGTAGCCTGGTACACATATACATGACCTCTAACTTTCCTAGCCTGGCACACATATACATGACCTCTAACTTTCCTAGCCTAGCACACATATACATGACCTCTAACCTTCCTAGCCTGGCACAAATATACATGACATCAACCTTCCTAGCCAAGCACATCAACTTCAATAAAAAGTGGTGGGATTAAATTAGCTTTAAACAGACAATGTGTCCTTATATAATACATTGTTCTGAATATAACATAGTTTGATAACGGTCTGATTAGAATATACATATCCGAGTGGATAATATGTCCTATTGTATATATAATGCCTTGCTCTGAATATAGCATAGTTTAATAACGGTCTGATAAGAATATAAATATCAGACAGGATAATAGGTCCTATTGTATATATAATATCCTGCTCTGAAATTAACAGAGTTTAATAAGGTCTGATATGAATATAAATATCAGACTGGATAATATGTCCTATTGTATATATAATACCTTGTTCTGAATATAACAGAGTTTAATAACGTCTGATATGATTATAAATATCTGACTGGACAATATGTCCTATCGTATGTTTTATACCTTACTCTGAAAATAACAGAGTTTAATAAATTCTGATATGATTATAAATATCAGACTGGATAATATTTCCTATTGTATGTATAATACCTTGCCCTGAATATAACAGAGTTTAATAAAGTTTGATATGATTATAGATATCTGACTGGACCATGTGTCTTATTGTATATATAATACCTTGTTCTGGATATGACATACTTTAATAACGGTCTGATAAGAATATAAATATCAGACTGGATAATAGGTCCTATTGTATATATAATACCTTGTTCTGAATATAACAGAGTTTAATAACGTCTGATATGATTATATATATCAGACTGGAAAATATTTCCTATTGTATGTATAATACCTTACTCTGAATATAACAGAGTTTAATCAAGTTTGATATGATTATAAATATCTGCGTGGACCATGTGTCTTATTGTATATATAATACCTTATTCTCAATATAGCATATTTTGATAACGGTCTGATAAGAATATAAATATTTGCCTGGATAATATGTACTATTGTATGTATAATATCTTGTTCTGAAAATAAAAGAGTTTAATAACGGTCTGATATGATTATAAATATCTGACTGGATAATAGGTCCTATTGTATATATAATATCCTGCTCTGAAATTAACAGAGTTTAATAAGGTCTGATATGATTATATATATCTGACTGGATAATATGCCCTATTGTATGTATTATACCTTACTCTGAATATAACAGAGTTTATTAACGGTCTGATAAGATTATAAATATCAGAATCGACAATATGCCCTATTGTATGTATAATGCCTTACTCTGAATATAACAGAGTTTAATAACAGTCTCATATGATTATAACTATCTGACTGGATAATATGCCCTATTCTATATATAATATCCTTCTCTGAAATAAACAGAGTTTATTAACGGTCTGATATGATTATAAATATCTGACTGGATAATATTTCTCTATTGTATGTAAAATACCTTACTCTGAATATAGCATAATTTATTAACGGTCTGATAAGATTATACATATTTGATTTGACAATAGATCTTATTGTATGTATAATATCCATGACCCCTAACACACAAATACATGACCTCTAACACACTAATACATGACCCCTAACACACTAATACATGACCTCTAACACACTAATACATGACCCCTAACACACTAATACATGACCCCTAACACACTAATACATGACCTCTAACACACTAATACATGACCCCTAACACACTAATACATGACCCCTAACACACTAATACATGACCTCTAACACACTAATACATGACCCCTAACACACTAATACATGACCCCTAACACACTAATACATGACCCCTAACACACTAATACATGACCTCTAACACACTAATACATGACCCCTAACACACTAATACATGACCCCTAACACACTAATACATGACCCCTAACACACTAATACATGACCCCTAACACACTAATACATGACCCCTAACACACTAATACATGACCTCTAACACACTAATACATGACCCCTAACACACTAATACATGACCCCTAACACACTAATACATGACCCCTAACACACTAATACATGACCCCTAACACACTAATACATGACCCCTAACACACTAATACATGACCCCTAACACACTAATACATGACCCCTAACACACAAATACATGACCCCTAACACACTAATACATGACCTCTAACACACTAATACATGACCCCTAACACACAAATACATGACCCCTAACACACTAATACATGACCTCTAACACACAAATACATGACCCCTAACACACTAATACATGACCTCTAACACACAAATACATGACCCCTAACACACTAATACATGACCCCTAACACACAAATACATGACCCCTAACACACTAATACATGACCTCTAACACACAAATACATGACCCCTAACACACTAATACATGACCCCTAACACACTAATACATGACCCCTAACACACTAATACATGACACCCCCTAACACACTAATACATGACCCCTAACACACTAATACATGACCTCTAACACACTAATACATGACCCCTAACACACTAATACATGACCCCTAACACACTAATACATGACCCCTAACACACTAATACATGACCCCTAACACACTAATACATGACCCCTAACACACTAATACATGACCCCTAACACACTAATACATGACACCCCCTAACACACTAATACATGACCCCTAACACACTAATACATGACCTCTAACACACTAATACATGACCTCTAACACACTAATACATGACCTCTAACACACTAATACATGACCTCTAACACACTAATACATGACACCCCCTAACACACTAATACATGACCCCTAACACACTAATACATGACCCCTAACACACAAATACATGACCCCTAACACACTAATACATGACCTCTAACACACTAATACATGACACCCCCTAACACACTAATACATGACCCCTAACACACTAATACATGACCTCTAACACACTAATACATGACCTCTAACATACTAATACATGACCTCTAACACACTAATACATGACCTCTAACACACTAATACATGACCTCTAACACACTAATACATGACCTCTAACACACAAATACATGACCCCTAACACACTAATACATGACCCCTAACACACTATTACATGACCTCTAACACACTAATACATGACCCCTAACACACTAATACATGACCTCTAACACACTAATACATGACCCCTAACACACTAATACATGACCCCTAACACACTAATACATGACCCCTAACACACTAATACATGACCTCTAACACACTAATACATGACACCTAACACACTAATACATGACCTCTAACACACTAATACATGACCCCTAACACACTAATACATGACCCCTAACACACTAATACATGACCCCTAACACACTAATACATGACCTCTAACACACTAATACATGACACCCCCTAACACACAAATACATGACCCCTAACACACTAATACATGACCCCTAACACACTAATACATGACCCCTAACACACTAATACATGACCCCTAACACACTAATACATGACCTCTAACACACTAATACATGACACCCCCTAACACACAAATACATGACCCCTAACACACTAATACATGACCCCTAACACACTAATACATGACCCCTAACACACTAATACATGACACCCCCTAACACACTAATACATGACCCCTAACACACTAATACATGACCCCTAACACACTAATACATGACACCCCCTAACACACTAATACATGACCCCTAACACACTAATACATGACCTCTAACACACTAATACATGACACCCCCTAACACACTAATGCATGACCTCTAACACACTAATACATGACCTCTAACACACAAATACATGACCCCTAACACACTAATACATGACACCCCCTAACACACTAATACATGACACCCCCTAACACACTAATGCATGACCTCTAACACACTAATACATGACCTCTAACACAATAATACATGACCCCTAACACACTAATGCATGACACCCCCTAACACACTAATACATGACACCCCCTAACACACTAATGCATGACCTCTAACACACTAATACATGACCTCTAACACACTAATACATGACCCCTAACACACTAATACATGACACCCCCTAACACACTAATGCATGACCTCTAACACACTAATACATGACCTCTAACACACTAATGCATGACCTCTAACACACTAATACATGACCTCTAAGACACTAATACATGACCCCTTACACACTAATACATGACCCCTTACACACTAATACATGACACCCCCTAACACACTAATACATGACCTCTAACACACTAATACATGACCCCTAACACACTAATACATGACACCCCCTAACACACTAATGCATGACCTCTAACACACTAATACATGACCTCTAACACACTAATGCATGACCTCTAACACACTAATACATGACCTCTAACACACTAATACATGACACCCCCTAACACACTAATGCATGACCTCTAACACACTAATACATGACCCCTTACACACTAATACATGACACCCCCTAACACACTAATGCATGACCTCTAACACACTAATACATGACCCCTAACACACTAATACATGACCGCTCACTTTCCTAGCTTAATATCCCTAGCACACTAATACATGACCGCTCACTTTCCTAGCTTGATACCCCTAGCACACTAATACATGACCGCTCACTTTCCTAGCCTAACACACTAATACATGACCGCTCCCTTTCCTAGCCTAACACACTAATACATGACCGCTCACTTTCCTAGCCTAACACACTAATACATGACCGCTCACTTTTCTAGCCTAACACACTAATACATGACGCTCACTTTCCTAGCCTAACACACTAATACATGACCGCTCACTTTCCTAGCCTAACACACTAATACATGATCGCGCACTTTCCTAACCTAACACACTAATACATGACCGCTCACATTCCTAGCCTAACACACTAATACATGACCGCTCCCTTTCCTAGCCTAACACACTAATACATGACCGCTCACTTTCCTAGCCTAACACACTAATACGTGACAGCTCACTTTCCTAGCCTAACACACTAATACATGACCGCTCACTTTCCTAGCCTAACACACTAATACATGATCGCGCACTTTCCTAACCTAACACACTAATACATGACCGCTCACATTCCTAGCCTAACACACTAATACATGATCGCTCACTTTCCTAGCCTTACACACTAATACATGACCGCTCACTTTCCTAGCCTAACACACTAATACATGACCGCTCACATTCCTAGCCTAACACACTAATATATGCAGTTTTATGTCTTTTTCAGATTATAGCCTTGATATTTTCTATTATTGGAGTAGTATTGTTTCTCTATACAGACGTGTTTGGGTCTAAGCACATGTGGGGAGTGATATTAGCTGTTTCATCGTCCGCCATTATGTCTATATATAAGGTTTGTATCACAATATATGTCGTGTTATTCTAAATTTAATACTGATTTCCAATTATTTATATGCGAGCGAAGCGAGCTCTTTTTGGTAGCAAATATGTACCTAGGTAATTTTGCTATTTATTAAATATCTTCTGACATACTGACAAAAATTATGTTTTTCTGCGCGAAAGTGACTTTTTGAGATCTCGTAAGGAACGAGAGTGTGATTGAATTAGACTAGATTCGATCCTAAAAAAGTCGTCCCCGACATATCTCGGCCCCCACAAATATCGACACTATTTTGATGCATTGGATGAGCGTGAGATCGGCCGAAAATTTTCAAGATTCGCGAGTATTCATCGCCGTGCCTGTTTCATATTATGATTTATAGATTATATATGGTAAAATTTCAGGAATGTGAAGGTTGGTGGGATGAGCTAAAATACGCAGACGAACGAGCCAGCAAGACTTCATATTTCGTCGTGCAGCTAGACAATCTGATTAAGATTAACGAGAGACTGAGAAAGTGTTACTAAACTGCCTTGCATGCTATAGCTAAGAGCATCCGTGAGAAGGTGTTACTAAACTGCCTTGCATGCTATAGATAAGATCATCCACGAGAAAGTGTTTCTAAACTGCCTTGCATGCAATAACTAAGAGCATCTGTGAGAAAGTGATACTAAGCTGCCTTGCATGCTATAGCTAAGATCATCCATGAAAAAGTGTCACTAAACGGCTTTGCATGCTATAGCTAAGATCATACGTGAAAGAGTGTCGCTAAGCAGCCTTGCATGCTATAGCTAAGATCATCCGTGAGAAAGTGTTACTAAACTGCCTTGCATGCAATAGTTAAGATCATCCATGAGAAAGTGTCACTAAGCTGCATTGCATGCTATAGCTAAGATCATCCACGAGAAAGTGTTACTAAACTGCCTTGCATGCAATAGCTAAGATCATCCATGAACAATTGTTACTAAACTGCCTTGCATGCTATAGCTAAGATCATCCGTGAGAAAGTGTTACCAAACTGCCTTGCATGCAATAGCTAAGATCATCCATGAGAAAGTGTGACTAAACTGCCTTGCATGCTATAGCTAAGATCATCCGTGAGAAAGTGCTACTAAACTGCCTTGCATGCTATAGCGAAGATCATCCATGAGAAAGTGTTATTAAACTCTCTTGCATGCTATAGCTAAGGTCATCCGCGAGAAGGTGTCACTAAACTGCCTTGCATGCTATAGATAAGATCATCCGTGAGGAAGTGTTACTAAACTGCCTTGCATGCTATACCTAAGATCATCCGTGAGAAAGTGTTACTAAACTGCCTTGCATGCTATAGCTAAGATCATCCGATTGGCCGAAAAGGTTATAACCGTAATATATCCATGACATAATGACGTAAAGTCACTCGCATGCTACCCGTTTCCTCTGATATATAAAATTGTATATTGATCAATGACAGAATTTATGTCAATCATTTTCTGTTTAAATTGTCCTCATTGAAATAAACATTATAGATATATTATCACACAATCGTTTGTGACAAAAGACAACCTTTACGCACCGGAAGCAGAAATTCGTATATTTCATTATTTAAGAATTGAATGCATTTTTTGTAGTTTTATTGGCGTGTAAAAGTGTTGACCGAAGCACATTTTGTATGAAGCGCGCTAGCTATAACTACAAAAAAATGCATTCAATTCTTATAATTACATTTAAATCACACCAAAATTTAATATAGTTGAATTTTTCGTTGTGAATTTTATTTGTGTTAGATTATTTGCTGTTGGAAATTACTACGCCATTGATTGTTTACATCTGACGTCGTCATGGAGGCACGTGTAAGTTCGGGTTTGAGTTTTATTGGGATGTAAAACATCTCTTTTATAATCATGTGACCACTTCATAACCAATCATATTGCAACATTTCAATGAAAAACGGAAGTAATGTAATAATCATTGAATAATCATGCCCCAGTTAAAAACCGACGTGAAATGATGAAACATTCGCTAAGAAACATGGATATATATTGGTCGATTAGATACATGTTTCGCTGCGTTTTTGTTTTGTCGATATAAATCAATTAATTGCAGTTTCAGGTTAAAACTATAGATTTACTTTTCTATAGAAGTAAATTATTTATATCGATCATCAAAGTAATGCAAATTTTCACCATACTTCATTTTAATTCGTAATTACGAATTAATGTCGAATCGATTGATAATTTTACGCACTGGGTGTTACGTTATATTTGACAACGTAATAAAATGGAAAAAACTAAAACATACCATATGGTCGTAGCAGTATTATTAGACTTACAAATATTTTGGATTTCTTTTTAGGAGGGGGGGGGGGATTTTTGGTGTTTCAACGCCACTTTCAGCAATATTTCAGCTATATCATGGCGACCAGTCTTAGTGGTGGAAGAAGCCGGAGTACCCGGAGAGAACCACCGACCATGGGCAAGCAACTGGTAAGCTTTATCACTTGCGGCTGCGATTCGAGTGCACTCTTTTTGTAATTTATAATGCCTGGCGCGAACCCACGCGTATTGGTGATAGGCTTGCATGAGTTGTTAGGTAACCCAACTACCTAACACATTGAGCCACCCGGGCCTTCCAAATATTTTGGCTTAAAGTGTATCTGATGAAGGTTATTCCGCAGGCGATTGTGTAGAGTCAAAACAATGCTCGCTGGACAATGGCAACCCCCTAAATAACCACAAGGCCGGACTCACTCTAGACCAAATTATTCTGTCGTTTAGAAAGCTATTTCTATCATTCTATATTTATCTTTTACTTATCTGACTTTTTATGTTTATTTTTATCTTTTTATGATGATTTCTAACGACAGAACGAGTCTATTGTAAAATTCGTGAGATCGCTACCTTTTTGAAAGCGCTGGAATTTCGGTCGATTTATACGTGTATGCGCCCACAAACACCTACCGATGTGTAGAGGAACAACTTTTCTGCATATTCATCGCGGTCCACCGTATACATTTGCTCAGATTACCCCTCTAAACCGCTTCAATCTATGTTGACATCTCCTCCTTAGCCATTCAAACGATTTCGACCAATCAAATCTCGTCCTGCTTCCAAAGCGTAAGGGAGACAACTCTGATCATGTGATCATCAAAATGAAGCAAAATGGCAACTGAAAAAAACCCATCAGTATTTAATAGTATGGTCTCTTCTTTTAAGTTTACTCTCTATTTCAGCTCTGTCAAATCGTTTCCTTTTAGCCTGATAATTAAACTTTTGATCACATAAACCGCAATTTTCAGTGTTTGTGGGCGCATACACGTAAAAATCGACCAAAATTCCAGCGCTTCCAAAAAGGTAGCGATCTCACGAATTTTACAATAGACTCGTTCTATCGTTAGAAAGCAGCATACAAAAATAAAAATAAACATAAAAAGTCAGATATTTAAAAGATAAATATAGAATGATAGAAAGGGCTTTCTAAACGACAGAATAATTCTAGACTCACTCCTACTACCCATGTCACTTCAATCGTTATTTCTACCGTCAAATGTCCATAGAACGCAAATCGCCTACTGATTTGCGTAGTGAAATGATTTTTCTTCAAGGAAAGCCCGTTTTTTACACCTTCCTACCATCTACACCCCCATACTGACAGATAATCTTCCGATTTTGTTGACAAAGGATAACTCTATGGCCGCTCCAGAGCGAAAGTAGGTCACATGACAGCTTCCGCCTTTCGGTCGTTCTCGGGTTTTAACATAAATAAATAATAAACACTAGAAACATTCCAAATTCAAATTACAAGGCGCCAACATATGAACTTCTCAGATATGTTTCGTAAGGCAATGCTAAAACCCGAGAACGACCGAAAGGCGGAAGATGTCATGTGACCTACTTTCGCTCTGGAGCGGCCATGGAGTTGTCCTTTGTCAACAAAATCGGAAGATTATCTGTCAGTATGGGGGTGTAGATAGTAGGAAGGTATAAACAACGGGTTTTCCTTGAAGAAAAATAATTTCACTACGCTAATCAGTAGGCGATTTGCGTCCTATCGACATTTTGACGGGGGAAATAGCGGTTGAAGTAACAGGGGTAGTAGGAGCGAGTCCGGCCTTGTGGTTATTTAAGGGATTGCCATTGTCCATCGAGCATTTTTTTTGACTCTACACAAGCGCCTGTGGTTATTCCAGAATAAAAATCAAAATCGTAGAAACAGAAGACACAAAATACATGACCGCTCACTTTCCTGTCTTGGTACAGGCATTTCAATTAATAAAAAAGATGGCAGGACTAAGCTAGTTTTAGGGGCCCAAACCTGCCCTCTTAGTAACTGACACAAAACCAACTAGTATTTCTTAAATAGATCCATTCAATGAAACAGGCATTTTGCTCTCTCGTTTTCTTTGCCTACAAAAGATTTAAGTTTTGAAAGTGTATGCTGAATGAATATACATTCACATCTCGTTATCTAAAACTCTAACACGTCGTTACCTTGGATACCCGGAAGTAAACATTGGGATCGTTCGTTGTAGTTTTTACCCTTTAGTCTTTCCCTTCTTTCAAATTTCAAACAAACTTTTTACGAATAATTCAATAAAAGTTAAACACTATAAACCAACCAGCCAACCCTCAAATGTCCATACATATTGATTGCCAGAACTCTCTGGTAGATAAAACTCATAATGCTGGTCATAAATTATGCCTCTCTAAAACAAACTTAGACAAAACTATTTTTTTCCGTTTTAAGTTTAATTGGATGTGATAGATGCAAGTTATCACGCAACATAATCATCAAGTTTAAAACAGGATTACGTCCCTTGGGAAATCATAAATATACTGTCACAGTTTTAATTAAGTGATGACAATCGTCATATTTTATTCATATGTAAGTGTTAATAAACGTAGATCATCGGTCCTATTGCACTTAAATTAATTGCATTTTGTATGAGGTAGTTGTAATCAGACATTAACTGTCTGGTCCTCTAGTGTCAGTCGTGATATTACACTGTACAATCAACTTTGTATTAATCAATATTGTTGCAATTAAATTGATATCTAAAGCAATCCATCTATGTTTAGCTTCGTTTGCTGATATTTCAGATTCAGATTAAAACTACTCAAAGCATTCATGACTTATCACTGGATTTGTAACTAGATTAACCTGAATTCACCCCGGTTTTCAGTGGGGTCATTGATACTCGATCTTTAGTTTTATGGGTATGTTTTGTAGATCGTTGCTTGTCCTTCTTCTTTTGGCCATTGTGTTGCTTGTCCTTCTTCCTTTGGCCATTGTGTTGCTTTTCCTTTTTATCCCCTCGCCAACGAAGTTGCGAAGGGAAATAATAACGCTACCGTCCGTCCGTCCGTCCGTCCGTCCTTCCGTCCTTCCTTCCGTTCTTCCGTCCCTCCTGCTGTAACATCCTTGTGAACACTCTAGGATCAACATCCTTCAATGGATTTTGACCAAACTGGGTACATATTTAGTCCTTAAGAGAATCTGGAACCCTATTGATTTTCAAGGTCATAGGTCAAAGGTCAAGGTCACCATGTCAAATATTTACCTTGTAACATCCTTCTGAACACTCTAGAATTAACATCCTTCAATGGATTTTGACCAAACTTGGTACATACTTAGTCCTTATGAGAGTCGCAAACCCTATTGATTTGGAAGGTCATAGGTCAAAGGTCATGGTCACAAGATCAAATTTGTACCGTGTAACATCCTTGTGAACACTCTAGAATCAACATCCTTCAATGGATTTTAACCAAATTTGGTACATACATAGTCCTTATGAGAATCTGGAACCCCATTATGTTGCTTGTCCTTCTTTTGACCATTGTGTTGCTTGTCCTTCTTTTGGCCATTGTGCTGCTTGGCTTTCTTTTGGCCATTGTGCTGCTTGGTTTTCTTCTTTTGATCATTGTGTTGCTTGTCCTTCTTTTGGCCATTGTGCTGCTTGGCTTTCTTCTTTTGACCATTGTGTTGCTTGTCCTTCTTTTGCCCATTGTGTTGCTTGTCCTTCTTCTTTTGACCATTGTGTTGCTTGTCCTTTTTCTTTTGGCCAATGTGTTGCTTGTTCTTCTTCTTTTGACCATTGTGTTGCTTGTCCTTCTTTTGGCCATTGTGTTTCTTGTCCTTCTTCTTTTGGCCATTGTGTTGTTTGTCCTTCTTTTGGCCATTGTGTTGCTTGTCCTTCTTTTGGCCATTGTGTTGCTTGTTCTTCTTCTTTTGACCATTGTGTTGCTTGTCCTTCTTTTGCCCATTGTGTTGCTTGTCCTTCTTTTGACCATTGTGTTGCTTGTCCTTTTTCTTTTGGCCAATGTGTTGCTTGTTCTTCTTCTTTTGACCATTGTGTTGCTTTTCCTTCTTTTGGCAATTGTGTTGCTTGTCCTTCTTTTGACCATTGTGTTGCTTGTCCTACTTCTTTTGGCCATTGTGTTGCTTGTACTTCTTCTTCTGGCCATTGCGTTGCTTGTCCTTTTTCTTTTGGCCATTGTGTTGCTTGTCCTTCTTTTGGCCATTGTGTTGTTTGTCCTTTTTCTTTTGGCCATTGTGTTGCTTGTCCTTTTTCTTTTGGCCATTGTGTTGCTTGTCCTTCTTCTTGTGGCCATTTTGTTGCTTGTCCTTCTTCTTTTGGTCATTGTGTTGCTTGTTCTTTTTCTTTTGGCCATTGTGTTGGTTGTCCTTCTTTTGCCCATTGTGTTGCTTGTCCTTCTTCTTTTGACCATTGTGTTGCTTGTCCTTTTTCTTTTGGCCATTGTGTTTCTTGTCCTTCTTCTTTTGACCATTGTGTTGCTTGTCCTTTTTCTTTTGGCCATTGTGTTGCTTGTCCTTCTTCTTTTGACCATTGTGTTGCTTGTCCTTCTTCTTTTGACCATTGTGATGCTTGTCCTTTTTCTTTTGGCCATTGTGTTGCTTTTCTTTTTTCTTTTGACCATTGTGTTGCTTGTCCTTCTTTTGGCCATTGTGTTTCTTGTCCTTCTTCTTTTGGCCTTTGTGTTGTTTGTCCTTCTTTTGGCCATTGTGTTGCTTGTCCTTCTTTTGGCCATTGTGTTGCTTGTCCTTCTTCGTTTGACCTATGTGTTGCTTGTCCTTTTTCTTTTGGCCATTGTGTTGCTTGTCCTTCTTCTTTTGACCATTGTGTTGCTTGTCCTTCTTCTTGTGGCCATTGTGTTGCTTGTCCTTCTTCTTTTGGCCATTGTGTTGCTTTTCTTTTTTCTTTTGACCATTGTGTTGCTTGTCCTTCTTTTGGCCATTGTGTTTCTTGTCCTTCTTCTTTTGGCCTTTGTGTTGTTTGTCCTTCTTTTGGCCATTGTGTTGCTTGTCCTTCTTTTGGCCATTGTGTTGCTTGTCCTTCTTCTTTTGATCATTGTGTTGCTTGTCCTTCTTTTGGCCATTGTGTTGCTTGGTCTTCTTCTTTTGGCCAGATTTACTGATTCTCATTACCTCTTTAGTATCTTCAAACTCTTCTTAAGCAAATTCAGAGAAATTTTTACTATTTTTAGACAGTTTTATTATTCACTAAAGTAAACGTTTATTTCAGATATTAACAGAAATGTTTATCTACCTATATAGCTACCGACTTCTAAAGTTGTTAGTCGGGTTTCTGATGTGAACCTTTACTTTTCTAGGATGATCTAAGAAGAGTTTGAAGATACCAAAGGGGCAATCAGAATCGTATATCGAAAAAGAACCGACAACACAATGGCCAAAAGAAAATGTACAAAAGGACAAACAACGATCGACAAAACATACATATAAAACTAAAGATCGAGTGACACGAATCCCACTAAAACCCAGGGGTGAGCTCAGGTGCTCCGGAGGGGTAAGCAGTTCCTGCTTCACTAGTGCCACCAGTCGTGTTAATCTAGTTACAAACCCGGTATTTTCAATAAAATTTCAATAAAATGAAAAACGAAAAATACCATACTCTCAGAACAGTTCTAAAATCTACCAGAAACACAGTAGAAACAGAGTGAAAGCACCCTAACACATAATCATACATGATCGCTCACTTTCCTCACTTGGTGTAGGACCTAACACATAATCATGCATGATCGCTCACTTTCCTGACTTGGTGTAGGACCTAGCACATAATCATACATGATCGCTCACTTTCCTCACTTGGTGTAGGACCTAGCACATAATCATACATGGTCGCTCACTTTCCTGACTTGGTGTAGGACCTAGCACATAATCATACATGATCGCTCACTTTCCTGACTTGGTGTAGGACCTAGCACATAATCATACATGATCGCTCACTTTCCTGACTTGGTGTAGGACCTAGCACATAATCATACATGATCGCTCACTTTCCTCACTTGGTGTAGGACCTAGCACATAATCATACATGGTCGCTCACTTTCCTGACTTGGTGTAGGACCTAGCACATAATCATACATGATCGCTCACTTTCCTGACTTGGTGTAGGACCTAGCACATAATCATACATGATCGCTCACTTTCCTGACTTGGTGTAGGACCTAGCACATAGTCATACATGATCGCTCACTTTCCTCACTTGGTGTAGGACCTAACACATAATCATACATGATCACTCACTTTCCTGACTTGGCGTAGGACCTAGCACATAATCATACATGATGGCTCACTTTCCTGACTTGGTGTAGGACCTAACACAATCATACATGAACCCTCACTTTCCTCACTTGGCGAAGGACCTAACACATAATCATACATGATCGCTCACTTTCCTCACTTGGTGTAGGACCTAGCACATAATCATACATGATAGCTCACTTTCCTGACTTGGCGTAGGACCTAGCACATAATCATACATGATCGCTCACTTTCCTGACTTGGTGTAGGACCTAGCACATAATCATACATGATCGCTCACTTTCCTCACTTGGTGTAGGACCTAGCACATAATCATACATGATGGCTCACTTTCCTGACTTGGTGTAGGACCTAACACAATCATACATGAACCCTCACTTTCCTCACTTGGCGAAGGACCTAACACATAATCATACATGATCGCTCACTTTCCTCACTTGGTGTAGGATCTAACACATAATCATACATGATCACTCACTTTCCTGACTTGGTGTAGGACCTAGCACATAATCATACATGATCGCTCACTTTCCTCACTTGGTGTAGGACCTAACACATAATCATGCATGATCGCTCACTTTCCTGACTTGGTGTAGGACCTAGCAGATAATCATACATGATCGCTCACTTTCCTGACTTGGTGTAGGACCTAACACATAATCATGCATGATCACTCACTTTCCTGACTTGGTCTAGGACCTAACATATAAGCATGCATGGTCGCTCACTTTCCTGACTTGGTGTAGGACCTAACATAATCATACATGATCGCTCACTTTCCTGACTTGGTGTAGAACCTAGCACATAATCATACATGATCGCACACATTCCTGACTTAGGGTAGGATCTAACACATAATCATACATGATCACTCACTTTCGTCACTTGGGGTAGGATCTAACACATAATCATACATGATCACTCACTTTCCTGACTTGGTGTAGGATCTAACACATAATCATACATGATCGCTCACTTTCCTGACTTGGTGTAGGACCTAGCACATAATCATACATGATCGCTCACTTTCCTCACTTGGTGTAGGACCTAGCACATAATCGTACATGATCGCTCACTTTCCTCACTTGGAGTAGAACCTAGCACATAATCATACATGATCGCTTACTTTCCTCACTTGGTGTAGGACCTAACACATAATCATACATGATCGCTCACTTTCCTGACTTGGTGTAGGACCTAGCACATAATCATACATGATCGCTCACTTTCCTCACTTGGTGTAGGACCTAACACATAATCATACATGATTGCTCACTTTCCTCACTTGGTGTAGGACCTAACACAATCATACATGATCGCTCACTTTCCTGACTTGGTGTAGGACCTAGCGCATAATCATACATGATCGCTCACTTTCCTCACTTGGTGTAGGACCTAGCACATAATCATACATGGTCGCTCACTTTCCTGACTTGGTGTAGGACCTAGCACAATCATACATGATCACTCACTTTCCTCACTTGGTGTAGGACCTAGCACATAATCATACATGATCGCTCACTTTCCTGACTTGGTGTAGGACCTAACACATAATCATACATGATCGCTCACTTTCCTCACTTGGTGTAGGATCTAACACATAATTATACATGATCGCTCACTTTCCTCACTTGGTGTAGGATCTAACACATAATCATACATGATCGCTCACTTACCTGACTTGGTGTAGGACCTACTACATAATCATACATGATCGCTCACTTTCCTGACTTGGTGTAGGACCTAGCACATAATCATACATGATCGCTCACTTTCCTGACTTGGTGTAGGACCTAACACATAATTTTACATGATCGCTCACTTTCCTGACTTGGTGTAGGACCTAGCACATAATCATACATGATCGCTCACTTTCCTCACTTGGTGTAGGACCTAACACATAATCATACATGATCGCTCACTTTCCTGACTTGGTGTAGGACCTAGCACATAATCATACATGATCGCTCACTTTCCTCACTTGGTGTAGGACCTAACACATAATCATACATGATTGCTCACTTTCCTCACTTGGTGTAGGACCTAACACAATCATACATGATCGCTCACTTTCCTGACTTGGTGTAGGACCTAGCACATAATCATACATGATCGCTCACTTTCCTCACTTGGTGAAGGACCTAGCACATAATCATACATTGTCGCTCACTTTCCTGACTTGGTGTAGGACCTAGCACAATCATACATGATCGCTCACTTTCCTCACTTGGTGTAGGACCTAGCACATAATCATACATGATTGCTCACTTTCCTGACTTGGTGTAGGACATAACACAATCATACATGAACCCTCACTTTCTTGACTTGGCGTAGGACCTAGCACATAATCATACATGATCGCTCACTTTCCTCACGTGGTGTAGGACCTAGCACATAATCATACATGATCGCTCACTTTCCTCAATTGGTGTAGGACCTAGCACATAGTCATACATGATCGCTCACTTTTCCCACTTGGTGTAGGACCTAGCACATAATCATACATGATCGCTCACTTTCCTGACTTGGTGTAGGACCTAGCACATAATCATACATGATCGCTCACTTTCCTCACTTGGTTTAGGACCTAGCACATAGTCATACATGATCGATCACTTTCCTCACTTGGTGTAGGACCTAACACATAATCATACATGATCGCTTACTTTCCTCACTTGTTGTAGGATCTAACACATAATCATACATGATCGCTCACTTTCCTCACTTGGTGTAGGATCTAACACATAATCATACATGATCACTCACTTTCCTGACTTGGTGTAGGACCTAGCACATAATCATACATGATCGCTCACTTTCCTCACTTGGTGTAGGACCTAACACATAATCATGCATGATCGCTCACTTTCCTGACTTGGTGTAGGACCTAGCAGATAATCATACATGATCGCTCACTTTCCTGACTTGGTGTAGGACCTAACACATAATCATGCATGATCACTCATTTTCCTGACTTGGTCTAGGACCTAACATATAAGCATGCATGGTCGCTCACTTTCCTGACTTGGTGTCGGACCTAACATAATCATACATGATCGCTCACTTTCCTGACTTGGTGTAGAACCTAGCACATAATCATACATGATCGCTCACGTTCCTGACTTGGGGTAGGATCTAACACATAATCATACATGATTACTCACTTTCGTCACTTGGGGTAGGATCTAACACATAATCATACATGATCACTCACTTTCCTGACTTGATGTAGGATCTAACACATAATCATACATGATCGCTCACTTTCCTCACTTGGTGTAGGACCTAGCACACAATCGTACATGATCGCTCACTTTCCTCACTTGGTGTAGAACCTAGCACATAATCATACATGATCGCTTACTTTCCTCACTTCGTGTAGGACCTAACACATAATCATACATGATCGCTCACTTTCCTGACTTGGTGTAGGACCTAGCACATAATCATACATGATCGCTCACTTTCCTCACTTGGTGTAGGACCTAACACATAATCATACATGATTGCTCACTTTCCTCACTTGGTGTAGGACCTAACACAATCATACATGATCGCTCACTTTCCTGACTTGGTGTAGGACCTAGCACATAATCATACACGATCGCTCACTTTCCTGACTTGGCGTAGGACCTAGCACATAATCGCTCACTTTCCTGACTTGGTGTAGGACCTAGCACATAATCATACATGATCGCTCACTTTCCTCACTTGGTGTAGGACCTAGCACATAATCATACATGATGGCTCACTTTCCTGACTTGGTGTAGGACCTAACACAATCATACATGAACCCTCACTTTCCTCACTTGGCGAAGGACCTAACACATAATCATACATGATCGCTCACTTTCCTCACTTGGTGTAGGATCTAAGACATAATCATACATGATCACTCACTTTCCTGACTTGGTGTAGGACATAACACAATCATACATGAACCCTCACTTTCTTGACTTGGCGTAGGACCTAGCACATAATCATACATGATCGCTCACTTTCCTCACGTGGTGTAGGACCTAGCACATAATCATACATGATCGCTCACTTTCCTCAATTGGTGTAGGACCTAGCACATAGTCATACATGATCGCTCACTTTTCTCACTTGGTGTAGGACCTAGCACATAATCATACATGATCGCTCACTTTCCTGACTTGGTGTAGGACCTAGCACATAATCATACATGATCGCTCACTTTCCTCACTTGGTTTAGGACCTAGCACATAGTCATACATGATCGATCACTTTCCTCACTTGGTGTAGGACCTAACACATAATCATACATGATCGCTTACTTTCCTCACTTGGTGTAGGATCTAACACATAATCATACATGATCACTCACTTTCCTGACTTGGTGTAGGACCTAGCACATAATCATACATGATCGCTCACTTTCCTCACTTGGTGTAGGACCTAACACATAATCATGCATGATCGCTCACTTTCCTGACTTGGTGTAGGACCTAGCAGATAATCATACTTGATCGCTCACTTTCCTGACTTGGTGTAGGACCTAACACATAATCATGCATGATCACTCACTTTCCTGACTTGGTCTAGGACCTAACATATAAGCATGCATGGTCGCTCACTTTCCTGACTTGGTGTAGGACCTAACATAATCATACATGATCGCTCACTTTCCTGACTTGGTGTAGAACCTAGCACATAATCATACATGATCGCACACATTCCTGACTTGGGGTAGGATCTAACACATAATCATACATGATCACTCACTTTCGTCACTTGGGGTAGGATCTAACACATAATCATACATGATCACTCACTTTCCTGACTTGGTGTAGGATCTAACACATAATCATACATGATCGCTCACTTTCCTGACTTGGTGTAGGACCTAGCACATAATCATACATGATCGCTCACTTTTCTCACTTGGTGTAGGACCTAGCACATAATCGTACATGATCGCTCACTTTCCTCACTTGGAGTAGAACATAGCACATAATCATACATGATCGCTTACTTTCCTCACTTGGTGTAGGACCTAACACATAATCATACATGATCGCTCACTTTCCTGACTTGGTGTAGGACCTAGCACATAATCATACATGATCGCTCACTTTCCTCACTTGGTGTAGGACCTAACACATAATCATACATGATTGCTCACTTTCCTCACTTGGTGTAGGACCTAACACAATCGTACATGATCGCTCACTTTCCTGACTTGGTGTAGGACCTAGCGCATAATCATACATGATCGCTCACTTTCCTCACTTGGTGTAGGACCTAGCACATAATCATACATGGTCGCTCACTTTCCTGACTTGGTGTAGGACCTAGCACAATCATACATGATCGCTCACTTTCCTCACTTGGTGTAGGACCTAGCACATAATCATACATGATCGCTCACTTTCCTGACTTGGTGTAGGACCTAACACATAATCATACATGATCGCTCACTTTCCTCACTTGGTGTAGGATCTAACACATAATTATACATGATCGCTCACTTTCCTCACTCGGTGTAGGATCTAACACATAATCATACATGATCGCTCACTTTCCTGACTTGGTGTAGGACCTATTACATAATCATACATGATCGCTCACTTTCCTGACTTGGTGTAGGACCTAGCACATAATCATACATGATCGCTCACTTTCCTGACTTGGTGTAGGACCTAACACATAATTTTACATGATCGCTCACTTTCCTGACTTGGTGTAGGACCTAGCACATAATCATACATGATCGCTCACTTTCCTCACTTGGTGTAGGACCTAGCACATAATCATACATGATCGCTCACTTTCCTCACTTGGTGTAGGACCTAACACATAATCATACATGATTGCTCACTTTCCTCACTTGGTGTAGGACCTAACACAATCATACATGATCGCTCACTTTCCTGACTTGGTGTAGGACCTAGCACATAATCATACATGATCGCTCACTTTCCTCACCTGGTGAAGGACCTAGCACATAATCATACATTGTCGCTCACTTTCATGACTTGGTGTAGGACCTAGCACAATCATACATGATCGCTCACTTTCCTCACTTTGTGTAGGACCTAGCACATAATCATACATGATTGCTCACTTTCCTGACTTGGTGTAGGACATAACACAATCATACATGAACCCTCACTTTCCTGACTTGGTGTAGGACCTAGCAGATAATCATACATGATCGCTCACTTTCCTGACTTGGTGTAGGACCTAACACATAATCATGCATGATCACTCACTTTCCTGACTTGGTCTAGGACCTAACATATAAGCATGCATGGTCGCTCACTTTCCTGACTTGGTGTAGGACCTAACATAATCATACATGATCGCTCACTTTCCTGACTTGGTGTAGAACCTAGCACATAATCATACATGATCGCACACATTCCTGACTTGGGGTAGGATCTAACACATAATCATACATGATCACTCACTTTCGTCACTAGGGGTAGGATCTAACACATAATCATACATGATCACTCACTTTCCTGACTTGGTGTAGGATCTAACACATAATCATACATGATCGCTCACTTTCCTGACTTGGTGTAGGACCTAGCACATAATCATACATGATCGCTCACTTTTCTCACTTGGTGTAGGACCTAGCACATAATCGTACATGATCGCTCACTTTCCTCACTTGGAGTAGAACATAGCACATAATCATACATGATCGATTACTTTCCTCACTTGGTGTAGGACCTAACACATAATCATACATGATCGCTCACTTTCCTGACTTGGTGTAGGACCTAGCACATAATCATACATGATCGCTCACTTTCCTCACTTGGTGTAGGACCTAACACATAATCATACATGATTGCTCACTTTCCTCACTTGGTGTAGGACCTAACACAATCATACATGATCGCTCACTTTCCTGACTTGGTGTAGGACCTAGCGCATAATCATACATGATCGCTCACTTTCCTGACTTGGTGTAGGACCTAGCACATAATCATACATGGTCGCTCACTTTCCTGACTTGGTGTAGGACCTAGCACAATCATACATGATCGCTCACTTTCCTCACTTGGTGTAGGACCTAGCACATAATCATACATGATCGCTCACTTTCCTGACTTGGTGTAGGACCTAACACATAATCATACATGATCGCTCACTTTCCTCACTTGGTGTAGGATCTAACACATAATTATACATGATCGCTCACTTTCCTCACTCGGTGTAGGATCTAACACATAATCATACATGATCGCTCACTTTCCTGACTTGGTGTAGGACCTATTACATAATCATACATGATCGCTCACTTTCCTGACTTGGTGTAGGACCTAGCACATAATCATACATGATAGCTCACTTTCCTGACTTGGTGTAGGACCTAACACATAATTTTACATGATCGCTCACTTTCCTGACTTGGTGTAGGACCTAGCACATAATCATACATGATCGCTCACTTTCCTCACTTGGTGTAGGACCTAGCACATAATCATACATGATCGCTCACTTTCCTCACTTGGTGTAGGACCTAACACATAATCATACATGATTGCTCACTTTCCTCACTTGGTGTAGGACCTAACACAATCATACATGATCGCTCACTTTCCTGACTTGGTGTAGGACCTAGCACATAATCATACATGATCGCTCACTTTCCTCACTTGGTGAAGGACCTAGCACATAATCATACATTGTCGCTCACTTTCCTGACTTGGTGTAGGACCTAGCACAATCATACATGATCGCTCACTTTCCTCACTTTGTGTAGGACCTAGCACATAATCATACATGATTGCTCACTTTCCTGACTTGGTGTAGGACATAACACAATCATACATGAACCCTCACTTTCTTGACTTGGCGTAGGACCTAGCACATAATCATACATGATCGCTCACTTTCCTCACGTGGTGTAGGACCTAGCACATAATCATACATGATCGCTCACTTTCCTCAATTGGTGTAGGACCTAGCACATAGTCATACATGATCGCTCACTTTTCTCACTTGGTGTAGGACCTAGCACATAATCATACATGATCGCTCACTTTCCTGACTTGGTGTAGGACCTAGCACATAATCATACATGATCGCTCACTTTCCTCACTTGGTTTAGGACCTAGCACATAATCATACATGATCGATCACTTTCCTCACTTGGTGTAGGACCTAACACATAATCATACATGATCGCTTACTTTCCTCACTTGGTGTAGGATCTAACACATAATCATACATGATCGCTCACTTTCCTCACTTGGTGTAGGATCTAACACATAATCATACATGATCACTCACTTTCCTGACTTGGTGTAGGACCTAGCACATAATCATACATGATCGCTCACTTTCCTCACTTGGTGTAGGACCTAACACATAATCATGCATGATCGCTCACTTTCCTGACTTGGTGTAGGACCTAGCAGATAATCATACATGATCGCTCACTTTCCTGACTTGGTGTAGGACCTAACACATAATCATGCATGATCACTCATTTTCCTGACTTGGTCTAGGACCTAACATATAAGCATGCATGGTCGCTCACTTTCCTGACTTGGTGTCGGACCTAACATAATCATACATGATCGCTCACTTTCCTGACTTGGTGTAGAACCTAGCACATAATCATACATGATCGCTCACGTTCCTGACTTGGGGTAGGATCTAACACATAATCATACATGATTACTCACTTTCGTCACTTGGGGTAGGATCTAACACATAATCATACATGATTACTCACTTTCCTGACTTGATGTAGGATCTAACACATAATCATACATGATCGCTCACTTTCCTGACTTGGTGTAGGACCTAGCACACAATCGTACATGATCGCTCACTTTCCTCACTTGGTGTAGAACCTAGCACATAATCATACATGATCGCTTACTTTCCTCACTTGGTGTAGGACCTAACACATAATCATACATGATCGCTCACTTTCCTGACTTGGTGTAGGACCTAGCACATAATCATACATGATCGCTCACTTTCCTCACTTGGTGTAGGACCTAACACATAATCATACATGATCGCTCACTTTCCTCACTTGGTGTAGGACCTAGCACACAATCGTACATGATCGCTCACTTTCCTCACTTGGTGTAGAACCTAGCACATAATCATACATGATCGCTTACTTTCCTCACTTCGTGTAGGACCTAACACATAATCATACATGATCGCTCACTTTCCTGACTTGGTGTAGGACCTAGCACATAATCATACATGATCGCTCACTTTCCTCACTTGGTGTAGGACCTAACACATAATCATACATGATTGCTCACTTTCCTCACTTGGTGTAGGACCTAACACAATCATACATGATCGCTCACTTTCCTGACTTGGTGTAGGACCTAGCACATAATCATACACGATCGCTCACTTTCCTCACTTGGTGAAGGACCTAGCACATAATCATACATTGTCGCTCACTTTCCTGACTTGGTGTAGGACCTAGCACAATCATACATGATCGCTCACTTTCCTCACTTGGTGTTGGACCTAGCACATAATCATACATGATCGCTCACTTTCCTGACTTGGTGTAGGACATAGCACATAATCATACATGATCGCTCACGTTCCTCACTTGGTGTAGGATCTAACACATAATTATACATGATCGCTCACTTTCCTGACTTGGTGTAGGATCTAACACATAATCATACATGATCACTCACTTTCCTGACTTGGTGTAGGACCTAACACATAATCATACATGATCGCTCACTTTCCTCACTTGGGGTAGGATCTAACACATAATTTTACATGATCGCTCACTTTCCTCACTTGGTGTAGGATCTAACACATAATCATACATGATCACTCACTTTCCTGACTTGGTGTAGGACCTAACACATAATCATACATGATCGCTCACTTTCCTGACTAGGTGTAAGACCTAACACATAATCATACATGATCGCTCACTTTCCTGACATGGTGTAGGACCTAACACATAATCATACATGATCGCTCACTTTCCTGACTTGGTGTAGGACCTAACACATAATCATACATGATCGCTCACTTTCCTGACTTGGTGTAGGACCTAGCACATAATCATACATGATCGCTCACTTTCCTCACTTGGTGTAGGACCTAACACAATCATACATGATCGCTCACTTTCCTGACTTGGTGTAGGACCTAACACATAATCATACATGATCGCTCACTTTCCTCACTTGGTGTAGGATCTAACACATAATCATACATGATCGCTCACTTTCCTCACTTGGTGTAGGAACTAACACATGATTATACATGATCGCTCACTTTCCTCACTTGGTGTAGGATCTAACACATAATCATACATGATCTCTCACTTTCCTCAATTGGTGTAGGACCTAACACATAATCATGCATGCTCGCTCACTTTCCTGACTTGGTGTAGGACCTAGCACATAATCATACATGATCGCTCACTTTCCTGACTTGGTGTAGGATCTAACACATAATCATACATGATCGCTCTTTTTTCTGTCTTGGTGTAGGATCTAACACATAATCATACATGATCGCTCACTTTCCTGACTTGGTGTAGGATCTAACACATAATCATACATGATCGCTCACTTTCCTGACTTGGTGTAGGACCTAACACATAATCATACATGATCGCTCACTTTCTTGACTTGGTGTAGGACCTAACACATAATCATACATGATCGCTCACTTTCCTGACTTGGTGTAGGACCTAGTAAATAATCATACATGATCGCTCATTTTCCTTACTTGGTGTAGGACCTAACACATAATCATACATTATCGGTCACTTTCCTCACTTAGTGTAGGATCTAACACATACTCATGCATGATCGGTCACTTTCCTCACTTGGTGAAGGACCTAACACATAATCATACATGATCGGTCACTTTCCTCACTTGGTGTAGGATCTAGCACATAAGCATACATGATCGCTCACTTTCCTGACTTGGTGTAGGACCTAACACATAATCATACATGATCGCTCACTTGGTGTAGGAACTTTATATAAACAATGGCGATATTAAACTACTTTTATGGATCCACACCTCCCCTCTTAGTGAAATGAATCGGCCCACCTCCCCTATAAGTGAAATGAATCGGCCATGCAAGTTCTTTCCAAATGCTTTTTAAATTATATAATTCATACAAGACCATCCTCAAGCAAGATTATGTTGATTGTTGGCTGCCTACCCTCCAGTGACTCTTATTTCATGTATATTCCGGACGGGAAGAAGTTGAACAATATATAAAAAACAATAAAGAAATAACGGAGGGATGGCTCAGCCAGGGCAACACAGTTTGACTGCCACTAGAAAATAATGAGAGTTAGATAAGGGTTCGATCGGGAACATACAAACGAACATTTTTCACGAATGACCTCATTAATTATACACAGTTATAGTCGTATATGTTGGTTAAATTGATTGATTGATTGGCGCTTAACGCAAAATTTTGCAGTATTCAGCTATATCGTGGCTTTTTGATTAAAAGAAAAATTATAGTCTTTCAGGTTTTCACTTTAACCCGCCAATGCAGTGCTGAAAAACGATTTATATTCAATTATATTTGTAATTGGTTTAAAGAAAACCAAACGAACGAACTACTAAATGTAACGGGGAATAGTTAAGGTACTCTTGTAGCTTTATCATGTAATTACCATACAAACAGACATTTCCTCTTACTTCGTGATATTGGCTAATAACCTAGGTAACAATATGTTAGTTATAAATCTAATGGCTAATATCCTAGGGATATTTGTAAATTTAATGTCTCCTAGACCGGATCCAATTTATTAAACGTTTAGGTTTACGTTAAAGGTTCTGTTTAAGAAGTTTGCTGGCCAACCAATACCTTTATGTTTAAGTGTAATAGATAGTTTTATATTTCTCACACCGAATCTACGTTAATAAACGTTTAGTTTAACGTTACATTTTCTGTTTAATAAGTTTGTTGCCAACCAAGGGCTTGATAACGTACCTTTATATTTAAGTGTATTAGGTAATTTGATATCTCTCAGACCGTATCCAATGTATTAAAGGTTTCTTTATCGTTGCAGGTTCTATTTAAGAAGTTTGCAGGCCAACCAGGGTTTGGTAAATTGTCTTTATTTCTAAGTGTCTTAGGTAAGATATGATAATTGGCAGATTTAAAATAGTGGCGCTATGCTTGATTTGTCCAATCAAAATAAAATATGATGCAAAATTGAAAATAAACAGTACAATATGCTTATTTGTGTCCCGCACATTTGTACAACACGAATAATTCCTCTCCAATTCGTAGAACATCTGAAACGTTTGAAGATACTAAAATGGGCAATACGACGCCAACAATGGATTAATGGGCAATACGACGCCGAAAATGGATTAATGGACAACACGAAGCCGAAAATGAATTAATGGGCAATACGACGCCGAGAATGGATTAATGGGCAATGCGACGCCGAGAATGGATTAATGGGCAATACGACACCGACAATGGATTAATGGGCAACACGACGGCGAAAATGGATTAATAGGCAATACGACGCCGAAAATGGATTAATGGGCAAAATGACGCCGAAAATGGATTAATGGACAATACGACGCCGAAAATGGATTAATGGGCAATACGACACCGAAAATGGATTGATGGGCAATACGACGCGAAAATGGATTAATGGGCAATACGACGCCGAAAATGGATTGATGGGCAATACCACTCCGAAAATGGATTAATGGGTAATACGACACCGAAAATGGATTAATGGGCAATACGACGCCGAAGATGGGCAATGCGACGCCGAAAATGGATTAATGGGCAATACGACGCCGAAAATGGATTAATGGGCAATACGACGCCGAAAATGGATTAATGGGCATTACAACGCCGAAAATGGATTAATGGGCAATACGACGCCGAAAATGGATTAATGGGCAAAACGACGCCGAAAATGAATAGATGTGCAATACGACGCCGAAAATGGATTAATGGGCAATACGACGCCGAAAATGGGCAATGCGACGCCGAAAATGGATTAATGGGCAATATGACGCCGAAAATGGATTAATGGGCAATACGACGCCGAAAATGGATTAATGGGCAATACGACGCCGAAAATGGGGAATACGACGCCGAAAATGGATTAATGGGCTAAAGGACGCCGAAAATGGATTAATAGGCAATACGACGCCGAAAATGGTTTAATGGGCAAAACGACGCCGAAAATGGATTAATGGGCAAAACGACGCCGAAAATGGATTAATGGGCAATACGACGCCGAAAATGGATTGATGGGCAATGCGACACCGAAAATGGATTAATGGGCAAAACGACACCGGAAATGGATTAATGGGCAATACGACGCCGAAAATGGATTAATGGGCAATACGACGCCGGAAATGGATTAATGGACAAAACGACACCGAAAATGGATTAATGGGCAATACGACGCCGAAAATGGATTGATGGGCAATACGACGCCGAAAATGGATTAATGGGCAATACGACGCCGAAAATGGATTAATGGGCAAAACGACGCCGAAAATGGATTAATGGGCAATACGACGCCGAGAATAGATTAATGGGCAATACGACGCCGAGAATGGATTAATGGGCAATACGACGCCGAAAATGGATTAATGGGCATTACGACGCCGAAAATAGATTAATGGACAATACGACGCCGGAAATGGATTAATGGGCAATACGACGCCGAAAATGGATTAATGGGCAATACGACGCCGAAAATGGATTAATGGCCAATACGACGCCGAAAATGGATTTAAAGACAATACAATAGGAAAAAGAAAACGGGGGAAAAAGACAAACAATGATCAACAAAAAACTACATAAAAAACTAAGAATTGCGGTACAGAACTCCTCAAACAATGGAGGTGCACTAAGGTGTTCCGAAAGGATAACACTTTCTGCTCCATTAGTGGTATCCGTCATGTTACTATTGTTAAACATCCGGTGGTTATATCTACAGCACGATTTTATAATAATAATAATAATAATAATAATAATAATAATAATAACTACTACTACTAATATTGCTAATAATAATAATAATAATAATTCTTCCTTTTATATTCTACAGGTTTATTTTCCACTTTGTTCTTATGGCCTATAGTCCTAGCTTTGGCTCTTACCAATACAGAGAGAATATCGGGAACGATTATTCCATGGGGAAAAGTGTGTGGAACAACAGCATTGTTTCTATGTAAGTTCTACCTATTAACAGCAGTTTTACGGGACAATGCATAAAAGAGCAGTCTTAGAGGACAGTACATAAACTGGCCGAGCTCTGGGCAGTACAGAGAATGGCAATATAGAAAATATTGTAGACAATTCAAGGGTGGGGGTAAATCAAATGCCGTAATTAACAGACGGACAGACAATAAAATGGTCATAGACAAAAGGGCAAAAAGACAAACCACGATCTATAAAGCACTACACAAAACACTAAATTTAGAACAAGAAGAGTATGAAGATATCAAAGGGGCAATCAGAATCCGTATATCGAAGAAGAACAGACAACACAATAAAACCGAGGGTGAACTCAAGTGATCCAGAAGGGTAAGAAGTTCCTGCTCAACTAGTGGAACCGTGTGTAATCATATGTTCTTGATAGTTGGAAGCAACAGAAAATAAAGTTACAAAACAAATAAATGTTCAGGACCAGGATTTCTAATGTCATATTCGTAGCGTTTTATGTGATCAGTAAGTTAAGGTGAGAGGTGATTGTTAGTTTTGTTGACATTGGTGGAATTGTTGATCATCACTGTTTATACTTTCTTTTTTATCATTTGTTATTTTCAGCATACCATATTTTGATGACATATACAAGTGGATTAACATATAAAATATTTTTTGGACTTGGAGTGGCTTTAGGTATCCCAATATGTACAAGTAAGTATGTGTTTTATACTTAATTAGTCGTCGGCCGTTAGAGAAAACCCACAAGGGAATCAAGAATTGACAACCCAGACCCACTGGCAACATGACTCGGAACGAATGGAAATGCTTATATTATCAAATTGATGCTAAAGAAATTTGTGCTAATCAAAAAAAGACTAGAGAAAATCGAAGAGTCATTTAAGACAATCTTGGAAACAGGAAACATCGGGTACACACAACACAGCAGGAAGTAAAAAAATACAAAATACACAACACAGAAAACAAAGAGGAGCAACACGAACACCACCAAAAAACCAGGAGTGAATCTAGGTGCTAGCGAAGGGTGAACAGTTCCTATACATGTCGTGTTACCGGGAGTGAATCTAGGTGCTAGCGAAGGATGAACAGTTCCTATACCTGTCGTGTTACCGGGAGTGAATCTAAGTGCTAGTGAAGGGTGAACAGTTCCTATACCTGTCATGTTACCGGGAGTGAATCTAGGTGCTAGTGAAGGGTGAACAGTTCCTATACCTGTCATGTTACCGGGAGTGAATCTACGTGCTAGTGAAGGGTGAACAGTTCCTATACCTGTCATGTTACCGGGAGTGAATCTAGGTGCTAGTGAAGGGTGAACAGTTTCTATACCTGTCATGTTACCGGGAGTGAATCTACGTGCTAGTGAAGGGTGAACAGTTCCTATACCTGTCATGTTACCGGGAGTGAATCTACGTGCTAGTGAAGGGTGAACAGTTCCTATACCTGTCATGTTACCGGGAGTGAATCTAGGTGCTAGTGAAGGGTGAACAGTTTCTATACCTGTCGTGTTACCGGGAGTGAATCTAGGTGCTAGCGAAGGGTGAACAGTTTCTATACCTGTCGTGTTACCGGGAGTGAATCTAGGTACTAGCGAAGGGTGAACAGTTCCTATACATGTCGTGTTACCGGGAGTGAATCTAGGTGCTAGTGAAGGGTGAACAGTTCCTATACCTGTCATGTTACCGGGAGTGAATCTAGGTGCTAGTGAAGGGTGAAGAGTTCCTATACCTGTCGTGTTACCGGGAGTGAATCTAGGTGTTAGTGAAGGGTGAACAGTTCCTATACATGTCGTGTTACCGGGAGTGAATCTAGGTGCTAGCGAAGGGTGAACAGTTCCTATACATGTCGTGTTACCGGGAGTGAATCTAGGTGCTAGTGAAGGGTGAAGAGTTCCTTTACATGTCGTGTTACCGGGAGTGAATCTAGGAGCTAGTGAAGGATGAACAGTTCCTATACCTGTCGTGCTACCAGGAGTGAATCTAGGTGCTAGCCAAGGGTGAACAGTTCCTATACCTGTCGTGTTACCGGGAGTGAATCTAGGTGCTAGCGAAGGGTGAACAGTTTCTATACCTGTCGTGTTACCGGGAGTGAATCTAAGTGCTAGCGAAGGGTGAACAGTTCCTATACATGTCGTGTTACTGGAAGTGAATCTAGGTGCCAGCGAAGGGTGAACAGTTCCTATACCTGTTGTGTTACCGTGAGTAAATCTAGGTGGTAGCGAAGGGTGAACAGTTCCTATACCTGTCATGTTACCGGGAGTGAAACTATGTGCTAGCGAAGGGTGAACAGTTCCTATACCTGTCGTGTTACCGGGAGTGAATATATGTGCTAGTGAAGGGTGAACAGTTCCTATTCCTGTCGTGTTACCGGGAGTAAATCTAGGTGCTAGCGAAGGGTGAACAGTTCCTATACCTGTCGTGTTACCGGGAGTGAATCTAGGTGCTAGCGAAGGGTGAACAGTTCCTATACCTGTCGTGTTACCGGGAGTGAATCTAAGTGCTAGCGAAGGGTGAACAGTTCCTATACCTGTCGTGTTACCGGGAGTAAATATAGGTGCTAGCGAAGGGTGAACAGTTCCTATACCTGTCGTGTTACCGGGAGTGAATATAAGTGCTAGCGAAGGGTGAACAGTTCCTATACCTGGCGTGTTACCGGGAGTAAATATAGGTGTCAGTGAAGGATGAACAGTTCCTATACCTGTCGTGTTACCGGGAGTGAATCTGGGTGCTAGCGAAGGGTGAACAGTTCCTATACCTGTCGTGTTACCGGGAGTGAATATAAGTGCTAGCGAAGGGTGAACAGTTCCTATACCTGGCGTGTTACCGGGAGTAAATATAGGTGTCAGTGAAGGATGAACAGTTCCTATACCTGTCGTGTTACCGGGAGTGAATCTGGGTGCTAGCGAAGGGTGAACAGTTCCTATTTCTTATAAGATATCTGTCGTGTTCCTCATAGTAAGTCTTTTTTTCCAATTTGCTAAGATTTGTAGAACAAAGTTAATATAATAAACTGGTATGTTAGAAGGCTTTGAATTAAATTGTCTCCCCTGACGCACTGATATTGAAAATGTTTCAGTTGGGTTATGGCACATGGTGTTCTAATATTGAAAAGGGTTGCAGCTAAATAGTGACTACTTGACTTATTTAGGCAATGAAATCCCGGAGAGCTATAACAAACAGACCGGTGTAGTTTTCAGTCTTGCGTAGTTGTCTGGAATCCTGAATTAATAGAGTTGGTATCACGACTCAGACTCAAGTCAGTGATTGTGCAATGTATAAAAAACGTAGATATCAAATTTAGTGCACATGACGCGTTTCTGGAATAACCTTCATCATGTACGCTCAATATCGAAAGATTAGAAAGTCAAATAATTTAAAAGTGTTTAGGAGCAATACATAGGATAGCCAGAATCAGCTATGTTGCGGTTTTTCATGTCTTTGATGATCTATTTGACACATATTGTATTTGTTGTAGCTTATATATTACCTATTAAAGTTTCAGATTATGTGTTTAAAAATTTGACATTAAATGGTATGGAAATAGCAGCTCTGAGTTTAACATTGACTGGCTTGTTGTTAGTGCTATGGCCAGAGAGGTGTCCAGCGGGGTTATACAAACCATTTAAATGTTGTGTCAAAAATGAAATTGAAGCTCAACAACGAGAACAACGATCACATTCTCACTCCGTTCTACATTTCAACAAGACTTGACTATGGCAAGGTTTTTGCGTCAGAAAAAATGTCATATGATGTTTCTGAAGAGACATAATGATTTATTTAGTTCATGCTAACTGTGATAGGTATCTAAAGTGTTGGTCTACCTGGGAATCAGACAATTCTTGTATTAGCAGTTGGTAAAGTCGCACATTTTTGCCAAATTGACTGGATTCTTTTGAACGTTTGACAAGAAAGCGTTGTGGAGCCAAGTAATTGGGATAAAAAAGCATCTAATTATTAAGTATAGTGGGTCTTATAGCATAAAAGTATTGATCATAATGAACCTTTCGGAATTAATATTATGAACGTGATATCGATAAAGATCATATAGCACGTGTACAGAACGTGATATCGTGTACAGAACGTGATATCGAAAGGATCATATAGCACGTGTAAATTTAATGGTATACAGTGATGATCTTAGAAATATCAAGGGAACCAGGCATTTGTGTCATACCTTTCATAGACTTATCATAGATATAGACAGGGAACCATGCACGGACTGGGTAATGGAAAAACAAACACTTCAGCATTTTATTTATATACTAACTTTTTATGCAATGTATGTTGTTAATATATTTTATGGTAATTACATCAATAATGACCACGTGTATTAATTACACTGTGGATGTCTATATATAGAAATGATGAAATCGTCGCAATTTAGCATTGTTAGTGGATAAAATGAATTAGATGAGAAATAGATTAGCGCCCCATTTCGCAGACGACAGCATACATTTCTCGTTATTACATCATTGATGACCAGGTGTATTACTGTAATAAGACTGTAGATGTCCATATATGGTAGTGAACAAATTATCATGGCGCTTGTAAAAAAATTAATGAGGTGAGAAATGAATTATTTCCCCATTTTCCAGACGGCTACACAATTGGCCTATGACGATTGGTGCTATAAAATTAATTTGTTGTCGATTAAAAACAATAGTTGACGTAGATGACAGATGTCATCAATGCATGCATACACAAGATTAGGATCGTTACCAGTACAAATTGTTGTAGTTAGGTGATAATTGCAAACTGACATTCATATTTGATGGAAATCTAAACAAGTTAGAATTGTTCGTCAACAATGAGAGGAATTGTAATATTGTGAATTTATTTTATTAAAAAATACATTTGTAGTTGTTTGTTATCTTTGTACGTAACGTTTGTTCTGTACAATATTAAGGTGAAAAGTGCACCGAGTTTGTAACTAGATTAACACGACGGGGGCCAATAGTGGAGCAGGAACTGTCTACCCTTCCGGAGCACCTGAGTTCAACCCCGGTTTTTAGTGGGGTTCATGCTACTCGATCTTTAGTTTTATGTGTATTATTTATAGATCGTTGTTTGTCCTTTTGTACTTTTTCTTTTGGCCATTGTGTTGTCTGTTCTTCTTTGATTTACGGATTCTGATTACCCTTTTTGTATCTTCAAACGCTTCTTAGAAAGTTCGTATTGTCTGACATAAGATAATAACCGTCTTGTTGTATAATCTATTTGAGTATATGTTACTCAATCTTTAATTTTCTGTGTGCTTTGTACTCATTGTTTGTCCTTTTGTCCTTTTTCTTTGGGCTGTTGTATTGTTTGTCCTTTTGTCCTTTGTCTTTGGGCTGTTGTATTGTTTGTCCTTTTGTCCTTTTTCTTTGTTTGGGCTGTTGTATTATTTGTCCTTTTGTCCTTTTTATTTGGGCTGTTGTATTGTTTGTCCTTTTGTCCTTTTTCTTTGGGCTGTTGTATTGTTTGTCCTTTTGTCCTTTTTCTTTGGGCTGTTGTATTGTTTGTCCTTTTGTCCTTTTTCTTTGGGCTGTTGTATTGTTTGTCCTTTTGTCCTTTTTCTTTGGGCTGTTGTATTGTTTGTCCTTTTGTCCCTTTTCTTTGGGCTTTTGTATTGTTTGTCCTTTTGTCCTTTTTCTTTGGGTTGTTGTATTGTTTGTCCTTTTGTCCTTTTTCTTTGGGCTGTTGTATTGTTTGTCCTTTTGTCCTTTTTCTTTGGGCTGTTGTATTGTTTGTCCTTTTGTCCTTTTTCTTTGGGCTGTTGTATTGTTTGTCCTTTTGTCCTTTTTCTTTGGGCTGTTGTATTGTTTGTCCTTTTGTCCTTTTTCTTTGGGCTGTTGTATTGTTTGTCCTTTTGTCCTTTTTCTTTGGGCTGTTGTATTGTTTGTCCTTTTGTCCTTTTTCTTTGGGCTTTTGTATTGTTTGTCCTTTTGTCCTTTTTCTTTGGGTTGTTGTATTGTTTGTCCTTTTGTCCTTTTTCTTTGGGCTGTTGTATTGTTTGTCCTTTTGTCCTTTTTCTTTGGGCTGTTGTATTGTTTGTCCTTTTGTCCTTTTTCTTTGGGCTGTTGTATTGTTTGTCCTTTAGTCCTTTTTCTTTGGGCTGTTGCATTGTTTGTCCTTTGTCCTTTTTCTTTGGGCTGTTGTATTGTTTGTCCTTTTGTCCTTTTTCTTTGGGCTTTTGTATTGTTTGTCCTTTTTTCCTTTTTCTTTGGGTTGTTGAATTGTTTGTCTTTTTGTCCTTTTTCTTTGGTCTGTTGTATTGTTTGTCCTTTTGTCCTTTTTCTTTGGGCTGTTGTATTGTTTGTCCTTTTGTCCTTTTTCTTTGGGCTGTTGTATTGTTTGTCCTTTTGTCCTTTTTCTTTGGGCTGTTGTATTGTTTGTCCTTTTGTCCTTTTTCTTTGGGCTGTTGTATTGTTTGTCCTTTTGTCCTTTTTCTTTGGGTTGTTGAATTGTTTGTCTTTTTGTCCTTTTTCTTTGGACTGTTGTATTGTTTGTCCTTTTGTCCTTTTTCTTTGGGCTGTTGTATTGTTTGTCCTTTTGTCCTTTTTCTTTGGGCTGTTGTATTGTTTGTCCTTTTGTCCTTTTTCTTTGGGCTGTTGTATTGTTTGTCCTTTTGTCCTTTTTCTTTGGGCTTTTGTATTGTTTGTCCTTTTGTCCTTTTTCTTTGGGTTGTTGTATTGTTTGTCCTTTTGTCCTTTTACTTTCGGCTGTTGTATTGTTTGTCCTTTTGTCCTTTTTCTTTGGTCTGTTGTATTGTTTGTCCTTTTGTCCTTTTTCTTTGGGCTGTTGTATTGTTTGTCCTTTTGTCCTTTTTCTTTGGACTGTTGTATTGTTTGTCCTTTTGTCCTTTTTCTTTGGGTTGTTGTATTGTTTGTCCTTTTGTCCTTTTTCTTTGGGCTGTTGTATTGTTTGTCGTTTTGTCCCTTTTCTTTGGGCTGTTGTATTGTTTGTCCTTTTGTCCTTTTTCTTTGGACTGTTGTATTGTTTTTCCTTTTGTCCTTTTTCTTTGGACTGTTGTATTGTTTGTCCTTTTGTCCTTTTTCTTTGGGCTGCTGTATTGTTTGTCCTTTTGTCCTTTTTCTTTGGGTTGTTGAATTGTTTGTCTTTTTGTCCTTTTTCTTTGGACTGTTGTATTGTTTGTCCTTTTGTCCTTTTTCTTTGGGCTGTTGTATTGTTTGTCCTTTTGTCCTTTTTATTTGGGCTGTTGTATTGTTTGTCCTTTTGTCCTTTTTCTTTGTGCTGTTGTATTGTTTGTCCTTTTGTCCTTTTTCTTTGGGCTTTTGTATTGTTTGTCCTTTTGTCCTTTTTCTTTGGGTTGTTGTATTGTTTGTCCTTTTGTCCTTTTACTTTCGGCTGTTGTATTGTTTGTCCTTTTGTCCTTTTTCTTTGGTCTGTTGTATTGTTTGTCCTTTTGTCCTTTTTCTTTGGGCTGTTGTATTGTTTGTCCTTTTGTCCTTTTTCTTTGGACTGTTGTATTGTTTGTCCTTTTGTCCTTTTTCTTTGGGTTGTTGTATTGTTTGTCCTTTTGTCCTTTTTCTTTGGGCTGTTGTATTGTTTGTCGTTTTGTCCCTTTTATTTGGGCTGTTGTATTGTTTGTCCTTTTGTCCTTTTTCTTTGGACTGTTGTATTGTTTTTCCTTTTGTCCTTTTTCTTTGGACTGTTGTATTGTTTGTCCTTTTGTCCTTTTTCTTTGGGCTGTTGTATTGTTTGTCGTTTTATCCCTTTTCTTTTGGCTGTTGTATTGTTTGTCCTTTTGTCCTTTTTCTTTGGACTGTTGTATTGTTTGTCCTTTTGTCCTTTTTCTTTGGGCTGTTATATTGTTTGTCGTTTTGTCCCTTTTCTTTGGGCTGTTGTATTGTTTGTCCATTTGTCCCTTTTCTTTGGACTGTTGTATTGTTTGTCCTTTTGTCCTTTTTCTTTGGGCTGTTGTATTGTTTGTCCTTTTGTCCTTTTTCTTTGGGCTGTTGTATTGTTTGTCCTTTTGTCCTTTTTCTTTGGGCTGTTGTATTGTTTGTCCTTTTGTCCTTTTTCTTTGGGCTGTTGTATTGTTTGTCCTTTTGTCCTTTTTCTTTGGGCTTTTGTATTGTTTGTCCTTTTGTCCTTTTAGTTTGGGTTGTTGTATTGTTTGTCCTGTTGTCCTTTTTCTTTGGGCTGTTGTATTGTTTGTCCTTTTGTCCTTTTTCTTTGGGCTGTTGTATTGTTTGTCCTTTTTTCCTTTTTCTTTGGGCTGTTGTATTGTTTGTCCTTTTGTCCTTTTTCTTTGGGCTGTTTTATTGTTTGTCCTTTTGTCCTTTTTCTTTGGACTGTTGTATTTTTGTTCTTTTGTTCTTTTTCTTTAGGCTGTTGTATTGTTTGTCCTTTTGTCCTTTTTCTTTGGGCTGTTGTATTGTTTGTCCTTTTGTCCTTTTTTTTTGAGCTGTTGTATTGTTTGTCCTTTTGTCCTTTTTCTTTGGGCTGTTGTATTGTTTGTCCTTTTGTCATTTTTCTTTGGGCTGTTGTATTGTTTGTCCTTTTCTCCTTTTTTTTGGGCTGTTGTATTGTTTGTCCTTTTGTCCTTTTTCTTTAGGCTGTTGCATTGTTTGTCCTTTTGTCCTTTTTCTTTGTGCTGTTGTATTGTTTGTCCTTTTGTCCTTTTTATTTGGGCTGTTGTACGGTTTGTCCTTTTTTCCTTTTTCTTTGGACTGTTGTATTGTTTATTCTTTTCTCCTTTTTCTTTGGGCTGTTGGATTTTTTGTCCTTTTGTCCTTTTTCTTTGGGCTGTTGTATTGTTTGTCCTTTTGTCCTTTTTCTTTGGGCTGTTGTATTGTTTGTCCTTTTGTCCTTTTTCTTTGGGCTGTTGTATTGTTTGTCCTTTTGTCATTTTTCTTTGGGCTGTTGTATTGTTTGTCCTTTTCTCCTTTTTTTTGGGCTGTTGTATTGTTTGTCCTTTTGTCCTTTTTCTTTAGGCTGTTGCATTGTTTGTCCTTTTGTCCTTTTTCTTTGTGCTGTTGTATTGTTTGTCCTTTTGTCCTTTTTCTTTGGGCTGTTGTATTGTTTGTTCTTTTGTCCTTTTTCATTGGTCTGTTGCATTGTTTGTCCTTTTGTCCTTTTTCTTTTGGCTGTTGTATTGTTTGTCCCTTTGTCCTTTTTCTTTGGTCTGTTGCATTGTTTGTCCTTTTGTCCTTTTTCTTTGGTCTGTTGTATTGTTTGTCCTTTTGTCCTTTTTCTTTGGTCTGTTGTATTGTTTGTCCTTTTGTCCTTTTTCTTTGCGCTTTTGCATTGTCTGTCCTTTTGTCCTTTTTCTTTGGGCTGTTGTATTGTTTGTCCTTTTGTCCTTTTTCTTTGGTCTGTTGCATTGTTTGTCCCTTTGTCCTTTTTCTTTGGGCTGTTGTATTGTTTGTCATTTTTTTCTTTTTCTTTGGGCTGTTGTATTGTTTGTCCCTTTGTCCTTTTTCTTTGGGCTGTTGTATTATTTGTCATTTTTTCCTTTTTCTTTAGGCTGTTGTATTGTTTGTCCTTTTGTCCTTTTTTTTTTTGGGCTGTTGTATTGTTTGTCATTTTGTCCTTTTTTTTTGGGCTGTTGTATTGTTTGTCCTTTTGTCCTTTTTCTTTGGGCTGTAGTATTGTTTGTCCTTTTGTCCTTTTTCTTCGGACTGTTGTATTGTTTGTCCTTTTGTCCTTTTTCTTTGGGCTGTTGTATTTTTTGACCTTTTGTCCTTTTTCTTTGGGCTGTTGTATTGTTTGTCCTTTTGTCCTTTTTCTTTGGGCTGTTGTATTTTTTGACCTTTTGTCCTTTTTCTTTGGGCTGTTGTATTGTTTGTTCATTTGTCCTTTTTCTTTGGGCTGTTGTATTATTTGTCATTTTTTCCTTTTTCTTTAGGCTGTTGTATTGTTTGTCCTTTTTTTTTTTTTTTTTTTGGGCTGTTGTATTGTTTGTCATTTTGTCCTTTTTTTTTGGGCTGTTGTATTGTTTGTCCTTTTGTCCTTTTTCTTTGGGCTGTTGTATTGTTTGTCCTTTTGTCCTTTTTCTTCGGACTGTTGTATTGTTTGTCCTTTTGTCCTTTTTCTTTGGGCTGTTGTATTTTTTGACCTTTTGTCCTTTTTCTTTGGGCTGTTGTATTGTTTGTCCTTTTGTCCTTTTTCTTCGGACTGTTGTATTGTTTGTCATTTTGTCCTTTTTCTTTGGGCTGTTGTATTGTTTGTCCTTTTGCCCTTTTTCTTCGGACTGTTGTATTTTTTGACCTTTTGTCCTTTTTCTTTGGGCTTTTGCATTGTCTGTCCTTCTGTCCTTTTTCTTTGGGCTGTTGTATTGTTTGTTCTTTTGGCCTTTTTCATTGGTCTGTTGCATTGTTTGTCCTTTTGTCCTTTTTCTTTGGGCTGTTGTATTGTTTGTCCCTTTGTCCTTTTTCTTTGGTCTGTTGCATTGTTTGTCCTTTTGTCCTTTTTCTTTGGTCTGTTGCATTGTTTGTCCTTTTGTCCTTTTTCTTTGGGCTGTTGTATTGTTTGTCCTTTTGTGATTTTTCTTTGGTCTGTTGCATTGTTTGTCCTTTTGTCCTTTTTCTTTGGGCTGTTGTATTGTTTGTCCTTTTGTCCCTTTTCTTTGGGCTTTTGTATTGTTTGTCCTTTTGTCCTTTTTCTTTGGGTTGTTGTATTGTTTGTCCTTTTGTCCTTTTTCTTTGGGCTGTTGTATTGTTTGTCCTTTTGTCCTTTTTCTTTGGGCTGTTGTATTGTTTGTCCTTTTGTCCTTTTTCTTTGGGCTGTTGTATTGTTTGTCCTTTTGTCCTTTTTCTTTGGGCTGTTGTATTGTTTGTCCTTTTGTCCTTTTTCTTTGGGCTGTTGTATTGTTTGTCCTTTTGTCCTTTTTCTTTGGGCTGTTGTATTGTTTGTCCTTTTGTCCTTTTTCTTTGGGCTTTTGTATTGTTTGTCCTTTTGTCCTTTTTCTTTGGGTTGTTGTATTGTTTGTCCTTTTGTCCTTTTTCTTTGGGCTGTTGTATTGTTTGTCCTTTTGTCCTTTTTCTTTGGGCTGTTGTATTGTTTGTCCTTTTGTCCTTTTTCTTTGGGCTGTTGTATTGTTTGTCCTTTAGTCCTTTTTCTTTGGGCTGTTGCATTGTTTGTCCTTTGTCCTTTTTCTTTGGGCTGTTGTATTGTTTGTCCTTTTGTCCTTTTTCTTTGGGCTTTTGTATTGTTTGTCCTTTTTTCCTTTTTCTTTGGGTTGTTGAATTGTTTGTCTTTTTGTCCTTTTTCTTTGGTCTGTTGTATTGTTTGTCCTTTTGTCCTTTTTCTTTGGGCTGTTGTATTGTTTGTCCTTTTGTCCTTTTTCTTTGGGCTGTTGTATTGTTTGTCCTTTTGTCCTTTTTCTTTGGGCTGTTGTATTGTTTGTCCTTTTGTCCTTTTTCTTTGGGCTGTTGTATTGTTTGTCCTTTTGTCCTTTTTCTTTGGGTTGTTGAATTGTTTGTCTTTTTGTCCTTTTTCTTTGGACTGTTGTATTGTTTGTCCTTTTGTCCTTTTTCTTTGGGCTGTTGTATTGTTTGTCCTTGTGTCCTTTTTCTTTGGGCTGTTGTATTGTTTGTCCTTTTGTCCTTTTTCTTTGGGCTGTTGTATTGTTTGTCCTTTTGTCCTTTTTCTTTGGGCTTTTGTATTGTTTGTCCTTTTGTCCTTTTTCTTTGGGTTGTTGTATTGTTTGTCCTTTTGTCCTTTTACTTTCGGCTGTTGTATTGTTTGTCCTTTTGTCCTTTTTCTTTGGTCTGTTGTATTGTTTGTCCTTTTGTCCTTTTTCTTTGGGCTGTTGTATTGTTTGTCCTTTTGTCCTTTTTCTTTGGACTGTTGTATTGTTTGTCCTTTTGTCCTTTTTCTTTGGGTTGTTGTATTGTTTGTCCTTTTGTCCTTTTTCTTTGGGCTGTTGTATTGTTTGTCGTTTTGTCCCTTTTCTTTGGGCTGTTGTATTGTTTGTCCTTTTGTCCTTTTTCTTTGGACTGTTGTATTGTTTTTCCTTTTGTCCTTTTTCTTTGGACTGTTGTATTGTTTGTCCTTTTGTCCTTTTTCTTTGGGCTGCTGTATTGTTTGTCCTTTTGTCCTTTTTCTTTGGGTTGTTGAATTGTTTGTCTTTTTGTCCTTTTTCTTTGGACTGTTGTATTGTTTGTCCTTTTGTCCTTTTTCTTTGGGCTGTTGTATTGTTTGTCCTTTTGTCCTTTTTCTTTGGGCTGTTGTATTGTTTGTCCTTTTGTCCTTTTTCTTTGGGCTGTTGTATTGTTTGTCCTTTTGTCCTTTTTCTTTGGGCTTTTGTATTGTTTGTCCTTTTGTCCTTTTTCTTTGGGTTGTTGTATTGTTTGTCCTTTTGTCCTTTTACTTTCGGCTGTTGTATTGTTTGTCCTTTTGTCCTTTTTCTTTGGTCTGTTGTATTGTTTGTCCTTTTGTCCTTTTTCTTTGGGCTGTTGTATTGTTTGTCCTTTTGTCCTTTTTCTTTGGACTGTTGTATTGTTTGTCCTTTTGTCCTTTTTCTTTGGGTTGTTGTATTGTTTGTCCTTTTGTCCTTTTTCTTTGGGCTGTTGTATTGTTTGTCGTTTTGTCCCTTTTCTTTGGGCTGTTGTATTGTTTGTCCTTTTGTCCTTTTTCTTTGGACTGTTGTATTGTTTTTCCTTTTGTCCTTTTTCTTTGGACTGTTGTATTGTTTGTCCTTTTGTCCTTTTTCTTTGGGCTGTTGTATTGTTTGTCGTTTTATCCCTTTTCTTTTGGCTGTTGTATTGTTTGTCCTTTTGTCCTTTTTCTTTGGACTGTTGTATTGTTTGTCCTTTTGTCCTTTTTCTTTGGGCTGTTATATTGTTTGTCGTTTTGTCCCTTTTCTTTGGGCTGTTGTATTGTTTGTCCATTTGTCCCTTTTCTTTGGACTGTTGTATTGTTTGTCCTTTTGTCCTTTTTCTTTGGGCTGTTGTATTGTTTGTCCTTTTGTCCTTTTTCTTTGGGCTGTTGTATTGTTTGTCCTTTTGTCCTTTTTCTTTGGGCTGTTGTATTGTTTGTCCTTTTGTCCTTTTTCTTTGGGCTGTTGTATTGTTTGTCCTTTTGTCCTTTTTCTTTGGGCTTTTGTATTGTTTGTCCTTTTGTCCTTTTAGTTTGGGTTGTTGTATTGTTTGTCCTGTTGTCCTTTTTCTTTGGGCTGTTGTATTGTTTGTCCTTTTGTCCTTTTTCTTTGGGCTGTTGTATTGTTTGTCCTTTTTTCCTTTTTCTTTGGGCTGTTGTATTGTTTGTCCTTTTGTCCTTTTTCTTTGGGCTGTTTTATTGTTTGTCCTTTTGTCCTTTTTCTTTGGACTGTTGTATTTTTGTTCTTTTGTTCTTTTTCTTTAGGCTGTTGTATTGTTTGTCCTTTTGTCCTTTTTCTTTGGGCTGTTGTATTGTTTGTCCTTTTGTCCTTTTTTTTTGAGCTGTTGTATTGTTTGTCCTTTTGTCCTTTTTCTTTGGGCTGTTGTATTGTTTGTCCTTTTGACCTTTTTCTTTGGGCTTTTGTATTGTTTGTCCTTTTGTCCTTTTTCTTTGGGCTGTTGTATTGTTTGTCCTTTTGTCCTTTTTCTTTGGGCTGTTGTATTGTTTGTCCTTTTGTCCTTTTTCTTTGGGCTGTTTTATTATTTGTCCTTTTGTCCTTTTTCTTTGGGCTGTTGTATTGTTTGTCCTTTTGTCCTTTTTCTTTGGGCTGTTGTATTGTTTGTCCTTTTGTCCTTTTTCTTTGGGCTGTTGTATTGTTTGTCCTTTTGTCCTTTTTCTTTGGGCTTTTGTATTGTTTGTCCTTTTGTCCTTTTTCTTTGGGTTGTTGTATTGTTTGTCCTTTTGTCCTTTTACTTTCGGCTGTTGTATTGTTTGTCCTTTTGTCCTTTTTCTTTGGTCTGTTGTATTGTTTGTCCTTTTGTCCTTTTTCTTTGGGCTGTTGTATTGTTTGTCCTTTTGTCCTTTTTCTTTGGACTGTTGTATTGTTTGTCCTTTTGTCCTTTTTCTTTGGGTTGTTGTATTGTTTGTCCTTTTGTCCTTTTTCTTTGGGCTGTTGTATTGTTTGTCGTTTTGTCCCTTTTCTTTGGGCTGTTGTATTGTTTGTCCTTTTGTCCTTTTTCTTTGGACTGTTGTATTGTTTTTCCTTTTGTCCTTTTTCTTTGGACTGTTGTATTGTTTGTCCTTTTGTCCTTTTTCTTTGGGCTGTTATATTGTTTGTCGTTTTGTCCCTTTTCTTTGGGCTGTTGTATTGTTTGTCCATTTGTCCCTTTTCTTTGGACTGTTGTATTGTTTGTCCTTTTGTCCTTTTTCTTTGGGCTGTTGTATTGTTTGTCCTTTTGTCCTTTTTCTTTGGGCTGTTGTATTGTTTGTCCTTTTGTCCTTTTTCTTTGGGCTGTTGTATTGTTTGTCCTTTTGTCCTTTTTCTTTGGGCTGTTGTATTGTTTGTCCTTTTGTCCTTTTTCTTTGGGCTTTTGTATTGTTTGTCCTTTTGTCCTTTTAGTTTGGGTTGTTGTATTGTTTGTCCTGTTGTCCTTTTTCTTTGGGCTGTTGTATTGTTTGTCCTTTTGTCCTTTTTCTTTGGGCTGTTGTATTGTTTGTCCTTTTTTCCTTTTTCTTTGGGCTGTTGTATTGTTTGTCCTTTTGTCCTTTTTCTTTGGGCTGTTTTATTGTTTGTCCTTTTGTCCTTTTTCTTTGGACTGTTGTATTTTTGTTCTTTTGTTCTTTTTCTTTAGGCTGTTGTATTGTTTGTCCTTTTGTCCTTTTTCTTTGGGCTGTTGTATTGTTTGTCCTTTTGTCCTTTTTTTTTGAGCTGTTGTATTGTTTGTCCTTTTGTCCTTTTTCTTTGGGCTGTTGTATTGTTTGTCCTTTTGACCTTTTTCTTTGGGCTTTTGTATTGTTTGTCCTTTTGTCCTTTTTCTTTGGGCTGTTGTATTGTTTGTCCTTTTGTCCTTTTTCTTTGGGCTGTTGTATTGTTTGTCCTTTTGTCCTTTTTCTTTGGGCTGTTTTATTATTTGTCCTTTTGTCCTTTTTATTTGGGCTGTTGTATTGTTTGTCCTTTTGTCCTTTTTATTTGGGCTGTTGTACGGTTTGTCCTTTTTTCCTTTTTCTTTGGACTGTTGTATTGTTTATTCTTTTCTCCTTTTTCTTTGGGCTGTTGGATTTTTTGTCCTTTTGTCCTTTTTCTTTGGGCTGTTGTATTGTTTGTCCTTTTGTCCTTTTTCTTTGGGCTGTTGTATTGTTTGTCCTTTTGTCCTTTTTCTTTGGGCTGTTGTATTGTTTGTCCTTTTGTCATTTTTCTTTGGGCTGTTGTATTGTTTGTCCTTTTCTCCTTTTTTTTGGGCTGTTGTATTGTTTGTCCTTTTGTCCTTTTTCTTTAGGCTGTTGCATTGTTTGTCCTTTTGTCCTTTTTCTTTGTGCTGTTGTATTGTTTGTCCTTTTGTCCTTTTTCTTTGGGCTGTTGTATTGTTTGTTCTTTTGTCCTTTTTCATTGGTCTGTTGCATTGTTTGTCCTTTTGTCCTTTTTCTTTTGGCTGTTGTATTGTTTGTCCCTTTGTCCTTTTTCTTTGGTCTGTTGCATTGTTTGTCCTTTTGTCCTTTTTCTTTGGTCTGTTGTATTGTTTGTCCTTTTGTCCTTTTTCTTTGGTCTGTTGTATTGTTTGTCCTTTTGTCCTTTTTCTTTGCGCTTTTGCATTGTCTGTCCTTTTGTCCTTTTTCTTTGGGCTGTTGTATTGTTTGTCCTTTTGTCCTTTTTCTTTGGTCTGTTGCATTGTTTGTCCCTTTGTCCTTTTTCTTTGGGCTGTTGTATTGTTTGTCATTTTTTTCTTTTTCTTTGGGCTGTTGTATTGTTTGTCCCTTTGTCCTTTTTCTTTGGGCTGTTGTATTATTTGTCATTTTTTCCTTTTTCTTTAGGCTGTTGTATTGTTTGTCCTTTTGTCCTTTTTTTTTTGGGCTGTTGTATTGTTTGTCATTTTGTCCTTTTTTTTTGGGCTGTTGTATTGTTTGTCCTTTTGTCCTTTTTCTTTGGGCTGTTGTATTGTTTGTCCTTTTGTCCTTTTTCTTCGGACTGTTGTATTGTTTGTCCTTTTGTCCTTTTTCTTTGGGCTGTTGTATTTTTTGACCTTTTGTCCTTTTTCTTTGGGCTGTTGTATTGTTTGTCCTTTTGTCCTTTTTCTTTGGTCTGTTGCATTGTTTGTCCCTTTGTCCTTTTTCTTTGGGCTGTTGTATTGTTTGTAATTTTTTCCTTTTTCTTTGGGCTGTTGTATTGTTTGTTCATTTGTCCTTTTTCTTTGGGCTGTTGTATTATTTGTCATTTTTTCCTTTTTCTTTAGGCTGTTGTATTGTTTGTCCTTTTTTTTTTTTTTTTTTTGGGCTGTTGTATTGTTTGTCATTTTGTCCTTTTTTTTTGGGCTGTTGTATTGTTTGTCCTTTTGTCCTTTTTCTTTGGGCTGTTGTATTGTTTGTCCTTTTGTCCTTTTTCTTCGGACTGTTGTATTGTTTGTCCTTTTGTCCTTTTTCTTTGGGCTGTTGTATTTTTTGACCTTTTGTCCTTTTTCTTTGGGCTGTTGTATTGTTTGTCCTTTTGTCCTTTTTCTTCGGACTGTTGTATTGTTTGTCATTTTGTCCTTTTTCTTTGGGCTGTTGTATTGTTTGTCCTTTTGCCCTTTTTCTTCGGACTGTTGTATTGTTTGTCCTTTTGTCCTTTTTCTTTGGGCTGTTGTATTTTTTGTCCTTTTGTCCTTTTTCTTCGGACTGTTGTATTTTTTGACCTTTTGTCCTTTTTCTTTGGGCTTTTGCATTGTCTGTCCTTCTGTCCTTTTTCTTTGGGCTGTTGTATTGTTTGTTCTTTTGGCCTTTTTCATTGGTCTGTTGCATTGTTTGTCCTTTTGTCCTTTTTCTTTGGGCTGTTGTATTGTTTGTCCCTTTGTCCTTTTTCTTTGGTCTGTTGCATTGTTTGTCCTTTTGTCCTTTTTCTTTGGTCTGTTGCATTGTTTGTCCTTTTGTCCTTTTTCTTTGGGCTGTTGTATTGTTTGTCCTTTTGTGATTTTTCTTTGGTCTGTTGCATTGTTTGTCCTTTTGTCCTTTTTCTTTGGGCTGTTGTATTGTTTGTCATTTTTCCTTTTTCTTTGGGCTGTTGTATTGTTTGTCCCTTTGTCCTTTTTCTTTGGGCTTTTGTATTATTTGTCATTTTTTCTTTTTTCTTTGGGCTGTTGTATTGTTTGTCCTTTTGTCCTTTTTTTTTGGGGCTGTTGTATTGTTTGTCATTTTGTCCTTTTTCTTTGGGCTGTTGTATTGTTTGTCCTTTTGACCTTTTTCTTTGGGCTGTTGTATTGTTTGTCCTTTTGTCCTTTTCTTCGGACTGTTGTATTGTTTGTCCTTTTGTCCTTTTTCTTTGGGCTGTTGTATTTTTTGACCTTTTGTCCTTTTTCTTTGGGCTGTTGTATTGTTTGTCCTTTTGTCCTTTTTCTTCGGACTGTTGTATTGTTTGTCATTTTGTCCTTTTTCTTTGGGCTGTTGTATTGTTTGTCCTTTTGTCCTTTTTCTTCGGACTGTTGTATTGTTTGTCCTTTTGTTCTTTTTCTTCGGACTGTTGTATTGTTTGTCCTTTTGTCCTTTTTCTTTGGGCTGTTGTATTTGTTGACCTTTTGTCCTTTTTCTTTGGGCTGTTGTATTGTTTGTCCTTTTGTCCTTTTTCTTCGGACTGTTGTATTGTTTGTCCTTTTGTCCTTTTTTTTTGGGCTGTTGTATTGTTTGTCCTTTTGTCCTTTTTCTTTGGGCAGTTGCATTGTTTGTCCTTTTGTCCTTTTTCTTTGGGTTGTTGTATTGTTTGTCCTTTTGTCCTTTTTCTTTGGGCTGTTGCATTGTTTGTCCTTTTGTCCTTTTTCTTCGGACTGTTGTATTGTTTGTCCTTTTGTCCTTTTTCTTTGGTCTGTTGTATTGTTTGTCCTTTTGTCCTTTTTCTTTGGTCTGTTGCATTGTTTGTCCTTTTGTCCTTTTTCTTTGGGCTGTTGTATTGTTTGTCATTTTTTTCTTTTTCTTTGGGCTGTTGTATTGTTTGTCCCTTTGTCCTTTTTCTTTGGGCTGTTGTATTGTTTGTCCTTTTGTCCTTTTTATTTTGGGCTGTTGTATTTTTTGACCTTTTGTCCTTTTTCTTAGGGCTGTTGTATTGTTTGTCCTTTTGTCCTTTTTCTTTGGTCTGTTGCATTGTTTGTCCTTTTGTCCTTTTTCTTTGGGCTGTTGTATTGTTTGTCCTTGTGTCCTTTTTCTTTGGGCTGTTGTATTGTTTGTCCTTTTTTCCTTTTTCTTCGGACTGTTGTATTGTTTGTCCTTTTGTCCTTTTTCTTTGGGCTGTTGTATTGTTTGTCCTTTTGTCCTTTTTCTTTGGACTGTTGTATTGTTTGTCCTTTTGTCCTTTTTCTTCGGACTGTTGTATTGTTTGTCCTTTTGTCCTTTTTCTTTAGGCTGTTGTATTGTTTGTCCTTTTGTCCTTTTTCTTTGGGCTGTTGTATTGTTTGTCGTTTTATCCCTTTTCTTTAGGCTGTTGTATTTTTTGTCCTTTTGTCCTTTTTCTTCGGACTGTTGTATTTTTTGACCTTTTGTCCTTTTTCTTTGGGCTTTTGCATTGTCTGTCCTTCTGTCCTTTTTCTTTGGGCTGTTGTATTGTTTGTTCTTTTGGCCTTTTTCATTGGTCTGTTGCATTGTTTGTCCTTTTGTCCTTTTTCTTTGGGCTGTTGTATTGTTTGTCCCTTTGTCCTTTTTCTTTGGTCTGTTGCATTGTTTGTCCTTTTGTCCTTTTTCTTTGGTCTGTTGCATTGTTTGTCCTTTTGTCCTTTTTCTTTGGGCTGTTGTATTGTTTGTCCTTTGGTGATTTTTCTTTGGTCTGTTGCATTGTTTGTCCTTTTGTCCTTTTTCTTTGGGCTGTTGTATTGTTTGTCATTTTTCCTTTTTCTTTGGGCTGTTGTATTGTTTGTCCCTTTGTCCTTTTTCTTTGGGCTTTTGTATTATTTGTCATTTTTTCTTTTTTCTTTGGGCTGTTGTATTGTTTGTCCTTTTGTCCTTTTTTTTTGGGGCTGTTGTATTGTTTGTCATTTTGTCCTTTTTCTTTGGGCTGTTGTATTGTTTGTCCTTTTGACCTTTTTCTTTGGGCTGTTGTATTGTTTGTCCTTTTGTCCTTTTCTTCGGACTGTTGTATTGTTTGTCCTTTTGTCCTTTTTCTTTGGGCTGTTGTATTTTTTGACCTTTTGTCCTTTTTCTTTGGGCTGTTGTATTGTTTGTCCTTTTGTCCTTTTTCTTCGGACTGTTGTATTGTTTGTCATTTTGTCCTTTTTCTTTGGGCTGTTGTATTGTTTGTCCTTTTGTCCTTTTTCTTCGGACTGTTGTATTGTTTGTCCTTTTGTTCTTTTTCTTCGGACTGTTGTATTGTTTGTCCTTTTGTCCTTTTTCTTTGGGCTGTTGTATTTGTTGACCTTTTGTCCTTTTTCTTTGGGCTGTTGTATTGTTTGTCCTTTTGTCCTTTTTCTTCGGACTGTTGTATTGTTTGTCCTTTTGTCCTTTTTTTTTGGGCTGTTGTATTGTTTGTCCTTTTGTCCTTTTTCTTTGGGCAGTTGCATTGTTTGTCCTTTTGTCCTTTTTCTTTGGGTTGTTGTATTGTTTGTCCTTTTGTCCTTTTTCTTTGGGCTGTTGCATTGTTTGTCCTTTTGTCCTTTTTCTTCGGACTGTTGTATTGTTTGTCCTTTTGTCCTTTTTCTTTGGTCTGTTGTATTGTTTGTCCTTTTGTCCTTTTTCTTTGGTCTGTTGCATTGTTTGTCCTTTTGTCCTTTTTCTTTGGGCTGTTGTATTGTTTGTCATTTTTTTCTTTTTCTTTGGGCTGTTGTATTGTTTGTCCCTTTGTCCTTTTTCTTTGGGCTGTTGTATTGTTTGTCCTTTTGTCCTTTTTATTTTGGGCTGTTGTATTTTTTGACCTTTTGTCCTTTTTCTTAGGGCTGTTGTATTGTTTGTCCTTTTGTCCTTTTTCTTTGGTCTGTTGCATTGTTTGTCCTTTTGTCCTTTTTCTTTGGGCTGTTGTATTGTTTGTCCTTGTGTCCTTTTTCTTTGGGCTGTTGTATTGTTTGTCCTTTTTTCCTTTTTCTTCGGACTGTTGTATTGTTTGTCCTTTTGTCCTTTTTCTTTGGGCTGTTGTATTGTTTGTCCTTTTGTCCTTTTTCTTTGGACTGTTGTATTGTTTGTCCTTTTGTCCTTTTTCTTCGGACTGTTGTATTGTTTGTCCTTTTGTCCTTTTTCTTTAGGCTGTTGTATTGTTTGTCCTTTTGTCCTTTTTCTTTGGGCTGTTGTATTGTTTGTCGTTTTATCCCTTTTCTTTAGGCTGTTGTATTTTTTGTCCTTTTGTCCTTTTTCTTCGGACTGTTGTATTTTTTGACCTTTTGTCCTTTTTCTTTGGGCTTTTGCATTGTCTGTCCTTCTGTCCTTTTTCTTTGGGCTGTTGTATTGTTTGTTCTTTTGGCCTTTTTCATTGGTCTGTTGCATTGTTTGTCCTTTTGTCCTTTTTCTTTGGGCTGTTGTATTGTTTGTCCCTTTGTCCTTTTTCTTTGGTCTGTTGCATTGTTTGTCCTTTTGTCCTTTTTCTTTGGTCTGTTGCATTGTTTGTCCTTTTGTCCTTTTTCTTTGGGCTGTTGTATTGTTTGTCCTTTTGTGATTTTTCTTTGGTCTGTTGCATTGTTTGTCCTTTTGTCCTTTTTCTTTGGGCTGTTGTATTGTTTGTCATTTTTCCTTTTTCTTTGGGCTGTTGTATTGTTTGTCCCTTTGTCCTTTTTCTTTGGGCTTTTGTATTATTTGTCATTTTTTCTTTTTTCTTTGGGCTGTTGTATTGTTTGTCCTTTTGTCCTTTTTTTTTGGGGCTGTTGTATTGTTTGTCATTTTGTCCTTTTTCTTTGGGCTGTTGTATTGTTTGTCCTTTTGACCTTTTTCTTTGGGCTGTTGTATTGTTTGTCCTTTTGTCCTTTTCTTCGGACTGTTGTATTGTTTGTCCTTTTGTCCTTTTTCTTTGGGCTGTTGTATTTTTTGACCTTTTGTCCTTTTTCTTTGGGCTGTTGTATTGTTTGTCCTTTTGTCCTTTTTCTTCGGACTGTTGTATTGTTTGTCATTTTGTCCTTTTTCTTAGGGCTGTTGTATTGTTTGTCCTTTTGTCCTTTTTCTTTGGTCTGTTGCATTGTTTGTCCTTTTGTCCTTTTTCTTTGGGCTGTTGTATTGTTTGTCCTTGTGTCCTTTTTCTTTGGGCTGTTGTATTGTTTGTCCTTTTTTCCTTTTTCTTCGGACTGTTGTATTGTTTGTCCTTTTGTCCTTTTTCTTTGGGCTGTTGTATTGTTTGTCCTTTTGTCCTTTTTCTTTGGACTGTTGTATTGTTTGTCCTTTTGTCCTTTTTCTTCGGACTGTTGTATTGTTTGTCCTTTTGTCCTTTTTCTTTAGGCTGTTGTATTGTTTGTCCTTTTGTCCTTTTTCTTTGGGCTGTTGTATTGTTTGTCGTTTTATCCCTTTTCTTTAGGCTGTTGTATTTTTTGTCCTTTTGTCCTTTTTCTTCGGACTGTTGTATTTTTTGACCTTTTGTCCTTTTTCTTTGGGCTTTTGCATTGTCTGTCCTTCTGTCCTTTTTCTTTGGGCTGTTGTATTGTTTGTTCTTTTGGCCTTTTTCATTGGTCTGTTGCATTGTTTGTCCTTTTGTCCTTTTTCTTTGGGCTGTTGTATTGTTTGTCCCTTTGTCCTTTTTCTTTGGTCTGTTGCATTGTTTGTCCTTTTGTCCTTTTTCTTTGGTCTGTTGCATTGTTTGTCCTTTTGTCCTTTTTCTTTGGGCTGTTGTATTGTTTGTCCTTTTGTGATTTTTCTTTGGTCTGTTGCATTGTTTGTCCTTTTGTCCTTTTTCTTTGGGCTGTTGTATTGTTTGTCATTTTTCCTTTTTCTTTGGGCTGTTGTATTGTTTGTCCCTTTGTCCTTTTTCTTTGGGCTTTTGTATTATTTGTCATTTTTTCTTTTTTCTTTGGGCTGTTGTATTGTTTGTCCTTTTGTCCTTTTTTTTTGGGGCTGTTGTATTGTTTGTCATTTTGTCCTTTTTCTTTGGGCTGTTGTATTGTTTGTCCTTTTGACCTTTTTCTTTGGGCTGTTGTATTGTTTGTCCTTTTGTCCTTTTCTTCGGACTGTTGTATTGTTTGTCCTTTTGTCCTTTTTCTTTGGGCTGTTGTATTTTTTGACCTTTTGTCCTTTTTCTTTGGGCTGTTGTATTGTTTGTCCTTTTGTCCTTTTTCTTCGGACTGTTGTATTGTTTGTCATTTTGTCCTTTTTCTTTGGGCTGTTGTATTGTTTGTCCTTTTGTCCTTTTTCTTTGGGCTGTTGTATTGTTTGTCCTTTTGTTCTTTTTCTTCGGACTGTTGTATTGTTTGTCCTTTTGTCCTTTTTCTTTGGGCTGTTGTATTTGTTGACCTTTTGTCCTTTTTCTTTGGGCTGTTGTATTGTTTGTCCTTTTGTCCTTTTTCTTCGGACTGTTGTATTGTTTGTCCTTTTGTCCTTTTTTTTTGGGCTGTTGTATTGTTTGTCCTTTTGTCCTTTTTCTTTGGGCAGTTGCATTGTTTGTCCTTTTGTCCTTTTTCTTTGGGTTGTTGTATTGTTTGTCCTTTTGTCCTTTTTCTTTGGGCTGTTGCATTGTTTGTCCTTTTGTCCTTTTTCTTCGGACTGTTGTATTGTTTGTCCTTTTGTCCTTTTTCTTTGGTCTGTTGTATTGTTTGTCCTTTTGTCCTTTTTCTTTGGTCTGTTGCATTGTTTGTCCTTTTGTCCTTTTTCTTTGGGCTGTTGTATTGTTTGTCATTTTTTTCTTTTTCTTTGGGCTGTTGTATTGTTTGTCCCTTTGTCCTTTTTCTTTGGGCTGTTGTATTGTTTGTCCTTTTGTCCTTTTTATTTTGGGCTGTTGTATTTTTTGACCTTTTGTCCTTTTTCTTAGGGCTGTTGTATTGTTTGTCCTTTTGTCCTTTTTCTTTGGTCTGTTGCATTGTTTGTCCTTTTGTCCTTTTTCTTTGGGCTGTTGTATTGTTTGTCCTTGTGTCCTTTTTCTTTGGGCTGTTGTATTGTTTGTCCTTTTTTCCTTTTTCTTCGGACTGTTGTATTTTTTGTCCTTTTGTCCTTTTTCTTTGGGCTGTTGTATTGTTTGTCCTTTTGTCCTTTTTCTTTGGACTGTTGTATTGTTTGTCCTTTTGTCCTTTTTCTTCGGACTGTTGTATTGTTTGTCCTTTTGTCCTTTTTCTTTAGGCTGTTGTATTGTTTGTCCTTTTGTCCTTTTTCTTTGGGCTGTTGTATTGTTTGTCCTTTGTCCTTTTTCTTTGGGCTGTTGTATTGTTTGTCCTTTTGTCCTTTTTCTTTGGGCTGTTGTATTGTTTGTCCTTTTGTCCTTTTTCTTTGGGCTGTTGTATTGTTTGTCATTTTGTCCTTTTTCTTTGTTCTGTTGCATTGTTTGTCCTTTTGTCCTTTTTCTTTGGGCTGTTGTATTGTGTGTCCTTTTGTCCTTTTTCCTTGGGCTTTTGTATTGTTTGTCCTTTTGTCCTTTTTCTTTGGGCTGTTGTATTGTTTGTCCTTTTGTCCTTTTTCTTTGGGCTGTTGTATTGTTTGTCATGTTATCCTTTTTCTTTGGGCTGTGGTATTGTTTGTCCTTTTGTCCTTTTTCTTTGGGCTGTGGTATTGTTTGTCCTTTTGTCCTTTTTCTTTGGGCTGTTGTATTGTTTGTCCTTTTGTCCTTTTTCTTTGGGCTGTTGTATTGTTTGTCCTTTTGTCCTTTTTCTTTGGGCTGTTGTAATGTTTGTCCTTTTGTCCTTTTTCTTTGGGCTGTTGTATTGTTTGTCCTTTTGTCCTTTTTCTTTGGGCTGTTGTATTGTTTGTCCTTTTGTCCTTTTTCTTTGGTCTGTTGCATTGTTTGTCCCTTTGTCCTTTTTCTTTGGGCTGTTGTATTGTTTGTAATTTTTTCCTTTTTCTTTGGGCTGTTGTATTGTTTGTAATTTTTTCCTATTTCTTTGGGCTGTTGTATTGTTTGTTCATTTGTCCTTTTTCTTTGGGCTGTTGTATTATTTGTCATTTTTTCCTTTTTCTTTAGGCTGTTGTATTGTTTGTCCTTTTTTTTTTTTTTTTTTTGGGCTGTTGTATTGTTTGTCATTTTGTCCTTTTTTTTTGGGCTGTTGTATTGTTTGTCCTTTTGTCCTTTTTCTTTGGGCTGTTGTATTGTTTGTCCTTTTGTCCTTTTTCTTCGGACTGTTGTATTGTTTGTCCTTTTGTCCTTTTTCTTTGGGCTGTTGTATTTTTTGACCTTTTGTCCTTTTTCTTTGGGCTGTTGTATTGTTTGTCCTTTTGTCCTTTTTCTTTGGGCTGTTGTATTGTTTGTCCTTTTGTCCTTTTTCTTTGGGCTGTTGTATTGTTTGTCCTTTTGTCCTTTTTCTTTGGGCTTTTGTATTGTTTGTCCTTTTGTCCTTTTTCTTTGGGTTGTTGTATTGTTTGTCCTTTTGTCCTTTTACTTTCGGCTGTTGTATTGTTTGTCCTTTTGTCCTTTTTCTTTGGTCTGTTGTATTGTTTGTCCTTTTGTCCTTTTTCTTTGGGCTGTTGTATTGTTTGTCCTTTTGTCCTTTATCTTTGGACTGTTGTATTGTTTGTCCTTTTGTCCTTTTTCTTTGGGTTGTTGTATTGTTTGTCCTTTTGTCCTTTTTCTTTGGGCTGTTGTATTGTTTGTCGTTTTGTCCCTTTTCTTTGGGCTGTTGTATTGTTTGTCCTTTTGTCCTTTTTCTTTGGACTGTTGTATTGTTTTTCCTTTTGTCCTTTTTCTTTGGACTGTTGTATTGTTTGTCCTTTTGTCCTTTTTCTTTGGGCTGCTGTATTGTTTGTCCTTTTGTCCTTTTTCTTTGGGCTGTTGTATTGTTTGTCGTTTTATCCCTTTTCTTTTGGCTGTTGTATTGTTTGTCCTTTTGTCCTTTTTCTTTGGACTGTTGTATTGTTTGTCCTTTTGTCCTTTTTCTTTGGGCTGTTATATTGTTTGTCGTTTTGTCCCTTTTCTTTGGGCTGTTGTATTGTTTGTCCATTTGTCCCTTTTCTTTGGACTGTTGTATTGTTTGTCCTTTTGTCCTTTTTCTTTGGGCTGTTGTATTGTTTGTCCTTTTGTCCTTTTTCTTTGGGCTGTTGTATTGTTTGTCCTTTTGTCCTTTTTCTTTGGGCTGTTGTATTGTTTGTCCTTTTGTCCTTTTTCTTTGGGCTGTTGTATTGTTTGTCCTTTTGTCCTTTTTCTTTGGGCTTTTGTATTGTTTGTCCTTTTGTCCTTTTAGTTTGGGTTGTTGTATTGTTTGTCCTGTTGTCCTTTTTCTTTGGGCTGTTGTATTGTTTGTCCTTTTGTCCTTTTTCTTTGGGCTGTTGTATTGTTTGTCCTTTTTTCCTTTTTCTTTGGGCTGTTGTATTGTTTGTCCTTTTGTCCTTTTTCTTTGGGCTGTTTTATTGTTTGTCCTTTTGTCCTTTTTCTTTGGACTGTTGTATTTTTGTTCTTTTGTTCTTTTTCTTTAGGCTGTTGTATTGTTTGTCCTTTTGTCCTTTTTCTTTGGGCTGTTGTATTGTTTGTCCTTTTGTCCTTTTTTTTTGAGCTGTTGTATTGTTTGTCCTTTTGTCCTTTTTCTTTGGGCTGTTGTATTGTTTGTCCTTTTGACCTTTTTCTTTGGGCTTTTGTATTGTTTGTCCTTTTGTCCTTTTTCTTTGGGCTGTTGTATTGTTTGTCCTTTTGTCCTTTTTCTTTGGGCTGTTGTATTGTTTGTCCTTTTGTCCTTTTTCTTTGGGCTGTTTTATTATTTGTCCTTTTGTCCTTTTTATTTGGGCTGTTGTATTGTTTGTCCTTTTGTCCTTTTTATTTGGGCTGTTGTACGGTTTGTCCTTTTTTCCTTTTTCTTTGGACTGTTGTATTGTTTATTCTTTTCTCCTTTTTCTTTGGGCTGTTGGATTTTTTGTCCTTTTGTCCTTTTTCTTTGGGCTGTTGTATTGTTTGTCCTTTTGTCCTTTTTCTTTGGGCTGTTGTATTGTTTGTCCTTTTGTCCTTTTTCTTTGGGCTGTTGTATTGTTTGTCCTTTTGTCATTTTTCTTTGGGCTGTTGTATTGTTTGTCCTTTTCTCCTTTTTTTTGGGCTGTTGTATTGTTTGTCCTTTTGTCCTTTTTCTTTAGGCTGTTGCATTGTTTGTCCTTTTGTCCTTTTTCTTTGTGCTGTTGTATTGTTTGTCCTTTTGTCCTTTTTCTTTGGGCTGTTGTATTGTTTGTTCTTTTGTCCTTTTTCATTGGTCTGTTGCATTGTTTGTCCTTTTGTCCTTTTTCTTTTGGCTGTTGTATTGTTTGTCCCTTTGTCCTTTTTCTTTGGTCTGTTGCATTGTTTGTCCTTTTGTCCTTTTTCTTTGGTCTGTTGTATTGTTTGTCCTTTTGTCCTTTTTCTTTGGTCTGTTGTATTGTTTGTCCTTTTGTCCTTTTTCTTTGCGCTTTTGCATTGTCTGTCCTTTTGTCCTTTTTCTTTGGGCTGTTGTATTGTTTGTCCTTTTGTCCTTTTTCTTTGGTCTGTTGCATTGTTTGTCCCTTTGTCCTTTTTCTTTGGGCTGTTGTATTGTTTGTCATTTTTTTCTTTTTCTTTGGGCTGTTGTATTGTTTGTCCCTTTGTCCTTTTTCTTTGGGCTGTTGTATTATTTGTCATTTTTTCCTTTTTCTTTAGGCTGTTGTATTGTTTGTCCTTTTGTCCTTTTTTTTTGGGCTGTTGTATTGTTTGTCCTTTTGTCCTTTTTCTTTGGGCTGTTGTATTGTTTTTCCTTTTGTCCTTTTTCTTCGGACTGTTGTATTGTTTGTCCTTTTGTCCTTTTTCTTTGGGCTGTTGTATTTTTTGACCTTTTGTCCTTTTTCTTTGGGCTGTTGTATTGTTTGTCCTTTTGTCCTTTTTCTTTGGTCTGTTGCATTGTTTGTCCCTTTGTCCTTTTTCTTTGGGCTGTTGTATTGTTTGTAATTTTTTCCTTTTTCTTTGGGCTGTTGTATTGTTTGTTCATTTGTCCTTTTTCTTTGGGCTGTTGTATTATTTGCCATTTTTTCCTTTTTCTTTAGGCTGTTGTATTGTTTGTCCTTTTTTTTTTTTTTTTTTTGGGCTGTTGTATTGTTTGTCATTTTGTCCTTTTTTTTTGGGCTGTTGTATTGTTTGTCCTTTTGTCCTTTATCTTTGGGCTGTTGTATTGTTTGTCCTTTTGTCCTTTTTCTTCGGACTGTTGTATTGTTTGTCCTTTTGTCCTTTTTCTTTGGGCTGTTGTATTTTTTGACCTTTTGTCCTTTTTCTTTGGGCTGTTGTATTGTTTGTCCTTTTGTCCTTTTTCTTCGGACTGTTGTATTGTTTGTCATTTTGTCCTTTTTCTTTGGGCTGTTGTATTGTTTGTCCTTTTGTCCTTTTTCTTCGGACTGTTGTATTGTTTGTCCTTTTGTCCTTTTTCTTTGGGCTGTTGTATTTTTTGTCCTTTTGTCCTTTTTCTTCGGACTGTTGTATTTTTTGACCTTTTGTCCTTTTTCTTTGGGCTTTTGCATTGTCTGTCCTTCTGTCCTTTTTCTTTGGGCTGTTGTATTGTTTGTTCTTTTGGCCTTTTTCATTGGTCTGTTGCATTGTTTGTCCTTTTGTCCTTTTTCTTTGGGCTGTTGTATTGTTTGTCCCTTTGTCCTTTTTCTTTGGTCTGTTGCATTGTTTGTCCTTTTGTCCTTTTTCTTTGGTCTGTTGCATTGTTTGTCCTTTTGTCCTTTTTCTTTGGGCTGTTGTATTGTTTGTTCTTTTGTGATTTTTCTTTGGTCTGTTGCATTGTTTGTCCTTTTGTCCTTTTTCTTTGGGCTGTTGTATTGTTTGTCATTTTTCCTTTTTCTTTGGGCTGTTGTATTGTTTGTCCCTTTGTCCTTTTTCTTTGGGCTTTTGTATTATTTGTCATTTTTTCTTTTTTCTTTGGACTGTTGTATTGTTTGTCCTTTTGTCCTTTTTTTTTGGGGCTGTTGTATTGTTTGTCATTTTGTCCTTTTTCTTTGGGCTGTTGTATTGTTTGTCCTTTTGACCTTTTTCTTTGGGCTGTTGTATTGTTTGTCCTTTTGTCCTTTTCTTCGGACTGTTGTATTGTTTGTCCTTTTGTCCTTTTTCTTTGGGCTGTTGTATTTTTTGACCTTTTGTCCTTTTTCTTTGGGCTGTTGTATTGTTTGTCCTTTTGTCCTTTTTCTTCGGACTGTTGTATTGTTTGTCATTTTGTCCTTTTTCTTTGGGCTGTTGTATTGTTTGTCCTTTTGTCCTTTTTCTTCGGACTGTTGTATTGTTTGTCCTTTTGTTCTTTTTCTTCGGACTGTTGTATTGTTTGTCCTTTTGTCCTTTTTCTTTGGGCTGTTGTATTTGTTGACCTTTTGTCCTTTTTCTTTGGGCTGTTGTATTGTTTGTCCTTTTGTCCTTTTTCTTCGGACTGTTGTATTGTTTGTCCTTTTGTCCTTTTTTTTTGGGCTGTTGTATTGTTTGTCCTTTTGTCCTTTTTCTTTGGGCAGTTGCATTGTTTGTCCTTTTGTCCTTTTTCTTTGGGTTGTTGTATTGTTTGTCCTTTTGTCCTTTTTCTTTGGGCTGTTGCATTGTTTGTCCTTTTGTCCTTTTTCTTCGGACTGTTGTATTGTTTGTCCTTTTGTCCTTTTTCTTTGGTCTGTTGTATTGTTTGTCCTTTTGTCCTTTTTCTTTGGTCTGTTGCATTGTTTGTCCTTTTGTCCTTTTTCTTTGGGCTGTTGTATTGTTTGTCATTTTTTTCTTTTTCTTTGGGCTGTTGTATTGTTTGTCCCTTTGTCCTTTTTCTTTGGGCTGTTGTATTGTTTGTCCTTTTGTCCTTTTTATTTTGGGCTGTTGTATTTTTTGACCTTTTGTCCTTTTTCTTAGGGCTGTTGTATTGTTTGTCCTTTTGTCCTTTTTCTTTGGTCTGTTGCATTGTTTGTCCTTTTGTCCTTTTTCTTTGGGCTGTTGTATTGTTTGTCCTTGTGTCCTTTTTCTTTGGGCTGTTGTATTGTTTGTCCTTTTTTCCTTTTTCTTCGGACTGTTGTATTGTTTGTCCTTTTGTCCTTTTTCTTTGGGCTGTTGTATTGTTTGTCCTTTTGTCCTTTTTCTTTGGACTGTTGTATTGTTTGTCCTTTTGTCCTTTTTCTTCGGACTGTTGTATTGTTTGTCCTTTTGTCCTTTTTCTTTAGGCTGTTGTATTGTTTGTCCTTTTGTCCTTTTTCTTTGGGCTGTTGTATTGTTTGTCCTTTGTCCTTTTTCTTTGGGCTGTTGTATTGTTTGTCCTTTTGTCCTTTTTCTTTGGGCTGTTGTATTGTTTGTCCTTTTGTCCTTTTTCTTTGGGCTGTTGTATTGTTTGTCATTTTGTCCTTTTTCTTTGTTCTGTTGCATTGTTTGTCCTTTTGTCCTTTTTCTTTGGGCTGTTGTATTGTGTGTCCTTTTGTCCTTTTTCCTTGGGCTTTTGTATTGTTTGTCCTTTTGTCCTTTTTCTTTGGGCTGTTGTATTGTTTGTCCTTTTGTCCTTTTTCTTTGGGCTGTTGTATTGTTTGTCATGTTATCCTTTTTCTTTGGGCTGTGGTATTGTTTGTCCTTTTGTCCTTTTTCTTTGGGCTGTGGTATTGTTTGTCCTTTTGTCCTTTTTCTTTGGGCTGTTGTATTGTTTGTCCTTTTGTCCTTTTTCTTTGGGCTGTTGTATTGTTTGTCCTTTTGTCCTTTTTCTTTGGGCTGTTGTAATGTTTGTCATTTTGTCCTTTTTCTTTGGGCTGTTGTATTGTTTGTCCTTTTGTCCTTTTTCTTTAGGCTGTTTTATTGTTTGTCCTTTTGTCCTTTTTCTTTGGGCTGTTGTATTGTTTGTCCTTTTGTCCTTTTTCTTTAGGCTGTTGTATTGTTTGTCCTTTTGTCCTTTTTCTTTGGGCTGTTGTATTGTTTGTCATGTTATCCTTTTTCTTTGGGCTGTTGTATTGTTTGTCCTTTTGTCCTTTTTCTTTGGTCTGTTGTATTGTTTGTCCTTTTGTCCTTTTTCTTTGGGCTGTTGCATTGTTTGTCCTTTTGTCCTTTTTCTTTGGGCTGTTGTATTGTTTGTCCTTTGTCCTTTTTCTTTGGGCTGTTGTATTGTTTGTCCTTTTGTCCTTTTACTTTGGGCTGTTGTATTGTTTGTCATTTTGTCCTTTTTCTTTGTTCTGTTGCATTGTTTGTCCTTTTGTCCTTTTTCTTTGGGCTGTTGTATTGTGTGTCCTTTTGTCCTTTTTCCTTGGGCTGTTGTATTGTTTGTCCTTTTGTCCTTTTTCTTTGGGCTGTTGTAATGTTTGTCCTTTTGTCCTTTTTCTTTGGGCTGTTGTATTGTTTGTCCTTTTGTCCTTTTTCTTTGGGCTGTTGTATTGTTTGTCCTTTTGTCCTTTTTCTTTGGTCTGTTGCATTGTTTGTCCCTTTGTCCTTTTTCTTTGGGCTGTTGTATTGTTTGTAATTTTTTCCTTTTTCTTTGGGCTGTTGTATTGTTTGTTCATTTGTCCTTTTTCTTTGGGCTGTTGTATTATTTGTCATTTTTTCCTTTTTCTTTAGGCTGTTGTATTGTTTGTCCTTTTTTTTTTTTTTTTTTTGGGCTGTTGTATTGTTTGTCATTTTGTCCTTTTTTTTTGGGCTGTTGTATTGTTTGTCCTTTTGTCCTTTTTCTTTGGGCTGTTGTATTGTTTGTCCTTTTGTCCTTTTTCTTCGGACTGTTGTATTGTTTGTCCTTTTGTCCTTTTTCTTTGGGCTGTTGTATTTTTTGACCTTTTGTCCTTTTTCTTTGGGCTGTTGTATTGTTTGTCCTTTTGTCCTTTTTCTTCGGACTGTTGTATTGTTTGTCATTTTGTCCTTTTTCTTTGGGCTGTTGTATTGTTTGTCCTTTTGCCCTTTTTCTTCGGACTGTTGTATTGTTTGTCCTTTTGTCCTTTTTCTTTGGGCTGTTGTATTTTTTGTCCTTTTGTCCTTTTTCTTCGGACTGTTGTATTTTTTGACCTTTTGTCCTTTTTCTTTGGGCTTTTGCATTGTCTGTCCTTCTGTCCTTTTTCTTTGGGCTGTTGTATTGTTTGTTCTTTTGGCCTTTTTCATTGGTCTGTTGCATTGTTTGTCCTTTTGTCCTTTTTCTTTGGGCTGTTGTATTGTTTGTCCCTTTGTCCTTTTTCTTTGGTCTGTTGCATTGTTTGTCCTTTTGTCCTTTTTCTTTGGTCTGTTGCATTGTTTGTCCTTTTGTCCTTTTTCTTTGGGCTGTTGTATTGTTTGTCCTTTTGTGATTTTTCTTTGGTCTGTTGCATTGTTTGTCCTTTTGTCCTTTTTCTTTGGGCTGTTGTATTGTTTGTCATTTTTCCTTTCTCTTTGGGCTGTTGTATTGTTTGTCCCTTTGTCCTTTTTCTTTGGGCTTTTGTATTATTTGTCATTTTTTCTTTTTTCTTTGGGCTGTTGTATTGTTTGTCCTTTTGTCCTTTTTTTTTGGGGCTGTTGTATTGTTTGTCATTTTGTCCTTTTTCTTTGGGCTGTTGTATTGTTTGTCCTTTTGACCTTTTTCTTTGGGCTGTTGTATTGTTTGTCCTTTTGTCCTTTTCTTCGGACTGTTGTATTGTTTGTCCTTTTGTCCTTTTTCTTTGGGCTGTTGTATTTTTTGACCTTTTGTCCTTTTTCTTTGGGCTGTTGTATTGTTTGTCCTTTTGTCCTTTTTCTTCGGACTGTTGTATTGTTTGTCATTTTGTCCTTTTTCTTTGGGCTGTTGTATTGTTTGTCCTTTTGTCCTTTTTCTTCGGACTGTTGTATTGTTTGTCCTTTTGTTCTTTTTCTTCGGACTGTTGTATTGTTTGTCCTTTTGTCCTTTTTCTTTGGGCTGTTGTATTTGTTGACCTTTTGTCCTTTTTCTTTGGGCTGTTGTATTGTTTGTCCTTTTGTCCTTTTTCTTCGGACTGTTGTATTGTTTGTCCTTTTGTCCTTTTTTTTTGGGCTGTTGTATTGTTTGTCCTTTTGTCCTTTTTCTTTGGGCAGTTGCATTGTTTGTCCTTTTGTCCTTTTTCTTTGGGTTGTTGTATTGTTTGTCCTTTTGTCCTTTTTCTTTGGGCTGTTGCATTGTTTGTCCTTTTGTCCTTTTTCTTCGGACTGTTGTATTGTTTGTCCTTTTGTCCTTTTTCTTTGGTCTGTTGTATTGTTTGTCCTTTTGTCCTTTTTCTTTGGTCTGTTGCATTGTTTGTCCTTTTGTCCTTTTTCTTTGGGCTGTTGTATTGTTTGTCATTTTTTTCTTTTTCTTTGGGCTGTTGTATTGTTTGTCCCTTTGTCCTTTTTCTTTGGGCTGTTGTATTGTTTGTCCTTTTGTCCTTTTTATTTTGGGCTGTTGTATTTTTTGACCTTTTGTCCTTTTTCTTAGGGCTGTTGTATTGTTTGTCCTTTTGTCCTTTTTCTTTGGTCTGTTGCATTGTTTGTCCTTTTGTCCTTTTTCTTTGGGCTGTTGTATTGTTTGTCCTTGTGTCCTTTTTCTTTGGGCTGTTGTATTGTTTGTCCTTTTTTCCTTTTTCTTCGGACTGTTGTATTGTTTGTCCTTTTGTCGTTTTTCTTTGGGCTGTTGTATTGTTTGTCCTTTTGTCCTTTTTCTTTGGACTGTTGTATTGTTTGTCCTTTTGTCCTTTTTCTTCGGACTGTTGTATTGTTTGTCCTTTTGTCCTTTTTCTTTAGGCTGTTGTATTGTTTGTCCTTTTGTCCTTTTTCTTTGGGCTGTTGTATTGTTTGTCCTTTGTCCTTTTTCTTTGGGCTGTTGTATTGTTTGTCCTTTTGTCCTTTTTCTTTGGGCTGTTGTATTGTTTGTCCTTTTGTCCTTTTTCTTTGGGCTGTTGTATTGTTTGTCATTTTGTCCTTTTTCTTTGTTCTGTTGCATTGTTTGTCCTTTTGTCCTTTTTCTTTGGGCTGTTGTATTGTGTGTCCTTTTGTCCTTTTTCCTTAGGCTTTTGTATTGTTTGTCCTTTTGTCCTTTTTCTTTGGGCTGTTGTATTGTTTGTCCTTTTGTCCTTTTTCTTTGGGCTGTTGTATTGTTTGTCATGTTATCCTTTTTCTTTGGGCTGTGGTATTGTTTGTCCTTTTGTCCTTTTTCTTTGGGCTGTGGTATTGTTTGTCCTTTTGTCCTTTTTCTTTGGGCTGTTGTATTGTTTGTCCTTTTGTCCTTTTTCTTTGGGCTGTTGTATTGTTTGTCCTTTTGTCCTTTTTCTTTGGGCTGTTGTAATGTTTGTCATTTTGTCCTTTTTCTTTGGGCTGTTGTATTGTTTGTCCTTTTGTCCTTTTTCTTTAGGCTGTTTTATTGTTTGTCCTTTTGTCCTTTTTCTTTGGGCTGTTGTATTGTTTGTCCTTTTGTCCTTTTTCTTTAGGCTGTTGTATTGTTTGTCCTTTTGTCCTTTTTCTTTGGGCTGTTGTATTGTTTGTCATGTTATCCTTTTTCTTTGGGCTGTTGTATTGTTTGTCCTTTTGTCCTTTTTCTTTGGTCTGTTGTATTGTTTGTCCTTTTGTCCTTTTTCTTTGGGCTGTTGTATTGTTTGTCCTTTTGTCCTTTTTCTTTGGGCTGTTGTATTGTTTGTCCTTTTGTCCTTTTTCTTTGGGCTGTTGTATTGTTTGTCCTTTTGTCCTTTTACTTTGGGCTGTTGTATTGTTTGTCATTTTGTCCTTTTTCTTTGTTCTGTTGCATTGTTTGTCCTTTTGTCCTTTTTCTTTGGGCTGTTGTATTGTGTGTCCTTTTGTCCTTTTTCCTTGGGCTGTTGTATTGTTTGTCCTTTTGTCCTTTTTCTTTGGGCTGTTGTAATGTTTGTCCTTTTGTCCTTTTTCTTTGGGCTGTTGTATTGTTTGTCCTTTTGTCCTTTTTCTTTGGGCTGTGGTATTGTTTGTCCTTTTGTCCTTTTTCTTTGGGCTGTTGTATTGTTTGTCCTTTTGTCCTTTTTCTTTGGGCTGTTGTATTGTTTGTCCTTTTGTCCTTTTTCTTTGGGCTGTTGTATTGTTTGTCCTTTTGTCCTTTTTCTTTGGGCTGTTGTATTGTTTGTCATTTTGTCCTTTTTCTTTGGGCTGTTGTATTGTTTGTCCTTTTGTCCTTTTTCTTTAGGCTGTTGTATTATTTGTCCTTTTGTCCTTTTTCTTTAGGCTGTTGTATTGTGTGTCCTTTTGTCCTTTTTCTTTGGGCTGTTGTATTGTTTGTCCTTTTGTCCTTTTTCTTTGGGCTGTTGTATTGTTTGTCATGTTATCCTTTTACTTTGGGCTGTTGTATTGTTTGTCATGTTATCCTTTTTCTTTAGGCTGTTGTATTGTTTGTCCTTTTGTCCTTTTTCTTTGGGCTGTTGTATTGTTTGTCCTTTTGTCCTTTTTCTTTGTGCTGTTGTATTGTTTGTCCTTTTGTCCTTTTTCTTTGGGCTGTTGTATTGTTTGTCCTTTTGTCCTTTTTCTTTGGGCTGTTGTATTGTTTGTCCTTTTGTCCTTTTTCTTTGGGCTGTTGTATTGTTTGTCATGTTATCCGTTTTCTTTGGGTTGTTGTATTGTTTGTCCTTTTTTCCTTTTTCTTTGGGCTGTTGTATTGTTTGTCCTTTTGTCCTTTTTCTTTGGGCTGTTGTATTGTTTGTCCTTTTGTCCTTTTTCTTTAGGCTGTTGTATTGTTTGTCCTTTTGTCCTTTTTCTTTGGGCTGTTGTATTGTTTGTCCTTTTGTCCTTTTTCTTTGGGCTGTTGTATTGTTTGTCATGTTATCCGTTTTCTTTGGGCTGTTGTATTGTTTGTCCTTTTTTCCTTTTTCTTTGGGCTGTTGTATTGTTTGTCCTTTTGTCCTTTTTCTTTGGGCTGTTGTATTGTTTGTCCTTTTGTCCTTTTTCTTTGGGCTGTTGTATTGTTTGTATTGTTTGTTCTTTTTCTTTGGGCTGTGGTATTGTTTGTCATGTTATCCTTTTTCTTTGGGCTGTTGTATTGTTTGTCCTTTTGTCCTTTTTCTTTGGGCTGTGGTATTGTTTGTCCTTTTGTCCTTTTTCTTTGGGCTGTGGTATTGTTTGTCATGTTATCCTTTTTCTTTGGGCTGTTGTATTGTTTGTCATTTTGTCCTTTTTCTTTGGGCTGTTGTATTGTTTGTCCTTTTGTCCTTTTTCTTTGGGCTGTTGTATTGTTTGTCCTTTTGTCCTTTTTCTTTGGACTGTTGTATTGTTTGTCCTTTTGTCCTTTTTCTTCGGACTGTTGTATTGTTTGTCCTTTTGTCCTTTTTCTTTAGGCTGTTGTATTGTTTGTCCTTTCGTCCTTTTTCTTTGGGCTGTTGTATTGTTTGTCCTTTGTCCTTTTTCTTTGGGCTGTTGTATTGTTTGTCCTTTTGTCCTTTTTCTTTGGGCTGTTGTATTGTTTGTCCTTTTGTCCTTTTTCTTTGGGCTGTTGTATTGTTTGTCATTTTGTCCTTTTTCTTTGTTCTGTTGCATTGTTTGTCCTTTTGTCCTTTTTCTTTGGGCTGTTGTATTGTGTGTCCTTTTGTCCTTTTTCCTTGGGCTTTTGTATTGTTTGTCCTTTTGTCCTTTTTCTTTGGGCTGTTGTATTGTTTGTCCTTTTGTCCTTTTTCTTTGGGCTGTTGTATTGTTTGTCATGTTATCCTTTTTCTTTGGGCTGTGGTATTGTTTGTCCTTTTGTCCTTTTTCTTTGGGCTGTGGTATTGTTTGTCCTTTTGTCCTTTTTCTTTGGGCTGTTGTATTGTTTGTCCTTTTGTCCTTTTTCTTTGGGCTGTTGTATTGTTTGTCCTTTTGTCCTTTTTCTTTGGGCTGTTGTAATGTTTGTCATTTTGTCCTTTTTCTTTGGGCTGTTGTATTGTTTGTCCTTTTGTCCTTTTTCTTTAGGCTGTTTTATTGTTTGTCCTTTTGTCCTTTTTCTTTGGGCTGTTGTATTGTTTGTCCTTTTGTCCTTTTTCTTTAGGCTGTTGTATTGTTTGTCCTTTTGTCCTTTTTCTTTGGGCTGTTGTATTGTTTGTCATGTTATCCTTTTTCTTTGGGCTGTTGTATTGTTTGTCCTTTTGTCCTTTTTCTTTGGTCTGTTGTATTGTTTGTCCTTTTGTCCTTTTTCTTTGGGCTGTTGTATTGTTTGTCCTTTTGTCCTTTTTCTTTGGGCTGTTGTAATGTTTGTCCTTTTGTCCTTTTTCTTTGGGCTGTTGTATTGTTTGTCCTTTTGTCCTTTTTCTTTGGGCTGTGGTATTGTTTGTCCTTTTGTCCTTTTTCTTTGGGCTGTTGTATTGTTTGTCCTTTTGTCCTTTTTCTTTGGGCTGTTGTATTGTTTGTCCTTTTGTCCTTTTTCTTTGGGCTGTTGTATTGTTTGTCCTTTTGTCCTTTTTCTTTGGGCTGTTGTATTGTTTGTCATTTTGTCCTTTTTCTTTGGGCTGTTGTATTGTTTGTCCTTTTGTCCTTTTTCTTTAGGCTGTTGTATTATTTGTCCTTTTGTCCTTTTTCTTTAGGCTGTTGTATTGTGTGTCCTTTTGTCCTTTTTCTTTGGGCTGTTGTATTGTTTGTCCTTTTGTCCTTTTTCTTTGGGCTGTTGTATTGTTTGTCATGTTATCCTTTTACTTTGGGCTGTTGTATTGTTTGTCATGTTATCCTTTTTCTTTAGGCTGTTGTATTGTTTGTCCTTTTGTCCTTTTTCTTTGGGCTGTTGTATTGTTTGTCCTTTTGTCCTTTTTCTTTGTGCTGTTGTATTGTTTGTCCTTTTGTCCTTTTTCTTTGGGCTGTTGTATTGTTTGTCCTTTTGTCCTTTTTCTTTGGGCTGTTGTATTGTTTGTCCTTTTGTCCTTTTTCTTTGGGCTGTTGTATTGTTTGTCATGTTATCCGTTTTCTTTGGGTTGTTGTATTGTTTGTCCTTTTTTCCTTTTTCTTTGGGCTGTTGTATTGTTTGTCCTTTTGTCCTTTTTCTTTGGGCTGTTGTATTGTTTGTCCTTTTGTCCTTTTTCTTTAGGCTGTTGTATTGTTTGTCCTTTTGTCCTTTTTCTTTGGGCTGTTGTATTGTTTGTCCTTTTGTCCTTTTTCTTTGGGCTGTTGTATTGTTTGTCCTTTTGTCCTTTTTCTTTGGGCTGTTGTATTGTTTGTCATGTTATCCGTTTTCTTTGGGCTGTTGTATTGTTTGTCCTTTTTTCCTTTTTCTTTGGGCTGTTGTATTGTTTGTCCTTTTGTCCTTTTTCTTTGGGCTGTGGTATTGTTTGTCCTTTTGTCCTTTTTCTTTGGGCTGTTGTATTGTTTGTATTGTTTGTCCTTTTTCTTTGGGCTGTGGTATTGTTTGTCATGTTATCCTTTTTCTTTGGGCTGTTGTATTGTTTGTCCTTTTGTCCTTTTTCTTTGGGCTGTGGTATTGTTTGTCCTTTTGTCCTTTTTCTTTGGGCTGTGGTATTGTTTGTCATGTTATCCTTTTTCTTTGGGCTGTTGTATTGTTTGTCATTTTGTCCTTTTTCTTTGGGCTGTTGTATTGTTTGTCCTTTTGTCCTTTTTCTTTGGGCTGTTGTATTGTTTGTCCTTTTGTCCTTTTTCTTTGGGCTGTTGTATTGTTTGTCCTTTTGTCCTTTTTCTTTGGGCTGTTGTATTGTTTGTCCTTTTGTCCTTTTTCTTTGGGCTGTTGTATTGTGTGTCCTTTTGTCCTTTTTCTTTAGGCTGTTGTATTGTTTGTCCTTTTGTCCTTTTACTTTGGGCTGTTGTATTGTTTGTCCTTTTGTCCTTTTTCTTTGGGCTGTTGTATTGTTTGTCATGTTGTCCTTTTTCTTTAGGCTGTTGTATTGTTTGTCCTTTTGTCCTTTTTCTTTAGGCTGTTGTATTGTTTGTCCTTTTGTCCTTTTACTTTGGGCTGTTGTATTGTGTGTCCTTTTGTCCTTTTTCTTTGGGCTGTTGTATTGTTTGTCCTTTTGTCCTTTTTCTTTGGGCTGTTGTATTGTTTGTCATGTTATCCTTTTACTTTGGGCTGTTGTATTGTTTGTCATGTTATCCTTTTTCTTTAGGCTGTTGTATTGTTTGTCCTTTTGTCCTTTTTCTTTGGACTGTTGTATTGTTTGTCCTTTTGTCCTTTTTCTTTGGTCTGTTGTATTGTCTGTCATTTTGTCCTTTTTCTTTAGGCTGTTGTATTGTTTGTCCTTTTGTCCTTTTTCTTTGGTCTGTTGTATTGTTTGTCCTTTTGTCCTTTTTCTTTGGGCTGTTGTATTGTTTGTCCTTTTGTCCTTTTTCTTTGGGCTGTTGTATTGTTTGTCATTTTGTCCTTTTACTTTGGGCTGTTGTATTGTTTGTCATGTTGTCCTTTTTCTTTGGTCTGTTGTATTGTTTGTCATGTTATCCTTTTTCTTTGGGCTGTTGTATTGTTTGTCCTTTTGTCCTTTTTCTTTGGGCTGTTGTATTGTTTGTCATTTTGTCCTTTTTCTTTGGGCTGTGGTATTGTTTGTCCTTTTGTCCTTTTTCTTTGGGCTGTTGTATTGTTTGTCCTTTTGTCCTTTTTCTTTGGGCTGTTGTATTGTTTGTCCTTTTGTCCTTTTTCTTTGGGCTGTTGTATTGTTTGTCCTTTTGTCCTTTTTCTTTGGGCTGTTGTATTGTTTGTCCTTTTGTCCTTTTTCTTTAGGCTGTTGTATTGTTTGTCCTTTTGTCCTTTTTCTTTGGGCTGTTGTATTGTTTGTCCTTTTGTCCTTTTTCTTTGGGCTGTTGTATTGTTTGTCCTTTTGTCCTTTTTCTTTGGGCTGTTGTATTGTTTGTCATGTTATCCTTTTTCTTTGGGCTGTTGTATTGTTTGTCCTTTTGTCCTTTTTCTTTGGGCTGTTGTATTGTTTGTCTTTTTGTCCTTTTTCTTTGGGCTGTTGTATTGTTTGTCCTTTTGTCCTTTTTCTTTGGGCTGTGGTATTGTTTGTCCTTTTGTCCTTTTTCTTTGGGCTGTTGTATTGTTTGTATTTTTGTCCTTTTTCTTTGGACTGTTGTATTGTTTGTCCTTTTGTCCTTTTTCTTTGGGCTGTTGTATTGTTTGTCCTTTTGTCCTTTTTCTTTGGGCTGTGGTATTGTTTGTCCTTTTGTCCTTTTTCTTTGGGCTGTTGTATTGTTTGTATTGTTTGTCCTTTTTCTTTGGGCTGTGGTATTGTTTGTCATGTTATCCTTTTTCTTTGGGCTGTTGTATTGTTTGTCCTTTTGTCCTTTTTCTTTGGGCTGTGGTATTGTTTGTCCTTTTGTCCTTTTTCTTTGGGCTGTGGTATTGTTTGTCATGTTATCCTTTTTCTTTGGGCTGTTGTATTGTTTGTCATTTTGTCCTTTTTCTTTGGGCTGTTGTATTGTTTGTCCTTTTGTCCTTTTTCTTTGGGCTGTTGTATTGTTTGTCCTTTTGTCCTTTTTCTTTGGGCTGTTGTATTGTTTGTCCTTTTGTCCTTTTTCTTTGGGCTGTTGTATTGTTTGTCCTTTTGTCCTTTTTCTTTGGGCTGTTGTATTGTGTGTCCTTTTGTCCTTTTTCTTTAGGCTGTTGTATTGTTTGTCCTTTTGTCCTTTTACTTTGGGCTGTTGTATTGTTTGTCCTTTTGTCCTTTTTCTTTGGGCTGTTGTATTGTTTGTCATGTTGTCCTTTTTCTTTAGGCTGTTGTATTGTTTGTCCTTTTGTCCTTTTTCTTTGGGTTGTTGTATTGTTTGTCCTTTTGTCCTTTTACTTTGGGCTGTTGTATTGTTTGTCCTTTTGTCCTTTTTCTTTGGGCTGTTGTATTGTTTGTCATATTGTCCTTTTTCTTTAGGCTGTTGTATTGTTTGTCATGTTGTCCTTTTTCTTTGGGTTGTTGTATTGTTTGTCCTTTTGTCCTTTTTCTTTGGGCTGTTGTATTGTTTGTCCTTTTGTCCTTTTACTTTGGACTGTTGTATTGTTTGTCCTTTTGTCCTTTTTCTTTGGGCTGTTGTATTGTTTGTCCTTTTGTCCTTTTTCTTTGGGCTGTTGTATTGTTTGTCCTTTTTTCCTTTTTCTTTGGGTTGTTGTATTGTTTGTCCTTTTGTCCTTTTTCTTTGGGCTGTTGTATTGTTTGTCTTTTTGTCCTTTTTCTTTGGGTTGTTGTATTGTTTGTCCTTTTGTCCTTTTTCTTTGGGCTGTTGTATTGATTGTCCTTTTGTCCTTTTTTTTTAGGCTGTTGTATTGTTTGTCCTTTTGTCCTTTTTCTTTGGGCTGTTGTATTTTTTGTCATGTTATCCTTTTTCTTTGGGCTGTTGTATTGTTTGTCCTTTTGTCCTTTTTCTTTGGGCTGTTGTATTGTTTGTCCTTTTGTCCTTTTTCTTTGGGCTGTTGTATTGTTTGTCCTTTTGTCCTTTTTCGTTAGGCTGTTGTATTGTTTGTCCTTTTGTCCTTTTTCTTTGGGCTGTTGCATTGTTTGTCCTTTTGTCCTTTTTCTTTGGGCTGTTGTATTGTTTGTCATGTTATCCTTTTTCTTTGGGCTGTTGTATTGTTTGTCCTTTTGTCCTTTTTCTTTGGGCTGTTGTATTGTTTGTCCTTTTGTCCTTTTTCTTTGGGCTGTTGTATTGTTTGTCATGTTGTCCTTTTTCTTTGGGCTGTTGTATTGTTTGTCCTTTTGTCCTTTTTCTTTGGGCTGTTGTATTGTTTGTCCTTTTGTCCTTTTTCTTTAGGCTGTTGTATTGTTTGTCCTTTTGTCCTTTTTCTTTGGGCTGTTGTATTGTTTGTCCTTTTGTCCTTTTTCTTTAGGCTGTTGTATTGTTTGTCCTTTTGTCCTTTTTCTTTGGGCTGTTGTATTGTTTGTCCTTTTGTCCTTTTTCTTTAGGCTGTTGTATTGTTTGTCCTTTTGTCCTTTTTCTTTAGGCTGTTGTATTGTTTGTCCTTTTGTCCTTTTTCTTTGGGCTGTTGTATTGTTTGTCCTTTTGTCCTTTTTCTTTGGGCTGTTGTATTGTTTGTCCTTTTGCCCTTTTTCTTTGGGCTGTTGTATTGTTTGTCCTTCTGTCCTTTTTCTTTAGGCTGTTGTATTGTTTGTCCTTTTGTCCTTTTCTTTGGGCTGTTGTATTGTTTGTCCTTTTGTCCTTTTTCTTTGGGCTGTTGTATTGTTTGTCATGTTATCCTTTTTCTTTGGGCTGTTGTATTGTTTGTCCTTTTGTCCTTTTTCTTTGGGCTGTTGTATTGTTTGTCCTTTTGTCCTTTTTCTTTGGGCTGTTGTATTGTTTGTCATGTTATCCTTTTTCTTTGGGCTGTTATATTGTTTGTCCTTTTGTCCTTTTTCTTTGGGCTGTTGTATTGTTTGTCCTTTTGTCCTTTTTCTTTGGGCTGTTGTATTGTTTGTCCTTTTGTCCTTTTTCTTTAGGCTGTTGTATTGTTTGTCCTTTTGTCCTTTGTCTTTGGGCTGTTGTATTGTTTGTCCTTTTGTCCTTTTTCTTTAGGCTGTTGTGTTGTTTGTCCATTTGTCCTTTTTCTTTAGGCTGTTGTATTGTTTGTCCTTTCGTCCTTTTTCTTTGGGCTGTTGTATTGTTTGTCCTTTTGTCCTTTTTCTTTGGGCTGTTGTATTGTTTGTCCTTTTGTCCTTTTTCTTTAGGCTGTTGTATTGTTTGTCCTTTTGTCCTTTTTCTTTGGGCTGTTGTATTGTTTGTCCTTTTGTCCTTTTTCTTTGGGCTGTTGTATTGTGTGTCCTTTTGTTCTTTTTCTTTAGGCTGTTGTATTGTTTGTCTTTTTGTCCTTTTTCTTTGGGCTGTGGTATTGTTTGTCCTTTTGTCCTTTTTCTTTGGGCTGTGGTATTGTTTGTACTTTTGTCCTTTTTCTTTGGGCTGTGGTATTGTTTGTCATGTTATCCTTTTTCTTTGGGCTGTTGTATTGTTTGTCATGTTATCCTTTTTCTTTGGGCTGTTGTATTGTTTGTCCTTTTGTCCTTTTTCTTTGGGCTGTTGTATTGTTTGTCCTTTTGTCCTTTTTCTTTAGGCTGTTGTATTGTTTGTCCTTTCGTCCTTTTTCTTTGGGCTGTTGTATTGTTTGTCCTTTTGTCCTTTTTCTTTAGGCTGTTGTGTTGTTTGTCCTTTTGTCCTTTTTCTTTAGGCTGTTGTATTGTTTGTCCTTTTGTCCTTTTTCTTTGGGCTGTTGTATTGTTTGTCCTTTTGTCCTTTTTCTTTGATCTGTTGTATTGTTTGTCCTTTTGTCCTTTTTCTTTAGGCTGTTGTATTGTTTGTCCTTTTGTCCTTTTTCTTTGTGCTGTTGTATTGTTTGTCCTTTTGTCCTTTTTCTTTAGGCTGTTGTGTTGTTTGTCCTTTTGTCCTTTTTCTTTAGGCTGTTGTATTGTTTGTCCTTTTGTCCTTTTTCTTTGGGCTGTTGTATTGTTTGTCCTTTTGTCCTTTTTCTTTGGGCTGTTGTATTGTTTGTCCTTTTGTCCTTTTTCTTTAGGCTGTTGTATTGTTTGTCCTTTTGTCCTTTTTCTTTGGGCTGTTGTATTGTTTGTCCTTTTGTCCTTTTTCTTTGGGCTGTTGTATTGTGTGTCCTTTTGTCCTTTTTCTTTAGGCTGTTGTATTGTTTGTCTTTTTGTCCTTTTTCTTTGGGCTGTGGTATTGTTTGTCCTTTTGTCCTTTTTCTTTGGGCTGTGGTATTGTTTGTCCTTTTGTCCTTTTTCTTTGGGCTGTGGTATTGTTTGTCATGTTATCCTTTTTCTTTGGGCTGTTGCATTGTTTGTCATGTTATCCTTTTTCTTTGGGCTGTTGTATTGTTTGTCCTTTTGTCCTTTTTCTTTGGGCTGTTGTATTGTTTGTCCTTTTGTCCTTTTTCTTTAGGCTGTTGTATTGTTTGTCCTTTTGTCCTTTTTCTTTGGGCTGTTGTATTGTTTGTCCTTTTGTCCTTTTTCTTTAGGCTGTTGTGTTGTTTGTCCTTTTGTCCTTTTTCTTTAGGCTTTTGTATTGTTTGTCCTTTTGTCCTTTTTCTTTGGGCTGTTGTATTGTTTGTCCTTTTGTCCTTTTTCTTTGGGCTGTTGTATTGTTTGTCCTTTTGTCCTTTTTCTTTAGGCTGTTGTATTGTTTGTCCTTTTGTCCTTTTTCTTTGGGCTGTTGTATTGTTTGTCCTTTTGTCCTTTTTCTTTGGGCTGTTGTATTGTGTGTCCTTTTGTTCTTTTTCTTTAGGCTGTTGTATTGTTTGTCTTTTTGTCCTTTTTCTTTGGGCTGTGGTATTGTTTGTCCTTTTGTCCTTTTTCTTTGGGCTGTGGTATTGTTTGTACTTTTGTCCTTTTTCTTTGGGCTGTGGTATTGTTTGTCATGTTATCCTTTTTCTTTGGGCTGTTGTATTGTTTGTCATGTTATCCTTTTTCTTTGGGCTGTTGTATTGTTTGTCCTTTTGTCCTTTTTCTTTGGGCTGTTGTATTGTTTGTCCTTTTGTCCTTTTTCTTTAGGCTGTTGTATTGTTTGTCCTTTTGTCCTTTTTCTTTGGGCTGTTGTATTGTTTGTCCTTTTGTCCTTTTTCTTTAGGCTGTTGTGTTGTTTGTCCTTTTGTCCTTTTTCTTTAGGCTGTTGTATTGTTTGTCCTTTTGTCCTTTTTCTTTGGGCTGTTGTATTGTTTGTCCTTTTGTCCTTTTTCTTTGGGCTGTTGTATTGTTTGTCCTTTTGTCCTTTTTCTTTAGGCTGTTGTATTGTTTGTCCTTTTGTCCTTTTTCTTTGGGCTGTTGTATTGTTTGTCCTTTTGTCCTTTTTCTTTGGGCTGTTGTATTGTGTGTCCTTTTGTCCTTTTTCTTTAGGCTGTTGTATTGTTTGTCTTTTTGTCCTTTTTCTTTGGGCTGTGGTATTGTTTGTCCTTTTGTCCTTTTTCTTTGGGCTGTGGTATTGTTTGTCCTTTTGTCCTTTTTCTTTGGGCTGTGGTATTGTTTGTCATGTTATCCTTTTTCTTTGGGCTGTTGTATTGTTTGTCATGTTATCCTTTTTCTTTGGGCTGTTGTATTGTTTGTCCTTTTGTCCTTTTTCTTTGGGCTGTTGTATTGTTTGTCCTTTTGTCCTTTTTCTTTAGGCTGTTGTATTGTTTGTCCTTTTGTCCTTTTTCTTTGGGCTGTTGTATTGTTTGTCCTTTTGTCCTTTTTCTTTAGGCTGTTGTGTTGTTTGTCCTTTTGTCCTTTTTCTTTAGGCTGTTGTATTGTTTGTCCTTTTGTCCTTTTTCTTTGGGCTGTTGTATTGTTTGTCCTTTTGTCCTTTTTCTTTGGGCTGTTGTATTGTTTGTCCTTTTGTCCTTTTTCTTTAGGCTGTTGTATTGTTTGTCCTTTTGTCCTTTTTCTTTGGGCTGTTGTATTGTTTGTCCTTTTGTCCTTTTTCTTTGGGCTGTTGTATTGTGTGTCCTTTTGTTCTTTTTCTTTAGGCTGTTGTATTGTTTGTCTTTTTGTCCTTTTTCTTTGGGCTGTGGTATTGTTTGTCCTTTTGTCCTTTTTCTTTGGGCTGTAGTATTGTTTGTCCTTTTGTCCTTTTTCTTTGGGCTGTGGTATTGTTTGTCATGTTATCCTTTTTTTTTGGGCTGTTGTATTGTTTGTCATGTTATCCTTTTTCTTTGGGCTGTTGTATTGTTTGTCCTTTTGTCCTTTTTCTTTGGGCTGTTGTATTGTTTGTCCTTTTGTCCTTTTTCTTTGGGCTGTTGTATTGTTTGTCATTTTGTCCTTTTACTTTGGGCTGTTGTATTGTTTGTCCTTTTGTCCTTTTTCTTTAGGCTGTTTTATTGTTTGTCCTTTTGTCCTTTTTCTTTGGACTGTTGTATTGTTTGTCCTTTTGTCCTTTTTCTTTGGGCTGTTGTATTGTTTTGTCTTTTTGTCCTTTTTCTTTAGGCTGTTGTATTGTTTGTCCTTTTTCTTTGGGCTGTTGTATTGTTTGTCCTTTTGTCCTTTTTCTTTGGGCTGTTGTATTGTTTGTCCTTTTGTCCTTTTTCTTTGGGCTGTTGTATTGTTTGTCCTTTTGTCCTTTTTCTGTGGGCTGTTGTATTGTTTGTCATGTTGTCCTTTTTCTTTAGGCTGTTGTATTGTCTGTCCTTCATGATTTTCTGAATACCCTTATCTTTAAACTTGTATTGCATTTGATATTCTGAACCATCAGAAATCTTTCAATTAATTAGAAAAGAGAATAATTAAAGTAATGAACTACAGTTTGTTAGAAGGTATCGTTGGTGGTCGCTAAAGTCCCCTCCTTTTATGCAAGGTAACAATTTTCAATCTTATAACTAATAATTATCATCTTTTTCCCTACTGCAGTCTTAACTTCAGTCCGTAGTTATTTTGTACTTACAATGTCCATTGTTTGAAAACCTTGTCCTCATAATGGACATTGCTGGTTCGATCCCGCTCATGGTGAGGTGTGCTCGAAACAACATTATGTAATCGGTGGTTTTCTCTGGTTTCCTCCAGCAATAAAACTGCCGGCACTTTATAGCTCAAATATTGTTCAAAGTGGCGTTAAACACCATATCCCTAACCTGAACATCGCTGAATAAATGTTAATAAAGGACGAATTCCTTTTAATGGTATGCTGTCCGATGTTTCTTCCTTTCTATGTTGATAGCCAAATATCTGTTCACCGGAAGTTTAAAAAAATAGATCAATTGATATTTAGAAACGCAAAAGAAATATATTTCAATAAAAAATTCCCAATTCTTTAATTATTTACCATATGCAAAATTGAAATAAACTTGAAATAAAATTCTAATAAAAAAAAGAGCGGCATAGGTAAAATGAACGGAACAGCCATAGCAAATCGGCTACAAAATTCATTCAAAATAAAAGATAATAACGTGTACGGATCATCGTATTGTTGAAATTTTAGGACTTCGTCCTTCAAACAGGTTGCCTGTCTCATATTATATTTTTAAGCAACAATCAATCTGATCGAGGTTATTTCTTCATGAACCGAACAAATAATTTCGATCAATCCTTATAAATGAATTCAAACTTTTTTTGCTATGATATTGAAAAATATATTTATCCTTTCAAAATAAGGCAAATAATCGGAAATAAATTTAAATAACCCCAAAGGTACCTCATTTAATGAAAATCGCCTGAGGACAACGGAACGCGACGACTTGAGAACGACGTCTATTTTCAGATTCAGTACATATGAAAATAACCTCAACTTTTTAAGCCAATCAAAACACGTATAAAATAACATGTGGCTCTAAAATTAATTTATATGTTAACATAACTTTAAGCAACAATCAATCAATAATTTACTCTTAATAAAACTAACTTAGATGTCAACATGTCGTTGCGCATGTTGCATATTAACACATCCTATCACAATAATATTAAAGTACAAATTAAATTTAAGAGAAAATCGAAGGTGCAATTATGAATGGACAATCCAGAGAAACTGGCAATATTGGATACACAAGACACAGGACGAAGTTTGGAAATACCCAAGACGTAATCGCCAGCGGTGAATCGACAATGTAATGGTCAAATGAAAAAGGACGAGGAAACAACACATGACACCCAACACAGGAAACTAAAGATTGAGAAATACGAACCCTCAAAAACGGGTGCTAGTTTAATTTCTGTTTCACTAGTGGTACCAGTTGTGTTAATTTTCAAACGACACAACCAGCACTTAATATAGAATTCGCGTAAACAAATAAATATATACCTCCTTACAAAAACACGGAAACAAAGACGAAGCGAACATCTTGTTACACACAAATCGTAGCAGACATCACACAACGGAAATAATATGGCGATATGTAATTTGACAAATGAACAACATCAACCAACCCAAAACGGAGGGCGATTTTGATTGCTCCGGAAGAGTAGGCATTTTACATCATATTTAAATAGGACTTCAAGATTTGGAAATCAGCAATTTAACTGAACAAGTAGATGTCATCAGAACTTAATCATGATCGGGTTCCAGATATATCGTCGGTGACGTTTTAGAAAAAAATGAGTGGGGCAAAAATACAATTTTAATTAGATTGATCCTAATGCAAACAACATAAAAGAGACACTATTATGTCTCTAGTCTTGTTGTTTGTAGGAGGGCTCACAAAGAGACACTATTATGTCTCTAGTCTTGTTGTTTGTAGGAGGGCTCACAAAGAGACACTATTATGTCTCTAGTCTTGTTGTTTGTAGGAGGGCTCACAAAGAGACACTATTATGCCTCTAGTCTAGTTGTTTGTAGGAGGGCTCACAAAGAGACACTATTATGCCTCTAGTCTAGTTGTTTGTAGGGGGGCTCACAAAGAGACACTATTATGTATCTAGTCTAGTTGTTTGTAGGGGGGTCACAAAGAGACACTATTATGTCTCTAGTCTAGTTGTTTGTAGGAGGGCTCACAAAGAGACACTATTATGTCTCTTGTCTAGTTGTTTGTAGGAGGGCTCACAAAGAGACACTATTATGTCTCTTGTCTAGTTGTTTGTAGGAGGGCTCACAAAGAGACACTATTATGTCTCTAGTCTTGTTGTTTGTAGGAGGGCTCACAAAGAGACACTATTATATCTCTAGTCTTGTTGTTTGTAGGAGGGCTCACAAACAGACACTATTATGCCTCTAGTCTAGTTGTTTGTAGGAGGGCTCACAAAGAGACACTATTATGTCTCTAGTCTAGTTGTTTGTAGGGGGGTCACAAAGAGACACTATTATGTCTCTAGTCTAGTTGTTTGTAGGGGGGCTCACAAAGAGACACTATTATGTCTTTTGTCTAGTTGTTTGTAGGAGGGCTCACAAAGACACTATTATGTCTCTAGTCTAGTTGTTTGTAGGAGGGCTCCCAAAGAGACACTATTATGTCTCTAGTCTAGTTGTTTGTAGGAGGGCTCACAAAGAGACACTATTATGCCTCTAGTCTAGTTGTTTGTAGGGGCTCACAAAGACACTATTATGTCTCTAGTCTAGTTGTTTGTAGGGGGGTCACAAAGAGACACTATTATGTCTCTAGTCTAGTTGTTTGCAGGAGGGCTCACAAAGAGACACTATTATGCCTCTAGTCTAGTTGTTTGTAGGGGCTCACAAAGAGACACTATTATGTCTCTAGTCTAGTTATTTGTAGGAGGGCTCACAAAGAGACACTATTATGCCTCTAGGCTAGTTGTTTGTAGGGGCTCACAAAGAGACACTATTATGTCTCTAGTCTAGTTGTTTGTAGGGGGGTCACAAAGAGACACTATTATGTCTCTAGTCTTGTTGTTTGTAGGAGGTCACAAAGAGACACTATTATGTCTCTTGTCTTGTTGTTTGTAGGGGGGCTCACAAAGAGACACTATTATGTCTCTAGTCTTGTTGTTTGTAGGAGGTCTCACAAAGAGACACTATTATGTCTCTAGTCTAGTTGTTTGTAGGAGGGCTCACATAGAAACACTATTATGTCTCTAGTCTAGTTGTTTGTAGGAGGGCTCACAAAGAGACACTATTATGCCTCTAGTCTAGTTGTTTGTAGGAGGGCTCACAAAGAGACACTATTATGTCTCTAGTCTAGTTGTTTGTAGGGGGGTCACAAAGAGACACTATTATGTCTCTAGTCTAGTTGTTTGTAGGAGGGCTCACAAAGAGACACTATTATGTCTCTTGTCTAGTTGTTTGTAGGAGGGTTCACAAAGAGACACTATTATGTCTCTTGTCTAGTTGTTTGTAGGAGGGCTCACAAAGAGACACTATTTGTCTCTAGTCTTGTTGTTTGTAGGAGGGCTCACAAAGAGACACTATTATATCTCTAGTCTTGTTGTTTGTAGGAGGGCTCACAAAGAGACACTATTATGCCTCTAGTCTAGTTGTTTGTAGGAGGGCTCACAAAGAGACACTATTATGTCTCTAGTCTAGTTGTTTGTAGGGGGTCACAAAGAGACACTATTATGTCTCTAGTCTAGTTGTTTGTAGGGGGGCTCACAAAGAGACACTATTATGTCTCTTGTCTAGTTGTTTGTAGGAGGGCTCACAAAGAGACACTATTATGCCTCTAGTCTAGTTGTTTGTAGGAGGGCTCACAAAGACACTATTATGTCTCTAGTCTAGTTGTTTGTAGGAGGGCTCACAAAGAGACACTATTATGCCTCTAGTCTAGTTGTTTGTAGGGGGGCTCACAAAGAGACACTATTATGTATCTAGTCTAGTTGTTTGTAGGGGGGTCACAAAGAGACACTATTATGTCTCTAGTCTAGTTGTTTGTAGGAGGGCTCACAAAGAGACACTATTATGTCTCTTGTCTAGTTGTTTGTAGGAGGGCTCACAAAGAGACACTATTATGTCTCTTGTCTAGTTGTTTGTAGGAGGGCTCACAAAGAGACACTATTATGTCTCTAGTCTTGTTGTTTGTAGGAGGGCTCACAAAGAGACACTATTATATCTCTAGTCTTGTTGTTTGTAGGAGGGCTCACAAACAGACACTATTATGCCTCTAGTCTAGTTGTTTGTAGGAGGGCTCACAAAGAGACACTATTATGTCTCTAGTCTAGTTGTTTGTAGGGGGGTCACAAAGAGACACTATTATGTCTCTAGTCTAGTTGTTTGTAGGGGGGCTCACAAAGAGACACTATTATGTCTCTAGTCTTGTTGTTTGTAGGAGGTCTCACAAAGAGACACTATTATGTCTCTAGTCTAGTTGTTTGTAGGAGGGCTCACAAAGAAACACTATTATGTCTCTAGTCTAGTTGTTTGTAGGAGGGCTCACAAAGAGACACTATTATGCCTCTAGTCTAGTTGTTTGTAGGAGGGCTCACAAAGAAACACTATTATACCTCTAGTTTAGTTGTTTGTAGGAGGGCTCACAAGGAGACATTAGTATGTCTCTAGTTGTTTGTAGGGGGGCTGACACTATTATTTCTTTAGTCTAGTTGTTTGTAGGAGGGCTCACAAAGAGACACTATTACGCCTCTGGTTGTTTGTAGGAGGGCTCACAAAGAGACACTATTATGCCTCTGGTTGTTTGTAGGAGGGCTCACAAAGAGACACTATTATGCCTCTGGTTGTTTGTAGGAGGGCTCACAAAGAGACACTATTATGCCTCTGGTTGTTTGTAGGAGGGCTCATGTCTTATCTATGTTATTTGTCTTTGTTTACGTACAGTCTAACACATATTGTGCTGTGTTTTTGTTTTGTTTTTTCTTCGTATTGTTTAACCTATGTTGCCAGTTTCTCTGAATTGTCCATTTTTGATTGTCCCTTCGGTATTCTCTAACGTTATTTTGCAGATGTCACCGTGTAATCATTCTTTTATCCAATATTTATATTTTCTCCACATTATTAACTTTTATTATATATACTGCTAATTGCGGGAAGTTTGTAATTATGAATACATGTTATAGGATATAACAGAACAAAGACATCTGTCGCTAATATACTACTAATATATATACATACAATAACGAATACAATCATTATTAATATATTATTACTAGTAATTTAGAAAATGGTTATATTTGTCGTTGTTTTATATTAAAGTACAATCTCGCAAGAGTACAATATAAACAAAATACTACAGTAAAACCTATCTAATCCGTACCCCTTTGGGACTGACAAATTTGTTCGGTTTACGAAAAGACGACCCCAATGTCTGTAAAAACAATATTTAATCTTATGCATTTATTAATGGTTGTTAGTCTTATTTGATACTTATCTACCAACCAGTACATATTTAGTATTAAAACGTTTGTGGATGTAAATTAACACGGCAGAAAATATAACTGAAACTCAGGTATCATGACATAAAATCTACCTGACGCTTAGGTATTATGAAATAAAATCTACCTTGGACTCAGGTATCATGACATACAATATACCTGGCGCTTAGGTATCATGAAATAAAATCTACCTGAGACTCAGGTATCATGACATACAATCTACCTGGCGCTTAGGTATCATGACATAAAATCTACCTGAAACTCAGGTATCATGACATAAAATCTACCTGACGGTTATATATCATGACATAAAATCTACCTGATGCTTAGGTATCATGACATAAAATCTACCTGAAACTCAGGTATCATGATATAAAATCTACCCGACGTTTAGGTATCATGACATAGCATCTACCAGGTAATTGTGCATAGGTGACCTTGTCGATTTTGGCTATCCTATTTGGACCTTTTGGTTTACTTACTCCCCAAATATTTAAATCATGCAGCTTTCCCGTCATTGGACCATGACCGTACCTGATAAATATCGTTTTCCAGGAAAGCGTAATGCGCACTAAATTAGATATCTAGGTTTTTATTATCTTCATCTTACATCCACGTGGCCATCAATGCCAATGTCAAGGGCGTATCCAGGATTTCAAGTTAGGGGGGGCGCACTTAAAAAAATTGCCCCGAGCAGAGGGTGGCTCGAAAATATTTGGGGTATCTCGTATGAAAAATCACGATTTTACGCCAAAAAATCATATTTTTTTCAATTTTAGGGGGGAGGGGGAGCGCCGGCTGCGCGCCCCCTGGATCCGCCCCTGAATAGTTATATTTATGATACATTTAATATCATATCATTATATTATATAAATTTGTTATCGTTATTTTGTTTATTTTCCCATTGATGTTTAAAACCAATATATTTCATATCACGTAAGCGCTGAGGTGATTCCAATAATCGTAAATCGCTAAGCGATGTCAAGGACGCACGTAGTATTACCGCTGTTTTCTAATATAACGTTATAATGACGTCACACTACCAAATCCTTGATAATTATAGATTAATACATGGCCTTTTTCATATTGCCCTTGTCATCAGCACGAAACCTTGATATCGGCCCCGAGGGCTTTAGCCCGAGGAACGAAGATATCAGTCGAGGGATGATGACAAGGGCAATATGAAAAAGGCCATGTATTAATCTATTTATCACATATTTTGCCAAGGCAGATAACATGTTATTGCCCTTCACAAGAGGGCAGATAACATGTTATTGCCCTCGTAAAATGTTATTGCCCCGGAGGCAAATAACACGCTGCACATTTTTTATTACACATGCAAATTCGGCGTTATTTCAATAAAATATGTGATAATAAGTGATTAACGATATAAAATATTAATTGTGTTTAAAAAAATGTCAGTATCTCAACAAAAATTATTTAATTATGAATACAAAATAGCGATAAAATAATTAAAGATGTTTTTAAAACTCGAGGACGTTTCTCAGTCATCCATCTCAGTCAGATGACTGAGAAAGTCCTCTCGTTTAAAAAAAACATCGTTAATCACTTAATAACGTTGTCATATGATAAGCTGATAATATTGATTTTTTTTTATATAATTATCGTGGTTTTTTTCAAAGGTAGGATTCGGTTACTAATATATGTAATATTGCTAAAACTAAAGTTCTCCTCCCTCAAACAAACATAACCTTGACCGATATTGGCTATCCCGTTTAGGCCCTTTGGTTTTAAAGTTCAAATTAAAAAAATATATTTGGCTTTCCATCCTTTGGACTCACCTGGTGAAGGTTATTATATAAACGTGTCGTGCACATTAAATGTGATATCTATATTTTTATTTTTTCACTTAGGATTCTAATACATCAATGTCATATCTGAATGTCAACAAAAGAGATAATTGCCTATATGAAATCCTTTCCAAGTTTTATAATGTTAAATTATGAGAGGTCTCATTTCCATCCAATATGATTATATTACAACCAGAGATACATAATATTGAATATTGGTGACTGGCGGTTCCCAATCCCAAGTATCAACCCACAGATCTGACCATGGCCAGTGCGTCCCCATGTGGTTGAAGATTATGAGTGAGTGAGTGATTGCTGTTTAACGTCAACTCAACAATTTTTCAGCTATATCATGGTGTGAAGTTAATTTTCAATGAGATAATGACGAGGTCCGCTTTGTATTATACCAACACACTTAGTTGATTTTTTTTTATATTGCTAGTTCACTGAAACAACAGTTCACGGATAGACATGTCGCCCCACTGGTACACATTATTCTGATTCCGAGCCAACCAGACTTTGCTCTTTCTCTTTAATGCTGCGTGCTTTTCGAAGAAGCAACACACACCAAGCTTATAGTCTCTGGTTTGATCCGATCGGAGCTCGAACCCACGATCTACCGCATTCGAGACGAGCACGCTAAACATTACACCACCGATGCGGTGCGATGGTTATCTGTGTTGGAGGGATATTCGTGAAAGGTATTGGTCCACTTCTATTTTTCTTTTCACCATGTTTTTGTCTTTTGCTATTAGTTTATGACTTTTGGTCATGTCTTGGTAACTTCATTACTGGTGTAAATAGCGTTAAACAACAAACACTCATTGACTCGCTTACCCTTCTATTGGAGATTCATGACTGTTGTCAGGTCTTGATTCACGCAGCTGCCCAGTATCTGCTGTGGTGGCGGATAAGGGGTGTGGTCTTCGATGGTGGTATGCCAGGTTATTATATGGAAAGCCTGTTCGCTGATCATAGTGAACAACGTGTGTAGAGGGTGCCACGCACCTCGTAGGTGAAAGACCTGCAGTGCAGATTTCGATGATGTTTGAGAAACAAAAACAGTTCCTAAATAATGTAAATCGTTGTTTGTTCTTTTGTCCTTTTTCTTTTGGCCATTGTGTTGACTGTTCCTCGATTTACATATCCTGATTACCCTTTTGTCAAATCTGTCCATGTGGTCACCTCTATTAAGCGGTCACCTGTATTCAAAGGCCACATTTTTCTTGTCCTTTCATAGAAAATTACATATGAATTGAACCTCTTTTAAGAGGTCACCTGTCTTATAAGGCCACATTTTCTTTGTCCCAAGGGTGACCTCTTAATACAGGTTGGACTGTAGTGGCAAAGTAGTCTCTACAAAAGACTAAGTTACAACCCAGCTCTCCATACTTCTACACTTAATAAATTATTTATTAAAACGTTTAACGCCCACTAATCAGCTTTACCTGACCCCCCCCCCCCCCTCTCTCTCTCTCTCTCTCTCTCTCTCTCTCTCTCTCCGAGTTGCATAAATACTAGTATTAAAAGGTTACTTGAAAGGGACGCTGAAGGCTGAAGGACTGACTTAATGCTAATAAACAGTACATTGTAATTCAGATTACCCATTTGGTATCTACCCACCATTCCATATTTTCTCTCTATATATATATTTTTTCTCTCTCTCTCTCTCTCTCTCTCCGAGTTGAATAAATACTAGTATTAAACTGTTACATGAAAGGGACACTGAAGGCTCAAAGCCTGACTTGATACTATTAAACAATGCTATAACCGATCTATTATTTAATCGTGAAAGTGGAATTTCATTGTATAATTAGTTTCAATTAAAACTCGACATTGCCAGACATCAATGGAAGATCTAATAACAGAACAAAGTATAATATATTATATCAAAACGCACAATACCATCGATCTTGAGGAGGAGAATAATGTAAATTTTGTCTTCAGGGAGCATTTATTGACGAATTGAAACGTAATAATTGTGGTTGGTTTATTTTATGTGAAGAGGAATTAATTACTAAATGCAATTAAATATTAATATTAAACTTTCTCCACCAAATGATGGATCCTGTTGTCGGTGGTAAAACATTATTATTACGTATGATATGATATAAAAGATTGATCTAGGAAGCCATTCCATTGTAGATTTATATTGCCTTGTGGTATTGTATGTTATAATGAATTCTGATATTTTACTTGAAGGTCAATACAAGCTCAAGGGAGACAATCGAAATAAAAACGTAGACATGTAATGTTGTGCCCACGATACTTTGCTGGGGGTCGTATTACTCGATCTTTTGTTTTATGTGTAATGTTTTGTTTTGTAGATCAATGTTTGTCCTTTTGTCCTTTTTCTTTTGGCCAGTGTGTTGTCTTTCCTTCTTCGGCTTATGGATTCTGATTGCCCCTTTGGTATCATCAAATGATCTTCTCACCAGGAACGATTGGAAAACCAATTAATTTAGAAGTCATTGGGAGAAAGAAAACCAAATGGCTAAATAAGATAGCCACAAATCGGCTAAGGTCACCTATAGGTAGGATAATCCTACCTACCCATAGGTAGACTTGTTGCATCACTCGGACACATTATTCTGAGATACCCATAGGTAGACATGTTGCATCACTCGGACACATTATTCTGAGATACCCATAGGTAGACTTGTTGCATCACTCGGACACATTATTCTGAGATACCCATAGGTAGACATGTTGCATCACTCGGACATATTATTCTGAGATACCCATAGGTAGACATGTTGCATCACTCGGACACATTATTCTGAGATACCCATAGGTAGACATGTTGCATCACTCGGACACATTATTCTGAGATACCCATAGGTAGATATGTTGCATCACTCGGACACATTATTCTGAGATACCCATAGGTAGACATGTTCCACCACTCGGACACATTATTCTGAGATACCCATAGGTAGACATGTTGCATCACTCGGACACATTATTCTGAGATACCCATAGGTAGACATGTTGCATCACTCGGACACATTATTCTGAGATACCCATAGGTAGACATGTTGCATCACTCGGACACATTATTCTGAGATACCCATAGGTAGACATGTTGCATCACTCGGACACATTATTCTGAGATACCCATAGGTAGACATGTTGCATCACTCGGACACATTATTCTGAGATACCCATAGGTAGACATGTTGCACCACTCGGACACATTATTCTGAGATACCCATAGGTAGACATGTTGCATCACTCGGACACATTATTCTGAGATACCCATAGGTAGACATGTTGCATCACTCGGACACATTATTCTGAGATACTCATAGGTAGACATGTTGCATCACTCGGACACATTATTCTGAGATACCCATAGGTAGACATGTTGCATCACTCGGACACATTATTCTGAGATACCAATAGGTAGACATGTTGCATCACTCGGACACATTATTCTGAGATATCCATAGGTAGACATGTTGCATCACTCGGACACATTATTCTGAGATACCCATCGGTAGACATGTTGCATCACTTGGACACATTATTCTGAGATACCCATAGGTAGACATGTTGCATCACTCGAACACATTATTCTGATTCCGAGCCAACATGTAGTTGATCTTTCTCATTGTTGCGTGCTTAGCAGGGGAAACACAAATACCAATTTTATAGTGACTGATTTGACCCAACCAGAGATCGAACTCAACATAAGCACGACAACCATTACCTCATCGATGCAGTTCCAATGAAATAAACCGTTATGTAGTAATTGACACACATACTTCAGGAAGCTACTAGATGAGATTGTTTCCGAGTATCTCTATGACAAAAATTTGTAACGGACTTTTCCTGGTAATCGTACGCTTTCGATCCCATTCTAGGCTTTGATGAATTTCATTTTGGTCTCCATTAAATTGGAACTACAATGAATTACTAAGGAGGGGAGTACATCTGTCAAATACATAATTTCTTCACCTACCCAGGATAAGGTGGTACCATACACTTCAGGTAAAATTTGATCTGCTCGTTTAATTTTCTTATTTTTTTTTGGCAGTGTGTTTGAATATATCCACTGTAATAAATATCAAAATTTTAACAAATTCCAACCAACAGACTCAGAGCTATAAATTCACTAGTTACATAGCAGCTTTTCTCTCTGTGGTTTTGATCACCGAGATGCTTGAAATCTGCATACAAATATCATATGATCAAAACGATCAACTGATTTTAAAGAGTTATCTCCCTGTAGTGTAAGGTACCACCTTAAGAACAGTTTGAAAATACAAAAGGGGCAATAAGAAGCCATCAATCGAAGAAAGAGAGACAATACAATGGCCAAAAGAAAAAGGACAAACAATGATCTACGAAACACTAAGCAAAAAATGAAAGATCGAGCAACACGAACCCTACTAATAGAAACTACATTTTATGTATTACTAAAAACTTTTTATTTTTTGTTTTATTTTTCTAACAATTGGCAACATTTGAAAACGGAATATCAACATAACACATGAGGATTTTATTTAATTTGTGAGGAAGACAAGACATATAAAACAACAAACATAACTGTAGAATAATTTAAATCGTATAATATGACTCAGTAAGATTGTGGCTTAACGCCAAACGAGCAAATATTCAGCTATATCATGACAGGAATAAGTTACATTTCGATGAGATGATGATGGCCGTGTCCACTTTGTACTAGACTAACACGTTTAGATGTATTTGTATGGTGCTATCTCACTGAAACCACAGTCGCTCCTCTCTGACACATTGTCCTGATTCCAAGACAACCAGTCTTTGTTCTTACTCCTTAAAACTACGTGCTTAGCAGAGAAGCAGCAAATACCAATTTTATAGTCTTTGGTTTTGATCCAAACGCACTCGATGCTAGCACGCTAACCATTACATCACCGATGCGGTATATATCAGCATCACGTACATTCGTAAGATAGAAAATATAAAAATTGCATCATTATACTAGTATTTCATTCATTAGCTAAAACAATAAAAAGAATTATATAATCTCCTTATATCATGTTCTTGAATTTTCGTAATTAATCGATCAAGGAGTGTGTATTTGTAAATTGGAATAAAAAAATTAGCATCATCAATAATAGTGGTAGATTGGGGACCATGACACTAATTTAGCTCCGCCACATTTTATCGAAAAATTGGAAAGCCAATGACATGAGAGAATATCCAACATTACACTTGGACACACAATCAAGAAAAGGAACAGAGCTGTTATAACTAGGTAACATATTTACAACATTTTAATGGGCAAACACATATAAGTCCATGTCTGGGAAGTGTACCTTCGTCTTTTTATTTTAAACATAACCTTTCATTACCTGCCTTCTTTTGTAGAAACCTATTTGATAATACTTTTAATACAAGAAAAAATTGAAGATACCAAAGAGATAATCAGAAGCTGTACATCTAAGAATGACAGACAATACAATGGACAAGAGGAAAAGACAAGGAGACAAGAGGAAAAGACAAGGATACAACAGGAAAAGACAAGGAGAAAACAGGAAAAGACAAGGAGACAAGAAGAAAAGACAAGTAGACAAGAGGAAAAGACAAGGAGAAAAGAGGAAAAGACAAGGATACAACAGGAAAAGACAAGGAGACAAGAGGAAAAGACAAGTAGACAAGAGGAAAAGACAAGGAGACAAGAGGAAAAGACAAGGATACAACAGGAAAAGACAAGGAGAAAACAGGAAAAGACAAGGAGACAAGAGGAAAAGACAAGGAGACAAGAGGAAAAGACAAGGAGACAACAGGAAAAGACAAGGAGACAACAGGAAAAGACAAGGAAACAACAGGAAAAGACATGGAGACAAGAGGAAAAGACATGGAGACAAGAGGAAAAGACATGGAGACAAGAGGATAAGACAAGGAGACAATAGGAAAAGACAAGGAGACAACAGGAAAAGACAAGGAGACAAGAGGAAAAGACATGGAGACAACAGGAAAAGACAAGGAGACAACAGGAAAAGACAAGGAGACAACAGGAAAAGACAAGGAGACAAGAGGAAAAGACAAGGAGACAACAGGAAAAGACAAGGAGACAAAAGGAAAAGACAAGGAGACAAGAGGAAAAGACAAAGAGACAACAGGAAAAGACAAGGAGACAACAGGAAAAGACAAGGAGACAAGAGGAAAAGACAAGGAGACAAGAGGAAAAGACAAAGAGACAACAGGAAAAGACAAGGAGACAAGAGGAAAAGACATGGAGACAAGAGGAAAAGACAAAGAGACAACAGGAAAAGACAAGGAGACAACAGGAAAAGACAAGGAGACAAGAGGAAAAGACAAGGAGACAAGAGGAAAAGACAAAGAGACAACAGGAAAAGACAAGGAGACAACAGGAAAAGACAAGGAGACAAGAGGAAAAGACAAGGAGACAAGAGGAAAAGACAAGGAGACAAGAGGAAAAGACATGGAGACAAGAGGAAAAGACAAGGAGACAAGAGGAAAAGACAAGGAGACAACAGGAAAAGACAAGGAGACAACAGGAAAAGACAAGGAGACAACAGGAAAAGACAAGGAGACAAGAAGAAAAGACAAGGAGATAAGAGGAAGAGACAAGGAGAAAACAGGAAAAGACAATGAGACAAGAGGAAAAGACAAGGAGACAACAGGAAAAGACAAGGAGACAAGAGGAAAAGACAAGGAGACAACAGGAAAAGACAAGGAGACAACAGGAAAAGACAAGGAGACAAGAGGAAAAGACAAGGAGACAACAGGAAAAGGCAGGGAGACAACAGGAAAAGACAAGGAGACAACAGGAAAAGACAAGGAGACAAGAGGAAAAGACAAGGAGACAAGAGGAAAAGACAAGGAGACAACAGGAAAAGACAAGGAGACAAAAGGAAAAGACAAGGAGACAAGAGGAAAAGACAAAGAGACAACAGGAAAAGACAAGGAGACAACAGGAAAAGACAAGGAGACAAGAGGAAAAGACAAGGAGACAAGAGGAAAAGACAAAGAGACAACAGGAAAAGACAAGGAGACAAGAGGAAAAGACATGGAGACAAGAGGAAAAGACAAAGAGACAACAGGAAAAGACAAAGAGACAACAGGAAAAGACAAGGAGACAAGAGGAAAAGACATGGAGACAAGAGGAAAAGACAAGGAGACAAGAGGAAAAGACAAGGAGACAACAGGAAAAGACAAGGAGACAACAGGAAAAGACAAGGAGACAACAGGAAAAGACAAGGAGACAAGAAGAAAAGACAAGGAGATAAGAGGAAGAGACAAGGAGAAAACAGGAAAAGACAAGGAGACAACAGGAAAAGACAATGAGACAAGAGGAAAAGACAAGGATTCAACAGGAAAAGACAAGGAGACAAGAGGAAAAGACAAGGAGACAACAGGAAAAGACAAGGAGACAACAGGAAAAGACAAGGAGACAACAGGAAAAGACAAGGAGACAAGAGGAAAAGACAAGGAGACAACAGGAAAAGGCAGGGAGACAACAGGAAAAGACAAGGAGACAACAGGAAAAGACAGCAAAAGACAAAGAGACAAGAGGAAAAGACAAGGAGACAACAGGAAAAGACAAGGAGACAAGAAGAAAAGACAAGGAGACAAGAGGAAAAGACATGGAGACAAGAAGAAAAGACAAGGAGACAACAGGAAAAGAAAAGGAGACAACAGGAAAAGACAAGGAGACAACAGGAAAAGACAAGGAGACAAGAAACGATCTACAAATCACTACACAGAAAGCTAAAGAAGAAACAACACGAACCCCACTAAAACCCGGAGGTGAACTCGGTGCAAAGGAAGGGTTAGTATTTCCTGCTCCCGTAACAGTAGAACTCGGTGCAAAGGAAGGGTTAATATTTCCTGCTCCAGTAACAGTAGAACTCGGTGCTAAGGAAGGGTGAATATTTCCTGCTCCAGTAACAGTAGAACTCGGTGCTAAGGAAGGGTTAGTATTTCCTGCTCCAGTAACAGTAGAACTCGGTGCTAAGGAAGGGTTAGTATGTTCTGCTCCAGTAACAGTAGAACTCGGTGCTAAGGACGGGTTAGTATTTCCTGCTCCAGTAACAGTAGAACTTGGTGCTAAGGAAGGGTTAGTATTTCCTGCTCCGGTAACGTTCTTTAAAATATAAAATCAGTTCGGTCTGCTCAAAGAACAATAAACCAGAGTCATTTATTTATAAAATTAGTTTCTAGTCTGCGGCTGCACTCAACTTAATCCATAGTGCTGTTGGTACATTAAAGACATGCATTCATGACATAATTGCTTCATTTAGGTAATTAAAGGTCTATATAGCTATCAGTCGTAATTCACATCAACTATCACCATGTAATTGTCGTATTTAGTCAGACATTTGTCACGAGTCTTGGTGATTGGACACATTAAGACGTAATTCAGATCACCTATCACCATGTAATTGTCATATTTAGTCAGAAATGTGTCACGAGTATTGGTGCTTGGACACAGTAAGACGTAATTCAGATCACCTATCACCATGCATTGGTCAGATTTAGTCTGACATTTGTCACGAATATGGGTAAGTATTGGTTAGATTTAGTCAGACATGTTGTCACGTTCAGTAAATCATGTATTTCAACAAATTTGGACTTTAGACCTGTGATACTATTAACTTTATATGGTGATCTTTTACTTTTCAATTTTTGAAATGGACTATCGTAGTCATGATCGTATGGTAGTTGGATTTACAACTATCTGTGCAATCAATGAGTTGTGGGTTCGATTCAAACTCACGGTGAAGTGTATTCGATACAATATTATATGATCAAGTTTGTCGGTGACTTGCGGTAAGTCTATATGGATTTCTCTGGGACTCCAGTTTTCCTCCACCAATACAACTGATCGACCGGCCATTATATAACTGAAATATTGTTGAAAGTGGCATTAAACGCCATAATCATATACATATACTCCATTCTTTAGAGAGGTTAATTTCGTTGTATGTTGAACCATCTAAAGAGAGATAACTCGAGTTTGTTTCATCAATAGTAGTTTGGTCGTATAGGAATTTGAGAAAGTGCAGTTTAAAAAAAAAATTCAATTCTCGTTTGAGTTAGATAATATATCGAATTCTGATTTTAATATGTTAATACATTTTATGTAATATCACTGTATTCATTCGTCACAAAGAACAATTCCAGTTTGTTTTTCCTCGCGTATTTCTTGCCTACACCACATTGAAACTTTGGGTGAGGGTTATGGTGTTTAACGTCACTTTAAAACAATATGTAAATTATATAGTGGCGATCAGATTTATTGGGAAGAAACCTCAGTACCCGAAGAAAACTACGGACCTGCCGCAAGGCACTGAAAAAATTCATCACATAAGGTTGTATGAAGTAATCTTATGTAGAACATATTTATCTTTGTGTTGAAGTTATTGTTATGAAAGGGGCCCGGGTGGCTCAATGAGTTAGTTCGTTGGATCTAACAACTCATACAAGCCTATCACTAATACGGTGTGGGTTCGCGCCCAGCTTTGTAAATTACAAAAAGGGTGCACTCGACTTGCAGCTGCAAGTGATATAGTTTACCAGTTGCTTGCCCAGGGTCGGTGGTTCTCTCAGGGTAATCCAGCTTCCTCCACCACTAAAACTGGTCGTCATGTTATAGCTGAAAGTGCATGGCGTTAAACACCAACAATCCAATCAGATATTGTTATGTAAGATTATTGATCGATTTAAACTGTTTTTTTTATATTTTGGGGGATAGGCCTACTAATTACGTAGCTAAACAAAATCACCTCTGAAAACCAAATATTGGCAATTAGGATTTTTTACACCGTTATGCACAACAGTGAATTATAAAAATTCCCTGTGCACAATTGTTATTCTTACTTAATTAGTTTAAGCATATTTTTATTAATTAATAAATATTGTACAATAAGATAAATTTCAATATGATATAATACACATAATTAAAGGGATTCGAAAACAAGTTTAATTAAAAATGTACATATATTTTTTCTATTTCTAAATACTATAGGATGTATATATAAATGTGTTCAGAATATTAATGAGCATAAAAATGGTGTCTTCAACCTACGCCAACATTTTGAAATATTATATTCAAGGTATGCCAACAAACATTATATTACAGGTGTTTATATAGCAATTAATGACATTTACAGGTAAGTAAATTTGGAAATGCAGGTCTCATAAGTGAAATTTATTATTTAAAAAAAAACAAACAAAACAAAAAACAATCTAAAAATATAAGAATAAGTCTGTTAAAATTTAATAACTTGAAAAAAAAATAATTAAACTTTTGTAAAAATTTATATATAAAATAAAAATCTGGTAAAATTACACAAAAATCTGTAAATAAAAAAGATGAAAATATAAAATTTTAGAATAATTTAAATAAACAATCTTTCTAAAACGTATGCATTTAAAATATTATATGATACTCATGCAATTAAGCAATTTTCTTAAAATCTAAATTCAAAAGTTTTTAATAATACTGTATTCATTTATAAATTTAGAATTATCATAATTTCTATGATTTCTAAATCGAACATTGTTATCCAAAATCTAAGACAATTGTATTTTTAGCAATTTGTAATGTGATTGTGTATACTGATTGTTTTTGATTATTTTTATAAAGTATGATAAAAAAAATATCTGTGCCTATAATGTCTTTAATTTATTTTCATGAAGTATGATAAAAAAAAATATCTGTGCTTGTAATATCCTATTTTATTTTCATAATGATTGATGTTAAAATATATGTGCTTATAATAATATCCTAATTATTTTTATAAAGTTTGATATTAAATATATGTGCTGATATACTGATTTTTTGTTTGTTATTTCATTAAAATATGATTTTAAATTTTAACTTTCTACTTACTTTATTCATTAAAAATTAATTATGGACTTGGAGTACATTGACATCTCCCCCGATTTTACACTAATTAAACATGACTAGTCATGTTTATATAACAATTAACCTATTCAACCTATGTCAACAAATTTTTCTTACCTTTTCATATATTTTTTTTAAATGTTGGCATAGGTGAATGAACGATACAAATGGGTGCAGGTCGATTCGGCCATATTACCAGTTCGGCCATAGTTGCTTCGGCCATAAAATTAAAGTCGATTCGGCCATGGAATATTTAATACGATATTTGATAAGTTCTAAGCTCAAAATTTAAGTTTTATTTGATTTAAATGATAAAGTTTTTGATATTAAACATGAAATTTCGGTTTAAAACATTTGATGATTAATGATCAATATAAACTAGAGTTTGTAGACCGACTTGTTAATTGTAAGACAATAAAATGTAATCATGTTCATTACTTCATGATAATTAGCAATGATTTATTCTTTGATCTGCTATTAATGAATAGTCCTTCAAACAGGGGAGATAAGCGAAACGTCGTCATCAGTGTCTATCGATCATCTGATATGGGTGGAAGTGTGTACCAGGCCTCGTAAGATATAATCAAATTTTAGGCCAAATACCAGCGAGCTGCTGGTAAGATCAGGATCAGAATCAGGAAGATTTTTAGTTTGACAATTTTTTCTGAATGGATTTTTTTTCTTTTGTAAGGTATTTTTACCTTAATTATAATATATAAAAACAGAAAATACAGGTTATATATTTTTATAAAATAAATAAATAAAAAAAACCACGTGGATTTATGATATGCAAAGAATAAGTGTATTTTGTAAACAACTAATGGTATGTAGATTTCTAATATAGTTAAAGGCATACACGCGTTCAAAACTGATTTTTTTTATATTTTTTTAAAAGTTGCCAATATTCGATGTTTTATACTAATTGCAGTTGAAATTTTTCATAATATCATACGTAAATAGCCTAGAACGAAGGAAGTACGTCGCTGTTTGATTCTCTTACATCCAGTAAAACATTCATCAATGTTTACTCGCATATTCATGATATTATTCATATATTCCGTGGCCTACACAGCGAAATTCGGTAACGCGTTTGTGAATGTGCGATATTGTTTGCGGAAGGAAAAGCACAAACAAAAATTATTGACGGATTCTACACGAAAACGACACAAAGGGGAGGATATAGCAAGCTTTGTGTAAAAAAAAAAAAATGTTATACCGACCTACTCCATTTTTCAACACGTATACGGTAAGCATAATTTAGTATCTTTTTATGGCCGAATCATATTTTGACAGTAGAATTGCATTGTAGTTTTTTAAATATTCTTTTTTTTTCTTGAGAAAACGCTAGATTAAATTAGAGACTAAAATAATGAACTTCATGTCTGTTTTTTTTTAAATATAAACAAGAAAACTCAAGTATTGTCAATAATATACAATACAATACAATTTGTTTACAAATTTCCCTGTTTCGGGCCCCTTTGTATAGTTTGGGTTTGTTGTCATTGATTTCATCACGTATTTCCGATTTTAAGTGTCATTCTTAATAAATACCATTATATAATATTAACTGGTTACCCCGGGATCCAATTGCATAGATATATTTCCTATATTATATTAATAAAACGTAGATCTAACGAATTTACATGAAAAGCATGCTCCCTGGTTATTTATAGCAGTTATTAGTATTCGGCCCTTTTCGGAAAAGAAACCGACTTATAATTAGGTGTATTAGACAGACATTCGAATTCTCTTCACTAATTACGACATTATAGCATATGTTTTAAACCTGGTTTCTTGTTCAGAACATTTTATAAGTATAAAACATCGAATATTGGCAACTTTTGATATAAACAAAAAAAATCAGTTTTGAACGCGTGTATGCCTTTAACACTTAATCCAAATTTTATTTAGCATACAGTCTTACAGGATGAATTTTAGAATTTTATTTTATGAATATAAATTGTTATTAAAACAGAGGATCTATTTAGAATTATCACAGGCACTAGACGTTGTGTCAATATAAATATAACATAAGCAATGGGCAGAAAATAGCGTCCAATATATAATATGAAACAGGCACGGCCATGAATGCTTGCGAATCTGAAAATTATCTGGCAATTTCACGCTCATCCAGTGCATCAAAAAGTGTCGAGATTTTTTGGGCCGAGATATATCGGGGACGACATTTTTTTAGGTCCGAATCTAGTTTCATTCAATCGAATTGTCCAATCGGCAAACCTCGGGTGAGTCCGCTTCTCTCCCTCAATACCTCGGCTGTAATACGGTATTTGATATGCGTCTACGCGTCACATTTCTTCGCCGGAAGACCGTATCACTTCAATCAAACATTGCGCACCGCGAATAAGTTCTAAAATGGCGACAATAGATGAGTTTGCTTTGAAAAATATTGGTCTTTGATGAAGGTACGGAATCAGTCGACATTGCGACGAATGAAAATATATTATTATTGGACGAATATTCGAAAGTGAAATTATTTTAATACCTCCTTCATTGAAGATTTCCGAAAGTAGTTCCATTGGGAGCTATCGTAATACCGACGAGGTATGATGAAGGTACGGAATCAGCCGAAGTTGCGACGACTGTCGAATTGTCGTTCCTTACGAAATCTCAAAAGTTAACTTCCGCGTAGAAACAAAAATTCTTGTCAGTATGTCAAAAGAGATTTAATAAATTAAAAAATATCAATATAAGTAAAACAAGCTAACAAAATGACTTTTAATATGGATTAGGCACAGCCTACAGGCGAGCATCGCATCAACGCATAGACATGTACATGTACAAATAGTAGTTTTGGGTTCTTTTCTTCATTAATCTTGATTATTTTTCATTTGTTCTTCAATTCGACTTACCCAGTTAATTCTATTGCAAAGGATATTTTTTGGGCCGAGATATATCGGGGACGACTTTTTGTTAGGGTCGATCGTTCTTTAGGGGCGAAACAAGAAATTAATCATTTCATGTAAAGAAGCTGTACGGTTTTCTTTCTATTTTTTTTTGGTTATTGTTAAACTGGATAGTTATTTTTTATGCAAATTAAAAGGCTATTTCCTGTACTTCACTCCGATTGTCCATTCTATGCCGAAACTTAGAATCCATTTCCGGTTGGTATTGATCGTATATACAACATGTATTGATTCATCTCCTTACACACATGTTGTTGTTTAGCTCGCATTTTGCGATGCTCGCTATTACACACGGGTTCCGGGTTTCAGTGCACAGGCACTTGTTTCATTCAAAAAATATATGCCCCCTCCTCTTCCTTTCTTCGAGGTAAACATCTGCCCTTTTCTCCTTCCCCACTTCGCCTCAATATTTTTCGCTTATTGTGAACCTTTCGCTGACCCAATTATATCGTTACACTCCCGATATATTTCTCTTTTCGAATGCCACATTTAAATATACCAACCGAGCCCCCCCCTCAGACGAATTGGACAAGAATAAACAGCGAATGTGGCTTGGTGAAAATTGCAGTCATTGAAACGGATACAGCCACTTCCGGTCCGGTTTAAATTGATTTAGAAAAAAAAAAGATGCTTTAAAAATCAAATGTCAGTAATTTGGAGTTGAACATATTTTTATAATCTGCATTGGAACAATTATCTTTATTTTAAAGGCTTACTTTACATTTGAAAGGAGATGATCATGATGGCATTTTTACACATGGCCGGTTTAGAGAATTCCGAATGCATATGAAAAATCCAGCGCAAACCGGAAGTGGCTGTATCCGTTTCAATGACTGAAATTTTCACCAAGCCACGTTCGCTGTTTATTCTTGTCCAATTCGTCTGAGGGGGGCCGGTAGGTATATTTAAATGTGGCAGTCGAAAAGAGAAATATCTCGGGAGTGTAATGATATAATTAGGTCAGCGAAAGGATCACAAATAAGCGAAAAATATTGAGGCGAAGTGGGGAAGGGGAAATGGGCAGATGTTTACCTTGAAGTAAGGAAGAGGAGGGGGCATATATTTTTTGAATGAAACAAGTGCCTGTGTTTCAGTGGTATCGGACGTACAAGAGAGGGTACGAGACTTAGGATCACCTTTGCGCTTTATGTTAAGAAGATCGTCATTAGTTGAGTGTGTTAGTGTGTTATACGGAACGTATTTACAATGCGCAGTTTTTTTTTATTCATCAGTATGTGCAGCCATGTTTGTCAAAAAATCCTAAGTACACATTGTATACCATAAAGAGCTCGCTGACGCTGGCATAATATGAAACAGGCACGGCCATGAATGCTCGCAAATCTGAAAATTATCTGGCAATTTCACGCTCATCCAGTGCATCAAAAAGTGTCCAGATTTTTTGGGCCGAGATATATCGGGGACGACTTTTTCTTAGGGCCGAATCTAGTCTCATTCAATCGAACTGTCGTTCCTTACGAAATCTCAAAAGTTAACTTCCGCGTAGAAACAAAAATTCGTTTCAGTATGTCAGAACAGATTTAATAAATTAAAAAATATCAATATAAGTAAAACAAGCTAACAAAATGACTTTTATTACACACGGGTTCCGGGTTTCAGTGGTATCGGACGTAGGAGAGAGGGTACGAGACTTAGGATCACCTTTGCGCTTTATGTTAAAAAGATCTTCATTTGTTGAGTGTGTTAGTGTGTTACACGGAATGTGTTTACAATGCGTCAATTTTTTTTTATCCATCAGTATGTGCAGCCATGTTTGTCAAAAAATCCGAAGTACACATTTTATACCATAAAGAGCTCGCTGACGCTGGCATATAATAATGTCCAATATATATACAATACTTGTGCACTGTCGAAGCATATAGGTAATATGTCTATGAGGCTTAGAAACGGGGGAAAAGGCGAGGCTTCGCCGAGCCTTTTCCCGCGTTTCGCGCCGAATACACATATTTACCTATATGCTTCGACAATGCACATGTATTGTATGTATCCTGCAATTTTAAATCGTAAATAAACGTTTACTGGACGATGATAAAAATATTTGAAATAATTTTGTGTATGTATTTAAAAACAATATCCCCCGATGTGCCCCGTTTTACAATAGTATGTTCTATTTATAACTGACCAATATCAAAAAATGTTCTATTTATAACTGACCAATATCCAAAAAAATATTGGGCAGGCTATATATTGGTCGGTAAATGCTGTCATTGCAGGATAAATATAATAATATTGGACACTTCGATATTTTCCGTATATTACAATTATACTTCGGTATTTTCCGACTTATTTCGGTCAATTCTAAATTTGCATATACACACTTCAAATACGTCAAAAAATTATCCAATGAAAAGTTTCTCGATATACGCGAAGTAGACGAGAATTTCCTTACTTATTATAAAATCCCGAGATATATCGAATGGTAAAATCGGCCATTCTCTAGCATAATTATGTGCAGATTCCCTCCCCTTTCCCTATGGCATCCCCTGTGTGTACACGGCAGTCAACTGGTCAGTCATTTGAATGATGCGACCATGTTTTACAGTGAATAACACAAAGGTAACTGAATTTACTTATTATAAACATCATTTATTGATGATAAATTGTGTTTTGTCAACTTTTACAAGATGTTGAATTTTCACAACATTGACATTGTACGCAATGGAAAACGAAAGTGAAAAAAATAATAATTTTGTTTAAAACTGTTACACATAATATTTCAGATTATTTCCGTCTTACATAAGTCAGTATATTTTAAAATTTATATAATAACATCTTAAGACAAGAAGAGAAAGTACAAATAACCTTGATCAATATTTTGTCCTAGATATAAGACATATGATACTATTTACGGTTCAATAATCGGAATGTCGCTGTGGGGATTTTCCCATAATAAATTGAAGAATGCGGGTCGTTTCGTAACCTGGTCGTTTCTTTCCGGGTCGTTTCGACCTAGGTCGGAACGTTTCGTACCGCATAGTGAAACGTTTCGTACCTATACGGCTATAGATTTATCATGGTGAGATGTTTCATACCTATATTAGGGAGGACAAACGTAGTCCTCGATAGCGTTATTATTTTCTGTCAGAGTAGAAAAACCCGAATTTTCACCTTTTTCATTTCATTAGAAAAACACCTAAAATTTATTATTTCGTGATAAAAAATATATCAGATAAAACTTGAAAACTAGATCTTTATTAATTTGGTAGTTATAAGCATTAAAAATATGATTGGGTACTACTACTGAACGTCCAAAGTGAAGTCGTTTCGAGAAAATCGGACGCCATCTTGATTTATGTGTCAACGAACAGCCCATTTTCAAAAATAATTCCGGGAGCTATCCCTGGACCAATATATTTATTTATACCTATATATTTATTTTTTGTGGGAATTTTTTTGTATTCATTCAGATATAATTATAAATGTTACCACAAATGAGTTAACAATATATGAATATTATGTATATAAAACAAGGTACGATATCGTTTAATTATGTCCCCCAAACGAAGTTTGGGAGACATATAGACCAATTTCACGTTACCGCCGCCATTATGGTTCAAACTCAAAGGTCAATCGGAGTAAAAAACGTAAACAAGACGTCATTGCATTTGTAAACACGGTGACGCAATTTATTCATTGTGGCAGTTATGCACATATCGTCACGGTCGTAAGGAAGTTTTCGTGAATTTGTTGGTTAGGAAAATAATTTATGACTACAGTACATGTATCATAAAGTCTCTTGAAAATAATGAGAAATCGTGTGAATATTCAGCTATACAGTATGTGGCCAAAAGTATTGCCACATGTAAAAAAAATCTCTATATAATCAACCAAAACCATATTTTTTCAAAATATTATTGTGAAGTCATTTTTGGATAGATTTTAACAAATTTTACACCAAAACATTCAGAATTGTCTATATTTTGATGTTTATTTGCTCATTATGTTTATATGAGTGGTTTTTATTTGTACATAATTTAAGCAGGATTGTGAATTTTTAGGATTTATTTTTAGTTGAAATATATAGGAAAATCAAAGTCAATTTTTATTTGTTATGTTTAAATTCCTTTTGTTAGAGAATGTATAAAGTCTGTGTGTGTAAGACACTTTTGATGTACTAACTTAAAAATGACTTGGTTCAACTACATGTATATATCATTTTATGATTTTTTTAGAAGTCAAAATCCTGTAAGAATGCACACCTTTAGTATTTGTACATTAAACACACTACAAAATATTACAAAAACTCTAGCTCAAAACTATAGGGAGGGACAGACAGGAGTTAAATAGTATGCCCTGATACAGGGCTATACATTAACAGTCATGTTCCATTCTTACATGTATGTCAAGCACATTATTATGCTGTGGTTTCTGTTCATGAGGCACTCCATCCTTTCTTGTTTATGCCAATGTCAGGAGACCAATAATAACATATAAGGATTAGTATGGAAAAAGTGCTATATTCAGGAACAAGTCAGTCTTTGTTGGGCAAAATATGTACATGCACATGTACTTTGTAAATGATTCAACTCTATAACTTTTGTAAATCATAGAGCACAAAAATTAAACAAATACTCATTAGCAAGAAATATTATTGCAAAAACAAAACATTATTAAAAGGTCAGCTACATGTATAATAACAATGTTGTAAAATAACAAATCTATGAACTGGAACATTGAAGAATGGGTAATAAATTAAAACACATTCCCCTCATCCTGGTGAAGTCTTAAGTTAATGATTGAATGAACATTATATTGCTTTTAACATCAAAAAGTTAATATTGGGGGACACTATACAATTTTCTCTATCCTTTAGTTATTGAATTGAGAAGTTAAAAAATCTGACTAAAGTTCCACCCCCCAAAAAAACATACTACATGTAATAAGGTACAAAACTCCTTTAATTTTAAAATATTTGTCTAAGACTTTCTCAGGTAAATGAACAAAGCCCAAAATATTCAGTAATTTTACATGAAAAACAACACTCATATGGGGGATAAAAACATTCTATTCATAGAATTTTTAAACAATAAACAACAAGAAACATAAACTATAACATGTGATGTGTAAACTATTTAAGCATGAGCAACAGGAAACACATTTAGATACAAAAAATGAAAAGACCAACACCCTTAGTTGGATTTTTAGAGTGCTAGTTCATTGAAACAACAGTCTGTGGGTAGATATGTCGTTCCACTCTGAAACATTATTCTGATTCTGACCCGACAATTCTTTGTTCTTAGTCCTTAATGCTGCATTCTTACCAATTTTATAATCTTTGGTTTGACTAGACAGGGGCTAGAACTCATGGATCTACCACATTCAAGGTGAGCATGCTAACCATTACACAACATTTTTGCAGTGTGTAAAAATCACACTGAAAAAGGAGTAGTTCTTCAAAACTTTCATTAAGCTAGGGACTTGTGTCCAAGTTAGTTAATGCAGTCAACATGATCAAGCATATATTAAAATAAACCCATAGATTAGCTTCCAGTCAGATTTGAACTGACATCTTTTCAACATTATTGAAATGTACTACCTTGTACTATAGACGCTATATACATGTATTGTAATTGTTAGTAGTTGACAAACCTAATACAGTACTCCGATCATTAGCTTCCAGAGAGATTTGAACTGACATCTCTCAAACATTATTGAAATGTACTGATTCATCGACACCATAGTAACTACAACATTTTGTCATGCATTTGTTAGGAACATTTCAGCCAAGATTGCCCATCATTGGTTGCAATCCCTTCTGTTATTATCTAATGGTCCTGAATTGGCACTGCATAGACACGATAGAGAATTTAAAAAAACATGCATAAATTTCATACCCTGCAGTGCAAGAACAATAAGCTCCTTCTGTCAAACCATCATCTTCTTTGGTGCAATATCTATACATTGTGGGGGTCATCATCCAGTGTCTGTGATGGTGAACACTTTGTTCTTAAAATACACAAGTTGTTGTTGTTGCTTAGTCCGAGATTCCTCTGTCGTCTAACGACTTTTATGGAGTTGCTGTAGCCGTTGGACATATCTACCCACAGACTGTTGTTTCAATGAACTAGCACTTTAGTCCAACGGCTACAGCAACTCCATAAAAGCCGTTAAGACGACAGAGGAATCTCGGACTAGTTGTTGTTCGACATAGACTTTAAGAAATATCCCTCCTGTAGCCACCCACTTGAAAAATATTCATAGGCCTTGCCAACCTTATAGTCTTTCAGCATGTCATTTGTCAATGCTACATCAACATGGGCTAACAAGAACTTCGTTATGTCTGTCAAAAAATTTGGTGACCTAACTACATACCATGAATGGCATGATCATGTTCATCAAGCCAACCAGAATAAATCTGAAGGGGGTCTGTAATTCCACACTTACTCAAAATGTTGTCGTAGCATCTCTTGTTGTCCTTCAAAACATCATCTTGTGATGGCACCAAAGGCAAGTTCAACTTGCATGCCGAAAAACACCAGGCCGCTAGCTCCTCCTTCGTTCCCGATTTCGTTAGATCTCTCACTTTTCAAGAACTCCGAGATTCTCAACTTTCCAACATCGAAGCTCATCAAGAGTGCAGAGTTTGATCACCAGGATCCATTTGTAGATGTATAATAAAATTTTGCAAATAAATAACGTGAATAAAACTTCGAAAAGGTTGAAAAATGATGTGGATATAGAAAATCATCGTATAATCCAAACAGAAAGGCCGCTTATCACCCGGATTTTACTCCGATTGGACTTTGGACTAAGGCCGCTTACAACAAAAATAGGTTAATGTGAAATAGGTCTATTATTTTTGCTCCGTTATTTTTTATTATTATTATTATTATTATTATATATAATTCTTTATTTGCATAATAATACATTTTTATTATTCTTCCTCCTTCCGCATCAATTTTGTCCGTCCCTTTTCTCAGAGATGCCTTGATCAAACTTTATGAAACCTTGTAAAAGTTGTAGGAATATAATATGCCATGTGAAGTTGTGCTTTTAAGGGTTGATTTTTTAAAAATAGCTGCCGTTGCCATGGAAACGGCCAAAATGCTAAAAAATTGAAAAAGACAAAAATTATCATAGCAGGTTACTCGCCGAACAGAAATTGATGAAACTTGATAGGAACAACATCCACATCTAGTGGAACGAGATAAGCCAAAAAAATCGGAATCGGTTGGACAAACTTTGCCGCAGTTGCCATGGAAACAAAAAAGGTGGGATTTAAAAAAAAATTGGATTCCTTCCATCAAACTTCATGAAACTTTGTAGGAATATCCACCGTAGTGTGTGGCAGCTCTTCGGGGTTGGGGGGGGGAGGTTTTACAAAATTCAACCAAGGTTAAAAAAATGTTAAATTCTCTCCAAACTTCACAAATTTTTGCAGTAGTGTTTCTTGTCACATCCACATCTAGTGGAACGAGATAAGCCCAAAAAATCGGAATCGGTAGGACAAAATGGCCACCATTTCAAAATGGCTGCCAATATAAAAATTTAAAAAATCAAAATAAATTGTTAAAAATTCAAAGATGAAAAGATTTAAATGGAAATGGATGTTTACAAGGAGTAAGACATGCTGCACCATATGGCGACCATTTTGAATCCAAAATGGCCACCAAAATACAAAAATCCTCCGATTTGGGCAAAATTTGCTTTCCAAAAAGTAGCCTTTGTTCTTGCGAATTGATAATCGTTTTTGGAATTGGGAACCATATTATGATCCTTCAGATCATATCATATCTTGTTATTATTCTTCTTCTTCTTTCTTTCTTTCTTTCTTCCGTCAAAAGTTTGTCTGACACATTTCTCGGAGATGCCTAGATCAAACTTTATGAAACCTTGTAGGAATATCATATGCCATGTGAAGTTGTGCCTTTAATGGTTGATTTTTTTCAAAATGGCTGCCGTTGCCATGGAAACGGCCAAAATGCAAAAAAAAATGAAAAACACAAAAATGATCATAGCAGATTACTGGCCAAACAGAAATTGACGAATCTTGATAGGAACAACATCCACATCTAGTGGAACGAGATAAGCCAAAAAATTTGGAATCGTTTGGACAAATTTTGCCGCAGTTGCCATGGAAACAAAAAAGGGGGATTTAATTTTTTTTTGGATTTCTTTAATCAAACTTCATAAAGCTTTGTAGGAATATCAACCGTAGTGTGTGGCAGCATTTGAGGGGTTGAACAAATTCAAAATGGAGGACGTTGCCATGGTATCCAAGGTGCAAAAAATATTGAATTCACTCCAAGCAGCGGATCCTTTTGAAACTTGACACAAAAATAGATCATCACTGAAAGTTGTGCTCTTCGTTTTTAAAATTTTCAAAATGGCCGCCAATATAAAAATTTAAAAAATCGTTAAAAATTCAAAGATGAAAAGATTTAAATGGAAATGGATATTTACAAGGAGTAAGACATGCTGCACCATATGGCGACCATTTTAGTTTGCTATGGTGGCCATTTTGAATCCAAAATGGCCGCCAAAATACAAAAAATCCTCCGATTTGGCAAAATTTGCTTTCCAAAAAGTAGCCTTTGTTCTTGCGAATTGATAATCGTTTTTGGAATTGGGAACCATATTATGATCCTTCAGATCATATCATATCTTGTTATTATTCTTCTTCTTTCTTTCTTTCTTTCTTTCTTCTGTCAAAAGTTTGTCTGACACATTTCTCGGAGATGCCTAGATCAAACTTTATGAAACCTTGTAGGAATATCATATGCCATGTGAAGTTGTGCCTTTAATGGTTGATTTTTTTTCAAAATGGCTGCCGTTGCCATGGAAACGGCCAAAATGCTAAAAAAAATGAAAAACACAAAAATGATCATAGCAGGTTACTCGCCAAACAGAAATTGACGAATCTTGATAGGAACAACATCCACATCTAGTGGAACGAGATAAGCCAAAAAATTCGGAATCGTTTGGACAAATTTTGCCGCAGTTGCCATGGAAACAAAAAAGGGGGATTTAAATTTTTTTTGGATTTCTTTGATCAAACTTCATAAAGCTTTGTAGGAATATCAACCGTAGTGTGTGGCAGCATTTGAGGGGTTGAACAAATTCAAAATGGAGGACGTTGCCATGGTATCCAAGGTGCAAAAAATGTTGAATTCACTCCAAGCAGTGGATCCTTTTGAAACTTGACACAAAAATAGATCATCACTGAAAGTTGTGCTCTTTGTTTTTAAAATTAAAATGGCCGCCAATATAAAAATTTAAAAAATTGTTAAAAATTCAAAAATGAAAATATTTCAATGGAAATGGATATTTACGGTTTGCTTTGGCGGCCATTTTGAATCCAAAATGACCGCCAAAATACAAAAATCTCCGATTTGGGCGAAATTTGGTTTCCAAGTAGATTATGATGTTGCTAATTGATATCCAAACTTCACAGGAATGTTAAGCACTATGAGTAGATGTGCAGACTACTTACAGCATTTTCAAAATGTCTGCCGTTGCCATGGAAACCACAAAAAAACCACGAAAAATTTAAAGTGCTCAGAATTGGATGAAACTTAATAGAAATGTTGTATGGCATGTGTATAAATGGTTTTGAGGCTTGGAAATTTCAAAATGCTAGTTTATTGTAGCACATTGTAGGGTAACATAACAAAGAAGCCCTACTATAGACATGATAGAGTCAAAAACTGGGCTCTAATTATTTCTTGCTATGTTCTCACACTATTCTTCATTCATACCACTAGTACTTGCATTGTTCATTTGGGGGACATCTGTAGAGCTCTGCATTACAGTAACCAATATTTTTTATTTGTTTTAATTTGGAAAGGCTGAAGATTTTGTTTTGTTTTACACGTGTACTAAATTAAATAGATATGAGTGCCTGTGAGTCTAGCAAAATTTATACATTGATAATAATACTTTTACATGCAAAATGCATAACCCTCCTCCTTTTTCACCCGGGCTTGGAACCGGCGTTGGCGGAGTTCAAGTTTTTTTTTTTTTTTTTTTTTTTTTTTTAGTATTGTACATATATAAACAGAATCTCTTCTTTCCACCAACACTGTCATAGTCCTTAGATCATACACTGACTACCATGCTTATACTGGCATAAAGCCTGATTTTTCATATGAAAAACCCTGGTATAACTTATACTATAAGCATGGATTGGAAGTCAATTTGAATTAGGGAGAAACGGTAGCTGCAGTTGGTGCATACACAAAAGCACACCTCCTTAATGAAGGTGTTGGCAGATATCTGGTGCTGTGCGTACTGATCCCATAAGGAAAATATACGGCCTTGAATGTAGTGGGACCGTTTGCGCTGGTACCGTTTAAGTTTGCCCTCGCAAACCTACTTAACTTGTAGAGGGAGCAGCGATGATTCCCAGTGAAGTAATCGGCACAACAAGTAGAAAGGCGGGTTCACAATTACAGCTTGCGTGTTGAGGTCATTGTGGTACCCCTCAATGTCGTTGTTTATCCGGATGGCTTGACGAAAGACACACCAGCTGGCGATTGGGTAAATACGTATACGACTGGAAATCCAACGTTTTTCCACATATTGAACAACTGTCTGGAGGCAACCCTGTGCAGTGTCCTTTAATTTGTTGAACGCAAGTGGTATGTGTGCATGCAATGATTGGCAGTTTTATGATCCCCACCCTTTAATTGCAGATGTAATTATATCTTCATTTATGACAGGTGTGAACTTGTGATGGCCGCTAATCTCCTGACATGTCCTCCCGAGTCATTAATTCACCAAGCTTCACCATTAATCTTATTTAGAGTATAGACCTATGTATTTGTACTTTTGTGATGATATTCTTGGTAAGGGGAACCCCTGCCCAAATTTTTCAAAAAATGGGGTTCCAGAAGGGGTTTTAATTGATATTTGGGGGTAAAAATGTGTAAAAGTGTTACACAAATTGAAGTTTTACATACATTTAAATTAATTTTCACATTATATTGGGTTAATGCCACCTAAACCAGCTGGATACTGGTAACCCCTGCCCAAATATTCTTACAGATACTTGTCAGACTTTTCAAGTTTAATCAGTGAATAACAAGAGGTTTTACAGAACTTTTATACTGTTTAAAAACATACATATTTTACAGATACAATTTAACACACATACGAATAGAGCAGAAATATTTGAAATGTCCATCATCATTAAAGTGCACACCGTCTCTATCAAAATATTTAGGCTTCTGCCACGAGCTTTGATGTCTCCAGTATTTGATATCGCTCTCTTTCACTTTGTTCAGTTCTTTATTTATCTTCTTTTTCTTTCTATCATATGTTGACGAATAGAGCAGAAATATTTGAAATGTCCATCATCATTAAGGTGCACACCGTCTCTATCAAAATATTTAGGCTTCTGCCACGAGTTTTGATGTCTCCAGTATTTGATATCACTCTCTTTCACTTTGTTCAGTTCTTTATTTATCTTCTTTTTCTTTCTATCATATGTTGTCTCCTTCATATTTCTTGGGGTTGGTCGTATTATGTTGGATCCAATCACAACAGTGGAAACTCCCATACGCCTAATGTGTTTTGCAAGTTGGATGATCTCTGATGCAGTGTGTGATGCCGAATATTGCTGGCAGATGTCATTCTCTCCAATCTGTAGAAATACCATGTCTCACTCTGGTTCAAAGTTCTTTACAACATGAAGATCAAAGTGTTTCAATGAATGGACTTGTCTTCCGCCTACACCATGCAGTTTAGTATCAATAGTGCTTGACAGGTCTGATTTTGTCCTCTCCATCCATGACTCTAGTCTTCTAATAAAACTGTGTACAATTACAAGTACTTTGTGTTTATTGACTGACAATGACATCTTTGACGTTAATTTTTAGAATGGAATTAAGTGAGAAAAGTGCTGCCAATATATACTTGTACATGAACACATCTCACTTACATGTGACCTAATTAAATCTTAATAGTTCAGTTAATTGTTTAATTAATTAAAATAGGGGTAATTAAGCATAAGCTCTTTATTAATGCGTATATGAATTAAGTCTTCTGTGTTTAATTTTTTTTTTAAATATTATAAATAAATGTAGTCCCGGAATAGACTCTATCATCATGTAAAGCTTCACCTTTAATCTTATTTAGAGTATAGACCTATGTATGTGTACACTCTTGTGATGATTAAACGAGTTTCAACTATACATACAACATTTTAATTAACGAGTTTATTGCAAATCTATGAGTTGAAAAGAAGGTACGAAATGCCTCACTATACATTTTTACTCTGGTACGAAACGTCCCGATGTAGATACGAAACGACCTGGTACGAAACGACCAGGTTACGAAACGTCCTGCACCCAAATTGAAAAACTATGTGTTTTTTTCAGTTGTGTGTGTCAGTAAAAGGGGATATTTATTATCATACATCCTATTTTCTCACATTAAGGTGCATTATAACACTTGTCAAGGGAGTTTCTACATGATCTTGTAACCTTAAAAAATAATAAATATAATTTTAGGTACAGCAATACAGCACATATACCAACAGTCAAGACTACCCGGTATGTAATTGATATTATGCTTCAAAAACTTGGAATGAGCTGCCAGACCACTCTAGGAAAGAAACATTTTCCAATCAATTTAAGAGTTTATTAAATTCTTGGAATGGCAGCTCATGCCACTGCAGCTTCTGTGCATGAGTTTTAAATTGTTTTCATACTTTTTGCTTTGTTTTAAATTTGTCGATATATAGATGCATGTGTTTTGAAATTGATAATTTAAAATTTGACTAGTTTCTTTAGATATTAATACTTTTTGTTTACTCACATCAATGTGTGTGTGCTTTTAAATTATGATTGTGCTACTGCTGTGTTTTAATTGCTTTCATATTTTAGTTTGGTTTTAAATTTGTTTGAGGGATTTTTAGATTTCACAGTGTTTTTTAAATTTATTGTGTGCATGTTTCGTCTTATTTTTTGTATATCCATATTCTTATGTCAGATTTAAAAGCTCACTAGAGCTTGCATTAAAATTTTTTGATTCTTTCTGCCTTTAAATCAATTGTTGTGTTCGACTTGTAATTTGATAAAAGGAAAAACACATTTATTTCTTAAATGAATAAAAAATGGAAAAAAACCCAACAACAACACATAATCGATATGTTTTACACGGGGAATACTTTGTATAACATTAAAAGAAAGAAATAGAAAACAGTTTGTGCAGAATTGGCATTCCCTAAAGTCACCTTCGACAGAATGGTCATGCATTTTTTTTTTATAGAATTTGTCATTTTTTATTTATTTGCTATGCAGTTTGATTATTGCAATATTCAAAGCTCAAAGGTAGGAACTCCCAACTGTTTTTGTAGTCATAAGTTGTGTTTGAACGCCTCAAAATTGTATCAGAAGTGGAAAAAGTTGGTAAATGTACCGGTATGCCATATTTACAATGTTTTCAAGCTCAGAGTTACCTTTTCTCCATTTCCAAGTTAGACAATGTTATATATATAGATATGCTGGGAGTGCCTAGCTGATACCATAAACATCATGTTGTACTATATATATAGATATGCTGGGAGTGCCTAGCTGACACCATAAACATCATGTTGTACTATATATATAGATATGCTGGGAGTGCCTAGCTGACACCATAAACATCATGTTGTACTATTTATATAGATATGCTGGGAGTGCCTAGCTGACACCATAAACATCATGTTGTACTATTTATATTTACAACTTTTTACATAAAACAAAAGATCGGAATTCTATAAAAACAAATTATGTTGCATCATGAAAATTCGGAAACTTTTCAACTCATTATTACTAGTACATGATGGCTATGTGGAAATATCAAGTAACTCTTATAGTTTCCTATTCATTTTTGCTTTCACATGAACTATTGAAGGTCACTAAGACGTTTTGATAAAAACAAATTGGCATATCGAGTGCACCCTTTGAATTTGAAACGTGTTGTGTGAACTATGTAAATAAAGAATAGAATACAATATAAATAATGTTCTACAATGGTAAAATTACTTACAGACATGGCTGTTACATGATTTCTTACAATAAAATTTGAGTAAAATATATAATAAAGTTTGAGTAAAATATATAATAAAGTTTGAGTAAAATATATAATCAAGTTTGAGTAAAATATATAATCAAGTTTGAGTAAAATATATAATACAACTTGAGTAAAATATATATAGGTTTTGTAAAAGATATAATAAAGATTGAATGAAATATATTATAAAGTTTGAGTAAAATATAAGATACCCCTTCCCCCACACATACATACACCCACCAAGAGTCTTCATAGAATCGGTATACAGTGTAGTTTGTGTAAGGGTATGTAGTAAAACTGACATATAGAATAAAGGTAGGCAGGTGGGCAGATAGACAGGCAGGAAGGCAGGCTGGCAATATGTTTGTCTGTTTTTCAATCAGATTTTCCAGTGTATTCGACTTAGCTATTTATTTTAGTTTCTATGATTTAATGGATTAAAAGGAGGCTGAAAGGGAGCAACTATTATTACAGTGAGACTAGACAAATATTTGTTTTCAACATATTACTGTGTCCACACTGCTTTCCTTTGCCGACACGTTGCGGTCGTGACATGCTGATTACATCAATACAGATTTCTGCAATTTTGACATTATCTTTTGTAAACAAACCTGGACGTGTAGTCGAGTGAACCTGTAAGCGTAGTCGGAGTGCAGGTGGAAGTGAAATCAGAGTGAACATGGAAGTGTAGTAGAGTGAACCAGTGAGTGTAGTCGGAGTGAACCTAGCATTGTAGTGGGCGTGGACCAATGAGTTTAGTCAGAGTGAACCTGGAAGTGTAGTCGGAGTGAATCCCTAGTCAGTTTGAAGTGAACATGGACGTGTAGTCTGAGTTTACCAGTAAGTGTAGTCGTGGTGAACTGGGAGTTTTTGTCAGAGTGAATGAGTAAGTGTAGTCAGATTGAAGCTGTCAGTTTAGTTGGAGAGAACCAGCCGAACTTAATTTAACATAGGACCCTATGGGAAATTCCCATAAAAATCTTCTTGTCTGAAATCATTTGCTCAATAAGAGCTAAATTTTGATGAAATAGTCATTGGATGGTTCTCTTCCAAAAATGTGTCCGGCGGTTCGGCCCTTCGACCAAAATTGCCCCACAGCCGAACTTAGCTTAACATAGAACTCTATGGGAAATTCACATAAAAATCTTCTCTTCAGAAACCACTGGGCTAATTGCAACCAAACTTTGGTGGAATGGTCCTTGGATGGTCCCCTTCCAAAAATGTGTCCGGTGATCCTGACTTCCAACCAAGATGTCCGTCAAGCTAAAAATGAAAAAAGGGGGGATGAAATTTAAAAAAAATCTTCTCTGAAACTGCTGAGCCATTCTCAACCAAACTTTGCTGAAATGATCCTTGGGTGGTCCCCTTCCAAAAGTGTGTCCGGCATTTCAAACCTCCGAGGCTCCGACCAAGATGGCCGCCACAGTAGAACTTAATTTAACATAGGACCCTATGGGATATTCCCATTAAAATCTTCTTGTCTGAAACCATTTGCTCAATAAGAACTAAATTTTGATGAAATAGTCATTGGATGGTTCTTTTCCTAAAATGTGTCCGGCGGTTCGGCCTTTCGACCAAGATGGCTCTCACAGCCGAACTTAGCTTAACATAGAACCCTATGGGAAATTCACATACACATCTTCTCCTCATAAACCACTGGACCAATTGCAACCAAACTTTGGTGGAATGGTCCTTGGATGGCCCCCTTCCAAAGATGTGTCCGGTGATCAAGACTTCCATCCAAGATGTCCGCCAAGCTAAAAATAGAAAAAAGGGGAGATGAAATTTAGAAAAATCTTCTCTGAAACTACTGAGCCAATCTCAACCAAACTTTGCTGAAATGATCCTTGGGTGGTCCCCTTCCAAATTTGTGTCCAGCATTTCAGACCTCCGACCAATATGGCCACCACAGCCGAACCTAATTTAACATAGGACCCTATGGGAAATTCCCATAAAAATGTTCTTGTCTGAAACCATTTGCCCAATAAGAACTAAATTTTGATGAAATAGTCATTGGATGGTTCTCTTCCAAAAATGTGTCCGTCGTTTCGGCCCTTCGACCATGATGGCTCCCACAGCCGAACTTAGCTTAACATAGAACCCTATGGGAAATTCACATAAAAATCTTCTCTTCAGAAATCACTGGGCTAATTGCAACCAAACTTTGGTGGAATGGTCCTTGGATAGACCCCTTCCAAAATATTGTCCGGCGATCGCGGCCTTCAACCAAGATAGCCGCCAAGCTAAAAATAGAAAAATGGGGGGATGAAATTAAAAAAAAATGTTCTCCTCTGAAATTACTGAACCAATCTCAACCAAACTTTGCTGAAATGATCCTTGTGTGGTCCCCTTCCAAAATTGTGTCCGGCCTTTCAGATCTCCGACCGAAATGACCGCCACAGCCGAACTTAATTTAACATAGGACCCTATGGGATATTCCCATAAAAATTTTCTTGTCTGAAACCATTTGCTCAATAAGAACTAAATTTTGATGAAATAGTCATTGGATGGTTCTCGTCCAAAAATATTTTCGGCGGTTCGGCCCTTCGACCAAGATGGCCCCCACAGTCGAACTTAGTTTAACATAGGACCCTATGGGAAATTCCCATAACAATCTTCTTGTCTGAAACCATTTGCTCAATAAGAATTAAATTTTGATGAAATAGTCATTGGATGGTTCTCTTCCATAAATGTGTCGAGCGGTTCGGCCCTTCGACCAAAATGGCCCCCACAGCCGAACTTAGCTTAACATAGAACTCTATGGGAAATTCACATAAAAATCTTCTCTTCAGAAACCACTGGGTTAATTGCAACCAAACTTTGGTGGAATGGTCCTTGGATGACCCCCTTCCAAAAATGTGTCCGGTGATCCCGACTTCCAACCAAGATGTCCGCGAAGCTAAAAATAGAAAAGGGGGGATGAAATTAAAAAAAAATCTTCTCTGAAACTACTGAGCCAATCTCAACCAAACTTTGCTGAAATGATCCTTGGGTGGTCCCCTTCCAAAAGTGTGACCGTCATTTCAGACCCCCCGACCAAGATGGCCGCCACAGCCGAACTTAGTTTAACATAGGACCCTATGGGAAATTCCCATAAAAATCTTCTTGTCTGAAACCATTTGCTCAATAAGAATTAAATTTTGATGAAATAGTCATTGGATGGTTCTCTTCCAAAATTGTGGACGGCGGTTCGGCCCTTCGACCAAGATGGCTCCCACAGCCGAACTTAGCTTAACATAGAACCCTATGGGAAATTCACATTACAATCTTCTCTTCAGAAACCACTGGGCTAATTGCAACCAAACTTTGGTGGAATGGTCCTTGGATAGTCCCCTTCCAAAATTGTATCTGGTGATCCCGACTTTCAACCAAGATGGCCGCCAAGCTAAAAATAGAAAAATGGGGGGATGAAATTAATAAAAAAAATGTTCTCCTCTGAAACTACTGAGCCAATCTCAACCAAACTTTGGTGGAATGATCCTTGTGTAGTCCCCTTCCAAAAGTGGGTCCGTTATTTCAGACCTCCGACCAATATGGCCACAACAGCCGAACTTAATTTAACATAGGACCCTATGGGAAATTCCCATAAAAATCTTCTTGTGTGAAACCATTTGCTCAATAAGAACTAAATTTTGATGAAATAGTCATTGGATGGTTGTCGTCCAAAAATGTGTCCGGCGGTTCGGCCCTTCGACAAAGATGGCCCCCACAGTCGAACTTAGTTTAACATAGGACCCTATGGGAAATTCACATAAACATCTTCTTGTCTGGAACCAGTTGCTCAGTTGGAACCAAACTTTGATAAAATAGTCATTGGATGGTCCTCTTCCAAAATTGTGTCTGGTGGTCTAGCCCACTGACCAAGATGGCTGCACAGCTGAACTTAGTTTAAGATAGGACCCTATGGGAAATTCACATAAAAAGCATCTTGTCTGGAACCAGTAGCTCAATTAGAACTAAATTTTGATGGAATAGTCATTGGATGGTCCTTTTCGAAAATTGTGTCTGGCAGTCACGCTCTCTCACGAAGATGGCCGCCACAGTGCAGTTGCGTTGTTATTGAAAGCAGCTGTGATCCAGGTGAGCGATTACAGGCTCCTGTGAGCCTTTGGTCGTATTAGCACCTGTGTAGTAGTCTCAGTAATCTTGTGTCAAGGAACATTTTGATTAATTAGTCATGGGAAATAGTGATGAATAATTTGTAATGTACATAATAATTATTTCAAGGACTGGCTTGAGAACAAAACAAAACACCACTAGCAGATTTAACATTTATATTAATAAAAGAATATCACTTTTGAATTGATATTATTAGCCCTGTATTTGTATACTGAAAAACATGAAAATTCAGGGTAAACAATTATATGTATCCATGCAGTGTACTTGTATAGACATAAACATGGCTGAACTCAAGAGTCTGGCGAAAGTATGCAGTTCCTGAAAGTTATAGAGCATGCTAACGCCAGACTAACAATAAACTAGAACTGTGAGTGACCTCACTGAGTGATACCCCCCCCCCCCCGCTTGCAATAATATGATGTTCAAACTTTGGAATCGAGGTATATTAGCAAGTTACCTATGATGAAAAATGAACGGATATGGAGTTATGTCAAGGAGACAACATCCCATCTCCAAAATAAACTAACGAAGAACATACATCTAGGGGTCGCCACAAGGCCTTCAACAAAGTGGGATTGTTTGAAACCAATACGGTTTCATCAGTTGAATTATCTCCCCTTCTAAATTTTAGACAGCAACAGTATTCCTTCATGTATATGTGCAGGTTGTTTACTACAATTGTGTAAAGTTTCATAAAATTCAATAAGCAGCTTAGTAGGAGTTCCGCTTACAAGGTACACCCCTCCTTTTCGTGAAAGTATAAGTTGAATCATCTCCCCTTTTAAATGTTGGACAGCAACCATATTCCTTCATGCACATCTGCAGGTAGAGTACTACAACTGTGTAAAGTTTCACAAAATTCCAATAAGCCGTTTAGGAGGAGTTGCGCTTACAAGGTACACGACCCCCTTTTCGTGAAAGTACAAGTTGAATTATCTCCCCTTCTAAATTTTAGACAGCAACGGTATCTCCTTCATGCACATCTGCAGGTTGTGTACTACAATTGTGTAAAGTTTCATAAAAATGCAATAAACAGTTTAGTAGGAGTTGCGCTTACAAGGTACATGCCCCCCCCTTTTTCTTGAAATTATAAGTTGAATTATCTCCCCTTTTAAATCTTGGACAGCAACCATATTCCTTCATGCACATCTGCAGGTAGTGTACTACAACTGTGCAAAGTTTCACAAAACTCCAATAAGCCGTTTAGGAGGAGTTGCGTTTATAAGGTACACGACCCCCCTTTTCGTGAAAGTATAAGTTGAATTAACTGCCCTTCTAAATTTTAGACAGCAACGGTATTCCTTCATGCACATCTGCAGGTTGTGTACTAGAACTGTGTAAAGTTTCATAAAAATTCAATAAGCAGTTTAGTAGGAGTTGAGTTTACAAGGTACATGTGTGTACATGCCCCCCCCCCCCCCCCCCCCCCCCCCCCTTTCGTGAAAGTATAAGTTGAATTATCTCCCATTTTAAATGTTGGACAGCAACCATATTCCTTCATGCACATCTGCAGGTAGAGTACTACAACTGTGTAAAGTTTCACAAAACTCCAATAAGCCGTTTAGGAGGAGTTGTGCTTACAAGGTACACGACCCCCTTTTCGTGAAAATATAAGTTGAATTATCTCCCCTTCTAAATTTTAGACAGCATCGATATTCCCTCATGCACATCTGCAGGTTGTGTACTCCAACTGTGTAAAGTTTCATAAAAATTCAATAAACAGTTTAGTAGGAGTTGAGGTTACAAGGTACATGTATGTACATGGCCCCCCCCCCCCTTTTCGTGAAAGTATAAGTTGAATTATCTCCCCTTTTAAATTTTGGACAGCAACCATATTCCTTCATGCACATCTGCAGGTAGTGTACTACAAATGTGTAAAGTTTCATAAAAATCCAATAAGCCGCTTAGGAGGAGTTGCGCTTACAAGGTACATGGACAGACGGACGGACGGACAGGGTGATTCCTATATACCCCCCCCCCCCAAACTTTGTTTGCTGGGGGTATTATGAGGCAACAGAACCACCAACCTTTGGCGGGTAACTGACCAATCCTATAATTACATACACTCGAGTACACCTATTTTTGTTATGCACAAAGCAGGGATTGAACTATTACCATAGAGGTAATTGACTGATGGTCAACAGTAGTCGTATTTAAACTAGCAACATAGACTACTCTGCCACCTAGGCCCCCACTAGCCGTTTCTAAGCACATTTTCATTACAATCCTTGAAAACAGCATAGTTTTATAGGAATTAGCTTGTACAGTACATAGGTACATTTTTTTTTATTCAAATGCTTTTGAAAAAAAACCAATGGTTTCAGGCATTTATTTCATATTCCAATCAGGTAAAAATAACTTTCAAATGTGCACACATAAAATAAAAATTCAACCAAATAACGTTTGCATAAATTATTGCATAAACAAAACTTGATTCTCAAAATCCGTGTCCCCCAGACCAAAAAATTGCAGATAATTGTTTCTTATGACAAAAATAGTTTAATCCTCACCAACTTCACATTCCTTTTTTTTAAATCTGAAATTTTTTGCTCATCATAAGCTAGTTATTTCATTAAAAACAAGAATTAATTCTAAAAATCCAGCCATAATTTTCAAAGAAAACTAGAATTGTTTCAGAGGATTAAAACCCATGTCTCCCATTCATAAAACTCTCAAGTAAACCATTTGACTTCAAGGTCAAACTGTGATCATGATGGTACGTGAGACACTGTCTCATCATTATACAACCACATACCAAATATCATTAACCTATCTAAAAAGGCAAAAAGTTATTGCCCAGACACAAAAACACTTAAAAAATATCAATTATTTGACCTTAAAATCAAATGTCACGATGAAACACGACACACCGTTTCATGATTATACATGGTACACCTATATACCTAATATCATTAATCTATCGTAAAAGACATAAAGGTTATGATTCGGACACCATAACACTTCAAAAATATCAATTATTTGACCTTACGGTCAAAGGTGAATGACAAAAATGTGATCATGTTGGTACATGACACACCCTCTCATGATTATACACCTACATACCAAATATCATTGACCTATCTGAAGAGACAAAAAAGTTAGGGAACGATCATTCAACTTGAGGCGTGGGGGGGGGGGGGGGGGGGGGGTACGTCAGTAAACACAATATGTGGTCGTATTACGATTGGGTTGTCGTTGTTACCGTCCGTCAGTAAACACAATATGTGGTCGTATTATGTCTGGATTTATTGTTGTTGTCGTCCGTCAGTAAACACAATATGTGGTCGTATTATGACTGGGTTTATTGTTGTTTTCGTCCGTCAGTAAACACAATATGTGGTCGTATTATGACTGGGTTTATTGTTGTTGTCGTCCGTCAGTAAACACAATATGTGGTTGTATTATGATTGGGTTTATTGTTGTTGTCGTCCGTCAGTAAACACAATATGTGGTCGTGTTATGATTGTGTTGTCGTTGTTGTTGTCCGTCAGTAAACACATTATGTGGTCGTGTTATGATTGGGTTGTCGTTGTTGTTGTCCGTCAATAAACACAATATGTGGTCGTATTATGACCGGGTTTATTGTTGTCGTCGTCCGTAAGTACACACAATATGTGGTCGTATTATGTTTGGGTTTATTGTTGTTGTCGTCCGTCAGTAAACACAATATGTGGTCGTATTATGATTGGGTTTATTGTTGTTGTCGTCCGTCAGTAAACACAATATCTGGTGGTTTTATGACTGGGTTTATTGTTGTTGTCGTCCGTCAGTAAACACAATATGCGGTCGTATTATGATTGAGTTGTCGTTGTTGTCGTCCGTAAGTAAACACAATATGTGGTCGTATTATGACTGGGTTTATTGTTCTTGTCGTCCGTCAATAAACACAATATGTGGTCGTATTATGATTCGGTTTATTGTTGTCGTCCGTCAGTAAACACAATATGTGGTCGTATTATGACCGGGTTTATTGTTGTCGTCGTCAGTAAACACAATATGTGGTCGTATTATGATTGAGTTTTTCGTTGTTGTCTTCCGTCAGTAAACACAATATGTGGTCGTATTATGATTGGATTTATTGCTGTTGTTGTCCGTCAGTAAACACAATATGTGGTCGTATTATGATTGGGTTAATCGTTGTTGTCGTCCATCAGTAAACACAATATGTGGTCGTATTATGATCGGGTTGTCGTTGTTGTTGTCCGTCAGTAAACACAATATGTGGTCGTATTATGATTGGGTTTATTGTTGTTGTCGTCCGTCAGTAAACACAATATGTGGTCGTATTATGATTGGGTTTATTGTTGTTGTCCGTCAGTAAAAACAATATGTGGTCGTATTATGATTGGGTTGTCGTTGTTGTCGTCCGTCAGTAAACACAATATGTGGTCGTATTATGATTGGATTTATCGTTGTTGTCGTCCGTCAGTAAACACAATATGTGGTCGTGTTATGATTGAGTTGTCGTTGTTGTCTTCCGTCAGTAAACACAATATGTGGTCGAATTATGATTGAGTTGTCATTGTTGTCGTCCGTCAGTAGACACAATATGTGGTCGTATTATGATTGGGTTGTCGTTGTTGTTGTCCGTCAGTAAACACAATATGTCGTCGTATTATGATTGGGTTTATTGTTGTCCGTCAGTAAACACAATATGTGGTTGTATAATGATTGGGTTTATTGTTGTTGTCCGTCAGTAAAAACAATATGTGGTCGTATTATTATTGGGTTGTCGTTGTTGTCGTCCGTCAGTAAACACAATAAGTTGTGGTATATGATTGGGTTTATTGTTGTTGTCGTCCGTCAGTAAACACAATATGTGGTCGTATTATGATTGGCTTTATTGTTGTCCGTCAGTAAAAATAATATGTGGTCGTATTATGATTGGGTTGTCGTTGTCGTCCGTCAGTAAACACAATATGTGGTCGTATTATGACTGGGTTTATTGTTGTTGTCGTCCGTCAGTAAACACAATATGTGGTCGTATTATGATTGGGTTTATTGTTGTTGTCGCCCGTCAGTAAACACAATATGTGGTCGTATTATGACTGGGTTTATTGTTGTTGTCGTCCGTCAGTAAACACAATATGTGGTCGTATTATGATTGGATTTATTGTTGTTGTCCGTCAGTAAACACAATATGTGGTCGTGTTATGATTGGGTTGTCGTTGTTGTTGTGCGTCAGTAAACACAATATGTGGTCGTATCATGACCGGGTTTATTGTTGTTGTCGTCCGTAAGTAAACACAATATGTGGTCGTATTATGTTTGGGTTTATTGTTGTTGTCGTCCGTCAGTAAACACAATATGTGGTCGTATTATGACTTGGTTTATTGTTGTTGTCGTCCGTCAGTAAACACAATATGTGGTCGTATTATAATTGGGTTTATTGTTGTTGTCGTCCGTCAGTAAACACAATATGTGGTCGTATTATGATTGGGTTGTCGTTGTTGTCGTCCGTCAGTAAACACAATATGTGGTCGTATTATGTTTCGGTTTATTGTCTTCCGTCAGTAAACACAATATGTGGTCGTATTATGATTGGGTTGTCGTTGTCTTCCGTCAGTAAACACAATATGTGGTCGTATTATGATTGGGTTGTCGTTGTCTTCCGTCAGTAAACACAATATGTGGTCGTATTATGATTGGGTTGTCGTTGTCTTCCGTCAGTAAACACAATATGTGGTCGTATTATGATTGGGTTGTCGTTGTTTTCTTCCGTCAGTAAGGGAACGACCATTTAACTTGAAGGGGGGTTATGTTTTTTTTCTAAAAAAATATTCTGATTCCCAATGTTGCTGAAAAAAATATTCTGATTATGGTGGAGGAAAAATAAAATAATCTGATTCAGAGTTTTTGTCATATAACCTATTGTTGAATTCTGGACAAAAAAAATGAATATTCTAACTCTCGTGTTGTCCGAAAAAAAAATTCTGAACAAAGCAAAAAACCATAACCCCCCCCCCCCCCCCCCCTTCAAGTTAAATGGTCGGTCCCTTATGGCCCGAGAGATAGTAAATTTGCAAATCCATTCAGATTGAACAAAGAGTTAACTCCCTTTTTTGTCTATTTTCTTGTATAATATATTAATATTACTTATATCTTTTTTATTTGGACGGTGACCCACCAATCTTTGAATTTTATCTTTTTTAAGAAACATTTGAACCATTCAATTACAAAACATCAGATAATTCTATGGATTAGAAATTGATATGTTCATCAGATAAATGCATCCAATAACTTTTTTCCTTCATTGTCTATAAATGTTGCCCCAAAATGCCATTTCCCCTTCAATTTTTAAATTAAAATTTTGATCTTGGAATGCAGGTGACCCTCATTTTTTATCTTTTTTATTTGGAAGGGCATATTACAAGGAAGCTTACTTTAAAAAATAAAAAAAAATCTATGGATAAAAAATTAGACACCCCATCTACCTTAAGGCATGGCCTACGTGACCAAAATCACTTTTGCACACGTCTGAGACGTGACGTCTCGCAATTATCGATTAACGCTTCATTTTTTCAAATTTCCATTGACCAGAACTTGGCAGAAGCAGACGTGAAATTTGGATTGGTAAAATTTTGTTAAATTTTCTTCATTTTATATGTAATTAACGACATTTTGCTGAAAACAGTTAAGAATAACATTGTTGCGTGTTTGTGCAGTGCATTTTATACGAATTTATTTCTCTGGAACACAACAATACAATACAATACACATATTTTTATTTCCAATTAAGGAGCCCTTTCGGGCAGAACAATTAACAAAGAATTTAATACAATGATTATGGATTGATTACATTGATTGGAAGATGACAACATTTTATGAAACAAGACATCACTTGACTTGTGTAATCCTATCACATAGTACCGCGGGTGGCGATATTTACTATTTGTTTTCTATTTGCTGCCTCCGCCTGAAATAAAAAATGAAAAAATCCCAATGAAAACGTAAAATATGAACATGGAATGCGAAGTCGTATGTTATATAGGACTATTGACTTTTTTGTGTTGTTCGCATGCAAACGTCCACGTAGATCACAGGGACTTGCTCCCGGCCTTTCGTTGTCAATAATTTTAACCCTACTATCAATGATTATTGATAAGGGACCAACCATTTAACTTGAAGGAGGGGGGGAGGGGTTATGGTTTTTTGTTTCGTTCAGAATTTTTTTTTTGTCGGGCAAAGCGCGAAATTTTTTTCCAGAATTTACCATCGTGTTATCGGTTTTCGTGCTATTATCGATTTTCAGATATAGCGATTAACAGTGTTAACCCTCCATTCATATGACGATTGGAATTTTCAAAGAATTGCTAGTTAAATATTTCTTTGTGCATAAGATTGTTTTTAAAGCCATTCTTGTATTTTAATATACTCTCGATTACCTGGCAACTTTTGGTGTCAGTAAAATGGCGGTATCTGTTTCCGTGGCAAATAAAAACAAGGCCGATATACGGGATGGAAACGAATATAAAATCCCGAAATGGCTGGTTTTAAAATTTCATGGTTCTGGCCATCTACCAAATCATACTACATCTAAATAAAATAACAGAATGTTTGAAAATGACCACTTTCAAAATTGTGTTTACTTTTGACGTTTTTTTAGTGCTGAAACCACAATGCACTGCAAAGTGACATGTATTTTATATAAGAAACAGGCACATTTCAGTCGGCTCTTTTGTTTACAAATACGATCAGTGACCCCATGATAGTTACATGACAGGAAGAGCAGGTGTCTAAGAGGCAGACGACATAGTTCAATTTTATATAGCCCTTCTGGATTTTTTTCCAGCTACTTTATAAATGAAGTACATTTTTGGCATTACAAAAAGTATGGTTCAGTAGGTAGGTTCACTGTTTTTGGTACTTACGTCTTTAAAAGTAAACTTGATCATTTGTTACAGATGTCAGCTTTCGTATTGTTTATGTTCCATAAATAGAAACCAGAAGACACGTCAAAAATAATGCGTGCGCTGTGGAAATCAAAATAAAATGGATACCACGAAAACAGATGACGCACGAAAACACATACCGTGACGATAACATTAGGTTATATGACAAAAACTCTGAATCAGATTTTTGTTTTTTTCATCCACCAAAATCAGAATATTTTTTTCAGCAACATTGGGAATCGGAATATTTTTTTTAGAAAAAAACCATAACCCCCCCCCCCCCCCCCCCCTTCAAGTTAAATTGGTTGTTCCCTTAAAGAGGCATTAGCTATGATTTTGACCAAAAAGATTATATGTTTGGGAAATTGGTAAATAGCTTTAAAATGATGAAATAAAGGTAAATATTTCACATTAAACAACTTATCGTACCACTTTTCGCCTTTTGAGAACGAAAATTACCATCGATTTGTTATTTCCTTGCAAGCAAATAATTTGACCTCGCTTTCTCCGTATGCAACTGACCTTACTAGTGACAGGTAAAAACGATTAATTTGTATTTTGTCGCTTATTAACTGCAAACTTGCATGGTTGTTTGTCCGTAATTAACGCCGACTAAAAGCAGATTCACAGAAAATAAGAAATAAGTGCATCATAGCCAGAAATCATGGGTGATTTTGCTCATGAATATTCATAAACCAAATCGCGTCATGTATGACGTCAGCAAATAAACGTTTAACCATATTTGGAAGACGCTGATGAAAACTCGTATCTATTTTTTTTAAATAATATTTCATCACAGTTTTGATCACATAAATAACTTCATAATTATTTGTGATCGTATCAAAATTAATTGTCATCCTAGCTATGTTCATTAGGAATCCGATGATGTGTGTAAAAGATCGAAAATATATTTAATGCACTGCCTTTTTAAAATATATTTAATGTCCCCCTTTTTCCACGAAATAAAAATATGTAAATAAAAAATATATTGTGCATTTTTTTTCAATTTCTGCCCCACATTTATAAGTATTAGTATGTCATTGAAATCGTTTAGTGTAGGATATATATTGTTAAATTTTTTGAAATTTATATATCAGCAGTACTATTATAGCTACATGTACTTGTTCTGTTGTTTTGTCGAAATAAAAAAATACCCTTGTGGAGCCTTTTTTTAATTGTTTATTTACATTTACAATGGAATGCGGTGCTTACTCAAATAATGCTATGCCTAGCAGAAGCAGTTTTACGAAATAGTAGATTTTTTGGCGTAAACCCCTATTGAATCTCTACTAGAAAGGTAAAAAAAACTTGTGAAGCCCTCTTTTAAATTATCGTGGGAACCTTTAATTTGTCAGCAAAATTTTTATCGAAGAAAGATTCCTCAACAATGTTACCGGAACTGACGGAATTTGTCCCGGTGTCCTATAGTAGTTTTTCCCCCTAGCCATTTTTCCCCCCGGAAAACTGACTATATAGCCATTTTTCTCCCCGGAAAAATGACTATATCATTGAACATAGCCATTTTTCCCCCCAGTTTTTGACAGGGGGAAAAGTGGCTATATAGTAGAATTTCCCCCCGGAAAAATGGCTATATAGTCAATTTTCCCCCTCGTCTTAACATAAACCTGACTTCAACGTAAACTTACCCAACCAAGACCTTTAAAGTATGCAAACTCTAGGCCCAGACATTACCCTACCCTTAGGCCTAATCCTCACCGAATCCCTCGGTCCAACACTATCCCTAAACCTAGGCCTTAACTTAATCCTAATTTTAAACCTTACCTTAAACCTAGCCTAATCGTAGGTCGAACTCACAACGCGAATGTGAAGGTATGGTAAACTTAAAGGCAAGTTTTCCGACGGCGAAATGAACGACCGTTTTACAGATATGGGGTTCTCGCAAGGTCACCAGTCTTGTGGGGGGAGCCCGATATTTCAATCTGGAAAATCGGCGAAACCCTGAGGTAGAGAAGGTGCCTTGAAACCTTGACACACATGAGGATCGAACCCACAACGGTGTCAACATCCTGATTGTAATGTCCAGCGCCTTGACCACTCGGCCACCTTCCTGCTTGCGAAGATGCAAAAAAAAAGACGCGAATAAGCGAGAGCCGAAAACCTGAAAAGGTTGAAACGCAAAATGGAGAAATGATTTCGATTTCGCCTCTTCGCTGTTGCAATTTAGAATTTTTGCTTTTTCGATTGTGCGTTTTCGCTTTCACAATTTCACGTTTTAGTTTCGTCTTTCAAAATCCAAAGACAAAGTCTAACATACTATAGTCACTCTAGTTAATCTTATTTCAGTCCGTGACAAATATGCACATTTAGGTACTAATTTTCTAACTGCATAAATTTGGGTATAGTTAAAAATAAAATAAAACTGATATATAAAAGAAATATACGTATGTCTGGAGAAAATATATTTGATGAGTCAGCATGGGCATTTTAACCATCGATTGAGGTGCAGAATTTCCAAAAAAAATCTTGAAATCAAATACAAAGTGTGAATCTAGCTCACAATAACATTGATTATTTGTTTATTACAATAAATCATCGAGCGCACTCAATTTATTGTGGGCTATTATTAGGGGCCAACTTCCCACTAGTGAGATATGGACATAAAATGGGTACCCAGAGGCGGATTTAGAGGAGGGTGTGCGCCCCCCCCTCCCCCTAAAATTTGAAAAGCATATGTTATACAATGTTAATTAAGCAGTTCAACAAACAACTTTTTGTTAAATTTGTCAAGATAAAAAGCTTGTGTTATTTTGACCACAATGAATCCCTATTATTACTGTGGCAGGCCAGCAATCTTATCTGAAACTGTTCAAAAGTCAAAATGAATAGTAATGATATTAGGAATAAATTTGGAATATCATTCTAAAAAGCTCTATCCATTGATAAATGATCAGTATACTGTCTGTTCAGATGAAGCTTTTCGTTTCGCTGTTGGTTCCTTCATTGAAAACGTATGATTCGTTCTTGTTTATAGACAAACAAAGGCGAATATGTTAACATTAATGCTGCATGAAACGATTCTGATCATCTAATTTAGTTACTGTACGTAAGCTAATCAGAAATCAACAACAAGTTCATGTATTGACAATTTCCGCTTTTGTTTGTCTATAAACAAGAACGGTCGAATCATACGTTTTCAAGGAATGAATCAAACGACGAAAAGAAAAGCTCCATCCGGTCGGGCAGTATTAACTAGAACCACCCGAAAGGACAAGCATCGAAAGTTCAGACCAATTAGTGAAATGAGGAATGCGTTAACACTAAACCAAGTTCTTTGAAGGGTTAAAATATCGTGATCGATCAGTCATAAGTTGAACAATTCGTATCACGGTTGTTCAAAAAAAGTTTTACTTTAGGTTCTTATAATCTGACAAAAACATACTGTTAACAATTATCCGACAAAATTAAAACTCAAAAGTCAAGTTTTTTTGGTCTGATAAAAATGGTGTGGTTGATTCAAAATTATCGTTCTAATAAATGTCTGTAATTCCTCAAACCCTCAGAACTTCAGGGGGGCTTTGTCCCCCTGTGTCCCTTACCAGGGCTCTGTCCTGGACCCACTGGGGACCTTAAGACCCCTCGCCTACTCACGCCCCCCTGACCACAAATCCTGGATCCGCCCCTGGTACCCCTTAAGAATAGTAACAGATGTCCATGTTTTGCTTTTTATATGTATTATGTGATGGCCTCTGAAAAATTCTGCAGTTGAATGTCCGTCTGTCTGTCCCCCGATGGTTTCCAGATGATACCTTTAGAACGTGTTGAATGCTTTTCTACATTTGTTTAGTACCATAAAATACAGATCAAGTTCAAATTTTAGTTTGATCGGATAATTGGTTCAAAAGTTATGGCCGTTTCAAGACTGAAAATATGCAAAACGTGGTGGGGTATCATATAATGTCCCATTAGATGCCCTATTTTTTGCTTTTGGGAAAGCCCATTCAAAGTCATTTGGATCATCCATGTACAAGCTACTTGGCTAGTAAACCCATCGACACTAATAGTCGACCAACAGTGGCACTGGCAAGTGGTAGTAAAATTTAACAGAGCAATTAAGTTGAATATTCAAGCCATTTTCAGAGGGGGACTACTATGTAGTCATTCTTTCGGGGGGGGGGGGGGGGGGGGAATCCTACTATATAGCCATTCTTCCGGGGGAAAATCCTACTATATAGCCATTTTTCCGGGGGGGGGGGAAACTGGCTATGGGGGAAAAATGGCTCTATAACGCTCCTATAGTAGTTTTTCCCCCTAGCCATTTTTCCGGGGGGAAAACTGACTATGGGGGAAAAATGGCTCTATAACACCGGCAATTAGAATGGGGATTGTAAGAAAAGTGCTTTTAGGTCTTGAAAACCGTGCAGGATGCATTTTTTCACTTCTTCTCAATGCTTTTGAATGGCGCTTACGCTTCAAATTTGAAACTGGGTGGGAACCTTGCGTTTTCATGGTACAGCTGTAATATTTTGAGATATTGTTCAAACCGGTGCATAGTTTGATTTTTTATCCCGGCAAATTGTCCGGCCCAAGCTAACAGAAAGTTTCCCGTTCAACTATATGTTAAAATCCAAATTCTCTTTGAACCGCCATTTTGAATATGCAAATGAGCAAATCACCTATCATTTCTGGCTATGTTGTATTGATTTAATGACGATTCGGAAAACTCCGTAAACAATGCCGATAATCAATAAGATGGCGTCCATTTCTTGATCATCTCAAAACACAAGCAGTTGCACCTTTTTTTCCCCGATGCGCGTACATTTCATAACATTAAGTTACAGAAACACGTTATATTAAAGGCATCAATCATATCTGATAGTTTTTATGGGTAACAAAAATTTACGATTTTGGCAGATAATGGCCCTTTAATATTTAGGGGATGTCTGTCTTTCTTTCCCAAGCCAGAAATATTTTTGACACGAAACAAGAATTTATTTTTATATGAACAAATTTCAAATTAAAAAAAAAAGTTGCATCTTTCAGGTCACTATATTTTTTCTATTAAATTCGAGGCTTTTTTTTTGCAAACAAAAATATACCCCACCCTCCAAAAGTTAAATGGTCAAATATCGAATATAGTATTAAATTATTTTTTCCGAGAGAGGTAAGAGACAAGAATAAAGAGTCATCAATTTATACACAAAATTCCTGAATTGTGGACATTTGTTTGATCCTTTTGTACTTGACAAAATGTGGTTACTGTTCAAAGAAGAGTTTGAAGATACCAAAGGGGTAATCAGAATCTGTATATCGAAGAAGAAGAGACAACACAATGGCCAAAAGAAAAAGGACAAACAACGATCTATAAAACATACACATAAACGTGCAAATAAAATATATGTATTGCTTTTTATTGCACATTTTCATTAGCTTCAAACCCAGGACTACACACCAAACATGGCAATCCCAAGCAATGCAAGTTTGAACCCATTTGATACCCCGAAGCCCATTGCACACCTCGCTAGATTTGCTTAGTGCTCTGCATTTAAATCATGTGCATAGTAGGGAATCCCCAACACTTTGGTAAGTGGGTGAGGAAAAAAAGGGGGGAGACTACTTCACTTGGTATGGCAGAAATTTAATTAGCAATTGGATTTTCAGCATGAAAGCAAAAACAAAATATTAAGCTACCAGTCTCTGTGTTTTGTTTTTATTTATTTACGTGTTATTTTTGCAAGCTTTCACCCCTCGTGTCAACTCCAAATGACCCTCTCTCTCCCCTCCTCCCCCCCCCCCCCCCCCCCCCCCCCCCCACACACACACACCTTCCGATTCCTTTCTACAGCTTGATCTTCACATCTGTAACCCTTTGCTACTCCACTGCATATGCATAATGCACAGAAAACATCGGATTGGACGAATAGCAGTCGAGCTATTAGAGATTTAAAAAGTCGATAAATCAAGATTATAATGTTGATTTTAATTTATTAAAAATGTTAAGATTTTTTTTATATAAATAATCAATGTCATAATATTTCTACTTGTAGATCGATCATGGAAACAATTTGTGGTCCATGTTCAGAAAAAAACAAAAGGCTTGCTGCTGAAAAATATTGTTGGGACTGTGAAGAAAAGCTATGCACAGAATGCGCTGAAGGGCATCTGCGGTGGAAGGCATTTAGATCTCATCATGTAATTGATTTGTCGTCGGTGGGATCAAGAATACCATCATCTTCTAAGATAAACTGTGAAATACACACAGACGTCCAGATTGATTATTTCTGTAGTCAACATGATGTTTTATGCTGTAGAGCTTGTCTCTCGGATAGTCATAGGTCTTGTGAGTCTGTTTTACCTTTAGACTCTGCTTCAAAGGACGTCAAAAATTCATCTTTACTTTCCGATACGTTAGAAGAACAAGAATATATGACTGAAACATTGCAGAAAATAGAAGAAAATAGAAACGAGAATCAAAAATTACTGAAACAAAAGAAGTCTCTGATAATAAAACAAATCAGTGCAGCTAAATCAAAAGTTATAAAATATCTAAATGACAAAGAAGAAAGATTAATTACTGAAGTAGAGTCTGTACAGGAAAAAAATGAGGAGAAAATAAACAGAGAAAAACATGACATTTTTCAATTAACATCGATTTTAAAAGACAATAAACAAGAACTAGAATTCCTAAAAGACCACGGCTCTAATAATCAGCTATTTTTAACTTTACGAAAACAAATAACAATCATCCAGAAAACAGACAAGAAGATTCATGACATGTCGTCTGCTATTAATGAAATTGACATGGAGTTTAAAGAAATTAAGAATGTCAACATTGAAACAATCGGATCATTGTCACAAATTACCCGACCTTGTCCTATTAAATATAAATCAATGAAAGTACAACATCAACAGGTAGAAGTCGATAGAAGTCAAACACTGACCGAATTCATCAAAGAAGATGAAATTAATCTAACACATGGCCTAACGGACATAGCTGTCACTTCTGACAACAAATTACTACTTTGTAATTATTATGATAACAAGGTATATATATACAAGGATTACAAAACCTATGAAGATGAAATATCGTTGACCAGTATACCTTATGGTATTACTGTAGTACCATGTACAGATAAAGCAGTAGTTACTCTTCTAGAGGAGGAATCCATACAATTTATCAACACTACTAACAATACAAAGGACAACAAGATAAACATAGGAGAATTGTGTTACAGTGTCACTGCTGTAAAGGACAAAATTTACATCGGTGGAAGAGATAAAGTTATAATTCTAAATATAGATGGATCATTTGTAAGAAAGATAGCAACTCATGGTGGTCTTAATAACAACTTATTGTATAATGAAAGGAATGATCAGTTGTTGTTAAGACAGCACGAGGAATTGTGTTGTATCAATTTAGATGGCCACGTTATATATACATACGACATATCAGGAGGAGGACTGGCTGTGGATCAACAAGGACATGTATACATAAGTGGAGAAGATTCAGACGACATACACAGGTTGTCACCAGATGGAACATTCCGTGATATAGTATTAAGTGAACATGATGGTGTTGACAGACCACAGAGTATAACATTTAACAATGACTTTACAAAACTGTTCATTATAAATGGAGGTGAGTCTGTATTAGTTTATAGTTGTAAATGAAGGGTTTTATATTTTATAAATGAAGGGTTTTATATTTTATAAATGAAGGATTTTTATATTTTATAAATGAAGGATTTTTATATTTTATAAATGAAGGATTTTTATATTTTATAAATGAAGGATTTTTATATTTTATAAATGAAGGATTTTTATATTTTATAAATGAAAGGATTTTTATATTTTGTGAAAATGGTGGTATTAACAAATCACATGGTATAACATTTAACAATAACTTTATAAAACTGTTCATTGTAGGTAGAGCTAAGACTGTATTATTTATTTCCATGAAAAAAAAACTTTTATTATTGGTATGTAAAGTAGATAAATTATTGACATTAGATCTACTGAATTTTACTGATAATTATTTGTTTTTGACTATTGGAATATACAGTATAATAATCAATGGATTATTTCTAACATTATACCTTAGAATTGACACAACATTTGGAATTATTTAAAACATGTAGATCATTTAAAACATTTGATCATTTAGAGCCTTTGGATTATTTAAAAGATTTGGATTATTTAGAACATTTCATCATTTAGGACATTTGGATAATTTAGAACATTTGGAATATTTAGAATATTTGGATTATTTAGAATATTTGGATTATTAAGAACATTTGGGTTATTTAAAACATTTGAAATATTTAGAATATTTTAGTTATTTAAAACATTTGGATTATTTAGAACATTTGGGTTATTTAGAACATTTTAGTTATTTAGAACATTTTAGTTATTTAGAACATTTGGGTTATTTAGAACATTTTAGTTATTTAGAACATTTGGGTTTTTTAGAACATTTGATCATTTAGAACATTTGGATAATTTAGAACATTTGGAATATTTAGAATATTTGGATTATTAAGAACATTTGGGTTATTTAAAACATTTGAAATATTTAGAATATTTTAGTTATTTAAAACATTTGGATTATTTAGAACATTTGGGTTATTTAGAACATTTTAGTTATTTAGAACATTTTAGTTATTTAGAACATTTGGGTTATTTAGAACATTTTAGTTATTTAGAACATTTTAGTCATTTAGAACATTTTAGTTATTTAGAACATTTTAGTTATTTAGGTTATTTAGAACATTTTAGTTATTTAGAACATTTGGGTTTTTTAGAACATTTGATCATTTAGAACATTTGCATTATTTTTAACATTTGTGTCAACTATTTATGTTTTAACAATCTTATTTATATTTTGTACATTCTTTTCTTATTTTAGTTGTGAAAATCTACTAAGATTATATTGTATATAAAACTTAAATAAAAAGTATAATCTGTACAAACTCTCCATTGATTTTATTTTTATTTTTGGTGTTAAACGCCACTTTCAGCAATATTTCAGCTATTTCATGGCGACCAGTTTTAGTGATTGAAGAAGCCGGAGTACCCGGAGAGAACCACCAACCATTGGCAAGCAACTGGTAAACTTTATCACTTGCGGCTGCGAGTCGAGTGCACCCTTTTTTGTAATTTACAAATCGGGGCACGAACCCACGCCGTATTGGTGATAGGCTTGTATGAGCTGTTGGATCCAACGACCTAACTCATTGAGCCACCTGGGCCCCTACAACGAGGGAACATCGTTATTATAAAGAATGTTATATTCTTGAACATTATACATATTATTTTTTTTAAATAAAGATACCATTAGCCATCAAATGAAGGACAGAAAAATACCAAAAGAAAATGAACAAAAGGACAAACAGGAACTACGAAACATTACACAGTTTAAAATGAACCTGACTAAAAACCGGGGGTGATCCCAGGTACTCTGGAAGGCTAGGCATATGTTTTTTGCAAATTGATGCACACAATCACTTGACATCTGTCGTCCGTCTCTTTGTCATGATCGTCCTAGACAACCTAATCTAGAGTGTCATGGATGTTGTCGTTTGTAATCATCTGTTGTTGTCTCATGCACCCGTTTCATATTTAATCTTCTAATCTGAATCGTTGACACAGATTGAATCAAACTTGGCAGGAATGATTTTCAATTATCTGATTTGTTATGAATCTAAACTCAAATATGATTCTGATTGGCTGACATGTAAAAACAAACTTCAAAATAACATGACATGAAATTGGTAATTGTAGGAATGTTTCTTTGCATCATGTTTCATATGACCGCAATATGTGGTCGTGTTATGATTGGGTTGTTGTTGTCTTCCGTCAGTAAACACAATATGTGGTCGTGTTATGATTGGGTTGTTGTCGTTGTCTTCCGTCAGTAAACACAATATGTGGTCGTGTTATGATTGGATTGTCGTTGTTGTCGTCTGTCAGTAAGCACAATATGTGGTCGTATTATGATTGGGTTGTCGTTGTTGTCGTCCGTCAGTAAACACAATATGTGGTCGTATTATGATTGGGTTGTCGTTGTTGTCGTTCGTCAGTAAACACAATATGTGGTCGTATTATGATTGAGTTATCGTTGTCGTCCGTCAGTAAACACAATATGTGGTCGTGTTATGATTGGGTTGTCGTAGTTGTCTTCCGTCAGTAAACACAATATGTGGTCGTATTATGATTGGGTTGTCGTTGTTCTCGTCCGTCAGTAAACACAATAGTTGGTCGTATTATGATTGGGTTGTCGTTGTCTTCCGTCAGTAAATACAATATGTGGTCGTGTTATGATTGGGTTGTCGTTGTCTTCCGTCTGTTAACACAATATGTGGTGATATTATGATTGGGTTGTCGTTGTTGTCGTCCGTCAGTAAACACAATATGTGGTCGTATTATAATTAGGTTGTCGTTGTCTTCCATCAGTAAACACAATATGTGGTCGTATTATCATTGGGTTGTCGTTGTTGTCGTCCGTCAGTAAGCATAATATGTGGTCGTATTATGATTGGGTTGTCGTTGTCGTCTGTCAGTAAACACAATATGTGATCGTGTTATGATTGGGTTGTCGTTGTCTTCCATCAGTAAACACAATATGTTGTCGTATTATGATTGGGTTTATTGTTGTTGTCGTCCGTCAGTAAACATAATATGTGGTCGTATTATGATTGGGTTGTCGTTGTCTTCCGTCGGTAAACACAATATGTGGTCATGTTATGATTGGGTTGTCGTTGTTGTCGTCGTCAGTAAACACAATATGTGGTCGTATTATGATTGGGTTTATTGTTGTTGTCGTCCACGAGTAAACACAATATGTGGTCATATTATGATTGGGTTGTCGTTGTCTTCCGTCAGTAAACACAATATGTGGTCGTGTTATTATTGGGTTGTCGTTGTTGTCGTCCGTCAGTAAACACAATATGCGGTCGTGTTATGATTGGGTTGTCATTGTTGTCGTCCGTCAGTAAACATAATATGCGGTCGTATTATGATTGGGTTGTCGTTGTCGTCCGTCAGTAAACACAATATGTGGTCGTGTTATGATTGGGTTGTCGTTGTTGTCTTCCGTCTGTTAACACAATATGTGGTGATATTATGATTGGGTTGTCGTTGTTGTCGTCCGTCAGTAAACACAATATGTGGTCGTATTATGATTAGGTTGTCGTTGTCTTCCGTCAGTAAATACAATATGTGGTCGTATTATGATTGGGTTGTCGTTGTTGTCGTCCGTCAGTAAACATAATATGTGGTCGTATTATGATTGGGTTGTCGTTGTCGTCTGTCAGTAAACACAATATGTGGTGATATTATGATTGGGTTATCGTTGTTGTCGTCCGTCAGTAAACACAATATGTGGTCGTATTATAATTAGGTTGTCGTTGTCTTCCGTCAGTAAACACAATATGTGGTCGTATTATGATTGGGTTGTCGTTGTTGTCGTCCGTCAGTAAGCATAATATGTGGTCGTAATATGATTGGGTTGTCGTTGTCGTCTGTCAGTAAACACAATATGTGATCGTGTTATGATTGGGTTGTCGTTGTCTTCCATCAGTAAACACAATATGTGGTCGTATTATGATTGGGTTGTCGTTGTTATCGTCTATCAGTAAACACAATATGTGGTCATATTATCATTGGGTTGTCGTTGTTGTCGTCCATCAGTAAAAACAGTATGTGGTGGTATTATGATTGGGTTGTCTTTGTCTTCCGTCAGTAAACACAATATGTGGTCGTGTTATGATTGGGTTGTCGTTGTTGTCTTCTGTCTGTTAACACAATATTTGGTGGTATTATGATTGGGTTGTCGTTGTTGTTGTCTGTCAGTAAACACAATATGTGGTTGTATTATGATTGGGTTGTCGTTGTCTTCCGTCAGTAAACACAATATGTGGTCGTATTATGATTGGGTTGTCGTTGTTGTCATCCGTCAGTAAACATAATATGTGGTCGTATTATGATTGGATTGTCGTTGTCGTCCGTCAGTAAACACAATATGTGGTCGTATTATGATTGGGTTGTCGTTGTCTTCCGCCAGTAAACACAATATGTGGTCGTATTATGATTGGGTTGTCGTTGTTGTCGTCTGTCAGTAAACATACAATATGTGAAAGTATTATGATTGGGTTTATTGTTGTTGTCGTCCGTCAGTAAACATAATATTTGGTCGTATTATGATTGGGTTGTCGTTGTTGTCGTCCGTCAGTAAACACAATATGTGGTCGTATTATGATTGGGTTGTCGTTGTCTTCCATCAGTAAACACAATATGTGGTCGTATTATGATTGGGTTGTCATTGTTGCCGTCTGTCAGTAAACATACAATGTGGTCGTATTATGATTGGGTTTATTGTTGTTGTCGTCCGTCAGTAAACACAATATGTGGTCGTATTATGATTGGGTTGTCGTTGCTGTCGTCTGTCAGTAAACACAATATGTTGTCGTATTATGATTGGGTTTATTGTTGTTGTCGTCCGTCAGTAAACATAATATGTGGTCGTATTATGATTGGGTTGTCGTTGTCTTCCGTCAGTAAACATAATATGTGGTCATGTTATGATTGGGTTGTCGTTGTTGTCGTCCGTCAGTAAACACAATATGTGGTCGTATTATGATTGGGTTTATTGTTGTTGTCGTCCGTGAGTAAACACAATATGTGGTCGTATTATGATTGGGTTGTCGTTGTCTTCCGTCAGTAAACACAATATGTGGTCGTGTTATAATTGGGTTGTCGTCCGTCAGTAAACACAATATGCGGTCGTGTTATGATTGGGTTGTTGTTGTTGTCGTCCGTCAGTAAACATAATATGCGGTCGTATTATGATTGGGTTGTCGTTGTCGTCCGTCAGTAAACACAATATGTGGTCGTGTTATGATTGGGTTGTCGTTGTTGTCTTCCGTCTGTTAACACAATATGTGGTGATATTATGATTGGGTTGTCGTTGTTGTCGTCCGTCAGTAAACACAATATGTGGTCGTATTATGATTAGGTTGTCGTTGTCTTCCGTCAGTAAATACAATATGTGGTCGTATTATGATTGGGTTATCTTTGTTGTCGTCCGTCAGTAAACATAATATGTGGTCGTATTATGATTGGGTTGTCGTTGTCGTCTGTCAGTAAACACAATATGTGGTCGTGTTATGATTGGGTAGTCGTTGTCTTCCGTCAGTAAACACAATATGTGATCGTATTATGATTGAGTTGTCGTTGTTGTCTTCCGTCAGTAAACACAATAAGTGGTCGTATTATGATTGGGTTGTCGTTTTCTTCCGTCAGTAAACACAATATGTGGTCGTATTATGATTGGGTTGTCATTGTCTTCCGTCAGTTATCACAATATGTGGTCGTGTTATGATTGGGTTGTCGTTGTCTTCCGTCAGTAAACACAATATGTGGTCGTATTATGATTGGGTTGTCGTTGTTGTCATCCGTCAGTAAACATAATATGTGGTCGTATTATGATTGGATTGTCGTTGTCGTCCGTCAGTAAACACAATATGTGGTCGTATTATGATTGGGTTGTCGTTGTCTTCCGCCAGTAAACACAATATGTGGTCGTATTATGATTGGGTTGTCGTTGTTGTCGTCTGTCAGTAAACATACAATATGTGAAAGTATTATGATTGGGTTTATTGTTGTTGTCGTCCGTCAGTAAACATAATATTTGGTCGTATTATGATTGGGTTGTCGTTGTTGTCGTCCGTCAGTAAACACAATATGTGGTCGTATTATGATTGGGTTGTCGTTGTCTTCCATCAGTAAACACAATATGTGGTCGTATTATGATTGGGTTGTCATTGTTGCCGTCTGTCAGTAAACATACAATGTGGTCGTATTATGATTGGGTTTATTGTTGTTGTCGTCCGTCAGTAAACACAATATGTGGTCGTATTATGATTGGGTTGTCGTTGCTGTCGTCTGTCAGTAAACACAATATGTTGTCGTATTATGATTGGGTTTATTGTTGTTGTCGTCCGTCAGTAAACATAATATGTGGTCGTATTATGATTGGGTTGTCGTTGTCTTCCGTCAGTAAACATAATATGTGGTCATGTTATGATTGGGTTGTCGTTGTTGTCGTCCGTCAGTAAACACAATATGTGGTCGTATTATGATTGGGTTTATTGTTGTTGTCGTCCGTGAGTAAACACAATATGTGGTCGTATTATGATTGGGTTGTCGTTGTCTTCCGTCAGTAAACACAATATGTGGTCGTGTTATAATTGGGTTGTCGTCCGTCAGTAAACACAATATGCGGTCGTGTTATGATTGGGTTGTTGTTGTTGTCGTCCGTCAGTAAACATAATATGCGGTCGTATTATGATTGGGTTGTCGTTGTCGTCCGTCAGTAAACACAATATGTGGTCGTGTTATGATTGGGTTGTCGTTGTTGTCTTCCGTCTGTTAACACAATATGTGGTGATATTATGATTGGGTTGTCGTTGTTGTCGTCCGTCAGTAAACACAATATGTGGTCGTATTATGATTAGGTTGTCGTTGTCTTCCGTCAGTAAATACAATATGTGGTCGTATTATGATTGGGTTATCTTTGTTGTCGTCCGTCAGTAAACATAATATGTGGTCGTATTATGATTGGGTTGTCGTTGTCGTCTGTCAGTAAACACAATATGTGGTCGTGTTATGATTGGGTAGTCGTTGTCTTCCGTCAGTAAACACAATATGTGATCGTATTATGATTGAGTTGTCGTTGTTGTCTTCCGTCAGTAAACACAATAAGTGGTCGTATTATGATTGGGTTGTCGTTTTCTTCCGTCAGTAAACACAATATGTGGTCGTATTATGATTGGGTTGTCATTGTCTTCCGTCAGTTATCACAATATGTGGTCGTGTTATGATTGGGTTGTCGTTTTGTCGTCCGTCAGTAGGCACAATATGTGGTCGTATGATGATTGGGTTTTCGTTGTCTTCCGTCAGTAAACACAATATGTGGTCGTATTATGATTGGGTTGTCGTTGTTGTCTTTCGTCAGTAAACACAATATATGGTCGTATTATGATTGGGTTGTCGTTGTTGTCGTCCGTCAATAAACACAATAGTTGGTCGTATTATGATTGGGTTGTCGTTGTCTTCCGTCAGTAAACACAATATGTGGTCGTGTTATGATTGGGTTGTCGTTGTTGTTTTCCGTCAGTAAACACAATATGTGGTCGTATTATGATTGGGTTGTCGTTGTTGTCTTCCGTCAGTAAACACAATATGTGGTCGTATTATGATTGGGTTGTCGTTGTTGTCGTCCGTCAGTAAACACAATATGTGGTCGTGTTATGATTGGGTTGTCGTTGTTGTCTTCCGTCAATAAACACAATAGTTGGTCGTATTATGATTGGGTTGTCGTTGTCGTCCGTCAGTAAACACAATATGTGGTCGTATTATGATTGGGTTGTCGTTGTCTTCCGCCAGTAAACACAATATGTGGTCGTATTATGATTGGGTTGTCGTTGTTGTCGTCTGTCAGTAAACATACAATGTGATCGTATTATGATTGGGTTTATTGTTGTTGTCGTCCGTCAGTAAACACAATATGTGGTCGTATTATGATGGGGTTGTCGTTGTCTTCGTCAGTAAACACAATATGTGGTCGTATTATGATTGGGTTGTCGTTGTTGTCGTCTGTCAGTAAACATACAATGTGATCGTATTATGATTGGGTTTATTGTTGTTGTCGTCCGTCAGTAAACACAATATGTGGTCGTATTATGATTGGGTTGTCGTTGTCGTCTATCAGTAAACACAATATGTGGTCGTGTTATGATTGGGTAGTCGTTGTCTTCCGTCATTAAACACAATATGTGGTCGTATTATGATTGAGTTGTCGTTGTTGTCTTCCGTCAGTAAACACAATAAGTGGTCGTATTATGATTGGGTTGTCGTTGTCGTCCGTCAGTAAACACAATTTGTGGTCGTATTATGATTGGGTTGTCGTTGTCTTCGTCAGTAAACACAATATGTGGTCGTATTATGATTGGGTTGTCGTTGTCTTCCGTCAGTAATCACAATATGTGGTCGTGTTATGATTGGGTTGTCGTTGTTGTCGTCCGTCAGTAAGCACAATATGTGGTCGTATGATGATTGGGTTGTCGTCTTCCGTCAGTAAACACAATATTTGTCGTATTATGATTGGGTTGTCGTTGTTGTCTTCCGTCAGTAAACACAATATGTGGTCGTATTATGATTGAGTTATCGTTGTTGTCTTTCATCAGTAAACACAATATGTGGTCGTATTATATTTGGGTTGTCGTTGTTGTCGTCCGTCAGTAAACACAATAGTTGGTCGTATTATGATTGGGTTGTCGTTGTTGTCGTCCGTCAGTAAACACAATATGTGGTCGTATTATGATTGAGTTATCGTTGTCGTCCGTCAGTAAACACAATATGTGGTCGTGTTATGATTGGGTTGTCGTAGTTGTCTTCCGTCAGTAAACACAATATGTGGTCGTATTATGATTGGGTTGTCGTTGTTCTCGTCCGTCAGTAAACACAATAGTTAGTCGTATTATGATTGGGTTGTCGTTGTCTTCCGTCAGTAAACACAATATATGGTCGTGTTATGATTGGGTTGTCGTTGTCTTCCGTCTGTTAACACAATATGTGGTGATATTATGATTGGGTTGTCGTTGTTGTCGTCCGTCAGTAAACACAATATGTGGTCGTATTATAATTAGGTTGTCGTTGTCTTCCGTCAGTAAACACAATATGTGGTCGTATTATCATTGGGTTGTCGTTGTTGTCGTCCGTCAGTAAGCATAATATGTGGTCGTATTATGATTGGGTTGTCGTTGTCGTCTGTCAGTAAACACAATATGTGATCGTGTTATGATTGGGTTGTCGTTGTCTTCCATCAGTAAACACAATATGTTGTCGTATTATGATTGGGTTTATTGTTGTTGTCGTCCGTCAGTAAACATAATATGTGGTCGTATTATGATTGGGTTGTCGTTGTCTTCCGTCGGTAAACACAATATGTGGTCATGTTATGATTGGGTTGTCGTTGTTGTCGTCGTCAGTAAACACAATATGTGGTCGTATTATGATTGGGTTTATTGTTGTTGTCGTCCACGAGTAAACACAATATGTGGTCATATTATGATTGGGTTGTCGTTGTCTTCCGTCAGTAAACACAATATGTGGTCGTGTTATTATTGGGTTGTCGTTGTTGTCGTCCGTCAGTAAACACAATATGCGGTCGTGTTATGATTGGGTTGTCGTTGTTGTCGTCCGTCAGTAAACATAATATGCGGTCGTATTATGATTGGGTTGTCGTTGTCGTCCGTCAGTAAACACAATATGTGGTCGTGTTATGATTGGGTTGTCGTTGTTGTCTTCCGTCTGTTAACACAATATGTGGTGATATTATGATTGGGTTGTCGTTGTTGTCGTCCGTCAGTAAACACAATATGTGGTCATATTATGATTAGGTTGTCGTTGTCTTCCGTCAGTAAATACAATATGTGGTCGTATTATGATTGGGTTGTCGTTGTTGTCGTCCGTCAGTAAACATAATATGTGGTCGTATTATGATTGGGTTGTCGTTGTCGTCTGTCAGTAAACACAATATGTGGTGATATTATGATTGGGTTATCGTTGTTGTCGTCCGTCAGTAAACACAATATGTGGTCGTATTATGATTAGGTTGTCGTTGTCTTCCGTCAGTAAACACAATATGTGGTCGTATTATGATTGGGTTGTCGTTGTTGTCGTCCGTCAGTAAGCATAATATGTGGTCGTATTATGATTGGGTTGTCGTTGTCGTCTGTCAGTAAACACAATATGTGATCGTGTTATGATTGGGTTGTCGTTGTCTTCCGTCAGTAAACACAATATGTGGTCGTATTATGATTGGGTTGTCGTTGTTATCGTCTATCAGTAAACACAATATGTGGTCATATTATCATTGGGTTGTCGTTGTTGTCGTCCATCAGTAAAAACAATATGTGGTGGTATTATGATTGGGTTGTCTTTGTCTTCCGTCAGTAAACACAATATGTGGTCGTGTTATGATTGGGTTGTCGTTGTTGTCTTCTGTCTGTTAACACAATATTTGGTGGTATTATGATTGGGTTGTCGTTGTTGTTGTCTGTCAGTAAACACAATATGTGGTTGTATTATGATTGGGTTGTCGTTGTCTTCCGTCAGTAAACACAATATGTGGTCGTATTATGATTGGGTTGTCGTTGTTGTCATCCGTCAGTAAACATAATATGTGGTCGTATTATGATTGGATTGTCGTTGTCGTCCGTCAGTAAACACAATATGTGGTCGTATTATGATTGGGTTGTCGTTGTCTTCCGCCAGTAAACACAATATGTGGTCGTATTATGATTGGGTTGTCGTTGTTGTCGTCTGTCAGTAAACATACAATATGTGATCGTATTATGATTGGGTTTATTGTTGTTGTCGTCCGTCAGTAAACATAATATTTGGTCGTATTATGATTGGGTTGTCGTTGTTGTCGTCCGTCAGTAAACATAATATGTGGTCGTATTATGATTGGGTTGTCGTTGTCTTCCATCAGTAAACACAATATGTGGTCGTATTATGATTGGGTTGTCATTGTTGCCGTCTGTCAGTAAACATACAATGTGGTCGTATTATGATTGGGTTTATTGTTGTTGTCGTCCGTCAGTAAACACAATATGTGGTCGTATTATGATTGGGTTGTCTTTGCTGTCGTCTGTCAGTAAACACAATATGTTGTCGTATTATGATTGGGTTTAATGTTGTTGTCGTCCGTCAGTAAACATAATATGTGGTCGTATTATGATTGGGTTGTCGTTGTCTTCCGTCAGTAAACATAATATGTGGTCATGTTATGATTGGGTTGTCGTTGTTGTCGTCCGTCAGTAAACACAATATGTGGTCGTATTATGATTGGGTTTATTGCTGTTGTCGTCCGTGAGTAAACACAATATGTGGTCGTATTATGATTGGGTTGTCGTTGTCTTCCGTCAGTAAACACAATATGTGGTCGTGTTATAATTGGGTTGTCGTCCGTCAGTAAACACAATATGCGGTCGTGTTATGATTGGGTTGTTGTTGTTGTCGTCCGTCAGTAAACATAATATGCGGTCGTATTATGATTGGGTTGTCGTTGTCGTCCGTCAGTAAACACAATATGTGGTCGTGTTATGATTGGGTTGTTGTTGTTGTCTTCCGTCTGTTAACACAATATGTGGTGATATTATGATTGGGTTGTCGTTGTTGTCGTCCGTCAGTAAACACAATATGTGGTCATATTATGATTAGGTTGTCGTTGTCTTCCGTCAATAAATACAATATGTGGTCGTATTATGATTGGGTTATCTTTGTTGTCGTCCGTCAGTAAACATAATATGTGGTCGTATTATGATTGGGTTGTCGTTGTCGTCTGTCAGTAAACACAATATGTGGTCGTGTTATGATTGAGTTGTCGTTGTTGTCTTCCGTCAGTAAACACAATAAGTGGTCGTATTATGATTGGGTTGTCCTTTTCTTCCGTCAGTAAACACAATATGTGGTCGTATTATGATTGGGTTGTCATTGTCTTCCGTCAGTTATCACAATATGTGGTCGTGTTATGATTGGGTTGTCGTTGTTGTCGTCCGTCAGTAAACACAATATGCAGTCGTGTTATGATTGGGTTGTCGTTGTTGCCGTCCGTCAGTAGGCACAATATGTGGTCGTATGATGATTGGGTTGTCGTTGTCTTCCGTCAGTAAACACAATATGTGGTCGTATTATGATTGGGTTGTCGTTGTTGTCTTTCGTCAGTAAACACAATATATGGTCGTATTATGATTGGGTTGTCGTTGTTGTCGTCCGTCAATAAACACAATAGTTGGTCGTATTATGATTGGGTTGTCGTTGTCTTCCGTCAGTAAACACAATATGTGGTCGTGTTATGATTGGGTTGTCGTTGTTGTTTTCCGTCAGTAAACACAATATGTGGTCGTATTATGATTGGGTTGTCGTTGTTGTCTTCCGTCAGTAAACACAATATGTGGTCGTATTATGATTGGGTTGTCGTTGTTGTCGTCCATCAGTAAACACAATATGTGGTCGTATTATGATTGGGTTGTCGTTGTTGTCGTCCGTCAGTAAACACAATATGTGGTCGTGTTATGATTGGGTTGTCGTTGTTGTCTTCCGTCAATAAACACAATAGTTGGTCGTATTATGATTGGGTTGTCGTTGTCGTCCGTCAGTAAACACAATATGTGGTCGTATTATGATTGGGTTGTCGTTGTCTTCCGCCAGTAAACACAATATGTGGTCGTATTATGATTGGGTTGTCGTTGTTGTCGTCTGTCAGTAAACATACAATGTGATCGTATTATGATTGGGTTTATTGTTGTTGTCGTCCGTCAGTAAACACAATATGTGGTCGTATTATGATGGGGTTGTCGTTGTCTTCCGTCAGTAAACACAATATGTGGTCGTATTATGATTGGGTTGTCGTTGTTGTCGTCTGTCAGTAAACATACAATGTGATCGTATTATGATTGGGTTTATTGTTGTTGTCGTCCGTCAGTAAACACAATATGTGGTCGTATTATGATGGTGTTGTCGTTGTCTTCCTTCAGTAAACACAATATGTGGTCGTATTATGATTGGGTTGTCGTTGTTGTCTTTCATCAGTAAACACAATACAGTAGAGTTCGTTTATAACGAACAGGTTTATAACGAAATCAGGCTTATAGCGAAGTAAAGATAAATCCCCGGTCCCATCGCTATTTAAACAATGTATTTGTGAAGGCCTATTACGAATTTTTTATAACGAAATCAGGCTTATAACAAAGAGATTTTTCAACCCAAACAACGTTTTTATTACTCAAAATTGACATGATATAACAAAGAAAATTGCTGAGCAAACAAATCGTTTACCTGTCTTCCGTTGCGCACGGTCGATCACATATTAGAATGGTCAAGTGCACTTGACACTTCGTTATTGATAATTGAAAAATCAATAATCCCACCTTTGATGTTGTTAATGATGTCAATCAAGACTTTTCTTAAAAATATTCAAACAATAAAATGATGTGATTAACAATTTGTCAATTAATAACACACGCGCTAATTTATTGCATTAAAAATTAATAAAACATAATCTAAATTTTAATGAATGGATGCACAAGCTAAAGAAATTAAAAACAAAGTCATGTGTGAGATTAATTCATTCGCTATTGTTTATTTTTTCTTTGATGAGAGACTCTTTACAAACTGCGTGGTCTCAAGTGTACTCGTTCTGAAATTTCGATTAACCTGAGTTTTTATGTGTATATAATACCAAAAAGAAACAATTATTCTTCAAATTCAAATAAAACAAAAGGAAAATGGCTACAATCTTAAAATTGGCCATTAAAAATATATCCGAATTATCAGCATTATACAGATATCGATCCAAGTGTTAATACCCGACCTCATATTTCCAGTTTATAAAATAGATCGTGAACAAAGTTGAAAACATGTTTCTAAGGAACATTGGAAGATACCAAAGAAGTATTCAGAAGCCGTAGTCTTTGAGAAATGTCTAAAGGATTAAATATTTTTTTACGATAAAGGCCCACTTTACTGTGCATCAGTTATCATAGCGTGATGAAACTGCCCGGGTCAGAACCAATTTTTTTTTCTCTTAAATTACGCGACCTCGGTGGCTCGAACTACCGATAGATAGAACAGATTTTGACAGTCCCTTCGAGTTCGAGCCAGCGAAGTTCTACTGTACGATTTTCAAAAGGGGAGGTAATTCTACATTGTTTCTTTTATAACGAACGTTGCCTATAACGAACTACGATCGATAGTCCCCTGGACTTCGTTATAAACGAACTCTACTGTATGTGGTCGTATTATGATTGGGTTGTCGTTGTGGTCGTTCGTCAGTAAACACAATAGTTGGTCGTATTATGATTGGGTTGTCGTTGTCTTCCGTCAGTAAACACAATATGTGGTCGTGTTATGATTGAGTTTTCGTTGTTGTCTTCCGTCAGTAAACACAATATGTGGTCGTATTATGATTGGGTTGTCGTTGTTGTCGTCCATCAGTAAACACAATATGTGGTCGTATTATGATTGGGTTGTCGTTGTTGTCGTCCATCAGTAAACACAATATGTGGTCGTATTATGATTGGGTTGTCGTTGTTGTCGTCCATCAGTAAACATAATATGTGGTCGTATTATGATTGGGTTGTCGTTTTTGTCTTCCGTCAGTAAACACAATATGTGGTCGTATTATGATTGGGTTTTCGTTGTTGTCGTCCGTCAGTAAACACAATATGTGGTCGTATTATGATTGAGTTGTCGTTGTCGTCCGTCAGTAAACACAATATGTGGTCGTATTATGATTGGGTTGTCGTTGTTGTCGCCTGTCAGTAAACATACAATGTGATCGTATTATGATTGGGTTTATTGTTGTTGTCGTCCGTCAGTAAACACAATATGTGGTCGTATTATGATGGGGTTGTCGTTGTCTTCCGTCAGTAAACACAATATGTGGTCGTATTATGATTGGGTTGTCGTTGTTGTCGTCTGTCAGTAAACATACAATGTGATCGTATTATGATTGGGTTTATTGTTGTTGTCGTCCGTCAGTAAACACAATATGTGGTCGTATTATGATGGTGTTGTCGTTGTCTTCCTTCAGTAAACACAATATGTGGTCGTATTATGATTGGGTTGTCGTTGTTGTCTTTCATCAGTAAACACAATACAGTAGAGTTCGTTTATAACGAACAGGTTTATAACGAAATCAGGCTTATAGCGAAGTAAAGATAAATCCCCGGTCCCATCGCTATTTAAACAATGTATTTGTGAAGGCCTATTACGAATTTTTTATAACGAAATCAGGCTTATAACAAAGAGATTTTTCAACCCAAACAACGTTTTTATTACTCAAAATTGACATGATATAACAAAGAAAATTGCTGAGCAAACAAATCGTTTACCTGTCTTCCGTTGCGCACGGTCGATCACATATTAGAATGGTCAAGTGCACTTGACACTTCGTTATTGATAATTGAAAAATCAATAATCCCACCTTTGATGTTGTTAATGATGTCAATCAAGACTTTTCTTAAAAATATTCAAACAATAAAATGATGTGATTAACAATTTGTCAATTAATAACACACGCGCTAATTTATTGCATTAAAAATTAATAAAACATAATCTAAATTTTAATGAATGGATGCACAAGCTAAAGAAATTAAAAACAAAGTCATGTGTGAGATTAATTCATTCGCTATTGTTTATTTTTTCTTTGATGAGAGACTCTTTACAAACTGCGTGGTCTCAAGGTTCATCTAAATACCAAAAACAAAAGAAATGTACTCGTTCTGAAATTTCGATTAACCTGAGTTTTTATGTGTATATAATACCAAAAAGAAACAATTATTCTTCAAATTCAAATAAAACAAAAGGAAAATGGCTACAATCTTAAAATTGGCCATTAAAAATATATCCGAATTATCAGCATTATACAGATATCGATCCAAGTGTTAATACCCGACCTCATATTTCCAGTTTATAAAATAGATCGTGAACAAAGTTGAAAACATGTTTCTAAGGAACATTTGAAGATACCAAAGAAGTATTCAGAAGCCGTAGTCTTTGAGAAATGTCTAAAGGATTAAATATTTTTTTACGATAAAGGCCCACTTTACTGTGCATCAATTATCATAGCGTGATGAAACTGCCCGGGTCAGAACCAATTTTTTTTTCTCTTAAATTACGCGACCTCGGTGGCTCGAACTACCGATAGATAGAACAGATTTTGACAGTCCCTTCGAGTTCGAGCCAGCGAAGTTCTACTGTACGATTTTCAAAAGGGGAGGTAATTCTACATTGTTTCTTTTATAACGAACGATGCCTATAACGAACTACGATCGAGAGTCCCCTGGACTTCGCTATAAACGAACTCTACTGTATGTGGTCGTATTATGATTGGGTTGTCGTTGTGGTCGTTCGTCAGTAAACACAATAGTTGGTCGTATTATGATTGGGTTGTCGTTGTCTTCCGTCAGTAAACACAATATGTGGTCGTATTATGATTGAGTTGTCGTTGTCGTCCGTCAGTAAACACAATATGTGGTCGTATTATGATTGGGTTGTCGTTGTCTTCCGTCAGTAAACACATTATGTGGTGGTATTATGATTGGGTTGTCGTTGTCTTCCGTCAGTAAACACAATATGTGGTCGTATTATGATTGGGTTGTCGTTGTTGTCTTCCGTCAGTAAACACAATATGTGGTCGTGTTATGATAGGGTTGTCGTTGTTGTCTTCCGTCTGTTAACACAACATGTGGTGATATTATGATTGGGTTGTCGTTGTTGTCGTCCGTCAGAAACACAATATGTGGTCGTATTATGATTGGGTTATCGTTTTTGTCTTCCGTCAGTTAACACAATATGTGGTCGTATTATGATTGGGTTGTCGTTGTTGTCGTTCGTCAGTAAACATAATATGTGGTAGTATTATGATTGGGTTGTCGTTGTCGTCCGTCAGTAAACACAATATGTGGTCGTGTTATGATTGGGTTGTCGTTGTTGTCTTCTGTCTATTAACACAATATGTGGTGATATTATGATTGGGTTGTCGTTGTTGTCGTCCGTCAGTAAACACAATATGTGGTCGTATTATGATTAGATTGTCGATGTCTTCCGTCGGTAAACACAATATGTGGTCGTATTATGATTGGGTTGTCGTTGTTGTCGTCCGTCAGTAAGCATAATATGTGGTCGTATTATGATTGGGTTGTCGTTGTCGTCTGTCAGTAAACACAATATGTGGTCGTGTTATGATTGGGTTGTCGTTGTCTTCCGTCAATAAACACAATATGTGGTCGTATTATGATTGGGTTGTCGTTGTTGTCGTTCGTCAGTAAACATAATATGTGGTCGTATTATGATTGGGTTGTCGTTGTTGTCTTTCGTCAGTAAACACAATATGTGGTGGTATTATGATTGGGTTGTCGTTGTCTTCCGTCAGTAAACACAATATGTGGTCGTGTTATGATTGGGTTGTCGTTGTTGTCTTCGTCAGTGAACACAATATGGGGTCGTGTTATGATTGGGTTGTCGTTGTTGTCTTCTGTCTGTTAACACAATATTTGGTGGTATTATGATTGGGTTGTCGTTGTTGTCGTCCGTCAGTAAACACAATATGTGGTCGTATTATGATTGGGTTGTCGTTGTCCTCCGTCCGTAAACGCAATATGTGGTTGTATTATGATTGGGTTGTCGTTGTTGTCGTCCGTCAGTAAACATAATATGTGGTCGTATTATGATTGGGTTGTCGTTGTCGTCCGTCAGTAAACACAATATGTGGTCGTATTATGATTGGGTTGTCGTTGTTTTCCGCCAGTAAAAACAATATGTGGTCGTATTATAATTGGGTTGTCGTTGTTGTTGTCTGTCAGTAAACATACAATGTGGTCGAATTATCATTGGGTTATCGTTGTTGTCGTCTGTCAGTAAACACAATATGTGGCCGTATTATGATTGGGTTTATTGTTGTTGTCGTTCGTCAGTAAACATAATATGTGGTCGTATTATGATTGGGTTGTCGTTGTTGTCGTCCGTCAGTAAACACAATATGTGGTCGTATTATGATTGGGTTGTCGATGTCTTCCGTCAGTAAACAAAATATGTGGTCGTATTATGATTGGGTTGTCGTTGTTGTCGTCCGTCAGTAAGCACAATATGTGGTCGTATTATGATTGGGTTGTCGTTTTTGTCGTCTGTCAGTAAACATACAATGTTGTCGTATTATGTTTGGGTTTATTGTTGTTGTCGTCCGTCAGTAAACACAATATGTGGTCGTATTATGATTGGGTTGTCGTTGTTGTCGTCTGTCAGTAAACATACAATGTGGTCGTATTATGATTGGGTTTATTGTTGTTGTCGTCCGTCAGTAAACATAATATGTGGTCGTATTATGATTGGGTTGTCGTTGTTGTCGTCTGTCAGTATAAGCACAATATGTGGTCGTATTATGATTGGGTTGTCGTTTTTGTCGTCTGTCAGTAAACATACAATGTTGTCGTATTATGTTTGGGTTTATTGTTGTTGTCGTCCGTCAGTAAACACAATATGTGGTCGTATTATGATTGGGTTGTCGTTGTTGTCGTCTGTCAGTAAACATACAATGTGGTCGTATTATGATTGGGTTTATTGTTGTTGTCGTCCGTCAGTAAACATAATATGTGGTCGTATTATGATTGGGTTGTCGTTGTTGTCGTCCGTCAGTATAAGCACAATATGTGGTCGTATTATGATTGGGTTGTCGTTTTTGTCGACTGTCAGTAAACATACAATGTGGTCGTATTATGATTGGGTTTATTGTTGTTGTCGTCCTTCAGTAAACATAATATGTGGTCGTATTATGATTGGGTTGTAGTTGTTGTCGTCCGTCAGTAAACACAATATGTGGTCGTATTATGATTGGGTTGTCGTTGTCTTCCGTCAGTAAACACAATATGTGGTCGTATTATAATTTGGTTGTCGTTGTTGTCGTCTGTCAGTAAACACAATATGTGGTCGTATTATGATTGGGTTTATTGTTGTTGTCGTCCGTCAGTAAACATAATATGTTGTCTTATTATGATTGGGTTGTCGTTGTTGTCGTCCGTAAGTAAACATAATATGTGGTCGTATTATGATTGGGTTGTCGTTGTCGTCCGTCAGTAAACACAATATGTGGTCGTGTTATGATTGGGTTGTCGTTGTTGTCTTCGGTCTATTAACACAATATGTGGTGATATTATAATTGGGTTGTCGTTGTTGTCGTCCGTCAGTAAACACAATATGTGGTCGTATTATGATTAGGTTGTCGTTGTCTTCCGTCAGTAAATACAATATGTGGTCGTATTATGATTGGGTTGTCGTTGTTGTCGTCCGTCAGTAAACACAATATGTGGTCGTATTATGATTAGGTTGTCGTTGTCTTCCGTCGGTAAACACAATATGTGGTCGTATTATGATTGGGTTGTCGTTGTTGTCGTCCGTCAGTAAGCATAATATGTGGTCGTATTATGATTGGGTTGTCGTTGTCGTCCGTCAGTAAACACAATATGTGGTCGTGTTATGATTGGGTTGTCGTTATTGTCTTCTGTCTATTAACACAATATGTGGTGATATTATGATTGGGTTGTCGTTGTTGTCGTCCGTCAGTAAACACAATATGTGGTCGTATTATGATTAGATTGTCGATGTCTTCCGTCGGTAAACACAATATGTGGTCGTATTATGATTGGGTTGTCGTTGTTGTCGTCCGTCAGTAAGCATAATATGTGGTCGTATTATGATTGGGTTGTCGTTGTCGTCTGTCAGTAAACACAATATGTGGTCGTGTTATGATTGGGTTGTCGTTGTCTTCCGTCAATAAACACAATATGTGGTCGTATTATGATTGGGTTGTCGTTGTTGTCGTTCGTCAGTAAACATAATATGTGGTCGTAATATGATTGGGTTGTCGTTGTTGTCTTTCGTCAGTAAACACAATATGTGGTGGTATTATGATTGGGTTGTCGTTGTCTTCCGTCAGTAAACACAATATGTGGTCGTGTTATGATTGGGTTGTCGTTGTTGTCTTCCGTCAGTGAACACAATATGGGGTCGTGTTATGATTGGGTTGTCGTTGTTGTCTTCTGTCTGTTAACACAATATTTGGTGGTATTATGATTGGGTTGTCGTTGTTGTCGTCCGTCAGTAAACACAATATGTGGTCGTATTATGATTGGGTTGTCGTTGTCTTCCGTCCGTAAACGCAATATGTGGTTGTATTATGATTGGGTTGTCGTTGTTGTCGTCCGTCAGTAAACATAATATGTGGTCGTATTATGATTGGGTTGTCGTTGTCGTCCGTCAGTAAACACAATATGTGGTCGTATTATGATTGGGTTGTCGTTGTTTTTCGCCAGTAAACACAATATGTGGTCGTATTATAATTGGGTTGTCGTTGTTGTTGTCTGTCAGTAAACATACAATGTGGTCGAATTATCATTGGGTTATCGTTGTTGTCGTCTGTCAGTAAACACAATATGTGGCCGTATTATGATTGGGTTTATTGTTGTTGTCGTTCGTCAGTAAACATAATATGTGGTCGTATTATGATTGGGTTGTCGTTGTTGTCGTCCGTCAGTAAACACAATATGTGGTCGTATTATGATTGGGTTGTCGATGTCTTCCGTCAGTAAACAAAATATGTGGTCGTATTATGATTGGGTTGTCGTTGTTGTCGTCCGTCAGTAAGCACAATATGTGGTCGTATTATGATTGGGTTGTCGTTTTTGTCGTCTGTCAGTAAACATACAATGTTGTCGTATTATGTTTGGGTTTATTGTTGTTGTCGTCCGTCAGTAAATACAATATGTGGTCGTATTATGATTGGGTTGTCGTTGTTGTCGTCTGTCAGTAAACATACAATGTGGTCGTATTATGATTGGGTTTATTGTTGTTGTCGTCCGTCAGTAAACATAATATGTGGTCGTATTATGATTGGGTTGTCGTTGTTGTCGTCCGTCAGTATAAGCACAATATGTGGTCGTATTATGATTGGGTTGTCGTTTTTGTCGTCTGTCAGTAAACATACAATGTTGTCGTATTATGTTTGGGTTTATTGTTGTTGTCGTCCGTCAGTAAACACAATATGTGGTCGTATTATGATTGGGTTGTCGTTGTTGTCGTCTGTCAGTAAACATACAATGTGGTCGTATTATGATTGGGTTTATTGTTGTTGTCGTCCGTCAGTAAACATAATATGTGGTCGTATTATGATTGGGTTGTCGTTTTTGTCGTCTGTCAGTAAACATACAATGTGGTCGTATTATGATTGGGTTTATTGTTGTTGTCGTCCTTCAGTAAACATAATATGTGGTCGTATTATGATTGGGTTGTAGTTGTTGTCGTCCGTCAGTAAACACAATATGTGGTCGTATTATGATTGGGTTGTCGTTGTCTTCCGTCAGTAAACACAATATGTGGTCGTATTATAATTGGGTTGTCGTTGTTGTCGTCTGTCAGTAAACACAATATGTGGTCGTATTATGATTGGGTTTATTGTTGTTGTCGTCCGTCAGTAAACATAATATGTTGTCGTATTATGATTGGGTTGTCGTTGTTGTCGTCCGTAAGTAAACATAATATGTGGTCGTATTATGATTGGGTTGTCGTTGTCGTCCGTCAGTAAACACAATATGTGGTCGTGTTATGATTGGGTTGTCGTTGTTGTCTTCCGTCTATTAACACAATATGTGGTGATATTATAATTGGGTTGTCGTTGTTGTCGTCCGTCAGTAAACACAATATGTGGTCGTATTATGATTAGGTTGTCGTTGTCTTCCGTCAGTAAATACAATATGTGGTCGTATTATGATTGGGTTGTCGTTGTTGTTGTCTGTCAGTAAACATACAATGTGGTCGAATTATCATTGGGTTATCGTTGTTGTCGTCTGTCAGTAAACACAATATGTGGCCGTATTATGATTGGGTTTATTGTTGTTGTCGTTCGTCAGTAAACATAATATGTGGTCGTATTATGATTGGGTTGTCGTTGTTGTCGTTCGTCAGTAAACACAATATGTGGTCGTATTATGATTGGGTTGTCGATGTCTTCCGTCAGTAAACAAAATATGTGGTCGTATTATGATTGGGTTGTCGTTGTTGTCGTCCGTCAGTAAGCACAATATGTGGTCGTATTATGATTGGGTTGTCGTTTTTGTCGTCTGTCAGTAAACATACAATGTTGTCGTATTATGTTTGGGTTTATTGTTGTTGTCGTCCGTCAGTAAACACAATATGTGGTCGTATTATGATTGGGTTGTCGTTGTTGTCGTCTGTCAGTAAACATACAATGTGGTCGTATTATGATTGGGTTTATTGTTGTTGTCGTCCGTCAGTAAACATAATATGTGGTCGTATTATGATTGGGTTGTCGTTGTTGTCGTCCGTCAGTATAAGCACAATATGTGGTCGTATTATGATTGGGTTGTCGTTTTTGTCGTCTGTCAGTAAACATACAATGTTGTCGTATTATGTTTGGGTTTATTGTTGTTGTCGTCCGTCAGTAAACACAATATGTGGTCGTATTATGATTGGGTTGTCGTTGTTGTCGTCTGTCAGTAAACATACAATGTGGTCGTATTATGATTGGGTTTATTGTTGTTGTCGTCCGTCAGTAAACATAATATGTGGTCGTATTATGATTGGGTTGTCGTTGTTGTCGTCCGTCAGTATAAGCACAATATGTGGTCGTATTATGATTGGGTTGTCGTTTTTGTCGTCTGTCAGTAAACATACAATGTGGTCGTATTATGATTGGGTTTATTGTTGTTGTCGTCCTTCAGTAAACATAATATGTGGTCGTATTATGATTGGGTTGTAGTTGTTGTCGTCCGTCAGTAAACACAATATGTGGTCGTATTATGATTGGGTTGTCGTTGTCTTCCGTCAGTAAACACAATATGTGGTCGTATTATAATTGGGTTGTCGTTGTTGTCGTCTGTCAGTAAACACAATATGTGGTCGTATTATGATTGGGTTTATTGTTGTTGTCGTCCGTCAGTAAACATAATATGTTGTCGTATTATGATTGGGTTGTCGTTGTTGTCGTCCGTAAGTAAACATAATATGTGGTCGTATTATGATTGGGTTGTCGTTGTCGTCCGTCAGTAAACACAATATGTGGTCGTGTTATGATTGGGTTGTCGTTGTTGTCTTCCGTCTATTAACACAATATGTGGTGATATTATAATTGGGTTGTCGTTGTTGTCGTCCGTCAGTAAACACAATATGTGGTCGTATTATGATTAGGTTGTCGTTGTCTTCCGTCAGTAAATACAATATGTGGTCGTATTATGATTGGGTTGTCGTTGTTGTCGTCCGTCAGTAAACACAATATGTGGTCGTATTATGATTAGGTTGTCGTTGTCTTCCGTCGGTAAACACAATATGTGGTCGTATTATGATTGGGTTGTCGTTGTTGTCGTCCGTCAGTAAGCATAATATGTGGTCGTATTATGATTGGGTTGTCGTTGTCGTCTGTCAGTAAACACAATATTTTATCGTGTTATGATTGGGTTGTCGTTGTCTTCCGTCAATAAACACAATATGTGGTCGTATTATGATTGGGTTGTCGTTGTTGTCGTTCGTCAGTAAACATAATATGTGGTCGTATTATGATTGGGTTGTCGTTGTTGTCTTTCGTCAGTAAACACAATATGTGGTGGTATTATGATTGGGTTGTCGTTGTCTTCCGTCAGTAAACACAATATGTGGTCGTGTTATGATTGAGTTTTCGTTGTTGTCTTCCGTCAGTAAACACAATATGTGGTCGTATTATGATTGGGTTGTCGTTGTTGTCGTCCATCAGTAAACACAAGATGTGGTCGTATTATGATTGAGTTTTCGTTGTTGTCTTCCGTCAGTAAACACAATATGTGGTCGTATTATGATTGAGTTTTCGTTGTTGTCTTCCGTCAGTAAACACAATATGTTGTCGTATTATGATTCGGTTGTCGTTTTTGTCTTCCGTCAGTAAACACAATATGTGGTCGTATTATGATTGGGTTTTCGTTATTGTCGTCCGTCAGTAAACACAATATGTGGTCGTATTATGATTGAGTTGTCGTTGTCGTCCGTCAGTAAACACAATATGTGGTCGTATTATGATTGGGTTGTCGTTGTCTTCCGTCAGTAAACACAATATGTGGTCGTATTATGATTGGGTTGTCGTTGTTGTCTTCCGTCAGTAAACATAATATGTGGTCGTGTTATGATAGGGTTGTCGTTGTTGTCTTCCGTCTGTTAACACAACATGTGGTGATATTATGATTGGGTTGTCGTTGTTGTCGTCCATCAGAAACACAATATGTGGTCGTATTATGATTGGGTTATCGTTTTTGTCTTCCGTCAGTTAACACAATATGTGGTCGTATTATGATTGGGTTGTCGTTGTTGTCGTTCGTCAGTAAACATAATATGTGGTCGTATTATGATTGGGTTGTCGTTGTCGTCCGTCAGTAAACACAATATGTGGTCGTGTTATGATTGGGTTGTCGTTGTTGTCTTCTGTCTATTAACACAATATGTGGTGATATTATGATTGGGTTGTCGTTGTTGCCGTCCGTCAGTAAACACAATATGTGGTCGTATTATGATTAGATTGTCGATGTCTTCCGTCGGTAAACACAATATGTGGTCGTATTATGATTGGGTTGTCGTTGTCGTCTGTCAGTAAACACAATATGTGGTCGTGTTATGATTGGGTTGTCGTTGTCTTCCGTCAATAAACACAATATGTGTACGTATTATGATTGGGTTGTCGTTGTTGTCGTTCGTCAGTAAACATAATATGTGGTCGTATTATGATTGGGTTTTCGTTATTGTCTTTCGTCAGTAAACACAATATGTGGTGGTATTATGATTGGGTTGTCGTTGTCTTCCGTCAGTAAACGCAATATGTGGTCGTGTTATGATTGGGTTGTCGTTGTTGTCTTCCGTCAGTGAACACAATATGGGGTCGTGTTATGATTGGGTTGTCGTTGTTGTCTTCTGTCTGTTAACACAATATTTGGTGGTATTATGATTGGGTTGTCGTTGTTGTCGTCCGTCAGTAAACACAATATGTGGTCGTATTATGATTGGGTTGTCGTTGTCTTCCGTCCGTAAACGCAATATGTGGTTGTATTATGATTGGGTTGTCGTTGTTGTCGTCCGTCAGTAAACATAATATGTGGTCGTATTATGATTGGGTTTTCGTTGTCGTCCGTCAGTAAACACAATATGTGGTCGTATTATGATTGGGTTGTCGTTGTTTTCCGCCAGTAAACACAATATGTGGTCGTATTATAATTGGGTTGTCGTTGTTGTCGTCTGTCAGTAAACATACAATGTGGTCGTATTATCATTGGGTTATCGTTGTTGTCGTCTGTCAGTAAACACAATATGTGGCCGTATTATGATTGGGTTTATTGTTGTTGTCGTTCGTCAATAAACATAATATGTGGTCGTATTATGATTGGGTTGTCGTTGTTGTCGTCCGTCAGTAAACACAATATGTGGTCGTATTATGATTGGGTTGTCGATGTCTTCCGTCAGTAAACAAAATATGTGGTCGTATTATGATTGGGTTGTCGTTGTTGTCGTCTGTCAGTAAACATACAATGTGGTCGTATTATGATTGGGTTTATTGTTGTTGTCGTCCGTCAGTAAACATAATATGTGGTCGTATTATGATTGGGTTGTCGTTGTTGTCGTCCGTCAGTAAGCACAATATGTGGTCGTATTATGATTGGGTTGTCGTTTTTGTCGTCTGTCAGTAAACATACAATGTTGTCGTATTATGTTTGGGTTTATTGTTGTTGTCGTCCGTCAGTAAACACAATATGTGGTCGTATTATGATTGGGTTGTCGTTGTTGTCGTCTGTCAGTAAACATACAATGTGGTCGTATTATGATTGGGTTTATTGTTGTTGTCGTCCGTCAGTAAACATAATATGTGGTCGTATTATGATTGGGTTGTCGTTGTTGTCGTCCGTCAGTATAAGCACAATATGTGGTCGTATTATGATTGGGTTGTCGTTTTTGTCGTCTGTCAGTAAACATATAATGTGGTCGTATTATGATTGGGTTTATTGTTGTTGTCGTCCTTCAGTAAACATAATATGTGGTCGTATTATGATTGGGTTGTAGTTGTTGTCGTCCGTCAGTAAACACAATATGTGGTCGTATTATGATTGGGTTGTCGTTGTCTTCCGTCAGTAAACACAATATGTGGTCGTATTATAATTGGGTTGTCGTTGTTGCGTCTGTCAGTAAACATACAATGTGGTCGTATTATGATTGGGTTTATTGTTGTTGTCGTCCGTTAGTAAACACAATATGTGGTCGTATTATGATTGGGTTGTCGTTGTTGTCGTCTGTCAGTAAACACAATATGTGGTCGTATTATGATTGGGTTTATTGTTGTTGTCGTCCGTCAGTAAACATAATATGTGGTCGTATTATGATTGGGTTGTCGTTGTTGTCGTCCGTCAGTAAACACAATATGTGGTCGTATTATGATTGGGTTTATTGTTGTTCTCGTCCGTCAGTAAACATAATATGTTGTCGTATTATGATTGGGTTGTCGTTGTTGTCGTCCGTAAGTAAACATAATATGTGGTCGTATTATGATTGGGTTGTCGTTGTCGTCCGTCAGTAAACACAATATGTGGTCGTGTTATGATTGGGTTGTCGTTGTTGTCTTCCGTCTATTAACACAATATGTGGTGATATTATAATTGGGTTGTCGTTGTTGTCGTCCGTCAGTAAACACAATATGTGGTGGTATTATGATTAGGTTGTCGTTGTCTTACGTCAGTAAACACAATATGTAGTCGTATTATGATTGGGTTGTCGTTGTTGTCGTCCGTCAGTAAACATAATATGTGGTCGTATTATGATTGGGTTGTCGTTGTCGTCTGTCACTAAACACAATATGTGGTCGTGTTATGATTGGGTTGTCGTTGTCTTCCGTCAATAAACACAATATGTGGTCGTATTATGATTGGGTTGTCGTTTGTGTCGTCTGTCAGTAAACATACAATGTGGTCGTATTATGATTGGGTTTATTGTTGTTGTCGTCTGTCAGTAAACATACAATGTGGTCGTATTATGATTGGGTTTATTGTTGTTGTCGTCCGTCAGTAAACATAATATGTGGTCGTATTATGATTGGGTTGTCGTTGTCTTCTGCCAGTAAACACAATATGTGGTCTTATTATGATTGGGTTGTCGTTGTCTTCCGTCAGTAAACACAATATGTGGTCGTATTATGATTGGGTTTATTGTAGTTGTCGTTCGTCAGTAAACATAATATGTGGTCGTATTATGATTGGGTTTATTGTTGTTGTCGTCCGTCAGTAAACATAATATGTGGTCGTATTATGATTGGGTTTATTGTTGTTGTCGTTCGTCAGTAAACACAATATGTGGTCGTATTATGTTTAGGTTTATTGTTGTTGTCGTCCGTCAGTAAACACAATATGTGGTCGTATTATGATTGGGTTGTCGTTGTCTTCCGTCAGTAAACACAATATGTGGTCGTATTATGATTGGGTTGTCGTTGTTGTCTTCCGTCAGTAAACATAATATGTGGTCGTGTTATGATAGGGTTGTCGTTGTTGTCTTCCGTCTGTTAACACAACATGTGGTGATATTATGATTGGGTTGTCGTTGTTGTCGTCCATCAGAAACACAATATGTGGTCGTATTATGATTGGGTTATCGTTTTTGTCTTCCGTCAGTTAACACAATATGTGGTCGTATTATGATTGGGTTGTCGTTGTTGTCGTTCGTCAGTAAACATAATATGTGGTCGTATTATGATTGGGTTGTCGTTGTCGTCCGTCAGTAAACACAATATGTGGTCGTGTTATGATTGGGTTGTCGTTGTTGTCTTCTGTCTATTAACACAATATGTGGTGATATTATGATTGGGTTGTCGTTGTTGCCGTCCGTCAGTAAACACAATATGTGGTCGTATTATGATTAGATTGTCGATGTCTTCCGTCGGTAAACACAATATGTGGTCGTATTATGATTGGGTTGTCGTTGTTGTCGTCCGTCAGTAAGCATAATATGTGGTCGTATTATGATTGGGTTGTCGTTGTCGTCTGTCAGTAAACACAATATGTGGTCGTGTTATGATTGGGTTGTCGTTGTCTTCCGTCAATAAACACAATATGTGTACGTATTATGATTGGGTTGTCGTTGTTGTCGTTCGTCAGTAAACATAATATGTGGTCGTATTATGATTGGGTTTTCGTTATTGTCTTTCGTCAGTAAACACAATATGTGGTGGTATTATGATTGGGTTGTCGTTGTCTTCCGTCAGTAAACGCAATATGTGGTCGTGTTATGATTGGGTTGTCGTTGTTGTCTTCCGTCAGTGAACACAATATGGGGTCGTGTTATGATTGGGTTGTCGTTGTTGTCTTCTGTCTGTTAACACAATATTTGGTGGTATTATGATTGGGTTGTCGTTGTTGTCGTCCGTCAGTAAACACAATATGTGGTCGTATTATGATTGGGTTGTCGTTGTCTTCCGTCCGTAAACGCAATATGTGGTTGTATTATGATTGGGTTGTCGTTGTTGTCGTCCGTCAGTAAACATAATATGTGGTCGTATTATGATTGGGTTGTCGTTGTCGTCCGTCAGTAAACACAATATGTGGTCGTATTATGATTGGGTTGTCGTTGTTTTCCGCCAGTAAACACAATATGTGGTCGTATTATAATTGGGTTGTCGTTGTTGTCGTCTGTCAGTAAACATACAATGTGGTCGTATTATCATTGGGTTATCGTTGTTGTCGTCTGTCAGTAAACACAATATGTGGCCGTATTATGATTGGGTTTATTGTTGTTGTCGTTCGTCAATAAACATAATATGTGGTCGTATTATGATTGGGTTGTCGTTGTTGTCGTCCGTCAGTAAACACAATATGTGGTCGTATTATGATTGGGTTGTCGATGTCTTCCGTCAGTAAACAAAATATGTGGTCGTATTATGATTGGGTTGTCGTTGTTGTCGTCTGTCAGTAAACATACAATGTGGTCGTATTATGATTGGGTTTATTGTTGTTGTCGTCCGTCAGTAAACATAATATGTGGTCGTATTATGATTGGGTTGTCGTTGTTGTCGTCCGTCAGTAAGCACAATATGTGGTCGTATTATGATTGGGTTGTCGTTTTTGTCGTCTGTCAGTAAACATACAATGTTGTCGTATTATGTTTGGGTTTATTGTTGTTGTCGTCCGTCAGTAAACACAATATGTGGTCGTATTATGATTGGGTTGTCGTTGTTGTCGTCTGTCAGTAAACATACAATGTGGTCGTATTATGATTGGGTTTATTGTTGTTGTCGTCCGTCAGTAAACATAATATGTGGTCGTATTATGATTGGGTTGTCGTTGTTGTCGTCCGTCAGTATAAGCACAATATGTGGTCGTATTATGATTGGGTTGTCGTTTTTGTCGTCTGTCAGTAAACATATAATGTGGTCGTATTATGATTGGGTTTATTGTTGTTGTCGTCCTTCAGTAAACATAATATGTGGTCGTATTATGATTGGGTTGTAGTTGTTGTCGTCCGTTAGTAAACACAATATGTGGTCGTATTATGATTGGGTTGTCGTTGTCTTCCGTCAGTAAACACAATATGTGGTCGTATTATAATTGGGTTGTCGTTGTTGCGTCTGTCAGTAAACATACAATGTGGTCGTATTATGATTGGGTTTATTGTTGTTGTCGTCCGTTAGTAAACACAATATGTGGTCGTATTATCATTGGGTTGTCGTTGTTGTCGTCTGTCAGTAAACACAATATGTGGTCGTATTATGATTGGGTTTATTGTTGTTGTCGTCCGTCAGTAAACATAATATGTGGTCGTATTATGATTGGGTTGTCGTTGTTGTCGTCCGTCAGTAAACACAATATGTGGTCGTATTATGATTGGGTTTATTGTTGTTCTCGTCCGTCAGTAAACATAATATGTTGTCGTATTATGATTGGGTTGTCGTTGTTGTCGTCCGTAAGTAAACATAATATGTGGTCGTATTATGATTGGGTTGTCGTTGTCGTCCGTCAGTAAACACAATATGTGGTCGTGTTATGATTGGGTTGTCGTTGTTGTCTTCCGTCTATTAACACAATATGTGGTGATATTATAATTGGGTTGTCGTTGTTGTCGTCCGTCAGTAAACACAATATGTGGTGGTATTATGATTAGGTTGTCGTTGTCTTACGTCAGTAAACACAATATGTAGTCGTATTATGATTGGGTTGTCGTTGTTGTCGTCCGTCAGTAAACATAATATGTGGTCGTATTATGATTGGGTTGTCGTTGTCGTCTGTCACTAAACACAATATGTGGTCGTGTTATGAATGGGTTGTCGTTGTCTTCCGTCAATAAACACAATATGTGGTCGTATTATGATTGGGTTGTCGTTTGTGTCGTCTGTCAGTAAACATACAATGTGGTCGTATTATGATTGGGTTTATTGTTGTTGTCGTCTGTCAGTAAACATACAATGTGGTCGTATTATGATTGGGTTTATTGTTGTTGTCGTCCGTCAGTAAACATAATATGTGGTCGTATTATGATTGGGTTGTCGTTGTCTTCTGCCAGTAAACACAATATGTGGTCTTATTATGATTGGGTTGTCGTTGTCTTCCGTCAGTAAACACAATATGTGGTCGTATTATGATTGGGTTTATTGTAGTTGTCGTTCGTCAGTAAACATAATATGTGGTCGTATTATGATTGGGTTTATTGTTGTTGTCGTCCGTCAGTAAACATAATATGTGGTCGTATTATGATTGGGTTTATTGTTGTTGTCGTTCGTCAGTAAACACAATATGTGGTCGTATTATGTTTAGGTTTATTGTTGTTGTCGTCCGTCAGTAAACACAATATGTGGTCGTATTATGATTGGGTTGTCGTTGTTGTCGTCTGTCAGTAAACATACAATGTGGTCGTATTATGATTGGGTTTATTGTTGTTGTCCGTCAGTAAACATACAATGTGGTCGTATTATGATTGGGTTTATTGTTGTTGTTGTTCGTCGGTAAGCACAATATGTGGTCGTATTATGATTGGGTTGTCGTTTTTGTCGTCTGTCAGTAAACATACAATGTGGTCGTATTATGTTTAGGTTTATTGTTGTTGTCGTCCGTCAGTAAACACAATATGTGGTCGTATTATGATTGGGTTGTCGTTGTTGTCGTCTGTCAGTAAACATACAATGTGGTCGTATTATGATTGGGTTTATTGTTGTTGTCGTCCGTCAGTAAACATAATATGTGGTCGTATTATGATTGGGTTGTCGTTGTTGTCGTCCGTGAGTATAAGCACTATATGTGGTCGTATTTTAATTGGGTTGTCGTTGTTGCCGTCTGTCAGTAAACATACAATGTGGTCGTATTATGATTGGGTTTATTGTTGTTGTCGTCCGTCAGTAAACACAATATGTGGTCGTATTATGATTGGGTTGTCGTTGTTGTCGTCTGGAAGTAAACACAATATGTGGTCGTATTATGATTGGGTTTATTGTTGTTGTCGTCCGTCAGTAAACATAATATGTGGTCGTATTATGATTGGGTTGTCGTTGTTGTCGTCCGTCAGTAAACACAATATGTGGTCGTATTATGATTGGGTTTATTGTTGTTGTCGTCCGTCAGTAAACATAATATGTGGTCGTATTATGATTGGGTTGTCGTTGTTGTCGTCCGTCAGTAAACATAATATGTGGTCGTATTATGATTGGGTTGTCGTTGTCGTCCGTCAGTAAACACAATATGTGGTCGTGTTATGATTGGGTTGTCGTTGTTGTCTTCCGTCTATTAACACAATATGTGGTGATATTATGATTGGTTTGTCGTTGTTGTCGTCCGTCAGTAAACATAATATGTGGTCGTATTATGATTAGGTTGTCGTTGTCTTCGTCAGTAAACACAATATGTGGTCGTATTATGATTGGGTTGTCGTTGTTGTTGTCCGTCAGTAAGCATAATATGTGGTCGTATTATGATTGGGTTGTCGTTGTTGTCGTTCGTCAGTAAACACAATATGTGGTCGTATTATGATTGGGTTGTCGATGTCTTCCGTCAATAAACACAATATGTGGTCGTATTATGATTGGGTTGTCGTTGTTGTCGTCTGTCAGTAAACATACAATGTGGTCGTATTATGATTGGGTTTATTGTCGTTCGTCAGTAAACATAATATGTGGTCGTATTATGATTGGGTTGTCGTTGTTGTCGTCCGTCAGTAAACACAATATGTGGTCGTATTATGATTGGGTTGTCGATGTCTTCCGTCAATAAACACAATATGTGGTCGTATTATGATTGGGTTGTCGTTGTTGTCGTCTGTCAGTAAACATACAATGTGGTCGTATTATGATTGGGTTTATTGTCGTTCGTCAGTAAACACAATATGTGGTCGTATTATGATTGGGTTGACGTTGTTGTCGTCTGTCAGTAAACATACAATTTGGTCGTTTTATGATTGGGTTTATTGTTGTTGTCGTCAGTCAGTAAGCATAATATGTGGTCGTATTATGATTGGGTTGTCGTTGTTGTCGTCCGTCAGTAAGCACAATATGTGGTCGTATTATGATTGGGTTGTCGTTTTTGTCGTCTGTCAGTAAACATAATATGTGGTCGTATTATGATTGGGTTGTCGTTGTCTTCCGTCAGTAAACACAATATGTGGTCGTGTTATGATTGGGTTGTCGTTGTTGTCGTCCGTCAGTAAACACAATATGCGGTCGTGTTATGATTGGGTTGTCGTTGTTGTCGTCCGTTAGTAAGCACAATATGTGGTCGTATTATGATTGGGTTGTCGTTGTCTTTCGTCAGTAAACATAATATGTGGTCGTATTATGATTGGGTTGTCGTTGTTGTCTTTCGTCAGTAAACACAATACAGTAGAGTTCGTTTATAACGAACAGGTTTATAACGAAATCAAGCTTATAGCGAAGTAAAGATAAATCCCCGGTCCCATCGCTATTTAAACAATGTATTTGTGAAGGCCTATTACGAATTTTTTATAACGAAATCAGGCTGATAACGAAGAGATTTTTCAACCCAAACAACGTTTTTATTACTCAAAATTGACATGATATAACAAAGAAAATTGCTGAACAAACAAATCGTTTACCTGTCTTCCGTTGCGCACGGACGATCGCATATTAGAATGGTCAAGTGCACTTGACACTTCCGTTATTGATAATTGGAAAATCAATAATACCACCTTTGATGTTGTTAATGATGTCAATCAAGACTTTTCTTTAAAATATTCAAACAATAAAATGATGTGATTAACAATTTGTCAATTAATAACACACGCGCTAATTTATTGCATTAAAAATTAATAAAACATAATCTAAATTTTAATGAATGGATGCACAAGCTAAAGAAATTAAAAACAAAGTCATGTGTGAGATTAATTCATTCGCTATTGTTTATTTTTTCTTTGATGAGAGACTCTTTACAAACTGCGTGGTCTCAAGGTTCATCTAAATACCAAAAACAAAAGAAATGTACTCGTTCTGAAATTTCGATTAACCTGAGTTTTTATGTGTATATAATACCAAAAAGAAACAATTATTCTTCAAATTCAAATAAAACAAAAGGAAAATGGCTACAATCTTAAAATTGGCCATTAAAAATATATCCGAATTATCAGCATTATACCGATATCGATCCAAGTGTTAATACCCGACCTCATATTTCCAGTTTATAAAATAGATCGTGAACAAAGTTGAAAACATGTTTCTAAGGAACTTTTGAAGATACCAAGAAGAATTCAGAAGCCGTAATCTTTGAGAACTGTCTAAAGGATTAAATATTTTTTTACGATAAAGACCCACTTTACTGTGCATCAGTTATCATAGCGTGATGAAACTGCCCGGGTCAGAACCAATTTTTTTTTCTCTTAAATTACGCGACCTCGGTGGCTCGAACTACCGATAGCTAGAACAGATTTTGACAGTCCCTTCGAGTTCGAGCCAGCGAAGTTCTACTGTACGATTTTCAAAAGGGGAGGTAATTCTACATTGTTTCTTTTATAACGAACGATGCCTATAACGAACTAAGATCGAGAGTCCCCTGGACTTCGTTATAAACGAACTCTACTGTATGTGGTCGTATTATGATTGGGTTGTCGTTGTTGTCGTCCGTCAGTAAACACAATAGTTGGTCGTATTATGATTGGGTTGTCGTTGTCTTCCGTTTCGCCGCTTTCTTCTCAGCAGCTGGTTTCTTCGCAGCAGTCTTTTTTGGTGTCTTGGCCTTTTTAGGTTTAGCTGCCTTTGGTTTGGCTGCAGGCTTCTTTTTGGGTTTGACTACTTCTCCGATCTTGAATGACCCGGAAGCACCAGTTCCCTTCGACTGTTTCAAGCTCTTGTTCTTGACACCAGCTCTGAGTGAGAGTTTAAGATGAACATTTACAGTCTTGGCGTCTTTTCCAACATTGAAGTTGGCCATAATATACTTCAGGATGGCTTGTCTGGAAAACCTCCTCTTTCTTTTAGTGCAGCAATTGCTTTACCAACCATTTTGCTGTATTTTGGATGAGCTGCTGGTTTCTTAGGCTTGGCTGCAACCTTCTTCTTTGGAGATGTATCTGCCATTTTTCGATTCTAAAACTATTTCAACGATGTATACTGTTCGACGAACGATTTGATTATAACGCTCGCTTGGACAATTAGTGTATATGACGCTGACGCGGACCTCCTCGAAGACACCTACACAAATATTTACAAATTTTGAGTAGATCGCACGATGAATAAATAATATGCTTTCTTCGGCTGGTTATGTGCCTTTTCCCACATTAATGCGTATAGTTTCTGCACATATTATACCTTATGATGTTCATGAATATTTAGTCTTTCAGAAAATATAAAAAACACATATAAGAACAATTAAATATAAATGTTATTAGGATATATCGTAGACTAAACCGATTTCATTCGGGCAATATGCCCGCACAAAATTGCTTGTATTTTCGCAAATAAGTGATATTTTCGACAAATTCAAGTTCAGGTAGACAATAAAATCATTAATTTACAAAATGTAATTAATAGTTTTGCCAAAAAAGTGCTAAAAATCGTACTGAAAAGACTTTTCTCGTATAGGGAAACACACAAAAAATCAAACGCCATTTTCAATTGGCAAGTTGGGACTTTCTATTAAAAAAAATACGTTAAATACACATTATTTTTTTTAGAACAAATCAAATTCTTGTGAAGCAACATTTGTTTATTTAGAACATTCATTATTTTTCCTTAAGTTCAAGAAGTATTTTTTTTCTCTCAATTTTACTCGTTTGTTTATAAAATATAACTTTCGGGATCGAGATCAAATATCTTCTTTTTTGTCACTATTTTTACTTTAGTTTTAATATTGTGATGAATTAAGAAAGTAATGAAGCGATATAGTCTAAAGGGGATTGTGATGGATTTTTGTGTGTGTGTACATGTCTATTATTTGTTGTTGATTGTTTTAATAAGAAATCGGTAGTAGCCATTATATCACTTAAGAGAAAAATAGATTTGGCCACGAAGGTAAAAAAAAAAATGGTGGGAAAGTTAAACTATATTTTACATTAGAAAGGAAAGCAGCTGTACAATCGATTGTTCCTTTACATTCGTATTTGTAAAGGTGTGGTACTCGTCAGCATGTATATTTTTTACTTATTTGATTTTTTTCTATTTTCAGTTTTGGAGAAGAGAGAGAAAATATGGCATTGGGACAAAGCTGGATTTAGATTTGTAAATTGTGAAATAACAATTTAGATTCTTTTTGAAGAATTTGGGTAGCCCTTAAAAGGGCTGTTGGTGGCAAATGCCAACAAGTTAAACTCAACAGTTTACTTCTTCTTTGGTGTCTTCTTAGGTTTGACTGCTTTAGTCTTTTTTGGTGACTTGGTTGCCTTCTTTGCAGGTTTAGCGGCTAGTTTCTTTGCTGCAGCCGGTTTCTTGGCCTTTGGTTTCGCCGCTTTCTTCTCAGCAGCTGGTTTCTTCGCAGCAGTCTTTTTTGGTGTCTTGACCTTTTTAGGTTTAGCTGCCTTTGGTTTGGCTGCAGGCCTCTTTTTGGGTTTGACTACTTCTCCGATCTTGAATGACCCGGAAGCACCAGTTCCCTTCGACTGTTTCAAGCTCTTGTTCTTGACACCAGCTCTGAGTGAGAGTTTAAGATGAACATTTACAGTCTTGGGGTCTTTTCCAACATTGAAGTTGGCCATAATATACTTCAGGATGGCTTGTCTGGAAGACCCTCCTCTTTCTTTTAGTGCAGCAATTGCTTTACCAACCATTTCGCTGTATTTTGGATGAGCTGCTGGTTTCTTAGGCTTGGCTGCAACCTTCTTCTTTGGAGATGTATCTGCCATTTTTCGATTCTAAAACTATTTCAACGATGTATACTGTTCGACGAACGATTTGATTATAACGCTCGCTTGGACAATTAGTGTATGTGACGCTGACGCGGACCTCCTCGAAGACACCTACACAAATATTTACAAATTTTGAGTAGATCGCACGATGAATAAATAATGTGCTTTCTTCGGCTGGTTATGTGCCTTTTCCCACATTAATGCGTATAGTTTCTGCACATATTATACCTTATGATGTTCATGAATATTTAGTCTTTCAGAAAATATAAAAAACACATATAAGAACAATTAAATATAAATGTTATTAGGATATATCGTAAACTAAACCGATTTCATTCGGGCAATATGCCCGCACAAAATTGCTTGTATTTTCGCAAATAAGTGATATTTTCGACAAATTCAAGTTCAGGTAGAAAATAAAATCATTAATTTACAAAATGTAATTAATAGTTTTGCAAAAAAAGTGCTAAAAATCGTACTGAAAAGACTTTTCTCGTATAGGGAAACACACAAAAAATCAAACGCCATTTTCAATTGGCAAGTTGGGACTTTCTATAAAAAAGAAATACGTTAAATACACAATATTTTTTTTAGAACAAATCAAATTCTTGTGAAGCAACATTTGTTTATTTAGAACATTCATTATTTTTCCTTAAGTTCAAGAAGTATTTTTTTTCTCTCAATTTTACTCGTTTGTTTATAAAATATAACTTTCCGGGATCGAGATCAAATATCTTCTTTTTTGTCACTATTTTTACTTTAGTTTTAATATTGTGATGAATTAAGAAAGTAATGAAGCGATATAGTCTAAAGGGGATTGTGATGGATTTTTGTGTGTGTATACATGTCTATTATTTGTTGTTGATTGTTTTAATAAGAAATCGGTAGTAGCCATTATATCACTTAAGAGAAAAATAGATTTGGCCACGAAGGTAAAAAAAAAAAATGGTGGGAAAGTTAAACTATATTTTACATTAGAAAGGAAAGCAGCTGTACAATCGATTGTTCCTTTACATTCGTATTTGTAAAGGTGTGGTACTCGTCAGCATGTATATTTTTTACTTATTTGATTTTTATCTATTTTCAGTTTTGGAGAAGAGAGAGAAAATATGGCATTGGGACAAAGCTGGATTTAGATTTGTAAATTGTGAAATAACAATTTAGATTCTTTTTGAAGAATTTGGGTAGCCCTTAAAAGGGCTGTTGGTGGCAAATGCCAACAAGTTAAACTCAACAGTTTACTTCTTCTTTGGTGTCTTCTTAGGTTTGACTGCTTTAGTCTTTTTTGGTGACTTGGTAGCCTTCTTTGCAGGTTTAGCGGCTGGTTTCTTTGCTGTAGCCGGTTTCTTGGCCTTTGGTTTCGCCGCTTTCTTCGCAGCAGTCTTTGTTGGTGTCTTGGCCTTTTTAGGTTTAGCTGCCTTTGGTTTTACAGCTTTCTTTGGTTTGGCTGCAGGCTTCTTTTTGGGTTTGACTACTTCTCCGATCTTGAATGACCCGGAAGCACCAGTTCCCTTCGACTGTTTCATGCTCTTGTTCTTGACACCAGCTCTGAGTGAGAGTTTAAGATGAACATTTACAGTCTTGGCGTCTTTTCCAACATTGAAGTTGGCCATAATATACTTCAGGATGGCTTGTCTGGAAGACCCTCCTCTTTCTTTTAGTGCAGCAATTGCTTTACCAACCATTTCGCTGTATTTTGGATGAGCTGCTGGTTTCTTAGGCTTGGCTGCAACCTTCTTCTTTGGAGATGTATCTGCCATTTTTCGATTCTAAAACTATTTCAACGATCTATATTGTTCGACGAACGATTTGATTATAACGCTCGCTTGGACAATTAGTGTATGTGACGCTGACGCGGACCTCTCGAAGACACCTACAAAAATATTTACAAATTTTGAGTAGATCGCACGATGAATAAATAATGTGCTTTCTTCGGCTGGTTATGTGCCTTTTCCCACATTAATGCGTATAGTTTCTGCACATATTATACCTTATGATGTTCAAGAATATTTAGTCTTTCCGAAAATATAAAAAAACACATATAAGAACAATTAAATATAAATGTTATTAGGATATATCGTAGACTAAACCGATTTCATTCGGGCAATATCCAAGCACAAAATTGCTTGTATTTCCGCAAATAAGTGATATTTTCGACAAATTCAAGTTCAGGTAGACAATAAAATCATTAATTTACAAAATGTAATTAATAGTTTTGCAAAAAAAGTGCTAAAAATCGTACTGAGAAGACTTTTCTCGTATAGGGAAACACACAAAAAATTAAACGCCATTTTCAATTGGCAAGTTGTGACTTTCTATAAAAAAAAATACGTTAAATTCACATTATTTTTTTAGAACAAATCAAATTCTTGTGAAGCAACATTTGTTTATTTAGAAGATTCATTATTTTTCCTTAAGTTCAAGAAGTATTTTTTTTCTCTCAATTTTACTCGTTTGTTTATAAAATATAACTTTCCGGGATCGAGATCAAATATCTTCTTTTTTGTCACTATTTTTACTTTAGTTTTAATATTGTGATGAATTAAGAAAGTAATGAAGCGATATAGTCTAAAGGGGATTGTGATGGATTTTTGTGTGTGTGTACATGTCTATTATTTGTTGTTGATTGTTTTAATAAGAAATCGGTAGTAGCCATTATATCACTTAAGAGAAAAATAGATTTGGCCACGAAGGTAAAAAAAAAAATGGTGGGAAAGTTAAACTATATTTTACATTAGAAAGGAAAGCAGCTGTACAATCGATTGTTCCTTTACATTCGTATTTGTAAAGGTGTGGTACTCGTCAGCATGTATATTTTTTACTTATTTGATTTTTTTCTATTTTCAGTTTTGGAGAAGAGAGAGAAAATATGGCATTGGGACAAAGCTGGATTTAGATTTGTAAATTGTGAAATAACAATTTAGATTCTTTTTGAAGAATTTGGGTAGCCCTTAAAAGGGCTGTTGGTGGCAAATGCCAACAAGTTAAACTCAACAGTTTACTTCTTCTTTGGTGTCTTCTTAGGTTTGACTGCTTTAGTCTTTTTTGGTGACTTTGTAGCCTTCTTTGCAGGTTTAGCGGCTAGTTTCTTTGCTGCAGCCGGTTTCTTGGCCTTTGGTTTCGCCGCTTTCTTCTCAGCAGCTGGTTTCTTCGCAGCAGTCTTTTTTGGTGTCTTGGCCTTTTTAGGTTTAGCTGCCTTTGGTTTGGCTGCAGGCTTCTTTTTGGGTTTGACTACTTCTCCGATCTTGAATGACCCGGAAGCACCAGTTCCCTTCGACTGTTTCAAGCTCTTGTTCTTGACACAAGCTCTGAGTGAGAGTTTAAGATGAACATTTACAGTCTTGGCGTCTTTTCCAACATTGAAGTTGGCCATAATATACTTCAGGATGGCTTGTCTGGAAGACCCTCCTCTTTCTTTTAGTGCAGCAATTGCTTTACCAACCATTTCGCTGTATTTTGGATGAGCTGCTGGTTTCTTAGGCTTGGCTGCAACCTTCTTCTTTGGAGATGTATCTGCCATTTTTCGATTCTAAAACTATTTCAACGATGTATACTGTTCGACGAACGATTTGATTATAACGCTCGCTTGGACAATTAGTGTATATGACGCTGACGCGGACCTACTCGAAGACACCTACAAAAATATTTACAAATTTTGAGTAGATCGCACGATGAATAAATAATGTGCTTTCTTCGGCTGGTTATGTGCCTTTTCCCACATTAATGCGTATAGTTTCTGCACATATTATACCTTATGATGTTCATGAATATTTAGTCTTTCAGAAAATATAAAAAACACATATAAGAACAATTAAATATAAATGTTATTAGGATATATCGTAGACTAAACCGATTTCATTCGGGCAATATGCCCGCACAAAATTGCTCGTATTTTCGCAAATAAGTGATATTTTCGACAAATTCAAGTTCAGGTAGACAATAAAATCATTAATTTACAAAATGTAATTAATAGTTTTGCAAAAAAAGTGCTAAAAATCGTACTGAGAAGACTTTTCTCGTATAGGGAAACACACAAAAAATCAAACGCCATTTTCAATTGGCAAGTTGGGACTTTCTATAAAAAAAAATACGTTAAATACACAATATTTTTTTTAGAACAAATCAAATTCTTGTGAAGCAACATTTGTTTATTTAGAAGATTCATTATTTTTACTTAAGTTCAAGAAGTATTTTTTTCTCTCAATTTTACTCGTTTGTTTATAAAATATAACTTTCCGGGATCGAGATCAAATATCTTCTTTTTTGTCACTATTTTTACTTTAGTTTTAATATTGTGATGAATTAAGAAAGTAATGAAGCGATATAGTCTAAAGGGGATTGTGATGGATTTTTGTGTGTGTGTACATGTCTATTATTTGTTGTTGATTGTTTTAATAAGAAATCGGTAGTAGCCATTATATCACTTAAGAGAAAAATAGATTTGGCCACGAAGATAAAAAAAAAATGGTGGGAAAGTTAAACTATATTTTACATTAGAAAGGAAAGCAGCTGTACAATCGATTGTTCCTTTACATTCGTATTTGTAAAGGTGTGGTACTCGTCAGCATGTATATTTTTTACTTATTTGATTTTTTTCTATTTTCAGTTTTGGAGAAGAGAGAGAAAATATGGCATTGGGACAAAGCTGGATTTAGATTTGTAAATTGTGAAATAACAATTTAGATTCTTTTTGAAGAATTTGGGTAGCCATTAAAAGGGCTGTTGGTGGCAAATGCCAACAAGTTAAACTCAACAGTTTACTTCTTCTTTGGTGTCTTCTTAGGTTTGACTGCTTTAGTCTTTTTTGGTGACTTGGTAGCCTTCTTTGCCGGTTTAGCGGCTAGTTTCTTTGCTGCAGCCGGTTTCTTGGCCTTTGGTTTCGCCGCTTTCTTCTCAGCAGCTGGTTTCTTCGCAGCAGTCTTTTTTGGTGTCTTGGCCTTTTTAGGTTTAGCTGCCTTTGGTTTGGCTGCAGGCTTCTTTTTGGGTTTGACTACTTCTCCGATCTTGAATGACCCGGAAGCACCAGTTCCCTTCGACTGTTTCAAGCTCTTGTTCTTGACACAAGCTCTGAGTGAGAGTTTAAGATGAACATTTACAGTCTTGGCGTCTTTTCCAACATTGAAGTTGGCCATAATATACTTCAGGATGGCTTGTCTGGAAGACCCTCCTCTTTCTTTTAGTGCAGCAATTGCTTTACCAACCATTTCGCTGTATTTTGGATGAGCTGCTGGTTTCTTAGGCTTGGCTGCAACCTTCTTCTTTGGAGATGTATCTGCCATTTTTCGATTCTAAAACTATTTCAACGATGCATACTGTTCGACGAACGATTTGATTATAACGCTCGCTTGGACAATTAGTGTATATGACGCTGACGCGGACCTCCTCGAAGACACCTATAAAAATATTTACAAATTTTGAGTAGATCGCACGATGAATAAATAATGTGCTTTCTTCGGCTGGTTATGTGCCTTTTCCCACATTAATGCGTATAGTTTCTGCACATATTATACCTTATGATGTTCATGAATATTTAGTCTTTCAGAAAATATAAAAAACACATATAAGAACAATTAAATATAAATGTTATTAGGATATATCGTAGACTAAACCGATTTCATTCGGGCAATATGCCCGCACAAAATTGCTCGTATTTTCGCAAATAAGTGATATTTTCGACAAATTCAAGTTCAGGTAGACAATAAAATCATTAATTTACAAAATGTAATTAATAGTTTTGCAAAAAAAGTGCTAAAAATCGTACTGAGAAGACTTTTCTCGTATAGGGAAACACACAAAAAATCAAACGCCATTTTCAATTGGCAAGTTGGGACTTTCTATAAAAAAAAATACGTTAAATACACAATATTTTTTTTAGAACAAATCAAATTCTTGTGAAGCAACATTTGTTTATTTAGAAGATTCATTATTTTTACTTAAGTTCAAGAAGTATTTTTTTCTCTCAATTTTACTCGTTTGTTTATAAAATATAACTTTCCGGGATCGAGATCAAATATCTTCTTTTTTGTCACTATTTTTACTTTAGTTTTAATATTGTGATGAATTAAGAAAGTAATGAAGCGATATAGTCTAAAGGGGATTGTGATGGATTTTTGTGTGTGTGTACATGTCTATTATTTGTTGTTGATTGTTTTAATAAGAAATCGGTAGTAGCCATTATATCACTTAAGAGAAAAATAGATTTGGCCACGAAGATAAAAAAAAAAATGGTGGGAAAGTTAAACTATATTTTACATTAGAAAGGAAAGCAGCTGTACAATCGATTGTTCCTTTACATTCGTATTTGTAAAGGTGTGGTACTCGTCAGCATGTATATTTTTTACTTATTTGATTTTTTTCTATTTTCAGTTTTGGAGAAGAGAGAGAAAATATGGCATTGGGACAAAGCTGGATTTAGATTTGTAAATTGTGAAATAACAATTTAGATTCTTTTTGAAGAATTTGGGTAGCCCTTAAAAGGGCTGTTGGTGGCAAATGCCAACAAGTTAAACTCAACAGTTTACTTCTTCTTTGGTGTCTTCTTAGGTTTGACTGCTTTAGTCTTTTTTGGTGACTTTGTAGCCTTCTTTGCAGGTTTAGCGGCTAGTTTCTTTGCTGCAGCCGGTTTCTTGGCCTTTGGTTTCGCCGCTTTCTTCTCAGCAGCTGGTTTCTTCGCAGCAGTCTTTTTTGGTGTCTTGGCCTTTTTAGGTTTAGCTGCCTTTGGTTTGGCTGCAGGCTTCTTTTTGGGTTTGACTACTTCTCCGATCTTGAATGACCCGGAAGCACCAGTTCCCTTCGACTGTTTCAAGCTCTTGTTCTTGACACAAGCTCTGAGTGAGAGTTTAAGATGAACATTTACAGTCTTGGCGTCTTTTCCAACATTGAAGTTGGCCATAATATACTTCAGGATGGCTTGTCTGGAAGACCCTCCTCTTTCTTTTAGTGCAGCAATTGCTTTACCAACCATTTCGCTGTATTTTGGATGAGCTGCTGGTTTCTTAGGCTTGGCTGCAACCTTCTTCTTTGGAGATGTATCTGCCATTTTTCGATTCTAAAACTATTTCAACGATGCATACTGTTCGACGAACGATTTGATTATAACGCTCGCTTGGACAATTAGTGTATATGACGCTGACGCGGACCTCCTCGAAGACACCTATACAAATATTTACAAATTTTGAGTAGATCGCACGATGAATAAATAATGTGCTTTCTTCGGCTGGTTATGTGCCTTTTCCCACATTAATGCGTATAGTTTCTGCACATATTATACCTTATGATGTTCATGAATATTTAGTCTTTCAGAAAATATAAAAAACACATATAAGAACAATTAAATATAAATGTTATTAGGATATATCGTAGACTAAACCGATTTCATTCGGGCAATATGCCCGCACAAAATTGCTCGTATTTTCGCAAATAAGTGATATTTTCGACAAATTCAAGTTCAGGTAGACAATAAAATCATTAATTTACAAAATGTAATTAATAGTTTTGCAAAAAAAGTGCTAGAAATCGTACTGAGAAGACTTTTCTCGTATAGGGAAACACACAAAAAATCAAACGCCATTTTCAATTGGCAAGTTGGGACTTTCTATAAAAAAAAATACGTTAAATACACAATATTTTTTTTAGAACAAATCAAATTCTTGTGAAGCAACATTTGTTTATTTAGAAGATTCATTATTTTTACTTAAGTTCAAGAAGTATTTTTTTCTCTCAATTTTACTCGTTTGTTTATAAAATATAACTTTCCGGGATCGAGATCAAATATCTTCTTTTTTGTCACTATTTTTACTTTAGTTTTAATATTGTGATGAATTAAGAAAGTAATGAAGCGATATAGTCTAAAGGGGATTGTGATGGATTTTTGTGTGTGTGTACATGTCTATTATTTGTTGTTGATTGTTTTAATAAGAAATCGGTAGTAGCCATTATATCACTTAAGAGAAAAATAGATTTGGCCACGAAGATAAAAAAAAAAATGGTGGGAAAGTTAAACTATATTTTACATTAGAAAGGAAAGCAGCTGTACAATCGATTGTTCCTTTACATTCGTATTTGTAAAGGTGTGGTACTCGTCAGCATGTATATTTTTTACTTATTTGATTTTTTTCTATTTTCAGTTTTGGAGAAGAGAGAGAAAATATGGCATTGGGACAAAGCTGGATTTAGATTTGTAAATTGTGAAATAACAATTTAGATTCTTTTTGAAGAATTTGGGTAGCCCTTAAAAGGGCTGTTGGTGGCAAATGCCAACAAGTTAAACTCAACAGTTTACTTCTTCTTTGGTGTCTTCTTAGGTTTGACTGCTTTAGTCTTTTTTGGTGACTTGGTAGCCTTCTTTGCAGGTTTAGCGGCTAGTTTCTTTGCTGCAGCCGGTTTCTTGGCCTTTGGTTTCGCCGCTTTCTTCTCAGCAGCTGGTTTCTTCGCAGCAGTCTTTTTTGGTGTCTTGGCCTTTTTAGGTTTAGCTGCCTTTGGTTTGGCTGCAGGCTTCTTTTTGGGTTTGACTACTTCTCCGATCTTGAATGACCCGGAAGCACCAGTTCCCTTCGACTGTTTCAAGCTCTTGTTCTTGACACAAGCTCTGAGTGAGAGTTTAAGATGAACATTTACAGTCTTGGCGTCTTTTCCAACATTGAAGTTGGCCATAATATACTTCAGGATGGCTTGTCTGGAAGACCCTCCTCTTTCTTTTAGTGCAGCAATTGCTTTACCAACCATTTCGCTGTATTTTGGATGAGCTGCTGGTTTCTTAGGCTTGGCTGCAACCTTCTTCTTTGGAGATGTATCTGCCATTTTTCGATTCTAAAACTATTTCAACGATGCATACTGTTCGACGAACGATTTGATTATAACGCTCGCTTGGACAATTAGTGTATATGACGCTGACGCGGACCTCCTCGAAGACACCTATAAAAATATTTACAAATTTTGAGTAGATCGCACGATGAATAAATAATGTGCTTTCTTCGGCTGGTTATGTGCCTTTTCCCACATTAATGCGTATAGTTTCTGCACATATTTTACCTTATGATGTTCATGAATATTTAGTCTTTCAGAAAATATAAAAAACACATATAAGAACAATTAAATATAAATGTTATTAGGATATATCGTAGACTAAACCGATTTCATTCGGGCAATATGCCCGCACAAAATTGCTCGTATTTTCGCAAATAAGTGATATTTTCGACAAATTCAAGTTCAGGTAGACAATAAAATCATTAATTTACAAAATGTAATTAATAGTTTTGCAAAAAAAGTGCTAAAAATCGTACTGAGAAGACTTTTCTCGTATAGGGAAACACACAAAAAATCAAACGCCATTTTCAATTGGCAAGTTGGGACTTTCTATAAAAAAAAATACGTTAAATACACAATATTTTTTTTAGAACAAATCAAATTCTTGTGAAGCAACATTTGTTTATTTAGAAGATTCATTATTTTTACTTAAGTTCAAGAAGTATTTTTTTCTCTCAATTTTACTCGTTTGTTTATAAAATATAACTTTCCGGGATCGAGATCAAATATCTTCTTTTTTGTCACTATTTTTACTTTAGTTTTAATATTGTGATGAATTAAGAAAGTAATGAAGCGATATAGTCTAAAGGGGATTGTGATGGATTTTTGTGTGTGTGTACATGTCTATTATTTGTTGTTGATTGTTTTAATAAGAAATCGGTAGTAGCCATTATATCACTTAAGAGAAAAATAGATTTGGCCACGAAGATAAAAAAAAAAATGGTGGGAAAGTTAAACTATATTTTACATTAGAAGGGAAAGCAGCTGTACAATCGATTGTTCCTTTACATTCGTATTTGTAAAGGTGTGGTACTCGTCAGCATGTATATTTTTTACTTATTTGATTTTTTTCTATTTTCAGTTTTGGAGAAGAGAGAGAAAATATGGCATTGGGACAAAGCTGGATTTAGATTTGTAAATTGTGAAATAACAATTTAGATTCTTTTTGAAGAATTTGGGTAGCCCTTAAAAGGGCTGTTGGTGGCAAATGCCAACAAGTTAAACTCAACAGTTTACTTCTTCTTTGGTGTCTTCTTAGGTTTGACTGCTTTAGTCTTTTTTGGTGACTTGGTAGCCTTCTTTGCAGGTTTAGCGGCTAGTTTCTTTGCTGCAGCCGGTTTCTTGGCCTTTGGTTTCGCCGCTTTCTTCTCAGCAGCTGGTTTCTTCGCAGCAGTCTTTTTTGGTGTCTTGGCCTTTTTAGGTTTAGCTGCCTTTGGTTTGGCTGCAGGCTTCTTTTTGGGTTTGACTACTTCTCCGATCTTGAATGACCGGAAGCACCAGTTCCCTTCGACTGTTTCAAGCTCTTGTTCTTGACACAAGCTCTGAGTGAGAGTTTAAGATGAACATTTACAGTCTTGGCGTCTTTTCCAACATTGAAGTTGGCCATAATATACTTCAGGATGGCTTGTCTGGAAGACCCTCCTCTTTCTTTTAGTGCAGCAATTGCTTTACCAACCATTTCGCTGTATTTTGGATGAGCTGCTGGTTTCTTAGGCTTGGCTGCAACCTTCTTCTTTGGAGATGTATCTGCCATTTTTCGATTCTAAAACTATTTCAACGATGCATACTGTTCGACGAACGATTTGATTATAACGCTCGCTTGGACAATTAGTGTATATGACGCTGACGCGGACCTCCTCGAAGACACCTATAAAAATATTTACAAATTTTGAGTAGATCGCACGATGAATAAATAATGTGCTTTCTTCGGCTGGTTACGTGCCTTTTCCCACATTAATGCGTATAGTTTCTGCACATATTATACCTTATGATGTTCATGAATATTTAGTCTTTCAGAAAATATAAAAAACACATATAAGAACAATTAAATATAAATGTTATTAGGATATATCGTAGACTAAACCGATTTCATTCGGGCAATATGCCCGCACAAAATTGCTCGTATTTTCGCAAATAAGTGATATTTTCGACAAATTCAAGTTCAGGTAGACAATAAAATCATTAATTTACAAAATGTAATTAATAGTTTTGCAAAAAAAGTGCTAAAAATCGTACTGAGAAGACTTTTCTCGTATAGGGAAACACACAAAAAATCAAACGCCATTTTCAATTGGCAAGTTGGGACTTTCTATAAAAAAAAATACGTTAAATACACAATATTTTTTTTAGAACAAATCAAATTCTTGTGAAGCAACATTTGTTTATTTAGAAGATTCATTATTTTTACTTAAGTTCAAGAAGTATTTTTTTCTCTCAATTTTACTCGTTTGTTTATAAAATATAACTTTCGGGATCGAGATCAAATATCTTCTTTTTTGTCACTATTTTTACTTTAGTTTTAATATTGTGATGAATTAAGAAAGTAATGAAGCGATATAGTCTAAAGGGGATTGTGATGGATTTTTGTGTGTGTGTACATGTCTATTATTTGTTGTTGATTGTTTTAATAAGAAATCGGTAGTAGCCATTATATCACTTAAGAGAAAAATAGATTTGGCCACGAAGATAAAAAAAAAAATGGTGGGAAAGTTAAACTATATTTTACATTAGAAAGGAAAGCAGCTGTACAATCGATTGTTCCTTTACATTCGTATTTGTAAAGGTGTGGTACTCGTCAGCATGTATATTTTTTACTTATTTGATTTTTTTCTATTTTCAGTTTTGGAGAAGAGAGAGAAAATATGGCATTGGGACAAAGCTGGATTTAGATTTGTAAATTGTGAAATAACAATTTAGATTCTTTTTGAAGAATTTGGGTAGCCCTTAAAAGGGCTGTTGGTGGCAAATGCCAACAAGTTAAACTCAACAGTTTACTTCTTCTTTGGTGTCTTCTTAGGTTTGACTGCTTTAGTCTTTTTTGGTGACTTGGTAGCCTTCTTTGCAGGTTTAGCGGCTAGTTTTTTTGCTGCAGCCGGTTTCTTGGCCTTTGGTTTCGCCGCTTTCTTCTCAGCAGCTGGTTTCTTCGCAGCAGTCTTTTTTGGTGTCTTGGCCTTTATAGGTTTAGCTGCCTTTGGTTTGGCTGCAGGCTTCTTTTTGGGTTTGACTACTTCTCCGATCTTGAATGACCCGGAAGCACCAGTTCCCTTCGACTGTTTCAAGCTCTTGTTCTTGACACCAGCTCTGAGTGAGAGTTTAAGATGAACATTTACAGTCTTGGCGTCTTTTCCAACATTGAAGTTGGCCATAATATACTTCAGGATGGCTTGTCTGGAAGACCCTCCTCTTTCTTTTAGTGCAGCAATTGCTTTACCAACCATTTCGCTGTATTTTGGATGAGCTGCTGGTTTCTAAGGCTTGGCTGCAACCTTCTTCTTTGGAGATGTATCTGCCATTTTTCGATTCTAAAACTATTTCAACGATGTATACTGTTCGACGAACGATTTGATTATAACGCTCGCTTGGACAATTAGTGTATATGACGCTGACGCGGACCTACTCGAAGACACCTATAAAAATATTTACAAATTTTGAGTAGATCGCACGATGAATAAATAATGTGCTTTCTTCGGCTGGTTATGTGCCTTTTCCCACATTAATGCGTATAGTTTCTGCACATATTATACCTTATGATGTTCATGAATATTTAGTCTTTCAGAAAATATAAAAAACACATATAAGAACAATTAAATATAAATGTTATTAGGATATATCGTAGACTAAACCGATTTCATTCGGGCAATATGCCCGCACAAAATTGCTCGTATTTTCGCAAATAAGTGATATTTTCGACAAATTCAAGTTCAGGTAGACAATAAAATCATTAATTTACAAAATGTAATTAATAGTTTTGCAAAAAAAGTGCTAAAAATCGTACTGAAAAGACTTTTCTCGTATAGGGAAACACACACAAAATCAAACGCCATTTTCAATTGGCAAGTTGTGACTTTCTATAAAAAAAAAATACGTTAAATACACAATATTTTTTTTAGAACAAATCAAATTCTTGTGAAGCAACATTTGTTTATTTAGAAGATTCATTATTTTTCCTTAAGTTCAAGAAGTATTTTTTTTCTCTCAATTTTACTCGTTTGTTTATAAAATATAACTTTCGGGATCGAGATCAAATATCTTCTTTTTTGTCACTATTTTTACTTTAGTTTTAATATTGTGATGAATTAAGAAAGTAATGAAGCGATATAGTCTAAAGGGGATTGTGATGGATTTTTGTGTGTGTGTACATGTCTATTATTTGTTGTTGATTGTTTTAATAAGAAATCGGTAGTAGCCATTATATCACTTAAGAGAAAAATAGATTTGGCCACGAAGATAAAAAAAAAAATGGTGGGAAAGTTAAACTATATTTTACATTAGAAAGGAAAGCAGCTGTACAATCGATTGTTCCTTTACATTCGTATTTGTAAAGGTGTGGTACTCGTCAGCATGTATATTTTTTACTTATTTGATTTTTTTCTATTTTCAGTTTTGGAGAAGAGAGAGAAAATATGGCATTGGGACAAAGCTGGATTTAGATTTGTAAATTGTGAAATAACAATTTAGATTCTTTTTGAAGAATTTGGGTAGCCCTTAAAAGGGCTGTTGGTGGCAAATGCCAACAAGTTAAACTCAACAGTTTACTTCTTCTTTGGTGTCTTCTTAGGTTTGACTGCTTTAGTCTTTTTTGGTGACTTGGTAGCCTTCTTTGCAGGTTTAGCGGCTAGTTTTTTTGCTGCAGCCGGTTTCTTGGCCTTTGGTTTCGCCGCTTTCTTCTCAGCAGCTGGTTTCTTCGCAGCAGTCTTTTTTGGTGTCTTGACCTTTTTAGGTTTAGCTGCCTTTGGTTTGGCTGCAGGCTTCTTTTTGGGTTTGACTACTTCTCCGATCTTGAATGACCCGGAAGCACCAGTTCCCTTCGACTGTTTCAAGCTCTTGTTCTTGACACCAGCTCTGAGTGAGAGTTTAAGATGAACATTTACAGTCTTGGGGTCTTTTCCAACATTGAAGTTGGCCATAATATACTTCAGGATGGCTTGTCTGGAAGACCCTCCTCTTTCTTTTAGTGCAGCAATTGCTTTACCAACCATTTCGCTGTATTTTGGATGAGCTGCTGGTTTCTTAGGCTTGGCTGCAACCTTCTTCTTTGGAGATGTATCTGCCATTTTTCGATTCTAAAACTATTTCAACGATGTATACTGTTCGACGAACGATTTGATTATAACGCTCGCTTGGACAATTAGTGTATATGACGCTGACGCGGATCTCCTCGAAGACACCTATAAAAATATTTACAAATTTTGAGTAGATCGCACGATGAATAAATAATGTGCTTTCTTCGGCTGGTTATGTGCCTTTTCCCACATTAATGCGTATAGTTTCTGCACATATTATACCTTATGATGTTCATGAATATTTAGTCTTTCAGAAAATATAAAAAACACATATAAGAACAATTAAATATAAATGTTATTAGGATATATCGTAGACTAAACCGATTTCATTCGGGCAATATGCCCGCACAAAATTGCTCGTATTTTCGCAAATAAGTGATATTTTCGACAAATTCAAGTTCAGGTAGACAATAAAATCATTAATTTACAAAATGTAATTAATAGTTTTGCAAAAAAAGTGCTAAAAATCGTACTGAGAAGACTTTTCTCGTATAGGGAAACACACAAAAAATCAAACGCCATTTTCAATTGGCAAGTTGGGACTTTCTATAAAAAAAAATACGTTAAATACACAATATTTTTTTTAGAACAAATCAAATTCTTGTGAAGCAACATTTGTTTATTTAGAAGATTCATTATTTTTACTTAAGTTCAAGAAGTATTTTTTTCTCTCAATTTTACTCGTTTGTTTATAAAATATAACTTTCCGGGATCGAGATCAAATATCTTCTTTTTTGTCACTATTTTTACTTTAGTTTTAATATTGTGATGAATTAAGAAAGTAATGAAGCGATATAGTCTAAAGGGGATTGTGATGGATTTTTGTGTGTGTGTACATGTCTATTATTTGTTGTTGATTGTTTTAATAAGAAATCGGTAGTAGCCATTATATCACTTAAGAGAAAAATAGATTTGGCCACGAAGATAAAAAAAAAATGGTGGGAAAGTTAAACTATATTTTACATTAGAAAGGAAAGCAGCTGTACAATCGATTGTTCCTTTACATTCGTATTTGTAAAGGTGTGGTACTCGTCAGCATGTATATTTTTTACTTATTTGATTTTTTTCTATTTTCAGTTTTGGAGAAGAGAGAGAAAATATGGCATTGGGACAAAGCTGGATTTAGATTTGTAAATTGTGAAATAACAATTTAGATTCTTTTTGAAGAATTTGGGTAGCCCTTAAAAGGGCTGTTGGTGGCAAATGCCAACAAGTTAAACTCAACAGTTTACTTCTTCTTTGGTGTCTTCTTAGGTTTGACTGCTTTAGTCTTTTTTGGTGACTTGGTAGCCTTCTTTGCAGGTTTAGCGGCTAGTTTCTTTGCTGCAGCCGGTTTCTTGGCCTTTGGTTTCGCCGCTTTCTTCTCAGCAGCTGGTTTCTTCGCAGCAGTCTTTTTTGGTGTCTTGGCCTTTTTAGGTTTAGCTGCCTTTGGTTTGGCTGCAGGCTTCTTTTTGGGTTTGACTACTTCTCCGATCTTGAATGACCGGAAGCACCAGTTCCCTTCGACTGTTTCAAGCTCTTGTTCTTGACACAAGCTCTGAGTGAGAGTTTAAGATGAACATTTACAGTCTTGGCGTCTTTTCCAACATTGAAGTTGGCCATAATATACTTCAGGATGGCTTGTCTGGAAGACCCTCCTCTTTCTTTTAGTGCAGCAATTGCTTTACCAACCATTTCGCTGTATTTTGGATGAGCTGCTGGTTTCTTAGGCTTGGCTGCAACCTTCTTCTTTGGAGATGTATCTGCCATTTTTCGATTCTAAAACTATTTCAACGATGCATACTGTTCGACGAACGATTTGATTATAACGCTCGCTTGGACAATTAGTGTATATGACGCTGACGCGGACCTCCTCGAAGACACCTATAAAAATATTTACAAATTTTGAGTAGATCGCACGATGAATAAATAATGTGCTTTCTTCGGCTGGTTACGTGCCTTTTCCCACATTAATGCGTATAGTTTCTGCACATATTATACCTTATGATGTTCATGAATATTTAGTCTTTCAGAAAATATAAAAAACACATATAAGAACAATTAAATATAAATGTTATTAGGATATATCGTAGACTAAACCGATTTCATTCGGGCAATATGCCCGCACAAAATTGCTCGTATTTTCGCAAATAAGTGATATTTTCGACAAATTCAAGTTCAGGTAGACAATAAAATCATTAATTTACAAAATGTAATTAATAGTTTTGCAAAAAAAGTGCTAAAAATCGTACTGAGAAGACTTTTCTCGTATAGGGAAACACACAAAAAATCAAACGCCATTTTCAATTGGCAAGTTGGGACTTTCTATAAAAAAAAATACGTTAAATACACAATATTTTTTTTAGAACAAATCAAATTCTTGTGAAGCAACATTTGTTTATTTAGAAGATTCATTATTTTTACTTAAGTTCAAGAAGTATTTTTTTCTCTCAATTTTACTCGTTTGTTTATAAAATATAACTTTCGGGATCGAGATCAAATATCTTCTTTTTTGTCACTATTTTTACTTTAGTTTTAATATTGTGATGAATTAAGAAAGTAATGAAGCGATATAGTCTAAAGGGGATTGTGATGGATTTTTGTGTGTGTGTACATGTCTATTATTTGTTGTTGATTGTTTTAATAAGAAATCGGTAGTAGCCATTATATCACTTAAGAGAAAAATAGATTTGGCCACGAAGATAAAAAAAAAAATGGTGGGAAAGTTAAACTATATTTTACATTAGAAAGGAAAGCAGCTGTACAATCGATTGTTCCTTTACATTCGTATTTGTAAAGGTGTGGTACTCGTCAGCATGTATATTTTTTACTTATTTGATTTTTTTCTATTTTCAGTTTTGGAGAAGAGAGAGAAAATATGGCATTGGGACAAAGCTGGATTTAGATTTGTAAATTGTGAAATAACAATTTAGATTCTTTTTGAAGAATTTGGGTAGCCCTTAAAAGGGCTGTTGGTGGCAAATGCCAACAAGTTAAACTCAACAGTTTACTTCTTCTTTGGTGTCTTCTTAGGTTTGACTGCTTTAGTCTTTTTTGGTGACTTGGTAGCCTTCTTTGCAGGTTTAGCGGCTAGTTTTTTTGCTGCAGCCGGTTTCTTGGCCTTTGGTTTCGCCGCTTTCTTCTCAGCAGCTGGTTTCTTCGCAGCAGTCTTTTTTGGTGTCTTGGCCTTTATAGGTTTAGCTGCCTTTGGTTTGGCTGCAGGCTTCTTTTTGGGTTTGACTACTTCTCCGATCTTGAATGACCCGGAAGCACCAGTTCCCTTCGACTGTTTCAAGCTCTTGTTCTTGACACCAGCTCTGAGTGAGAGTTTAAGATGAACATTTACAGTCTTGGCGTCTTTTCCAACATTGAAGTTGGCCATAATATACTTCAGGATGGCTTGTCTGGAAGACCCTCCTCTTTCTTTTAGTGCAGCAATTGCTTTACCAACCATTTCGCTGTATTTTGGATGAGCTGCTGGTTTCTAAGGCTTGGCTGCAACCTTCTTCTTTGGAGATGTATCTGCCATTTTTCGATTCTAAAACTATTTCAACGATGTATACTGTTCGACGAACGATTTGATTATAACGCTCGCTTGGACAATTAGTGTATATGACGCTGACGCGGACCTACTCGAAGACACCTATAAAAATATTTACAAATTTTGAGTAGATCGCACGATGAATAAATAATGTGCTTTCTTCGGCTGGTTATGTGCCTTTTCCCACATTAATGCGTATAGTTTCTGCACATATTATACCTTATGATGTTCATGAATATTTAGTCTTTCAGAAAATATAAAAAACACATATAAGAACAATTAAATATAAATGTTATTAGGATATATCGTAGACTAAACCGATTTCATTCGGGCAATATGCCCGCACAAAATTGCTCGTATTTTCGCAAATAAGTGATATTTTCGACAAATTCAAGTTCAGGTAGACAATAAAATCATTAATTTACAAAATGTAATTAATAGTTTTGCAAAAAAAGTGCTAAAAATCGTACTGAAAAGACTTTTCTCGTATAGGGAAACACACACAAAATCAAACGCCATTTTCAATTGGCAAGTTGTGACTTTCTATAAAAAAAAAATACGTTAAATACACAATATTTTTTTTAGAACAAATCAAATTCTTGTGAAGCAACATTTGTTTATTTAGAAGATTCATTATTTTTCCTTAAGTTCAAGAAGTATTTTTTTTCTCTCAATTTTACTCGTTTGTTTATAAAATATAACTTTCGGGATCGAGATCAAATATCTTCTTTTTTGTCACTATTTTTACTTTAGTTTTAATATTGTGATGAATTAAGAAAGTAATGAAGCGATATAGTCTAAAGGGGATTGTGATGGATTTTTGTGTGTGTGTACATGTCTATTATTTGTTGTTGATTGTTTTAATAAGAAATCGGTAGTAGCCATTATATCACTTAAGAGAAAAATAGATTTGGCCACGAAGATAAAAAAAAAAATGGTGGGAAAGTTAAACTATATTTTACATTAGAAAGGAAAGCAGCTGTACAATCGATTGTTCCTTTACATTCGTATTTGTAAAGGTGTGGTACTCGTCAGCATGTATATTTTTTACTTATTTGATTTTTTTCTATTTTCAGTTTTGGAGAAGAGAGAGAAAATATGGCATTGGGACAAAGCTGGATTTAGATTTGTAAATTGTGAAATAACAATTTAGATTCTTTTTGAAGAATTTGGGTAGCCCTTAAAAGGGCTGTTGGTGGCAAATGCCAACAAGTTAAACTCAACAGTTTACTTCTTCTTTGGTGTCTTCTTAGGTTTGACTGCTTTAGTCTTTTTTGGTGACTTGGTAGCCTTCTTTGCAGGTTTAGCGGCTAGTTTTTTTGCTGCAGCCGGTTTCTTGGCCTTTGGTTTCGCCGCTTTCTTCTCAGCAGCTGGTTTCTTCGCAGCAGTCTTTTTTGGTGTCTTGACCTTTTTAGGTTTAGCTGCCTTTGGTTTGGCTGCAGGCTTCTTTTTGGGTTTGACTACTTCTCCGATCTTGAATGACCCGGAAGCACCAGTTCCCTTCGACTGTTTCAAGCTCTTGTTCTTGACACCAGCTCTGAGTGAGAGTTTAAGATGAACATTTACAGTCTTGGGGTCTTTTCCAACATTGAAGTTGGCCATAATATACTTCAGGATGGCTTGTCTGGAAGACCCTCCTCTTTCTTTTAGTGCAGCAATTGCTTTACCAACCATTTCGCTGTATTTTGGATGAGCTGCTGGTTTCTTAGGCTTGGCTGCAACCTTCTTCTTTGGAGATGTATCTGCCATTTTTCGATTCTAAAACTATTTCAACGATGTATACTGTTCGACGAACGATTTGATTATAACGCTCGCTTGGACAATTAGTGTATATGACGCTGACGCGGATCTCCTCGAAGACACCTATAAAAATATTTACAAATTTTGAGTAGATCGCACGATGAATAAATAATGTGCTTTCTTCGGCTGGTTATGTGCCTTTTCCCACATTAATGCGTATAGTTTCTGCACATATTATACCTTATGATGTTCATGAATATTTAGTCTTTCAGAAAATATAAAAAACACATATAAGAACAATTAAATATAAATGTTATTAGGATATATCGTAGACTAAACCGATTTCATTCGGGCAATATGCCCGCACAAAATTGCTCGTATTTTCGCAAATAAGTGATATTTTCGACAAATTCAAGTTCAGGTAGACAATAAAATCATTAATTTACAAAATGTAATTAATAGTTTTGCAAAAAAAGTGCTAAAAATCGTACTGAGAAGACTTTTCTCGTATAGGGAAACACACAAAAAATCAAACGCCATTTTCAATTGGCAAGTTGGGACTTTCTATAAAAAAAAATACGTTAAATACACAATATTTTTTTTAGAACAAATCAAATTCTTGTGAAGCAACATTTGTTTATTTAGAAGATTCATTATTTTTACTTAAGTTCAAGAAGTATTTTTTTCTCTCAATTTTACTCGTTTGTTTATAAAATATAACTTTCCGGGATCGAGATCAAATATCTTCTTTTTTGTCACTATTTTTACTTTAGTTTTAATATTGTGATGAATTAAGAAAGTAATGAAGCGATATAGTCTAAAGGGGATTGTGATGGATTTTTGTGTGTGTGTACATGTCTATTATTTGTTGTTGATTGTTTTAATAAGAAATCGGTAGTAGCCATTATATCACTTAAGAGAAAAATAGATTTGGCCACGAAGATAAAAAAAAAAATGGTGGGAAAGTTAAACTATATTTTACATTAGAAAGGAAAGCAGCTGTACAATCGATTGTTCCTTTACATTCGTATTTGTAAAGGTGTGGTACTCGTCAGCATGTATATTTTTTACTTATTTGATTTTTTTCTATTTTCAGTTTTGGAGAAGAGAGAGAAAATATGGCATTGGGACAAAGCTGGATTTAGATTTGTAAATTGTGAAATAACAATTTAGATTCTTTTTGAAGAATTTGGGTAGCCCTTAAAAGGGCTGTTGGTGGCAAATGCCAACAAGTTAAACTCAACAGTTTACTTCTTCTTTGGTGTCTTCTTAGGTTTGACTGCTTTAGTCTTTTTTGGTGACTTGGTAGCCTTCTTTGCAGGTTTAGCGGCTAGTTTCTTTGCTGCAGCCGGTTTCTTGGCCTTTGGTTTCGCCGCTTTCTTCTCAGCAGCTGGTTTCTTCGCAGCAGTCTTTTTTGGTGTCTTGGCCTTTTTAGGTTTAGCTGCCTTTGGTTTGGCTGCAGGCTTCTTTTTGGGTTTGACTACTTCTCCGATCTTGAATGACCGGAAGCACCAGTTCCCTTCGACTGTTTCAAGCTCTTGTTCTTGACACAAGCTCTGAGTGAGAGTTTAAGATGAACATTTACAGTCTTGGCGTCTTTTCCAACATTGAAGTTGGCCATAATATACTTCAGGATGGCTTGTCTGGAAGACCCTCCTCTTTCTTTTAGTGCAGCAATTGCTTTACCAACCATTTCGCTGTATTTTGGATGAGCTGCTGGTTTCTTAGGCTTGGCTGCAACCTTCTTCTTTGGAGATGTATCTGCCATTTTTCGATTCTAAAACTATTTCAACGATGCATACTGTTCGACGAACGATTTGATTATAACGCTCGCTTGGACAATTAGTGTATATGACGCTGACGCGGACCTCCTCGAAGACACCTATAAAAATATTTACAAATTTTGAGTAGATCGCACGATGAATAAATAATGTGCTTTCTTCGGCTGGTTACGTGCCTTTTCCCACATTAATGCGTATAGTTTCTGCACATATTATACCTTATGATGTTCATGAATATTTAGTCTTTCAGAAAATATAAAAAACACATATAAGAACAATTAAATATAAATGTTATTAGGATATATCGTAGACTAAACCGATTTCATTCGGGCAATATGCCCGCACAAAATTGCTCGTATTTTCGCAAATAAGTGATATTTTCGACAAATTCAAGTTCAGGTAGACAATAAAATCATTAATTTACAAAATGTAATTAATAGTTTTGCAAAAAAAGTGCTAAAAATCGTACTGAGAAGACTTTTCTCGTATAGGGAAACACACAAAAAATCAAACGCCATTTTCAATTGGCAAGTTGGGACTTTCTATAAAAAAAAATACGTTAAATACACAATATTTTTTTTAGAACAAATCAAATTCTTGTGAAGCAACATTTGTTTATTTAGAAGATTCATTATTTTTACTTAAGTTCAAGAAGTATTTTTTTCTCTCAATTTTACTCGTTTGTTTATAAAATATAACTTTCGGGATCGAGATCAAATATCTTCTTTTTTGTCACTATTTTTACTTTAGTTTTAATATTGTGATGAATTAAGAAAGTAATGAAGCGATATAGTCTAAAGGGGATTGTGATGGATTTTTGTGTGTGTGTACATGTCTATTATTTGTTGTTGATTGTTTTAATAAGAAATCGGTAGTAGCCATTATATCACTTAAGAGAAAAATAGATTTGGCCACGAAGATAAAAAAAAAAATGGTGGGAAAGTTAAACTATATTTTACATTAGAAAGGAAAGCAGCTGTACAATCGATTGTTCCTTTACATTCGTATTTGTAAAGGTGTGGTACTCGTCAGCATGTATATTTTTTACTTATTTGATTTTTTTCTATTTTCAGTTTTGGAGAAGAGAGAGAAAATATGGCATTGGGACAAAGCTGGATTTAGATTTGTAAATTGTGAAATAACAATTTAGATTCTTTTTGAAGAATTTGGGTAGCCCTTAAAAGGGCTGTTGGTGGCAAATGCCAACAAGTTAAACTCAACAGTTTACTTCTTCTTTGGTGTCTTCTTAGGTTTGACTGCTTTAGTCTTTTTTGGTGACTTGGTAGCCTTCTTTGCAGGTTTAGCGGCTAGTTTTTTTGCTGCAGCCGGTTTCTTGGCCTTTGGTTTCGCCGCTTTCTTCTCAGCAGCTGGTTTCTTCGCAGCAGTCTTTTTTGGTGTCTTGGCCTTTATAGGTTTAGCTGCCTTTGGTTTGGCTGCAGGCTTCTTTTTGGGTTTGACTACTTCTCCGATCTTGAATGACCCGGAAGCACCAGTTCCCTTCGACTGTTTCAAGCTCTTGTTCTTGACACCAGCTCTGAGTGAGAGTTTAAGATGAACATTTACAGTCTTGGCGTCTTTTCCAACATTGAAGTTGGCCATAATATACTTCAGGATGGCTTGTCTGGAAGACCCTCCTCTTTCTTTTAGTGCAGCAATTGCTTTACCAACCATTTCGCTGTATTTTGGATGAGCTGCTGGTTTCTAAGGCTTGGCTGCAACCTTCTTCTTTGGAGATGTATCTGCCATTTTTCGATTCTAAAACTATTTCAACGATGTATACTGTTCGACGAACGATTTGATTATAACGCTCGCTTGGACAATTAGTGTATATGACGCTGACGCGGACCTACTCGAAGACACCTATAAAAATATTTACAAATTTTGAGTAGATCGCACGATGAATAAATAATGTGCTTTCTTCGGCTGGTTATGTGCCTTTTCCCACATTAATGCGTATAGTTTCTGCACATATTATACCTTATGATGTTCATGAATATTTAGTCTTTCAGAAAATATAAAAAACACATATAAGAACAATTAAATATAAATGTTATTAGGATATATCGTAGACTAAACCGATTTCATTCGGGCAATATGCCCGCACAAAATTGCTCGTATTTTCGCAAATAAGTGATATTTTCGACAAATTCAAGTTCAGGTAGACAATAAAATCATTAATTTACAAAATGTAATTAATAGTTTTGCAAAAAAAGTGCTAAAAATCGTACTGAAAAGACTTTTCTCGTATAGGGAAACACACACAAAATCAAACGCCATTTTCAATTGGCAAGTTGTGACTTTCTATAAAAAAAAAATACGTTAAATACACAATATTTTTTTTAGAACAAATCAAATTCTTGTGAAGCAACATTTGTTTATTTAGAAGATTCATTATTTTTCCTTAAGTTCAAGAAGTATTTTTTTTCTCTCAATTTTACTCGTTTGTTTATAAAATATAACTTTCGGGATCGAGATCAAATATCTTCTTTTTTGTCACTATTTTTACTTTAGTTTTAATATTGTGATGAATTAAGAAAGTAATGAAGCGATATAGTCTAAAGGGGATTGTGATGGATTTTTGTGTGTGTGTACATGTCTATTATTTGTTGTTGATTGTTTTAATAAGAAATCGGTAGTAGCCATTATATCACTTAAGAGAAAAATAGATTTGGCCACGAAGATAAAAAAAAAATGGTGGGAAAGTTAAACTATATTTTACATTAGAAAGGAAAGCAGCTGTACAATCGATTGTTCCTTTACATTCGTATTTGTAAAGGTGTGGTACTCGTCAGCATGTATATTTTTTACTTATTTGATTTTTTTCTATTTTCAGTTTTGGAGAAGAGAGAGAAAATATGGCATTGGGACAAAGCTGGATTTAGATTTGTAAATTGTGAAATAACAATTTAGATTCTTTTTGAAGAATTTGGGTAGCCCTTAAAAGGGCTGTTGGTGGCAAATGCCAACAAGTTAAACTCAACAGTTTACTTCTTCTTTGGTGTCTTCTTAGGTTTGACTGCTTTAGTCTTTTTTGGTGACTTGGTAGCCTTCTTTGCAGGTTTAGCGGCTAGTTTCTTTGCTGCAGCCGGTTTCTTGGCCTTTGGTTTCGCCGCTTTCTTCTCAGCAGCTGGTTTCTTCGCAGCAGTCTTTTTTGGTGTCTTGGCCTTTTTAGGTTTAGCTGCCTTTGGTTTGGCTGCAGGCTTCTTTTTGGGTTTGACTACTTCTCCGATCTTGAATGACCCGGAAGCACCAGTTCCCTTCGACTGTTTCAAGCTCTTGTTCTTGACACAAGCTCTGAGTGAGAGTTTAAGATGAACATTTACAGTCTTGGCGTCTTTTCCAACATTGAAGTTGGCCATAATATACTTCAGGATGGCTTGTCTGGAAGACCCTCCTCTTTCTTTTAGTGCAGCAATTGCTTTACCAACCATTTCGCTGTATTTTGGATGAGCTGCTGGTTTCTTAGGCTTGGCTGCAACCTTCTTCTTTGGAGATGTATCTGCCATTTTTCGATTCTAAAACTATTTCAACGATGCATACTGTTCGACGAACGATTTGATTATAACGCTCGCTTGGACAATTAGTGTATATGACGCTGACGCGGACCTCCTCGAAGACACCTATAAAAATATTTACAAATTTTGAGTAGATCGCACGATGAATAAATAATGTGCTTTCTTCGGCTGGTTATGTGCCTTTTCCCACATTAATGCGTATAGTTTCTGCACATATTATACCTTATGATGTTCATGAATATTTAGTCTTTCAGAAAATTTAAAAAACACATATAAGAACAATTAAATATAAATGTTATTAGGATATATCGTAGACTAAACCGATTTCATTCGGGCAATATGCCCGCACAAAATTGCTCGTATTTTCGCAAATAAGTGATATTTTCGACAAATTCAAGTTCAGGTAGACAATAAAATCATTAATTTACAAAATGTAATTAATAGTTTTGCAAAAAAAGTGCTAAAAATCGTACTGAGAAGACTTTTCTCGTATAGGGAAACACACAAAAAATCAAACGCCATTTTCAATTGGCAAGTTGGGACTTTCTATAAAAAAAAATACGTTAAATACACAATATTTTTTTTAGAACAAATCAAATTCTTGTGAAGCAACATTTGTTTATTTAGAAGATTCATTATTTTTACTTAAGTTCAAGAAGTATTTTTTTCTCTCAATTTTACTCGTTTGTTTATAAAATATAACTTTCCGGGATCGAGATCAAATATCTTCTTTTTTGTCACTATTTTTACTTTAGTTTTAATATTGTGATGAATTAAGAAAGTAATGAAGCGATATAGTCTAAAGGGGATTGTGATGGATTTTTGTGTGTGTGTACATGTCTATTATTTGTTGTTGATTGTTTTAATAAGAAATCGGTAGTAGCCATTATATCACTTAAGAGAAAAATAGATTTGGCCACGAAGATAAAAAAAAAAATGGTGGGAAAGTTAAACTATATTTTACATTAGAAAGGAAAGCAGCTGTACAATCGATTGTTCCTTTACATTCGTATTTGTAAAGGTGTGGTACTCGTCAGCATGTATATTTTTTACTTATATGATTTTTTTCTATTTTCAGTTTTGGAGAAGAGAGAGAAAATATGGCATTGGGACAAAGCTGGATTTAGATTTGTAAATTGTGAAATAACAATTTAGATTCTTTTTGAAGAATTTGGGTAGCCCTTAAAAGGGCTGTTGGTGGCAAATGCCAACAAGTTAAACTCAACAGTTTACTTCTTCTTTGGTGTCTTCTTAGGTTTGACTGCTTTAGTCTTTTTTGGTGACTTTGTAGCCTTCTTTGCAGGTTTAGCGGCTAGTTTCTTTGCTGCAGCCGGTTTCTTGGCCTTTGGTTTCGCCGCTTTCTTCTCAGCAGCTGGTTTCTTCGCAGCAGTCTTTTTTGGTGTCTTGGCCTTTATAGGTTTAGCTGCCTTTGGTTTGGCTGCAGGCCTCTTTTTGGGTTTGACTACTTCTCCGATCTTGAATGACCCGGAAGCACCAGTTCCCTTCGACTGTTTCAAGCTCTTGTTCTTGACACAAGCTCTGAGTGAGAGTTTAAGATGAACATTTACAGTCTTGGCGTCTTTTCCAACATTGAAGTTGGCCATAATATACTTCAGGATGGCTTGTCTGGAAGACCCTCCTCTTTCTTTTAGTGCAGCAATTGCTTTACCAACCATTTCGCTGTATTTTGGATGAGCTGCTGGTTTCTTAGGCTTGGCTGCAACCTTCTTCTTTGGAGATGTATCTGCCATTTTTCGATTCTAAAACTATTTCAACGATGTATACTGTTCGACGAACGATTTGATTATAACGCTCGCTTGGACAATTAGTGTATATGACGCTGACGCGGACCTCCTCGAAGACACCTATAAAAATATTTACAAATTTTGAGTAGATCGCACGATGAATAAATAATGTGCTTTCTTCGGCTGGTTATGTGCCTTTTCCCACATTAATGCGTATAGTTTCTGCACATATTATACCTTATGATGTTCATGAATATTTAGTCTTTCAGAAAATATAAAAAACACATATAAGAACAATTAAATATAAATGTTATTAGGATATATCGTAGACTAAACCGATTTCATTCGGGCAATATGCCCGCACAAAATTGCTCGTATTTTCGCAAATAAGTGATATTTTCGACAAATTCAAGTTCAGGTAGACAATAAAATCATTAATTTACAAAATGTAATTAATAGTTTTGCAAAAAAAGTGCTAAAAATCGTACTGAGAAGACTTTTCTCGTATAGGGAAACACACAAAAAATCAAACGCCATTTTCAATTGGCAAGTTGGGACTTTCTATAAAAAAAAATACGTTAAATACACAATATTTTTTTTAGAACAAATCAAATTCTTGTGAAGCAACATTTGTTTATTTAGAAGATTCATTATTTTTACTTAAGTTCAAGAAGTATTTTTTTCTCTCAATTTTACTCGTTTGTTTATAAAATATAACTTTCCGGGATCGAGATCAAATATCTTCTTTTTTGTCACTATTTTTACTTTAGTTTTAATATTGTGATGAATTAAGAAAGTAATGAAGCGATATAGTCTAAAGGGGATTGTGATGGATTTTTGTGTGTGTGTACATGTCTATTATTTGTTGTTGATTGTTTTAATAAGAAATCGGTAGTAGCCATTATATCACTTAAGAGAAAAATAGATTTGGCCACGAAGATAAAAAAAAAAATGGTGGGAAAGTTAAACTATATTTTACATTAGAAAGGAAAGCAGCTGTACAATCGATTGTTCCTTTACATTCGTATTTGTAAAGGTGTGGTACTCGTCAGCATGTATATTTTTTACTTATTTGATTTTTTTCTATTTTCAGTTTTGGAGAAGAGAGAGAAAATATGGCATTGGGACAAAGCTGGATTTAGATTTGTAAATTGTGAAATAACAATTTAGATTCTTTTTGAAGAATTTGGGTAGCCCTTAAAAGGGCTGTTGGTGGCAAATGCCAACAAGTTAAACTCAACAGTTTACTTCTTCTTTGGTGTCTTCTTAGGTTTGACTGCTTTAGTCTTTTTTGGTGACTTTGTAGCCTTCTTTGCAGGTTTAGCGGCTAGTTTCTTTGCTGCAGCCGGTTTCTTGGCCTTTGGTTTCGCCGCTTTCTTCTCAGCAGCTGGTTTCTTCGCAGCAGTCTTTTTTGGTGTCTTGGCCTTTTTAGGTTTAGCTGCCTTTGGTTTGGCTGCAGGCCTCTTTTTGGGTTTGACTACTTCTCCGATCTTGAATGACCCGGAAGCACCAGTTCCCTTCGACTGTTTCAAGCTCTTGTTCTTGACACAAGCTCTGAGTGAGAGTTTAAGATGAACATTTACAGTCTTGGCGTCTTTTCCAACATTGAAGTTGGCCATAATATACTTCAGGATGGCTTGTCTGGAAGACCCTCCTCTTTCTTTTAGTGCAGCAATTGCTTTACCAACCATTTCGCTGTATTTTGGATGAGCTGCTGGTTTCTTAGGCTTGGCTGCAACCTTCTTCTTTGGAGATGTATCTGCCATTTTTCGATTCTAAAACTATTTCAACGATGTATACTGTTCGACGAACGATTTGATTATAACGCTCGCTTGGACAATTAGTGTATATGACGCTGACGCGGACCTCCTCGAAGACACCTATAAAAATATTTACAAATTTTGAGTAGATCGCACGATGAATAAATAATGTGCTTTCTTCGGCTGGTTATGTGCCTTTTCCCACATTAATGCGTATAGTTTCTGCACATATTATACCTTATGATGTTCATGAATATTTAGTCTTTCAGAAAATATAAAAAACACATATAAGAACAATTAAATATAAATGTTATTAGGATATATCGTAGACTAAACCGATTTCATTCGGGCAATATGCCCGCACAAAATTGCTCGTATTTTCGCAAATAAGTGATATTTTCGACAAATTCAAGTTCAGGTAGACAATAAAATCATTAATTTACAAAATGTAATTAATAGTTTTGCAAAAAAAGTGCTAAAAATCGTACTGAGAAGACTTTTCTCGTATAGGGAAACACACAAAAAATCAAACGCCATTTTCAATTGGCAAGTTGGGACTTTCTATAAAAAAAAATACGTTAAATACACAATATTTTTTTTAGAACAAATCAAATTCTTGTGAAGCAACATTTGTTTATTTAGAAGATTCATTATTTTTACTTAAGTTCAAGAAGTATTTTTTTCTCTCAATTTTACTCGTTTGTTTATAAAATATAACTTTCCGGGATCGAGATCAAATATCTTCTTTTTTGTCACTATTTTTACTTTAGTTTTAATATTGTGATGAATTAAGAAAGTAATGAAGCGATATAGTCTAAAGGGGATTGTGATGGATTTTTGTGTGTGTGTACATGTCTATTATTTGTTGTTGATTGTTTTAATAAGAAATCGGTAGTAGCCATTATATCACTTAAGAGAAAAATAGATTTGGCCACGAAGATAAAAAAAAAAATGGTGGGAAAGTTAAACTATATTTTACATTAGAAAGGAAAGCAGCTGTACAATCGATTGTTCCTTTACATTCGTATTTGTAAAGGTGTGGTACTCGTCAGCATGTATATTTTTTACTTATTTGATTTTTTTCTATTTTCAGTTTTGGAGAAGAGAGAGAAAATATGGCATTGGGACAAAGCTGGATTTAGATTTGTAAATTGTGAAATAACAATTTAGATTCTTTTTGAAGAATTTGGGTAGCCCTTAAAAGGGCTGTTGGTGGCAAATGCCAACAAGTTAAACTCAACAGTTTACTTCTTCTTTGGTGTCTTCTTAGGTTTGACTGCTTTAGTCTTTTTTGGTGACTTTGTAGCCTTCTTTGCAGGTTTAGCGGCTAGTTTCTTTGCTGCAGCCGGTTTCTTGGCCTTTGGTTTCGCCGCTTTCTTCTCAGCAGCTGGTTTCTTCGCAGCAGTCTTTTTTGGTGTCTTGGCCTTTTTAGGTTTAGCTGCCTTTGGTTTGGCTGCAGGCCTCTTTTTGGGTTTGACTACTTCTCCGATCTTGAATGACCCGGAAGCACCAGTTCCCTTCGACTGTTTCAAGCTCTTGTTCTTGACACAAGCTCTGAGTGAGAGTTTAAGATGAACATTTACAGTCTTGGCGTCTTTTCCAACATTGAAGTTGGCCATAATATACTTCAGGATGGCTTGTCTGGAAGACCCTCCTCTTTCTTTTAGTGCAGCAATTGCTTTACCAACCATTTCGCTGTATTTTGGATGAGCTGCTGGTTTCTTAGGCTTGGCTGCAACCTTCTTCTTTGGAGATGTATCTGCCATTTTTCGATTCTAAAACTATTTCAACGATGTATACTGTTCGACGAACGATTTGATTATAACGCTCGCTTGGACAATTAGTGTATATGACGCTGACGCGGACCTCCCGAAGACACCTATAAAAATATTTACAAATTTTGAGTAGATCGCACGATGAATAAATAATGTGCTTTCTTCGGCTGGTTATGTGCCTTTTCCCACATTAATGCGTATAGTTTCTGCACATATTATACCTTATGATGTTCATGAATATTTAGTCTTTCAGAAAATATAAAAAACACATATAAGAACAATTAAATATAAATGTTATTAGGATATATCGTAGACTAAACCGATTTCATTCGGGCAATATGCCCGCACAAAATTGCTCGTATTTTCGCAAATAAGTGATATTTTCGACAAATTCAAGTTCAGGTAGACAATAAAATCATTAATTTACAAAATGTAATTAATAGTTTTGCAAAAAAAGTGCTAAAAATCGTACTGAGAAGACTTTTCTCGTATAGGGAAACACACAAAAAATCAAACGCCATTTTCAATTGGCAAGTTGGGACTTTCTATAAAAAAAAATACGTTAAATACACAATATTTTTTTTAGAACAAATCAAATTCTTGTGAAGCAACATTTGTTTATTTAGAAGATTCATTATTTTTACTTAAGTTCAAGAAGTATTTTTTTCTCTCAATTTTACTCGTTTGTTTATAAAATATAACTTTCCGGGATCGAGATCAAATATCTTCTTTTTTGTCACTATTTTTACTTTAGTTTTAATATTGTGATGAATTAAGAAAGTAATGAAGCGATATAGTCTAAAGGGGATTGTGATGGATTTTTGTGTGTGTGTACATGTCTATTATTTGTTGTTGATTGTTTTAATAAGAAATCGGTAGTAGCCATTATATCACTTAAGAGAGAAATAGATTTGGCCACGAAGATAAAAAAAAAAATGGTGGGAAAGTTAAACTATATTTTACATTAGAAAGGAAAGCAGCTGTACAATCGATTGTTCCTTTACATTCGTATTTGTAAAGGTGTGGTACTCGTCAGCATGTATATTTTTTACTTATTTGATTTTTTTCTATTTTCAGTTTTGGAGAAGAGAGAGAAAATATGGCATTGGGACAAAGCTGGATTTAGATTTGTAAATTGTGAAATAACAATTTAGATTCTTTTTGAAGAATTTGGGTAGCCCTTAAAAGGGCTGTTGGTGGCAAATGCCAACAAGTTAAACTCAACAGTTTACTTCTTCTTTGGTGTCTTCTTAGGTTTGACTGCTTTAGTCTTTTTTGGTGACTTTGTAGCCTTCTTTGCAGGTTTAGCGGCTAGTTTTTTTGCTGCAGCCGGTTTCTTGGCCTTTGGTTTCGCCGCTTTCTTCTCAGCAGCTGGTTTCTTCGCAGCAGTCTTTTTTGGTGTCTTGGCCTTTTTAGGTTTAGCTGCCTTTGGTTTGGCTGCAGGCTTCTTTTTGGGTTTGACTACTTCTCCGATCTTGAATGACCCGGAAGCACCAGTTCCCTTCGACTGTTTCAAGCTCTTGTTCTTGACACCAGCTCTGAGTGAGAGTTTAAGATGAACATTTACAGTCTTGGCGTCTTTTCCAACATTGAAGTTGGCCATAATATACTTCAGGATGGCTTGTCTGGAAGACCCTCCTCTTTCTTTTAGTGCAGCAATTGCTTTACCAACCATTTCGCTGTATTTTGGATGAGCTGCTGGTTTCTTAGGCTTGGCTGCAACCTTCTTCTTTGGAGATGTATCTGCCATTTTTCGATTCTAAAACTATTTCAACGATGCATACTGTTCGACGAACGATTTGATTATAAAGCTCGCTTGGACAATTAGTGTATATGACGCTAACGCGGACCTCCTCGAAGACACCTATAAAAATATTTACAAATTTTGAGTAGATCGCACGATGAATAAATAATGTGCTTTCTTCGGCTGGTTATGTGCCTTTTCCCACATTAATGCGTATAGTTTCTGCACATATTATACCTTATGATGTTCATGAATATTTAGTCTTTCAGAAAATATAAAAAACACATATAAGAACAATTAAATATAAATGTTATTAGGATATATCGTAGACTAAACCGATTTCATTCGGGCAATATGCCCGCACAAAATTGCTCGTATTTTCGCAAATAAGTGATATTTTCGACAAATTCAAGTTCAGGTAGACAATAAAATCATTAATTTACAAAATGTAATTAATAGTTTTGCAAAAAAAGTGCTAAAAATCGTACTGAGAAGACTTTTCTCGTATAGGGAAACACACAAAAAATCAAACGCCATTTTCAATTGGCAAGTTGGGACTTTCTATAAAAAAAAATACGTTAAATACACAATATTTTTTTTAGAACAAATCAAATTCTTGTGAAGCAACATTTGTTTATTTAGAAGATTCATTATTTTTACTTAAGTTCAAGAAGTATTTTTTTCTCTCAATTTTACTCGTTTGTTTATAAAATATAACTTTCCGGGATCGAGATCAAATATCTTCTTTTTTGTCACTATTTTTACTTTAGTTTTAATATTGTGATGAATTAAGAAAGTAATGAAGCGATATAGTCTAAAGGGGATTGTGATGGATTTTTGTGTGTGTGTACATGTCTATTATTTGTTGTTGATTGTTTTAATAAGAAATCGGTAGTAGCCATTATATCACTTAAGAGAGAAATAGATTTGGCCACGAAGATAAAAAAAAAAATGGTGGGAAAGTTAAACTATATTTTACATTAGAAAGGAAAGCAGCTGTACAATCGATTGTTCCTTTACATTCGTATTTGTAAAGGTGTGGTACTCGTCAGCATGTATATTTTTTACTTATTTGATTTTTTTCTATTTTCAGTTTTGGAGAAGAGAGAGAAAATATGGCATTGGGACAAAGCTGGATTTAGATTTGTAAATTGTGAAATAACAATTTAGATTCTTTTTGAAGAATTTGGGTAGCCCTTAAAAGGGCTGTTGGTGGCAAATGCCAACAAGTTAAACTCAACAGTTTACTTCTTCTTTGGTGTCTTCTTAGGTTTGACTGCTTTAGTCTTTTTTGGTGACTTTGTAGCCTTCTTTGCAGGTTTAGCGGCTAGTTTTTTTGCTGCAGCCGGTTTCTTGGCCTTTGGTTTCGCCGCTTTCTTCTCAGCAGCTGGTTTCTTCGCAGCAGTCTTTTTTGGTGTCTTGGCCTTTTTAGGTTTAGCTGCCTTTGGTTTGGCTGCAGGCTTCTTTTTGGGTTTGACTACTTCTCCGATCTTGAATGACCCGGAAGCACCAGTTCCCTTCGACTGTTTCAAGCTCTTGTTCTTGACACAAGCTCTGAGTGAGAGTTTAAGATGAACATTTACAGTCTTGGCGTCTTTTCCAACATTGAAGTTGGCCATAATATACTTCAGGATGGCTTGTCTGGAAGACCCTCCTCTTTCTTTTAGTGCAGCAATTGCTTTACCAACCATTTCGCTGTATTTTGGATGAGCTGCTGGTTTCTTAGGCTTGGCTGCAACCTTCTTCTTTGGAGATGTATCTGCCATTTTTCGATTCTAAAACTATTTCAACGATGTATACTGTTCGACGAACGATTTGATTTTAACGCTCGCTTGGACAATTAGTGTATATGACGCTGACGCGGACCTCCTCGAAGACACCTATAAAAATATTTACAAATTTTGAGTAGATCGCACGATGAATAAATAATGTGCTTTCTTCGGCTGGTTATGTGCCTTTTCCCACATTAATGCGTATAGTTTCTGCACATATTATACCTTATGATGTTCATGAATATTTAGTCTTTCAGAAAATATAAAAAACACATATAAGAACAATTAAATATAAATGTTATTAGGATATATCGTAGACTAAACCGATTTCATTCGGGCAATATGCCCGCACAAAATTGCTCGTATTTTCGCAAATAAGTGATATTTTCGACAAATTCAAGTTCAGGTAGACAATAAAATCATTAATTTACAAAATGTAATTAATAGTTTTGCAAAAAAAGTGCTAAAAATCGTACTGAGAAGACTTTTCTCGTATAGGGAAACACACAAAAAATCAAACGCCATTTTCAATTGGCAAGTTGGGACTTTCTATAAAAAAAAATACGTTAAATACACAATATTTTTTTTAGAACAAATCAAATTCTTGTGAAGCAACATTTGTTTATTTAGAAGATTCATTATTTTTACTTAAGTTCAAGAAGTATTTTTTTCTCTCAATTTTACTCGTTTGTTTATAAAATATAACTTTCCGGGATCGAGATCAAATATCTTCTTTTTTGTCACTATTTTTACTTTAGTTTTAATATTGTGATGAATTAAGAAAGTAATGAAGCGATATAGTCTAAAGGGGATTGTGATGGATTTTTGTGTGTGTGTACATGTCTATTATTTGTTGTTGATTGTTTTAATAAGAAATCAGTAGTAGCCATTATATCACTTAAGAGAAAAATAGATTTGGCCACGAAGATAAAAAAAAAAATGGTGGGAAAGTTAAACTATATTTTACATTAGAAAGGAAAGCAGCTGTACAATCGATTGTTCCTTTACATTCGTATTTGTAAAGGTGTGGTACTCGTCAGCATGTATATTTTTTACTTATTTGATTTTTTTCTATTTTCAGTTTTGGAGAAGAGAGAGAAAATATGGCATTGGGACAAAGCTGGATTTAGATTTGTAAATTGTGAAATAACAATTTAGATTCTTTTTGAAGAATTTGGGTAGCCCTTAAAAGGGCTGTTGGTGGCAAATGCCAACAAGTTAAACTCAACAGTTTACTTCTTCTTTGGTGTCTTCTTAGGTTTGACTGCTTTAGTCTTTTTTGGTGACTTTGTAGCCTTCTTTGCAGGTTTAGCGGCTAGTTTCTTTGCTGCAGCCGGTTTCTTGGCCTTTGGTTTCGCCGCTTTCTTCTCAGCAGCTGGTTTCTTCGCAGCAGTCTTTTTTGGTGTCTTGGCCTTTTTAGGTTTAGCTGCCTTTGGTTTGGCTGCAGGCCTCTTTTTGGGTTTGACTACTTCTCCGATCTTGAATGACCCGGAAGCACCAGTTCCCTTCGACTGTTTCAAGCTCTTGTTCTTGACACAAGCTCTGAGTGAGAGTTTAAGATGAACATTTACAGTCTTGGCGTCTTTTCCAACATTGAAGTTGGCCATAATATACTTCAGGATGGCTTGTCTGGAAGACCCTCCTCTTTCTTTTAGTGCAGCAATTGCTTTACCAACCATTTCGCTGTATTTTGGATGAGCTGCTGGTTTCTTAGGCTTGGCTGCAACCTTCTTCTTTGGAGATGTATCTGCCATTTTTCGATTCTAAAACTATTTCAACGATGTATACTGTTCGACGAACGATTTGATTATAACGCTCGCTTGGACAATTAGTGTATATGACGCTGACGCGGACCTCCCGAAGACACCTATAAAAATATTTACAAATTTTGAGTAGATCGCACGATGAATAAATAATGTGCTTTCTTCGGCTGGTTATGTGCCTTTTCCCACATTAATGCGTATAGTTTCTGCACATATTATACCTTATGATGTTCATGAATATTTAGTCTTTCAGAAAATATAAAAAACACATATAAGAACAATTAAATATAAATGTTATTAGGATATATCGTAGACTAAACCGATTTCATTCGGGCAATATGCCCGCACAAAATTGCTCGTATTTTCGCAAATAAGTGATATTTTCGACAAATTCAAGTTCAGGTAGACAATAAAATCATTAATTTACAAAATGTAATTAATAGTTTTGCAAAAAAAGTGCTAAAAATCGTACTGAGAAGACTTTTCTCGTATAGGGAAACACACAAAAAATCAAACGCCATTTTCAATTGGTAAGTTGTGACTTTCTATAAAAAAAAATACGTTAAATACACAATATTTTTTTTAGAACAAATCAAATTCTTGTGAAGCAACATTTGTTTATTTAGAAGATTCATTATTTTTACTTAAGTTCAAGAAGTATTTTTTTCTCTCAATTTTACTCGTTTGTTTATAAAATATAACTTTCCGGGATCGAGATCAAATATCTTCTTTTTTGTCACTATTTTTACTTTAGTTTTAATATTGTGATGAATTAAGAAAGTAATGAAGCGATATAGTCTAAAGGGGATTGTGATGGATTTTTGTGTGTGTGTACATGTCTATTATTTGTTGTTGATTGTTTTAATAAGAAATCGGTAGTAGCCATTATATCACTTAAGAGAAAAATAGATTTGGCCACGAAGATAAAAAAAAAAATGGTGGGAAAGTTAAACTATATTTTACATTAGAAAGGAAAGCAGCTGTACAATCGATTGTTCCTTTACATTCGTATTTGTAAAGGTGTGGTACTCGTCAGCATGTATATTTTTTACTTATTTGATTTTTTTCTATTTTCAGTTTTGGAGAAGAGAGAGAAAATATGGCATTGGGACAAAGCTGGATTTAGATTTGTAAATTGTGAAATAACAATTTAGATTCTTTTTGAAGAATTTGGGTAGCCCTTAAAAGGGCTGTTGGTGGCAAATGCCAACAAGTTAAACTCAACAGTTTACTTCTTCTTTGGTGTCTTCTTAGGTTTGACTGCTTTAGTCTTTTTTGGTGACTTTGTAGCCTTCTTTGCAGGTTTAGCGGCTAGTTTCTTTGCTGCAGCCGGTTTCTTGGCCTTTGGTTTCGCCGCTTTCTTCTCAGCAGCTGGTTTCTTCGCAGCAGTCTTTTTTGGTGTCTTGGCCTTTTTAGGTTTAGCTGCCTTTGGTTTGGCTGCAGGCCTCTTTTTGGGTTTGACTACTTCTCCGATCTTGAATGACCCGGAAGCACCAGTTCCCTTCGACTGTTTCAAGCTCTTGTTCTTGACACAAGCTCTGAGTGAGAGTTTAAGATGAACATTTACAGTCTTGGCGTCTTTTCCAACATTGAAGTTGGCCATAATATACTTCAGGATGGCTTGTCTGGAAGACCCTCCTCTTTCTTTTAGTGCAGCAATTGCTTTACCAACCATTTCGCTGTATTTTGGATGAGCTGCTGGTTTCTTAGGCTTGGCTGCAACCTTCTTCTTTGGAGATGTATCTGCCATTTTTCGATTCTAAAACTATTTCAACGATGTATACTGTTCGACGAACGATTTGATTATAACGCTCGCTTGGACAATTAGTGTATATGACGCTGACGCGGACCTCCTCGAAGACACCTATAAAAATATTTACAAAATTTGAGTAGATCGCACGATGAATAAATAATGTGCTTTCTTCGGCTGGTTATGTGCCTTTTCCCACATTAATGCGTATAGTTTCTGCACATATTATACCTTATGATGTTCATGAATATTTAGTCTTTCAGAAAATATAAAAAACACATATAAGAACAATTAAATATAAATGTTATTAGGATATATCGTAGACTAAACCGATTTCATTCGGGCAATATGCCCGCACAAAATTGCTCGTATTTTCGCAAATAAGTGATATTTTCGACAAATTCAAGTTCAGGTAGACAATAAAATCATTAATTTACAAAATGTAATTAATAGTTTTGCAAAAAAAGTGCTAAAAATCGTACTGAGAAGACTTTTCTCGTATAGGGAAACACACAAAAAATCAAACGCCATTTTCAATTGGCAAGTTGGGACTTTCTATAAAAAAAAATACGTTAAATACACAATATTTTTTTTAGAACAAATCAAATTCTTGTGAAGCAACATTTGTTTATTTAGAAGATTCATTATTTTTACTTAAGTTCAAGAAGTATTTTTTTCTCTCAATTTTACTCGTTTGTTTATAAAATATAACTTTCCGGGATCGAGATCAAATATCTTCTTTTTTGTCACTATTTTTACTTTAGTTTTAATATTGTGATGAATTAAGAAAGTAATGAAGCGATATAGTCTAAAGGGGATTGTGATGGATTTTTGTGTGTGTGTACATGTCTATTATTTGTTGTTGATTGTTTTAATAAGAAATCGGTAGTAGCCATTATATCACTTAAGAGAAAAATAGATTTGGCCACGAAGATAAAAAAAAAAATGGTGGGAAAGTTAAACTATATTTTACATTAGAAAGGAAAGCAGCTGTACAATCGATTGTTCCTTTACATTCGTATTTGTAAAGGTGTGGTACTCGTCAGCATGTATATTTTTTACTTATTTGATTTTTTTCTATTTTCAGTTTTGGAGAAGAGAGAGAAAATATGGCATTGGGACAAAGCTGGATTTAGATTTGTAAATTGTGAAATAACAATTTAGATTCTTTTTGAAGAATTTGGGTAGCCCTTAAAAGGGCTGTTGGTGGCAAATGCCAACAAGTTAAACTCAACAGTTTACTTCTTCTTTGGTGTCTTCTTAGGTTTGACTGCTTTAGTCTTTTTTGGTGACTTTGTAGCCTTCTTTGCAGGTTTAGCGGCTAGTTTCTTTGCTGCAGCCGGTTTCTTGGCCTTTGGTTTCGCCGCTTTCTTCTCAGCAGCTGGTTTCTTCGCAGCAGTCTTTTTTGGTGTCTTGGCCTTTTTAGGTTTAGCTGCCTTTGGTTTGGCTGCAGGCCTCTTTTTGGGTTTGACTACTTCTCCGATCTTGAATGACCCGGAAGCACCAGTTCCCTTCGACTGTTTCAAGCTCTTGTTCTTGACACAAGCTCTGAGTGAGAGTTTAAGATGAACATTTACAGTCTTGGCGTCTTTTCCAACATTGAAGTTGGCCATAATATACTTCAGGATGGCTTGTCTGGAAGACCCTCCTCTTTCTTTTAGTGCAGCAATTGCTTTACCAACCATTTCGCTGTATTTTGGATGAGCTGCTGGTTTCTTAGGCTTGGCTGCAACCTTCTTCTTTGGAGATGTATCTGCCATTTTTCGATTCTAAAACTATTTCAACGATGTATACTGTTCGACGAACGATTTGATTATAACGCTCGCTTGGACAATTAGTGTATATGACGCTGACGCGGACCTCCTCGAAGACACCTATAAAAATATTTACAAAATTTGAGTAGATCGCACGATGAATAAATAATGTGCTTTCTTCGGCTGGTTATGTGCCTTTTCCCACATTAATGCGTATAGTTTCTGCACATATTATACCTTATGATGTTCATGAATATTTAGTCTTTCAGAAAATATAAAAAACACATATAAGAACAATTAAATATAAATGTTATTAGGATATATCGTAGACTAAACCGATTTCATTCGGGCAATATGCCCGCACAAAATTGCTCGTATTTTCGCAAATAAGTGATATTTTCGACAAATTCAAGTTCAGGTAGACAATAAAATCATTAATTTACAAAATGTAATTAATAGTTTTGCAAAAAAAGTGCTAAAAATCGTACTGAGAAGACTTTTCTCGTATAGGGAAACACACAAAAAATCAAACGCCATTTTCAATTGGCAAGTTGGGACTTTCTATAAAAAAAAATACGTTAAATACACAATATTTTTTTTAGAACAAATCAAATTCTTGTGAAGCAACATTTGTTTATTTAGAAGATTCATTATTTTTACTTAAGTTCAAGAAGTATTTTTTTCTCTCAATTTTACTCGTTTGTTTATAAAATATAACTTTCCGGGATCGAGATCAAATATCTTCTTTTTTGTCACTATTTTTACTTTAGTTTTAATATTGTGATGAATTAAGAAAGTAATGAAGCGATATAGTCTAAAGGGGATTGTGATGGATTTTTGTGTGTGTGTACATGTCTATTATTTGTTGTTGATTGTTTTAATAAGAAATCGGTAGTAGCCATTATATCACTTAAGAGAGAAATAGATTTGGCCACGAAGATAAAAAAAAAATGGTGGGAAAGTTAAACTATATTTTACATTAGAAAGGAAAGCAGCTGTACAATCGATTGTTCCTTTACATTCGTATTTGTAAAGGTGTGGTACTCGTCAGCATGTATATTTTTTACTTATTTGATTTTTTTCTATTTTCAGTTTTGGAGAAGAGAGAGAAAATATGGCATTGGGACAAAGCTGGATTTAGATTTGTAAATTGTGAAATAACAATTTAGATTCTTTTTGAAGAATTTGGGTAGCCCTTAAAAGGGCTGTTGGTGGCAAATGCCAACAAGTTAAACTCAACAGTTTACTTCTTCTTTGGTGTCTTCTTAGGTTTGACTGCTTTAGTCTTTTTTGGTGACTTTGTAGCCTTCTTTGCAGGTTTAGCGGCTAGTTTTTTTGCTGCAGCCGGTTTCTTGGCCTTTGGTTTCGCCGCTTTCTTCTCAGCAGCTGGTTTCTTCGCAGCAGTCTTTTTTGGTGTCTTGGCCTTTTTAGGTTTAGCTGCCTTTGGTTTGGCTGCAGGCTTCTTTTTGGGTTTGACTACTTCTCCGATCTTGAATGACCCGGAAGCACCAGTTCCCTTCGACTGTTTCAAGCTCTTGTTCTTGACACCAGCTCTGAGTGAGAGTTTAAGATGAACATTTACAGTCTTGGCGTCTTTTCCAACATTGAAGTTGGCCATAATATACTTCAGGATGGCTTGTCTGGAAGACCCTCCTCTTTCTTTTAGTGCAGCAATTGCTTTACCAACCATTTCGCTGTATTTTGGATGAGCTGCTGGTTTCTTAGGCTTGGCTGCAACCTTCTTCTTTGGAGATGTATCTGCCATTTTTCGATTCTAAAACTATTTCAACGATGCATACTGTTCGACGAACGATTTGATTATAAAGCTCGCTTGGACAATTAGTGTATATGACGCTAACGCGGACCTCCTCGAAGACACCTATAAAAATATTTACAAATTTTGAGTAGATCGCACGATGAATAAATAATGTGCTTTCTTCGGCTGGTTATGTGCCTTTTCCCACATTAATGCGTATAGTTTCTGCACATATTATACCTTATGATGTTCATGAATATTTAGTCTTTCAGAAAATATAAAAAACACATATAAGAACAATTAAATATAAATGTTATTAGGATATATCGTAGACTAAACCGATTTCATTCGGGCAATATGCCCGCACAAAATTGCTCGTATTTTCGCAAATAAGTGATATTTTCGACAAATTCAAGTTCAGGTAGACAATAAAATCATTAATTTACAAAATGTAATTAATAGTTTTGCAAAAAAAGTGCTAAAAATCGTACTGAGAAGACTTTTCTCGTATAGGGAAACACACAAAAAATCAAACGCCATTTTCAATTGGCAAGTTGGGACTTTCTATAAAAAAAAATACGTTAAATACACAATATTTTTTTTAGAACAAATCAAATTCTTGTGAAGCAACATTTGTTTATTTAGAAGATTCATTATTTTTACTTAAGTTCAAGAAGTATTTTTTTCTCTCAATTTTACTCGTTTGTTTATAAAATATAACTTTCCGGGATCGAGATCAAATATCTTCTTTTTTGTCACTATTTTTACTTTAGTTTTAATATTGTGATGAATTAAGAAAGTAATGAAGCGATATAGTCTAAAGGGGATTGTGATGGATTTTTGTGTGTGTGTACATGTCTATTATTTGTTGTTGATTGTTTTAATAAGAAATCGGTAGTAGCCATTATATCACTTAAGAGAGAAATAGATTTGGCCACGAAGATAAAAAAAAAATGGTGGGAAAGTTAAACTATATTTTACATTAGAAAGGAAAGCAGCTGTACAATCGATTGTTCCTTTACATTCGTATTTGTAAAGGTGTGGTACTCGTCAGCATGTATATTTTTTACTTATTTGATTTTTTTCTATTTTCAGTTTTGGAGAAGAGAGAGAAAATATGGCATTGGGACAAAGCTGGATTTAGATTTGTAAATTGTGAAATAACAATTTAGATTCTTTTTGAAGAATTTGGGTAGCCCTTAAAAGGGCTGTTGGTGGCAAATGCCAACAAGTTAAACTCAACAGTTTACTTCTTCTTTGGTGTCTTCTTAGGTTTGACTGCTTTAGTCTTTTTTGGTGACTTTGTAGCCTTCTTTGCAGGTTTAGCGGCTAGTTTTTTTGCTGCAGCCGGTTTCTTGGCCTTTGGTTTCGCCGCTTTCTTCTCAGCAGCTGGTTTCTTCGCAGCAGTCTTTTTTGGTGTCTTGGCCTTTTTAGGTTTAGCTGCCTTTGGTTTGGCTGCAGGCTTCTTTTTGGGTTTGACTACTTCTCCGATCTTGAATGACCCGGAAGCACCAGTTCCCTTCGACTGTTTCAAGCTCTTGTTCTTGACACCAGCTCTGAGTGAGAGTTTAAGATGAACATTTACAGTCTTGGCGTCTTTTCCAACATTGAAGTTGGCCATAATATACTTCAGGATGGCTTGTCTGGAAGACCCTCCTCTTTCTTTTAGTGCAGCAATTGCTTTACCAACCATTTCGCTGTATTTTGGATGAGCTGCTGGTTTCTTAGGCTTGGCTGCAACCTTCTTCTTTGGAGATGTATCTGCCATTTTTCGATTCTAAAACTATTTCAACGATGCATACTGTTCGACGAACGATTTGATTATAAAGCTCGCTTGGACAATTAGTGTATATGACGCTAACGCGGACCTCCTCAAAGACACCTATAAAAATATTTACAAATTTTGAGTAGATCGCACGATGAATAAATAATGTGCTTTCTTCGGCTGGTTATGTGCCTTTTCCCACATTAATGCGTATAGTTTCTGCACATATTATACCTTATGATGTTCATGAATATTTAGTCTTTCAGAAAATATAAAAAACACATATAAGAACAATTAAATATAAATGTTATTAGGATATATCGTAGACTAAACCGATTTCATTCGGGCAATATGCCCGCACAAAATTGCTCGTATTTTCGCAAATAAGTGATATTTTCGACAAATTCAAGTTCAGGTAGACAATAAAATCATTAATTTACAAAATGTAATTAATAGTTTTGCAAAAAAAGTGCTAAAAATCGTACTGAGAAGACTTTTCTCGTATAGGGAAACACACAAAAAATCAAACGCCATTTTCAATTGGCAAGTTGGGACTTTCTATAAAAAAAAATACGTTAAATACACAATATTTTTTTTAGAACAAATCAAATTCTTGTGAAGCAACATTTGTTTATTTAGAAGATTCATTATTTTTACTTAAGTTCAAGAAGTATTTTTTTCTCTCAATTTTACTCGTTTGTTTATAAAATATAACTTTCCGGGATCGAGATCAAATATCTTCTTTTTTGTCACTATTTTTACTTTAGTTTTAATATTGTGATGAATTAAGAAAGTAATGAAGCGATATAGTCTAAAGGGGATTGTGATGGATTTTTGTGTGTGTGTACATGTCTATTATTTGTTGTTGATTGTTTTAATAAGAAATCGGTAGTAGCCATTATATCACTTAAGAGAGAAATAGATTTGGCCACGAAGATAAAAAAAAAAATGGTGGGAAAGTTAAACTATATTTTACATTAGAAAGGAAAGCAGCTGTACAATCGATTGTTCCTTTACATTCGTATTTGTAAAGGTGTGGTACTCGTCAGCATGTATATTTTTTACTTATTTGATTTTTTTCTATTTTCAGTTTTGGAGAAGAGAGAGAAAATATGGCATTGGGACAAAGCTGGATTTAGATTTGTAAATTGTGAAATAACAATTTAGATTCTTTTTGAAGAATTTGGGTAGCCCTTAAAAGGGCTGTTGGTGGCAAATGCCAACAAGTTAAACTCAACAGTTTACTTCTTCTTTGGTGTCTTCTTAGGTTTGACTGCTTTAGTCTTTTTTGGTGACTTTGTAGCCTTCTTTGCAGGTTTAGCGGCTAGTTTTTTTGCTGCAGCCGGTTTCTTGGCCTTTGGTTTCGCCGCTTTCTTCTCAGCAGCTGGTTTCTTCGCAGCAGTCTTTTTTGGTGTCTTGGCCTTTTTAGGTTTAGCTGCCTTTGGTTTGGCTGCAGGCTTCTTTTTGGGTTTGACTACTTCTCCGATCTTGAATGACCCGGAAGCACCAGTTCCCTTCGACTGTTTCAAGCTCTTGTTCTTGACACCAGCTCTGAGTGAGAGTTTAAGATGAACATTTACAGTCTTGGCGTCTTTTCCAACATTGAAGTTGGCCATAATATACTTCAGGATGGCTTGTCTGGAAGACCCTCCTCTTTCTTTTAGTGCAGCAATTGCTTTACCAACCATTTCGCTGTATTTTGGATGAGCTGCTGGTTTCTTAGGCTTGGCTGCAACCTTCTTCTTTGGAGATGTATCTGCCATTTTTCGATTCTAAAACTATTTCAACGATGTATACTGTTCGACGAACGATTTGATTATAACGCTCGCTTGGACAATTAGTGTATATGACGCTGACGCGGACCTCCTCGAAGACACCTATAAAAATATTTACAAAATTTGAGTAGATCGCACGATGAATAAATAATGTGCTTTCTTCGGCTGGTTATGTGCCTTTTCCCACATTAATGCGTATAGTTTCTGCACATATTATACCTTATGATGTTCATGAATATTTAGTCTTTCAGAAAATATAAAAAACACATATAAGAACAATTAAATATAAATGTTATTAGGATATATCGTAGACTAAACCGATTTCATTCGGGCAATATGCCCGCACAAAATTGCTCGTATTTTCGCAAATAAGTGATATTTTCGACAAATTCAAGTTCAGGTAGACAATAAAATCATTAATTTACAAAATGTAATTAATAGTTTTGCAAAAAAAGTGCTAAAAATCGTACTGAGAAGACTTTTCTCGTATAGGGAAACACACAAAAAATCAAACGCCATTTTCAATTGGCAAGTTGGGACTTTCTATAAAAAAAAATACGTTAAATACACAATATTTTTTTTAGAACAAATCAAATTCTTGTGAAGCAACATTTGTTTATTTAGAAGATTCATTATTTTTACTTAAGTTCAAGAAGTATTTTTTTCTCTCAATTTTACTCGTTTGTTTATAAAATATAACTTTCCGGGATCGAGATCAAATATCTTCTTTTTTGTCACTATTTTTACTTTAGTTTTAATATTGTGATGAATTAAGAAAGTAATGAAGCGATATAGTCTAAAGGGGATTGTGATGGATTTTTGTGTGTGTGTACATGTCTATTATTTGTTGTTGATTGTTTTAATAAGAAATCGGTAGTAGCCATTATATCACTTAAGAGAGAAATAGATTTGGCCACGAAGATAAAAAAAAAATGGTGGGAAAGTTAAACTATATTTTACATTAGAAAGGAAAGCAGCTGTACAATCGATTGTTCCTTTACATTCGTATTTGTAAAGGTGTGGTACTCGTCAGCATGTATATTTTTTACTTATTTGATTTTTTTCTATTTTCAGTTTTGGAGAAGAGAGAGAAAATATGGCATTGGGACAAAGCTGGATTTAGATTTGTAAATTGTGAAATAACAATTTAGATTCTTTTTGAAGAATTTGGGTAGCCCTTAAAAGGGCTGTTGGTGGCAAATGCCAACAAGTTAAACTCAACAGTTTACTTCTTCTTTGGTGTCTTCTTAGGTTTGACTGCTTTAGTCTTTTTTGGTGACTTTGTAGCCTTCTTTGCAGGTTTAGCGGCTAGTTTTTTTGCTGCAGCCGGTTTCTTGGCCTTTGGTTTCGCCGCTTTCTTCTCAGCAGCTGGTTTCTTCGCAGCAGTCTTTTTTGGTGTCTTGGCCTTTTTAGGTTTAGCTGCCTTTGGTTTGGCTGCAGGCTTCTTTTTGGGTTTGACTACTTCTCCGATCTTGAATGACCCGGAAGCACCAGTTCCCTTCGACTGTTTCAAGCTCTTGTTCTTGACACCAGCTCTGAGTGAGAGTTTAAGATGAACATTTACAGTCTTGGCGTCTTTTCCAACATTGAAGTTGGCCATAATATACTTCAGGATGGCTTGTCTGGAAGACCCTCCTCTTTCTTTTAGTGCAGCAATTGCTTTACCAACCATTTCGCTGTATTTTGGATGAGCTGCTGGTTTCTTAGGCTTGGCTGCAACCTTCTTCTTTGGAGATGTATCTGCCATTTTTCGATTCTAAAACTATTTCAACGATGCATACTGTTCGACGAACGATTTGATTATAAAGCTCGCTTGGACAATTAGTGTATATGACGCTAACGCGGACCTCCTCGAAGACACCTATAAAAATATTTACAAATTTTGAGTAGATCGCACGATGAATAAATAATGTGCTTTCTTCGGCTGGTTATGTGCCTTTTCCCACATTAATGCGTATAGTTTCTGCACATATTATACCTTATGATGTTCATGAATATTTAGTCTTTCAGAAAATATAAAAAACACATATAAGAACAATTAAATATAAATGTTATTAGGATATATCGTAGACTAAACCGATTTCATTCGGGCAATATGCCCGCACAAAATTGCTCGTATTTTCGCAAATAAGTGATATTTTCGACAAATTCAAGTTCAGGTAGACAATAAAATCATTAATTTACAAAATGTAATTAATAGTTTTGCAAAAAAAGTGCTAAAAATCGTACTGAGAAGACTTTTCTCGTATAGGGAAACACACAAAAAATCAAACGCCATTTTCAATTGGCAAGTTGGGACTTTCTATAAAAAAAAATACGTTAAATACACAATATTTTTTTTAGAACAAATCAAATTCTTGTGAAGCAACATTTGTTTATTTAGAAGATTCATTATTTTTACTTAAGTTCAAGAAGTATTTTTTTCTCTCAATTTTACTCGTTTGTTTATAAAATATAACTTTCCGGGATCGAGATCAAATATCTTCTTTTTTGTCACTATTTTTACTTTAGTTTTAATATTGTGATGAATTAAGAAAGTAATGAAGCGATATAGTCTAAAGGGGATTGTGATGGATTTTTGTGTGTGTGTACATGTCTATTATTTGTTGTTGATTGTTTTAATAAGAAATCGGTAGTAGCCATTATATCACTTAAGAGAGAAATAGATTTGGCCACGAAGATAAAAAAAAAATGGTGGGAAAGTTAAACTATATTTTACATTAGAAAGGAAAGCAGCTGTACAATCGATTGTTCCTTTACATTCGTATTTGTAAAGGTGTGGTACTCGTCAGCATGTATATTTTTTACTTATTTGATTTTTTTCTATTTTCAGTTTTGGAGAAGAGAGAGAAAATATGGCATTGGGACAAAGCTGGATTTAGATTTGTAAATTGTGAAATAACAATTTAGATTCTTTTTGAAGAATTTGGGTAGCCCTTAAAAGGGCTGTTGGTGGCAAATGCCAACAAGTTAAACTCAACAGTTTACTTCTTCTTTGGTGTCTTCTTAGGTTTGACTGCTTTAGTCTTTTTTGGTGACTTTGTAGCCTTCTTTGCAGGTTTAGCGGCTAGTTTTTTTGCTGCAGCCGGTTTCTTGGCCTTTGGTTTCGCCGCTTTCTTCTCAGCAGCTGGTTTCTTCGCAGCAGTCTTTTTTGGTGTCTTGGCCTTTTTAGGTTTAGCTGCCTTTGGTTTGGCTGCAGGCTTCTTTTTGGGTTTGACTACTTCTCCGATCTTGAATGACCCGGAAGCACCAGTTCCCTTCGACTGTTTCAAGCTCTTGTTCTTGACACCAGCTCTGAGTGAGAGTTTAAGATGAACATTTACAGTCTTGGCGTCTTTTCCAACATTGAAGTTGGCCATAATATACTTCAGGATGGCTTGTCTGGAAGACCCTCCTCTTTCTTTTAGTGCAGCAATTGCTTTACCAACCATTTCGCTGTATTTTGGATGAGCTGCTGGTTTCTTAGGCTTGGCTGCAACCTTCTTCTTTGGAGATGTATCTGCCATTTTTCGATTCTAAAACTATTTCAACGATGCATACTGTTCGACGAACGATTTGATTATAAAGCTCGCTTGGACAATTAGTGTATATGACGCTAACGCGGACCTCCTCAAAGACACCTATAAAAATATTTACAAATTTTGAGTAGATCGCACGATGAATAAATAATGTGCTTTCTTCGGCTGGTTATGTGCCTTTTCCCACATTAATGCGTATAGTTTCTGCACATATTATACCTTATGATGTTCATGAATATTTAGTCTTTCAGAAAATATAAAAAACACATATAAGAACAATTAAATATAAATGTTATTAGGATATATCGTAGACTAAACCGATTTCATTCGGGCAATATGCCCGCACAAAATTGCTCGTATTTTCGCAAATAAGTGATATTTTCGACAAATTCAAGTTCAGGTAGACAATAAAATCATTAATTTACAAAATGTAATTAATAGTTTTGCAAAAAAAGTGCTAAAAATCGTACTGAGAAGACTTTTCTCGTATAGGGAAACACACAAAAAATCAAACGCCATTTTCAATTGGCAAGTTGGGACTTTCTATAAAAAAAAATACGTTAAATACACAATATTTTTTTTAGAACAAATCAAATTCTTGTGAAGCAACATTTGTTTATTTAGAAGATTCATTATTTTTACTTAAGTTCAAGAAGTATTTTTTTCTCTCAATTTTACTCGTTTGTTTATAAAATATAACTTTCCGGGATCGAGATCAAATATCTTCTTTTTTGTCACTATTTTTACTTTAGTTTTAATATTGTGATGAATTAAGAAAGTAATGAAGCGATATAGTCTAAAGGGGATTGTGATGGATTTTTGTGTGTGTGTACATGTCTATTATTTGTTGTTGATTGTTTTAATAAGAAATCGGTAGTAGCCATTATATCACTTAAGAGAGAAATAGATTTGGCCACGAAGATAAAAAAAAAAATGGTGGGAAAGTTAAACTATATTTTACATTAGAAAGGAAAGCAGCTGTACAATCGATTGTTCCTTTACATTCGTATTTGTAAAGGTGTGGTACTCGTCAGCATGTATATTTTTTACTTATTTGATTTTTTTCTATTTTCAGTTTTGGAGAAGAGAGAGAAAATATGGCATTGGGACAAAGCTGGATTTAGATTTGTAAATTGTGAAATAACAATTTAGATTCTTTTTGAAGAATTTGGGTAGCCCTTAAAAGGGCTGTTGGTGGCAAATGCCAACAAGTTAAACTCAACAGTTTACTTCTTCTTTGGTGTCTTCTTAGGTTTGACTGCTTTAGTCTTTTTTGGTGACTTTGTAGCCTTCTTTGCAGGTTTAGCGGCTAGTTTTTTTGCTGCAGCCGGTTTCTTGGCCTTTGGTTTCGCCGCTTTCTTCTCAGCAGCTGGTTTCTTCGCAGCAGTCTTTTTTGGTGTCTTGGCCTTTTTAGGTTTAGTTGCCTTTGGTTTGGCTGCAGGCTTCTTTTTGGGTTTGACTACTTCTCCGATCTTGAATGACCCGGAAGCACCAGTTCCCTTCGACTGTTTCAAGCTCTTGTTCTTGACACCAGCTCTGAGTGAGAGTTTAAGATGAACATTTACAGTCTTGGCGTCTTTTCCAACATTGAAGTTGGCCATAATATACTTCAGGATGGCTTGTCTGGAAGACCCTCCTCTTTCTTTTAGTGCAGCAATTGCTTTACCAACCATTTCGCTGTATTTTGGATGAGCTGCTGGTTTCTTAGGCTTGGCTGCAACCTTCTTCTTTGGAGATGTATCTGCCATTTTTCGATTCTAAAACTATTTCAACGATGCATACTGTTCGACGAACGATTTGATTATAAAGCTCGCTTGGACAATTAGTGTATATGACGCTAACGCGGACCTCCTCGAAGACACCTATAAAAATATTTACAAATTTTGAGTAGATCGCACGATGAATAAATAATGTGCTTTCTTCGGCTGGTTATGTGCCTTTTCCCACATTAATGCGTATAGTTTCTGCACATATTATACCTTATGATGTTCATGAATATTTAGTCTTTCAGAAAATATAAAAAACACATATAAGAACAATTAAATATAAATGTTATTAGGATATATCGTAGACTAAACCGATTTCATTCGGGCAATATGCCCGCACAAAATTGCTCGTATTTTCGCAAATAAGTGATATTTTCGACAAATTCAAGTTCAGGTAGACAATAAAATCATTAATTTACAAAATGTAATTAATAGTTTTGCAAAAAAAGTGCTAAAAATCGTACTGAGAAGACTTTTCTCGTATAGGGAAACACACAAAAAATCAAACGCCATTTTCAATTGGCAAGTTGGGACTTTCTATAAAAAAAAATACGTTAAATACACAATATTTTTTTTAGAACAAATCAAATTCTTGTGAAGCAACATTTGTTTATTTAGAAGATTCATTATTTTTACTTAAGTTCAAGAAGTATTTTTTTCTCTCAATTTTACTCGTTTGTTTATAAAATATAACTTTCCGGGATCGAGATCAAATATCTTCTTTTTTGTCACTATTTTTACTTTAGTTTTAATATTGTGATGAATTAAGAAAGTAATGAAGCGATATAGTCTAAAGGGGATTGTGATGGATTTTTGTGTGTGTGTACATGTCTATTATTTGTTGTTGATTGTTTTAATAAGAAATCGGTAGTAGCCATTATATCACTTAAGAGAAAAATAGATTTGGCCACGAAGATAAAAAAAAAAATGGTGGGAAAGTTAAACTATATTTTACATTAGAAAGGAAAGCAGCTGTACAATCGATTGTTCCTTTACATTCGTATTTGTAAAGGTGTGGTACTCGTCAGCATGTATATTTTTTACTTATTTGATTTTTTTCTATTTTCAGTTTTGGAGAAGAGAGAGAAAATATGGCATTGGGACAAAGCTGGATTTAGATTTGTAAATTGTGAAATAACAATTTAGATTCTTTTTGAAGAATTTGGGTAGCCCTTAAAAGGGCTGTTGGTGGCAAATGCCAACAAGTTAAACTCAACAGTTTACTTCTTCTTTGGTGTCTTCTTAGGTTTGACTGCTTTAGTCTTTTTTGGTGACTTTGTAGCCTTCTTTGCAGGTTTAGCGGCTAGTTTTTTTGCTGCAGCCGGTTTCTTGGCCTTTGGTTTCGCCGCTTTCTTCTCAGCAGCTGGTTTCTTCGCAGCAGTCTTTTTTGGTGTCTTGGCCTTTTTAGGTTTAGCTGCCTTTGGTTTGGCTGCAGGCTTCTTTTTGGGTTTGACTACTTCTCCGATCTTGAATGACCCGGAAGCACCAGTTCCCTTCGACTGTTTCAAGCTCTTGTTCTTGACACCAGCTCTGAGTGAGAGTTTAAGATGAACATTTACAGTCTTGGCGTCTTTTCCAACATTGAAGTTGGCCATAATATACTTCAGGATGGCTTGTCTGGAAGACCCTCCTCTTTCTTTTAGTGCAGCAATTGCTTTACCAACCATTTCGCTGTATTTTGGATGAGCTGCTGGTTTCTTAGGCTTGGCTGCAACCTTCTTCTTTGGAGATGTATCTGCCATTTTTCGATTCTAAAACTATTTCAACGATGCATACTGTTCGACGAACGATTTGATTATAAAGCTCGCTTGGACAATTAGTGTATATGACGCTAACGCGGACCTCCTCGAAGACACCTATAAAAATATTTACAAATTTTGAGTAGATCGCACGATGAATAAATAATGTGCTTTCTTCGGCTGGTTATGTGCCTTTTCCCACATTAATGCGTATAGTTTCTGCACATATTATACCTTATGATGTTCATGAATATTTAGTCTTTCAGAAAATATAAAAAACACATATAAGAACAATTAAATATAAATGTTATTAGGATATATCGTAGACTAAACCGATTTCATTCGGGCAATATGCCCGCACAAAATTACTCGTATTTTCGCAAATAAGTGATATTTTCGACAAATTCAAGTTCAGGTAGACAATAAAATCATTAATTTACAAAATGTAATTAATAGTTTTGCAAAAAAAGTGCTAAAAATCGTACTGAGAAGACTTTTCTCGTATAGGGAAACACACAAAAAATCAAACGCCATTTTCAATTGGCAAGTTGGGACTTTCTATAAAAAAAAATACGTTAAATACACAATATTTTTTTTAGAACAAATCAAATTCTTGTGAAGCAACATTTGTTTATTTAGAAGATTCATTATTTTTACTTAAGTTCAAGAAGTATTTTTTTCTCTCAATTTTACTCGTTTGTTTATAAAATATAACTTTCCGGGATCGAGATCAAATATCTTCTTTTTTGTCACTATTTTTACTTTAGTTTTAATATTGTGATGAATTAAGAAAGTAATGAAGCGATATAGTCTAAAGGGGATTGTGATGGATTTTTGTGTGTGTGTACATGTCTATTATTTGTTGTTGATTGTTTTAATAAGAAATCGGTAGTAGCCATTATATCACTTAAGAGAGAAATAGATTTGGCCACGAAGATAAAAAAAAAAATGGTGGGAAAGTTAAACTATATTTTACATTAGAAAGGAAAGCAGCTGTACAATCGATTGTTCCTTTACATTCGTATTTGTAAAGGTGTGGTACTCGTCAGCATGTATATTTTTTACTTATTTGATTTTTTTCTATTTTCAGTTTTGGAGAAGAGAGAGAAAATATGGCATTGGGACAAAGCTGGATTTAGATTTGTAAATTGTGAAATAACAATTTAGATTCTTTTTGAAGAATTTGGGTAGCCCTTAAAAGGGCTGTTGGTGGCAAATGCCAACAAGTTAAACTCAACAGTTTACTTCTTCTTTGGTGTCTTCTTAGGTTTGACTGCTTTAGTCTTTTTTGGTGACTTTGTAGCCTTCTTTGCAGGTTTAGCGGCTAGTTTTTTTGCTGCAGCCGGTTTCTTGGCCTTTGGTTTCGCCGCTTTCTTCTCAGCAGCTGGTTTCTTCGCAGCAGTCTTTTTTGGTGTCTTGGCCTTTTTAGGTTTAGCTGCCTTTGGTTTGGCTGCAGGCTTCTTTTTGGGTTTGACTACTTCTCCGATCTTGAATGACCCGGAAGCACCAGTTCCCTTCGACTGTTTCAAGCTCTTGTTCTTGACACCAGCTCTGAGTGAGAGTTTAAGATGAACATTTACAGTCTTGGCGTCTTTTCCAACATTGAAGTTGGCCATAATATACTTCAGGATGGCTTGTCTGGAAGACCCTCCTCTTTCTTTTAGTGCAGCAATTGCTTTACCAACCATTTCGCTGTATTTTGGATGAGCTGCTGGTTTCTTAGGCTTGGCTGCAACCTTCTTCTTTGGAGATGTATCTGCCATTTTTCGATTCTAAAACTATTTCAACGATGCATACTGTTCGACGAACGATTTGATTATAAAGCTCGCTTGGACAATTAGTGTATATGACGCTAACGCGGACCTCCTCGAAGACACCTATAAAAATATTTACAAATTTTGAGTAGATCGCACGATGAATAAATAATGTGCTTTCTTCGGCTGGTTATGTGCCTTTTCCCACATTAATGCGTATAGTTTCTGCACATATTATACCTTATGATGTTCATGAATATTTAGTCTTTCAGAAAATATAAAAAACACATATAAGAACAATTAAATATAAATGTTATTAGGATATATCGTAGACTAAACCGATTTCATTCGGGCAATATGCCCGCACAAAATTGCTCGTATTTTCGCAAATAAGTGATATTTTCGACAAATTCAAGTTCAGGTAGACAATAAAATCATTAATTTACAAAATGTAATTAATAGTTTTGCAAAAAAAGTGCTAAAAATCGTACTGAGAAGACTTTTCTCGTATAGGGAAACACACAAAAAATCAAACGCCATTTTCAATTGGCAAGTTGGGACTTTCTATAAAAAAAAATACGTTAAATACACAATATTTTTTTTAGAACAAATCAAATTCTTGTGAAGCAACATTTGTTTATTTAGAAGATTCATTATTTTTACTTAAGTTCAAGAAGTATTTTTTTCTCTCAATTTTACTCGTTTGTTTATAAAATATAACTTTCCGGGATCGAGATCAAATATCTTCTTTTTTGTCACTATTTTTACTTTAGTTTTAATATTGTGATGAATTAAGAAAGTAATGAAGCGATATAGTCTAAAGGGGATTGTGATGGATTTTTGTGTGTGTGTACATGTCTATTATTTGTTGTTGATTGTTTTAATAAGAAATCGGTAGTAGCCATTATATCACTTAAGAGAGAAATAGATTTGGCCACGAAGATAAAAAAAAAAATGGTGGGAAAGTTAAACTATATTTTACATTAGAAAGGAAAGCAGCTGTACAATCGATTGTTCCTTTACATTCGTATTTGTAAAGGTGTGGTACTCGTCAGCATGTATATTTTTTACTTATTTGATTTTTTTCTATTTTCAGTTTTGGAGAAGAGAGAGAAAATATGGCATTGGGACAAAGCTGGATTTAGATTTGTAAATTGTGAAATAACAATTTAGATTCTTTTTGAAGAATTTGGGTAGCCCTTAAAAGGGCTGTTGGTGGCAAATGCCAACAAGTTAAACTCAACAGTTTACTTCTTCTTTGGTGTCTTCTTAGGTTTGACTGCTTTAGTCTTTTTTGGTGACTTTGTAGCCTTCTTTGCAGGTTTAGCGGCTAGTTTTTTTGCTGCAGCCGGTTTCTTGGCCTTTGGTTTCGCCGCTTTCTTCTCAGCAGCTGGTTTCTTCGCAGCAGTCTTTTTTGGTGTCTTGGCCTTTTTAGGTTTAGCTGCCTTTGGTTTGGCTGCAGGCTTCTTTTTGGGTTTGACTACTTCTCCGATCTTGAATGACCCGGAAGCACCAGTTCCCTTCGACTGTTTCAAGCTCTTGTTCTTGACACCAGCTCTGAGTGAGAGTTTAAGATGAACATTTACAGTCTTGGCGTCTTTTCCAACATTGAAGTTGGCCATAATATACTTCAGGATGGCTTGTCTGGAAGACCCTCCTCTTTCTTTTAGTGCAGCAATTGCTTTACCAACCATTTCGCTGTATTTTGGATGAGCTGCTGGTTTCTTAGGCTTGGCTGCAACCTTCTTCTTTGGAGATGTATCTGCCATTTTTCGATTCTAAAACTATTTCAACGATGCATACTGTTCGACGAACGATTTGATTATAAAGCTCGCTTGGACAATTAGTGTATATGACGCTAACGCGGACCTCCTCGAAGACACCTATAAAAATATTTACAAATTTTGAGTAGATCGCACGATGAATAAATAATGTGCTTTCTTCGGCTGGTTATGTGCCTTTTCCCACATTAATGCGTATAGTTTCTGCACATATTATACCTTATGATGTTCATGAATATTTAGTCTTTCAGAAAATATAAAAAACACATATAAGAACAATTAAATATAAATGTTATTAGGATATATCGTAGACTAAACCGATTTCATTCGGGCAATATGCCCGCACAAAATTGCTCGTATTTTCGCAAATAAGTGATATTTTCGACAAATTCAAGTTCAGGTAGACAATAAAATCATTAATTTACAAAATGTAATTAATAGTTTTGCAAAAAAAGTGCTAAAAATCGTACTGAGAAGACTTTTCTCGTATAGGGAAACACACAAAAAATCAAACGCCATTTTCAATTGGCAAGTTGGGACTTTCTATAAAAAAAAATACGTTAAATACACAATATTTTTTTTAGAACAAATCAAATTCTTGTGAAGCAACATTTGTTTATTTAGAAGATTCATTATTTTTACTTAAGTTCAAGAAGTATTTTTTTCTCTCAATTTTACTCGTTTGTTTATAAAATATAACTTTCCGGGATCGAGATCAAATATCTTCTTTTTTGTCACTATTTTTACTTTAGTTTTAATATTGTGATGAATTAAGAAAGTAATGAAGCGATATAGTCTAAAGGGGATTGTGATGGATTTTTGTGTGTGTGTACATGTCTATTATTTGTTGTTGATTGTTTTAATAAGAAATCGGTAGTAGCCATTATATCACTTAAGAGAGAAATAGATTTGGCCACGAAGATAAAAAAAAAAATGGTGGGAAAGTTAAACTATATTTTACATTAGAAAGGAAAGCAGCTGTACAATCGATTGTTCCTTTACATTCGTATTTGTAAAGGTGTGGTACTCGTCAGCATGTATATTTTTTACTTATTTGATTTTTTTCTATTTTCAGTTTTGGAGAAGAGAGAGAAAATATGGCATTGGGACAAAGCTGGATTTAGATTTGTAAATTGTGAAATAACAATTTAGATTCTTTTTGAAGAATTTGGGTAGCCCTTAAAAGGGCTGTTGGTGGCAAATGCCAACAAGTTAAACTCAACAGTTTACTTCTTCTTTGGTGTCTTCTTAGGTTTGACTGCTTTAGTCTTTTTTGGTGACTTTGTAGCCTTCTTTGCAGGTTTAGCGGCTAGTTTTTTTGCTGCAGCCGGTTTCTTGGCCTTTGGTTTCGCCGCTTTCTTCTCAGCAGCTGGTTTCTTCGCAGCAGTCTTTTTTGGTGTCTTGGCCTTTTTAGGTTTAGCTGCCTTTGGTTTGGCTGCAGGCTTCTTTTTGGGTTTGACTACTTCTCCGATCTTGAATGACCCGGAAGCACCAGTTCCCTTCGACTGTTTCAAGCTCTTGTTCTTGACACCAGCTCTGAGTGAGAGTTTAAGATGAACATTTACAGTCTTGGCGTCTTTTCCAACATTGAAGTTGGCCATAATATACTTCAGGATGGCTTGTCTGGAAGACCCTCCTCTTTCTTTTAGTGCAGCAATTGCTTTACCAACCATTTCGCTGTATTTTGGATGAGCTGCTGGTTTCTTAGGCTTGGCTGCAACCTTCTTCTTTGGAGATGTATCTGCCATTTTTCGATTCTAAAACTATTTCAACGATGCATACTGTTCGACGAACGATTTGATTATAAAGCTCGCTTGGACAATTAGTGTATATGACGCTAACGCGGACCTCCTCGAAGACACCTATAAAAATATTTACAAATTTTGAGTAGATCGCACGATGAATAAATAATGTGCTTTCTTCGGCTGGTTATGTGCCTTTTCCCACATTAATGCGTATAGTTTCTGCACATATTATACCTTATGATGTTCATGAATATTTAGTCTTTCAGAAAATATAAAAAACACATATAAGAACAATTAAATATAAATGTTATTAGGATATATCGTAGACTAAACCGATTTCATTCGGGCAATATGCCCGCACAAAATTGCTCGTATTTTCGCAAATAAGTGATATTTTCGACAAATTCAAGTTCAGGTAGACAATAAAATCATTAATTTACAAAATGTAATTAATAGTTTTGCAAAAAAAGTGCTAAAAATCGTACTGAGAAGACTTTTCTCGTATAGGGAAACACACAAAAAATCAAACGCCATTTTCAATTGGCAAGTTGGGACTTTCTATAAAAAAAAATACGTTAAATACACAATATTTTTTTTAGAACAAATCAAATTCTTGTGAAGCAACATTTGTTTATTTAGAAGATTCATTATTTTTACTTAAGTTCAAGAAGTATTTTATTCTCTCAATTTTACTCGTTTGTTTATAAAATATAACTTTCCGGGATCGAGATCAAATATCTTCTTTTTTGTCACTATTTTTACTTTAGTTTTAATATTGTGATGAATTAAGAAAGTAATGAAGCGATATAGTCTAAAGGGGATTGTGATGGATTTTTGTGTGTGTGTACATGTCTATTATTTGTTGTTGATTGTTTTAATAAGAAATCGGTAGTAGCCATTATATCACTTAAGAGAGAAATAGATTTGGCCACGAAGATAAAAAAAAAAATGGTGGGAAAGTTAAACTATATTTTACATTAGAAAGGAAAGCAGCTGTACAATCGATTGTTCCTTTACATTCGTATTTGTAAAGGTGTGGTACTCGTCAGCATGTATATTTTTTACTTATTTGATTTTTTTCTATTTTCAGTTTTGGAGAAGAGAGAGAAAATATGGCATTGGGACAAAGCTGGATTTAGATTTGTAAATTGTGAAATAACAATTTAGATTCTTTTTGAAGAATTTGGGTAGCCCTTAAAAGGGCTGTTGGTGGCAAATGCCAACAAGTTAAACTCAACAGTTTACTTCTTCTTTGGTGTCTTCTTAGGTTTGACTGCTTTAGTCTTTTTTGGTGACTTTGTAGCCTTCTTTGCAGGTTTAGCGGCTAGTTTTTTTGCTGCAGCCGGTTTCTTGGCCTTTGGTTTCGCCGCTTTCTTCTCAGCAGCTGGTTTCTTCGCAGCAGTCTTTTTTGGTGTCTTGGCCTTTTTAGGTTTAGCTGCCTTTGGTTTGGCTGCAGGCTTCTTTTTGGGTTTGACTACTTCTCCGATCTTGAATGACCCGGAAGCACCAGTTCCCTTCGACTGTTTCAAGCTCTTGTTCTTGACACCAGCTCTGAGTGAGAGTTTAAGATGAACATTTACAGTCTTGGCGTCTTTTCCAACATTGAAGTTGGCCATAATATACTTCAGGATGGCTTGTCTGGAAGACCCTCCTCTTTCTTTTAGTGCAGCAATTGCTTTACCAACCATTTCGCTGTATTTTGGATGAGCTGCTGGTTTCTTAGGCTTGGCTGCAACCTTCTTCTTTGGAGATGTATCTGCCATTTTTCGATTCTAAAACTATTTCAACGATGCATACTGTTCGACGAACGATTTGATTATAAAGCTCGCTTGGACAATTAGTGTATATGACGCTAACGCGGACCTCCTCGAAGACACCTATAAAAATATTTACAAATTTTGAGTAGATCGCACGATGAATAAATAATGTGCTTTCTTCGGCTGGTTATGTGCCTTTTCCCACATTAATGCGTATAGTTTCTGCACATATTATACCTTATGATGTTCATGAATATTTAGTCTTTCAGAAAATATAAAAAACACATATAAGAACAATTAAATATAAATGTTATTAGGATATATCGTAGACTAAACCGATTTCATTCGGGCAATATGCCCGCACAAAATTGCTCGTATTTTCGCAAATAAGTGATATTTTCGACAAATTCAAGTTCAGGTAGACAATAAAATCATTAATTTACAAAATGTAATTAATAGTTTTGCAAAAAAAGTGCTAAAAATCGTACTGAGAAGACTTTTCTCGTATAGGGAAACACACAAAAAATCAAACGCCATTTTCAATTGGCAAGTTGGGACTTTCTATAAAAAAAAATACGTTAAATACACAATATTTTTTTTAGAACAAATCAAATTCTTGTGAAGCAACATTTGTTTATTTAGAAGATTCATTATTTTTACTTAAGTTCAAGAAGTATTTTTTTCTCTCAATTTTACTCGTTTGTTTATAAAATATAACTTTCCGGGATCGAGATCAAATATCTTCTTTTTTGTCACTATTTTTACTTTAGTTTTAATATTGTGATGAATTAAGAAAGTAATGAAGCGATATAGTCTAAAGGGGATTGTGATGGATTTTTGTGTGTGTGTACATGTCTATTATTTGTTGTTGATTGTTTTAATAAGAAATCGGTAGTAGCCATTATATCACTTAAGAGAGAAATAGATTTGGCCACGAAGATAAAAAAAAAATGGTGGGAAAGTTAAACTATATTTTACATTAGAAAGGAAAGCAGCTGTACAATCGATTGTTCCTTTACATTCGTATTTGTAAAGGTGTGGTACTCGTCAGCATGTATATTTTTTACTTATTTGATTTTTTTCTATTTTCAGTTTTGGAGAAGAGAGAGAAAATATGGCATTGGGACAAAGCTGGATTTAGATTTGTAAATTGTGAAATAACAATTTAGATTCTTTTTGAAGAATTTGGGTAGCCCTTAAAAGGGCTGTTGGTGGCAAATGCCAACAAGTTAAACTCAACAGTTTACTTCTTCTTTGGTGTCTTCTTAGGTTTGACTGCTTTAGTCTTTTTTTGTGACTTTGTAGCCTTCTTTGCAGGTTTAGCGGCTAGTTTCTTTGCTGCAGCCGGTTTCTTGGCCTTTGGTTTCGCCGCTTTCTTCTCAGCAGCTGGTTTCTTCGCAGCAGTCTTTTTTGGTGTCTTGGCCTTTTTAGGTTTAGCTGCCTTTGGTTTGGCTGCAGGCTTCTTTTTGGGTTTGACTACTTCTCCGATCTTGAATGACCCGGAAGCACCAGTTCCCTTCGACTGTTTCAAGCTCTTGTTCTTGACACCAGCTCTGAGTGAGAGTTTAAGATGAACATTTACAGTCTTGGCGTCTTTTCCAACATTGAAGTTGGCCATAATATACTTCAGGATGGCTTGTCTGGAAGACCCTCCTCTTTCTTTTAGTGCAGCAATTGCTTTACCAACCATTTCGCTGTATTTTGGATGAGCTGCTGGTTTCTTAGGCTTGGCTGCAACCTTCTTCTTTGGAGATGTATCTGCCATTTTTCGATTCTAAAACTATTTCAACGATGCATACTGTTCGACGAACGATTTGATTATAAAGCTCGCTTGGACAATTAGTGTATATGACGCTAACGCGGACCTCCTCGAAGACACCTATAAAAATATTTACAAATTTTGAGTAGATCGCACGATGAATAAATAATGTGCTTTCTTCGGCTGGTTATGTGCCTTTTCCCACATTAATGCGTATAGTTTCTGCACATATTATACCTTATGATGTTCATGAATATTTAGTCTTTCAGAAAATATAAAAAACACATATAAGAACAATTAAATATAAATGTTATTAGGATATATCGTAGACTAAACCGATTTCATTCGGGCAATATGCCCGCACAAAATTGCTCGTATTTTCGCAAATAAGTGATATTTTCGACAAATTCAAGTTCAGGTAGACAATAAAATCATTAATTTACAAAATGTAATTAATAGTTTTGCAAAAAAAGTGCTAAAAATCGTACTGAGAAGACTTTTCTCGTATAGGGAAACACACAAAAAATCAAACGCCATTTTCAATTGGCAAGTTGGGACTTTCTATAAAAAAAAATACGTTAAATACACAATATTTTTTTTAGAACAAATCAAATTCTTGTGAAGCAACATTTGTTTATTTAGAAGATTCATTATTTTTACTTAAGTTCAAGAAGTATTTTTTTCTCTCAATTTTACTCGTTTGTTTATAAAATATAACTTTCCGGGATCGAGATCAAATATCTTCTTTTTTGTCACTATTTTTACTTTAGTTTTAATATTGTGATGAATTAAGAAAGTAATGAAGCGATATAGTCTAAAGGGGATTGTGATGGATTTTTGTGTGTGTGTACATGTCTATTATTTGTTGTTGATTGTTTTAATAAGAAATCGGTAGTAGCCATTATATCACTTAAGAGAGAAATAGATTTGGCCACGAAGATAAAAAAAAAAAATGGTGGGAAAGTTAAACTATATTTTACATTAGAAAGGAAAGCAGCTGTACAATCGATTGTTCCTTTACATTCGTATTTGTAAAGGTGTGGTACTCGTCAGCATGTATATTTTTTACTTATTTGATTTTTTTCTATTTTCAGTTTTGGAGAAGAGAGAGAAAATATGGCATTGGGACAAAGCTGGATTTAGATTTGTAAATTGTGAAATAACAATTTAGATTCTTTTTGAAGAATTTGGGTAGCCCTTAAAAGGGCTGTTGGTGGCAAATGCCAACAAGTTAAACTCAACAGTTTACTTCTTCTTTGGTGTCTTCTTAGGTTTGACTGCTTTAGTCTTTTTTTGTGACTTTGTAGCCTTCTTTGCAGGTTTAGCGGCTAGTTTCTTTGCTGCAGCCGGTTTCTTGGCCTTTGGTTTCGCCGCTTTCTTCTCAGCAGCTGGTTTCTTCGCAGCAGTCTTTTTTGGTGTCTTGGCCTTTTTAGGTTTAGCTGCCTTTGGTTTGGCTGCAGGCTTCTTTTTGGGTTTGACTACTTCTCCGATCTTGAATGACCCGGAAGCACCAGTTCCCTTCGACTGTTTCAAGCTCTTGTTCTTGACACCAGCTCTGAGTGAGAGTTTAAGATGAACATTTACAGTCTTGGCGTCTTTTCCAACATTGAAGTTGGCCATAATATACTTCAGGATGGCTTGTCTGGAAGACCCTCCTCTTTCTTTTAGTGCAGCAATTGCTTTACCAACCATTTCGCTGTATTTTGGATGAGCTGCTGGTTTCTTAGGCTTGGCTGCAACCTTCTTCTTTGGAGATGTATCTGCCATTTTTCGATTCTAAAACTATTTCAACGATGCATACTGTTCGACGAACGATTTGATTATAAAGCTCGCTTGGACAATTAGTGTATATGACGCTAACGCGGACCTCCTCGAAGACACCTATAAAAATATTTACAAATTTTGAGTAGATCGCACGATGAATAAATAATGTGCTTTCTTCGGCTGGTTATGTGCCTTTTCCCACATTAATGCGTATAGTTTCTGCACATATTATACCTTATGATGTTCATGAATATTTAGTCTTTCAGAAAATATAAAAAACACATATAAGAACAATTAAATATAAATGTTATTAGGATATATCGTAGACTAAACCGATTTCATTCGGGCAATATGCCCGCACAAAATTGCTCGTATTTTCGCAAATAAGTGATATTTTCGACAAATTCAAGTTCAGGTAGACAATAAAATCATTAATTTACAAAATGTAATTAATAGTTTTGCAAAAAAAGTGCTAAAAATCGTACTGAGAAGACTTTTCTCGTATAGGGAAACACACAAAAAATCAAACGCCATTTTCAATTGGCAAGTTGGGACTTTCTATAAAAAAAAATACGTTAAATACACAATATTTTTTTTAGAACAAATCAAATTCTTGTGAAGCAACATTTGTTTATTTAGAAGATTCATTATTTTTACTTAAGTTCAAGAAGTATTTTTTTCTCTCAATTTTACTCGTTTGTTTATAAAATATAACTTTCCGGGATCGAGATCAAATATCTTCTTTTTTGTCACTATTTTTACTTTAGTTTTAATATTGTGATGAATTAAGAAAGTAATGAAGCGATATAGTCTAAAGGGGATTGTGATGGATTTTTGTGTGTGTGTACATGTCTATTATTTGTTGTTGATTGTTTTAATAAGAAATCGGTAGTAGCCATTATATCACTTAAGAGAGAAATAGATTTGGCCACGAAGATAAAAAAAAAAATGGTGGGAAAGTTAAACTATATTTTACATTAGAAAGGAAAGCAGCTGTACAATCGATTGTTCCTTTACATTCGTATTTGTAAAGGTGTGGTACTCGTCAGCATGTATATTTTTTACTTATTTGATTTTTTTCTATTTTCAGTTTTGGAGAAGAGAGAGAAAATATGGCATTGGGACAAAGCTGGATTTAGATTTGTAAATTGTGAAATAACAATTTAGATTCTTTTTGAAGAATTTGGGTAGCCCTTAAAAGGGCTGTTGGTGGCAAATGCCAACAAGTTAAACTCAACAGTTTACTTCTTCTTTGGTGTCTTCTTAGGTTTGACTGCTTTAGTCTTTTTTTGTGACTTTGTAGCCTTCTTTGCAGGTTTAGCGGCTAGTTTCTTTGCTGCAGCCGGTTTCTTGGCCTTTGGTTTCGCCGCTTTCTTCTCAGCAGCTGGTTTCTTCGCAGCAGTCTTTTTTGGTGTCTTGGCCTTTTTAGGTTTAGCTGCCTTTGGTTTGGCTGCAGGCTTCTTTTTGGGTTTGACTACTTCTCCGATCTTGAATGACCCGGAAGCACCAGTTCCCTTCGACTGTTTCAAGCTCTTGTTCTTGACACAAGCTCTGAGTGAGAGTTTAAGATGAACATTTACAGTCTTGGCGTCTTTTCCAACATTGAAGTTGGCCATAATATACTTCAGGATGGCTTGTCTGGAAGACCCTCCTCTTTCTTTTAGTGCAGCAATTGCTTTACCAACCATTTCGCTGTATTTTGGATGAGCTGCTGGTTTCTTAGGCTTGGCTGCAACCTTCTTCTTTGGAGATGTATCTGCCATTTTTCGATTCTAAAACTATTTCAACGATGCATACTGTTCGACGAACGATTTGATTATAACGCTCGCTTGGACAATTAGTGTATATGACGCTGACGCGGACCTCCTCGAAGACACCTATAAAAATATTTACAAATTTTGAGTAGATCGCACGATGAATAAATAATGTGCTTTCTTCGGCTGGTTATGTGCCTTTTCCCACATTAATGCGTATAGTTTCTGCACATATTATACCTTATGATGTTCATGAATATTTAGTCTTTCAGAAAATATAAAAAACACATATAAGAACAATTAAATATAAATGTTATTAGGATATATCGTAGACTAAACCGATTTCATTCGGGCAATATGCCCGCACAAAATTGCTCGTATTTTCGCAAATAAGTGATATTTTCGACAAATTCAAGTTCAGGTAGACAATAAAATCATTAATTTACAAAATGTAATTAATAGTTTTGCAAAAAAAGTGCTAAAAATCGTACTGAGAAGACTTTTCTCGTATAGGGAAACACACAAAAAATCAAACGCCATTTTCAATTGGCAAGTTGGGACTTTCTATAAAAAAAAATACGTTAAATACACAATATTTTTTTTAGAACAAATCAAATTCTTGTGAAGCAACATTTGTTTATTTAGAAGATTCATTATTTTTACTTAAGTTCAAGAAGTATTTTTTTCTCTCAATTTTACTCGTTTGTTTATAAAATATAACTTTCCGGGATCGAGATCAAATATCTTCTTTTTTGTCACTATTTTTACTTTAGTTTTAATATTGTGATGAATTAAGAAAGTAATGAAGCGATATAGTCTAAAGGGGATTGTGATGGATTTTTGTGTGTGTGTACATGTCTATTATTTGTTGTTGATTGTTTTAATAAGAAATCGGTAGTAGCCATTATATCACTTAAGAGAAAAATAGATTTGGCCACGAAGATAAAAAAAAAATGGTGGGAAAGTTAAACTATATTTTACATTAGAAAGGAAAGCAGCTGTACAATCGATTGTTCCTTTACATTCGTATTTGTAAAGGTGTGGTACTCGTCAGCATGTATATTTTTTACTTATTTGATTTTTTTCTATTTTCAGTTTTGGAGAAGAGAGAGAAAATATGGCATTGGGACAAAGCTGGATTTAGATTTGTAAATTGTGAAATAACAATTTAGATTCTTTTAGAAGAATTTGGGTAGCCCTTAAAAGGGCTGTTGGTGGCAAATGCCAACAAGTTAAACTCAACAGTTTACTTCTTCTTTGGTGTCTTCTTAGGTTTGACTGCTTTAGTCTTTTTTTGTGACTTTGTAGCCTTCTTTGCAGGTTTAGCGGCTAGTTTCTTTGCTGCAGCCGGTTTCTTGGCCTTTGGTTTCGCCGCTTTCTTCTCAGCAGCTGGTTTCTTCGCAGCAGTCTTTTTTGGTGTCTTGGCCTTTTTAGGTTTAGCTGCCTTTGGTTTGGCTGCAGGCTTCTTTTTGGGTTTGACTACTTCTCCGATCTTGAATGACCCGGAAGCACCAGTTCCCTTCGACTGTTTCAAGCTCTTGTTCTTGACACAAGCTCTGAGTGAGAGTTTAAGATGAACATTTACAGTCTTGGCGTCTTTTCCAACATTGAAGTTGGCCATAATATACTTCAGGATGGCTTGTCTGGAAGACCCTCCTCTTTCTTTTAGTGCAGCAATTGCTTTACCAACCATTTCGCTGTATTTTGGATGAGCTGCTGGTTTCTTAGGCTTGGCTGCAACCTTCTTCTTTGGAGATGTATCTGCCATTTTTCGATTCTAAAACTATTTCAACGATGCATACTGTTCGACGAACGATTTGATTATAACGCTCGCTTGGACAATTAGTGTATATGACGCTGACGCGGACCTCCTCGAAGACACCTATAAAAATATTTACAAATTTTGAGTAGATCGCACGATGAATAAATAATGTGCTTTCTTCGGCTGGTTATGTGCCTTTTCCCACATTAATGCGTATAGTTTCTGCACATATTATACCTTATGATGTTCATGAATATTTAGTCTTTCAGAAAATATAAAAAACACATATAAGAACAATTAAATATAAATGTTATTAGGATATATCGTAGACTAAACCGATTTCATTCGGGCAATATGCCCGCACAAAATTGCTCGTATTTTCGCAAATAAGTGATATTTTCGACAAATTCAAGTTCAGGTAGACAATAAAATCATTAATTTACAAAATGTAATTAATAGTTTTGCAAAAAAAGTGCTAAAAATCGTACTGAGAAGACTTTTCTCGTATAGGGAAACACACAAAAAATCAAACGCCATTTTCAATTGGCAAGTTGGGACTTTCTATAAAAAAAAATACGTTAAATACACAATATTTTTTTTAGAACAAATCAAATTCTTGTGAAGCAACATTTGTTTATTTAGAAGATTCATTATTTTTACTTAAGTTCAAGAAGTATTTTTTTCTCTCAATTTTACTCGTTTGTTTATAAAATATAACTTTCCGGGATCGAGATCAAATATCTTCTTTTTTGTCACTATTTTTACTTTAGTTTTAATATTGTGATGAATTAAGAAAGTAATGAAGCGATATAGTCTAAAGGGGATTGTGATGGATTTTTGTGTGTGTGTACATGTCTATTATTTGTTGTTGATTGTTTTAATAAGAAATCGGTAGTAGCCATTATATCACTTAAGAGAAAAATAGATTTGGCCACGAAGATAAAAAAAAAATGGTGGGAAAGTTAAACTATATTTTACATTAGAAAGGAAAGCAGCTGTACAATCGATTGTTCCTTTACATTCGTATTTGTAAAGGTGTGGTACTCGTCAGCATGTATATTTTTTACTTATTTGATTTTTTTCTATTTTCAGTTTTGGAGAAGAGAGAGAAAATATGGCATTGGGACAAAGCCGGATTTAGATTTGTAAATTGTGAAATAACAATTTAGATTCTTTTTGAAGAATTTGGGTAGCCCTTAAAAGGGCTGTTGGTGGCAAATGCCAACAAGTTAAACTCAACAGTTTACTTCTTCTTTGGTGTCTTCTTAGGTTTGACTGCTTTAGTCTTTTTTGGTGACTTGGTAGCCTTCTTTGCAGGTTTAGCGGCTGGTTTCTTTGCTGTAGCCGGTTTCTTGGCCTTTGGTTTCGCCGCTTTCTTCTCAGCAGCTGGTTTCTTCGCAGCAGTCTTTTTTGGTGTCTTGGCCTTTATAGGTTTAGCTGCCTTTGGTTTGGCTGCAGGCTTCTTTTTGGGTTTGACTACTTCTCCGATCTTGAATGACCCGGAAGCACCAGTTCCCTTCGACTGTTTCAAGCTCTTGTTCTTGACACAAGCTCTGAGTGAGAGTTTAAGATGAACATTTACAGTCTTGGCGTCTTTTCCAACATTGAAGTTGGCCATAATATACTCCAGGATGGCTTGTCTGGAAGACCCTCCTCTTTCTTTTAGTGCAGCAATTGCTTTACCAACCATTTCGCTGTATTTTGGATGAGCTGCTGGTTTCTTAGGCTTGGCTGCAACCTTCTTCTTTGGAGATGTATCTGCCATTTTTCGATTCTAAAACTATTTCAACGATGCATACTGTTCGACGAACGATTTGATTATAACGCTCGCTTGGACAATTAGTGTATATGACGCTGACGCGGACCTCCTCGAAGACACCTATAAAAATATTTACAAATTTTGAGTAGATCGCACGATGAATAAATAATGTGCTTTCTTCGGCTGGTTATGTGCCTTTTCCCACATTAATGCGTATAGTTTCTGCACATATTATACCTTATGATGTTCATGAATATTTAGTCTTTCAGAAAATATAAAAAACACATATAAGAACAATTAAATATAAATGTTATTAGGATATATCGTAGACTAAACCGATTTCATTCGGGCAATATGCCCGCACAAAATTGCTCGTATTTTCGCAAATAAGTGATATTTTCGACAAATTCAAGTTCAGGTAGACAATAAAATCATTAATTTACAAAATGTAATTAATAGTTTTGCAAAAAAAGTGCTAAAAATCGTACTGAGAAGACTTTTCTCGTATAGGGAAACACACAAAAAATCAAACGCCATTTTCAATTGGCAAGTTGGGACTTTCTATAAAAAAAAATACGTTAAATACACAATATTTTTTTTAGAACAAATCAAATTCTTGTGAAGCAACATTTGTTTATTTAGAAGATTCATTATTTTTACTTAAGTTCAAGAAGTATTTTTTTCTCTCAATTTTACTCGTTTGTTTATAAAATATAACTTTCCGGGATCGAGATCAAATATCTTCTTTTTTGTCACTATTTTTACTTTAGTTTTAATATTGTGATGAATTAAGAAAGTAATGAAGCGATATAGTCTAAAGGGGATTGTGATGGATTTTTGTGTGTGTGTACATGTCTATTATTTGTTGTTGATTGTTTTAATAAGAAATCGGTAGTAGCCATTATATCACTTAAGAGAAAAATAGATTTGGCCACGAAGATAAAAAAAAAATGGTGGGAAAGTTAAACTATATTTTACATTAGAAAGGAAAGCAGCTGTACAATCGATTGTTCCTTTACATTCGTATTTGTAAAGGTGTGGTACTCGTCAGCATGTATATTTTTTACTTATTTGATTTTTTTCTATTTTCAGTTTTGGAGAAGAGAGAGAAAATATGGCATTGGGACAAAGCCGGATTTAGATTTGTAAATTGTGAAATAACAATTTAGATTCTTTTTGAAGAATTTGGGTAGCCCTTAAAAGGGCTGTTGGTGGCAAATGCCAACAAGTTAAACTCAACAGTTTACTTCTTCTTTGGTGTCTTCTTAGGTTTGACTGCTTTAGTCTTTTTTGGTGACTTGGTAGCCTTCTTTGCAGGTTTAGCGGCTGGTTTCTTTGCTGTAGCCGGTTTCTTGGCCTTTGGTTTCGCCGCTTTCTTCTCAGCAGCTGGTTTCTTCGCAGCAGTCTTTTTTGGTGTCTTGGCCTTTATAGGTTTAGCTGCCTTTGGTTTGGCTGCAGGCTTCTTTTTGGGTTTGACTACTTCTCCGATCTTGAATGACCCGGAAGCACCAGTTCCCTTCGACTGTTTCAAGCTCTTGTTCTTGACACAAGCTCTGAGTGAGAGTTTAAGATGAACATTTACAGTCTTGGCGTCTTTTCCAACATTGAAGTTGGCCATAATATACTCCAGGATGGCTTGTCTGGAAGACCCTCCTCTTTCTTTTAGTGCAGCAATTGCTTTACCAACCATTTCGCTGTATTTTGGATGAGCTGCTGGTTTCTTAGGCTTGGCTGCAACCTTCTTCTTTGGAGATGTATCTGCCATTTTTCGATTCTAAAACTATTTCAACGATGCATACTGTTCGACGAACGATTTGATTATAACGCTCGCTTGGACAATTAGTGTATATGACGCTGACGCGGACCTCCTCGAAGACACCTATAAAAATATTTACAAATTTTGAGTAGATCGCACGATGAATAAATAATGTGCTTTCTTCGGCTGGTTATGTGCCTTTTCCCACATTAATGCGTATAGTTTCTGCACATATTATACCTTATGATGTTCATGAATATTTAGTCTTTCAGAAAATATAAAAAACACATATAAGAACAATTAAATATAAATGTTATTAGGATATATCGTAGACTAAACCGATTTCATTCGGGCAATATGCCCGCACAAAATTGCTCGTATTTTCGCAAATAAGTGATATTTTCGACAAATTCAAGTTCAGGTAGACAATAAAATCATTAATTTACAAAATGTAATTAATAGTTTTGCAAAAAAAGTGCTAAAAATCGTACTGAGAAGACTTTTCTCGTATAGGGAAACACACAAAAAATCAAACGCCATTTTCAATTGGCAAGTTGGGACTTTCTATAAAAAAAAATACGTTAAATACACAATATTTTTTTTAGAACAAATCAAATTCTTGTGAAGCAACATTTGTTTATTTAGAAGATTCATTATTTTTACTTAAGTTCAAGAAGTATTTTTTTCTCTCAATTTTACTCGTTTGTTTATAAAATATAACTTTCCGGGATCGAGATCAAATATCTTCTTTTTTGTCACTATTTTTACTTTAGTTTTAATATTGTGATGAATTAAGAAAGTAATGAAGCGATATAGTCTAAAGGGGATTGTGATGGATTTTTGTGTGTGTGTACATGTCTATTATTTGTTGTTGATTGTTTTAATAAGAAATCGGTAGTAGCCATTATATCACTTAAGAGAAAAATAGATTTGGCCACGAAGATAAAAAAAAAATGGTGGGAAAGTTAAACTATATTTTACATTAGAAAGGAAAGCAGCTGTACAATCGATTGTTCCTTTACATTCGTATTTGTAAAGGTGTGGTACTCGTCAGCATGTATATTTTTTACTTATTTGATTTTTTTCTATTTTCAGTTTTGGAGAAGAGAGAGAAAATATGGCATTGGGACAAAGCCGGATTTAGATTTGTAAATTGTGAAATAACAATTTAGATTCTTTTTGAAGAATTTGGGTAGCCCTTAAAAGGGCTGTTGGTGGCAAATGCCAACAAGTTAAACTCAACAGTTTACTTCTTCTTTGGTGTCTTCTTAGGTTTGACTGCTTTAGTCTTTTTTGGTGACTTGGTAGCCTTCTTTGCAGGTTTAGCGGCTGGTTTCTTTGCTGTAGCCGGTTTCTTGGCCTTTGGTTTCGCCGCTTTCTTCTCAGCAGCTGGTTTCTTCGCAGCAGTCTTTTTTGGTGTCTTGGCCTTTATAGGTTTAGCTGCCTTTGGTTTGGCTGCAGGCTTCTTTTTGGGTTTGACTACTTCTCCGATCTTGAATGACCCGGAAGCACCAGTTCCCTTCGACTGTTTCAAGCTCTTGTTCTTGACACAAGCTCTGAGTGAGAGTTTAAGATGAACATTTACAGTCTTGGCGTCTTTTCCAACATTGAAGTTGGCCATAATATACTCCAGGATGGCTTGTCTGGAAGACCCTCCTCTTTCTTTTAGTGCAGCAATTGCTTTACCAACCATTTCGCTGTATTTTGGATGAGCTGCTGGTTTCTTAGGCTTGGCTGCAACCTTCTTCTTTGGAGATGTATCTGCCATTTTTCGATTCTAAAACTATTTCAACGATGCATACTGTTCGACGAACGATTTGATTATAACGCTCGCTTGGACAATTAGTGTATATGACGCTGACGCGGACCTCCTCGAAGACACCTATAAAAATATTTACAAATTTTGAGTAGATCGCACGATGAATAAATAATGTGCTTTCTTCGGCTGGTTATGTGCCTTTTCCCACATTAATGCGTATAGTTTCTGCACATATTATACCTTATGATGTTCATGAATATTTAGTCTTTCAGAAAATATAAAAAACACATATAAGAACAATTAAATATAAATGTTATTAGGATATATCGTAGACTAAACCGATTTCATTCGGGCAATATGCCCGCACAAAATTGCTCGTATTTTCGCAAATAAGTGATATTTTCGACAAATTCAAGTTCAGGTAGACAATAAAATCATTAATTTACAAAATGTAATTAATAGTTTTGCAAAAAAAGTGCTAAAAATCGTACTGAGAAGACTTTTCTCGTATAGGGAAACACACAAAAAATCAAACGCCATTTTCAATTGGCAAGTTGGGACTTTCTATAAAAAAAAATACGTTAAATACACAATATTTTTTTTAGAACAAATCAAATTCTTGTGAAGCAACATTTGTTTATTTAGAAGATTCATTATTTTTACTTAAGTTCAAGAAGTATTTTTTTCTCTCAATTTTACTCGTTTGTTTATAAAATATAACTTTCCGGGATCGAGATCAAATATCTTCTTTTTTGTCACTATTTTTACTTTAGTTTTAATATTGTGATGAATTAAGAAAGTAATGAAGCGATATAGTCTAAAGGGGATTGTGATGGATTTTTGTGTGTGTGTACATGTCTATTATTTGTTGTTGATTGTTTTAATAAGAAATCGGTAGTAGCCATTATATCACTTAAGAGAAAAATAGATTTGGCCACGAAGATAAAAAAAAAATGGTGGGAAAGTTAAACTATATTTTACATTAGAAAGGAAAGCAGCTGTACAATCGATTGTTCCTTTACATTCGTATTTGTAAAGGTGTGGTACTCGTCAGCATGTATATTTTTTACTTATTTGATTTTTTTCTATTTTCAGTTTTGGAGAAGAGAGAGAAAATATGGCATTGGGACAAAGCTGGATTTAGATTTGTAAATTGTGAAATAACAATTTAGATTCTTTTTGAAGAATTTGGGTAGCCCTTAAAAGGGCTGTTGGTGGCAAATGCCAACAAGTTAAACTCAACAGTTTACTTCTTCTTTGGTGTCTTCTTAGGTTTGACTGCTTTAGTCTTTTTTTGTGACTTTGTAGCCTTCTTTGCAGGTTTAGCGGCTAGTTTCTTTGCTGCAGCCGGTTTCTTGGCCTTTGGTTTCGCCGCTTTCTTCTCAGCAGCTGGTTTCTTCGCAGCAGTCTTTTTTGGTGTCTTGGCCTTTTTAGGTTTAGCTGCCTTTGGTTTGGCTGCAGGCTTCTTTTTGGGTTTGACTACTTCTCCGATCTTGAATGACCCGGAAGCACCAGTTCCCTTCGACTGTTTCAAGCTCTTGTTCTTGACACAAGCTCTGAGTGAGAGTTTAAGATGAACATTTATAGTCTTGGCGTCTTTTCCAACATTGAAGTTGGCCATAATATACTTCAGGATGGCTTGTCTGGAAGACCCTCCTCTTTCTTTTAGTGCAGCAATTGCTTTACCAACCATTTCGCTGTATTTTGGATGAGCTGCTGGTTTCTTAGGCTTGGCTGCAACCTTCTTCTTTGGAGATGTATCTGCCATTTTTCGATTCTAAAACTATTTCAACGATGCATACTGTTCGACGAACGATTTGATTATAACGCTCGCTTGGACAATTAGTGTATATGACGCTGACGCGGACCTCCTCGAAGACACCTATAAAAATATTTACAAATTTTGAGTAGATCGCACGATGAATAAATAATGTGCTTTCTTCGGCTGGTTATGTGCCTTTTCCCACATTAATGCGTATAGTTTCTGCACATATTATACCTTATGATGTTCATGAATATTTAGTCTTTCAGAAAATATAAAAAACACATATAAGAACAATTAAATATAAATGTTATTAGGATATATCGTAGACTAAACCGATTTCATTCGGGCAATATGCCCGCACAAAATTGCTCGTATTTTCGCAAATAAGTGATATTTTCGACAAATTCAAGTTCAGGTAGACAATAAAATCATTAATTTACAAAATGTAATTAATAGTTTTGCAAAAAAAGTGCTAAAAATCGTACTGAGAAGACTTTTCTCGTATAGGGAAACACACAAAAAATCAAACGCCATTTTCAATTGGCAAGTTGGGACTTTCTATAAAAAAAAATACGTTAAATACACAATATTTTTTTTAGAACAAATCAAATTCTTGTGAAGCAACATTTGTTTATTTAGAAGATTCATTATTTTTACTTAAGTTCAAGAAGTATTTTTTTCTCTCAATTTTACTCGTTTGTTTATAAAATATAACTTTCCGGGATCGAGATCAAATATCTTCTTTTTTGTCACTATTTTTACTTTAGTTTTAATATTGTGATGAATTAAGAAAGTAATGAAGCGATATAGTCTAAAGGGGATTGTGATGGATTTTTGTGTGTGTGTACATGTCTATTATTTGTTGTTGATTGTTTTAATAAGAAATCGGTAGTAGCCATTATATCACTTAAGAGAGAAATAGATTTGGCCACGAAGATAAAAAAAAAAATGGTGGGAAAGTTAAACTATATTTTACATTAGAAAGGAAAGCAGCTGTACAATCGATTGTTCCTTTACATTCGTATTTGTAAAGGTGTGGTACTCGTCAGCATGTATATTTTTTACTTATTTGATTTTTTTCTATTTTCAGTTTTGGAGAAGAGAGAGAAAATATGGCATTGGGACAAAGCTGGATTTAGATTTGTAAATTGTGAAATAACAATTTAGATTCTTTTTGAAGAATTTGGGTAGCCCTTAAAAGGGCTGTTGGTGGCAAATGCCAACAAGTTAAACTCAACAGTTTACTTCTTCTTTGGTGTCTTCTTAGGTTTGACTGCTTTAGTCTTTTTTTGTGACTTTGTAGCCTTCTTTGCAGGTTTAGCGGCTAGTTTCTTTGCTGCAGCCGGTTTCTTGGCCTTTGGTTTCGCCGCTTTCTTCTCAGCAGCTGGTTTCTTCGCAGCAGTCTTTTTTGGTGTCTTGGCCTTTTTAGGTTTAGCTGCCTTTGGTTTGGCTGCAGGCTTCTTTTTGGGTTTGACTACTTCTCCGATCTTGAATGACCCGGAAGCACCAGTTCCCTTCGACTGTTTCAAGCTCTTGTTCTTGACACAAGCTCTGAGTGAGAGTTTAAGATGAACATTTACAGTCTTGGCGTCTTTTCCAACATTGAAGTTGGCCATAATATACTTCAGGATGGCTTGTCTGGAAGACCCTCCTCTTTCTTTTAGTGCAGCAATTGCTTTACCAACCATTTCGCTGTATTTTGGATGAGCTGCTGGTTTCTTAGGCTTGGCTGCAACCTTCTTCTTTGGAGATGTATCTGCCATTTTTCGATTCTAAAACTATTTCAACGATGCATACTGTTCGACGAACGATTTGATTATAACGCTCGCTTGGACAATTAGTGTATATGACGCTGACGCGGACCTCCTCGAAGACACCTATAAAAATATTTACAAATTTTGAGTAGATCGCACGATGAATAAATAATGTGCTTTCTTCGGCTGGTTATGTGCCTTTTCCCACATTAATGCGTATAGTTTCTGCACATATTATACCTTATGATGTTCATGAATATTTAGTCTTTCAGAAAATATAAAAAACACATATAAGAACAATTAAATATAAATGTTATTAGGATATATCGTAGACTAAACCGATTTCATTCGGGCAATATGCCCGCACAAAATTGCTCGTATTTTCGCAAATAAGTGATATTTTCGACAAATTCAAGTTCAGGTAGACAATAAAATCATTAATTTACAAAATGTAATTAATAGTTTTGCAAAAAAAGTGCTAAAAATCGTACTGAGAAGACTTTTCTCGTATAGGGAAACACACAAAAAATCAAACGCCATTTTCAATTGGAAAGTTGGGACTTTCTATAAAAAAAAATACGTTAAATACACAATATTTTTTTTAGAACAAATCAAATTCTTGTGAAGCAACATTTGTTTATTTAGAAGATTCATTATTTTTACTTAAGTTCAAGAAGTATTTTTTTCTCTCAATTTTACTCGTTTGTTTATAAAATATAACTTTCCGGGATCGAGATCAAATATCTTCTTTTTTGTCACTATTTTTACTTTAGTTTTAATATTGTGATGAATTAAGAAAGTAATGAAGCGATATAGTCTAAAGGGGATTGTGATGGATTTTTGTGTGTGTGTACATGTCTATTATTTGTTGTTGATTGTTTTAATAAGAAATCGGTAGTAGCCATTATATCACTTAAGAGAAAAATAGATTTGGCCACGAAGATAAAAAAAAAATGGTGGGAAAGTTAAACTATATTTTACATTAGAAAGGAAAGCAGCTGTACAATCGATTGTTCCTTTACATTCGTATTTGTAAAGGTGTGGTACTCGTCAGCATGTATATTTTTTACTTATTTGATTTTTTTCTATTTTCAGTTTTGGAGAAGAGAGAGAAAATATGGCATTGGGACAAAGCTGGATTTAGATTTGTAAATTGTGAAATAACAATTTAGATTCTTTTTGAAGAATTTGGGTAGCCCTTAAAAGGGCTGTTGGTGGCAAATGCCAACAAGTTAAACTCAACAGTTTACTTCTTCTTTGGTGTCTTCTTAGGTTTGACTGCTTTAGTCTTTTTTTGTGACTTTGTAGCCTTCTTTGCAGGTTTAGCGGCTAGTTTCTTTGCTGCAGCCGGTTTCTTGGCCTTTGGTTTCGCCGCTTTCTTCTCAGCAGCTGGTTTCTTCGCAGCAGTCTTTTTTGGTGTCTTGGCCTTTTTAGGTTTAGCTGCCTTTGGTTTGGCTGCAGGCTTCTTTTTGGGTTTGACTACTTCTCCGATCTTGAATGACCCGGAAGCACCAGTTCCCTTCGACTGTTTCAAGCTCTTGTTCTTGACACAAGCTCTGAGTGAGAGTTTAAGATGAACATTTACAGTCTTGGCGTCTTTTCCAACATTGAAGTTGGCCATAATATACTTCAGGATGGCTTGTCTGGAAGACCCTCCTCTTTCTTTTAGTGCAGCAATTGCTTTACCAACCATTTCGCTGTATTTTGGATGAGCTGCTGGTTTCTTAGGCTTGGCTGCAACCTTCTTCTTTGGAGATGTATCTGCCATTTTTCGATTCTAAAACTATTTCAACGATGCATACTGTTCGACGAACGATTTGATTATAACGCTCGCTTGGACAATTAGTGTATATGACGCTGACGCGGACCTCCTCGAAGACACCTATAAAAATATTTACAAATTTTGAGTAGATCGCACGATGAATAAATAATGTGCTTTCTTCGGCTGGTTATGTGCCTTTTCCCACATTAATGCGTATAGTTTCTGCACATATTATACCTTATGATGTTCATGAATATTTAGTCTTTCAGAAAATATAAAAAACACATATAAGAACAATTAAATATAAATGTTATTAGGATATATCGTAGACTAAACCGATTTCATTCGGGCAATATGCCCGCACAAAATTGCTCGTATTTTCGCAAATAAGTGATATTTTCGACAAATTCAAGTTCAGGTAGACAATAAAATCATTAATTTACAAAATGTAATTAATAGTTTTGCAAAAAAAGTGCTAAAAATCGTACTGAGAAGACTTTTCTCGTATAGGGAAACACACAAAAAATCAAACGCCATTTTCAATTGGCAAGTTGGGACTTTCTATAAAAAAAAATACGTTAAATACACAATATTTTTTTTAGAACAAATCAAATTCTTGTGAAGCAACATTTGTTTATTTAGAAGATTCATTATTTTTACTTAAGTTCAAGAAGTATTTTTTTCTCTCAATTTTACTCGTTTGTTTATAAAATATAACTTTCCGGGATCGAGATCAAATATCTTCTTTTTTGTCACTATTTTTACTTTAGTTTTAATATTGTGATGAATTAAGAAAGTAATGAAGCGATATAGTCTAAAGGGGATTGTGATGGATTTTTGTGTGTGTGTACATGTCTATTATTTGTTGTTGATTGTTTTAATAAGAAATCGGTAGTAGCCATTATATCACTTAAGAGAGAAATAGATTTGGCCACGAAGATAAAAAAAAAAATGGTGGGAAAGTTAAACTATATTTTACATTAGAAAGGAAAGCAGCTGTACAATCGATTGTTCCTTTACATTCGTATTTGTAAAGGTGTGGTACTCGTCAGCATGTATATTTTTTACTTATTTGATTTTTTTCTATTTTCAGTTTTGGAGAAGAGAGAGAAAATATGGCATTGGGACAAAGCTGGATTTAGATTTGTAAATTGTGAAATAACAATTTAGATTCTTTTTGAAGAATTTGGGTAGCCCTTAAAAGGGCTGTTGGTGGCAAATGCCAACAAGTTAAACTCAACAGTTTACTTCTTCTTTGGTGTCTTCTTAGGTTTGACTGCTTTAGTCTTTTTTTGTGACTTTGTAGCCTTCTTTGCAGGTTTAGCGGCTAGTTTCTTTGCTGCAGCCGGTTTCTTGGCCTTTGGTTTCGCCGCTTTCTTCTCAGCAGCTGGTTTCTTCGCAGCAGTCTTTTTTGGTGTCTTGGCCTTTTTAGGTTTAGCTGCCTTTGGTTTGGCTGCAGGCTTCTTTTTGGGTTTGACTACTTCTCCGATCTTGAATGACCCGGAAGCACCAGTTCCCTTCGACTGTTTCAAGCTCTTGTTCTTGACACAAGCTCTGAGTGAGAGTTTAAGATGAACATTTACAGTCTTGGCGTCTTTTCCAACATTGAAGTTGGCCATAATATACTTCAGGATGGCTTGTCTGGAAGACCCTCCTCTTTCTTTTAGTGCAGCAATTGCTTTACCAACCATTTCGCTGTATTTTGGATGAGCTGCTGGTTTCTTAGGCTTGGCTGCAACCTTCTTCTTTGGAGATGTATCTGCCATTTTTCGATTCTAAAACTATTTCAACGATGCATACTGTTCGACGAACGATTTGATTATAACGCTCGCTTGGACAATTAGTGTATATGACGCTGACGCGGACCTCCTCGAAGACACCTATAAAAATATTTACAAATTTTGAGTAGATCGCACGATGAATAAATAATGTGCTTTCTTCGGCTGGTTATGTGCCTTTTCCCACATTAATGCGTATAGTTTCTGCACATATTATACCTTATGATGTTCATGAATATTTAGTCTTTCAGAAAATATAAAAAACACATATAAGAACAATTAAATATAAATGTTATTAGGATATATCGTAGACTAAACCGATTTCATTCGGGCAATATGCCCGCACAAAATTGCTCGTATTTTCGCAAATAAGTGATATTTTCGACAAATTCAAGTTCAGGTAGACAATAAAATCATTAATTTACAAAATGTAATTAATAGTTTTGCAAAAAAAGTGCTAAAAATCGTACTGAGAAGACTTTTCTCGTATAGGGAAACACACAAAAAATCAAACGCCATTTTCAATTGGAAAGTTGGGACTTTCTATAAAAAAAAATACGTTAAATACACAATATTTTTTTTAGAACAAATCAAATTCTTGTGAAGCAACATTTGTTTATTTAGAAGATTCATTATTTTTACTTAAGTTCAAGAAGTATTTTTTTCTCTCAATTTTACTCGTTTGTTTATAAAATATAACTTTCCGGGATCGAGATCAAATATCTTCTTTTTTGTCACTATTTTTACTTTAGTTTTAATATTGTGATGAATTAAGAAAGTAATGAAGCGATATAGTCTAAAGGGGATTGTGATGGATTTTTGTGTGTGTGTACATGTCTATTATTTGTTGTTGATTGTTTTAATAAGAAATCGGTAGTAGCCATTATATCACTTAAGAGAAAAATAGATTTGGCCACGAAGATAAAAAAAAAATGGTGGGAAAGTTAAACTATATTTTACATTAGAAAGGAAAGCAGCTGTACAATCGATTGTTCCTTTACATTCGTATTTGTAAAGGTGTGGTACTCGTCAGCATGTATATTTTTTACTTATTTGATTTTTTTCTATTTTCAGTTTTGGAGAAGAGAGAGAAAATATGGCATTGGGACAAAGCTGGATTTAGATTTGTAAATTGTGAAATAACAATTTAGATTCTTTTTGAAGAATTTGGGTAGCCCTTAAAAGGGCTGTTGGTGGCAAATGCCAACAAGTTAAACTCAACAATTTACTTCTTCTTTGGTGTCTTCTTAGGTTTGACTGCTTTAGTCTTTGTTGGTGACTTTGTAGACTTCTTTGCAGGTTTAGCGGCTAGTTTCTTTGCTGCAGCCGGTTTCTTGGCCTTTGGTTTCGCCGCTTTCTTCTCAGCAGCTGGTTTCTTCGCAGCAGTCTTTTTTGGTGTCTTGGCCTTTTTAGGTTTAGCTGCCTTTGGTTTGGCTGCAGGCTTCTTTTTGGGTTTGACTACTTCTCCGATCTTGAATGACCCGGAAGCACCAGTTCCCTTCGACTGTTTCAAGCTCTTGTTCTTGACACAAGCTCTGAGTGAGAGTTTAAGATGAACATTTACAGTCTTGGCGTCTTTTCCAACATTGAAGTTGGCCATAATATACTTCAGGATGGCTTGTCTGGAAGACCCTCCTCTTTCTTTTAGTGCAGCAATTGCTTTACCAACCATTTCGCTGTATTTTGGATGAGCTGCTGGTTTCTTAGGCTTGGCTGCAACCTTCTTCTTTGGAGATGTATCTGCCATTTTTCGATTCTAAAACTATTTCAACGATGTATACTGTTCGACGAACGATTTGATTATAACGCTCGCTTGGACAATTAGTGTATATGACGCTGACGCGGACCTCCTCGAAGACACCTATAAAAATATTTACAAATTTTGAGTAGATCGCACGATGAATAAATAATGTGCTTTCTTCGGCTGGTTATGTGCCTTTTCCCACATTAATGCGTATAGTTTCTGCACATATTATACCTTATGATGTTCATGAATATTTAGTCTTTCAGAAAATATAAAAAACACATATAAGAACAATTAAATATAAATGTTATTAGGATATATCGTAGACTAAACCGATTTCATTCGGGCAATATACCCGCACAAAATTGCTCGTATTTTCGCAAATAAGTGATATTTTCGACAAATTCAAGTTCAGGTAGACAATAAAATCATTAATTTACAAAATGTAATTAATAGTTTTGCAAAAAAAGTGCTAAAAATCGTACTGAGAAGACTTTTCTCGTATAGGGAAACACACAAAAAATCAAACGCCATTTTCAATTGGCAAGTTGGGACTTTCTATAAAAAAAAATACGTTAAATACACAATATTTTTTTTAGAACAAATCAAATTCTTGTGAAGCAACATTTGTTTATTTAGAAGATTCATTATTTTTACTTAAGTTCAAGAATTTTTTTTTTCTCTCAATTTTACTCGTTTGTTTATAAAATATAACTTTCCGGGATCGAGATCAAATATCTTCTTTTTTGTCACTATTTTTACTTTAGTTTTAATATTGTGATGAATTAAGAAAGTAATGAAGCGATATAGTCTAAAGGGGATTGTGATGGATTTTTGTGTGTGTGTACATGTCTATTATTTGTTGTTGATTGTTTTAATAAGAAATCGGTAGTAGCCATTATATCACTTAAGAGAAAAATAGATTTGGCCACGAAGATAAAAAAAAAATGGTGGGAAAGTTAAACTATATTTTACATTAGAAAGGAAAGCAGCTGTACAATCGATTGTTCCTTTACATTCGTATTTGTAAAGGTGTGGTACTCGTCAGCATGTATATTTTTTACTTATTTGATTTTTTTCTATTTTCAGTTTTGGAGAAGAGAGAGAAAATATGGCATTGGGACAAAGCTGGATTTAGATTTGTAAAATAACAATTTAGATTCTTTTTGAAGAATTTGGGTAGCCCTTAAAAGGGCTGTTGGTGGCAAATGCCAACAAGTTAAACTCAACAGTTTACTTCTTCTTTGGTGTCTTCTTAGGTTTGACTGCTTTAGTCTTTTTTGGTGACTTTGTAGCCTTCTTTGCAGGTTTAGCGGCTAGTTTCTTTGCTGCAGCCGGTTTCTTGGCCTTTGGTTTCGCCGCTTTCTTCTCAGCAGCTGGTTTCTTCGCAGCAGTCTTTTTTGGTGTCTTGGCCTTTTTAGGTTTAGCTGCCTTTGGTTTGGCTGCAGGCCTCTTTTTGGGTTTGACTACTTCTCCGATCTTGAATGACCCGGAAGCACCAGTTCCCTTCGACTGTTTCAAGCTCTTGTTCTTGACACAAGCTCTGAGTGAGAGTTTAAGATGAACATTTACAGTCTTGGCGTCTTTTCCAACATTGAAGTTGGCCATAATATACTTCAGGATGGCTTGTCTGGAAGACCCTCCTCTTTCTTTTAGTGCAGCAATTGCTTTACCAACCATTTCGCTGTATTTTGGATGAGCTGCTGGTTTCTTAGGCTTGGCTGCAACCTTCTTCTTTGGAGATGTATCTGCCATTTTTCGATTCTAAAACTATTTCAACGATGTATACTGTTCGACGAACGATTTGATTATAACGCTCGCTTGGACAATTAGTGTATATGACGCTGACGCGGACCTCCTCGAAGACACCTATAAAAATATTTACAAATTTTGAGTAGATCGCACGATGAATAAATAATGTGCTTTCTTCGGCTGGTTATGTGCCTTTTCCCACATTAATGCGTATAGTTTCTGCACATATTATACCTTATGATGTTCATGAATATTTAGTCTTTCAGAAAATATAAAAAACACATATAAGAACAATTAAATATAAATGTTATTAGGATATATCGTAGACTAAACCGATTTCATTCGGGCAATATGCCCGCACAAAATTGCTCGTATTTTCGCAAATAAGTGATATTTTCGACAAATTCAAGTTCAGGTAGACAATAAAATCATTAATTTACAAAATGTAATTAATAGTTTTGCTAAAAAAGTGCTAAAAATTGTACTGAGAAGACTTTTCTCGTATAGGGAAACACACAAAAAATCAAACGCCATTTTCAATTGGCAAGTTGGGACTTTCTATAAAAAAAAATACGTTAAATACACAATATTTTTTTTAGAACAAATCAAATTCTTGTGAAGCAACATTTGTTTATTTAGAACATTCATTATTTTTCCTTAAGTTCAAGAAGTATATTTTTTCTCTCAATTTTACTCGTTTGTTTATAAAATATAACTTTCCGGGATCGAGATCAAATATCTTCTTTTTTGTCACTATTTTTACTTTAGTTTTAATATTGTGATGAATTAAGAAAGTAATGAAGCGATATAGTCTAAAGGGGATTGTGATGGATTTTTGTGTGTGTGTACATGTCTATTATTTGTTGTTGATTGTTTTAATAAGAAATCGGTAGTAGCCATTATATCACTTAAGAGAAAAATAGATTTGGCCACGAAGATAAAAAAAAAATGGTGGGAAAGTTAAACTATATTTTACATTAGAAAGGAAAGCAGCTGTACAATCGATTGTTCCTTTACATTCGTATTTGTAAAGGTGTGGTACTCGTCAGCATGTATATTTTTTACTTATTTGATTTTTTTCTATTTTCAGTTTTGGAGAAGAGAGAGAAAATATGGCATTGGGACAAAGCTGGATTTAGATTTGTAAAATAACAATTTAGATTCTTTTTGAAGAATTTGGGTAGCCCTTAAAAGGGCTGTTGGTGGCAAATGCCAACAAGTTAAACTCAACAGTTTACTTCTTCTTTGGTGTCTTCTTAGGTTTGACTGCTTTAGTCTTTTTTGGTGACTTTGTAGCCTTCTTTGCAGGTTTAGCGGCTAGTTTCTTTGCTGCAGCCGGTTTCTTGGCCTTTGGTTTCGCCGCTTTCTTCTCAGCAGCTGGTTTCTTCGCAGCAGTCTTTTTTGGTGTCTTGGCCTTTTTAGGTTTAGCTGCCTTTGGTTTGGCTGCAGGCCTCTTTTTGGGTTTGACTACTTCTCCGATCTTGAATGACCCGGAAGCACCAGTTCCCTTCGACTGTTTCAAGCTCTTGTTCTTGACACAAGCTCTGAGTGAGAGTTTAAGATGAACATTTACAGTCTTGGCGTCTTTTCCAACATTGAAGTTGGCCATAATATACTTCAGGATGGCTTGTCTGGAAGACCCTCCTCTTTCTTTTAGTGCAGCAATTGCTTTACCAACCATTTCGCTGTATTTTGGATGAGCTGCTGGTTTCTTAGGCTTGGCTGCAACCTTCTTCTTTGGAGATGTATCTGCCATTTTTCGATTCTAAAACTATTTCAACGATGTATACTGTTCGACGAACGATTTGATTATAACGCTCGCTTGGACAATTAGTGTATATGACGCTGACGCGGACCTCCTCGAAGACACCTATAAAAATATTTACAAATTTTGAGTAGATCGCACGATGAATAAATAATGTGCTTTCTTCGGCTGGTTATGTGCCTTTTCCCACATTAATGCGTATAGTTTCTGCACATATTATACCTTATGATGTTCATGAATATTTAGTCTTTCAGAAAATATAAAAAACACATATAAGAACAATTAAATATAAATGTTATTAGGATATATCGTAGACTAAACCGATTTCATTCGGGCAATATGCCCGCACAAAATTGCTTGTATTTTCGCAAATAAGTGATATTTTCGACAAATTCAAGTTCAGGTAGACAATAAAATCATTAATTTACAAAATGTAATTAATAGTTTTGCTAAAAAAGTGCTAAAAATTGTACTGAGAAGACTTTTCTCGTATAGGGAAACACACAAAAAATCAAACGCCATTTTCAATTGGCAAGTTGGGACTTTCTATAAAAAAAAATACGTTAAATACACAATATTTTTTTTAGAACAAATCAAATTCTTGTGAAGCAACATTTGTTTATTTAGAAGATTCATTATTTTTACTTAAGTTCAAGAAGTATTTTTTTTCTCTCAATTTTACTCGTTTGTTTATAAAATATAACTTTCCGGGATCGAGATCAAATATCTTCTTTTTTGTCACTATTTTTACTTTAGTTTTAATATTGTGATGAATTAAGAAAGTAATGAAGCGATATAGTCTAAAGGGGATTGTGATGGATTTTTGTGTGTGTGTACATGTCTATTATTTGTTGTTGATTGTTTTAATAAGAAATCGGTAGTAGCCATTATATCACTTAAGAGAAAAATAGATTTGGCCACGAATGTAAAAAAAAAAATGGTGGGAAAGTTAAACTATATTTTACATTAGAAAGGAAAGCAGCTGTACAATCGATTGTTCCTTTACATTCGTATTTGTAAAGGTGTGGTACTCGTCAGCATGTATATTTTTTACTTATTTGATTTTTTTTCTATTTTCAGTTTTGGAGAAGAGAGAGAAAATATGGCATTGGGACAAAGCTGGATTTAGATTTGTAAATTGTGAAATAACAATTTAGATTCTTTTTGAAGAATTTGGGCAGCCCTTAAAAGGGCTGTTGGTGGCAAATGCCAACAAGTTAAACTCAACAGTTTACTTCTTCTTTGGTGTCTTCTTAGGTTTGACTGCTTTAGTCTTTTTTGGTGACTTTGTAGCCTTCTTTGCAGGTTTAGCGGCTGGTTTCTTTGCTGCAGCCGGTTTCTTGGCCTTTGGTTTCGCCGCTTTCTTCTCAGTAGCTGGTTTCTTCGCAGCAGTCTTTTTTGGTGTCTTGGCCTTTTTAGGTTTAGCTGCCTTTGGTTTGGCTGCAGGCTTCTTTTTGGGTTTGACTACTTCTCCGATCTTGAATGACCCGGAAGCACCAGTTCCCTTCGACTGTTTCAAGCTCTTGTTCTTGACACAAGCTCTGAGTGAGAGTTTAAGATGAACATTTACAGTCTTGGCGTCTTTTCCAACATTGAAGTTGGCCATAACATACTTCAGGATGGCTTGTCTGGAAGACCCTCCTCTTTCTTTTAGTGCAGCAATTGCTTTACCAACCATTTCGCTGTATTTTGGATGAGCTGCTGGTTTCTTAGGCTTGGCTGCAGCCTTCTTCTTTGGAGATGTATCTGCCATTTTTCGATTCTAAAACTATTTCAACGATGTATACTGTTCGACGAACGATTTGATTATAATAGTAGTAGTATGAGGGTTTAACGTCCGGCTCACCTTTTGAGGTATTGCAGACATAGTTTACTTTTTCTTGCTTGCCTTTCGCATGCTGTTTTTTTTCCGTCGTTGTGTGGGTGTTGGTGGTCTTTCACCAAGGTCTGTTTCAGTTGTGTAATCAGGGAAGCGATCTATTAACGTTGGGTCGTCCGGGTCGAATGATTCTGAAAATGACACCGATCCGTCTTTAAATTCCGTTTTGTATGTAAGTTTTTCTCTGATGTACGGGCTTCGTACAGTTGTACATGTTTTCCATGGCTTCCGGATCGATAAGGTATTTTGTCGGCGTTATTTGCCTGCCAATGAAATTAAGTATTGTCTGGGTAGATCGCTCCCTTGCTTGCGTCGATGTTGTTGGATTGTGGAGGGCTCGTTCGTCGTTGTGTATCTCGGTTTGAGTGCTTTCGTCGGTTATGGGAATGCTGTCGTCTGTTTGTGTTTCAGCACAAGTTTTAATGGCTTCAACGGCTTCGTACCTTTTCGCCTTCCACTGGCTGATGCGTAAAGCATTTCTTTTCCTGGTGGAAGGAGAGAGGTGTTTCTTCTTCTGGGCCTGGCTGGTAACTTTCCCTGTTTTCTCAACGGGTTTCCCTGCCTTGATCCACATCAGCTTGACTGATATTGCGCTGGAATTAACCTGTAGGTCCCAAGTTAATTTTTTCCCATTTATCCCTGCGTGCTTCAATAATCCAACCAATTCAACAGGTAAGTCCATTGTTAAGTAGATTTGTAGATTTCAGTTCACAGTAGAGATGTATCCGCTAGTCAAGTCTAGATCCGATTTGATTATAACGCTCGCTTGGACAATTAGTGTATATGACGCTGACGCGGACCTCCCCGAAGACACCTATAAAAATATTTACAAATTTTGAGTAGATCGCACGATGAATAAATAATGTGCTTTCTTCGGCTGGTTATGTGCCTTTTCCCACATTAATGCGTATAGTTTCTGCACATATTATACCTTATGATGTTCATGAATATTTAGTCTTTCAGAAAATATAAAAAACACATATAAGAACAATTAAATATAAATGTTATTAGGATATATCGTAGACTAAACCGATTTCATTCGGGCAATATGCCCGCACAAAATTGCTCGTATTTTCGCAAATAAGTGATATTTTCGACAAATTCAAGTTCAGGTAGACAATAAAATCATTAATTTACAAAATGTAATTAATAGTTTTGCAAAAAAAGTGCTAAAAATCGTACTGAGAAGACTTTTCTCGTATAGGGAAACACACAAAAAATCAAACGCCATTTTCAATTGGCAAGTTGGGACTTTCTATAAAAAAAAATACGTTAAATACACAATATTTTTTTTAGAACAAATCAAATTCTTGTGAAGCAACATTTGTTTATTTAGAAGATTCATTATTTTTCCTTAAGTTCAAGAAGTATTTTTTTTCTCTCAATTTTACTCGTTTGTTTATAAAATATAACTTTCGGGATCGAGATCAAATATCTTCTTTTTTGTCACTATTTTTAATTTAGTTTTAATATTGTGATGAATTAAGAAAGTAATGAAGCGATATAGTCTAAAGGGGATTGTGATGGATTTTTGTGTGTGTGTACATGTCTATTATTTGTTGTTGATTGTTTTAATAAGAAATCGGTAGTAGCCATTATATCACTTAAGAGAAAAATAGATTTGGCCACGAAGGTAAAAAAAAATGGTGGGAAAGTTAAACTATATTTTACATTAGAAAGGAAAGCAGCTGTACAATCGATTGTTCCTTTACATTCGTATTTGTAAAGGTGTGGTACTCGTCAGCATGTATATTTTTTACTTATTTGATTTTTTTCTATTTTCAGTTTTGGAGAATAGAGAGAAAATATGGCATTGGGACAAAGCTGGATTTAGATTTGTAAATTGTGAAATAACAATTTAGATTCTTTTTGAAGAATTTGGGTAGCCCTTAAAAGGGCTGTTGGTGGCAAATGCCAACAAGTTAAACTCAACAGTTTACTTCTTCTTTGGTGTCTTCTTAGGTTTGACTGCTTTAGTCTTTTTTGGTGACTTGGTAGCCTTCTTTGCAGGTTTAGCGGCTGGTTTCTTTGCTGTAGCCGGTTTCTTGGCCTTTGGTTTCGCCGCTTTCTTCGCAGCAGTCTTTGTTGGTGTCTTGGCCTTTTTAGGTTTAGCTGCCTTTGGTTTTACAGCTTTCTTTGGTTTGGCTGCAGGCTTCTTTTTGGGTTTGACTACTTCTCCGATCTTGAATGACCCGGAAGCACCAGTTCCCTTCGACTGTTTCAAGCTCTTGTTCTTGACACAAGCTCTGAGTGAGAGTTTAAGATGAACATTTACAGTCTTGGCGTCTTTTCCAACATTGAAGTTGGCCATAATATACTTCAGGACGGCTTGTCTGGAAGACCCTCCTCTTTCTTTTAGTGCAGCAATTGCTTTACCAACCATTTCGCTGTATTTTGGATGAGCTGCTGGTTTCTTAGGCTTGGCTGCAACCTTCTTCTTTGGAGATGTATCTGCCATTTTTCGATTCTAAAACTATTTCAACGATCTATATTTATTTTTTTTTTTTTTTTTTTTTTTTCTTCTTTTTTCTTTTAGCACTCAGACTGTTTAACAAAGGGACATTAGAACACAACATGTAGTATACATCAAATAATAATAATAAGCAAATTAAAAAATATAAAGGATTAAAGGACGTCGTTAATATGGGTTTAGCTGCGGTTTGTTAACAGAAAAAGCTGTGAAGTACACATGTGCAGAGAAAATCATGCAAAGACTATTTGAGAATAATATTCAATAACATACATTATATAAGTTAACTATAAATTAGAAAATTTTTTGGGAATATACTGATTCAGATTCTACATTAATGTAGGCCTGAGGTCAGTTACGTTTGCAGTCTTCATCATCGTGCCTTTTTTTTTTTTTTTTACTAATATTTATTTTATTGAAAAATTTCAAATTTTACACATTGTTGTTTTTTTTAAATAAGATTTCATCTGAAAAATAAATTGAAATTAGTTGATGTAAGATATCACCTTGTAAATTGTGTCTACACGACCAAATAGCATGTGTATAGGCATAAACATAAGGGTAATATTTAAATTTTACATTGTATAGTATAATATTTTGAATGTCCATTGAAAATTTATCTACATGCAGATCTGCTTTAATAAAATCTTTTATCAACTTTCTAAATTTATCTAAATAAGGACATTGCACAAATAAATGCACTATAGTTTCTATAGTATTTTTGCAATATGGACAATTATAAGTGTCCAGATAAATACCTCTGGTTTTCATTTTTTTCCCAGTAGGTAAACACATATGTATTGTTTTATATATGAATTCTCTAATATATAATGTATTCACTAAACATAAGGTAGCCCATATTGATTTGAAATCAATGTAGGAATAGTTTAACTCCACTTTATGTGTGAGTTTATCAAGTTCCAATAATTGTAAATATATATCCTTTACAGTTTTGTTATCTAGTATAATGTTTTCTTTGTATTTTAAGTACAAGGTTTTAATTGTGTTGTGTGTGCCTATTGTTTGTATTGTGTGCTGTACGTAGTTAAGTGCTAGCTCTGGTAGTATATCTCTAGTAGTATAACCCAAGAAATAGCTGAAAATGCTTGTCCATGCAGAGTTATTTCCCTTTAAAACTTGTGTGATTCTATTTAAAAGTAAGGCGTTGATCTTTGTTTGTATGTCTGGAACTTGTTGGCCACCATTACAAAAAGGTTGTATCAGGGATTTCCTCTGTAGATATTCAAAATTACCACCCCAGAATATAGTATATATGTATCTGTTGATAATCTGTATGTGTTTTGCTGACGGGGGAACTATCCTGGCTACATACAAAATTTTACTCAATATATAAGTATTTATGATAAGAACCTTATGCCTTAAACTTAACCTTCTATCCTTCCATTTTTCAAATTGTATTTTAACTTTATTTTGTATCTGTAGCCAGTTAGTATTTATATGGTCCTTACCAAACCATATTCCTAACACTTTTACCTTGTCTTTTACTAGTTGGTGTATATGTGGGTGGTTAAGGGTGTCAGGGTTACCTATTTTTAGAATTTCTGTTTTTTGTTCGTTTATTCTAGATCCTGACACTTGTCCGAAATTTTTGAACTCTTTAATCAGATCATCGTATTCGGAGATATCTGTACTTATAATTGAGCAATCGTCTGCGTGTTGAAAAAGTTTTGTGTTTTTATGTGTATTTGGGATATGTATGCCTCTAATATTGTCATTACATCTAATACTAGATGCCAGTGTTTCTATAATTAGAGCATATAGTGACATACTGAGAGGACACCCTTGCCTGATAGACCTAGTAATAGGAACTATGTTTGTAAGTAAGCCATTTACTTGAACCCTGCTATTTATGTTTTTGTATAAAATTCCCACCCATGTGATAAAATTCACCGGCAAATTCATGGCTTTCAATACTTCAGTTATAAAAAGATGCTCCACTCTGTCGAAAGCCTTCTCTTGATCAAAGGATATTAGTAGACCATCAAGTTCATTTACATCCATGTATTCTAAGATGCTACTTATCGAAAATAAATTATCAAAGATGACCTTATCTGGTCCAGCTCCTGTTTGACTAGGGTCTATCAATTTATTATTACCTTGGCAAGGCTGTTTGTTAAAAATTTGGCTATAATTTTATAATCAAAACATAATAAGCTAATAGGTCTCCATTGCTTAAGATCTTTATAATCCCCCTTATTTTTATACATCATAGTAATGATGCTACTTTTCATAGTGTCAGTTAGCTCCCCTTGTAAATATATGTTATTCAAAACCTCTACCAAATCTTTCCCTATAATTAGCCAAAAACGTGAATAGAAAGATTTACCCAACCCATCTATTCCTGGAGACTTATTATCTTCAAAACTATTGATTATTTTTATACATTCATCTGTAGATAAAAAATTATCAAAGTAAGTCCAATCTTCTTCATCAAGTTTTTTCAAATCAAGATGTGTTAAATATTCTTTAATCTCGTCCAGACCAATATTTTGCCCTTTATATAAATCTGCATAAAAATTATATACTACATCAATGACTTCCTGTTTGTTTTCTCTTATTTGCCCCATATTGTCTAAAACCGCAGTAATTTCTCTGCGGTCCCCCCTTTTTTCCTCAGCTAATTTAAAAATCTCTATGTTATCTATATCCTCTTCAAAAAATTCTTGCCTTGACCGGATTAAGATACCTTTATTCTTTTTGTTTTCTAACATGATAATTTGTAATCTTCTTCACTTTCTAATTCTAAGTATAAAGTTTGTAGTTTTTTCCTCTCATCTTCAGCTAAATTCTTGGAAAAAGTTATACTTAAACTTTTTATTTTCTTTTTACCTATTTCCCACCAGTCAAGTAGAGAATACTTTAATTTTTCTGATTGCCATCCCTTCCAAAAATTTTCAATTAGCTTAATGTAATTTTCATTTTCTAATAAAGATTCATTAAATTTCCAATAGCTATTTCCCCATTTCTCTCTCTGAAATTTTAGGACAAGTACTACCGCTTTGTGATCAGATTTTTCAAAAGGTATATGTGTTGTCTGTTTTATCTTATCACACCATAAGGTAGGTATATAAATTTTATCTATTCTCGACCCTTGGCCTCTGTTATTAGTAAAAGTATAACTCTTTCTGTTGGGGTATTTATATCTAAAGGTATCCACCACATTTAGTGTATCTATAATATTTTCTAATATTAATTTTAAATTATTACTGGTAACCATGTTGCCACTCTTAGTGTCTAGATCTGAAATTATGCAATTAAAATCTCCTAATACCATATACTTATCTGTATTATTATTAATACTTCTACAATATTAATTTAGATGATTATATAAATTTACTCGTTCGTCCTGTTGTGCAGGACCATAAATATTAAGAACGTGTAATACACATTTATCTAATTTCATACTTATATGATTCAATCTACCATTCAAAAATTGTGGTATAATGTGACAATTCACATTTTCAATATTTTTATTCACTATTATGACTACACCTTTTGTGTTTGTATCACCTTGTGAAATATAAAATTTATAATTATTATTTTTTTCTAGATATTCTACCAAGTTTGTATCCATATGACAACATTCTTGTAGGCAAATTAAATCACTGTCTCCGTAGTTAGCCAAAATATCATCTATCTTATTTCTAAAACCTCGTCTAATATTTAGACTTGTAATTTTTAAGTTCACAACCATATAAAGGGTGCATGTTAGTAAGAGTGTTAATAGAAGCCTAGCCATGGTAATATTTTAAGGAAAAAGTTTATTGTTTGCTCTTCTTTTCCTTTCTTTCTTTCTCACTCTCCCCTGTTGATAGTCTTTCTCTTTTTTCATTTTTTTTTACCTATGATGGATTTTTTTGTACCAGTTTTGTTTCCCAACTAATCTTATGAAAGTCTTTGGCTTTATATTTGGGTTTAAGTGATTTGTCTACATCCTGTGCCACTGCGGCACTTTTTACTGGACTTTTGAGAGGTGAAATAATATCAATTGTTGGAAATTCATCATCTATATTTGATAAAATTGAGTTTTCTATTGTCACTTTTTCTATTGTCACTTTTTCACTTGTATCATTTTCCACTGTAAGCACATCTATCAAATCTTCCGCAAAAGTATTTTGCTTTTCATTTTGTTCAGAGTTTTTACTTTCGTTTTCATTTTCACTGTCTATTACTTCTCCTTCTTCCCTCTCTTCTGTAAGTTCTATATGTTCATTTTGATCTCTTACCTCATCTATCTTAATTTGGTTTGATTCTAGCCTTTCTTTGTTAGGTTCTCGAGATTCAGTATGATCTCTTACCTCTGGCTCATCTTCTTGATTTCTTACCTCTTGTGTCTCAGTCTGTCCTTCCACATTATCTCCGAGTACGTCAGTATTCGGATTGTTTGACGACAAACGGTCGTCAAAAGGTGGTAAACCTGTCGCGGATCCCAAGTCCTCATCAGTATTGTCCGGTCGCACCTCAGAAGGTCTTGGGCGACTGCTAGCAAAACCCCATACTGGTCTCTTTTCTTGTCCACATTCTCGAGAGATGTGCCCGTATTCACCACAGTTATGACATTTTCTGTCCGGCGGTGGTTGGCCATCATATTTAACCGTTATCGGTTGACCTTTAATGAAAATCCTCCTAGGGATATGTGTATGTAGCGCTTTAACTCGTACTACTCGAACCCCCGATTGGATCGTAGGGAATGACCTGAAAGTTGGCGAACGAAGTTCAATGATTATCGTTGCGTATTTCTGAAACTTTTGTGTGACGCTATCAGGTTTTATTTCAAAGGGTAAGTTGTATAAGGTAATGTCGATATAATTTTTCCTACTCTCCCAAGTAAGTGGATGAGCATTTCTCATGAGATAAATAATACCTCTAATTTCAAACCTGGAGAAGTCGTTCAGTAATACTTCTTTACATTCTCTATCTTTACAAGTCACATAGAAACGATCGTTTAATTTTTGAAAACATTTAACAAACTCTGAGATATTAACTTTTGTCTGAAACCAACTGAGCATGTCGTTTGTACTGATTTTATTTATATCGTCCTGAGTAGTATTCACCTGTATTAAGGGTTCAATATATAGGGTCAGGTCTCTGGACAAAGTTTTCTCGACATTTAAATTAATGTCCTCTCCAAAAATAAATTCATCCTGACCCAAATTGTCAGATTGTACTCCTGCCATATTTACAAATTGTTTATATGCGAGTCTCAGAATGGAAATGAAAATAAATATAAATGTAAACGTATATATATACAAACACAAAAAGACACACACGTAAATAAATACACTGAAGATGACAAACAATGAAAGTTAGTCTCCCGTAGGGAGGGGGTATTAATTGATAAAGCTACATTTTGATTGTTAGTTTGTGGATTGCGTTTACCATTTGTTTTCCATCTTGAAATTTTCAATCTTCTTGCGTTACTCACTGAATCTGAAATTTTTCACATGTTTCAACGATGTATACTGTTCGACGAACGATTTGATTATAACGCTCGCTTGGACAATTAGTGTATATGACGCTGACGCGGACCTCCTCGAAGACACCTACACAAATATTTACAAATTTTGAGTAGATCGCACGATGAATAAATAATGTGCTTTCTTCGGCTGGTTATGTGCCTTTTCCCACATTAATGCGTATAGTTTCTGCACATATTATACCTTATGATGTTCATGAATATTTAGTCTTTCAGAAAATATAAAAAACACATATAAGAACAATTAAATATAAATGTTATTAGGATATATCGTAGACTAAACCGATTTCATTCGGGCAATATGCCCGCACAAAATTGCTTGTATTTTCGCAAATAAGTGATATTTTCGACAAATTCAAGTTCAGGTAGACAATAAAATCATTAATTTACAAAATTTAATTAATAGTTTTGCAAAAAAAGTGCTAAAAATCGTACTGAGAAGACTTTTCTCGTATAGGGAAGCACACAAAAAAAATCAAACGCCATTTTCAATTGGCAAGTTGGGACTTTCTATAAAACAAAATACGTTAAATACACAATATTTTTTTTAGAACAAATCAAATTCTTGTGAAGCAACATTTGTTTATTTAGAACATTCATTATTTTTCCTTAAGTTCAAGAAGTATTTTTTTTCTCTCAATTTTACTCGTTTGTTTATAAAATATAACTTTCGGGATCAAGATCAAATATCTTCTTTTTTGTCACTATTTTTACTTTAGTTTTAATATTGTGATGAATTAAGAAAGTAATGAAGCGATATAGTCTAAAGGGGATTGTGATGGATTTTTGTGTGTGTGTACATGTCTATTATTTGTTGTTGATTGTTTTAATAAGAAATCGGTAGTAGCCATGCATTATATCACTTAAGAGAAAAATAGATTTGGCCACGAAGGTAAAAAAAAAAATGGTGGGAAAGTTAAACTATATTTTACATTAGAAAGGAAAGCAGCTGTACAATCGATTGTTCCTTTACATTCGTATTTGTAAAGGTGTGGTACTCGTCAGCATGTATATTTTTTACTTATTTTATTTTTTTTTATTTTCAGTTTTGGAGAAGAGAGAGAAAATATGGCATTGGAACAAAGCTGGATTTAGATTTGTAAATTGTGAAATAACAATTTAGATTCTTTTTGAAGAATTTGGGTAGCCCTTAAAAGGGCTGTTGGTGGCAAATGCCAACAAGTTAAACTCAACAGTTTACTTCTTCTTTGGTGTCTTCTTAGGTTTGACTGCTTTAGTCTTTTTTGGTGACTTGGTAGCCTTCTTTGCAGGTTTAGCGGCTGGTTTCTTTGCTTCAGCCGGTTTCTTGGCCTTTGGTTTCGCCGCTTTCTTCTCAGCAGCTGGTTTCTTCGCAGCAGTCTTTTTTGGTGTCTTGGCCTTTTTAGGTTTAGCTGCCTTTGGTTTGGCTGCAGGCTTCTTTTTGGGTTTGACTACTTCTCCGATCTTGAATGACCCGGAAGCACCAGTTCCCTTCGACTGTTTCAAGCTCTTGTTATTGACACCAGCTCGGAGTGAGAGTTTAAGATGAACATTTACAGTCTTGGCGTCTTTTCCAACATTGAAGTTGGCCATAGTACACTTCAGGATGGCTTGTCTGGAAGACCCTCCTCTTTCTTTTTGCTTTACCAACCATTTCGCTGTATTTTGGATGAGCTGCTGGTTTCTTAGGCTTGGCTACAACCTTCTTCTTTGGAGATGTATCTGCCATTTTTCGATTCTAATACTATTTCAACGATGTATACTGTTCGACGAACGATTTGATTATAACGCTCGCTTGGACAATTAGTGTATATGACGCTGACGCGGACCTCCTCGAAGACACCTACAAAAATATTTACAAATTTTGAGTAGATCGCACGATGAATAAATAGTGTGCTTTCTTCGGCTGGTTATGTGCCTTTTCCCACATTAATGCGTATAGTTTCTGCACATATTATACCTTATGATGTTCATGAATATTTAGTCTTTCAGAAAATATAAAAAACACATATAAGAACAATTAAATATAAATGTTATTAGGATATATCGTAGACTAAACCGATTTCATTCGGGCAATATGCCCGCACAAAATTGCTTGTATTTTCGCAAATAAGTGATATTTTCGACAAATTCAAGTTCAGGTAGACAATAAAATCATTAATTTACAAAATGTAATTAATAGTTTTGCAAAAAAAGTGCTAAAAATCGTACTGAGAAGACTTTTCTCGTATAGGGAAACACACAAAAAAAATCAAACGCCATTTTCAATTGGCAAGTTGGGACTTTCTATAAAAAAAAATACGTTAAATACACATTATTTTTTTTAGAACAAATCAAATTCTTGTGAAGCAACATTTGTTTATTTAGAACATTCATTATTTTTCCTTAAGTTCAAGAAATATTTTTTTTCTCTCAATTTTACTCGTTTGTTTATAAAATATAACTTTCCGGGATCGAGATCAAATATCTTCTTTTTTGTCACTATTTTTACTTTAGTTTTAATATTGTGATGAATTAAGAAAGTAATGAAGCGATATAGTCTAAAGGGGATTGTGATGGATTTTTGTGTGTGTGTACATGTCTATTATTTGTTGTTGATTGTTTTAATAAGAAATCGGTAGTAGCCATTATATCACTTAAGAGAAAAATAGATTTGGCCACGAATGTAAAAAAAAAAATTGTGGGAAAGTTAAACTATATTTTACATTAGAAAGGAAAGCAGCTGTACAATCGATTGTTCCTTTACATTCGTATTTGTAAAGGTGTGGTACTCGTCAGCATGTATATTTTTTACTTATTTGATTTTTTTTCTATTTTCAGTTTTGGAGAAGAGAGAGAAAATATGGCATTGGGACAAAGCTGGATTTAGATTTGTAAATTGTGAAATAACAATTTAGATTCTTTTTGAAGAATTTGGGTAGCCCTTAAAAGGGCTGTTGGTGGCAAATGCCAACAAGTTAAACTCAACAGTTTACTTCTTCTTTGGTGTCTTCTTAGGTTTGACTGCTTTAGTCTTTTTTGGTGACTTGGTAGCCTTCTTTGCAGGTTTAGCGGCTAGTTTCTTTGCTTCAGCCGGTTTCTTGGCCTTTGGTTTCGCCGCTTTCTTCTCAGCAGCTGGTTTCTTCGCAGCAGTCTTTTTTTGGTGTCTTGGCCTTTTTAGGTTTAGCTACCTTTGGTTTGGCTGCAGGCTTCTTTTTGGGTTTGACTACTTCTCCGATCTTGAATGACCCGGAAGCACCAGTTCCCTTCGACTGTTTCAAGCTCTTGTTCTTGACACCAGCTCTGAGTGAGAGTTTAAGATGAACATTTACAGTCTTGGCGTCTTTTCCAACATTGAAGTTGGCCATAATATACTTCAGGATGGCTTGTCTGGAAGACCCTCCTCTTTCTTTTAGTGCAGCAATTGCTTTACCAACCATTTCGCTGTATTTTGGATGAGCTACTGGTGTCTTAGGCTTGGCTGCAACCTTCTTCTTTGGAGATGTATCTGCCATTTTTCGATTCTAAAACTATTTCAGCGATGTATACTGTTCGACGAACGATTTGATTATAACGCTCGCTTGGACAATTAGTGTATATGACGCTGACGCGGACCTCCTCGAAGACACCTACACAAATATTTACAAATTTTGAGTAGATCGCACGATGAATATATAATGTGCTTTCTTCAGCTGGTTATGTGCCTTTTCCCACATTAATGCGTATAGTTTCTGCACATATTATACCTTATGATGTTCATGAATATTTAGTCTTTCAGAAAATATAAAAAACACATATAAGAACAATTAAATATAAATGTTATTAGGATATATCGTAGACTAAACCGATTTCATTCGGGCAATATGCCCGCACAAAATTGCTTGTATTTTCGCAAATAAGTGATATTTTCGACAAATTCAAGTTCAGGTAGACAATAAAATCATTAATTTACAAAATTTAATTAATAGTTTTGCAAAAAAAGTGCTAAAAATCGTACTGAGAAGACTTTTCTCGTATAGGGACACACACAAAAAATCAAACGCCATTTTCAATTGGCAAGTTGGGACTTTCTATAAAAAAAAATACGTTAAATACACATTATTTTTTTTAGAACAAATCAAATTCTTGTGAAGCAACATTTGTTTATTTAGAACATTCATTATTTTTCCTTAAGTTCAAGAAATATTTTTTTTCTCTCAATTTTACTCGTTTGTTTATAAAATATAACTTTCCGGGATCGAGATCAAATATCTTCTTTTTTGTCACTATTTTTACTTTAGTTTTAATATTGTGATGAATTAAGAAAGTAATGAAGCGATATAGTCTAAAGGGGATTGTGATGGATTTTTGTGTGTGTGTACATGTCTATTATTTGTTGTTGATTGTTTTAATAAGAAATCGGTAGTAGCCATTATATCACTTAAGAGAAAAATAGATTTGGCCACGAATGTAAAAAAAAAAATGGTGGGAAAGTTAAACTATATTTTACATTAGAAAGGAAAGCAGCTGTACAATCGATTGTTCCTTTACATTCGTATTTGTAAAGGTGTGGTACTCGTCAGCATGTATATTTTTTACTTATTTTATTTTTTTTCTATTTTCAGTTTTGGAGAAGAGAGAGAAAATATGGCATTGGGACAAAGCTGGATTTAGATTTGTAAATTGTGAAATAACAATTTAGATTCTTTTTGAAGAATTTGGGTAGCCCTTAAAAGGGCTGTTGGTGGCAAATGCCAACAAGTTAAACTCAACAGTTTACTTCTTCTTTGGTGTCTTCTTAGGTTTGACTGCTTTAGTCTTTTTTGGTGACTTGGTAGCCTTCTTTGCAGGTTTAGCGGCTAGTTTCTTTGCTTCAGCCGGTTTCTTGGCCTTTGGTTTCGCCGCTTTCTTCTCAGCAGCTGGTTTCTTCGCAGCAGTCTTTTTTTGGTGTCTTGGCCTTTTTAGGTTTAGCTACCTTTGGTTTGGCTGCAGGCTTCTTTTTGGGTTTGACTACTTCTCCGATCTTGAATGACCCGGAAGCACCAGTTCCCTTCGACTGTTTCAAGCTCTTGTTCTTGACACCAGCTCGGAGTGAGAGTTTAAGATGAACATTTACAGTCTTGGCGTCTTTTCCAACATTGAAGTTGGCCATAATATACTTCAGGATGGCTTGTCTGGAAGACCCTCCTCTTTCTTTTAGTGCAGCAATTGCTTTACCAACCATTTCGCTGTATTTTGGATGAGCTACTGGTGTCTTAGGCTTGGCTGCAACCTTCTTCTTTGGAGATGTATCTGCCATTTTTCGATTCTAAAACTATTTCAGCGATGTATACTGTTCGACGAACGATTTGATTATAACGCTCGCTTGGACAATTAGTGTATATGACGCTGACGCGGACCTCCTCGAAGACACCTACACAAATATTTACAAATTTTGAGTAGATCGCACGATGAATATATAATGTGCTTTCTTCAGCTGGTTATGTGCCTTTTCCCACATTAATGCGTATAGTTTCTGCACATATTATACCTTATGATGTTCATGAATATTTAGTCTTTCAGAAAATATAAAAAACACATATAAGAACAATTAAATATAAATGTTATTAGGATATATCGTAGACTAAACCGATTTCATTCGGGCAATATGCCCGCACAAAATTGCTTGTATTTTCGCAAATAAGTGATATTTTCGACAAATTCAAGTTCAGGTAGACAATAAAATCATTAATTTACAAAATTTAATTAATAGTTTTGCAAAAAAAGTGCTAAAAATCGTACTGAGAAGACTTTTCTCGTATAGGGACACACACAAAAAATCAAACGCCATTTTCAATTGGCAAGTTGGGACTTTCTATAAAAAAAAATACGTTAAATACACATTATTTTTTTTAGAACAAATCAAATTCTTGTGAAGCAACATTTGTTTATTTAGAACATTCATTATTTTTCCTTAAGTTCAAGAAATATTTTTTTTCTCTCAATTTTACTCGTTTGTTTATAAAATATAACTTTCCGGGATCGAGATCAAATATCTTCTTTTTTGTCACTATTTTTACTTTAGTTTTAATATTGTGATGAATTAAGAAAGTAATGAAGCGATATAGTCTAAAGGGGATTGTGATGGATTTTTGTGTGTGTGTACATGTCTATTATTTGTTGTTGATTGTTTTAATAAGAAATCGGTAGTAGCCATTATATCACTTAAGAGAAAAATAGATTTGGCCACGAATGTAAAAAAAAAAATGGTGGGAAAGTTAAACTATATTTTACATTAGAAAGGAAAGCAGCTGTACAATCGATTGTTCCTTTACATTCGTATTTGTAAAGGTGTGGTACTCGTCAGCATGTATATTTTTTACTTATTTGATTTTTTTTCTATTTTCAGTTTTGGAGAAGAGAGAGAAAATATGGCATTGGGACAAAGCTGGATTTAGATTTGTAAATTGTGAAATAACAATTTAGATTCTTTTTGAAGAATTTGGGTAGCCCTTAAAAGGGCTGTTGGTGGCAAATGCCAACAAGTTAAACTCAACAGTTTACTTCTTCTTTGGTGTCTTCTTAGGTTTGACTGCTTTAGTCTTTTTTGGTGACTTGGTAGCCTTCTTTGCAGGTTTAGCGGCTAGTTTCTTTGCTTCAGCCGGTTTCTTGGCCTTTGGTTTCGCCGCTTTCTTCTCAGCAGCTGGTTTCTTCGCAGCAGTCTTTTTTTGGTGTCTTGGCCTTTTTAGGTTTAGCTGCCTTTGGTTTGGCTGCAGGCTTCTTTTTGGGTTTGACTACTTCTCCGATCTTGAATGACCCGGAAGCACCAGTTCCCTTCGACTGTTTCAAGCTCTTGTTCTTGACACCAGCTCTGAGTGAGAGTTTAAGATGAACATTTACAGTCTTGGCGTCTTTTCCAACATTGAAGTTGGCCATAATATACTTCAGGATGGCTTGTCTGGAAGACCCTCCTCTTTCTTTTAGTGCAGCAATTGCTTTACCAACCATTTCGCTGTATTTTGGATGAGCTACTGGTGTCTTAGGCTTGGCTGCAACCTTCTTCTTTGGAGATGTATCTGCCATTTTTCGATTCTAAAACTATTTCAGCGATGTATACTGTTCGACGAACGATTTGATTATAACGCTCGCTTGGACAATTAGTGTATATGACGCTGACGCGGACCTCCTCGAAGACACCTACACAAATATTTACAAATTTTGAGTAGATCGCACGATGAATATATAATGTGCTTTCTTCAGCTGGTTATGTGCCTTTTCCCACATTAATGCGTATAGTTTCTGCACATATTATACCTTATGATGTTCATGAATATTTAGTCTTTCAGAAAATATAAAAAACACATATAAGAACAATTAAATATAAATGTTATTAGGATATATCGTAGACTAAACCGATTTCATTCGGGCAATATGCCCGCACAAAATTGCTTGTATTTTCGCAAATAAGTGATATTTTCGACAAATTCAAGTTCAGGTAGACAATAAAATCATTAATTTACAAAATTTAATTAATAGTTTTGCAAAAAAAGTGCTAAAAATCGTACTGAGTGACTTTTCTCGTATAGGGACACACACAAAAAATCAAACGCCATTTTCAATTGGCAAGTTGGGACTTTCTATAAAAAAAAATACGTTAAATACACATTATTTTTTTTAGAACAAATCAAATTCTTGTGAAGCAACATTTGTTTATTTAGAACATTCATTATTTTTCCTTAAGTTCAAGAAATATTTTTTTTCTCTCAATTTTACTCGTTTGTTTATAAAATATAACTTTCCGGGATCGAGATCAAATATCTTCTTTTTTGTCACTATTTTTACTTTAGTTTTAATATTGTGATGAATTAAGAAAGTAATGAAGCGATATAGTCTAAAGGGGATTGTGATGGATTTTTGTGTGTGTGTACATGTCTATTATTTGTTGTTGATTGTTTTAATAAGAAATCGGTAGTAGCCATTATATCACTTAAGAGAAAAATAGATTTGGCCACGAATGTAAAAAAAAAAATTGTGGGAAAGTTAAACTATATTTTACATTAGAAAGGAAAGCAGCTGTACAATCGATTGTTCCTTTACATTCGTATTTGTAAAGGTGTGGTACTCGTCAGCATGTATATTTTTTACTTATTTGATTTTTTTTCTATTTTCAGTTTTGGAGAAGAGAGAGAAAATATGGCATTGGGACAAAGCTGGATTTAGATTTGTAAATTGTGAAATAACAATTTAGATTCTTTTTGAAGAATTTGGGTAGCCCTTAAAAGGGCTGTTGGTGGCAAATGCCAACAAGTTAAACTCAACAGTTTACTTCTTCTTTGGTGTCTTCTTAGGTTTGACTGCTTTAGTCTTTTTTGGTGACTTGGTAGCCTTCTTTGCAGGTTTAGCGGCTAGTTTCTTTGCTTCAGCCGGTTTCTTGGCCTTTGGTTTCGCCGCTTTCTTCTCAGCAGCTGGTTTCTTCGCAGCAGTCTTTTTTTGGTGTCTTGGCCTTTTTAGGTTTAGCTACCTTTGGTTTGGCTGCAGGCTTCTTTTTGGGTTTGACTACTTCTCCGATCTTGAATGACCCGGAAGCACCAGTTCCCTTCGACTGTTTCAAGCTCTTGTTCTTGACACCAGCTCTGAGTGAGAGTTTAAGATGAACATTTACAGTCTTGGCGTCTTTTCCAACATTGAAGTTGGCCATAATATACTTCAGGATGGCTTGTCTGGAAGACCCTCCTCTTTCTTTTAGTGCAGCAATTGCTTTACCAACCATTTCGCTGTATTTTGGATGAGCTACTGGTGTCTTAGGCTTGGCTGCAACCTTCTTCTTTGGAGATGTATCTGCCATTTTTCGATTCTAAAACTATTTCAGCGATGTATACTGTTCGACGAACGATTTGATTATAACGCTCGCTTGGACAATTAGTGTATATGACGCTGACGCGGACCTCCTCGAAGACACCTACACAAATATTTACAAATTTTGAGTAGATCGCACGATGAATATATAATGTGCTTTCTTCAGCTGGTTATGTGCCTTTTCCCACATTAATGCGTATAGTTTCTGCACATATTATACCTTATGATGTTCATGAATATTTAGTCTTTCAGAAAATATAAAAAACACATATAAGAACAATTAAATATAAATGTTATTAGGATATATCGTAGACTAAACCGATTTCATTCGGGCAATATGCCCGCACAAAATTGCTTGTATTTTCGCAAATAAGTGATATTTTCGACAAATTCAAGTTCAGGTAGACAATAAAATCATTAATTTACAAAATTTAATTAATAGTTTTGCAAAAAAAGTGCTAAAAATCGTACTGAGAAGACTTTTCTCGTATAGGGACACACACAAAAAAATCAAACGCCATTTTCAATTGGCAAGTTGGGACTTTCTATAAAAAAAAATACGTTAAATACACATTATTTTTTTTAGAACAAATCAAATTCTTGTGAAGCAACATTTGTTTAGTTAGAACATTCATTATTTTTCCTTAAGTTCAAGAAATATTTTTTTTCTCTCAATTTTACTCGTTTGTTTATAAAATATAACTTTCCGGGATCGAGATCAAATATCTTCTTTTTTGTCACTATTTTTACTTTAGTTTTAATATTGTGATGAATTAAGAAAGTAATGAAGCGATATAGTCTAAAGGGGATTGTGATGGATTTTTGTGTGTGTGTACATGTCTATTATTTGTTGTTGATTGTTTTAATAAGAAATCGGTAGTAGCCATTATATCACTTAAGAGAAAAATAGATTTGGCCACGAATGTAAAAAAAAAAATGGTGGGAAAGTTAAACTATATTTTACATTAGAAAGGAAAGCAGCTGTACAATCGATTGTTCCTTTACATTCGTATTTGTAAAGGTGTGGTACTCGTCAGCATGTATATTTTTTACTTATTTGATTTTTTTTCTATTTTCAGTTTTGGAGAAGAGAGAGAAAATATGGCATTGGGACAAAGCTGGATTTAGATTTGTAAATTGTGAAATAACAATTTAGATTCTTTTTGAAGAATTTGGGTAGCCCTTAAAAGGGCTGTTGGTGGCAAATGCCAACAAGTTAAACTCAACAGTTTACTTCTTCTTTGGTGTCTTCTTAGGTTTGACTGCTTTAGTCTTTTTTGGTGACTTGGTAGCCTTCTTTGCAGGTTTAGCGGCTAGTTTCTTTGCTTCAGCCGGTTTCTTGGCCTTTGGTTTCGCCGCTTTCTTCTCAGCAGCTGGTTTCTTCGCAGCAGTCTTTTTTTGGTGTCTTGGCCTTTTTAGGTTTAGCTGCCTTTGGTTTGGCTGCAGGCTTCTTTTTGGGTTTGACTACTTCTCCGATCTTGAATGACCCGGAAGCACCAGTTCCCTTCGACTGTTTCAAGCTCTTGTTCTTGACACCAGCTCTGAGTGAGAGTTTAAGATGAACATTTACAGTCTTGGCGTCTTTTCCAACATTGAAGTTGGCCATAATATACTTCAGGATGGCTTGTCTGGAAGACCCTCCTCTTTCTTTTAGTGCAGCAATTGCTTTACCAACCATTTCGCTGTATTTTGGATGAGCTACTGGTGTCTTAGGCTTGGCTGCAACCTTCTTCTTTGGAGATGTATCTGCCATTTTTCGATTCTAAAACTATATCAGCGATGTATACTGTTCGACGAACGATTTGATTATAACGCTCGCTTGGACAATTAGTGTATATGACGCTGACGCGGACCTCCTCGAAGACACCTACACAAATATTTACAAATTTTGAGTAGATCGCACGATGAATATATAATGTGCTTTCTTCAGCTGGTTATGTGCCTTTTCCCACATTAATGCGTATAGTTTCTGCACATATTATACCTTATGATGTTCATGAATATTTAGTCTTTCAGAAAATATAAAAAACACATATAAGAACAATTAAATATAAATGTTATTAGGATATATCGTAGACTAAACCGATTTCATTCGGGCAATATGCCCGCACAAAATTGCTTGTATTTTCGCAAATAAGTGATATTTTCGACAAATTCAAGTTCAGGTAGACAATAAAATCATTAATTTACAAAATTTAATTAATAGTTTTGCAAAAAAAGTGCTAAAAATCGTACTGAGAAGACTTTTCTCGTATAGGGAAACACACAAAAAATCAAACGCCATTTTCAATTGGAAAGTTGGGACTTTCTATAAAAAAAAATACGTTAAATACACAATATTTTTTTTAGAACAAATCAAATTCTTGTGAAGCAACATTTGTTTATTTAGAAGATTCATTATTTTTACTTAAGTTCAAGAAGTATTTTTTTCTCTCAATTTTACTCGTTTGTTTATAAAATATAACTTTCCGGGATCGAGATCAAATATCTTCTTTTTTGTCACTATTTTTACTTTAGTTTTAATATTGTGATGAATTAAGAAAGTAATGAAGCGATATAGTCTAAAGGGGATTGTGATGGATTTTTGTGTGTGTGTACATGTCTATTATTTGTTGTTGATTGTTTTAATAAGAAATCGGTAGTAGCCATTATATCACTTAAGAGAAAAATAGATTTGGCCACGAATGTAAAAAAAAAAATGGTGGGAAAGTTAAACTATATTTTACATTAGAAAGGAAAGCAGCTGTACAATCGATTGTTCCTTTACATTCGTATTTGTAAAGGTGTGGTACTCGTCAGCATGTATATTTTTTACTTATTTGATTTTTTTCTATTTTCAGTTTTGGAGAAGAGTGAGAAAATATGGCATTGGGACAAAGCTGGATTTAGATTTGTAAATTGTGAAATAACAATTTAGATTCTTTTTGAAGAATTTGGGTAGCCCTTAAAAGGGCTGTTGGTGGCAAATGCCAACAAGTTAAACTCAACAGTTTACTTCTTCTTTGGTGTCTTCTTAGGTTTGACTGCTTTAGTCTTTTTTGGTGACTTGGTAGCCTTCTTTGCAGGTTTAGCGGCTAGATTCTTTGCTGCAGCCGGTTTCTTGGCCTTTGGTTTCGCCGCTTTCTTCTCAGCAGCTGGTTTCTTCGCAGCAGTCTTTTTTGGTGTCTTGGCCTTTTTAGGTTTAGCTGCCTTTGGTATGGCTGCAGGCTTCTTTTTGGGTTTGTCTACTTCTCCGATCTTGAATGACCCGGAAGCACCAGTTCCCTTCGACTGTTTCAAGCCCTTGTTCTTGACACCAGCTCTGAGTGAGAGTTTAAGATGAATATTTACAGTCTTGGCGTCTTTTCCAACATTGAATTTGGCCATAATATACTTCAGGATGGCTTGTCTGGAACCAACCATTTCGCTGTATTTTGGATGAGCTGCTGGTTTCTTAGGCTTGGCTGCAACCTTCTTCTTTGGAGATGTATCTGCCATTTTTCGATTCTAAAACTATTTCAACGATGTATACTGTTCGACGAACGATTTGATTATAACGCTCGCTTGGACAATTAGTGTATATGACGCTGACGCGGACCTCCTCGAAGACACCTACAAAAATATTTACAAATTTTGAGTAGATTGCACGATGAATAAATAATGTGCTTTCTTCGGCTGGTTATGTGCCTTTTCCCACATTAATGCGTATAGTTTCTGCACATATTATACCTTATGATGTTCATGAATATTTAGTCTTTCAGAAAATATAAAAAAACACATATAAGAACAATTAAATATAAATGTTATTAGGATATATCGTAGACTAAACCGATTTCATTCGGGCAATATGCCAGCACAACATTGCTTGTATTTTCGCAAATAAGTGATATTTTCGACAAATTCAAGTTCAGGTAGACAATAAAATCATTAATTTACAAAATGTAATTAATAGTTTTGCAAAAAAAGTGCTAAAAATCGTACTGAGAAGACTTTTCTCGTATAGGGAAACACACAAAAAATCAAACGCCATTTTCAATTGGCAAGTTGGGACTTTCTATAAAAAAAAATACGTTAAATACACAATATTTTTTTTAGAACAAATCAAATTCTTGTGAAGCAACATTTGTTTATTTAGAACATTCATTATTTTTCCTTAAGTTCAAGAAGTATATTTTTTCTCTCAATTTTACTCGTTTGTTTATAAAATATAACTTTCCGGGATCGAGATCAAATATCTTCTTTTTTGTCACTATTTTTACTTTAGTTTTAATATTGTGATGAATTAAGAAAGTAATGAAGCGATATAGTCTAATGGGGATTGTGATGGATTTGTGTGTGTGTGTACATGTCTATTATTTGTTGTTGATTGTATTAATAAGAAATCGGTAGTAGCCATTATATCACTTAAGAGAAAAATAGATTTGGCCACGAAGGTAAAAAAAAATGGTGGGAAAGTTAAACTATATTTTACATTAGAAAGGAAAGCAGCTGTACAATCGATTGTTCCTTTACATTCGTATTTGTAAAGGTGTGGTACTCGTCAGCATGTATATTTTTTACTTATTTGATTTTTTTCTATTTTCAGTTTTGGAGAAGAGAGAGAAAATATGGCATTGGGACAAAGCTTGATTTAGATTTGTAAATTGTGAAATAACAATTTAGATTCTTTTTGAAGAATTTAGGTAGCCCTTAAAAGGGCTGTTGGTGGCAAATGCCAACAAGTTAAACTCAACAGTTTACTTCTTCTTTGGTGTCCTCTTAGGTTTGACTGCTTTAGTCTTTTTTGGTGACTTGGTAGCTTTCTTTGCAGGTTTAGCGGCTAGTTTCTTTGCTGCAGCCGGTTTCTTGGCCTTTGGTTTCGCCGCTTTCTTCTCATCAGCTGGTTTCTTCGCAGCAGTCTTTTTTGGTGTCTTGGCCTTTTTAGGTTTAACTGCCTTTGGTTTGGCTGCAGGCTTCTTTTTGGGTTTGACTACTTCTCCGATCTTGAATGACCCGGAAGCACCAGTTCCCTTCAACTGTTTCAATCTCTTGTTCTTGACACCAGCTCTGAGTGAGAGTTTAAGATGAACATTTACAGTCTTGGCGTCTTTTCCAACATTGAAGTTGGCCATAATATACTTCAGGATGGCTTGTCTGGAAGACCCTCCTCTTTCTTTTAGTGCAGCAATTGCTTTACCAACCATTTCGCTGTATTTTGGATGAGCTGCTGGTTTCTTAGGCTTGGCTGCAACCTTCTTCTTTGGAGATGTATCTGCCATTTTTCGATTCTAAAACAATTTCAACGATGTATACTGTTCGACGAACGATTTGATTATAACGCTCGCTTGGATAATTAGTGTATATGACGCTGACGCGGACCTACTCGAAGACACCTACAAAAATATTTACAAATTTTGAGTAGATCGCACGATGAATAAATAATGTGCTTTCTTCGGCTGGTTATGTGCCTTTTCCCACATTAATGCGTATAGTTTCTGCACATATTATACCTTATGATGTTCATGAATATTTAGTCTTTCAGAAAATATAAAAAACACATATAAGAACAATTAAATATAAATGTTATTAGGATATATCGTAGACTAAACCGATTTCATTCGGGCAATATGCCCGCACAAAATTGCTTGTATTTTCGCAAATAAGTGATATTTTCGACAAATTCAAGTTCAGGTAGACAATAAAATCATTAATTTACAAAATGTAATTAATAGTTTTGCAAAAAAAGTGCTAAAAATCGTACTGAGAAGACTTTTCTCGTATAGGGAAACACACAAAAAATCAAACGCCATTTTCAATTGGCAAGTTGGGACTTTCTATAAAAAAAAATACGTTAAATACACATTATTTTTTTTAGAACAAATCAAATTCTTGTGAAGCAACATTTGTTTATTTAGAACATTCATTATTTTTCCTTAAGTTCAAGAAGTATTTTTTTTTCTCTCAATTTTACTCGTTTGTTTATAAAATATAACTTTCCGGGATCGAGATCAAATATCTTCTTTTTTGTCACTATTTTTACTTTAGTTTTAATATTGTGATGAATTAAGAAAGTAATGAAGCGATATAGTCTAAAGGGGATTGTGATGAATTTTTGTGTGTGTGTACATGTCTATTATTTGTTGTTGATTGTTTTAATAAGAAATCGGTAGTAGCCATTATATCACTTAAGAGAAAAATAGATTTGGCCACGAAGGTAAAAAAAAATGGTGGGAAAGTTAAACTATATATTACATTAGAAAGGAAAGCAGCTGTACAATCGATTGTTCCTTTACATTCGTATTTGTAAAGGTGTGGTACTCGTCAGCATGTATATTTTTTACTTATTTGATTTTTTTCTATTTTCAGTTTTGGAGAAGAGAGAGAAAATATGGCATTGGGACAAAGCTGGATTTAGATTTGTAAATTGTGAAATAACAATTTAGATTCTTTTTGAAGAATTTGGGTAGCCCTTAAAAGGGCTGTTGGTGGCAAATGCCAACAAGTTAAACTCAACAGTTTACTTCTTCTTTGGTGTCTTCTTAGGTTTGACTGCTTTAGTCTTTTTTATGACTTGGTAGACTTCTTTGCAGGTTTAGCGGTTAGTTTCTTTGCTGCAGCCGGTTTCTTGGCCTTTGGTTTCGCCGCTTTCTTCTCAGCAGCTGGTTTCTTCGCAGCAGTCTTTTTTGGTGTCTTGGCCTTTTTAGGTTTAGCTGCCTTTGGTTTGGCTGCAGATTTCTTTTTGGGTTTGACTACTTCTCCGATCTTGAATGACCCGGAAGCACCAGTTCCCTTCGACTGTTTCAAGCTCTTGTTCTTGACACCAGCTCTGAGTGAGAGTTTAAGATGAACATTTACAGTCTTGGCGTCTTTTCCAACATTGAAGTTGGCCATAATATACTTCAGGATGGCTTGTCTGGAAGACCCTCCTCTTTCTTTTAGTGCAGCAATTGCTTTACCAACCATTTCGCTGTATTTTGGATGAGCTGCTGGTTTCTTAGGCTTGGCTGCAACCTTCTTCTTTGGAGATGTATCTGCCATTTTTCGATTCTAAAACAATTTCAACGATGTATACTGTTCGACGAACGATTTGATTATAACGCTCGCTTGGATAATTAGTGTATATGACGCTGACGCGGACCTATTCGAAGACACCTACAAAAATATTTACAAATTTTGAGTAGATCGCACGATGAATAAATAATGTGCTTTCTTCTGCTGGTTATGTGCCTTTTCCCACATTAATGCGTATAATTTCTGCACATATTATACCTTATGATGTTCATGAATATTTAGTCTTTCAGAAAATATAAAAAACACATATAAGAACAATTAAATATAAATGTTATTAGGATATATCGTAGACTAAACCGATTTCATTCGGGCAATATGCCCGCACAAAATTGCTTGTATTTTCGCAAATAAGTGATATTTTCGACAAATTCAAGTTCAGGTAGACAATAAAATCATAAATTTACAAAATGTAATTAATAGTTTTGCAAAAAAAGTGCTAAAAATCGTACTGAGAAGACTTTTCTCGTATAGGGAAACACACAAAAAATCAAACGCCATTTTCCATTGGCAAGTTGGGACTTTCTATCAAAAAAAATACGTTAAATACACAATATTTTTTTTAGAACAAATCAAATTCTTGTGAAGCAACATTTGTTTATTTAGAACATTCATTATTTTTCCTTAAGTTCAAGAAGTATATTTTTTCTCTCAATTTTACTCGTTTGTTTATAAAATATAACTTTCCGGGATCGAGATCAAATATCTTCTTTTTTGTCACTATTTTTACTTTAGTTTTAATATTGTGATGAATTAAGAAAGTAATGAAGCGATATAGTCTAAAGGGGATTGTGATGGATTTTTGTGTGTGTGTACATGTCTATTATTTGTTGTTGATTGTTTTAATAAGAAATCGGTAGTAGCCATTATATCACTTAAGAGAAAAATAGATTTGGCCACGAAGGTAAAAAAAAATGGTGGGAAAGTTAAACTATATTTTACATTAGAAAGGAAAGCAGCTGTACAATCGATTGTTCCTTTACATTCGTATTTGTAAAGGTGTGGTACTCGTCAGCATGTATATTTTTTACTTATTTGATTTTTTTCTATTTTCAGTTTTGGAGAAGAGAGAGAAAATATGGCATTGGGACAAAGCTTGATTTAGATTTGTAAATTGTGAAATAACAATTTAGATTCTTTTTGAAGAATTTAGGTAGCCCTTAAAAGGGCTGTTGGTGGCAAATGCCAACAAGTTAAACTCAACAGTTTACTTCTTCTTTGGTGTCCTCTTAGGTTTGACTGCTTTAGTCTTTTTTGGTGACTTGGTAGCTTTCTTTGCAGGTTTAGCGGCTAGTTTCTTTGCTGCAGCCGGTTTCTTGGCCTTTGGTTTCGCGCTTTCTTCTCATCAGCTGGTTTCTTCGCAGCAGTCTTTTTTGGTGTCTTGGCCTTTTTAGGTTTAACTGCCTTTGGTTTGGCTGCAGGCTTCTTTTTGGGTTTGACTACTTCTCCGATCTTGAATGACCCGGAAGCACCAGTTCCCTTCAACTGTTTCAATCTCTTGTTCTTGACACCAGCTCTGAGTGAGAGTTTAAGATGAACATTTACAGTCTTGGCGTCTTTTCCAACATTGAAGTTGGCCATAATATACTTCAGGATGGCTTGTCTGGAAGACCCTCCTCTTTCTTTTAGTGCAGCAATTGCTTTACCAACCATTTCGCTGTATTTTGGATGAGCTGCTGGTTTCTTAGGCTTGGCTGCAACCTTCTTCTTTGGAGATGTATCTGCCATTTTTCGATTCTAAAACAATTTCAACGATGTATACTGTTCGACGAACGATTTGATTATAACGCTCGCTTGGATAATTAGTGTATATGACGCTGACGCGGACCTACTCGAAGACACCTACAAAAATATTTACAAATTTTGAGTAGATCGCACGATGAATAAATAATGTGCTTTCTTCGGCTGGTTATGTGCCTTTTCCCACATTAATGCGTATAGTTTCTGCACATATTATACCTTATGATGTTCATGAATATTTAGTCTTTCAGAAAATATAAAAAACACATATAAGAACAATTAAATATAAATGTTATTAGGATATATCGTAGACTAAACCGATTTCATTCGGGCAATATGCCCGCACAAAATTGCTTGTATTTTCGCAAATAAGTGATATTTTCGACAAATTCAAGTTCAGGTAGACAATAAAATCATTAATTTACAAAATGTAATTAATAGTTTTGCAAAAAAAGTGCTAAAAATCGTACTGAGAAGACTTTTCTCGTATAGGGAAACACACAAAAAATCAAACGCCATTTTCAATTGGCAAGTTGGGACTTTCTATAAAAAAAAATACGTTAAATACACATTATTTTTTTTAGAACAAATCAAATTCTTGTGAAGCAACATTTGTTTATTTAGAACATTCATTATTTTTCCTTAAGTTCAAGAAGTATTTTTTTTTCTCTCAATTTTACTCGTTTGTTTATAAAATATAACTTTCCGGGATCGAGATCAAATATCTTCTTTTTTGTCACTATTTTTACTTTAGTTTTAATATTGTGATGAATTAAGAAAGTAATGAAGCGATATAGTCTAAAGGGGATTGTGATGAATTTTTGTGTGTGTGTACATGTCTATTATTTGTTGTTGATTGTTTTAATAAGAAATCGGTAGTAGCCATTATATCACTTAAGAGAAAAATAGATTTGGCCACGAAGATAAAAAAAAAATGGTGGGAAAGTTAAACTATATTTTACATTAGAAAGGAAAGCAGCTGTACAATCGATTGTTCCTTTACATTCGTATTTGTAAAGGTGTGGTACTCGTCAGCATGTATATTTTTTACTTATTTGATTTTTTTCTATTTTCAGTTTTGGAGAAGAGAGAGAAAATATGGCATTGGGACAAAGCTGGATTTAGATTTGTAAATTGTGAAATAACAATTTAGATTCTTTTTGAAGAATTTGGGTAGCCCTTAAAAGGGCTGTTGGTGGCAAATGCCAACAAGTTAAACTCAACAGTTTACTTCTTCTTTGGTGTCTTCTTAGGTTTGACTGCTTTAGTCTTTTTTATGACTTGGTAGACTTCTTTGCAGGTTTAGCGGTTAGTTTCTTTGCTGCAGCCGGTTTCTTGGCCTTTGGTTTCGCCGCTTTCTTCTCAGCAGCTGGTTTCTTCGCAGCAGTCTTTTTTGGTGTCTTGGCCTTTTTAGGTTTAGCTGCCTTTGGTTTGGCTGCAGATTTCTTTTTGGGTTTGACTACTTCTCCGATCTTGAATGACCCGGAAGCACCAGTTCCCTTCGACTGTTTCAAGCTCTTGTTCTTGACACCAGCTCTGAGTGAGAGTTTAAGATGAACATTTACAGTCTTGGCGTCTTTTCCAACATTGAAGTTGGCCATAATATACTTCAGGATGGCTTGTCTGGAAGACCCTCCTCTTTCTTTTAGTGCAGCAATTGCTTTACCAACCATTTCGCTGTATTTTGGATGAGCTGCTGGTTTCTTAGGCTTGGCTGCAACCTTCTTCTTTGGAGATGTATCTGCCATTTTTCGATTCTAAAACAATTTCAACGATGTATACTGTTCGACGAACGATTTGATTATAACGCTCGCTTGGATAATTAGTGTATATGACGCTGACGCGGACCTATTCGAAGACACCTACAAAAATATTTACAAATTTTGAGTAGATCGCACGATGAATAAATAATGTGCTTTCTTCTGCTGGTTATGTGCCTTTTCCCACATTAATGCGTATAATTTCTGCACATATTATACCTTATGATGTTCATGAATATTTAGTCTTTCAGAAAATATAAAAAACACATATAAGAACAATTAAATATAAATGTTATTAGGATATATCGTAGACTAAACCGATTTCATTCGGGCAATATGCCCGCACAAAATTGCTTGTATTTTCGCAAATAAGTGATATTTTCGACAAATTCAAGTTCAGGTAGACAATAAAATCATAAATTTACAAAATGTAATTAATAGTTTTGCAAAAAAAGTGCTACAAATCGTACTGAGAAGACTTTTCTCGTATAGGGAAACACACAAAAAATCAAACGCCATTTTCCATTGGCAAGTTGGGACTTTCTATCAAAAAAAATACGTTAAATACACAATATTTTTTTTAGAACAAATCAAATTCTTGTGAAGCAACATTTGTTTATTTAGAACATTCATTATTTTTCCTTAAGTTCAAGAAGTATATTTTTTCTCTCAATTTTACTCGTTTGTTTATAAAATATAACTTTCCGGGATCGAGATCAAATATCTTCTTTTTTGTCACTATTTTTACTTTAGTTTTAATATTGTGATGAATTAAGAAAGTAATGAAGCGATATAGTCTAAAGGGGATTGTGATGGATTTTTGTGTGTGTGTACATGTCTATTATTTGTTGTTGATTGTTTTAATAAGAAATCGGTAGTAGCCATTATATCACTTAAGAGAAAAATAGATTTGGCCACGAAGGTAAAAAAAAATGGTGGGAAAGTTAAACTATATTGTACATTAGAAAGGAAAGCAGCTGTACAATCGATTGTTCCTTTACATTCGTATTTGTAAAGGTGTGGTACTCGTCAGCATGTATATTTTTTACTTATTTGATTTTTTTCTATTTTCAGTTTTGGAGAAGAGAGAGAAAATATGGCATTGGGACAAAGCTTGATTTAGATTTGTAAATTGTGAAATAACAATTTAGATTCTTTTTGAAGAATTTAGGTAGCCCTTAAAAGGGCTGTTGGTGGCAAATGCCAACAAGTTAAACTCAACAGTTTACTTCTTCTTTGGTGTCCTCTTAGGTTTGACTGCTTTAGTCTTTTTTGGTGACTTGGTAGCTTTCTTTGCAGGTTTAGCGGCTAGTTTCTTTGCTGCAGCCGGTTTCTTGGCCTTTGGTTTCGCCGCTTTCTTCTCATCAGCTGGTTTCTTCGCAGCAGTCTTTTTTGGTGTCTTGGCCTTTTTAGGTTTAACTGCCTTTGGTTTGGCTGCAGGCTTCTTTTTGGGTTTGACTACTTCTCCGATCTTGAATGACCCGGAAGCACCAGTTCCCTTCAACTGTTTCAATCTCTTGTTCTTGACACCAGCTCTGAGTGAGAGTTTAAGATGAACATTTACAGTCTTGGCGTCTTTTCCAACATTGAAGTTGGCCATAATATACTTCAGGATGGCTTGTCTGGAAGACCCTCCTCTTTCTTTTAGTGCAGCAATTGCTTTACCAACCATTTCGCTGTATTTTGGATGAGCTGCTGGTTTCTTAGGCTTGGCTGCAACCTTCTTCTTTGGAGATGTATCTGCCATTTTTCGATTCTAAAACAATTTCAACGATGTATACTGTTCGACGAACGATTTGATTATAACGCTCGCTTGGATAATTAGTGTATATGACGCTGACGCGGACCTACTCGAAGACACCTACAAAAATATTTACAAATTTTGAGTAGATCGCACGATGAATAAATAATGTGCTTTCTTCGGCTGGTTATGTGCCTTTTCCCACATTAATGCGTATAGTTTCTGCACATATTATACCTTATGATGTTCATGAATATTTAGTCTTTCAGAAAATATAAAAAACACATATAAGAACAATTAAATATAAATGTTATTAGGATATATCGTAGACTAAACCGATTTCATTCGGGCAATATGCCCGCACAAAATTGCTTGTATTTTCGCAAATAAGTGATATTTTCGACAAATTCAAGTTCAGGTAGACAATAAAATCATTAATTTACAAAATGTAATTAATAGTTTTGCAAAAAAAGTGCTAAAAATCGTACTGAGAAGACTTTTCTCGTATAGGGAAACACACAAAAAATCAAACGCCATTTTCAATTGGCAAGTTGGGACTTTCTATAAAAAAAAATACGTTAAATACACATTATTTTTTTTAGAACAAATCAAATTCTTGTGAAGCAACATTTGTTTATTTAGAACATTCATTATTTTTCCTTAAGTTCAAGAAGTATTTTTTTTTCTCTCAATTTTACTCGTTTGTTTATAAAATATAACTTTCCGGGATCGAGATCAAATATCTTCTTTTTTGTCACTATTTTTACTTTAGTTTTAATATTGTGATGAATTAAGAAAGTAATGAAGCGATATAGTCTAAAGGGGATTGTGATGAATTTTTGTGTGTGTGTACATGTCTATTATTTGTTGTTGATTGTTTTAATAAGAAATCGGTAGTAGCCATTATATCACTTAAGAGAAAAATAGATTTGGCCACGAAGGTAAAAAAAAATGGTGGGAAAGTTAAACTATATATTACATTAGAAAGGAAAGCAGCTGTACAATCGATTGTTCCTTTACATTCGTATTTGTAAAGGTGTGGTACTCGTCAGCATGTATATTTTTTACTTATTTGATTTTTTTCTATTTTCAGTTTTGGAGAAGAGAGAGAAAATATGGCATTGGGACAAAGCTGGATTTAGATTTGTAAATTGTGAAATAACAATTTAGATTCTTTTTGAAGAATTTGGGTAGCCCTTAAAAGGGCTGTTGGTGGCAAATGCCAACAAGTTAAACTCAACAGTTTACTTCTTCTTTGGTGTCTTCTTAGGTTTGACTGCTTTAGTCTTTTTTATGACTTGGTAGACTTCTTTGCAGGTTTAGCGGTTAGTTTCTTTGCTGCAGCCGGTTTCTTGGCCTTTGGTTTCGCCGCTTTCTTCTCAGCAGCTGGTTTCTTCGCAGCAGTCTTTTTTGGTGTCTTGGCCTTTTTAGGTTTAGCTGCCTTTGGTTTGGCTGCAGATTTCTTTTTGGGTTTGACTACTTCTCCGATCTTGAATGACCCGGAAGCACCAGTTCCCTTCGACTGTTTCAAGCTCTTGTTCTTGACACCAGCTCTGAGTGAGAGTTTAAGATGAACATTTACAGTCTTGGCGTCTTTTCCAACATTGAAGTTGGCCATAATATACTTCAGGATGGCTTGTCTGGAAGACCCTCCTCTTTCTTTTAGTGCAGCAATTGCTTTACCAACCATTTCGCTGTATTTTGGATGAGCTGCTGGTTTCTTAGGCTTGGCTGCAACCTTCTTCTTTGGAGATGTATCTGCCATTTTTCGATTCTAAAACAATTTCAACGATGTATACTGTTCGACGAACGATTTGATTATAACGCTCGCTTGGATAATTAGTGTATATGACGCTGACGCGGACCTACTCGAAGACACCTACAAAAATATTTACAAATTTTGAGTAGATCGCACGATGAATAAATAATGTGCTTTCTTCTGCTGGTTATGTGCCTTTTCCCACATTAATGCGTATAATTTCTGCACATATTATACCTTATGATGTTCATGAATATTTAGTCTTTCAGAAAATATAAAAAACACATATAAGAACAATTAAATATAAATGTTATTAGGATATATCGTAGACTAAACCGATTTCATTCGGGCAATATGCCCGCACAAAATTGCTTGTATTTTCGCAAATAAGTGATATTTTCGACAAATTCAAGTTCAGGTAGACAATAAAATCATAAATTTACAAAATGTAATTAATAGTTTTGCAAAAAAAGTGCTAAAAATCGTACTGAGAAGACTTTTCTCGTATAGGGAAACACGCAAAAAATCAAACGCCATTTTCCATTGGCAAGTTGGGACTTTCTATCAAAAAAAATACGTTAAATACACAATATTTTTTTTAGAACAAATCAAATTCTTGTGAAGCAACATTTGTTTATTTAGAACATTCATTATTTTTCCTTAAGTTCAAGAAATATTTTTTTTCTCTCAATTTTACTCGTTTGTTTATAAAATATAACTTTCCGTGATCGAGATCAAATATCTTCTTTTTTGTCACTATTTTTACTTTAGTTTTAATATTGTGATGAATTAAGAAAGTAATGAAGCGATATAGTCTAAAGAGGATTATGATGGATTTGTGTGTGTGTGTACATGTCTATTATTTGTTGTTGATTGTTTTAATAAGAAATCGGTAGTAGCCATTATATCACTTAAGAGAAAAATAGATTTGGCCACGAAGGTAAAAAAAAAATGGTGGGAAAGTTAAACTATATTTCACATTAGAAAGGAAAGCAGCTGTACAATCGATTGCTCCTTTACATTCGTATTTGTAAAGGTGTGGTACTCGTCAGCATGTATATTTTTTACTTATTTGATTTTTTTTCTATTTTCAGTTTTGGAGAAGAGAGAGAAAATATGGCATTGGGACAAAGCTGGATTTAGATTTGTAAATTGTGAAATAACAATTTAGATTCTTTTTGAAGAATTTGGGTAGCCCTTAAAAGGGCTGTTGGTGGCAAATGCCAACAAGTTAAACTCAACAGTTTACTTCTTCTTTGGTGTCTTCTTAGGTTTGACTGCTTTAGTCTTTTTTATGACTTGGTAGCCTTCTTTGCAGGTTTAGCGGCTAGTTTCTTTGCTTCAGCCGGTTTCTTGGCCTTTGGTTTCGCCGCTTTCTTCTCAGCAGCTGGTTTCTTCGCAGCAGTCTTTTTTTGGTGTCTTGGCCTTTTTAGGTTTAACTGCCTTTGGTTTGGCTGCAGGCTTCTTTTTGGGTTTGACTACTTCTCCGATCTTGAATGACCCGGAAGCACCAGTTCCCTTCGACTGTTTCAAGCTCTTGTTCTTGACACCAGCTCTGAGTGAGAGTTTAAGATGAACATTTACAGTCTTGGCGTCTTTTCCAACATTGAAGTTGGCCATAATATACTTCAGGATGGCTTGTCTGGAAGACCCTCCTCTTTCTTTTAGTGCAGCAATTGCTTTACCAACCATTTCGCTGTATTTTGGATGAGCTACTGGTGTCTTAGGCTTGGCTGCAACCTTCTTCTTTGGAGATGTATCTGCCATTTTTCGATTCTAAAACTATTTCAACGATGTATACTGTTCGACGAACGATTTGATTATAACGCTCGCTTGGATAATTAGTGTATATGACGCTGACGCGGACCTCCTCGAAGACACCTACAAAAATATTTACAAATTTTGAGTAGATCGCACGATGAATAAATAATGTGCTTTCTTCGGCTGGTTATGTGCCTTTTCCCACATTAATGCGTATAGTTTCTGCACATATTATACCTTATGATGTTCATGAATATTTAGTCTTTCAGAAAATATAAAAAAAACACATATAAGAACAATTGAATATAAATGTTATTAGGATATATCGTAGACTAAACCGATTTCATTCGGGCAATATGCCCGCACAAAATTGCTTGTATTTTCGCAAATAAGTGATATTTTCGACAAATTCAAGTTCAGGTAGACAATAAAATCATTAATTTACAAAATGTAATTAATAGTTTTGCAAAAAAAGTGCTAAAAATCGTACTGAGAAGACTTTTCTCGTATAGGGAAACACACAAAAAATCAAACGCCATTTTCAATTGGCAAGTTGGGACTTTCTATCAAAAAAAAATACGTTAAATCCACATTTTTTTTTTTAGAACAAATCAAATTCTTGTGAAGCAACATTTGTTTATTTAGAACATTCATTATTTTTCCTTAAGTTCAAGAAGTATTTTTTTCTCTCTCAATTTTACTCGTTTGTTTATAAAATATAACTTTCCGGGATCGAGATCAAATATCTTCTTTTTTGTCACTATTTTTACTTTAGTTTTAATATTGTGATGAATTAAGAAAGTAATGAAGCGATATAGTCTAAAGGGGATTGTGATGGATTTTTGTGTGTGTGTACATGTCTATTATTTGTTGTTGATTGTTTTAATAAGAAATCGGTAGTAGCCATTATATCACTTAAGAGAAAAATAGATTTGGCCACGAATGTAAAAAAAAAATGGTGGGAAAGTTAAACTATATATTACATTAGAAAGGAAAGCAGCTGTACAATCGATTGTTCCTTTACATTCGTATTTGTAAAGGTGTGGTACTCGTCAGCATGTATATTTTTTACTTATTTGATTTTTTTCTATTTTCAGTTTTGGAGAAGAGAGAGAAAATATGGCATTGGGACAAAGCTGGATTTAGATTTGTAAATTGTGAAATAACAATTTAGATTCTTTTTGAAGAATTTGGGTAGCCCTTAAAAGGGCTGTTGGTGGCAAATGCCAACAAGTTAAACTCAACAGTTTACTTCTTCTTTGGTGTCTTCTTAGGTTTGACTGCTTTAGTCTTTTTTATGACTTGGTAGACTTCTTTGCAGGTTTAGCGGTTAGTTTCTTTGCTGCAGCCGGTTTCTTGGCCTTTGGTTTCGCCGCTTTCTTCTCAGCAGCTGGTTTCTTCGCAGCAGTCTTTTTTGGTGTCTTGGCCTTTTTAGGTTTAGCTGCCTTTGGTTTGGCTGCAGATTTCTTTTTGGGTTTGACTACTTCTCCGATCTTGAATGACCCGGAAGCACCAGTTCCCTTCGACTGTTTCAAGCTCTTGTTCTTGACACCAGCTCTGAGTGAGAGTTTAAGATGAACATTTACAGTCTTGGCGTCTTTTCCAACATTGAAGTTGGCCATAATATACTTCAGGATGGCTTGTCTGGAAGACCCTCCTCTTTCTTTTAGTGCAGCAATTGCTTTACCAACCATTTCGCTGTATTTTGGATGAGCTGCTGGTTTCTTAGGCTTGGCTGCAACCTTCTTCTTTGGAGATGTATCTGCCATTTTTCGATTCTAAAACAATTTCAACGATGTATACTGTTCGACGAACGATTTGATTATAACGCTCGCTTGGATAATTAGTGTATATGACGCTGACGCGGACCTCCTCGAAGACACCTACAAAAATATTTACAAATTTTGAGTAGATCGCACGATGAATAAATAATGTGCTTTCTTCGGCTGGTTATGTGCCTTTTCCCACATTAATGCGTATAGTTTCTGCACATATTATACCTTATGATGTTCATGAATATTTAGTCTTTCAGAAAATATAAAAAACACATATAAGAACAATTAAATATAAATGTTATTAGGATATATCGTAGACTAAACCGATTTCATTCGGGCAATATGCCCGCACAAAATTGCTTGTATTTTCGCAAATAAGTGATATTTTCGACAAATTCAAGTTCAGGTAGACAATAAAATCATAAATTTACAAAATGTAATTAATAGTTTTGCAAAAAAAGTGCTAAAAATCGTACTGAGAAGACTTTTCTCGTATAGGGAAACGCACAAAAAATCAAACGCCATTTTCCATTGGCAAGTTGGGACTTTCTATCAAAAAAAATACGTTAAATACACAATATTTTTTTTAGAACAAATCAAATTCTTGTGAAGCAACATTTGTTTATTTAGAACATTCATTATTTTTCCTTAAGTTCAAGAAATATTTTTTTTCTCTCAATTTTACTCGTTTGTTTATAAAATATAACTTTCCGTGATCGAGATCAAATATCTTCTTTTTTGTCACTATTTTTACTTTAGTTTTAATATTGTGATGAATTAAGAAAGTAATGAAGCGATATAGTCTAAAGAGGATTATGATGGATTTGTGTGTGTGTGTACATGTCTATTATTTGTTGTTGATTGTTTTAATAAGAAATCGGTAGTAGCCATTATATCACTTAAGAGAAAAATAGATTTGGCCACGAATGTAAAAAAAAAATGGTGGGAAAGTTAAACTATATTTCACATTAGAAAGGAAAGCAGCTGTACAATCGATTGCTCCTTTACATTCGTATTTGTAAAGGTGTGGTACTCGTCAGCATGTATATTTTTTACTTATTTGATTTTTTTTCTATTTTCAGTTTTGGAGAAGAGAGAGAAAATATGGCATTGGGACAAAGCTGGATTTAGATTTGTAAATTGTGAAATAACAATTTAGATTCTTTTTGAAGAATTTGGGTAGCCCTTAAAAGGGCTGTTGGTGGCAAATGCCAACAAGTTAAACTCAACAGTTTACTTCTTCTTTGGTGTCTTCTTAGGTTTGACTGCTTTAGTCTTTTTTGGTGACTTGGTAGCTTTCTTTGCAGGTTTAGCGGCTAGTTTATTTGCTGCAGCCGGTTTCTTGGCCTTTGGTTTCGCCGCTTTCTTCTCAGCAGCTGGTTTCTTCGCAGCAGTCTTTTTTGGTGTCTTGGCCTTTTTAGGTTTAACTGCCTTTGGTTTGGCTGCAGGCTTCTTTTTGGGTTTGACTACTTCTCCGATCTTGAATGACCCGGAAGCACCAGTTCCCTTCGACTGTTTCAAGCTCTTGTTCTTGACACCAGCTCTGAGTGAGAGTTTAAGATGAACATTTACAGTCTTGGCGTCTTTTCCAACATTGAAGTTGGCCATAATATACTTCAGGATGGCTTGTCTGGAAGACCCTCCTCTTTCTTTTAGTGCAGCAATTGCTTTACCAACCATTTCGCTGTATTTTGGATGAGCTGCTGGTTTCTTAGGCTTGGCTGCAACCTTCTTCTTTGGAGATGTATCTGCCATTTTTCGATTCTAAAACTATTTCAACGATGTATACTGTTCGACGAACGATTTGATTATAACGCTCGCTTGGACAATTAGTGTATATGACGCTGACGCGGACCTACTCGAAGACACCTACAAAAATATTTACAAATTTTGAGTAGATCGCACGATGAATAAATAATGTGCTTTCTTCGGCTGGTTATGTGCCTTTTCCCACATTAATGCGTATAGTTTCTGCACATATTATACCTTATGATGTTCATGAATATTTAGTCTTTCAGAAAATATAAAAAAAACACATATAAGAACAATTAAATATAAATGTTATTAGGATATATCGTAGACTAAACCGATTTCATTCGGGCAATATGCCCGCACAAAATTGCTTGTATTTTCGCAAATAAGTGATATTTTCGACAAATTCAAGTTCAGGTAGACAATAAAATCATTAATTTACAAAATTTAATTAATAGTTTTGCAAAAAAAGTGCTAAAAATCGTACTGAGAAGACTTTTCTCGTATAGGGAAACACACAAAAAATCAAACGCCATTTTCAATTGGCAAGTTGGGACTTTCTATCAATAAAAATACGTTAAAAACACATTATTTTTTTTAGAACAAATCAAATTCTTGTGAAGCAACATTTGTTTATTTAGAACATTCATTATTTTTCCTTAAGTTCAAGAAATATTTTTTTTTCTCTCAATTTTACTCGTTTGTTTATAAAATATAACTTTCCGGGATCGAGATCAAATATCTTCTTTTTTGTCACTATTTTTACTTTAGTTTTAATATTGTGATGAATTAAGAAAGTAATGAAGCGATATAGTCTAAAGGGGATTGTGATGGATTTTTGTGTGTGTGTACATGTCTATTATTTGTTGTTGATTGTTTTAATAAGAAATCGGTAGTAGCCATTATATCACTTAAGAGAAAAATAGATTTGGCCACGAATGTAAAAAAAAAATGGTGGGAAAGTTAAACTATATATTACATTAGAAAGGAAAGCAGCTGTACAATCGATTGTTCCTTTACATTCGTATTTGTAAAGGTGTGGTACTCGTCAGCATGTTTATTTTTTACTTATTTGATTTTATTCTATTTTCAGTTTTGGAGAAGAGAGAGAAAATATGGCATTGGGACAAAGCTGGATTTAGATTTGTAAATTGTGAAATAACAATTTAGATTCTTTTTGAAGAATTTGGGTAGCCCTTAAAAGGGCTGTTGGTGGCAAATGCCAACAAGTTAAACTCAACAGTTTACTTCTTCTTTGGTGTCTTCTTAGGTTTGACTGCTTTAGTCTTTTTTATGACTTGGTAGACTTCTTTGCAGGTTTAGCGGTTAGTTTCTTTGCTGCAGCCGGTTTCTTGGCCTTTGGTTTCGCCGCTTTCTTCTCAGCAGCTGGTTTCTTCGCAGCAGTCTTTTTTGGTGTCTTGGCCTTTTTAGGTTTAGCTGCCTTTGGTTTGGCTGCAGATTTCTTTTTGGGTTTGACTACTTCTCCGATCTTGAATAACCCGGAAGCACCAGTTCCCTTCGACTGTTTCAAGCTCTTGTTCTTGACACCAGCTCTGAGTGAGAGTTTAAGATGAACATTTACAGTCTTGGCGTCTTTTCCAACATTGAAGTTGGCCATAATATACTTCAGGATGGCTTGTCTGGAAGACCCTCCTCTTTCTTTTAGTGCAGCAATTGCTTTACCAACCATTTCGCTGTATTTTGGATGAGCTGCTGGTTTCTTAGGCTTGGCTGCAACCTTCTTCTTTGGAGATGTATCTGCCATTTTTCGATTCTAAAACAATTTCAACGATGTATACTGTTCGACGAACGATTTGATTATAACGCTCGCTTGGACAATTAGTGTATATGACGCTGACGCGGACCTCCTCGAAGACACCTACAAAAATATTTACAAATTTTGAGTAGATCGCACGATGAATAAATAATGTGCTTTCTTCGGCTGGTTATGTGCCTTTTCCCACATTAATGCGTAAAGTTTCTGCACATATTATACCTTATGATGTTCATGAATATTTAGTCTTTCAGAAAATATAAAAAAATACACATATAAGAACAATTAAATATAAATGTTATTAGGATATATCGTAGACTAAACCGATTTCATTCGGGCAATATGCAAGCACAAAGTTGCTTGTATTTTCGCAAATAAGTGATATTTTCGACAAATTCAAGTTCAGGTAGACAATAAAATCATTAATTTACAAAATGTAATTAATAGTTTTGCAAAAAAAGTGCTAAAAATCGTACTGAGAAGACTTTTCTCGTATAGGGAAACACACACAAAATCAAACGCCATTTTCAATTGGCAAGTTGGGACTTTCTATCAAAAAAAATACGTTAAATACACATTATTTTTTTTAGAACAAATCAAATTCTTGTGAAGCAACATTTGTTTATTTAGAACATTCATTATTTTTCCTTAAGTTCAAGAAGTATATTTTTTCTCTCAATTTTACTCGTTTGTTTATAAAATATAACTTTCCGGGATCGAGATCAAATATCTTCTTTTTTGTCACTATTTTTACTTTAGTTTTAATATTGTGATGAATTAAGAAAGTAATCAAGCGATATAGTCTAAAGGGGATTGTGATGGATTTTTGTGTGTGTGTACATGTCTATTATTTGTTGTTGATTGTTTTAATAAGAAATCGGTAGTAGCCATTATATCACTTAAGAGAAAAATAGATTTGGCCACGAAGGTAAAAAAAAATGGTGGGAAAGTTAAACTATATTTTACATTAGAAAGGAAAGCAGCTGTACAATCGATTGTTCCTTTACATTCGTATTTGTAAAGGTGTGGTACTCGTCAGCATGTATATTTTTTACTTATTTGATTTTTTTCTATTTTCAGTTTTGGAGAAGAGAGAGAAAATATGGCATTGGGACAAAGCTTGATTTAGATTTGTAAATTGTGAAATAACAATTTAGATTCTTTTTGAAGAATTTAGGTAGCCCTTAAAAGGGCTGTTGGTGGCAAATGCCAACAAGTTAAACTCAACAGTTTACTTCTTCTTTGGTGTCCTCTTAGGTTTGACTGCTTTAGTCTTTTTTGGTGACTTGGTAGCTTTCTTTGCAGGTTTAGCGGCTAGTTTCTTTGCTGCAGCCGGTTTCTTGGCCTTTGGTTTCGCCGCTTTCTTCTCATCAGCTGGTTTCTTCGCAGCAGTCTTTTTTGGTGTCTTGGCCTTTTTAGGTTTAACTGCCTTTGGTTTGGCTGCAGGCTTCTTTTTGGGTTTGACTACTTCTCCGATCTTGAATGACCCGGAAGCACCAGTTCCCTTCGACTGTTTCAATCTCTTGTTCTTGACACCAGCTCTGAGTGAGAGTTTAAGATGAACATTTACAGTCTTGGCGTCTTTTCCAACATTGAAGTTGGCCATAATATACTTCAGGATGGCTTGTCTGGAAGACCCTCCTCTTTCTTTTAGTGCAGTAATTGCTTTACCAACCATTTCGCTGTATTTTGGATGAGCTGCTGGTTTCTTAGGCTTGGCTGCAACCTTCTTCTTTGGAGATGTATCTGCCATTTTTCGATTCTAAAACTATTTCAACGATGTATACTGTTCGACGAACGATTTGATTATAACGCTCGCTTGGACAATTAGTGTATATGACGCTGACGCGGACCTCCTCGAAGACACCTACAAAAATATTTACAAATTTTGAGTAGATCGCACGATGAATAAATAATGTGCTTTCTTCGGCTGGTTATGTGCCTTTTCCCACATTAATGCGTATAATTTCTGCACATATTATACCTTATGATGTTCATGAATATTTAGTCTTTCAGAAAATATAAAAAAAACACATATAAGAACAATTAAATATAAATGTTATTAGGATATATCGTAGACTAAACCGATTTCATTCGGGCAATATGCCCGCACAAAATTGCTTGTATTTTCGCAAATAAGTGATATTTTCGACAAATTCAAGTTCAGGTAGACAATAAAATCATTAATTTACAAAATGTAATTAATAGTTTTGCAAAAAAAGTGCTAAAAATCGTACTGAGAAGACTTTTCTCGTATAGGGACACACACAAAAAATCAAACGCCATTTTCAATAGGCAAGTTGGGACTTTCTATAAAAAAAAATACGTTAAATACACATTATTTTTTTTAGAACAAATCAAATTCTTGTGAAGCAACATTTGTTTATTTAGAACATTCATTATTTTTCCTTAAGTTCAAGAAATATTTTTTTTCTCTCAATTTTACTCGTTTGTTTATAAAATATAACTTTCCGGGATCGAGATCAAATATCTTCTTTTTTGTCACTATTTTTACTTTAGTTTTAATATTGTGATGAATTAAGAAAGTAATGAAGCGATATAGTCTAAAGGGGATTGTGATGGATTTTTGTGTGTGTGTACATGTCTATTATTTGTTGTTGATTGTTTTAATAAGAAATCGGTAGTAACCATTATATCACTTAAGAGAAAAATAGATTTGGCCACGAAGGTAAAAAAAAAATGGTGGGAAAGTTAAACTATATTTTACATTAGAAAGGAAAGCAGCTGTACAATCGATTGTTCCTTTACATTCGTATTTGTAAAGGTGTGGTACTCGTCAGCATGTTTATTTTTTACTTATTTTATTTTTTTTTATTTTCAGTTTTGGAGAAGAGAGAGAAAATATGGCATTGGGACAAAGCTTGATTTAGATTTGTAAATTGTGAAATAACAATTTAGATTCTTTTTGAAGAATTTGGGTAGCCCTTAAAAGGGCTGTTGGTGACAAATGCCAACAAGTTAAACTCAACAGTTTACTTCTTCTTTGGTGTCCTCTTAGGTTTGACTGCTTTAGTCTTTTTTGGTGACTTGGTAGCTTTCTTTGCAGGATTAGCGGCTAGTTTATTTGCTGCAGCCGGTTTCTTGGCCTTTGGTTTCGCCGCTTTCTTCTCAGCAGCTGGTTTCTTCGCAGCAGTCTTTTTTGGTGTCTTGGCCTTTTTAGGTTTAACTGCCTTTGGTTTGGCTGCAGGCTTCTTTTTGGGTTTGACTACTTCTCCGATCTTGAATGACCCGGAAGCATCAGTTCCCTTCGACTGTTTCAATCTCTTGTTCTTGACACCAGCTCTGAGTGAGAGTTTAAGATGAACATTTACAGTCTTGGCGTCTTTTCCAACATTGAAGTTGGCCATAATATACTTCAGGATGGCTTGTCTGGAAGACCCTCCTCTTTCTTTTAGTGCAGCAATTGCTTTACCAACCATTTCGCTGTATTTTGGATGAGCTGCTGGTTTCTTAGGCTTGGCTGCAACCTTCTTCTTTGGAGATGTATCTGCCATTTTTCGATTCTAAAACTATTTCAACGATGTATACTGTTCGACGAACGATTTGATTATAACGCTCGCTTGGACAATTAGTGTATATGACGCTGACGCGGACCTCCTCGAAGACACCTACAAAAATATTTACAAATTTTGAGTAGATCGCACGATGAATAAATAATGTGCTTTCTTCGGCTGGTTATGTGCCTTTTCCCACATTAATGCGTAAAGTTTCTGCACATATTATACCTTATGATGTTCATGAATATTTAGTCTTTCAGAAAATATAAAAAAATACACATATAAGAACAATTAAATATAAATGTTATTAGGATATATCGTAGACTAAACCGATTTCATTCGGGCAATATGCAAGCACAAAGTTGCTTGTATTTTCGCAAATAAGTGATATTTTCGACAAATTCAAGTTCAGGTAGACAATAAAATCATTAATTTACAAAATGTAATTAATAGTTTTGCAAAAAAAGTGCTAAAAATCGTACTGAGAAGACTTTTCTCGTATAGGGAAACACACACAAAATCAAACGCCATTTTCAATTGGCAAGTTGGGACTTTCTATCAAAAAAAATACGTTAAATACACATTATTTTTTTTAGAACAAATCAAATTCTTGTGAAGCAACATTTGTTTATTTAGAACATTCATTATTTTTCCTTAAGTTCAAGAAGTATATTTTTTCTCTCAATTTTACTCGTTTGTTTATAAAATATAACTTTCCGGGATCGAGATCAAATATCTTCTTTTTTGTCACTATTTTTACTTTAGTTTTAATATTGTGATGAATTAAGAAAGTAATCAAGCGATATAGTCTAAAGGGGATTGTGATGGATTTTTGTGTGTGTGTACATGTCTATTATTTGTTGTTGATTGTTTTAATAAGAAATCGGTAGTAGCCATTATATCACTTAAGAGAAAAATAGATTTGGCCACGAAGGTAAAAAAAAAATGGTGGGAAAGTTAAACTATATTTTACATTAGAAAGGAAAGCAGCTGTACAATCGATTGTTCCTTTACATTCGTATTTGTAAAGGTGTGGTACTCGTCAGCATGTATATTTTTTACTTATTTGATTTTTTTCTATTTTCAGTTTTGGAGAAGAGAGAGAAAATATGGCATTGGGACAAAGCTGGATTTAGATTTGTAAATTGTGAAATAACAATTTAGATTCTTTTTGAAGAATTTGGGTAGCCATTAAAAGGGCTGTTGGTGGCAAATGCCAACAAGTTAAGCTCAACAGTTTACTTCTTCTTTGGTGTCTTCTTAGGTTTGACTGCTTTAGTCTTTTTTGTTGACTTGGTAGCCTTCTTTGCAGGTTTAGCGGCTGGTTTCTTTGCTGCAGCCGGTTTCTTGGCCTTTGGTTTCGCGCTTTCTTCGCAGCAGTCTTTTGTTGTGTCTTGGCCTTTTTAGGTTTAGCTGCCTTTGGTTTTACAGCTTTCTTTGGTTTGGCTGCAGGCTTTCTTTTAGTGCAGCAATTGCTTTACCAACCATTTCGCTGTATTTTGGATGAGCTGCTGGTTTCTTAGGCTTGGCTGCAACCTTCTTCTTTGGAGATGTATCTGCCATTTTTCGATTCTAAAACTATTTCAACGATGTATACTGTTTGACGAACGATTTGATTTTGAATTGATTTGAATTTAGACGGTGATTTTCTCAATGAGAAATTGCTCCCTTAAACAAAATTATTTGAGTTTTTTGGTGATTCTCTTATTATTTACTTACTTTTTATGCCTTATTATTACATATTGTGAGATTTTAGAATAATTGAAATTTGTAAATGATGAAGTTTATTTTAAATATTTAATTAAATGAATGACTTTAATATATAGTTTGTCAGATTTATTATGTGAACCAACATTTTTTTAATTGCTCTCATTTATGAATTTAGCATACAAGTAGTTTAAATAGTGTGACAAATCCCAGTTTAATAGGTATAGTGTATCATAAAGAGTTGGGCACTACGACCTTCCTCTAGATACACATTAACCCTATTTTGGTGTTAATGAGCAGGGGCGGATCCAGGATTTGCGATTAGGGGGGCGTGAGTAGGAGAGGGATCTGGGGACCGCTTAAGGTCCCCAGCGGGTCCAGGACAGAGGCCTAGGAGGGGATCCAGGTGGGCGAAACCCCTCCCCCCTAAGCTCTGGGGGTTTGAGGAATTACAGACATTTATTTGAACGACAATTTTGAACCAATCACACCATTTTTATCAGACCAAAAAAACTTTAATTTTGTCGGATAATTGATAACAGTATGTTTTTGTCAGATTATAAGAACCTGAAGTAAAACCTTTTTTTTTAACAACCGTGATGCGAATTGTTCAACTCATGACTGATCGATCACGATATTTTAACCCTTCAAAGAACTATTGGTTTAGTTTTAGCGCATTCCTGGGGTCCGGATGGCTCAATGAGTTATCACCAATACGGCGTGGGTTCGCGCCCAGCTTTGTAAATTACAAAAAAGGGTGCACTCGACTCGCAGTCGCAAGTGATAAAGTTTACCAGTTGCGTCAAGTGTTTGAGCAACGGGCGTAAAAACCTCATTACACTAAAAGATCAAACAAACAAATGCATCAAAGTTCTCGAGAAATATGTTTACGGAAATCAGGTGTGAGATATGCATAAACCATTTTGTCGAGATTATTTTCACACTTTCATGTGCAGTTGTAGATATTAATTTATTACAAATAAATTGTAGTAAGAAATTTTTGTTAAAAATATGTAAAAAAATTGTACAGACATCCATTGGTAGATATAAATAATATAAACGTACCCAGACAAAGGATTTGTTCACACTTTCTTGTGCAGATACCTCGGGCAGATGCAGAGATTGTTACAAATAAATTGCAGCTATCTTTTTTTTATTAATATGTTACTTTTGTATTTTAATGTACAATATACCAACGCGTATTTTTACTGATCTTTACTTGAAAAGTAAAAGGCAACATTTTCGGGTATTTGTATACAAATCAAACTTATATTTTTTTTTCATATGAAATTGCAGAATTTCGAATTCAAGAAAAAAATAAATTTGAACCATTATTTAAAGAGAAGTGACCATTTTCTTGGGACACTCAAGTTTCTCCACACTGTCTCAGTTTCATCATCTGATTCTCTCGTTATAGGTTTTAGTTGTATGTTTTATAAATGAGATCAATTGTTAAATCAATTATTCGAAGTATTGATTGAATTTACTTTTTAGTTTACCATTGACTTTTCTCGTCTCGTCGAGGAATCCGAAATGTATCCAATCTTGCTTGTTTTCTTGGCCTAGAATGTTCGTCCATTTTATAATTTCTAAATAGCACGTGTACATGTAGTTGTAAAATTGACTGCAGAAATAATGTTTAATTAGCGTGAGAAAATAGTTGATGTCTGGTACCTCGGAACCAATCAGAATGGAATAATCTTTGAACTACTGACGGCGAATACATATATGAATCAGCGAACACATCCAACGTGTATTTACAATGTGTAAGAATATTTTACTACAGGTCACGAGTTAAACATTCATGAAAAAGTTATTTATTGAACTGCTTAATTAACGTTGTATAACATATGATTTGCGAATTTTAGGGGGGCGCACGCCCCGCACGCCCCCCTCTAAATCCGCCACTGATATGTATATGCTAAAAGTTCCACAAAGATAGTGTTCGATCTTTAGTTTTCTGTGAAGTGTTTTGTAGATCATTGTTTCTCCTTTTCCCTTTAGACTTTGCATTGTCTGTCCTTCGATGTACGGCTTCTGATTACCTCCCTTTGGTATCTTCAAACCAATGGTGGATAATGTCGAAACATTCTGCCTTGCCATCAGACACTAACGAACACTACTCACAAGCCAGGAAAGTTAGAGGTTAGGAATATGAACTTTGTCTCTCTTTGTATTTCTTTCGTTCTAGGTTATTTACGAAAATGATTATGAAAATTTTCAACTGCAATTTATCTTTATGGTTTTTTAAATCAAAGTTTAGGTCTTATATTGAGAAACTTTTTTTTTTATTAAAATAACGGCCTGTGTGCCTTTAGCGATTTTCCTTCTTTTTTTTTAACTGTTCCGACAGTGTGGAATTTGTTGTTTTTCATTTCATTGCATATTAGGAATTGGAGAGAGATCTTTTTACGTCATTAGAGTGTGGTTCATATGTATTCCCCAAACCCGGAGCATTTGTTTACGTCCTGTCCTAAAGAGCCAGTTGTGTTTTTTAATACGGACCAAATAGGGAATTTTCAGTAAAACACTTTAACATAAAATCCAATATATAACATCCACAATTTAAAATTATTAGAGAATATCATGTGTTTTTTTAAATTATTAAGTAGAAACGATTGTAAAATATTAGCACCCAGGTGCAAAATCGAAAGTTGTGTTTACCAATTATGATTAAATTTTGTTAACTATATCCAGGTATATAGGTATTCCTTAAAATTAATTTTTTTTTGCATATACAAAGCACATTTTATTGATCATTTTAATGGGATTATGCATTTGTCTGAAAGTCTATTAAATTAAGAGAAACTTAAAAGAATCCATTTCATTTTGCATGCGTAGAACAGAATCATTATATACACTATACTCTACTGAAGCCTAAAATAAAGAGCAGCAATTAAAGTCATATTGAATTTCCTTACTTTCGATTAAAAACCTTAATATTAAATGACATTTCCTATACTGTCCTAGTTATTTGTCTAATTAATATTTATGTAGCAATTCATTTTTATCGTAATATGCTTCTGCTATGTAGACTTTTGAATGTAAACCATACACCTAGATCCTGGTCGATGGAAAGGTTAATGTAGTTTATCTTCTGAACACGATCGTCACAACCCGCCCAAATCCGTTCCCTTCAGGAGAGTAGCAGATTCAACCGAGCATTGCCGATTGATTCCGACCATATAACTCGGCTAATTCCGTTCACTTCAGGAAAGTAGCAGATTCATCAGAGCATTGTCGATTGATTCTGACCATATAACTCGGCCAATTCAGTTCTCTTCAGGGGAGTAGCGGATTCACACGAGCGTTGCGATTGATTCTGACCACATAACTCGGTCAATTCAGTTCCCTTCAGGAGAGTAGCAGATTCATCACAGCATTGCCGATTGATTCTGACCATATTACTCGGCCAATTCAGTTCTCTTCAGGAGAGTAGCGGATTCACCCAAGCGTTGTCGATTGATTCTGACCACATAACTCGGTCAATTCAGTTCCCTTCAGGAGAGTAGCGGATTCACCCGAGCATTGCCGATTGATTTCTACCATCTTCATAAGGTGTGGCAGTTTACTGACGCCTACACAAATCTGGTAGCTTCAAAGGTCGATTCATACTATCTGTCCAGGCTCATAACAAGCTAATCATAGTGATCATTAGAAACTGTTCAAGGTTGTCTTTAACATACAAGGAGGCTGACGTTCACTCCCGTCCTAATTTTGATTCGTCCTGACCAACCAGCGGTTGTCCAGTCGGCATTGACAATCTAATATGGTTATGTTTAGAGCTATGGGTTTTAACGACACTTTCAACAATATTTCATTTATATCGTGGCGGTCAATGTTATTAGTGTAGGAAACCGAAGTACTCACAGAAAACCACCGACCTGCCGCAAATCACTGACAAATGTTATCACATAATATTGTATCGAGTACACCTTTTTAATTATTTTCTTTGGTGATATACAAACATATAACAACATCACGTACGGGATCTTTTCATGTAACCTGTCATTCATCTTTGACCATCCAATCATATGCAAGATAGTTAAATATATTGACCAATCGGAGAACAGTTCTTGACGTCTACCCGTTGGCTTTGATACCTAAAGATTTAGTAAGGTCATCATTGATTGGTCGGTTGAGAATATGAACTATGACATGAACGTATTCTGGATGTCTTTAGATGATAGTGTATCGGCAAAGAAAAAAGTAAAAAAAGATATAACAGACATATAATTTTAATTAAAAGTTATTCGTTCTTTTCCATTGCATCACGGGGGCCTCTCTGGGGTTCTATATTAATGATAAAATTCTGTAAAGTTAACTCAGAAATGTCACTTTCCTATCGAAAATTAATTTTTACATCGAAAGAAGATTTCATAAAATTATCTCGAACATTGATATTTATATTATAAAGCCCTTCCTCTGGAGCAACATGCATTATTCTCAGATATTTAGACTCTACATATATACTACTAGTGAAGAAGAGTTTGAAGATACCAAAGGAGTAATCAGAATCCGTAAGTCGAACAAGGACAGACAACACAATGACTAAAGGAAAAAGAACACAAAGACAAACAACGATCTACAAAACATACATATAAAACTAAAGATCGGGTAACACGAACTCCAATAAAACCGGGGGTGAACTCATGTACTATGGAATGGTAAGTAGTTCCTGCTTCACTAGTGGCACCCGTCGTGTTAATGTAGTTACAAACCCGCTGATAAGTCATGAATGAGGAAAGGACCGGGAAATATTTAGGACAAGTGGAACATATCCGTGGTCATTTGTGACACAGATATTCCATAGCGGTTAACCAAGTCTTGGTGGCGAAGATCGAGTAACACGAAGCTTTTATAAAAACATTAATAGTATGATATTTGTAGCAATGTAAGAATATAATATAACGACTTTCATAATTCATAAAATGATAATAATTAGATGTAATTCATACTGAAAAAGATGTGGTCTAAAGATGACTTGTGTAAATTCATACAGACGGGCATGTGATACTAGTATAATGATGTTTTATATTGTATTACAAGACTCAGTGGAAACCAACATCGTGATCTCCGGTTCTAAAGGCTATGAACAGTTTGAAAATACCAAAGGGAGTAATCAGAAGCCGTAAATACAAGGACACACAATACAATACAATGGCCAAAACAAAAAAGACTAAAGGACAAACAATGATCTACTAAATTAAAGATCGAGCAACACGAACCCCTCTAAAACCGTGGGTGAATTCAGGTGCTCCTGCTCCACTAGTGGCATTACATCATGCACACGTGACTACAATAATTCTTGAGGGAGTCGAATATAACTACTTAATTTTTTATTTTCTTCTCATATAAATTGTACCTCATGATTTCAGAATACAATAATAGGAATCAATATATGTACCTTGGTGTTTTGAAGTCAGAGGAACCCTTTACTGTAAATCTAGTTAAGCGAGTATTTGAGTTAACAGATAATAGCTACCAGTTGATATGAATGTAGCACATTATCAAAGGAATGGTTTATCTGCATTCGAGATGCCCATATCTTGTTTGGAAAGGAATATAAGATATTATTGAGTTCTTTTAAAAACAATGACAATTAATGTTTTGAAAACTAACCATCACATTTGTGTGTCTGTACCAAGCCAGAACCTGGATATTAGCAACCACATTTGTGTGTCTGTACCAAGCCAGAATCTGGATTTTAGCCATCACATTTGTGTGTCTGTACCAAGCCAGAACCTGGATTTTAGCCACCACATTTGTGTGTCTGTACCAAACCAGAACCTGGATTGTAGCCATCACATTTGTGTGTCTGTACCAAGCCAGAACCTGGATTTTAGCCATCACATTTGTGTGTCTGTGCCAAGCCAGAACCTGGATTTTAGCCACCACATTTGTGTGTCTGTACCAAGCCAGAACCTGGATTTTAGCCACCACATTTGTGTGTCTGTACCAAACCAGAACCTGGATTTTAGCCACCACATTTGTGTGTCTGTACCAAGCCAGAACCTGTATTTTAGACATCACATTTGTGTGTCTGTGCCAAGCCAGAACCTGGATTTTAGCCATCACATTTGTGTGTCTGTGCCAAGCCAGAACCTGGATTTTAACCATCACATTTGTGTGTCTGTACCAAGCCAGAACCTGGATTTTAACCATCACATTTGTGTGCCTGTGCCAAGCCAGAACCTGGATTTTAGCCATCACATTTGTGTGTCTGTACCAAGCCAGAACCTGGATTTTAGCCATCACATTTGTGTTTCTGTACCAAGCCAGAACCTGGATTTTAGCCACTACATTTGTGTGTCTGTACCAAGCCAGAACCTGGATTTTAGGCACCACATTTGTGTGTCTGTACCAAGTCAGAACCTGGATTTTAGCCATCACATTTGTGTGTCTGTACCAAGCCAGAATCTGGATTTTAGCCATCACATTTGTGTGTCTGTGCCAAACCAGAACCTGGATTTTAGCCATCACATTTGTGTGTCTGTGCCAAGCCAGAACCTGGATTTTAGCCATCACATTTGTGTCTGTACCAAGCCAGAACCTGGATTTTAGCCATCACATTTGTGTGTCTGTGCCAAGCAAGAACCTGGATTTAACCATCACATTTGTGTGTCTGTACCAAGCCAGAACCTGGATTTTAGCCATCACATTTGTGTGTCTGTACCAAGCCAGAACCTGGATTTTAGCCACCACATTTGTGTGTCTGTACCAAGCCAGAACCTGGATTTTAGCCATCACATTTGTGTGTCTGTACCAAGCCAGAACCTGGATTTTAGCCATCACATTTGTGTGTCTGTGCCAAGCCAGAACCTGGATTTTAGCCATCACATTTGAGTGTCTGTACCAAACCAGAACCTGGATTTTAGCCATCACATTTGTGTGTCTGTACCAAGCCAGAACCTGGATTTTAGCCACCACATTTGTGTGTCTGTACCAAGCCAGTACCTGGATTTTAGCCATCACATTTGCGTGTCTGTACCAAGCCAGATTCTGGATTTTCATCGTCATATGTCGTGGTCTTTTTATGTTCAATGAGTTGAGGTGATCAAAGTATAACTTTTCATTTCATAATATTACAAATTACATTATTTTGTATAAACTCATGAACACAGAGATCCACAAGATAAAGTTACAAATCAACATCACTAAATGTCAATGATCTAAAATAAATAAACGTCAGAGTAAACCGAAGGGGCAATCAAGAATGGACAATCCAGAGAAACTGGCAACCTTGGGTACACATGACACAGGGCAAAGGTTAGAGAAATCCTAAAGGGCAATCAAGAATGGACAATCCAAAGAAACTGGCAACCTTGGGTACACATGACACAGGGCAAAGGTTAGAGAAAACCGAAAGGGCAATCAAGAATGGACAATCCAGAGAAACTGGCAACCTTGGGTACACAGGACAAAGGTTAGAGAAAACCGAAAGGGCAATCAAGAATGGACAATCCAAAGAAACTGGCAACATTGGGTACACATGACACAGGTCAAAGGTTGGAGAAAACCGAAGGGGCAATCAAGAATGGACAATCCAGAGAAACTAGCAACATTGGGTACACATGACACAGGGCAAAGGTTAGAGAAAACCGAAAGGGCAATCAAGAATGGACAATCCAGAGAAACTGGCAACCTTGGGTACACAGGACAAAGGTTAGAGAAAACCGAAAGGGCAATCAAGAATGGACAATCCAAAGAAACTGGCAACATTGGGTACACGTGACAGAGGTCAAAGGTTAGAGAAAACCGAAGGGGCAATCAAGAATGGACAATCCAGAGAAACTAGCAACATTGGGTACACATGACACAAGACGAAGACAAACCAAACAAAAAAATAACACATGTTGTACACCACTATACAGAAACAAACACAAATAACGTAAATAAGACACGAGCCCTCCTACAAACAACTGGAGGTAAAGACGAATCAAACATCGGTTTTATGCGGAAATCGCAACGAACATCACAACACGTAACTAACAACTTAAAGACACATAGTAGTTTCCAATTCATATTTGTGATTATGAATTTCAGAAACTGTGGTTAAATTGAAGTAATTATTTCTCAAGTTTTACAAGTTTTCTGTTTTGCGTGTTTGTTTTCGTTCTGTATGTTATGTCTGGTGTTGCCAGTATCACTGGATTGTCCATTCTTGATTGCTCTTTCGGTTTTCTCTAATGTTTACTCAGACTTCTTTATCTCTGTAGACAAATTACTTGCGTCACAAGACACTCTTCTAAATCCATTTCTTTTAAGTGTAAAAAGGTGATAAACCCGAAGAACATCGCTTGAAGACTCCAGACTAAATTGCATTTCATTTTTATATTGATGAGATAGATTCAATGTTGAAAATCAGGTCAATAAATTCTACTTTTGAAGAACACAATTAATTGCATTTTACAATAACTAAGGCAATAAAAATAAATAAATGTCAACGAATAAAATGAAAAACAGAAAATAACAGTTAGAAGAGTTCAAAAGTTCAAATCAAATAATCATAGAACCAGATGTAAAATTGATACCACTAACACATAGACATGGCCGCTCATTACTGATTCATGTTGTTGATTGATTGATTGGTTGGTTGGTGTTTAACGCCAACGTTAGAAATATTTCAACTATATAGTGGCGTGATTCATGCTGTCATAAAATGAAAAAACAAAACAAAATTATACCACAGAACAGAATAGAGTAATAGTAGAAACAGTGATTATCATAACCCCTCACGCACATATACATGGCCATATAACCCCTCACGCACATATACATGGCCATATAACCTCTCACGTACATATACATGGCCATATAACCTCTCACGTACATATACATGGCCATATAACCTCTCACGCACATATACATGGCCATATAACCTCACGTACATATACATGGCCATATAACCCCTCACGCACATATACATGGCCATATAACCCCTCACGTACATATACATGGCCATATAACCTCTCACGCACATATACATGGCCATATAACCCCTCACGCACATATACATGGCCATATAACCCCTCACGCACATATACATGGCCATATAACCTCTCACGTACATATACATGGCAATATAACCCCTCACGCACATATACATGGCCATATAACCCCTCACACACATATACATTGTCATATAACCCCTCACGCATATATACATGGCCATATAACCTCACGTACATATACCTGGCCATATAACCCCTCACGCACAAATACATGGCCATATAACCCCTCACGCACATATACATGGCCACATAACCTCACGTACATATACATGGCCATATAACCCCTCACGCACAAATACATAGCCATATAACCCCTCACGCACATATACATGGCCACATAACCTCACGTACATATACCTGGCCATATAACCCCTCACGCACAAATACATGGCCATATAACCCCCCACGCACATATACATGGCCATATAACCCCTCACGTGCATATACATGGCCATATAACCCCGCACGCACATATACATGGCAATATAACCCCCCACGCACATATACATGGCCATATAACCCCTCACGCACATATACATGGCCATATAACCCCACACACACATATACATGGCCAATTGACCCCTCACGTACACATACATGGCCATATAACCCTCACGTACATATACATGGCCATATAACCCCTCACGCACATATACATGGCCATATAACCCCCCACGCACATATACATGGCCATATAACCCCTCACGCACATATACAAGGCCATATAACCCCTCACGCACATATACATGGCAATATAACCCCCCACGCACATATACATGGTCATTTAACCCCTCACGCACATATACATGGCCATATAACCACACACACACATATACATGGCCAAATGACCCCTCACGTACACATACATGGCCATATAACCCTCACGTACATATACATGGCCATATAACCCCTCACGCACATATACATGGCCATATAACCCCCCACGCACATATACATGGCCATATAACCCCTCACGCACATATACATGGCCATATAACCCCTCACGCACATATACAAGGCCATTTAACCCCGCACGCACATATACATGGCAATATAACCCCTCACGCACATATACAAGGCCATATAACTCCGCACGCACATATACATGGCAATATAACCACTCACGCACATATACATGGCCATATAACCCCTCACGCACATATACATGGCCATATAACCCTTCACGCACATATACAGGCCATATAACCCCTCATGCACATATACATGATCATATAACCCTGCATGCACATATACATGGCTATATAACCCCTCACGCACATATAGATGGCCATATAACCCCTCACGCACATATACATGGCCATATAACCCCTCACGCACATATACATGGCCATATAACCCCTCACGCACATATACATGGCCATATAATCCCTCACGCACATATAGATGGCCATATAACCTCTCATGTACATATACATGGCCATATAACTCCTCACGCACATATACATGGCCATATAATCCCTCACGCACATATACATGGCCATATAACCCCTCACGCACATATACATGGCCATATAACTCCTCACGCACATATGCATGGCCATATAACCCCTCACGCACATATACATGGCCATATAACCCCTCACGCACATATACATGGCCATATAACCCCTCACGCACATATACATGGCCATATAACCCCTCACGCACATATACATGGCCATATAATCCCTCACGCACATATAGATGGCCATATAACCTCTCATGTACATATACATGGCCATATAACTCCTCACGCACATATACATGGCCATATAATCCCTCACGCACATATACATGGCCATATAACCCCTCACGCACATATACATGGCCATATAACTCCTCACGCACATATGCATGGCCATATAACCCCTCACGCACATATACATGGCCATATAACCCCTCACGCACATATACATGGCCATATAACCCCTCACGCACATATACATGGCCATATAACCCCTCACGCACATATACATGGCCATATAATCCCTCACGCACATATAGATGGCCATATAACCTCTCACGTACATATACATGGCCATATAACCCCTCACGCACATATGCATGGCCATATAACCCCTCACGCACATATACATGGCCATATAACCCCTCACGCATATATACATGGCCATATAACCCCTCACGCACATATACATGGCAATATAACCCCCCACGCACATAAACATGGCCATATAACCCCTCACGCACATATACATGGCCATATATCCCCACACACACATATACATGGCCATATGACCCCTCACGTACACATACATGGCCATATAACCCTCACGTACATATACATGGCCATATAACCCCTCACGCACATATACATGGCCATATAACCCCCCACGCACATATACATGGCCATATAACCCCTCACGCACATATACAAGGCCATATAACCCCGCACGCACATATACATGGCCATATAACCCCTCACGCACATATACAAGGCCATTTAACCCCGCACGCACATATACATGGCAATATAACCCCTCACGCACATATACAAGGCCATATAACCCCTCACGCACATATACATGGCCATATAACCCTTCACGCACATATACAGGCCATATAACCCCTCATGCACATATACATGATCATATAACCCTGCATGCACATATACATGGCTATATAACCCCTCACGCACATATAGATGGCCATATAACCCCTCACGCACATATACATGGCCATATAACCCCTCACGCACATATACATGGCCATATAACCTCTCACGCACATATACATGGCCATATAATCCCTCACGCACATATAGATGGCCATATAACCTCTCATGTACATATACATGGCCATATAACTCCTCACGCGCATATACATGGCCATATAATCCCTCACGCACATATACATGGCCATATAACCCCTCACGCACATATACATGGCCATATAACTCCTCACGCACATATGCATGGCCATATAACCCCTCACGCACATATACATGGCCATATAACCCCTCACGCACATATACATGGCCATATAACCCCTCACGCACATATACATGGCCATATAACCCCTCACGCACATATACATGGCCATATAACCCCTCACGCACATATACATGGCCATATAATCCCTCACGCACATATAGATGGCCATATAACCTCTCACGTACATATACATGGCCATATAACCCATCACGCACATATACATGGCCATATAATCCCTCACGCACATATAGATGGCCATATAACCCCTCACGCACATATGCATGGCCATATAACACCTCACGCACATATACATGGCCATATAACCCCTCACGCATATATACATGGCCATATAACCCCTCACGCACATATACATGGCCATATAACCCCTCACGCACATATACATGGCCATATAACCCCTCAAGCACATATACATGGCCATATAACCCCCCACGCACATATACATGGCCATATAACCCCTCACGAACATATACATGGCCATATAACCCCTCACGCACATATACATGGCCATATAACCCCTCACGCACATATACATGGCCATATAATCCCTCACGCACATATAGATGGCCATATAACCTCTCACGTACATATACATGGCCATATAACCCCTCACGCACATATACATGGCCATATAACCCCTCACGCACATATACATGGCCATATAACCCCTCACGCACATATGCATGGCCATATAACCCCTCACGCACATATACATGGCCATATAACCCCTCACGCACATATACATGGCCATATAACCCCTCACGCACATATACATGGCCATATAACCCCTCACGCACATATACATGGCCATATAACCCCTCACGCACATATACATGACCATATAACCCCTCACGCACATATACATGGCCATATAATCCCTCACGCACATATAGATGGCCATATAACCCCTCACGCACATATACATGCCCATATAACCCCTCACGCACATATGCATGGCCATATAATCCCTCACGCACATATGCATGGCCATATAACCCCTCACGCACATATACATGGCCATATAACTCCTCACGCACATATGCATGGCCATATAACCCCTCACGCACATATACATGGCCATATAACCCCTCACGCACATATACATGGCCATATAACCCCTCACGCACATATACATGGCAATATAACCCCTCACGCACATATAGATGGCTATATAACCTCTCACGTACATATACATGGCCATATAACCCCTCACGCACATATACATGGCCATATAATCCCTCACGCACATATAGATGGCCATATAACGCCTCACGCACATATACATGGCCATATAACCCCTCACGCACATATACATGGCCATATAACCTCTCACGTACATACACATGGCCATATAACCCCTCACGCACATATACATGGCCATATAACCCCTCATCCACATATAGATGGCCATATAACCCCCACGCACATATACATGGCCATATAACCCCTCACACACATATACATGGTCATATAACCCCCCACGCACATATACATTGCCATATAACCCACTCACGCACATATACATGTCCATATAACCCCTCACGCACATATACATGGCCATATAACCCCCCCCCACGCACATATACATGGCCATATAACCCCTCACGCACATATACATGGCCATATAACCCCTCACGCACATATACATGGCCATATAACCCCGCACGCACATATACATGACAATCTAACCCCTCACGCACATATACATGGCCATATAACCCCTCACGCACATATACATGGCCATATAACCCCACACGCACATATACATGGCTATATAACCCCTCATGCACATATATATGGCCATATAACTCCTCACGCACATATACATGGCCATATAACTCCTCACGCACATATACATGGCCATATAACCCCTCACGCACATATACATGGCCATATAACCCCTCACGCACATATACATGGCCATATAACTCCTCACGCACATATGCATGGCCATATAACCCCTCACGCACATATACATGGCCATATAACCCCTCACGCACATATACATGGCCATATAACCCCTCACGCACATATACATGGCCATATAACCCCTCACGCACATATACATGGCCATATAACCCCTCACGCACATATACATGGCCATATAATCCCTCACGCACATATAGATGGCCATATAACCTCTCACGTACATATACATGGCCATATAACCCCTCACGCACATATACATGGCCATATAATCCCTCACGCACATATAGATGGCCATATAACCCCTCACGCACATATGCATGGCCATATAACCCCTCACGCACATATACATGGCCATATAACCCCTCACGCATATATACATGGCCATATAACCCCTCACGCACATATACATGGCCATATAACCCCTCACGCACATATACATGGCCATATAACCCCTCACGCACATATACATGGCCATATAACCCCTCACGCACATATACATGGCCATATAACCCCTCACGCACATATACATGGCCATATAACCCCGCACGCACATATACATGGCAATCTAACCCCTCACGCACATATACATGGCCATATAACCCCTCACGCACATATACATGGCCATATAACCCCACACGCACATATACATGGCTATATAACCCCTCATGCACATATATATGGCCATATAACTCCTCACGCACATATACATGGCCATATAACTCCTCACGCACATATACATGGCCATATAACCCCTCACCCACATATACATGGCCATATAACCCCTCACGCACATATACATGGCCATATAACTCCTCACGCACATATGCATGGCCATATAACCCCTCACGCACATATACATGGCCATATAACCCCTCACGCACATATACATGGCCATATAACCCCTCACGCACATATACATGGCCATATAACCCCTCACGCACATATACATGGCCATATAACCCCTCACGCACATATACATGGCCATATAATCCCTCACGCACATATAGATGGCCATATAACCTCTCACGTACATATACTTGGCCATATAACCCCTCACGCACATATACATGGCCATATAATCCCTCACGCACATATAGATGGCCATATAACCCCTCACGCACATATGCATGGCCATATAACCCCTCACGCACATATACATGGCCATATAACCCCTCACGCATATATACATGGCCATATAACCCCTCACGCACATATACATGGCCATATAACCCCTCACGCACATATACATGGCCATATAACCCCTCACGCACATATACATGGCCATATAACCCCTCACGCACATATACATGGCCATATAACCCCTCACGCACATATACATGGCCATATAACCCCTCACGCACATATACATGGCCATATAACCCCTCACGCACATATACATTGCCATATAATCCCTCACGCACAAATAGATGGCCATATAACCTCTCACGTACATATACATGGCCATATAACCCCTCACGCACATATACATGGCCATATAACCCCTCACGCACATATACATGGCCATATAACCCCTCACGCACATATGCATGGCCATATAACCCCTCACGCACATATACATAGCCATATAACCCCTCACGCACATATACATGGCCATATAACCCCTCACGCACATATACATGGCCATATAACCCCTCACGCACATATACATGGCCATATAACCCTCACGCACATATACATGGCCATATAACCCCTCACGCACATATACATGGCCATATAACCCCTCACGCACATATACATGGCCATATAACCCTCACGCACATATACATTGCCATATAATCCCTCACGCACATATAGATGGCCATATAACCCCTCACGTACATATACATGCCCATATAACCTCTCACGCACATATGCATGGCCATATAATCCCTCACGCACATATGCATGGCCATATAACCCCTCACGCACATATACATGACCATATAACTCCTCACGCACATATGCATGGCCATATAACCCCTCACGCACATATACATGGCCATATAACCCCTCACGCACATATACATGGCCATATAACCCCTCACGCACATATACATGGCCATATAACCACTCACGCACATATACATGGCCATATAACCCCTCACGCACATATACATGGCCATATAACCCCTCACGCACATATACATGGCCATATAACCCCTCACGCACATATACATGGCCATATAACCCCTCACGCACATATACATGGCCATATAACCCCTCACGCACATATACATGGCCATATAACCCCTCACGCACATATACATGGCCATATAACCCCTCACGCACATATACATTGCCATATAATCCCTCACGCACAAATAGATGGCCATATAACCTCTCACGTACATATACATGGCCATATAACCCCTCACGCACATATACATGGCCATATAACCCCTCACGCACATATACATGGCCATATAACCCCTCACGCACATATGCATGGCCATATAACCCCTCACGCACATATACATAGCCATATAACCCCTCACGCACATATACATGGCCATATAACCCCTCACGCACATATACATGGCCATATAACCCCTCACGCACATATACATGGCCATATAACCCTCACGCACATATACATGGCCATATAACCCCTCACGCACATATACATGGCCATATAACCCCTCACGCACATATACATGGCCATATAACCCTCACGCACATATACATGGCCATATAATCCCTCACGCACATATAGATGGCCATATAACCCCTCACGTACATATACATGCCCATATAACCTCTCACGCACATATGCATGGCCATATAATCCCTCACGCACATATGCATGGCCATATAACCCCTCACGCACATATACATGGCCATATAACTCCTCACGCACATATGCATGGCCATATAACCCCTCACGCACATATACATGGCCATATAACCCCTCACGCACATATACATGGCCATATAACCCCTCACGCACATATACATGGCCATATAACCACTCACGCACATATACATGGCCATATAACCCCTCACGCACATATACATGGCCATATAATCCCTCACGCACATATAGATGGCCATATAACCTCTCACGTACATACACATGGCCATATAACCCCTCACGCACATATACATGGCCATATAATCCCTCACGCACATATACATGGCCATATAACCCCTCACGCACATATGCATGGCCATATAACCCCTCACGCACATATACATGGCCATATAACCCCTCACGCACATATAGATGGCCATATAACGCCTCACGCACATATACATGGCCATATAACCCCTCACGCACATATACATGGCCATATAACCTCTCACGTACATACACATGGCCATATAACCCCTCACGCACATATACATGGCCATATAACCCCTCACCCACATATAGATGGCCATATATCCCCCACGCACATATACATGGCCATATAACCCCTCACACACATATACATGGTCATATAACCCCCCACGCACATATACATTGCCATATAACCCACTCACGAACATATACATGTCCATATAACCCCTCACGCACATATACATGGCCATATAACCCCCCCCCCCCCCACGCACATATACATGGCCATATAACCCCTCACGCACATATACATGGCCATATAACCCTTCACGCACATATACATGGCCATATAACCCCGCACGCACATATACATGGCAATCTAACCCCTCACGCACATATACATGGCCATATAACCCCTCACGCACATATACATGGCCATATAACACCACACGCACATATACATGGCTATATAACCCCTCATGCACATATATATGGCCATATAACTCCTCACGCACATATACATGGCCATATAACTCCTCACGCACATATACATGGCCATATAACCCCTCACGCACATATAGATGGCCATAAAACCTCTCACGTACATATACATGGCCATATAACCCCTCACGCACATATACATGGCCATATAATCCCTCACGCACATATACATGGCCATATAACCCCTCACGCACATATACATGGCCATATAACCCCTCACGCACATATACATGGCCATATAACCCCTCACGCACATATACATGGCCATATATCCCCACGGACATATACATGGCCATATAACCCCTCACGCACATATACATGGCCATATAACCCCCCCCCCCCACGCACATATACATGGCCATATAACCCCTCACGCACATATACATTGCCATATAACCCCTCACGCACATATACATGGCCATATAACCCCCACGCACATATACATGGCCATATAACCCCTCACGTACATATACATGGCCATATAACTCCGCAGGCACATATACATGGCAATATAACCCCTCACGCACATATACATGGCCATATAACCCCTCACGCACATATACATGGCCATATAACCCCACACGCACATATACATGGCCATATGACCCCTCACGTACACATACATGGCCATATAATCCTCACGTACATATACATGGCCATATAACCCCTCACGCACATATACATGGCCATATAACCCCCCACGCACATATACATGGCCATATAACCCCTCACGCACATATACAAGGCCATATAACCCCGCACGCACATATACATGGCCATATAACCCCTCACGCACATATACATGGCCACATAACCTCACGTACATATACCTGGCCATATAACCCCTCACGCACAAATACATAGCCATATAACCCCTCACGCACATATACATGGCCACATAACCTCACGTACATATACCTGGCCATATAACCCCTCACGCACAAATACATGGCCATATAACCCCCCACGCACATATACATGGCCATATAACCCCTCACGTACATATACATGGCCATATAACCCCGCACGCACATATACATGGCAATATAACCCCCCACGCACATATACATGGCCATATAACCCCTCACGCACATATACATGGCCATATAACCCCACACACACATATACATGGCCAAATGACCCCTCACGTACACATACATGGCCATATTACCCTAACGTACATATACATGGCCATATAACCCCTCACGCACATATATATGGCCATATAACCCCCCACGCACATATACATGGCCATATAACCCCTCACGCACATATACAAGGCCATATAACCCCTCACGCACATATACATGGCAATATAACCCCCCACGCACATATACATGGTCATTTAACCCCTCACGCACATATACATGGCCATATAACCACACACACACATATACATGGCCAAATGACCCCTCACGTACACATACATGGCCATATAACCCTCACGTACATATACATGGCCATATAACCCCTCACGCACATATACATGGCCATATAACCCCCCACGCACATATACATGGCCATATAACCCCTCACGCACATATACATGGCCATATAACCCCTCACGCACATATACAAGGCCATTTAACCCCGCACGCACATATACATGGCAATATAATCCCTCACGCACATATACAAGGCCATATAACTCCGCACGCACATATACATGGCAATATAACCACTCACGCACATATACATGGCCATATAACCCCTCACGCACATATACATGGCCATATAACCCTTCACGCACATATACAGGCCATATAACCCCTCATGCACATATACATGATCATATAACCCTGCATGCACATATACATGGCTATATAGCCCCTCACGCACATATAGATGGCCATATAACCCCTCACGCACATATACATGGCCATATAACCCCTCACGCACATATACATGGCCATATAACCCCTCACGCACATATACATGGCCATATAATCCCTGACGCACATATAGATGGCCATATAACCTCTCATGTACATATACATGGCCATATAACTCCTCACGCACATATACATGGCCATATAATCCCTCACGCACATATACATGGCCATATAACCCCTCACGCACATATACATGGCCATATAACTCCTCACGCACATATGCATGGCCATATAACCCCTCACGCACATATACATGGCCATATAACCCCTCACGCACATATACATGGCCATATAACCCCTCACGCACATATACATGGCCATATAACCCCTCACGCACATATACATGGCCATATAACCCCTCACGCACATATACATGGCCATATAATCCCTCACGCACATATAGATGGCCATATAACCTCTCACGTACATATACATGGCCATATAACCCCTCACGCACATATGCATGGCCATATAACCCCTCACGCACATATACATGGCCATATAACCCCTCACGCATATATACATGGCCATATAACCCCTCACGCACATATACATGGCAATATAACCCCCCACGCACATATACATGGCCATATAACCCCTCACGCACATATACATGGCCATATATCCCCACACACACATATACATGGCCATATGACCCCTCACGTACACATACATGGCCATATAACCCTCACGTACATATACATGGCCATATAACCCCTCACGCACATATACATGGCCATATAACCCCCCACGCACATATACATGGCCATATAACCCCTCACGCACATATACAAGGCCATATAACCCCTCACGCACATATACATGGCCATATAACCCCTCACGCACATATACAAGGCCATTTAACCCCGCACGCACATATACATGGCAATATAACACCTCCGCACATATACAAGGCCATATAACCCCTCACGCACATATACATGGCCATATAACCCTTCACGCACATATACAGGCCATATAACCCCTCATGCACATATACATGATCATATAACCCTGCATGCACATATACATGGCTATATAACCCCTCACGCACATATAGATGGCCATATAACCCCTCACGCACATATACATGGCCATATAACCCCTCACGCACATATACATGGCCATATAACCCCTCACGCACATATACATGGCCATATAATCCCTCACGCACATATAGATGGCCATATAACCTCTCATGTACATATACATGGCCATATAACTCCTCACGCACATATACATGGCCATATAATCCCTCACGCACATATACATGGCCATATAACCCCTCACGCACATATACATGGCCATATAACTCCTCACGCACATATGCATGGCCATATAACCCCTCACGCACATATACATGGCCATATAACCCCTCACGCACATATACATGGCCATATAACCCCTCACGCACATATACATGGCCATATAACCCCTCACGCACATATACATGGCCATATAACCCCTCACGCACATATACATGGCCATATAATCCCTCACGCACATATAGATGGCCATATAACCTCTCACGTACATATACATGGCCATATAACCCATCACGCACATATACATGGCCATATAATCCCTCACGCACATATAGATGGCCATATAACCCCTCACGCACATATGCATGGCCATATAACACCTCACGCACATATACATGGCCATATAACCCCTCACGCATATATACATGGCCATATAACCCCTCACGCACATATACATGGCCATATAACCCCTCACGCACATATACATGGCCATATAACCCCTCAAGCACATATACATGGCCATATAACCCCCCACGCACATATACATGGCCATATAACCCCTCACGAACATATACATGGCCATATAACCCCTCACGCACATATACATGGCCATATAACCCCTCACGCACATATACATGGCCATATAATCCCTCACGCACATATAGATGGCCATATAACCTCTCACGTACATATACATGGCCATATAACCCCTCACGCACATATACATGGCCATATAACCCCTCACGCACATATACATGGCCATATAACCCCTCACGCACATATGCATGGCCATATAACCCCTCACGCACATATACATGGCCATATAACCCCTCACGCACATATACATGGCCATATAACCCCTCACGCACATATACATGGCCATATAACCCCTCACGCACATATACATGGCCATATAACCCCTCACGCACATATACATGGCCATATAACCCCTCACGCACATATACATGGCCATATAATCCCTCACGCACATATAGATGGCCATATAACCCCTCACGCACATATACATGCCCATATAACCCCTCACGCACATATGCATGGCCATATAATCCCTCACGCACATATGCATGGCCATATAACCCCTCACGCACATATACATGGCCATATAACTCCTCACGCACATATGCATGGCCATATAACCCCTCACGCACATATACATGGCCATATAACCCCTCACGCACATATACATGGCCATATAACCCCTCACGCACATATACATGGCCATATAACCCCTCACGCACATATAGATGGCTATATAACCTCTCACGTACATATACATGGCCATATAACCCCTCACGCACATATACATGGCCATATAATCCCTCACGCACATATACATGGCCATATAACCCTTCACGCACATATGCATGGCCATATAACCCCTCACGCACATATACATGGCCATATAACCCCTCACGCACATATAGATGGCCATATAACGCATCACGCACATATACATGGCCATATAACCCCTCACGCACATATACATGGCCATATAACCTCTCACGTACATACACATGGCCATATAACCCCTCACGCACATATACATGGCCATATAACCCCTCATCCACATATAGATGGCCATATAACCCCCACGCACATATACATGGCCATATAACCCCTCACACACATATACATGGTCATATAACCCCCCACGCACATATACATTGCCATATAACCCACTCACGCACATATACATGTCCATATAACCCCTCACGCACATATACATGGCCATATAACCCCCCCCCACGCACATATACATGGCCATATAACCCCTCACGCACATATACATGGCCATATAACCCCTCACGCACATATACATGGCCATATAACCCCGCACGCACATATACATGGCAATCTAACCCCTCACGCACATATACATGGCCATATAACCCCTCACGCACATATACATGGCCATATAACCCCACACGCACATATACATGGCTATATAACCCCTCATGCACATATATATGGCCATATAACTCCTCACGCACATATACATGGCCATATAACTCCTCACGCACATATACATGGCCATATAACCCCTCACGCACATATACATGGCCATATAACCCCTCACGCACATATACATGGCCATATAACTCCTCACGCACATATGCATGGCCATATAACCCCTCACGCACATATACATGGCCATATAACCCCTCACGCACATATACATGGCCATATAACCCCTCACGCACATATACATGGCCATATAACCCCTCACACACATATACATGGCCATATAACCCCTCACGCACATATACATGGCCATATAATCCCTCACGCACATATAGATGGCCATATAACCTCTCACGTACATATACATGGCCATATAACCCCTCACGCACATATACATGGCCATATAATCCCTCACGCACATATGCATGGCCATATAACCCCTCACGCACATATACATGGCCATATAACCCCTCACGCATATATACATGGCCATATAACCCCTCACGCACATATACATGGCCATATAACCCCTCACGCACATATACATGGCCATATAACCCCTCACGCACATATACATGGCCATATAACCCCTCACGCACATATACATGGCCATATAACCCCTCACGCACATATACATGGCCATATAACCCCTCACGCACATATACATGGCCATATAACCCCTCACGCACATATACATTGCCATATAATCCCTCACGCACATATAGATGGCCATATAACCTCTCACGTACATATACATGGCCATATAACCCCTCACGCACATATACATGGCCATATAACCCCTCACGCACATATGCATGGCCATATAACCCCTCACGCACATATGCATGGCCATATAACCCCTCACGCACATATACATAGCCATATAACCCCTCACGCACATATACATGGCCATATAACCCCTCACGCACATATACATGGCCATATAACCCCTCACGCACATATACATGGCCATATAACCCCTCACGCACATATACATGGCCATATAACCCTCACGCACATATACATGGCCATATAATCCCTCACGCACATATAGATGGCCATATAACCCCTCACGCACATATACATGCCCATATAACCCCTCACGCACATATGCATGGCCATATAATCCCTCACGCACATATGCATGGCCATATAACCCCTCACGCACATATACATGGCCATATAACTCCTCACGCACATATGCATGGCCATATAACCCCTCACGCACATATACATGGCCATATAACCCCTCACGCACATATACATGGCCATATAACCCCTCACGCACATATACATGGCCATATAACCCCTCACGCACATATACATGGCCATATAAACCCTCACGCACATATACATGGCCATATAATCCCTCACGCACATATAGATGGCCATATAACCTCTCACGTACATACACATGGCCATATAACCCCTCACGCACATATACATGGCCATATAATCCCTCACGCACATATACATGGCCATATAACCCCTCACGCACATATGCATGGCCATATAACCCCTCACGCACATATACATGGCCATATAACCCCTCACGCACATATAGATGGCCATATAACGCCTCACGCACATATACATGGCCATATAACCCCTCACGCACATATACATGGCCATATAACCTCTCACGTACATACACATGGCCATATAACCCCTCACGCACATATACATGGCCATATAACCCCTCACGCACATATACATGGCCATATAACTCCTCACGCACATATGCATGGCCATATAACCCCTCACGCACATATACATGGCCATATAACCCCTCACGCACATATACATGGCCATATAACCCCTCACGCACATATACATGGCCATATAACCCCTCACACACATATACATGGCCATATAACCCCTCACGCACATATACATGGCCATATAATCCCTCACGCACATATAGATGGCCATATAACCTCTCACGTACATATACATGGCCATATAACCCCTCACGCACATATACATGGCCATATAATCCCTCACGCACATATGCATGGCCATATAACCCCTCACGCACATATACATGGCCATATAACCCCTCACGCATATATACATGGCCATATAACCCCTCACGCACATATACATGGCCATATAACCCCTCACGCACATATACATGGCCATATAACCCCTCACGCACATATACATGGCCATATAACCCCTCACGCACATATACATGGCCATATAACCCCTCACGCACATATACATGGCCATATAACCCCTCACGCACATATACATGGCCATATAACCCCTCACGCACATATACATTGCCATATAATCCCTCACGCACATATAGATGGCCATATAACCTCTCACGTACATATACATGGCCATATAACCCCTCACGCACATATACATGGCCATATAACCCCTCACGCACATATGCATGGCCATATAACCCCTCACGCACATATGCATGGCCATATAACCCCTCACGCACATATACATAGCCATATAACCCCTCACGCACATATACATGGCCATATAACCCCTCACGCACATATACATGGCCATATAACCCCTCACGCACATATACATGGCCATATAACCCCTCACGCACATATACATGGCCATATAACCCTCACGCACATATACATGGCCATATAATCCCTCACGCACATATAGATGGCCATATAACCCCTCACGCACATATACATGCCCATATAACCCCTCACGCACATATGCATGGCCATATAATCCCTCACGCACATATGCATGGCCATATAACCCCTCACGCACATATACATGGCCATATAACTCCTCACGCACATATGCATGGCCATATAACCCCTCACGCACATATACATGGCCATATAACCCCTCACGCACATATACATGGCCATATAACCCCTCACGCACATATACATGGCCATATAACCCCTCACGCACATATACATGGCCATATAACCCCTCACGCACATATACATGGCCATATAATCCCTCACGCACATATAGATGGCCATATAACCTCTCACGTACATACACATGGCCATATAACCCCTCACGCACATATACATGGCCATATAATCCCTCACGCACATATACATGGCCATATAACCCCTCACGCACATATGCATGGCCATATAACCCCTCACGCACATATACATGGCCATATAACCCCTCACGCACATATAGATGGCCATATAACGCCTCACGCACATATACATGGCCATATAACCCCTCACGCACATATACATGGCCATATAACCTCTCACGTACATACACATGGCCATATAACCCCTCACGCACATATACATGGCCATATAACCCCTCACCCACATATAGATGGCCATATATCCCCCACTCACATATACATGGCCATATAACCCCTCACACACATATACATGGTCATATAACCCCCCACGCACATATACATTGCCATATAACCCACTCACGAACATATACATGTCCATATAACCCCTCACGCACATATACATGGCCATATAACCCCCCCCCCACGCACATATACATGGCCATATAACCCCTCACGCACATATACATGGCCATATAACCCCTCACGCACATATACATGGCCATATAACCCCGCACGCACATATACATGGCAATCTAACCCCTCACGCACATATACATGGCCATATAACCCCTCACGCACATATACATGGCCATATAACACCACACGCACATATACATGGCTATATAACCCCTCATGCACATATATATGGCCATATAACTCCTCACGCACATATACATGGCCATATAACTCCTCACGCACATATACATGGCCATATAACCCCTCACGCACATATACATGGCCATATAACCCCTCACGCACATATACATGGCCATATAACCCCTCACGCACATATACATGGCCATATAACTCCTCACGCACATATACATGGCCATATAACCCCTCACGCACATATACATGGCCATATAACCCCTCACGCACATATACATGGCCATATAACCCCTCACGCACATATACATGGCCATATAACCCCTCACGCACATATACATGGCCATATAACACCACACGCACATATACATGGCTATATAACCCCTCATGCACATATATATGGCCATATAACTCCTCACGCACATATACATGGCCATATAACTCCTCACGCACATATACATGGCCATATAACCCCTCACGCACATAAACATGGCCATATAACCCCTCACGCACATATACATGGCCATATAACCCCTCACGTACATATACATGGCCATATAACCCCTCACGTACATATACATGGCCATATAACCCCTCACGCACATATACATGGCCATATAACCCCTCACGTACATATACATGGCCATATAACCCCTCACGCACATATACATGGCCATATAACCCCTCACGTACATATACATGGCCATATAACCCCTCACGCACATATACATGGCCATATAACCCCTCACGCACATATACATGGCCATATAACCCCTCACGCACATATACATGGCCATATAACCCCTCACGCACATATACATGGCCATATAACCCCTCACGCACATATACATGGCCATATAACCCCTCACGCACATATACATGGCCATATAACCCCTCACGCACATATACATGGCCATATAACCCTTCACGCACATATAGATGGCCATAAAACCTCTCACGTACATATACATGGCTATATAACCTCTCACGTACATATACATGGCCATATAACCCCTCACGTACATATACATGGTCATATAACCCCTCACGCACATATACATGGCCATATAACCCCTCACGTACATATACATGGCCATATAACCTCTCACGTACATATACATGGCCATATAACCCCTCACGTACATATACATGGCCATATAACCCCTCACGTACATATACATGGCCATATAACCTCTCACGTACATACACATGGCCATATAACCCCTCACGCACATATACATGGCCATATAACCCCTCACGTACATATACATGGCCATATAACCCCTCACGTACATATACATGGCCATATAACCCCTCACGTACATACACATGGCCATATAACCCCTCACGTACATATACATGGCCATATAACCCCTCACGTACATATACATGGCCATATAACCCTTCACGCACATATAGATGGCCATAAAACCTCTCACGTACATATACATGGCCATATAACCCTTCACGTACATATACATGGCCATATAACCCCTCACGCACATATACATGGCCATATAACCCCTCACGTACATATAGATGGCCATATAACCTCTCACGTACATACACATGGCCATATAACCCCTCACGTACATATAGATGGCCATATAACCCCTCACGCACATATACATGGCCATATAACCCCTCACGTACATATACATGGCCATATAACCCCTCACGCACATATACATGGCCATATAACCCCTCACGTACATATACATGGCCATATAACCCCTCACGCACATATACATGGCCATATAACCCCTCACGTACATATAGATGGCCAAATAACCTCTCACGTACATACACATGGCCATATAACCCCTCACGTACATATACATGGCCATATAACCCCTCACGTACATATAGATGGCCATATAACCTCTCACGTACATACACATGGCCATATAACCCCTCACGTACATATACATGACCATATAACCCCTCACGCACATATACATGGCCATATAACCCCTCACGCACATATACATGGCCATATAACCCTTCACACACATATAGATGGCCATAAAACCTCTCACGTACATATACATGGCCATATAACCCCTCACGCACATATACATGGCCATATAATCCCTCACGCACATATACATGGCCATATAACCCCTCACGCACATATACATGGCCATATAACCCCTCACGCACATATACATGGCCATATAACCTCTCACGTACATACACATGGCCATATAACCCCTCACGCACATATGCATGGCCATATATCCCCACGGACATATACATGGCCATATAACCCCTCACGCACATATACATGGCCATATAACCCCCCCACGCACATATACATGGCCATATAACCCCTCACGCACATATACATTGCCATATAACCCCTCACGCACATATACATGGCCATATAACCCCCACGCACATATACATGGCCATATAACCCCTCACGTACATATACATGGCCATATAACTCCGCAGGCACATATACATGGCAATATAACCCCTCACGCACATATACATGGCCATATAACCCCTCACGCACATATACATGGCCATATAACCCCACACGCACATATACATGGCCATATGACCCCTCACGTACACATACATGGCCATATAATCCTCACGTACATATACATGGCCATATAACCCCTCACGCACATATACATGGCCATATAACCCCCCACGCACATATACATGGCCATATAACCCCTCACGCACATATACAAGGCCATATAACCCCGCACGCACATATACATGGCCATATAACCCCTCACGCACATATACAAGGCCATATATCCCCGCACGCACATATACATGGCAATATAACTCCTCACGCACATATACAAGGCCATTTAACCCCGCACGAACATATACATGGCAATATAACCCCTCACGCACATATACAAGGCCATATAACCCCTCACGCACATATACATGGCCATATAACCCCTCACGCACATATACAGGCCATATAACCCCTCATGCACATATACATGATCATATAACCCTGCATGCACATATACATGGCTATATAGCCCCTCACGCACATATAGATGGCCATATAACCCCTCACGCACATATACATGGCCATATAACCCCTCACGCACATATACATGGCCATATAACCCCTCACGCACATATACATGGCCATATAATCCCTCACGCACATATAGATGGCCATATAACCTCTCATGTACATATACATGGCCATATAACTCCTCACGCACATATACATGGCCATATAATCCCTCACGCACATATACATGGCCATATAACCCCTCACGCACATATACATGGCCATATAACTCCTCACGCACATATGCATGGCCATATAACCCCTCACGCACATATACATGGCCATATAACCCCTCACGCACATATACATGGCCATATAACCCCTCACGCACATATACATGGCCATATAACCCCTCACGCACATATACATGGCCATATAACCCCTCACGCACATATACATGGCCATATAATCCCTCACGCACATATAGATGGCCATATAACCTCTCACGTACATATACATGGCCATATAACCCCTCACGCACATATACATGGCCATATAATCCCTCACGCACATATAGATGGCCATATAACCCCTCACGCACATATGCATGGCCATATAACCCCTCACGCACATATACATGGCCATATAACCCCTCACGCATATATACATGGCCATATAACCCCTCACGCACATATACATGGCCATATAACCCCTCACGCACATATACATGGCCATATAACCCCTCAAGCACATATACATGGCCATATAACCACCCACGCACATATACATGGCCATATAACCCCTCACGCACATATACATGGCCATATAACCCCTCACGCACATATACATGGCCATATAACCCCTCACGCACATATACATGGCCATATAATCCCTCACGCACATATAGATGGCCATATAACCTCTCACGTACATATACATGGCCATATAACCCCTCACGCACATATACATGGCCATATAACCCCTCACGCACATATACATGGCCATATAACCCCTCACGCACATATGCATGGCCATATAACCCCTCACGCACATATACATGGCCATATAACCCCTCATGCACATATACATGGCCATATAACCCCTCACGCACATATACATGGCCATATAACCCCTCACGCACATATACATGGCCATATAATCCCTCACGCACATATAGATGGCCATATAACCCCTCACGCACATATACATGCCCATATAACCCCTCACGCACATATGCATGGCCATATAATCCCTCACGCACATATGCATAGCCATATAACCCCTCACGCACATATACATGGCCATATAACTCCTCACGCACATATGCATGGCCATATAACCCCTCACGCACATATACATGGCCATATAACCCCTCACGCACATATACATGGCCATATAACCCCTCACGCACATATACATGGCCATATAACCCCTCACGCACATATAGATGGCCATATAACCTCTCACGTACATATACATGGCCATATAACCCCTCACGCACATATACATGGCCATATAATCCCTCACGCACATATACATGGCCATATAACCCCTCACGCACATATGCATGGCCATATAACCCCTCACGCACATATACATGGCCATATAACCCCTCACGCACATATAGATGGCCATATAACGCCTCACGCACATATACATGGCCATATAACCCCTCACGCACATATACATGGCCATATAACCTCTTACGTACATACACATGGCCATATAACCCCTCACGCACATATACATGGCCATATAACCCCTCATCCACATATAGATGGCCATATAACCCCCACGCACATATACATGGCCATATAACCCCTCACACACATATACATGGTCATATAACCCCCCACGCACATATACATTGCCATATAACCCACTCACGCACATATACATGTCCATATAACCCCTCACGCACATATACATGGCCATATAACCCCCCCACGCACATATACATGGCCATATAACCCCTCACGCACATATACATGGCCATATAACCCCTCACGCACATATACATGGCCATATAACCCCGCACGCACATATACATGGCAATCTAACCCCTCACGCGCATATACATGGCCATATAACCCCTCACGCACATATACATGGCCATATAACGCCACACGCACATATACATGGCTATATAACCCCTCATGCACATATATATGGCCATATAACTCCTCACGCACATATACATGGCCATATAACTCCTCACGCACATATACATGGCCATATAACCCCTCACGCACATATACATGGCCATATAACCCCTCACGCACATATACATGGCCATATAACTCCTCACGCACATATGCATGGCCATATAACCCCTCACGCACATATACATGGCCATATAACCCCTCACGCACATATACATGGCCATATAACCCCTCACGCACATATACATGGCCATATAACCCCTCACGCACATATACATGGCCATATAACCCCTCACGCACATATACATGGCCATATAATCCCTCACGCACATATAGATGGCCATATAACCTCTCACGTACATATACATGGCCATATAACCCCTCACGCACATATACATGGCCATATAATCCCTCACGCACATATAGATGGCCATATGACCCCTCACGCACATATGCATGGCCATATAACCCCTCACGCACATATACATGGCCATATAACCCCTCACGCATATATACATGGCCATATAACCCCTCACGCACATATACATGGCCATATAACCCCTCACGCACATATACATGGCCATATAACCCCTCACGCACATATACATGGCCATATAACCCCTCACGCACATATACATGGCCATATAACCCCTCACGCACATATACATGGCCATATAACCCCTCACGCACATATACATGGCCATATAACCCCTCACGCACATATACATGGCCATATAATCCCTCACGCACATATAGATGGCCATATAACCTCTCACGTACATATACATGGCCATATAACCCCTCACGCACATATACATGGCCATATAACCCCTCACGCACATATACATGGCAATATAACCCCTCACGCACATATGCATGGCCATATAACCCCTCACGCACATATACATAGCCATATAACCCCTCACGCACATATACATGGCCATATAACCCCTCACGCACATATACATGGCCATATAACCCCTCACGCACATATACATGGCCATATAACCCCTCACGCACATATACATGGCCATATAACCCTCACGCACATATACATGGCCATATAATCCCTCACGCACATATAGATGGCCATATAACCCCTCACGCACATATACATGCCCATATAATCCCTCACGCACATATGCATGGCCATATAATCCCTCACGCACATATGCATGGCCATATAACCCCTAACGCACATATACATGGCCATATAACTCCTCACGCACATATGCATGGCCATATAACCCCTCACGCACATATACATGGCCATATAACCCCTCACGCACATATACATGGCCATATAACCCCTCACGCACATATACATGGCCATATAACCCCTCACGCACATATACATGGCCATATAACCCCTCACGCACATATACATGGCCATATAATCCCTCACGCACATATAGATGGCCATATAACCTCTCACGTACATACACATGGCCATATAACCCCTCACGCACATATACATGGCCATATAATCCCTCACGCACATATACATGGCCATATAACCCCTCACGCACATATGCATGGCCATATAACCCCTCACGCACATATACATGGCCATATAACCCCTCACGCACATATAGATGGCCATATAACGCCTAACGCACATATACATGGCCATATAACCCCTCACGCACATATACATGGCCATATAACCTCTCACGTACATACACATGGCCATATAACCCCTCACGCACATATACATGGCCATATAACCCCTCACCCACATATAGATGGCCATATATCCCCCACGCACATATACATGGCCATATAACCCCTCACACACATATACATGGTCATATAACCCCCCACGCACATATACATTGCCATATAACCCACTCACGAACATATACATGTCCATATAACCCCTCACGCACATATACATGGCCATATAACCCCCCCCCCGCACATATACATGGCCATATAACCCCTCACGCACATATACATGGCCATATAACCCCTCACGCACATATACATGGCCATATAACCCCTCACGCACATATACATGGCCATATAACACCACACGCACATATACATGGCTATATAACCCCTCATGCACATATATATGGCCATATAACTCCTCACGCACATATACATGGCCATATAACTCCTCACGCACATATACATGGCCATATAACCCCTCACGTACATATACATGGCCATATAACCCCTCACGCACATATACATGGCCATATAACCCTTCACGCACATATAGATGGCCATAAAACTTCTCACGTACATATACATGGCCATATAACCCCTCACGCACATATACATGGCCATATAATCCCTCACGCACATATACATGGCCATATAACCCCTCACGCACATATACATGGCCATATAACCCCTCACGCACATATACATGGCCATATAACCTCTCACGTACATACACATGGCCATATAACCCCTCACGCACATATACATGGCCATATATCCCCACGGACATATACATGGCCATATAACCCCTCACGCACATATACATGGCCATATAACCCCCCCACGCACATATACATGGCCATATAACCCCTCACGCACATATGCATTGCCATATAACCCCTCACGCACATATACATGGCCATATAACCCCCACGCACATATACATGGCCATATAACCCCTCACGTACATATACATGGCCATATAACCCCGCAGGCACATATACATGGCAATATAACCCCTCACGCACATATACATGGCCATATAACCCCTCACGCACATATACATGGCCATATAACCCCACACGCACATATACATGGCCATATGACCCCTCACGTACACATACATGGCCATATAACCCTCACGTACATATACATGGCCATATAACCCCTCACGCACATATACATGGCCATATAACCCCCCACGCACATATACATGGCCATATAACCCCTCACGCACATATACAAGGCCATATAACCCCGCACGCACATATACATGGCCATATAACCCCACGCACATATACATGGCCATATAACCCCTCACGTACATATACATGGCCATATAACCCCGCAGGCACATATACATGGCAATATAACCCCTCACGCACATATACATGGCCATATAACCCCTCACGCACATATACATGGCCATATAACCCCACACGCACATATACATGGCCATATGACCCCTCACGTACACATACATGGCCATATAACCCTCACGTACATATACATGGCCATATAACCCCTCACGCACATATACATGGCCATATAACCCCTCACGCACATATACAGGCCATATAACCCCTCATGCACATATATATGATCATATATCCCTTCATGCACATATACATGGCTATATAGCCCCTCACGCACATATACATGGCCATATAACCCCTCACGCACATATACATGGCCATATAACCCCTCACGCACATATACATGGCCATATAACCCCTCACGCACATATACATGGCCATATAATCCCTCACGCACATATAAATGGCCATATAACCCCTCACGCACATATACATGGCCATATAACCCCTCACGCACATATACATGGCCATATAACCCCTCACGCACATATACATGGCCATATAACCCCTCACGCACATATACATGGCCATATAACCCCTCACGTACATATACATGGCCATATAATCCCTCACGCACATATAGATGGCCATATAACCTCTCACGTACATATACATGGCCATATAACCCCTCACGCACATATACATGGCGATATAATCCCTCACGCACATATACATGGCCATATAACCCCTCACGCACATATGCATGGCCATATAACCCCTCACGCACATATACATGGCCATATAACCCCTCATGCATATATGCATGGCCATATAACCCCTCACGCACATATACATGGCCATATAACCCCTCGCGCACATATACATGGCCATATAACCCCTCACGCACATATGCATGGCCATATAACCCCTCACGCACATATACATGGCCATATAACCCCTCACGCACATATACATGGCCATATAATCCCTCACGCACATATAGATGGCCATATAACCTCTCACGTACATATACATGGCCATATAACCCCTCACGCACATATACATGGCCATATAACCCCTCACGCACATATACATGGCCATATAACCCCTCACGCACATATGCATGGCCATATAACCCCTCACGCACATATACATGGCCATATAACCCCTCACGCACATATACATGGCCATATAATCCCTCACGCACATATAGATGGCCATATAACCCCTCACGCACATAGACAAGGCCATATAACCCCGCACGCACATATACATGGCCATATAACCCCTCACGCACATATACAAGGCCATATAACCCCGCACGCACATATACATGGCAATATAACCCCTCACGCACATATACAAGGCCATATAACTCCGCACGCACATATACATGGCAATATAACCACTCACGCACATATACATGGCCATATAACCCCTCACGCACATATACATGGCCATATAACCCCTCACGCACATATACAGGCCATATAACCCCTCATGCACATATACATGATCATATGACCCTGCATGCAGATATACATGGCTATATAACTCCTCACGCACATATACATGGCCATATAACCCCTCACGCACATATACATGGCCATATAACCCCTCACGCACACATACATGGCCATATAACCCCTCACGCACATATAGATGGCCATATAACCTCTCACGTACATATACATGGCCATATAACCCCTCACGCACATATACATGGCCATATAATCCCTCACGCACATATACATGGCCATATAACCCCTCACGCACATATACATGGCCATATAACCCCTCACGCACATATACATGGCCATATAACCCCTCACGCACATATACATGGCCATATATCCCCACGGACATATACATGGCCATATAACCCCTCACGCACATATACATGGCCATATAACCCCCCCACGCACATATACATTGCCATATAACCCCTCACGCACATATACATTGCCATATAACCCCTCACGCACATATACATGGCCATATAAACCCCACGCACATATACATAGCCATATAACCCCTCACGTACATATACATGGCCATATAACCCCGGACGCACATATACATGGCAATATAACCCCTCACGCACATATACATGGCCATATAACCCCTCACGCACATATACATTTCCATATAACCCCACACGCACATATACATGGCCATATGACCCCTCACGTACACATACATGACCATATAACCCTCACGTACATATGCATGGCCATATAACCCCTCACGCACATATACATGGCCATATAACCCCCCACGCACATATACATGGCCATATAACCCCTCACGCACATATACAAGGCCATATAACCCCGCACGCACATATACATGGCCATATAACCCCTCACACACATATACAAGGCCATATAACCCCGCACGCACATATACATGGCAATATAACTCCTCACGCACATATACATGGCCATATAACCCCGCACGCACATATACATGGCAATATAACCCCTCACGCACATATACATGGCCATATAACCCCTCACGCACATATACATGGCCATATAACCCCTCACGCACATATACATGATCATATATCCCTTCATGCACATATACATGGCTATATAGCCCCTCACGCACATATATATGGCCATATAACCCCTCACGCACATATACATGGCCATATAACCCCTCACGCACATATACATGGCCATATAACCCCTCACGCACATATACATGGCCATATAATCCCTCACGCACATATAAATGGCCATATAACCCCTCACGCACATATACATGGCCATATAACCCCTCACGCACATATACATGGCCATATAACCCCTCACGCACATATACATTGCCATATAACCCCTCACGCACATATACATGGCCATATAACTACTCACGCACATATACATGGCCATATAATCCCTCACGCACATATATATGGCCATATAACCCCTCACGCACATATACATGGCCATATAACTCCTCACGCACATATGAATGGCCATATAACCCCTCACGCACATATACATGGCCATATAACCCCTCACGCACATATACATGGCCATATAACCCCTCACGCACATATACATGGCCATATAACCCCTCACGCACATATACATGGCCATATAACCCCTCACGCACATATACATGGCCATATAATCCCTCACGCACATATAGATGGCCATATAACCTCTCACGTACATATACATGGCCATATAACCCCTCACGCACATATACATGGCGATATAATCCCTCACGCACATATACATGGCCATATAACCCCTCACGCACATATGCATGGCCATATAACCCCTCACGCACATATACATGGCCATATAACCCCTCATGCATATATGCATGGCCATATAACCCCTCACGCACATATACATGGCCATATAACCCCTCGCGCACATATACATGGCCATATAACCCCTCACGCACATATGCATGGCCATATAACCCCTCACGCACATATACATGGCCATATAACCCCTCACGCACATATACATGGCCATATAATCCCTCACGCACATATAGATGGCCATATAACCTCTCACGTACATATACATGGCCATATAACCCCTCACGCACATATACATGGCCATATAACCCCTCACGCACATATACATGGCCATATAACCCCTCACGCACATATGCATGGCCATATAACCCCTCACGCACATATACATGGCCATATAACCCCTCACGCACATATACATGGCCATATAATCCCTCACGCACATATAGATGGCCATATAACCCCTCACGCACATAGACAAGGCCATATAACCCCGCACGCACATATACATGGCCATATAACCCCTCACGCACATATACAAGGCCATATAACCCCGCACGCACATATACATGGCAATATAACCCCTCACGCACATATACAAGGCCATATAACTCCGCACGCACATATACATGGCAATATAACCACTCACGCACATATACATGGCCATATAACCCCTCACGCACATATACATGGCCATATAACCCCTCACGCACATATACAGGCCATATAACCCCTCATGCACATATACATGATCATATGACCCTGCATGCAGATATACATGGCTATATAACTCCTCACGCACATATACATGGCCATATAACCCCTCACGCACATATACATGGCCATATAACCCCTCACGCACACATACATGGCCATATAACCCCTCACGCACATATAGATGGCCATATAACCTCTCACGTACATATACATGGCCATATAACCCCTCACGCACATATACATGGCCATATAATCCCTCACGCACATATACATGGCCATATAACCCCTCACGCACATATACATGGCCATATAACCCCTCACGCACATATACATGGCCATATAACCCCTCACGCACATATACATGGCCATATATCCCCACGGACATATACATGGCCATATAACCCCTCACGCACATATACATGGCCATATAACCCCCCCACGCACATATACATTGCCATATAACCCCTCACGCACATATACATTGCCATATAACCCCTCACGCACATATACATGGCCATATAAACCCCACGCACATATACATAGCCATATAACCCCTCACGTACATATACATGGCCATATAACCCCGGACGCACATATACATGGCAATATAACCCCTCACGCACATATACATGGCCATATAACCCCTCACGCACATATACATTTCCATATAACCCCACACGCACATATACATGGCCATATGACCCCTCACGTACACATACATGACCATATAACCCTCACGTACATATGCATGGCCATATAACCCCTCACGCACATATACATGGCCATATAACCCCCCACGCACATATACATGGCCATATAACCCCTCACGCACATATACAAGGCCATATAACCCCGCACGCACATATACATGGCCATATAACCCCTCACACACATATACAAGGCCATATAACCCCGCACGCACATATACATGGCAATATAACTCCTCACGCACATATACATGGCCATATAACCCCGCACGCACATATACATGGCAATATAACCCCTCACGCACATATACATGGCCATATAACCCCTCACGCACATATACATGGCCATATAACCCCTCACGCACATATACATGATCATATATCCCTTCATGCACATATACATGGCTATATAGCCCCTCACGCACATATATATGGCCATATAACCCCTCACGCACATATACATGGCCATATAACCCCTCACGCACATATACATGGCCATATAACCCCTCACGCACATATACATGGCCATATAATCCCTCACGCACATATAAATGGCCATATAACCCCTCACGCACATATACATGGCCATATAACCCCTCACGCACATATACATGGCCATATAACCCCCCCACGCACATATACATGGCCATATAACCCCTCACGCACATATACATTGCCATATAACCCCTCACGCACATATACATGGCCATATAACCTCTCACGCATATATACATGGCCATATAACTCCTCACGCACATATACATGGCCATATAATCCCTCACGCACATATACATGGCCATATAACCCCTCACGCACATATACAGGCCATATAACCCCTCATGCACATATACATGATCATATATCCCTTCATGCACATATACATGGCTATATAGCCCCTCACGCACATATATATGGCCATATAACCCCTCACGCACATATACATGGCCATATAACCCCTCACGCACATATACATGGCCATATAACCCCTCACGCACATATACATGGCCATATAATCCCTCACGCACATATAAATGGCCATATAACCCCTCACGCACATATACATGGCCATATAACCCCTCACGCACATATACATGGCCATATAACCCCCCCACGCACATATACATGGCCATATAACCCCTCACGCACATATACATTGCCATATAACCCCTCACGCACATATACATGGCCATATAACCTCTCACGCACATATACATGGCCATATAACTCCTCACGCACATATACATGGCCATATAATCCCTCACGCACATATACATGGCCATATAACCCCTCACGCACATATACATGGCCATATAACTCCTCACGCACATATGCATGGCCATATAACCCCTCACGCACATATACATGGCCATATAACCCCTCACGCACATATACATGGCCATATAACCCCTCACGCACATATACATGGCCATATAACCCCTCACGCACATATACATGGCCATATAACCCCTCACGCACATATACATGGCCATATAATCCCTCACGCACATATAGATGGCCATATAACCTCTCACGTACATATATATGGCCATAAAACCCCTCACGCACATATACATGGCCATATAATCCCTCACGCACATATACATGGCCATATAACCCCTCACGCACATATGCATGGCCATATAACCCCTCACGCACATATACATGGCCATATAACCCCTCACGCATATATGCATGGCCATATAACCCCTCACGCACATATACATGGCCATATAACCCCTCGCGCACATATACATGGCCATATAACGCCTCACGCACATATAGATGGCCATATAACCTCTCACGTACATATACATGGCCATATAACCCCTCACGCACATATACATGGCCATATAACCCCTCACGCACATATACATGGCCATATAACCCCTCACGCACATATGCATGGCCATATAACCCCTCACGCACATATACATGGCCATATAACCCCTCACGCATATATGCATGGCCATATAACCCCTCACGCACATATACATGGCCATATAACTCCTCGCGCACATATACATGGCTATATAACCCCTCACGCACATATACATGGCCATATAACCCCTCACGCACATATACATGGCCATATAACCCCTCACGCACATATACATGGCCATATAATCCCTCACGCACATATACATGGCCATATAATCCCTCACGCACATATAGATGGCCATATAACCTCTCACGTACATATACATGGCCATATAACCCCTCACGCACATATACATGGCCATATAACCCCTCACGCACATATACATGGCCATATAACCCCTCACGCACATATGCATGGCCATATAACCCCTCATGCACATATACATGGCCATATAACCCCTCACGCACATATCCATGGCCATATAACCCCTCACGCACATATACATGGCCATATAACCCCTCACGCACATATACATGGCCATATAACCCTTCACGCACATATACATGGCCATATAACCCCTCACGCACATATAGATGGCCATATAACCCCTCACGCACATATACATGGCCATATAACCCCTCACGCACATATACATGGCCATATAACCCCTCACGCACATATAGATGGCCATATAACCCCTCACGCACATATACATGGCCATATAATCCCTCACGCACATATACATGGCCATATAACCCCTCACGCACATATACATGGCCATATAACCCCTCACGCACATATACATGGCCATATAACCCCTCACGCACATATACCTGGTCATACACTCTCCTGAGAAGGTACAGGTACTTCAATAAAAAGTGGTGGGGTTAAGCTAGTTTTATAGACCCAAATCTCAACGCTTAGTGAAATAATACGAGCTACATCGAATGCACTATCGTTGATTCAGTTTTAATTTATATCTTCTTTTCTTCAGTTAAAAACTCGGGAACCAACTAAAATGTGTCCTTTGGTTTTCGTGCTCACAAATACTTTTTAAATTACTTGGCTGTCCAATCTTTTGAACATTAGCGTACCTTATAAAGGTTATTCTAGAAACTCGTCATGAGCACTAAATTCGATATCTACGTTGTCATTACTATCACTGGGTCGATACCTCTGATGGTGGACTATTAGTCCCCGAGGGTATCACCCACACAGTCGTCATTGCTTCAACACTGACATGGATTGTTAGATATATTTTTCTATCGAAATTTACATTTCCTAAATAATGTAATTACAGTGGAACTTGTGAAATCCGACACCTGAGTTTTCCGACATCCTGTGACATCCGACAAAAATGTATGGTCCCAAAGTATTTCTGTTAACAAAAATAAAACCTGAGTATTCCGACATCCTTTACAATCCGACACATTTCCCGGGTCCCTTGGTGTGTCGAATAAGACATGTTCCACTGTATTAATAAACTAAGATTCCTCTCATGAATAGGTGACATTAGCAGATTTTGGCTATCCTGTTTTTATGCAGTGATCAATTTAGAAATAGTTAACTTTTACAAACCATGATCTAACATGAAGATCTTGATGTTATTCCATGATTTTGCACAAACCATGGTCTAACATGAAGATCTTGATGTTATTGCATGATTTTGCACAAACCATGGTCTAACATGAAGATCTTGATGTTATTCCATGATTTTGCACAAGCCATGGTCTAACATGAAGGTCTTGATGTTATTCCATGATTTTGCGGACCTCGACGAAAGCACCCAATATTGATTTCTGCTACAAACCGTATATTCCATGGATCTTACTCATGAACTTATTTAAACCAATTCATCCTTCGGATTCGTTGTTTTAAATAAGTTAATTCGTAAGATCCATGGTATAAAAAATACTTAATTACTGTCTATATACCTATCTCAGCAGCCCCTATTTACCTACAATAGTTATTTTGTGCAACCGTGATCTTGTCAAGACTATATAGCTGAAATATAAGTAAATCTGGTGTTAAACAACAATCAATCAGAAATATGCCAACAATATACTACATTTATATGTTTGTTCTTTTGTACTTTTTCGTTTGGCCATTGTATTGTTTGTCCTTTGATTTACGGATTCTGATTACCCCTTTGGTATCTTCAAACTTTTTAAATAATATCATGTCACAAGCCAAACGATTAGAAGAATTATTAGTGGAGCAGGAATGTCTTACCATTCCGGGGCACCCAAGTCCCCCCCCCCCCCCCCCCGGATTTTTTCGAAGGTTTCGTGTCGCTCGATCTTTAGTTTTCTGTGTAGTGTTTTGTAGATCATTTATTTTCCTTTTGTCTTTTGTCTTTTATCCATTGTATTGTCTGTCTTCTGATTACCCCTCTGCTATCCTCAAACATTTCTTAATATTGTATTATGTATTTTCGTCTTATTCTTATTCCAAAAATTTACTGCTGTATTAATGAGAAATAAAATCTAGAAAAATATACTGTTGTATTAATGAGAAATAAAATCTAGAAAAATATACTGTTGTATTAATGAGAAATAAAATCTAGAAAAATATACTGTTGCATTAATGAGAAATAAAATCTAGAAAAATATACAGTTGTATTAATGAGAAATAAAATCTAGAAAAATATACTGTTGTATTAATGAGAAATAAAATCTAGAAAAATCTATGATATTTGATATACAAACTTTTAGTTATATTATAACATATATAATTTGAGTGTCATTGATCATAATTCATGTCTTGTTTATAACATTTATTTGAAATCTAAAAGTTCATTTGTTAAACATTTATTAATTAAAATACAAAATGTATATGCCATTCCTTCAAATATGTTTGCTTTATAATAGATTTAGTATATATAGAAAATCAATTTAAAAAATACAGAAATATTAAATTTCTAGACAAATTTAGCAACATCTTATAAATTAGACCATAAAAACAAAGTAAGAAGGATCATATGACAAAAGATAATCTAAACATATACGAACTGATGTTGTAAACAACATACGAACTGATGTTGTAAACAACATACGAACTGATGTTGTAAACAATATGATCGGGCAAATTTTCTTACAAATGAAATGAAATATAACAAATACCACATTGTCAGAATAGTACCCTAGAAAGAGGAAAAACTGATACCCGAACACACAAAGGACCTCTCACTTCCGTGGCTTTGTACATGCACTTCAATAGAAAGTGATAGGCCTATCAATCGTGTAATAGTGAACAGATGGAGTCATGTAAATGTTTTCCCACTTCTATGTATGAAGCCTATCCTCACTGTTTTCCCACGTCTATTTATGATGCCTATCCTCACTGTTTTCCCACTTCTATGTAGAATGCCTATCCTCACTGTTTTCCCACTTCTATGTAGTATGGCTATCCTCACTGTTTTCCCACTTCTATGTAGAATGCCTATCCTCACTGTTTTCCCACTTCTATGTAGGATGCCTATCCTCACTGTTTTCCCACTTCTATGTAGGATGCCTATCCTCACTGTTTTCCCACTTCTATGTAGGATGACTATCCTCACTGTTTTTCCACTTTTATGTAGGATGCCTATCCTCACTGTTTTCCCACGTCTATTTATGATGCCTATCCTCACTGTTTTCCCACTTCTATGTAGTATGGCTATCCTCACTGTTTTCCCACTTCTATGTAGAATGCCTATCCTCACTGTTTTCCCACTTCTATGTAGGATGCCTATCCTCACTGTTTTCCCACTTCTATGTAGGATGCCTATCCTCACTGTTTTCCCACTTCTATGTAGGATGACTATCCTCACTGTTTTTCCACTTTTATGTAGGATGCCTATCCTCACTGTTTTCCCACGTCTATTTATGATGCCTATCCTCACTGTTTTCCCACTTCTATATAAGATGTCTATCCTCACTGTTTTCCCACGTCTATTTATGATGCCTATCCTCACTGTTTTCCCACTTCTATGTAGTATGGCTATCCTCACTGTTTTCCCACTTCTATGTAGAATGCCTATCCTCACTGTTTTCCCACTTCTATGTAGGATGCCTATCCTCACTGTTTTCCCACTTCTATGTAGGATGCCTATCCTCACTGTTTTCCCACTTCTATGTAGAATGCCTATCCTCACTGTTTTCCCACTTCTATGTAGGATGCCTATCCTCACTGTTTTCCCACTTCTATGTAGGATGCCTATCCTCACTGTTTTCCCACTTCTATGTAGGATGCCTATCCTCACGGTTTTCCCACTTCTATGTAGGATGCATATCCTCACTGTTTTCCCACTTCTATGTAGGATGCCTATCCTCACTGTTTTCCCACTTCTATGTAGGATGCATTTCCTCAGTTTACCCACTTCTATGTAGGATGCCTATCCTCACTGTTTTCCCACTTCTATGTAGGATGCCTATCCTCACTGTTTTCCCACTTCTATGTAGGATGCCTATCCTCACTGTTTTCCCACTTCTATGTAGGATGACTATCCTCACTGTTTTTCCACTTGTATGTAGGATGCCTATCCTCACTGTTTCCCCACTTCTATGTAGGATGCCTATCCTCACTGTTTTCCCACTTCTATGTAGGATGCCTATCCTCACTGTTTTCCCACTTTTATGTAGGATGCCTATCCTCACGGATTTCCCACTTCTATGTAGGATGTCTATCCTCACTGTTTTCCCACTTCTATGTAGGATGCATTTCCTCAGTTTTCCCACTTCTATGTAGGATGCCTATCCTCACTGTTTCCCCACTGCTATGTAGGATGCCTATCCTCACTGTTTTCCCACTTCTATGTAGGATGCCTATCCTCACTGTTTTCCCACTTTTATGTAGGATGCCTATCCTCACGGTTTTCCCACTTCTATGTAGGATGTCTATCCTCACTGTTTTCCCACTTCTATGTAGGATGCATTTCCTCAGTTTTCCCACTTCTATGTAGGATGCCTATCCTCACTGTTTTTCCACTTATATGTAGGATGCCTATCCTCACTGTTTTTCCACTTCTATGTAGGATGCCTATCCTCACTGTTTTTCCACTTATATGTAGGATGCCTATTCTCACTGTTTTTCCACTTATATGTAGGATGCCTATCCTCACTGTTTTCCCACTTCTATGTAGGATGCCTATCCTCACTGTTTTCCCACTTCTATGTAGGATGTCTATCCTCACTGTTTTCCCACTTCTATGTAGGATGCATTTCCTCAGTTTTCCCACTTCTATGTAGGATGCCTATCTCACTGTTTTCCCACTTCTATGTAGGATGCCTATCCTCACTGTTTTTCCACTTATATGTAGGATGCCTATCCTCACTGTTTTTCCACTTATATGTAGGATGACTATCCTCACTGTTTTCCCACTTCTATGTAGGATGCCTATCCTCACTGTTTTTCCACTTATATGTAGGATGCCTATCCTCACTGTTTTCCCACTTATATGTAGGATGCCTATCCTCACTGTTTTCCCACCTCTAAGTAGGATGCATTTCCTCAGTTTTCCCACTTCTATGTAGGATGCCTATCCTCACTGTTTTCCCACTTATATGTAGGATGCCTATCCTCACTGTTTTCCCACTTATATGTAGGATGCCTATCCTCACTGTTTTCCCACTTCTATGTAGGATGTCTATCCTCACTGTTTTTCCACTTATATGTTGGATGCTTATCCTCACTGTTTTCCCACTTCTATGTAGGATGCCTATCCTCACTGTTTTTCCACTTATATGTAGGATGCCTATCCTCACTGTTTTCCCACTTATATGTAGGATGCCTATCCTCACTGTTTTCCCACCTCTAAGTAGGATGCATTTCCTCAGTTTTCCCACTTCTATGTAGGATGCCTATCCTCACTGTTTTCCCACTTATATGTAGGATGCCTATCCTCACTGTTTTCCCACTTATATGTAGGATGCCTATCCTCACTGTTTTCCCACTTCTATGTAGGATGTCTATCCTCACTGTTTTTCCACTTATATGTTGGATGCTTATCCTCACTGTTTTCCCACTTCTATGTAGGATGCCTATCCTCACTGTTTTTCCACTTATATGTTGGATGCTTATCCTCACTGTTTTCCCACTTCTATGTAGGATGCCTATCCTCACTGTTTTCCCACTTCTATGTAGGATGTCTATCCTCACTGTTTTCCCACTTCTATGTAGGATGCCTATCCTCACTGTTTTCCCACTTCTATGTAGGATGCCTATCCTCACTGTTTTTCCACTTATATGTTGGATGCTTATCCTCATTGTTTTCCCACTTCTATGTAGGATGCCTATCCTCACTGTTTTCCCACTTCTATGTAGGATGTCTATCCTCACTGTTTTCCCACTTCTATGTAGGATGTCTATCCTCACATATAACTGAGTGAGCAGCACAAAACTTTAAATTATTTAGCTATCCAATATTTCGAATTTGAGCGTACGTGATGAAGGTTATTCTAGAAACGCGTCGTGCGAACTAAATTTAATGTTTACGTTTTTATTGTTATAAAGAACTCTGTTGTCATGAACTATATGCATAATATATTTAATCTTTATGACACATACGTTGTCATGTATACAAAATACCTGAGCTGACACCGGGTTTTTAGTCGGAATCATGCTGCTCGAGCTTTAGTTTTGTAGATCGTTGTTTGTCCTTTTGTCCTCTTTCGCTTGTCCATTGTGGTGTCTGTCCGTCTTTGATTTACCGATTCTAATTATTCGTATGGTATCTTCAAACTCTTCTTCTCTACAATACTGTGGCAGAATGTATGCAGTTTGTATACAAAACACTTATATTCACCCTCGATTTTAGTTTGATTCATTTTACGCAATCTTTTAGTTTTCTGTGTAGTGTTTTGTAGATCGTTGTTTGTCCTTGTGTCCTTTTTCTGTTGACCATTGTGGTGTCTCTCCTTCTTCGATTTACAGATTCTAACTATCCCTTTGGTATCTTCAAACTCTTCTTCTTTACAATACTGTGGCAGAATGTATGCAGTTTGTAAGCAAAACACTTGGATTCACCCTCGAGTTTTCTGTGTAGTATTTTGTAGATCGTTGTTCGTCTTTTTGTCATTTTTCACGTGGACATTTTGGTGTCTGTCCGTCTTCGATTTACGGATTCTGATTACCTCCCTTTGGTATCTTCAAACTCTTCTTAACCTCGCTACCTTTTATTGAAGTTTGTTGTACCATGCTAGGAAAGTCAGCGACCATGTATCTTCAAACTTTTCTTTTATCCGATGCCGTTGTACAAATGCATTCAGTCTTACGCATTGCGGTGTCTGTCTGTCTGTCTTCGATTGACCGATTCTAATTATTCGTATGGTATCTTCAAACTCTTCTTATCTACAATAATATGGTACAAATGCATTCAGTCTTTGCGTTGTTCAATATAAATACCACTCCATCAATACACTTAGTAAGCTAAGGAGAGAACCATAAATGGATTTCACACATCGTATGTATTGTATTCATACACTTAGTAAGCTAAGGAGAGAACCATCAATGGATTTCACACATCGTATGTATTGTATTCATACATAAATAGAACAAAATCGATGTTAATTATATATAATACATTGTTAGAGGACAACAAGTTTGATGATGGGGTAATCATTAGAAGTCATAGATCGAAGGAGAGACACAGAAATGCAAATGAAAAAGAATACAATTAGTCAAACAATGGTCCACGAAAAATATATTGTCTGCAGTTTTCAAGGAGAAATTGTGCAATGTTATGAAACATTATAGATAATTCATTTAAAAAAAGAGATTATCTGATTTTTGTTTGGTATGAAAAACAATTCTGGCTCTGAAACTCCCCTGCTCCAAGTTAAGTGGATGGTCCATACAGTGTGTTCCTAAGAAGAACATAATTCTATGCCTTTTGGTTTTCTCGTGAGCTTGAGTTACTCAAACAAGGTTAACTTGCTCCTAGATTGAAGTATAATCGCTACAAAATTCTACGATCATCATCACGAAATATGGTTGACCGTCACGAAATATCCATTTCTCAAATTGCAAGGAATACATTTTCCTTTCAGAATTTGTTCTTTCCTCTATCAGAGACAATACTCTTACCTGACTTGACTATATGATTAGTACGATGGATGTCTTATAAGAAGCATGAAATGCTTATCCTTCGAGAGCCCATGGCTTCACCTCCTGATTTTGGAGAGGTCCGTTTTGCGCGCCTTGTTTTATGTCTTGTGCTTTTCCTTTGTTTGTCTTCGTTCTGCCTTAAGCCCAATGATTCCTGTGTCCCTCTTGTCTATTCTGGATTACCCCTTTGCTTCATCCTAACGTTTATTTGGGAATATGATAATTGATTATAAGATCATTGAAACCCAACTACTATATGAAGGATCTCCAAATGCTTTACAGTAAATCCTGGCTTTTATGTCTTGTTTTGTTGTTGTTCGCTATTATTGCACAGATCCTTGTTTAGTAGCAGAAAACACGTGATCAATAAATCGAACATTACCGACTAAATAGGATTATTTTAACAAAGCTATAATAAAGCTGGAATCAATATATAAACTTATTAAAGTAATGATCTTAAGAATTAGTTATGCTTAACATATTGATCGATGTCTTAAAGGTTTTTGGTAATTCTGTATTTGTCTGTGTACATACATTGAGATGAGATATAATAGTTTTTGATGATAAACAGATTTTGATATTTTGATTCAACTTGAGTAAATTTCTTTGATCAATGAAAGACTGAATATAAAGGTATAATTCATCTTAAGAAGCTCGGGGAGAGAGAGAGAGAGAGAGAGAGAGAGAGAGAGAGAGAGAGAGAGAGAGTGCCTATGGCGTCAAACAAAACACTATAAAATTTGTTGCCACTCCGCTAAGCATTAAGGAGAAAGAGCAAAGACTGGCTGGTGAGATAGCACTATGAAAATCTAACTCAGCGTGTTGGTCTAGTACAAAGTTGACCTCATCATTATCTCATTGAAAATTAACTTGTTCTCGCCATGATATAGCTGACAAATTGCTGAGTTGGCGTTAAACAACAATCACTCGCTCACTCACTCACTCTTGTCATGGCTGCAATACTGCTTACATAACATTAAACAACCAATTAAAGAATAAAACAATAAAAACATTTCTGCAAGTAGGAAAAGGTTTGAAAAAAGTCCATACTCTAGGCTTAGTTATGTTGTAAAACGTATAGACATTTCCCTATGATATACACAATCCTCTTTTTACCCATCCATATAGTATACTGTAGACAGAGTAATTAGGCAAGAAAACAAAATAACAAAACAATTGTAAGTGATAAACCATCATTGTCAAACTTTAAACTAAAATTGTAATACTTTTCTTTCAGATGGAGAATCTAGTCAAACGAGCACAACAACGACAGTGTTCATTTCAGAATGTTCGTGTGAAATTCACGAAAGTTCCAATCGTATCCGTTGTGGAATATTTCTTACAGCATTGATCGCTGTCACATCCGTTTCAGCAACCTACCTTGCCCAAAGTACTTACAATGGCGAATTTAACGCACCTTATTTTGTGACGTATTTCTCAACGTCGTGGTTTATTTTCATGTATCCTGTGTACACACTAATATTATTTGCATACTCAAAAGGAGCATACTCACCAAAGCATGCTATCAGGTAAGTGTATTTATATACGTAAGAAAAGTTGGTAGATGCCAAAGAATTAGAATCCGTTAATCAAAGAAGTACAGAAAACACAATGACCAATAGTAAAAGGACAAACGAACAACTAATGATCTACAAAACACTACACAGAAAACTAAAGATCAAGTAAACAAGAACCCCACTAAACATCGGGGGTGAACTCACAGTTCCTGCTCCACAAGTAGCACCTGTCATGTTAAGTATCTAAGTCAAGATATGTAGAGCGAACACAATGAAGGAAAAATAGTATAATTATTTTCTGTATTCCGAATATCAACAATAATCGAATGACCACGCAGCGATTCACGAACGCGCGTACGAGCGATTTATTATTCATATTCGGGATGCAATAGTAATTATATTGCTTATGACATATATTTACACCTTAGTTTGGGCTAATAAGATGTTTCAGAAAGGAAAATGTTTTTCATTGTCAGACACTAATGTTATTTGCACATCATGCAGTTATCTACTGCGATTGAATACTGTTTATAATTCTTTATATTAATATTCATGACTTTTCATATATACAACATTGTCAGAATAAATGACATGCGTCAAGAAAGATTTAATGACGAAGAATACGGAAACAGATTAGTTTTATTTGTTCAGGTTGATCGTAATATCTAATTAATGACGGGAAATTATAAGTAAAATATTTATCAACAACAATAAATGTTTTGGATTAAATGGGAATGTATTCGTTATAAGATATATATAATAGCAATCCTTTATTATATCCAGTTAATTTAATTAAGTCCTATAAAACAAAAACAAAAATGCATCCATGTATATCGCAACACATGTTTCACAACTTTAATTCAGTATTTTAAGTGGTCGTCATGGTGACATACACAGATGAATTAATGTAAAATCAATTAGTTTACGATGAAGGAAACTCCGGACGCCTTACATAATAGATATATAATAGATATATACAAATGTACAATATTATGTTCATAGAAAATGTTTTAAGATGTTAAAGGAGTAATCAGAAGTCTTAAATCGAGAGAAAAAGACAAAATCTCAAAACAATGATCTACAAAACACTACACTGAAAGCTACATATTAACTAGGGGTGAACTCAGGTGCTCCGGAAGGGTAACCAGTTGTTGCTCTACTAATAGCACCCGTCTTGTATCTAATAATTATATCAAAACGAATCTCAAATTGACTTGGTTATAAAGACACTCATTTTCTTTTCTTCTAAAAATGGATTCTGATATTTGTGTCGGAAACTCGTGCCTTGGAAACTGGTGTCGTGGAAACTCGTGTAGAAACTGTGTAATGGAAACTCTGGCTTATATGTTTTGTGTCTTATTATTCTGTCATCTGAAATTGAGTTGGTCATAAAGACACTCATTTTCTTTTCTTCTTTAAAAGTGATTCGGATACTTGTTTTGCACCGCATCACCATGTAGAAGAGACTCTGTCTTATAGTTATACCCCGGGATCCCACAGAGGGCGAACGATACCTCCCCTTCTGGTTTGAATTAGTAGGAACGAATATGGAAGTAAGTGAACATGATAGACTATCCAACTTGACACATTAGACACAAGTTTAAGTAAGACAACATGTATTGTTGTTCTACATTTCACAGTCACAGTAGGACCTTACAATAAAAACGTAGATATCTAAGTTAATGCACACCACACGTTTCTGGAATAACCTTCATAAGGTATGCTCAAAGTCAAAACAATGGAAAGCCAAATAATTTTAAAGTCTCTGTGAGCAAAAATACCAAAAGGCCTAAACAGAAAACCCAACATCATCTAACGTCACCTATGTCTGAAGGAGGAGAACCTAAACAGAATACCCAAAATCGGCTAACGTCACCTATGTCTGAGGGAGGAGAACTTAAACAGAATACTCAAAATCATCTAAAGTCACCTATGTCTGAGGGAGGAGAACCTAAACAGAATACCCAAAATCATCTAACGTCATCTATGTCTGAGGGAGGAGAACCTAAACAGAATACCCAAAATCATCTAACGTCACCTATGTCTGAGGGAGGAGAACCTAAACAGAATACCCAAAATCATCTAACGTCATCTATGTCTGAGGGAGGAGAACCTAAACAAAATACCCAAAATCATCTAACGTCACCTATGTCCGAAGGAGGAGAACCTAAACAGAATACCCAAAATCATCTAACGTCACCTATGTCTGAGGGAGGAGAACCTAAACAGAATACCCAAAATCATCTAACGTCACCTATGTCTGAGGGAGGAGAACCTAAACAGAATACCCAAAATCATCTAACGTCACCTATGTCTGAGGGAGGAGAACCTAAACAGAATACCCAAAATCATCTAACGTCACCTATGTCCGAAGGAGGAGAACCTAAACAGAATACCCAAAATCATCTAACGTCACCTATGTCTGAGGGAGGAGAACCTAAACAGAAAACCCAAAATCTGCTAACGTCACCTATGTCTGAGGTAGGAGAACCTAAACAGAATACCCAAAATCTGCTAAAGTCACCTATGTCTGAGGGAGGAGAACCTAAACAGAATACCCAAAATTATCTAACGTCACCTATGTCTGAGGGAGGAGAACCTAAACAGAATACCCAAAATCATCTAACGTCACCTATGTCTGAGGGAGGAGAACCTAAACAGAATACCCAAAATCATCTAACGTCACCTATGTCTGAGGGAGGAGAACCTAAACGGAATACCCAAAATCATCTAACGTCACCTATGTCTGAGGGAGGAGAACCTAAACAGAATACCCAAAATCATCTAACGTCACCTGTGTCTGAGGGAGGAGAACCTAAACAGAATACCCAAAATCATCTAACGTCACCTATGTCTGAGGGGGGAGAACCTAAACAGAATACCCAAGATCATCTTACGTCACCTATGTCTGAGGGAGGAGAACCTAAACAGAATACCCAAAATCATCTAACTTCACCTATGTCTGAGGGAGGAGAACCTAAACAGAATACCCAAGATCATCTAACGTCACCTATGTCTGAGGGAGGGGAACCTAAACAGAATACCCCATATCATCTAACGTCACCTGTCTGAGGGAGGAGAACCTAAACAGAATACCCAAAATCATCTAACGTCACCTATGTCTGAGGGAAGAGAACTTAAACAGAATACCCAAGATCATCTAACGTCACCTATGTCTGAGGGAGGAGAACCTAAACAGAATACCCAAAATCATCTAACGTCACCTATGTCTGAGGGAGGAGCACCTAAACAGAATACCCAAAATCATCAAACGTCACCTATGTCTGAGGGAGGAGAACCTAAACAGAATACCCAAGATCATCTTACGTCACCTATGTCTGAGGGAGTAGAACCTAAGCAGATTACCCAACAAACGTCACCTATGTCTGAGGGAGGAGAACTTAAACAGAATACCCAAGATCATCTTACGTCACCTATGTCTGAGGGAGGAAAACCTAAACAGAATACCCAAGATCATCTAACGTCACCTATGTCTGAGGGAGGAGAACCTAAGCAGATTACCCAAAATCATCAAACGTCACCTATGTCTGAGGGAGGAGAACCTAAACAGAATACCCAAAATCATCTAACGTCACCTATGTCTGAGGGAGGAGAACCTAAACAGAATACCCAAAATCATCTAACGTCACCTATGTCTGAGGGAAGAGAACCTAAACAGAATACCCAAGATCATCTAACGTCACCTATGTCTGAGGGAGGAGAACCTAAACAGAATACCCAAGATCATCTTACGTCACCTATGTCTGAGGGAGGAGAACGTAAACAGAATACCCAAGATCATCTAACGTCACCTATGTCTGAGGGAGGAGCACCTAAACAGATTACCCAAAATCATCTTACGTCACTTATGTCTGAGGGAGTAGAACCTAAGCAGATTACCCAAAATCATCAAACGTCACCTATGTCTGAGGGAGGAGAACCTAAACAGAATACCCAAAATCATCTAACGTCACCTATGTCTGAGGGAGGAGAACCTAAACAGAATACCCAAAATCATCTAACGTCACCTATGTCTGAGGGAAGAGAACCTAAACAGAATACCCAAGATCATCTAACGTCACCTATGTCTGAGGGAGGAGAACCTAAACAGAATACCCAAGATCATCTTACGTCACCTATGTCTGAGGGAGGAGAACGTAAACAGAATACCCAAGATCATCTAACGTCACCTATGTCTGAGGGAGGAGCACCTAAACAGAATACCCAAGATCATCTAACGTCACCTATGTCTGAGGGGGGAGAACTTAAACAGAATACCCAAAATCATCTAACGTCACCTATGTCTGAGGGAGTAGAACCTAAACAGAATACCCAAGATCATCTAACGTCACCTATGTTTGAGGGAGGAGCACCTAAACAGAATACCCAAAATCATCTAACGTCACCTATGTCTGATGGAGTAGAACCTAAACAGAATACCCAAGATCATCTTACGTCACCTATGTCTGAGGGGGGAGAACCTAAGCAGAATACCCAAAATCATCTAACGTCACCTATGTCTGAGGGAGGAGAACCTAAACAGAATACCCAATATCATCTTACGTCACCTATATCTGAGGGAGGAGAACGTAAACAGAATACCCAAGATCATCTAACGTCACCTATGTCTGAGGGAGTAGAACCTAAACAGAATACCCAAGATCATCTTACGTCACCTATGTCTGGGGGAGGAGAACCTAAGCAGAATACCCAAAATCATCTAACGTCACCTATGTCTGAGGGAGGAGAACCTAAACAGAATACCCAAGATCATCTAACGTCACCTATGTCTGAGGGAGGAGAACCTAAACAGAATACGCAAAATCAGCTTACGTCACCTATGTCTGAGGGAGGAGAACCTAAACAGAATACCAAAAATCAGCTAACGACACGTATGTCTGAGGGAGGAGAACCTAAACAGAATACCCAAAATTATCTAACGTCACCTATGTCTGAGGGAGGAGAACCTAAACAGAATACGCAAAATCAGCTTACGTCACCTATGTCTGAGGGAGGAGAACCTAAACAGAATACCAAAAATCATCTAACGACACGTATGTCTGAGGGAGGAGAACCTAAACAGAATACCCAAAATCATCTAACGTCACCTATTTCTGAGGGAGGAGAACCTAAACAGAATACCCAAAATCATCTAACGTCACCTGTGTCTGAGGGAGGAGAACCTAAACAGAATACCCAAAATCATCTAACGTTACCTATGTCTGAGGGAGGAGAACCTAAACAGAATACCCAGAATTATCTAACGTCACCTATGTCTGAGGGAGCAGAACCTAAACAGAATACCCAAAATCATCTAACGTCATCTATGTCTGAGGGAGGAGAACCTAAACAGAATACCCAAAATCATCTAACGTCACCTATGTCTGAGGGAGGAGAACCTAAACAGAATACCCAAAATCATCTAACGTCATCTATGTCTGAGGGAGGAGAACCTAAACAAAATACCCAAAATCATCTAACGTCACCTATGTCCGAAGGAGGAGAACCTAAACAGAATACCCAAAATCATCTAACGTCACCTATGTCTGAGGGAGGAGAACCTAAACAGAATACCCAAAATCATCTAACGTCACCTATGTCTGAGGGAGGAGAACCTAAACAGAATACCCAAAATCATCTAACGTCACCTATGTCTGAGGGAGGAGAACCTAAACAGAATACCCAAAATCATCTAACGTCACCTATGTCCGAAGGAGGAGAACCTAAACAGAATACCCAAAATCATCTAACGTCACCTATGTCTGAGGGAGGAGAACCTAAACAGAAAACCCAAAATTTGCTAACATCACCTATGTCTGAGGTAGGAGAACCTAAACAGAATACCCAAAATCTGCTAAAGTCACCTATGTCTGAGGGAGGAGAACCTAAACAGAATACCCAAAATTATCTAACGTCACCTATGTCTGAGGGAGGAGAACCTAAACAGAATACCCAAGATCATCTAACGTCACCTATGTCTGAGGGAGGAGAACCTAAACAGAATACCCAAAATCATCTAACGTCACCTATGTCTGAGGGAGGAGAACCTAAACGGAATACCCAAAATCATCTAACGTCACCTATGTCTGAGGGAGGAGAACCTAAACAGAATACCCAAAATCATCTAACGTCACCTGTGTCTGAGGGAGGAGAACCTAAACAGAATACCCAAAATCATCTAACGTCACCTATGTCTGAGGGGTGAGAACCTAAACAGAATACCCAAGATCATCTTACGTCACCTATGTCTGAGGGAGGAGAACCTAAACAGAATACCCAAAATCATCTAACTTCACCTATGTCTGAGGGAGGAGAACCTAAACAGAATACCCAAGATCATCTAACGTCACCTATGTCTGAGGGAGGGGAACCTAAACAGAATACCCCATATCATCTAACGTCACCTGTCTGAGGGAGGAGAACCTAAACAGAATACCCAAAATCATCTAACGTCACCTATGTCTGAGGGAAGAGAACTTAAACAGAATACCCAAGATCATCTAACGTCACCTATGTCTGAGGGAGGAGAACCTAAACAGAATACCCAAAATCATCTAACGTCACCTATGTCTGAGGGAGGAGCACCTAAACAGAATACCCAAAATCATCAAACGTCACCTATGTCTGAGGGAGGAGAACCTAAACAGAATACCCAAGATCATCTTACGTCACCTATGTCTGAGGGAGTAGAACCTAAGCAGATTACCCAACAAACGTCACCTATGTCTGAGGGAGGAGAACTTAAACAGAATACCCAAGATCATCTTACGTCACCTATGTCTGAGGGAGGAGAACCTAAACAGAATACCCAAGATCATCTAACGTCACCTATGTCTGAGGGAGGAGAACCTAAGCAGATTACCCAAAATCATCAAACGTCACCTATGTCTGAGGGAGGAGAACCTAAACAGAATACCCAAAATCATCTAACGTCACCTATGTCTGAGGGAGGAGAACCTAAACAGAATACCCAAAATCATCTAACGTCACCTATGTCTGAGGGAAGAGAACCTAAACAGAATACCCAAGATCATCTAACGTCACCTATGTCTGAGGGAGGAGAACCTAAACAGAATACCCAAGATCATCTTACGTCACCTATGTCTGAGGGAGGAGAACGTAAACAGAATACCCAAGATCATCTAACGTCACCTATGTCTGAGGGAGGAGCACCTAAACAGATTACCCAAAATCATCTTACGTCACTTATGTCTGAGGGAGTAGAACCTAAGCAGATTACCCAAAATCATCAAACGTCACCTATGTCTGAGGGAGGAGAACCTAAACAGAATACCCAAAATCATCTAACGTCACCTATGTCTGAGGGAGGAGAACCTAAACAGAATACCCAAAATCATCTAACGTCACCTATGTCTGAGGGAAGAGAACCTAAACAGAATACCCAAGATCATCTAACGTCACCTATGTCTGAGGGAGGAGAACCTAAACAGAATACCCAAGATCATCTTACGTCACCTATGTCTGAGGGAGGAGAACGTAAACAGAATACCCAAGATCATCTAACGTCACCTATGTCTGAGGGAGGAGCACCTAAACAGAATACCCAAGATCATCTAACGTCACCTATGTCTGAGGGGGGAGAACTTAAACAGAATACCCAAAATCATCTAACGTCACCTATGTCTGAGGGAGTAGAACCTAAACAGAATACCCAAGATCATCTAACGTCACCTATGTTTGAGGGAGGAGCACCTAAACAGAATACCCAAAATCATCTAACGTCACCTATGTCTGATGGAGTAGAACCTAAACAGAATACCCAAGATCATCTTACGTCACCTATGTCTGAGGGGGGAGAACCTAAGCAGAATACCCAAAATCATCTAACGTCACCTATGTCTGAGGGAGGAGAACCTAAACAGAATACCCAATATCATCTTACGTCACCTATATCTGAGGGAGGAGAACGTAAACAGAATACCCAAGATCATCTAACGTCACCTATGTCTGAGGGAGTAGAACCTAAACAGAATACCCAAGATCATCTTACGTCACCTATGTCTGGGGGAGGAGAACCTAAGCAGAATACCCAAAATCATCTAACGTCACCTATGTCTGAGGGAGGAGAACCTAAACAGAATACCCAAGATCATCTAACGTCACCTATGTCTGAGGGAGGAGAACCTAAACAGAATACGCAAAATCAGCTAACGTCACCTATGTCTGAGGGAGGAGAACCTAAACAGAATACCCAAGATCATCTAACGTCACCTATGTCTGAGGGAGGAGAACCTAAACAGAATACGCAAAATCAGCTAACGTCACCTATGTCTGAGGGAGGAGAACCTAAACAGAATACCAAAAATCAGCTAACGACACGTATGTCTGAGGGAGGAGAACCTAAACAGAATACCCAAAATTATCTAACGTCACCTATGTCTGAGGGAGGAGAACCTAAACAGAATACCAAAAATCATCTAACGACACGTATGTCTGAGGGAGGAGAACCTAAACAGAATACCCAAAATCATCTAACGTCACCTATTTCTGAGGGAGGAGAACCTAAACAGAATACCCAAAATCATCTAACGTCACCTGTGTCTGAGGGAGGAGAACCTAAACAGAATACCCAAAATCATCTAACGTTACCTATGTCTGAGGGAGGAGAACCTAAACAGAATACCCAGAATTATCTAACGTCACCTATGTCTGAGGGAGCAGAACCTAAACAGAATACCCAAAATTATCTAACGTCACCTATGTCTGAGGGAGGAGAACCTAAACAGAATACCCAAAATCATCTAACGTTACCTATGTCTGAGGGAGGAGAACCTAAACAGAATACCCAAAATCATCTAACGTCACCTATGTCTGAGGGAGTAGAACCTAAAAAGAATACCCAAAATCATCTAACGTCACCTATGTCTGAGGGAGGAGAACCTAAACAGAATACCCAATATTATCTAACGTCACCTATATCTGAGGGAGTAGAACCTAAACAGAATACCCAAAATCATATAACGTCACCTATGTCTGAGGGAGGAGAACCTAAACAGAATACCCAATATTATCTAACGTCACCTATGTCTGAGGGAGTAGAACCTAAACAGAATACCCAAAATCATCTAACGTCACCTATGTCTGAGGGAGGAGAACCTAAACAGAATACCCAAAATCATCTAACGTCACCTATGTCTGAGGGAGGAGAACCAAAACAGAATACCCAAAATCATCTAACGTCACCTATGTCTGAGGGAGGAGAACCTAAACAGAAAACCCAAAATCATCTAACGTCACCTATGTCTGAGGGAGGAGAACCTAAACAGAATACCGAAAATTATCTAACGTCACCTATGTCTGAGGGAGGAGAACCTAAACAGAATACCCAAAATCATCTAACGTCACCTATGTCTGAGGGAGGAGAACCTAAACAGAATACCCAAAATCAGCTAACGTCACCTATGTCTGAGGTAGGAGAACCTAAACAGAATACCGAAAATCATCTAACGTCACCTATTTCTGAGGGAGGAGAACCTAAACAGAATACCCAAAATCATCTAACGTTACCTATGTCTGAGGGAGTAGAACCTAAACAGAATACCCAGAATTATCTAACGTCACCTATGTCTGAGGGAGTAGAACCTAAACAGAATACCCAGAATCATCTAACGTCACCTATGTCTGAGGGAGGAGAACCTAAACAGAATACCCAAAATTATCTAACGTCACCTATGTCTGTGGGAGGAGAACCTAAACAGAATACCCAAAATTATCTAACGTCACCTATGTCTGAGGGAGGAGAACCTAAACAGAATACCCAAAATCATCTAAAGTCACCTATGTCTGAGGGAGGAGAACCTAAACAGAATACCCAAAATTATCTAACGTCACCTATGTCTGAGGGAGGAGAACCTAAACAGAATACCCAAAATCATCTAAAGTCACCTATGTCTGAGGGAGGAGAACCTAAACAGAATACCGAAAATTATGTAACGTCACCTATGTCTGAGGGAGGAGAACCTAAACAGAATACCCAAAATTATCTAACGTCACCTATGTCTGAGGGAGGAGAACCTAAACAGAATACCAAAAATTATGTAACGTCACCTATGTCTGAGGGAGTAGAACCTAAACAGAATACCCAAAATCAGCTAACGTCACCTATGTCTGAGAGAGGAGAACCTAAACAGAATACCCAAAATTATCTAACGTCACCTATGTCTGAGGGAGGAGAACCTAAACAGAATACCAAAAATTATGTAACGTCACCTATGTCTGAGGGAGGAGAACCTAAACAGAATACCCAAAATTATGTAACGTCACCTATGTCTGAGGGAGGAAAACCTAAACAGAATACCCAAAATTATGTAACGTCACCTATGTCTGAGGGAGGAGAACCTAAACAGAATACCGAAAATTATGTAACGTCACCTATGTCTGAGGGAGGAGAACGTAAACAGAATACCCAAGATCATCTAACGTCACCTATGTCTGAAGGAGGAGAACCTAAACAGAATACCCAAAATCATCTAACGTCACCTATGTCTGAGGGAGGAGAACCTAAACAGAATACCCAAAATCATCTAACGTCACCTATGTCTGAGGGAGTAGAACCTAAACAGAATACGCAAAATCATCTAACGTCACCTATGTCTGAGGGAGGAGAACCTAAACAGAATACGCAAAATCATCTAACGTCACCTATGTCTGAGGGAGGAGAACCTAAACAGAATACCGAAAATCATCTAACGACACGTATGTCTGAGGGAGGAGAACCTAAACAGAATACCCAAAATCATCTAACGTCACCTATGTCTGAGGGAGGAGAACCTAAACAGAATACCGAAAATCATCTAACGACACGTATGTCTGAGGGAGGAGAACCTAAACAGAATACCCAAAATCATCTAACGACACGTATGTCTGAGGGAGGAGAACCTAAACAGAATACGCAAAATCATCTAACGTCACCTATGTCTGAGGGAAGAGAACCTAAACAGAATACCGAAAATCATCTAACGACACGTATGTCTGAGGGAGGAGAACCTAAACAGAATACCCAAAATCATCTAACGTCACCTATGTCTGAGGGAGGAGAACCTAAACAGAATACGCAAAATCATCTAACGTCACCTATGTCTGAGGGAAGAGAACCTAAACAGAATACCGAAAATCATCTAACGACACGTATGTCTGAGGGAGGAGAACCTAAACAGAATACCCAAAATCTGCTAACGTCACCTATGTCTGAGGGAGGAGAACCTAAACAGAATACCCAAAATCATCTAACGACACGTATGTCTGAGGGAGGAGAACCTAAACAGAATACCCAAAATCATCTAAAGTCACCTATGTCTGAGGGAGGAGAACCTAAACAGAATACCCAAAATCATCTAACGTCACCTATGTCTGAGGGAAGAGAACCTAAACAGAATACCGAAAATCATCTAACGACACGTATGTCTGAGGGAGGAGAACCTAAACAGAATACCCAAAATCATCTAACGACACGTATGTCTGAGGGAGGAGAACCTAAACAGAAAACCCAAAATCATCTAACGTCACCTATGTCTGAGGGAGGAGAACATAACAGAGTACCCAAAATCATCTAACGTCACCTATGTCTGAGGGAGGAGAACCTAAACAGAATACCCAAAATCATCTAACGTCACCTATGTCTGAGGGAGGAGAACCTAAACAGAAAACCTAAAATCATCTAACGTCACCTATGTCTGAGGGAGAAGAACCTAAACAGAATACCGAAAATCAGCTAACGACACGTATGTCTGAGGGAGGAGAACCTAAACAGAAAACCCAAAATCATCTAACGTCACCTATGTCTGAGGGAGGAGAACCTAAACAGAATATCCAAAATCATCTAACGTCACATGTCTGAAGGAGGAGAACCTAAACAGAATACCCAAGATCATCTAACGTCACCTATGTCTGAGGGAGGAGAACCTAAACAGAATATCCAAAATCATCTAACGTCACATGTCTGAAGGAGGAGAACCTAAACAGAATACCCAAAATCATCTAACGTCACCTATGTCTGAAGGAGGGGAACCTAAACAGAATACCCAAAATCATCTAACGTCACCTATGTCTGAGGGAGTAGAACCTAAACAGAATACCCAAAATCATCTAACGTCACCTATGTCTGAGGGAGGAGAACCTAAACAGAATACCCAAAATCATCTAACGTCACCTATGTCTGAGGGAGGAGAACCTAAACAGAATACCCAAAATCATCTAACGTCACCTATGTCTGAGGGGGGAGAACCTAAACAGAATACCCAAGATCATCTAACGTCACCTATGTCTGAGGGAGGAGAACCTAAACAGAATACCCAAAATCAGCTAACGACATGTATGTCTGAGGGAGGAGAACCTAAACAGAATACCCAAAATCATCTAACGTCACCTATGTCTGAAGGAGGAGAACGTAAACAGAATACCCAAAATCATCTAACGTCACCTGTGTCTGAGGGAGGAGAACCTAAACAGAATACCGAAAATCATCTAACGACACGTATGTCTGAGGGAGGAGAACCTAAACAGAATACCCAAAATCATCTAACGTCACCTATGTCTGAGGGAGGAGAACCTAAACAGAATACCCAAAATCATCTAACGTTACCTATGTCTGAGGGAGGAGAACCTAAACAGAAAACCCAAAATCATCTAACGTCACCTGTGTCTGAGGGAGGAGAACCTAAACAGAAAACCCAAAATCATCTAACGTCACCTGTGTCTGAGGGAGGAGAACCTAAACAGAATACCCAAAATCAGCTAACGTCACCTATTTCTGAGGGAGGAGAACCTAAACAGAAAACCCAAAATCATCTAACGTCACCTGTGTCTGAGGGAGGAGAACCTAAACAGAATATCGAAAATCAGCTAACGACACGTATGTCTGAGGGAGGAGAACCTAAACAGAATACCCAAAATCATCTAACGTCACCTATGTCTGAGGGAGGAGAACCTAAACAGAATACCCAAAATCATCTAACGTTACCTATGTCTGAGGGAGGAGAACCTAAACAGAAAACCCAAAATCATCTAACGTCACCTGTGTCTGAGGGAGGAGAACCTAAACAGAAAACCCAAAATCATCTAACGTCACCTGTGTCTGAGGGAGGAGAACCTAAACAGAATACCCAAAATCAGCTAACGTCACCTATTTCTGAGGGAGGAGAACCTAAACAGAAAACCCAAAATCATCTAACGTCACCTGTGTCTGAGGGAGGAGAACCTAAACAGAATATCGAAAATCAGCTAACGACACGTATGTCTGAGGGAGTAGAACCTAAACAGAATACCCAAAATCATCTAACGTCACCTATATCTGAGGGAGTAGAACCTAAACAGAATACCCAAAATCATCTAACGTCACCTATGTCTGAGGGAGGAGAATATTAGTGTTAATAATAATAATTGCATAACTTAGGAAATGTTAATTTAGAATATATCTATATTTAATAAATTATGTCAGTGCCGAAACACTGACTACTGGTCGGATGATACACTCGGGGACTAATAGTCCACCAGAGCAGAGGTATTAATCCAGTGATATAGGAATACAGTCGGTTACATTTGCCTTTGCTATGCTCATATGTAATTGCTATTTACTGATCTTGTATGATAAATCATGGTCTATGTTTATACCTATCATGTAACACTCCTAATGTATTAATAAATCACAATCATTACAATTAAAAACCTTTAACATTAAGTTGCTCGACTCCATGACAAACCGGACATTATTGTCTATACCTGTCTGCGACCGTCACAACATAATTCCCCGTAGCCATTATATATAGTCTATCAATAACCCGTTGTTATGTTATCGTCTCCGTTCTGCCATCAATCATTGTTATATTCTGCCTCTTACAAATAATCGTATTGGATGTCACGAATTTACTCCTCATCCTCATCCATCTTGGAATATTTTTTTTTTTTTTAAATATTAGAGAGAGGAAAGTAATGGGATATGTCTAGTTATGTCGTAAAAATATATAAATATTACCCTCTGACGCACTCAATCCTCTTTTTACCGGTAAAAACAAACGTAGATATCTTGTTTAGTGCCTATGACGCGTTACCTATGACGCGTTGCCCGTGACGCGTTTCTAGAATAACCTTCATCAGGTACGCTCATAGTCACATGATTGGAAAACCAAATCAATTTTAAAATCTTTGGGAGTAAGTAAACCAAAGAGCCTAAATAGGATATCAAATATCGGCTAAGGTAACATATACTTGAGAGATATTGATCTTACTTTTAACAAATTACTTCATTTAGGAACTGTAAAATGTTGATATTCGAAATCAATTAAAAGCCATACACAACGCCTAGTTATGTGACGAAAGTATAAATATTGCCCCTGACATACACAATCCTCTTTTTCCTGATCCATATGGTATTATACAGACAACTACTTAGACATTTGTGACAATAATTAAAATAATGAAAGAGTAGTTCGATATCTATTTAATTATAGCTGTTCGTACACGCAATGTATATAACATAGAATCTTGCATGATTTTGAAGAACCAATTGTTTGATTGATTGATTGATTGGTGTTGACGCCATCTTATCAAGTATTCCAGCTGTATCCTGATGGCTTCATTTGAAAGCTCGTCGTCGGTAAAGTTCACGTCGTTTTCGGGGCTTTTTACATTTCTGTTATTTTATGTTAAGAATCCATTTTGCCAACCAGGAAAAATCCGTTAAAATATTTACTGTTATCAATGTAAAAAAATACGGTACACAATTACCTTTTTTGAACTTTATAGGGTTAGAGTTATGGTGTTAAACGCCACTTTCAACAATATTTCAGCTATATCGTGGCGATCAGTTTTATTGGTGGAGGAAACCGGAGTACCCGGAGAAAATCACCGACCTGTCGCAAATCACTGACAAACTTTATCTCCAAATGTTGTATCGAGTACACCTCGCCACAAGCGGGATTCGAACTCAATACGTTAGTGGTGATATGCACTCTTCAAGGTCATGATCTATGCATAATGTCAGCCACAACAAGGTACCTACGTTTCCATAATCGATGAAATATACAGTGTCATATACTCAATGAAAATTAACTTGTTCTCGCCATGATATAGCTGAAAAATTGCTGAGTTGGCGCTAAACAACAATCACTCCAATTTCAAGTTCATGTTCAAAGTGGTGTCATCTGAAACGTCATATACAAGTATACATGGTTGTGCTATCTAACATAGTCGCTGAAATATCAAATGTCAAGGTCATATTAAAAGTGGTATCAGCTGAAACAACATGCATACGTATACATAGTTGTGATATCTAACATAGTCGCTGAAATATCCAAGGTCAAGGTCATATGCAAAGTGGTTTCAACTCTGACCACATATTCCAGAATACATAACTGTATTATCATAGTCGATCAAGCCCCCAAGGTCGTGACCTTTTCATATTTAAAGTGGTTTCACCTCGATCAACACACACATGTACTCAAAATTGCTATTTGCACAGGATCTGAAACGTTCAAGGTCATGACCTTTACATATTCAATGAAATTTCAGTTCTAACAACATGGAGAATTATACATTACTGTGTTATATGCATAGTCTCTGAAACCTTCACATATTCAATGCGGTTTCAGCTCTAACAACATACCTAAGTATACATAACTGAGATCTACACAATCGTCAAAATATTCAAAATCTTTACATGTTCGATTGGGTTTCGGTTTAATTAACGGCTTCTGATTACCACTTTGGTAACTTTTCTAGCAATGCCAGCGTACTTAAATACTTAAATATTCGTACGACAGCGCTGTATTGAGCATATTAAAAAAACTAGTTCAATGCTTAAAGGGATATTAAAGCTCATTTTTGTATTTTTTTGTATCTCATGAAAACTTACAATAAATGATATTTATGAAACATTAACCCGGTTTTTATCAATGAAACTTTGTAAAAGTGACATAATTCGTTGATAATTCTGTTATATCTTCCGATTTTCTCGGGGTTTTTCCAATAATAGATTTTTTGCTTCCTGGACAAGAATTCATTTCGACCCTTTTAAGTGATATTTTAACGATATTAAGAATTGTATTGACGTGCAAAGTATTTTTTGGATTGTTTTTACAATTAAATTGAAAGAAACAACCTTCGTCACGAGTTGAAAAAATACATGTTAAAACGAGCTTTAATATCCCTTTAAACGATTGGCTACTAATCTTTGTTTGAAGTTCACAAAATTCTCAATATTATTTTTTACTCAATAAATATAAATAGTTATTTTTGTACAAAAAGTAAATAATCTTGTATAAAGACAGTAAATTCGATTTTGTAAAATTAAAAGTCAACAAAAGACAAAAGAGCTTTGAGCGATGATCAACCTTACTGATTGTCAATGTTATTTTTTCATTAATATCATATGACTGTCACGTGATGGGAATTGATTAGATGTTAAATGGTGAATAGTCTCTGTAACATAGTTGTAAATATCAGATTGATTTTATAATAAAACATTGTAATGTCAAGTATGCTTTGGTTAATTGTTTAGCACTGAACAGCTACAACACCCATATTTTATTACACGAGTTCACAAATCAAAAGGGTTTGGTTTTTATAGCTTGTTTTAAATGAGAATACTGTACTATGATAGATATTGTCTCTAAAAAGATGAACTTTTTTTGTCATATACTGGGTACAATTTATGCTTCACAGTGGTCAAATCCACAGAGAGGATAGAGCCATGCTCTCTTCTCTCGATTGGGAGGGGACGGTCCAGATTAAATAACGGAATCCCTGACAGTGGATCATAGTGGGTAACGTATTTGGGGAGTACCCCGCTCACTGCATGCTACAGACCGCATTTGATAATTTCAAAAAAATGGTAGACGCCATCCAAGAATCAAGCTTTCTAATCTCGAAGTACTGGAACGTGATAGTGCTTTACAAAGAAAAGAAAACAATGTCACGTGATTTAGATTGATGCTGAATGATGAAAATAATTGTCACGTGACTTGGATTGATGCTGAATGATGAAATTGATTGTCACGTGATTTGGATGGATGTTTTGGTTGACAAAGACAACCACCACCCTCGTCACTGGTCAGACTCACAATCACGTGTTGAACGACCCTTTCAACAATATTTCAGTTATATCGTGGCGGTTAGTTTTACTGGTGGGGGAAACCGAAGTATTTGGAGAAAACCACCCACCTGCCGCAAGTCACTGACAAACTTTATCACATAATGTTGTATCGACCACACCTAAGGAAGAATTATTTATCGTAAGTGTAATTTTAGTAGTAAGATTAAAATTTGTCGTAAGATAATCTTTGTGAAAATGACTTAGGAATTGTCGTAGGATTAATCGTAAGTGAAAAAGTTAAGATTATACTTGCGAATTTTTGTGGAAAGGGCTACTGGTTTGGAAAAGTTTACGCCTTCTATATACTGCTTTGAGGTTTATTAAGCATTAACTGTCATAAGCCAGGTTATATCGTATAACCTGTTCAAAAATTGAAAATATTCCTTCAAGATCTCTGATGGTAAATGTTGAATTGAATTAATCCTCGCCCACTATTATAAATATCACAGAAATATATACAACTGTCATCGATTGTTTTGAATTATTTTGTTTACCAGTTATTAAACGTATTGACATATCATCTTTTATTTATATTGTTTACTAATTATTAAACGTATTGACCATATAATACTTTATTTATATTGTTTTCGTATACAAACATTCTGCGATCGTCGTCATGAACGAACTGGTCGACTGTAACAAAATATATATTTTTCAGATGGCAATGGCGTCTTTTCCCTTTTACGTAAATTTCGTCATTACAAACATATGGCCCTAAATGAGTGGCAATCTCACAAAATATGATAATAGTTTCGCGGATTTCGTCATTACAAACATATGGCCCTAAATGAGTGGAAATCTCACAAGTATTAAACGTTACGGAGGAGATATGCTAATAAGATATGTATTATATAAGCATTACATGCAATTTTCCCAGAATGCATCAATGTGTAAAATTCGCCGATGGATTCACAAACTAAAAGTCACTTAAGTTGGAAGTATATCTGCCCATTTTACACGCGGATAAATTCCCCAAAAAAATCGTTTAATCCTATATTGTTTGTTTCTGTGGATTTTTGTTGTTGTAGTTTTTTTTATTGTGTTTTATTGTTATCTTATTGTTTACTGTGTTCGGCAGTTTCAAACGCTAAACTCTTTTTTTATTTCAGGGAACGTATTCAAATATTTGCTCAGCACGAGTTTATGATCAGCCATTTTCTTGGAAAGTCCGTTCGTATTGTTTTATTTCTATCTTATTGTTTACTGTGTTCCACAGTTTCAAACACTACATTCTGTTTTTTCTTTTATTGTTTACCATGTTCCACAGTTTCAAACACTACATTCTGTTTTTTTCTTTTATTGTTTACCATGTTCCACAGTTTCAAACACTACATTCTGTTTTTTCTTTTATTGTTTACCATGTTCCACAGTTTCAAACACTACATTCTGTTTTTTTCTTTCAGGGAACATCTTCAAATATTTTCTCAGCACGAGTTTATGATCAGCCATTTTCTTGGAAAGTCCGCCATGTTTTGTATATTATGGTCTGCCACCATGTATTCCTATACGAAAGCTCTGGATCCAGACTTTATTAATGCATCGGATGTTTTTGCACTTTATTCTACACATTACAGCTTCCTTTATATGTTATCATGGATTGTGTTGTTTGAAATGTTTGTTGCCATGAGAGTAAGTACACATGTTTACACAAGATTAAGTACACATATTTACACATAATATAGCTACAACTTGATGAAATACAAAGGTACTAGTACAGTGAGACCTGTATAAACCAAACCCTGGATAAAAGGAACAGAACTTTTAAATTAAATGCCAATATAGAAAATATTTGCTAACCTGTATAAACCAAACACCTGTCTATTCTGAACACAAGTGGTTCGGTTTCTACATGTTTCACTGTATATAACCACTGTCTATGATGGACACTTTGGTACGAATGATTTTTTGATTGATTTATTGTATTTAACGCCACCACTTTCAGCAATATTTCAACTATATCATGGCGACCAGTTTTAGTGGTGGAAGAAGCCGGAGTATCCGGAGAGAACCACCAACCATGGGCAAGCAACTGGTAAACTTTATCACTTGCGCTGCAAGTCGAGAGCACCCACGCCGTATTGGTGATAGGTTTGTATGAGTTGTAAGGTAATCCAACTACCTAGCTCATCGAGCCACTCGGACCCTGGTACGAATGAAAACTTTACATAATTACTGCCAAAATATTAAATGGCTGTATATAATGGTCGGCCATATCTCTTGTGTAGTGGTTAGCATGACTGAGTGTGGTAGATCATGGATTAGAGCTCCACTCGCGCGGGTGTGTCTTCCACTCAATAGTAAGTGCATAGGCACTGACATGGCTTATTAGATATAGTTATAGTGCCTGAGTGATGTAATTTTTATTTAATCTAAAGTTCGTCTCCTTCGGACATAGGTGACCTTTTCTAACGATATGTCTATCCTTTTTAGACCCATTGGCTTTCCAATATTTTCACTCTGAGTGTACATGATGAATGTGAATGCAGAAACAACGCGTTGCGCCCACTAAATATGATGTCTACGTTTTATTACTATCACAGGTCGATACCTCTGCTGGTGGACTATTAGTTCATAAGTGTTTATCCTCCGAGTAGTCAGTGTTCCGACCCTAGCTGCAATAATGTAGCTCATGTGACAAACTTGTGTCTCGGCAGAGCTACAACGCGGTCCCATTCGTCACAATGGAGCAAACAACAAAAGTTGCAGTTGAAACATAAAAACTCACTATTTACGCTTCAAACATTTCATTATAACTATTACTGATGATCCCAGTCCTTGTTAAATCGGTTTGGCTGAGAAATATATGCTTTTCAAAGATAACAACAACCTTGTTCAAATTTATCGATTGTTTGCCATAACCGGAAACTACGGAAGGCGGAGCCTTTCTAAATATGGTATTTCTTACTACACGTTTTCCACTGCTGATGTAAACATTCACGCCTCAAATCGCCAAATATGGTATGGACATCCAAATAGCGAGGCCGAAAATGACGAAATTCAAAATGTTCAGAGAGAAAGTAAACATGGATTCTTATTTTGTGGGAATTACATTCTAAAATACTGGTAGGTGATAAAAACTTGTTATAATAATGGACAAAAGGAAAGGTTATGTCTTATTATTGATAAATGCAGGCGTCAGCAAATCTGTAAGCGAGCGCAACAAATCTCGGCTGCTGCTCCATTACGTGTAATGGCATCCCGTTATAACCCTTGCGAGTAAGCGAGCATTTAGGGTTTTATTATTAGAACTATTCCCACCCCGATATGGTTTATTAAACATACTAATTACTAAACCTTTCAGTGCCTAAATAATGTAATCATTATTAAAACTAAGATTAATCTTCCTCAGACATATGTAAACATAGCCAGGCCACACCCCTTATACATATCCAGAAATTGAGGGTACTTTCCTCATAAATATTCATCATATTTAAATTAGATTTTGATCACGTGACTGCAGTTTTAAGCTTGATGGATCGTTTATTAGATTTGTCAAAAAATAGCCTATAGTACGGAAATTCAATGTGTCCGTCAATGATTCGAAAATTAAAAGTTATTGTTTATTTCCGCAAAGTTTTTCTTCTGTCAAAATTCAAATATTTTTGTTTTGTAACGATTTTAGACATGTCTTTGATATCGCGATCATGCAAAAATGATCATATTATATTTAATGTGGGAACCCCGAGTTTAGAAGCTAGAAATATAAGGTTAGTCAATATAATTACATATATTATTGAGGAATCTAAATTAATTTCAGAAAATATGTCGCCAAATGTCATTCATTGTTAAATTTTGTGTCACACGCCACCAGTTTCATGTATTTCAGACATTTTTACATAGACTCTTAAGGCCAAAAAAGGGTTCGTCGCCTCGGATTTTCATTTAGTTCAGGAACAGCGAATATTTAATTGTTTTCATTAATTTTTATTTCATTTAATTCAGCTTGATTCAATGTATCATTTTCAAGTTCAGAAAATGACACACATGCAATTATGAATGATATGGTCTATATAGATCATATGAAAATTGCAGACGTCCCGGCGTCGCCATCTTAGATATGCAAAGGAGAAAAGTACCCATCATTTCTGGCTGTGAACCTTATATGTAAACATAGCCAGGCCACACCCCTTAGAACCTTATATGTAAACATAGCCAGGCCACACCCCTTTCAACCTTATGTATTCTTGTTTCCAAGACTTTTATTTTATTTGGTTTTCCAATCGTTTGACCTTGAGAGTACATGTTGAAGGTTATTCCAGAAAGGACACACGTACACACTTAATTGTATATCTACGTTTTATAAATTCTAATTCATAGCAATAATTTTCTATTCCTTTTAGCACCTTTCCCAATAATTTTCCATAGCATGAGGTATTTTATTTCTACAGCAACGCTGCTTTTCAAATAAACTGACAAATGATTGGTTATTTTATATAATTATACTGAACAAACATTAAATTAAAATTATAATCCCCTTAGGAGAATAAGAATAATTATTCCTACCTTTTTGAATCGATAAATATCGGTACAAACGTTCTAAGATGCTGAAGCAGACTAATTTAATCTGTGCTTTATTATTATTATTATCTTATCAGTAATATGGTTTCAAAAGAAATGCATTGATTTTAATTGAATATGTAAGGACACTCCTCTCACAAACACAGATGAAACCAAGTAAAGTGCTTTTGTTACGTTCTGTATAATAGTCACGTAGTCAAGGAAACTCATAGTATACCGGTATGTCTTAAGACCTAAAAGATAATAAGAAACCGTAAATCCTAAATGAACAGACGAAAAGGAAAGGGTTAGGGGTTATTTTGTTTAACGCCACTTTCAACAATATTTCAGTTATATCGTGGCGGTCAGTTTTATTGGTGAAGGAAACCGGAGAAAACCACGAAAATGAACAGATTTGTCCACAAAACACTATACAGAAAACAGAAGATTGAGCAATACGAACCAATCGTAACTACTAGGCCATTCTCGCTACCCTACAAATAACAATCGTAACTACTCGGCCATTCTCGTTACCCTACAAATAACCTCGTATGAATTAGGCGTATAAATCGCACTACTTTTCACATGTTAGTTACATGAAAGTTTGATAAAGTTATATTTTAAAAATTTTCTATATTTCAATTATTTTCATGGATAAAAGTTAAAGTTTTAATTAGTATTGCATGATTAGATTTTACTTAGTATGTCTTCCATATTGGATTTTCGTGGACTATATTTTTGTGCGGCTTAACTTAGCTTAACTTCCGGCAAACAATTTAAGAAGAATTTATAATATCTACGTACGAGGTTATTTGTAGGGTAGCGAGAATGGCCGAGTAGTTACGATTGCAATACGAACCCCACTTAAATGGGGATGAACACAGATACTGCGGAAGGGTAAGCAATTCCTGCTCCACTAGTGGCACTCGTCGTATCTATGTAAGTAGCATGGCTGGTGGCTTGTGAGAGGCGGGAACTGATTACCTTCACGGACAATTAGGTTCACCTCGTTTTTAGTGTCGTCCGTGCGGATCATCCTTTTGGTTTCTGCGTTGTGTAGTTTTTTGTGGTTTTTATTTGTCTTCGTCCTGTGTCTTGTGTGCCACTGTCTCTGGATTGTTCAATCTTGGTTGCCCCTTCGGGTTTTCTCTAGCTTTTACTTATAGCCTGTGAGAATAGTTATAAACCTACACGGATGACTGTTCACAGTAGGGTTCTGTTCGATTCATTAATAACAAGTTATACTGTGTCTTTTCCTCGATGCAATTTAACGATACTTGCTATTAAAAGCGACCTAAACAACTGTGTGAATTGATTTGATTTTTGGTGCTTAACGCCACTTTCAGCAATATTTCAGCTATATCATGGCGACCAGTTTTAGTGGTGGAAGAAGCGGAGTACCTGGAGAAAACCACCGAGCATCGGCAAGCAACTATTAAACTTTATCATTTGCGGCTGTGAGTCGAGTGCACCATTTTTTGTAATTTACAAAGCCGGGCGCGAACCCACGCAGTATTGGTGATAGGCTTGTATGAGTTGTTAGGTAATCCAACTACCTAGCTCATTGAACCACCCGGGCCCTCTACAACTTGTGATTTTTCCTAAATGTCCTAATTCGAGTTCACACTTTTTTGCTAGAGAATTATGGATGTAATAAATGACAGAGAAGAAAATGAAAATGTTATTCATCAAGTTAATTACATTGATTGGTGTAAGCAAAACGTGGATAATATGAGAAAAATAAATCGATATCGGAAATATTGAAGAAGGAAAATTAAAAGCGAAAAAATACCACACTGTCGGAACAGTTCCAAATTTTAATAGAATATTCACAGAAAGAAGCAAAAGTGATATCCCTAGCACACATATACATGACCTCTAACTTTCCCAGCCTAGCACACATATACATGACCTCTAATTTTCCTAGCCTGGTACAAATATACATCACCTCTAACTTCCCTAGCCTGGCACATATATACATGACCTCTAACTTTCCTAACCTGGCACACATATACATGATCTCTAACTTTCCTAGCCTGGCACACATATACATGACCTCTAACCTTTCTTGCCTGGCACACATATACATGACCTCTAACTTTCCTAGCCTGGCACATATATACATGACCTCTAACCTTCCTAGCCTGGCACACATATACATGACCTCTAACTTTCCTAGCCTGGCACACATACATGACATCTAACTTTCCTAATCTGACACACATATACACAGCCTCTAACTTTCCTAGCCTGGCACATATATACATGACCTCTAACCTTCCTAGCCTAGCACACATATACATAACCTCTAACTTTCCTAGCCTAGCACACATATACATGACCTCTAACCTTCCTAGCCTGGCACAAATATACATGACATCAACATTCCTAGCCTGCCACACATATACATGACCTCTAACTTTCGTAGCCTGGTACACATATACATGACCTCTAACTTTGCTAGCCTAGCACACATATACATGACCTCTAACTTTCCTAGCCTGGCACACATATACATGACCTCTAACTTTCCTAGCCTAGCACACATATACATGACCTCTAACCTTCCTAGCCTGGCACAAATATACATGACATCAACCTTCCTAGCCAAGCACATCAACTTCAATAAAAAGTGGTGGGATTAAATTAGCTTTAAGCAGACAATGTGTCCTTATATAATACATTGTTCTGAATATAACATAGTTTGATAACGGTCTGATTAGAATATACATATCCGAGTGGATAATATGTCCTATTGTATATATAATGCCTTGCTCTGAATATAGCATAGTTTAATAACGGTCTGATAAGAATATAAATATCAGACAGGATAATAGGTCCTATTGTATATATAATATCCTGCTCTGAAATTAACAGAGTTTAATAAGGTCTGATATGAATATAAATATCAGACTGGATAATATGTCCTATTGTATATATAATACCTTGTTCTGAATATAACAGAGTTTAATAACGTCTGATATGATTATAAATATCTGACTGGACAATATGTCCTATCGTATGTTTTATACCTTACTCTGAAAATAACAGAGTTTAATAAATTCTGATATGATTATAAATATCAGACTGGATACTATTTCCTATTGTATGTATAATACCTTGCCCTGAATATAACAGAGTTTAATAAAGTTTGATATGATTATAGATATCTGACTGGACCATGTGTCTTATTGTATATATAATACCTTGTTCTGGATATGACATACTTTAATAACGGTCTGATAAGAATATAAATATCAGACTGGATAATAGGTCCTATTGTATATATAATACCTTGTTCTGAATATAACAGAGTTTAATAACGTCTGATATGATTATATATATCAGACTGGAAAATATTTCCTATTGTATGTATAATACCTTACTCTGAATATAACAGAGTTTAATCAAGTTTGATATGATTATAAATATCTGCGTGGACCATGTGTCTTATTGTATATATAATACCTTATTCTCAATATAGCATATTTTGATAACGGTCTGATAAGAATATAAATATTTGCCTGGATAATATGTACTATTGTATGTATAATATCTTGTTCTGAAAATAAAAGAGTTTAATAACGGTCTGATATGATTATAAATATCTGACTGGATAATAGGTCCTATTGTATATATAATATCCTGCTCTGAAATTAACAGAGTTTAATAAGGTCTGATATGATTATATATATCTGACTGGATAATATGCCCTATTGTATGTATTATACCTTACTCTGAATATAACAGAGTTTATTAACGGTCTGATAAGATTATAAATATCAGAATCGATAATATGCCCTATTGTATGTATAATGCCTTACTCTGAATATAACAGAGTTTAATAACAGTCTCATATGATTATAACTATCTGACTGGATAATATTCCCTATTCTATATATAATATCCTTCTCTGAAATAAACAGAGTTTATTAACGGTCTGATATGATTATAAATATCTGACTGGATAATATTTCTCTATTGTATGTAAAATACCTTACTCTGAATATAACATAATTTATTAACGGTCTGATAAGATTATACATATTTGATTTGACAATAGATCTTATTGTATGTATAATATCCTGCTCTGAAACTAACACAGATTAATAACGGTCTGATAAGAATATAAATGTCTGACTGGATAATAAAATGAAATTCAATAAATATCACACAATAGAAAGAGTTCTAAAATTTAATAGAAAAATCATAAAAAGAGGCAAAATTGATAGCCCTACATGACCTCTAACACACTAATACATGACCTCTAACACACAAATACATGACCTCTAACACACTAATACATGACCTCTAACACACTAATACATGACCTCTAACACACAAATACATGACCCCTAACACACAAATACATGACCTCTAACACACAAATACATGACCTCTAACACACAAATACATGACCCCTAACACACTAATACATGACCTCTAACACACAAATACATGACCTCTAACACACAAATACATGACCCCTAACACACTAATACATGACCTCTAACACACAAATACATGACCTCTAACACACAAATACATGACCTCTAACACACAAATACATGACCTCTAACACACAAATACATGACCCCTAACACACTAATACATGACCTCTAACACACAAATACATGACCTCTAACACACAAATACATGACCCCTAACACACAAATACATGACCTCTAACACAAATACATGACCTCTAACACACAAATACATGACCCTCTAACACACTAATACATGACCTCTAACACACAAATACATGACCTCTAACACACAAAAACATGACCCCTAACACACAAATACATGACCTCTAACACACAAATACATGACCTCTAACACACAAATACATGACCTCTAACACACAAATACATGACCTCTAACACACAAATACATGACCCTCTAACACACTAATACATGACCTCTAACACACAAATACATGACCTCTAACACACAAATACATGACCCCTAACACACAAATACATGACCTCTAACACACAAATACATGACCTCTAACACACAAATACATGACCTCTAACACACTAATACATGACCTCTAACACACAAATACATGACCTCTAACACACAAATACATGACCCCTAACACACTAATACATGACCTCTAACACACAAATACATGACCTCTAACACACTAATACATGACCTCTAACACACAAACACATGACCTCTAACACACAAATACATGACCCCTAACACACTAATACATGACCTCTAACACACTAATACATGACCCCTAACACACAAATACATGACCCCTAACACACTAATACATGACCTCTAACACACAAATACATGACCTCTAACACACTAATACATGACCTCTAACACACAAATACATGACCCCTAACACACTAATACATGACCCCTAACACACTAATACATGACCTCTAACACACTAATACATGACCCCTAACACACAAATACATGACCCCTAACACACTAATACATGACCTCTAACACACTAATACATGACCTCTAACACACAAATACATGACCTCTAACACACAAATACATGACCCCTAACACACAAATACATGACCTCTAACACACTAATACATGACCTCTAACACACAAATACATGACCTCTAACACACTAATACATGACCCCTAACACACTAATACATGACCCCTAACACACTAATACATGACCCCTAACACACTAATACATGACCCCTAACACACAAATACATGACCCCTAACACACAAATACATGACCCCTAACACACTAATACATGACCCCTAACACACTAATACATGACCCCTAACACACAAATACATGACCCCTAACACACTAATACATGACCCCTAACACACTAATACATGACCCCTAACACACTAATACATGACCCCTAACACACTAATACATGACCCCTAACACACTAATACATGACCCCTAACACACTAATACATGACCCCTAACACACTAATACATGACCCCTAACACACAAATACATGACCCCTAATACACAAATACATCACCCCTAAAACACTAATACATGACCCCTAACACACTAATACATGACCCCTAACACACAAATACATGACCCCTAACACACAAATACATGACCCCTAACACACAAATACATGACCCCTAACACACAAATACATGACCCCTAACACACAAATACATGACCCCTAACACACTAATACATGACCTCTAACACACTAATACATGACCCCTAACACACAAATACATGACCCCTAACACAATAATGCATGACCTCTAACACACAAATACATGACCTCTAACACATTAATACATGACCTCTAACACACTAATACATGACCCCTAACACACTAATACATGACCCCTAACACACAAATACATGACCCCTAACACACTAATACATGACCCCTAACACACTAATACATGACCCCTAACACACAAATACATGACCTCTAACACACAAATACATGACCCCTAACACACAAATACATGACCCCTAACACACTAATACATGACCCCTAACACACTAATACATGACCCCTAACACACTAATACATGACCCCTAACACACTAATACATGACCCCTAACACACTAATACATGACCCCTATCACACTAATACATGACCTCTAACACACTAATACATGACCCCTAACACACAAATACATGACCCCTAACACACTAATACATGACCCCTAACACACTAATACATGACCCCTAACACACTAATACATGACCCCTAACACACTAATACATGACCTCTAACACACTAATACATGACCCCTAACACACAAATACATGACCTCTAACACACTAATACATGACCTCTAACACACTAATACATGACCCCTAGCACACTAATACATGACCCCTAACACACTAATACATGACCCCTAACACACTAATACATGACCTCTAACACACAAATACATGACCCCTAACACACAAATACATGACCTCTAACACACTAATACATGACCCCTAACACACTAATACATGACCCCTAACACACTAATACATGACCCCTAACACACTAATACATGACCCCTAACACACTAATACATGACCTCTAACACACAAATACATGACCCCTAACACACAAATACATGACCTCTAACACACTAATACATGACCTCTAACACACTAATACATGACCCCTAACACACTAATACATGACCCCTAACACACTAATACATGACCCCTAACACACTAATACATGACCTCTAACACACTAATACATGACCCCTAACACACTAATACATGACCCCTAACACACTAATACATGACCTCTAACACACTAATACATGACCCCTAACACACTAATACATGACCCCTAACACACTAATACATGACCCCTAACACACTAATACATGACCTCTAACACACTAATACATGACCCCTAACACACTAATACATGACCCCTAACACACTAATACATGACCTCTAACACACTAATACATGACCCCTAACACACTAATACATGACCCCTAACACACTAATACATGACCCCTAACACACTAATACATGACCCCTAACACACTAATACATGACCTCTAACACACTAATACATGACCCCTAACACACTAATACATGACCCCTAACACACTAATACATGACCCCTAACACACTAATACATGACCCCTAACACACTAATACATGACCTCTAACACACTAATACATGACCTCTAACACACTAATACATGACCTCTAACACACAAATACATGACCCCTAACACACTAATACATGACCCCTAACACACTAATACATGACCCCTAACACACTAATACATGACCTCTAACACACTAATACATGACCTCTAACACACAAATACATGACCCCTAACACACTAATACATGACCTCTAACACACTAATACATGACCCCTAACACACTAATACATGACCCCTAACACACTAATACATGACCTCTAACACACTAATACATGACCCCTAACACACTAATACATGACCTCTAACACACTAATACATGACCCCTAACACACTAATACATGACCTCTAACACACTAATACATGACCTCTAACACACTAATACATGACACCCCCTAACACACAAATACATGACCTCTAACACACTAATACATGACCCCTAACACACTAATACATGACCCCTAACACACTAATACATGACCTCTAACACACTAATGCATGACCTCTAACACACTAATACATGACCTCTAACACACTAATGCATGACCTCTAACACACTAATACATGACCTCTAACACACAAATACATGACCCCTAACACACTAATACATGACACCCCCTAACACACTAATACATGACACCCCCTAACACACTAATGCATGACCTCTAACACACTAATACATGACCTCTAACACACTAATGCATGACCTCTAACACACTAATACATGACCTCTAACACACTAATACATGACCCCTAACACACTAATACATGACACCCCCTAACACACTAATGCATGACCTCTAACACACTAATGCATGACCTCTAACACACTAATACATGACCCCTAACACACTAATACATGAATCCCCCTAACACACTAATGCATGACCTCTAACACACTAATACATGACCCCTAACACACTAATACATGACACCCCCTAACACACTAATGCATGACCTCTAACACACTAATACATGACCTCTAACACACTAATGCATGACCTCTAACACACTAATACATGACCTCTAACACACAAATACATGACCCCTAACACACTAATACATGACACCCCCTAACACACTAATACATGACACCCCCTAACACACTAATGCATGACCTCTAACACACTAATACATGACCTCTAACACACTAATGCATGACCTCTAACACACTAATACATGACCTCTAACACACTAATACATGACCCCTAACACACTAATACATGACACCCCCTAACACACTAATGCATGACCTCTAACACACTAATGCATGACCTCTAACACACTAATACATGACCCCTAACACACTAATACATGACACCCCCTAACACACTAATGCATGACCTCTAACACACTAATACATGACCCCTAACACACTAATACATGACACCCCCTAACACACTAATGCATGACCTCTAACACACTAATACATGACCTCTAACACACTAATGCATGACCTCTAACACACTAATACATGACCTCTAACACACTAATACATGACCCCTAACACACTAATACATGACACCCCCTAACACACTAATGCATGACCTCTAACACACTAATACATGACCTCTAACACACTAATGCATGACCTCTAACACACTAATACATGACCTCTAAAACACTAATACATGACCCCTTACACACTAATACATGACCCCTTACACACTAATACATGACACCCCCTAACACACTAATACATGACCTCTAACACACTAATACATGACCCCTAACACACTAATACATGACACCCCCTAACACACTAATGCATGACCTCTAACACACTAATACATGACCTCTAACACACTAATGCATGACCTCTAACACACTAATACATGACCTCTAACACACTAATACATGACACCTTACACACTAATACATGACCCCTAACACACTAATACATGACCCCTAACACACTAATACATGACCCCTAACACACAAATACATGACCCCTAATACACAAATACATCACCCCTAAAACACTAATACATGACCCCTAACACACTAATACATGACCCCTAACACACAAATACATGACCCCTAACACACAAATACATGACCCCTAACACACAAATACATGACCCCTAACACACAAATACATGACCCCTAACACACAAATACATGACCCCTAACACACTAATACATGACCTCTAACACACTAATACATGACCCCTAACACACAAATACATGACCCCTAACACAATAATGCATGACCTCTAACACACAAATACATGACCTCTAACACATTAATACATGACCTCTAACACACTAATACATGACCCCTAACACACTAATACATGACCCCTAACACACAAATACATGACCCCTAACACACTAATACATGACCCCTAACACACTAATACATGACCCCTAACACACAAATACATGACCTCTAACACACAAATACATGACCCCTAACACACAAATACATGACCCCTAACACACTAATACATGACCCCTAACACACTAATACATGACCCCTAACACACTAATACATGACCCCTAACACACTAATACATGACCCCTAACACACTAATACATGACCCCTATCACACTAATACATGACCTCTAACACACTAATACATGACCCCTAACACACAAATACATGACCCCTAACACACTAATACATGACCCCTAACACACTAATACATGACCCCTAACACACTAATACATGACCCCTAACACACTAATACATGACCTCTAACACACTAATACATGACCCCTAACACACAAATACATGACCTCTAACACACTAATACATGACCTCTAACACACTAATACATGACCCCTAGCACACTAATACATGACCCCTAACACACTAATACATGACCCCTAACACACTAATACATGACCTCTAACACACAAATACATGACCCCTAACACACAAATACATGACCTCTAACACACTAATACATGACCCCTAACACACTAATACATGACCCCTAACACACTAATACATGACCCCTAACACACTAATACATGACCCCTAACACACTAATACATGACCTCTAACACACAAATACATGACCCCTAACACACAAATACATGACCTCTAACACACTAATACATGACCTCTAACACACTAATACATGACCCCTAACACACTAATACATGACCCCTAACACACTAATACATGACCCCTAACACACTAATACATGACCTCTAACACACTAATACATGACCCCTAACACACTAATACATGACCCCTAACACACTAATACATGACCTCTAACACACTAATACATGACCCCTAACACACTAATACATGACCCCTAACACACTAATACATGACCCCTAACACACTAATACATGACCTCTAACACACTAATACATGACCCCTAACACACTAATACATGACCCCTAACACACTAATACATGACCTCTAACACACTAATACATGACCCCTAACACACTAATACATGACCCCTAACACACTAATACATGACCCCTAACACACTAATACATGACCCCTAACACACTAATACATGACCTCTAACACACTAATACATGACCCCTAACACACTAATACATGACCCCTAACACACTAATACATGACCCCTAACACACTAATACATGACCCCTAACACACTAATACATGACCTCTAACACACTAATACATGACCTCTAACACACTAATACATGACCTCTAACACACAAATACATGACCCCTAACACACTAATACATGACCCCTAACACACTAATACATGACCCCTAACACACTAATACATGACCTCTAACACACTAATACATGACCTCTAACACACAAATACATGACCCCTAACACACTAATACATGACCTCTAACACACTAATACATGACCCCTAACACACTAATACATGACCCCTAACACACTAATACATGACCTCTAACACACTAATACATGACCCCTAACACACTAATACATGACCTCTAACACACTAATACATGACCCCTAACACACTAATACATGACCTCTAACACACTAATACATGACCTCTAACACACTAATACATGACACCCCCTAACACACAAATACATGACCTCTAACACACTAATACATGACCCCTAACACACTAATACATGACCCCTAACACACTAATACATGACCTCTAACACACTAATGCATGACCTCTAACACACTAATACATGACCTCTAACACACTAATGCATGACCTCTAACACACTAATACATGACCTCTAACACACAAATACATGACCCCTAACACACTAATACATGACACCCCCTAACACACTAATACATGACACCCCCTAACACACTAATGCATGACCTCTAACACACTAATACATGACCTCTAACACACTAATGCATGACCTCTAACACACTAATACATGACCTCTAACACACTAATACATGACCCCTAACACACTAATACATGACACCCCCTAACACACTAATGCATGACCTCTAACACACTAATGCATGACCTCTAACACACTAATACATGACCCCTAACACACTAATACATGAATCCCCCTAACACACTAATGCATGACCTCTAACACACTAATACATGACCCCTAACACACTAATACATGACACCCCCTAACACACTAATGCATGACCTCTAACACACTAATACATGACCTCTAACACACTAATGCATGACCTCTAACACACTAATACATGACCTCTAACACACAAATACATGACCCCTAACACACTAATACATGACACCCCCTAACACACTAATACATGACACCCCCTAACACACTAATGCATGACCTCTAACACACTAATACATGACCTCTAACACACTAATGCATGACCTCTAACACACTAATACATGACCTCTAACACACTAATACATGACCCCTAACACACTAATACATGACACCCCCTAACACACTAATGCATGACCTCTAACACACTAATGCATGACCTCTAACACACTAATACATGACCCCTAACACACTAATACATGACACCCCCTAACACACTAATGCATGACCTCTAACACACTAATACATGACCCCTAACACACTAATACATGACACCCCCTAACACACTAATGCATGACCTCTAACACACTAATACATGACCTCTAACACACTAATGCATGACCTCTAACACACTAATACATGACCTCTAACACACTAATACATGACCCCTAACACACTAATACATGACACCCCCTAACACACTAATGCATGACCTCTAACACACTAATACATGACCTCTAACACACTAATGCATGACCTCTAACACACTAATACATGACCTCTAAAACACTAATACATGACCCCTTACACACTAATACATGACCCCTTACACACTAATACATGACACCCCCTAACACACTAATACATGACCTCTAACACACTAATACATGACCCCTAACACACTAATACATGACACCCCCTAACACACTAATGCATGACCTCTAACACACTAATACATGACCTCTAACACACTAATGCATGACCTCTAACACACTAATACATGACCTCTAACACACTAATACATGACACCTTACACACTAATACATGACACCCCCTAACACACTAATACATGACCTCTAACACACTAATACATGACCCCTTACACACTAATACATGACACCCCCTAACACACTAATACATGACCTCTAACACAATAATACATGACACCCCCTAACACACTAATGCATGACCTCTAACACACTAATACATGACCTCTAACACACTAATACATGACACCCCCTAACACACTAATGCATGACCTCTAACACACTAATACATGACCCCTTACACACTAATACATGACACCCCCTAACACACTAATGCATGACCTCTAACACACTAATACATGACCCCTAACACACTAATACATGACCGCTCACTTTCCTAGCTTAATATCCCTAGCACACTAATACATGACCGCTCACTTTCCTAGCTTGATACCCCTAGCACACTAATACATGACCGCTCACTTTCCTAGCCTAACACACTAATACATGACCGCTCCCTTTCCTAGCCTAACACACTAATACATGACCGCTCACTTTCCTAGCCTAACACACTAATACATGACCGCTCACTTTTCTAGCCTAACACACTAATACATGACGCTCACTTTCCTAGCCTAACACACTAATACATGACCGCTCACTTTCCTAGCCTAACACACTAATACATGATCGCGCACTTTCCTAACCTAACACACTAATACATGACCGCTCACATTCCTAGCCTAACACACTAATACATGACCGCTCCCTTTCCTAGCCTAACACACTAATACATGACCTCTCACTTTCCTAGCCTAACACACTAATACATGACCTCTAACACACTAATACATGACCTCTAACACACTAATACATGACCTCTAACACACAAATACATGACCTCTAACACACTAATACATGACCTCTAACACACTAATACATGACCTCTAACACACTAATACATGACCCCTAACACACTAATACATGACACCCCCTAACACACTAATACATGACCCCTAACACACTAATACATGACACCCCCTAACACACTAATACATGACCTCTAACACACTAATACATGACACCCCCTAACACACAAATACATGACCCCTAACACACTAATACATGACACCCCCTAACACACTAATGCATGACCTCTAACACACTAATACATGACACCCCCTAACACACAAATACATGACCCCTAACACACTAATACATGACACCCCCTAACACACTAATGCATGACCTCTAACACACTAATACATGACCTCTAACACACTAATGCATGACCTCTAACACACTAATACGTGACCTCTAACACACAAATACATGACCCCTAAGACACTAATACATGACACCCCCTAACACACTAATACATGACACCCCCTAACACACTAATGCATGACCTCTAACACACTAATACATGACCTCTAACACACTAATGCATGACCTCTAACACACTAATACATGACCTCTAACACACTAATACATGACCCCTAACACACTAATACATGACACCCCCTAACACACTAATGCATGACCTCTAACACACTAATGCATGACCTCTAACACACTAATACATGACCCCTAACACACTAATACATGACACCCCCTAACACACTAATGCATGACCTCTAACACACTAATACATGACCCCTAACACACTAATACATGACACCCCCTAACACACTAATGCATGACCTCTAACACACTAATACATGACCTCTAACACACTAATGCATGACCTCTAACACACTAATACATGACCTCTAACACACTAATACATGACCCCTAACACACTAATACATGACACCCCCTAACACACTAATGCATGACCTCTAACACACTAATACATGACCTCTAACACACTAATGCATGACCTCTAACACACTAATACATGACCTCTAAGACACTAATACATGACCCCTTACACACTAATACATGACCCCTTACACACTAATACATGACACCCCCTAACACACTAATACATGACCTCTAACACACTAATACATGACCCCTAACACACTAATACATGACACCCCCTAACACACTAATGCATGACCTCTAACACACTAATACATGACCTCTAACACACTAATGCATGACCTCTAACACACTAATACATGACCTCTAACACACTAATACATGACACCTTACACACTAATACATGACACCCCCTAACACACTAATACATGACCTCTAACACACTAATACATGACCCCTTACACACTAATACATGACACCCCCTAACACACTAATACTTGACCTCTAACACAATAATACATGACACCCCCTAACACACTAATGCATGACCTCTAACACACTAATACATGACCTCTAACACACTAATACATGACACCCCCTAACACACTAATGCATGACCTCTAACACACTAATACATGACCCCTTACACACTAATACATGACACCCCCTAACACACTAATGCATGACCTCTAACACACTAATACATGACCCCTAACACACTAATACATGACCGCTCACTTTCCTAGCTTAATATCCCTAGCACACTAATACATGACCGCTCACTTTCCTAGCTTGATACCCCTAGCACACTAATACATGACCGCTCACTTTCCTAGCCTAACACACTAATACATGACCGCTCCCTTTCCTAGCCTAACACACTAATACATGACCGCTCACTTTCCTAGCCTAACACACTAATACATGACCGCTCACTTTTCTAGCCTAACACACTAATACATGACGCTCACTTTCCTAGCCTAACACACTAATACATGACCGCTCACTTTCCTAGCCTAACACACTAATACATGATCGCGCACTTTCCTAACCTAACACACTAATACATGACCGCTCACATTCCTAGCCTAACACACTAATACATGACCGCTCCCTTTCCTAGCCTAACACACTAATACATGACCGCTCACTTTCCTAGCCTAACACACTAATACGTGACCGCTCACTTTCCTAGCCTAACACACTAATACATGACCGCTCACTTTCCTAGCCTAACACACTAATACATGATCGCGCACTTTCCTAACCTAACACACTAATACATGACCGCTCACATTCCTAGCCTAACACACTAATACATGACCGCTCACTTTCCTAGCCTTACACACTAATACATGACCGCTCACTTTCCTAGCCTAACACACTAATACATGACCGCTCACATTCCTAGCCTAACACACTAATACATGACCGCTCACTTTTCTAGCCTAACACACTAATACATGACGCTCACTTTCCTAGCCTAACACACTAATACATGACCGCTCACTTTCCTAGCCTAACACACTAATACATGATCGCGCACTTTCCTAACCTAACACACTAATACATGACCGCTCCCTTTCCTAGCCTAACACACTAATTCATGACCGCTCACGTTCCTAGCCTAACACACTAATACATGACCGCTCACTTTCCTAGCCTAACACACTAATACATGACCGCTCCCTTTCCTAGCCTAACACACTAATTCATGACCGCTCACGTTCCTAGCCTAACACACTAATACATGACCGCTCCCTTTCCTAGCCTAACACACTAATACATGACCGCTCACTTTCCTAACCTAACACACTAATACATGACCGCTCACATTCCTAGCCTAACACACTAATACATGACCGCTCCCTTTCCTAGCCTAACACACTAATACATGACCGCTCACTTTCCTAGCATGGTACAACAACTTCAATAAAAGCATAGCGGGGATAAGAAGAGTTTGAAGATGCCAAAAGGGGTAATCAGAATCCATAAATCGAAGAACGTCAGACAACACAATGGTCAAAAGAAAAAAAGACAAAAGGACAAACAACGATCTACAAAACATACATACAAAACTAAAGAAAACAGATCCAATTGCATATATAATACCTTGCTCTAAATATAAGATATTTTAATAACAATGCTGTTTTATGTCTTTTTCAGATTATAGCCTTGATATTTTCTATTATTGGAGTGGTATTGTTTCTCTATACAGACGTGTTTGGGTCTAAGCACATGTGGGGAGTGATATTAGCTGTTTCATCGTCCGCCATTATGTCTATATATAAGGTTTGTATCACAATATATGTCGTGTTATTCTAAATTTAATACTGATTTCCAATTATTTATATGCGAGCGAAGCGAGCTCTTTTTGGTAGCAAATATGTACCTAGGTAATTTTGCTATTTATTAAATATCTTCTGACATACTGACAAAAATTATGTTTTTCTGCGCGAAAGTGACTTTTTGAGATCTCGTAAGGAACGAGAGTGTGATTGAATTAGACTAGATTCGATCCTAAAAAAGTCGTCCCCGACATATCTCGGCCCCCACAAATATCGACACTATTTTGATGCATTGGATGAGCGTGAGATCGGCCGAAAATTTTCAAGATTCGCGAGTATTCATCGCCGTGCCTGTTTCATATTATGATTTATAGATTATATATGGTAAAATTTCAGGAATGTGAAGGTTGGTGGGATGAGCTAAAATACGCAGACGAACGAGCCAGCAAGACTTCATATTTCGTCGTGCAGCTAGACAATCGGATTAAGATTAACGAGAGACTGAGAAAGTGTTACTAAACTGCCTTGCATGCTATAGCTAAGAGCATCCGTGAGAAGGTGTTACTAAACTGCCTTGCATGCTATAGATAAGATCATCCACGAGAAAGTGTTTCTAAACTGCCTTGCATGCAATAACTAAGAGCATCTGTGAGAAAGTGATACTAAGCTGCCTTGCATACTATAGCTAAGATCATCCATGAAAAAGTGTCACTAAACTGCCTTGCATGCTATAGCTAAGATCATACGTGAAAGAGTGTCACTAAGCAGCCTTGCATGCTATAGCTAAGATCATCCGTGAGAAAGTGTTACTAAACTGCCTTGCATGCAATAGTTAAGATCATCCATGAGAAAGTGTCACTAAGCTGCATTGCATGCTATAGCTAAGATCATCCACGAGAAAGTGTTACTAAACTGCCTTGCATGCAATAGCTAAGATCATCCATGAACAATTGTTACTAAACTGCCTTGCATGCTATAGCTAAGATCATCCGTGAGAAAGTGTTACTAAACTGCCTTGCATGCTATAGCTAAGATCATCCTTGAGAAAGTGTGACTAAACTGCCTTGCATGCTATAGCTAAGATCATCCGTGAGAAAGTGCTACTAAACTGCCTTGCATGCTATAGCGAAGATCATCCATGAGAAAGTGTTATTAAACTCTCTTGCATGCTATAGCTAAGGTCATCCGCGAGAAGGTGTCACTAAACTGCCTTGCATGCTATAGATAAGATTATCCGTGAGGAAGTGTTACTAAACTGCCTTGCATGCTATACCTAAGATCATCCGTGAGAAAGTGTTACTAAACTGCCTTGCATGCTATAGCTAAGATCATCCGATTGGCCGAAAAGGTTATAACCGTAATATATCCATGACATAATGACGTAAAGTCACTCGCATGCTACCCGTTTCCTCTGATATATAAAATATGTATATTGATCAATGAGAGAATTTATGTCAATCATTTTCTGTTTAAATTGTCCTCATTGAAATAAACATTATAGATATATTATCACACAATCGTTTGTGACAAAAGACAACCTTTACGCACCGGAAGCAGAAATTCGTATATTTCATTATTTAAGAATTGAATGCATTTTTTTGTAGTTTTATTGGCGTGTAAAAGTGTTGACCGAAGCACATTTTGTATGAAGCGCGCTAGCTATAACTACAAAAAAATGCATTCAATTCTTATAATTACATTTAAATCACACCAAAATTTAATATAGTTGAATTTTTCGTTGTGAATTTTATTTGTGTTAGATTATTTGCTGTTGGAAATTACTACGCCATTGATTGTTTACATCTGACGTCGTCATGGAGGGACGTGTAAGTTCGGGTTTGAGTTTTATTGGGATGTAAAACATCTCTTTTATAATCATGTGACCACTTCATAACCAATCATATTGCAACATTTCAATGAAAAACGGAAGTAATGTAATTATCATTGAATAATCATGCCCCAGTTAAAAACCGACGTGAAATGATGAAACATTCGCTAAGAAACATGGATATATATTGGTCTATTAGATACATGTTTCGCTGCGTTTTTGTTTTGTCGATATAAATCAATTAATTGCAGTTTCAGGTTAAAACTATAGATTTACTTTTCTATAGAAGTAAATTATTTATATCGATCATCAAAGTAATGCAAATTTTCACCATACTTCATTTTAATTCGTAATTACGAATTAATGTCGAATCGATTGATAATTTTACGCACTGGGTGTTACGTTATATTTGACAACGTAATAAAATGGAAAAAACTAAAACATACCATATGGTCGTAGCAGTATTATTAGACTTACAAATATTTTGGATTTCTTTTTAGGAGGGGGGGGGGGGGGATTTTTGGTGTTTCAACGCCACTTTCAGCAATATTTCAGCTATATCATGGCGACCAGTCTTAGTGGTGGAAGAAGCCGGAGTACCCGGAGAGAACCACCGACCATGGGCAAGCAACTGGTAAGCTTTATCACTTGCGGCTGCGATTCGAGTGCACTCTTTTTGTAATTTATAAAGCCGGGCGCGAACCCACGCGTATTGGTGATAGGCTTGCATGAGTTGTTAGGTAACCCAACTACCTAACACATTGAGCCACCCGGGCCTTCCAAATATTTTGGCTTAAAGTGTATCTGATGAAGGTTATTCCACAGGCGATTGTGTAGAGTCAAAACAATGCTCGCTGGACAATGGCAACCCCCTAAATAACCACAAGGCCGGACTCACTCTAGACCAAATTATTCTGTCGTTTAGAAAGCTATTTCTATCATTCTATATTTATCTTTTACTTATCTGACTTTTTATGTTTATTTTTATCTTTTTATGCTGATTTCTAACGACAGAACGAGTCTATTGTAAAATTCGTGAGATCGCTACCTTTTTGAAAGCGCTGGAATTTCGGTCGATTTATACGTGTATGCGCCCACAAACATCTACCGATGTGTAGAGGAACAACTTTTCTGCATATTCATCGCGGTCCACCGTATACATTTGCTCAGATTACCCCTCTAAACCGCTTCAATCTATGTTGACATCTCCTCCTTAGCCATTCAAACGATTTCGACCAATCAAATCTCGTCCTGCTTCCAAAGCGTAAGGGAGACAAGTCTGATCATGTGATCATCAATATGAAGCAAAATGGCAACTGAAAAAAAACCATCAGTATTTTATAGTATGGTCTCTTCTTTTAAGTTTACTCTCTATTTCAGCTCTGTCAAATCGTTTCCTTTTAGCCTGATAATTAAACTTTTGATCACATAAACCGCAATTTTCAGTGTTTGTGGGCGCATACACGTAAAAATCGACCAAAATTCCAGCGCTTCCAAAAAGGTAGCGATCTCACGAATTTTACAATAGACTCGTTCTATCGTTAGAAAGCAGCATACAAAAATAAACATAAAAAGTCAGATATGTAAAAGATAAATATAGAATGATAGAAAGGGCTTTCTAAACGACAGAATAATTCGGTCTAGACTCACTCCTACTACCCCTGTCACTTCAATCGTTATTTCTACCGTCAAATGTCCATAGAACGCAAATCGCCTACTGATTTGCGTAGTGAAATGATTTTTCTTCAAGGAAAGCCCGTTTTTTACACCTTCCTACCATCTACACCCCCATACTGACAGATAATCTTCCGATTTTGTTGACAAAGGATAACTCTATGGCCGCTCCAGAGCGAAAGTAGGTCACATGACAGCTTCCGCCTTTCCGTCGTTCTCGGGTTTTAACATAAATAAATAATAAACACTAGAAACATTCCAAATTCAAATTACAAGGCGCCAACATATGAGCTTCTCAGATATGTTTCGTAAGGCAATGCTAAAACCCGAGAACAACCGAAAGGCGGAAGATGTCATGTGACCTACTTTCGCTCTGGAGCGGCCATGGAGTTGTCCTTTGTCAACAAAATCGGAAGATTATCTGTCAGTATGGGGGTGTATAGGAAGGTATAAACAACGGGTTTTCCTTGAAGAAAAATCATTTCACTACGCTAATCAGTAGGCGATTTGCGTCCTATCGACATTTTGACGGGGGAAATAGCGGTTGAAGTAACAGGGGTAGTAGGAGCGAGTCCGGCCTTGTGGTTATTTAAGGGATTGCCATTGTCCATCGAGCATTTTTTTTGACTCTACACAAGCGCCTGTGGTTATTCCAGAATCAAAATCAAAATCGTAGAAACAGAAGACACAAAATACATGACCGCTCACTTTCCTGTCTTGGTACAGGCATTTCAATTAATAAAAAAGATGGCAGGACTAAGCTAGTTTTAGGGGCCCAAACCTGCCCTCTTAGTAACTGACACAAAACCAACTAGTATTTCTTAAATAGACCCATTCAATGAAACATGCATTTTGCTCTCTCGTTTTCTTTGCCTACAAAAGATTTAAGTTTTGAAAGTGTATGCTGAATGAATATACATTCACATCTCGTTATCTAAAACTCTAACACGTCGTTACCTTGGATACCCGGAAGTAAACATTGGGATCGTTCGTTGTAGTTTTTACCCTTTAGTCTTTCCCTTCTTTCAAATTTCAAACAAACTTTTTACGAATAATTCAATAAAATGTTAGTATTATGTTGTACATTGCTTTCATTTTGACCCTCTCCCTAAAATGTTCGTCGTCCATGACAACATTATGTGATAAAGTTTGTCAGTGACTTGTGACAGGTCGGTGGCTTTTCCGGGTACTGCGGTTTTTCCCACCAATAAAACTGATCGTCAGGATAGAACTGAAATATTGTTGAAAGTGGCGTTAAACACTATAAACCAACCAGCCAACCCTCAAATGTCCATACATATTGATTGCCAGAACTCTCTGGTAGATAAAACTCATAATGCTGATCATAAATTATGCCTCTCTAAAACAAACTTAGACAAAACTATTTTTTCCCGTTTTAAGTTTAATTGGATGTGATAGATGCAAGTTATCACGCAACATAATCATCAAGTTTAAAACAGGATTACGTCCCTTGGGAAATCATAAATATACTGTCACAGTTTTAATTAAGTGATGACAATCGTCATATTTTATTCATATGTAAGTGTTAATAAACGTAGATCATCGGTCCTATTGCACTTAAATTAATTGCATTTTGTATGAGGTAGTTGTAATCAGACATTAACTGTCTGGTCCTCTAGTGTCTGTCGTGATATTACACTGTACAATCAACTTTGTATTAATCAATATTGTTGCAATTAAATTGATATCTAAAGCAATCCATCTATGTTTAACTTCGTTTGCTGATATTTCAGATTCAGATTAAAACTACTCAAAGCATTCATGACTTATCACTGGGTTTGTAACTAGATTAACCTGAATTCACCCCGGTTTTCAGTGGGGTCATTGATACTCGATCTTTAGTTTTATGGGTATGTTTTGTAGATCGATGCTTGTCCTTCTTCTTTTGGCCATTGTGTTGCTTGTCCTTCTTCCTTTGGCCATTGTGTTGCTTTTCCTTTTTATCCCCTCGCCAACGAAGTTGCGAAGGGAAATAGTAACGCTACCGTCCGTCCGTCCGTCCGTCCTTCCGTCCTTCCTTCCGTCCTTCCGTCCCTCCTGCTGTAACATCCTTGTGAACACTCTAGGATCAACATCCTTCAATGGATTTTGACCAAACTGGGTACATATTTAGTCCTTAAGAGAATCTAGAACCCTTTTGATTTTCAAGGTCATAGGTCAAAGGTCAAGGTCACCATGTCAAATATTTACCTTGTAACATCCTTCTGAACACTCTAGAATTAACATCCTTCAATGGATTTTGACCAAACTTGGTACATACTTAGTCCTTATGAGAGTCGCGAACCCTATTGATTTGGAAGGTCATAGGTCAAAGGTCAAGGTCACAAGATCAAATTTGTACCGTGTAACATCCTTGTGAACACTCTAGAATCAACATCCTTCAATGGATTTTAACCAAATTTGGTACATACATAGTCCTTATGAGAATCTGGAACCCCATTATGTTGCTTGTCCTTCTTTTGACCATTGTGTTGTTTGTCCTTCTTTTGGCCATTGTGCTGCTTGGCTTTCTTTTGGCCATTGTGCTGCTTGGCTTTCTTCTTTTGATCATTGTGTTGCTTGTCCTTCTTTTGGCCATTGTGCTGCTCGGCTTTCTTCTTTTGACCATTGTGTTGCTTGTCCTTCTTTTGCCCATTGTGTTGCTTGTCCTTCTTCTTTTGACCATTGTGTTGCTTGTCCTTTTTCTTTTGGCCAATGTGTTGCTTGTTCTTCTTTTTTTGACCATTGTGTTGTTTTCCTTCTTTTGACCATTGTGTTGCTTGTCCTTCTTTTGCCCATTGTGTTGCTTGTCCTTCTTCTTTTGACCATTGTGTTGCTTGTCCTTTTTCTTTTGGCCAATGTGTTGCTTGTTCTTCTTCTTTTGACCATTGTGTTGTTTTCCTTCTTTTGACCATTGTGTTGCTTGTCCTTCTTCTGGCCATTGCGTTGCTTGTCCTTTTTCTTTTGGCCATTGTGTTGCTTGTCCTTCTTCTTTTGGTCATTGTGTTGCTTGTCCTTCTTCTTGTGGCCATTGTGTTGCTTGTCCTTCTTTTGGCCATTGTGTTGTTTGTCCTTCTTCGTTTGACCTATGTGTTGCTTGTCCTTTTTCTTTTGGCCATTGTGTTGCTTGTCCTTCTTCTTTTGGTCATTGTGTTGCTTGTCCTTCTTCTTGTGGCCATTGTGTTGCTTGTTCTTTTTCTTGTGGCCATTGTGTTGCTTGTCCTTTTTCTTTTGACCATTGTGTTGCTTGTCCTTCTTCGTTTGACCTATGTGTTGCTTGTCCTTTTTCTTTTGGCCATTGTGTTGCTTGTCCTTCTTCTTGTGGCCATTGTGTTGCTTGTTCTTTTTCTTTTGGCCATTGTGTTGCTTGTCCTTCTTTTGCCCATTGTGTTGCTTGTCCTTCTTTGTTTGATCTATGTGTTGCTTGTCCTTTTTCTTTTGGCCACTGTGTTGTTTGTCCTTCTTCTTGTGGCCATTGTGTTGCTTGTCCTTCTTCTTTTGGCCATTGTGTTGCTTGTTCTTTTTCTTTTGGCCATTGTGTTGCTTGTCCTTCTTTTGCCCATTGTGTTGCTTGTCCTTCTTCTTTTGGCCATTGTGTTTCTTGTCCTTCTTCTTTTGACCATTGTGTTGCTTTTCCTTCTTTTGGCAATTGTGTTGCTTGTCCTTCTTTTGACCATTGTGTTGCTTGTCCTACTTCTTTTGACCATTGTGTTGCTTGTCCTTCTTTTGGCCATTGCGTTGCTTGTCCTTTTTCTTTTGGCCATTGTGTTGCTTGTCCTTCTTTTGGCCATTGTGTTGTTTGTCCTTTTTCTTTTGGCCATTGTGTTGCTTGTCCTTTTTCTTTTGGTCATTGTGTTGCTTGTCCTTCTTCGTTTGACCTATGTGTTGCTTGTCCTTTTTCTTTTGGCCATTGTGTTGCTTGTCCTTTTTCTTTTGGCCATTGTGTTGCTTGTCCTTCTTCTTTTGGCCATTGTGTTGCTTATTCTTTTTCTTTTGGCCATTGTGTTGCTTGTCCTTCTTCTTTTGACCATTGTGTTGCTTGTCCTGTTTCTTTTGGCCATTGTGTTGCTTTTCTTTTTTCTTTTGACCATTGTGTTGCTTGTCCTTCTTTTGGCCATTGTGTTTCTTGTCCTTCTTCTTTTGGCCTTTGTGTTGTTTGTCCTTCTTTTGGCCATTGTGTTGCTTGTCCTTCTTTTGGCCATTGTGTTGCTTGTCCTTCTTCTTTTGACCATTGTGTTGCTTGTCCTTCTTTTGGCCATTGTGTTGCTTGGTCTTCTTCTTTTGGCCAGATTTACTGATTCTCATTACCTTTTTGGTATCTTCAAACTCTTCTTAAGCAAATTCAGAGAAATTTTTACTATTTTTAGACAGTTTTATTATTCACTAAAGTAAACGTTTATTTCAGATATTAACAGAAATGTTTATCTACCTATATAGCTACCGACTTCTAAAGTTGTTAGTCGGGTTTCTGATGTGAACCTTTACTTTTCTAGGATGATCTAAGAAGAGTTTGAAGATACCAAAGGGGCAATCAGAATCCGTATATCGAAGAAGAACCGACAACACAATGGCCAAAAGAAAATGTACAAAAGGACAAACAACGATCGACAAAACATACATATAAAACTAAAGATCGAGTGACACGAATCCCACTAAAACCCAGGGGTGAGCTCAGGTGCTCCGGAGGGGTAAGCAGTTCCTGCTTCACTAGTGCCACCAGTCGTGTTAATCTAGTTACAAACCCGGTATTTTCAATAAAATTTCAATAAAATGAAAAACGAAAAATACCATACTCTCGGAACAGTTCTAAAATCTACCAGAAACACAGTAGAAACACAGTGAAAGCACCCTAACACATAATCATACATGATCGCTCACTTTCCTCACTTGGTGTAGGACCTAACACATAATCATGCATGATCGCTCACTTTCCTGACTTGGTGTAGGACCTAGCACATAATCATACATGATCGCTCACTTTCCTCACTTGGTGTAGGACCTAACACATAATCATGCATGATTGCTCACTTTCCTGACTTGGTGTAGGACCTAGCACATAATTATACATGATCGCTCACTTTCCTGACTTGGTGTAGGACCTAACACATAATCATACATGATAGCTCACTTTCCCGACTTGGTGTAGAACCTAACACATAATCATACATGATCGCTCACTTTCCTCACTTGGTGTAGGACCTAACACATAATCATACATGATCACTCACTTTCCTGACTTGGTGTAGGACTTAGCACATAATCATACATGATCGCTCACTTTCCTGACTTGGTCTAGGACCTAACATATAATCATACATGGTCGCTCACTTTCCTAACTTGGTGTAGGACCTAACATAATCATACATGATCGCTCACTATCCTGACTTGGTGTAGGATCATGGCACATAATCATACATGATCGCTCACTTTCCTGACTTGGTGTAGGACCTAGCACATAATCATGCATGATCGCTCACTTTCCTCACTTGGTGTAGGACCTAACACAATCATACATGATCGCTCACTTTCCTGACTTGGTGTAGGACCTAACACATAATCATACATGATCGCTCACTTTCCTCACTTGGTGTAGGACCTAGCACATAATCATACATGATCGCTCACTTTCCTGACTTGCTGTAGTACCTAGCACATAATCATACATGATCGCTCACTTTCCTGACTTGGTGTAGGACCTAGCACATAGTCATACATGATCGCTCACTTTCCTCACTTGGTGTAGGACCTAACACATAATCATACATGATCACTCACTTTCCTGACTTGGCGTAGGACCTAGCACATAATCATACATGATGGCTCACTTTCCTGACTTGGTGTAGGACCTAACACAATCATACATGAACCCTCACTTTCCTCACTTGGCAAAGGACCTAACACATAATCATACATGATCGCTCACTTTCCTCACGTGGTGTAGGACCTAGCACATAATCATACATGATCGCTCACTTTCCTCACTTGGTGTAGGACCTAGCACATAGTCATACATGATCGCTCACTTTCCTCACTTGGCGTAGGACCTAACACATAATCATACATGATCGCTCACTTTCCTGACTTGGCGTAGGACCTAGCACATAATCATACATGATCGCTCACTTTCCTGACTTGGTGTAGGACCTAGCACATAATCATACATGATCGCTCACTTTCCTCACTTGGTGTAAGACCTAGCACATAGTCATACATGATCGCTCACTTTACTCACTTGGTGTAGGACCTAGCACATAATCATACATGATCGCTCACTTTCCTCACTTGGTGTAGGACCTAGCACACAATCGTACATGATCGCTCACTTTCCTCACTTGGTGTAGAACCTAGCACATAATCATACACGATCACTTACTTTCCTCACTTGGTGTAGGACCTAACACATATTCATACATGATCGCTCACTCTCCTGACTTGGTGTAGGACCTAGCACATAATCATACATGATCGCTCACTTTCCTCACTTGGTGAAGGACCTAGCACATAATCATACATTGTCGCTCACTTTCCTGACTTGGTGTAGGACCTAGCACAATCATACATGATCGCTCACTTTCCTCACTTGGTGTAGGACCTAGCACATAATCATACATGATCGCTCACTTTCCTGACTTGGTGTAGGATCTAACACATAATCATACATGATCGCTCACGTTCCTCACTTGGTGTAGGATCTAACACATAATTATACATGATCGCTCACTTTCCTCACTTGGTGTAGGATCTAACACATAATCATACATGATCACTCACTTTCCTGACTTGGTGTAGGACCTAACACATAATCATACATGATCGCTCACTTTCCTCACTTGGTGTAGGATCTAACACATAATTTTACATGATCGCTCACTTTCCTCACTTGGTGTAGGATCTAACACATAATCATACATGATCACTCACTTTCCTGACTTGGTGTAGGACCTAACACATAATCATACATGATCGCTCACTTTCCTGACTTGGTGTAAGACCTATCACATAATCATACATGATCGCTCACTTTCCTGACTGGGTGTAGGACCTAGCACATAATCATACATGATCGCTCACTTTCCTGACTTGGTGTAGGACCTAACACATAATCATACATGATCGCTCACTTTCCTGACTTGGTGTAGGACCTAGCACATAATCATACATGATCGCTCACTTTCCTCACTTGGTGTAGGACCTAGCACCTAGTCATACATGATCGCTCACTTTCCTCACTTAGGGTAGGACCTAGCACATAATCATACATGATCGCTCACTTTCCTCACTTGGTGTAGGACCTAGCACACAATCGTACATGATCGCTCACTTTCCTCACTTGGTGTAGAAACTAGCACATAATCATACACGATCACTTACTTTCCTCACTTGGTGTAGGACCTAACACATAATTATACATGATCGCTCACTTTCCTGACTTGGTGTAGGACCTAGCACATAATCATACATGATCGCTCACTTTCCTCACTTGGTGAAGGACCTAGCACATAATCATACATTGTCACTCACTTTCCTGACTTGGTGTAGGACCTAGCACAATCATACATGATCGCTCACTTTCCTGACTTGGTGTAGGACCTAGCACATAATCATACATGATCGCTCACTTTCCTGACTTGGTGTAGGACCTAACACATAATCATACATGATCGCTCACGTTCCTCACTTGGTGTAGGATCTAGCACATAATTATACATGATCGCTCACTTTCCTCACTTGGTGTAGGATCTAACACATAATCATACATGATCACTCACTTTCCTGACTTGGTGTAGGACCTAACACATAATCATACATGATCGCTCACTTTCCTCACTTGGTGTAGGATCTAACACATAATTTTACATGATCGCTCACTTTCCTCACTTGGTGTAGGATCTAACACATAATCATACATGATCACTCACTTTCCTGACTTGGTGTAGGACCTAACACATAATCATACATGATCGCTCACTTTCCTGACTTGGTGTAAGACCTATCACATAATCATACATGATCGCTCACTTTCCTGACTTGGTGTAGGACCTAGCACATAATCATACATGATCGCTCACTTTCCTGACTTGGTGTAGGACCTAACACATAATCATACATGATCGCTCACTTTCCTGACTTGGTGTAGGACCTAGCACATAATCATACATGATCGCTCACTTTCCTGACTTGGTGTAGGACCTAACACAATCATACATGATCGCTCACTTTCCTGACTTGGTGTAGGACCTAACACATAATCATACATGATCGCTCACTTTGCTCACTTGGTGTAGGATCTAACACATAATCATACATGATCGCTCACTTTCCTCACTTGATGTAGGATCTAACACATAATCATACATGATCGCTCACTTTCCTCACTTGGTGTAGGATCTAACACATAATCATACACGATCACTTACTTTCCTCACTTGGTGTAGGACCTAACACATAATCATACATGATCGCTCACTTTCCTGACTTGGTGTAGGACCTAGCACATAATCATACATGATCGCTCACTTTCCTCACTTGGTGAAGGACCTAGCACATAATCATACATTGTCGCTCACTTTCCTGACTTGGTGTAGGACCTAACACAATCATACATGATCGCTCACTTTCCTGACTTGGTGTAGGACCTAGCACATAATCATACATGATCGCTCACTTTCCTGACTTGGTGTAGGACCTAACACATAATCATACATGATCGCTCACGTTCCTCACTTGGTGTAGGATCTAACACATAATTATACATGATCGCTCACTTTCCTCACTTGGTGTAGGATCTAACACATAATCATACATGATCACTCACTTTCCTGACTTGGTGTAGGACTTAGCACATAATCATACATGATCGCTCACTTTCCTGACTTGGTGTAGGACCTAACATATAATCATACATGGTCGCTCACTTTCCTAACTTGGTGTAGGACCTAACATAATCATACATGATCGCTCACTTTCCTGACTTGGTGTAGGACCTAGCACATAATCATACATGATCGCTCACTTTCCTGACTTGGTGTAGGACCTAGCACATAATCATGCATGATCGCTCACTTTCCTCACTTGGTGTAGGACCTAACACAATCATACATGATCGCTCACTTTCCTCACTTGGTGTAGGACCTAACACATAATCATACATGATCGCTCAATTTCCTCACTTGGTGTAGGACCTAGCACATAATCATACATGATCGCTCACTTTCCTGACTTGCTGTAGGACCTAGCACATAATCATACATGATCGCTCACTTTCCTGACTTGGTGTAGGACCTAGCACATAGTCATACATGATCGCTCACTTTCCTCACTTGGTGTAGGACCTAACACATAATCATACATGATCACTCACTTTCCTGACTTGGCGTAGGACCTAGCACATAATCATACATGATGGCTCACTTTCCTGACTTGGTGTAGGACCTAACACAATCATACATGAACCCTCACTTTCCTCACTTGGCAAAGGACCTAACACATAATCATACATGATCGCTCACTTTCCTCACGTGGTGTAGGACCTAGCACATAATCATACATGATCGCTCACTTTCCTCACTTGGTGTAGGACCTAGCACATAGTCATACATGATCGCTCACTTTCCTCACTTGGCGTAGGACCTAACACATAATCATACATGATCGCTCACTTTCCTGACTTGGCGTAGGACCTAGCACATAATCATACATGATCGCTCACTTTCCTGACTTGGTGTAGGACCTAGCACATAATCATACATGATCGCTCACTTTCCTCACTTGGTGTAGGACCTAGCACATAGTCATACATGATCGCTCACTTTACTCACTTGGTGTAGGACCTAGTACATAATCATACATGATCGCTCACTTTCCTCACTTGGTGTAGGACCTAGCACACAATCGTACATGATCGCTCACTTTCCTCACTTGTTGTAGAACCTAGCACATAATCATACACGATCACTTACTTTCCTCACTTGGTGTAGGACCTAACACATAATCATACATGATCGCTCACTCTCCTGACTTGGTGTAGGACCTAGCACATAATCATACATGATCGCTCACTTTCCTCACTTGGTGAAGGACCTAGCACATAATCATACATTGTCGCTCACTTTCCTGACTTGGTGAAGGACCTAGCACAATCATACATGATCGCTCACTTTCCTCACTTGGTGTAGGACCTAGCACATAATCATACATGATCGCTCACTTTCCTGACTTGGTGTAGGATCTAACACATAATCATACATGATCGCTCACGTTCCTCACTTGGTGTAGGATCTAACACATAATTATACATGATCGCTCACTTTCCTCACTTGGTGTAGGATCTAACACATAATCATACATGATCACTCACTTTCCTGACTTGGTGTAGGACCTAACACATAATCATACATGATCGCTCACTTTCCTCACTTGGTGTAGGATCTAACACATAATTTTACATGATCGCTCACTTTCCTCACTTGGTGTAGGATCTAACACATAATCATACATGATCACTCACTTTCCTGACTTGGTGTAGGACCTAACACATAATCATACATGATCGCTCACTTTCCTGACTTGGTGTAAGACCTATCACATAATCATACATGATCGCTCACTTTCCTGACTTGGTGTAGGACCTAGCACATAATCATACATGATCGCTCACTTTCCTGACTTGGTGTAGGACCTAACACATAATCATACATGATAGCTCACTTTCCTGACTTGGTGTAGGACCTAGCACATAATCATACATGATCGCTCACTTTCCTCACTTGGTGTAGGACCTAGCACATAGTCATACATGATCGCTCACTTTCCTCACTTGGTGTAGGACCTAGCACATAATCATACATGATCGCTCACTTTCCTCACTTGGTGTAGGACCTAGCACACAATCGTACATGATCGCTCACTTTCCTCACTTGGTGTAGAAACTAGCACATAATCATACACGATCACTTACTTTCCTCACTTGGTGTAGGACCTAACATATAATCATACATGATCGCTCACTTTCCTGACTTGGTGTAGGACCTAGCACATAATCATACATGATCGCTCACTTTCCTCACTTGGTGAAGGACCTAGCACATAATCATACATTGTCACTCACTTTCCTGACTTGGTGTAGGACCTAGCACAATCATACATGATCGCTCACTTTCCTGACTTGGTGTAGGACCTAGCACATAATCATACATGATCGCTCACTTTCCTGACTTGGTGTAGGACCTAACACATAATCATACATGATCGCTCACGTTCCTCACTTGGTGTAGGATCTAACACATAATTATACATGATCGCTCACTTTCCTCACTGGGTGTAGGATCTAACACATAATCATACATGATCACTCACTTTCCTGACTTGGTGTAGGACCTAACACATAATCATACATGATCGCTCACTTTCCTCACTTGGTGTAGGATCTAACACATAATTTTACATGATCGCTCACTTTCCTCACTTGGTGTAGGATCTAACACATAATCATACATGATCACTCACTTTCCTGACTTGGTGTAGGACCTAGCACATAATCATACATGATCGCTCACTTTCCTGACTTGGTGTAAGACCTATCACATAATCATACATGATCGCTCACTTTCCTGACTTGGTGTAGGACCTAACACATAATCATACATGATCGCTCACTTTCCTGACTTGGTGTAGGACCTAACACATAATCATACATGATCGCTCACTTTCCTGACTTGGTGTAGGACCTAGCACATAATCATACATGATCGCTCACTTTCCTCACTTGGTGTAGGACCTAACACAATCATACATGATCGCTCACTTTCCTGACTTGGTGTAGGACCTAACACATAATCATACATGATCGCTCACTTTGCTCACTTGGTGTAGGATCTAACACATAATCATACATGATCGCTCACTTTCCTCACTTGATGTAGGATCTAACACATAATCATACATGATCGCTCACTTTCCTCACTTGGTGTAGGATCTAACACATAATCATACACGATCACTTACTTTCCTCACTTGGTGTAGGACCTAACACATAATCATACATGATCGCTTACTTTCCTGACTTGGTGTAGGACCTAGCACATAATCATACATGATCGCTCACTTTCCTCACTTGGTGAAGGACCTAGCACATAATGATACATTGTCGCTCACTTTCCTGACTTGGTGTAGGACCTAGCACAATCATACATGATCGCTCACTTTCCTGACTTGGTGTAGGACCTAGCACATAATCATACATGATCGCTCACTTTCCTGACTTGGTGTAGGACCTAACACATAATCATACATGATCGCTCACGTTCCTCACTTGGTGTAGGATCTAACACATAATTATACATGATCGCTCACTTTCCTCACTTGGTGTAGGATCTAACACATAATCATACATGATCGCTCACTTTCCTGACTTGGTGTAGGACCTAACACATAATCATACATGATCGCTCACTTTCCTCACTTGGTGAAGGATCTAACACATAATTTTACATGATCGCTCACTTTCCTCACTTGGTGTAGGATCTAACACATAATCATACATGATCACTCACTTTCCTGACTTGGTGTAGGACCTAACACATAATCATACATGATCGCTCACTTTCCTGACTTGGTGTAAGACCTATCACATAATCATACATGATCGCTCACTTTCCTGACTTGGTGTAGGACCTAGCACATAATCATACATGATCGCTCACTTTCCTGACTTGGTGTAGGACCTAACACATAATCATACATGATCGCTCACTTTCCGGACTTGGTGTAGGACCTAGCACATAATCATACATGATCGCTCACTTTCCTCACTTGGTGTAGGACCTAACACAATCATACATGATCGCTCACTTTCCTGACTTGGTGTAGGACCTAACACATAATCATACATGATCGCTCACTTTGCTCACTTGGTGTAGGATCTAACACATAATCATACATGATCGCTCACTTTCCTCACTTGATGTAGGACCTAACACATAATCATACATGATCGCTCACTTTCCTCACTTGGTGTAGGATCTAACACATAATCATACATGATCGCTCACGTTCCTCACTTGGTTTAGGACCTAACACATAATCATACATGATCGCTCACGTTCCTCACTTGGTGTAGGATCTAACACATAATTATACATGATCGCTCACTTTCCTGACTTGGTGTAGGATCTAACACATAATCATACATGATCACTCACTTTCCTGACTTGGTGTAGAACCTAACACATAATCATACATGATCGCTCACTTTCCTCACTTGGTGTAGGATCTAACACATAATTTTACATGATCGCTCACTTTCCTCACTTGGTGTAGGATCTAGCACATAATCATACATGATCACTCACTTTCCTGACTTGGTGTAGGACCTAACACATAATCATACATGATCGCTCACTTTCCTGACTTGGTGTAAGACCTATCACATAATCATACATGATCGCTCACTTTCCTGACTTGGCGTAGGACCTAGCACATAATCATACATGATCGCTCACTTTCCTGACTTGGTGTAGGACATAACACATAATCATACATGATTGCTCACTTTCCTGACTTGGTGTAGGACCTAGCACATAATCATACATGATCGCTCACTTTCCTCACTTGGTGTAGGACCTAACACATAATCATACATGATCGCTCACTTTCCTGACTTGGTGTAGGACCTAACACATAATCATACATGATCGCTCACTTTCCTCACTTGGTGTAGGATCTAACACATAATCATACATGATCGCTCACTTTCCTGACTTGGTGTAGGACCTAACACATAATCATACATGATTGCTCACTTTCCTCACTTGGTGTAGGATCTAACACATAATCATACATGATCGCTCACTTTCCTCAATTGGTGTAGGACCTAACACATAATCATGCATGATCGCTCACTTTCCTGACTTGGTGTAGGATCTAACACATAATCATACATGATCGCTCACTTTCCTGACTTGGTGTAGGACCTAACACATAATCATACATGATCGCTCACTTTCTTGACTTGGTGTAGGACCTAACACATAATCATACATGATCGCTCACTTTCCTCACTTGGTGTAGGACCTAGTAAATAATCATACATGATTGCTCATTTTCCTCACTTGGTGTAGGATCTAACACATAATCATACATGATCGCTCACTTTCCTCACTTGGTGTAGGACCTAACACATAATCATACATGATCGCTCACTTTCCTCACTTGGTGTAGGATCTAACACATAATCATACATGATCGCTCACTTTCCTCAATTGGTGTAGGACCTAACACATAATCATGCATGATCGCTCACTTTCCTGACTTGGTGTAGGATCTAACACATAATCATACATGATCGCTCACTTTCCTGACTTGGTGTAGGACCTAACACATAATCATACATGATCGCTCACTTTCTTGACTTGGTGTAGGACCTAACACATAATCATACATGATCGCTCACTTTCCTCACTTGGTGTAGGACCTAGTAAATAATCATACATGATCGCTCATTTTCCTCACTTGGTGTAGGACCTAACACATAATCATACATGATCGGTCACTTTCCTCACTTGGTGTAGGATATAACACATAATCATACATGATCGCTCATTTTCCTGACTTGGTGTAGGACCTAACACATACTCATGCATGATCGCTCACTTTTATCACTTGGTGTAGGACCTAACACATAATCATGCATGATTGCTCACTTTCCTGACTTGGTGTAGGACCTAGCACATAATTATACATGATCGCTCACTTTCCTGACTTGGTGTAGGACCTAACACATAATCATACATGATAGCTCACTTTCCCGACTTGGTGTAGAACCTAACACATAATCATACATGATCGCTCACTTTCCTCACTTGGTGTAGGACCTAACACATAATCATACATGATCACTCACTTTCCGGACTTGGTGTAGGACTTAGCACATAATCATACATGATCGCTCACTTTCCTGACTTGGTCTAGGACCTAACATATAATCATACATGGTCGCTCACTTTCCTAACTTGGTGTAGGACCTAACATAATCATACATGATCGCTCACTTTCCTGACTTGGTGTAGGACCTAGCACATAATCATACATGATCGCTCACTTTCCTGACTTGGTGTAGGACCTGGCACATAATCATACATGATCGCTCACTTTCCTCACTTGGTGTAGGACCTAACACAATCATACATGATCGCTCACTTTCCTCACTTGGTGTAGGACCTAACACATAATCATACATGATCGCTCACTTTCCTGACTTGGTGTAGGACCTAGCACATAATCATACATGATCGCTCACTTTCCTGACTTGGTGTAGGACCTAGCACATAATCATACATGATCGCTCACTTTCCTGACTTGGTGTAGGACCTAGCACATAGTCATACATGATCGCTCACTTTCCTCACTTGGTGTAGGACCTAACACATAATCATACATGATCACTCACTTTCCTGACTTGGCGTAGGACCTAGCACATAATCATACATGATGGCTCACTTTCCTGACTTGGTGTAGGACCTAACCCAATCATACATGAACCCTCACTTTCCTCACTTGGCGAAGGACCTATCACATAATCATACATGATCGCTCACTTTCCTCACTTGGTGTAGGACCTAGCACATAATCATACATGATCGCTCACTTTCCTCACTTGGTGTAGGACCTAGCACATAGTCATACATGATCGCTCACTTTCCTCACTTGGCGTAGGACCTAACACATAATCATACATGATCGCTCACTTTCCTGACTTGGCGTAGGACCTAGCACATAATCATACATGATCGCTCACTTTCCTGACTTGGTGTAGGATCTAACACATAATCATACATGATCGCTCACTTTCCTCAATTGGTGTAGGACCTAACACATAATCATGCATGATCGCTCACTTTCCTGACTTGGTGTAGGATCTAACACATAATCATACATGATCGCTCACTTTCCTGACTTGGTGTAGGACCTAACACATAATCATACATGATCGCTCACTTTCTTGACTTGGTGTAGGACCTAACACATAATCATACATGATCGCTCACTTTCCTCACTTGGTGTAGGACCTAGTAAATAATCATACATGATCGCTCATTTTCCTCACTTGGTGTAGGATCTAACACATAATCATACATGATCGCTCACTTTCCTCACTTGGTGTAGGACCTAACACATAATCATACATGATCGCTCACTTTCCTCACTTGGTGTAGGATCTAACACATAATCATACATGATCGCTCACTTTCCTCAATTGGTGTAGGACCTAACACATAATCATGCATGATCGCTCACTTTCCTGACTTGGTGTAGGATCTAACACATAATCATACATGATCGCTCACTTTCCTGACTTGGTGTAGGACCTAACACATAATCATACATGATCGCTCACTTTCTTGACTTGGTGTAGGACCTAACACATAATCATACATGATCGCTCACTTTCCTGACTTGGTGTAGGACTTAGTAAATAATCATACATGATCGCTCATTTTCCTCACTTGGTGTAGGACCTAACACATAATCATACATGATCGGTCACTTTCCTCACTTGGTGTAGGATATAACACATAATCATACATGATCGCTCATTTTCCTGACTTGGTGTAGGACCTAACACATACTCATGCATGATCGCTCACTTTTATCACTTGGTGTAGGACCTAACACATAATCATGCATGATTGCTCATTTTCCTGACTTGGTGTAGGACCTAGCACATAATTATACATGATCGCTCACTTTCCTGACTTGGTGTAGGACCTAACACATAATCATACATGATAGCTCACTTTCCCGACTTGGTGTAGAACCTAACACATAATCATACATGATCGCTCACTTTCCTCACTTGGTGTAGGACCTAACACATAATCATACATGATCACTCACTTTCCGGACTTGGTGTAGGACTTAGCACATAATCATACATGATCGCTCACTTTCCTGACTTGGTCTAGGACCTAACATATAATCATACATGGTCGCTCACTTTCCTAACTTGGTGTAGGACCTAACATAATCATACATGATCGCTCACTTTCCTGACTTGGTGTAGGACCTAGCACATAATCATACATGATCGCTCACTTTCCTGACTTGGTGTAGGACCTGGCACATAATCATACATGATCGCTCACTTTCCTCACTTGGTGTAGGACCTAACACAATCATACATGATCGCTCACTTTCCTCACTTGGTGTAGGACCTAACACATAATCATACATGATCGCTCACTTTCCTGACTTGGTGTAGGACCTAGCACATAATCATACATGATCGCTCACTTTCCTGACTTGGTGTAGGACCTAGCACATAATCATACATGATCGCTCACTTTCCTGACTTGGTTTAGGACCTAGCACATAGTCATACATGATCGCTCACTTTCCTCACTTGGTGTAGGACCTAACACATAATCATACATGATCACTCACTTTCCTGACTTGGCGTAGGACCTAGCACATAATCATACATGATGGCTCACTTTCCTGACTTGGTGTAGGACCTAACCCAATCATACATGAACCCTCACTTTCCTCACTTGGCGAAGGACCTAACACATAATCATACATGATCGCTCACTTTCCTCACTTGGTGTAGGACCTAGCACATAATCATACATGATCGCTCACTTTCCTCACTTGGTGTAGGACCTAGCACATAGTCATACATGATCGCTCACTTTCCTCACTTGGCGTAGGACCTAACACATAATCATACATGATCGCTCACTTTCCTGACTTGGCGTAGGACCTAGCACATAATCATACATGATCGCTCACTTTCCTGACTTGCTGTAGGACCTAGCACATAATCATACATGATCGCTCACTTTCCTCACTTGGTGTAGGACCTAGCACATAGTCATACATGATCGCTCACTTTCCTCACTTGGTGTAGGACCTAGCACATAATCATACATGATCGCTCACTTTCCTCACTTGGTGTAGGACATAGCACACAATCGTACATGATCGCTCACTTTCCTCACTTGGTGTAGAACCTAGCACATAATCATACATGATCACTTACTTTCCTCACTTGGTGTAGGACCTAACACATAATCATACATGATCGCTCACTTTCCTGACTTGGTGTAGGACCTAGCACAATCATACATGATCGCTCACTTTCCTCACTTGGTGTAGGACCTAGCACATAATCATACATGATCGCTCACTTTCCTGACTTGGTGTAGGACCTAACACATAATCATACATGATCGCTCACGTTCCTCACTTGGTGTAGGATCTAACACATAATTATACATGATCGCTCACTTTCCTCACTTGGTGTAGGATCTAACACATAATCATACATGATCACTCACTTTCCTGACTTGGTGTAGGACCTAACACATAATCATACATGATCGCTCACTTTCCTCACTTGGTGTAGGATCTAACACATAATTTTACATGATCGCTCACTTTCCTCACTTGGTGTAGGATCTAACACATAATCATACATGATCACTCACTTTCCTGACTTGGTGTAGGACCTAACACATAATCATACATGATCTCTCACTTTCCTGACTTGGTGTAGGACCTAACACATAATCATACATGATCGCTCACTTTCCTGACTTGGTGTAGGACCTAGCACATAATCATACATGATCGCTCACTTTCCTCACTTGGTGTAGGACCTAACACAATCATACATGATCGCTCACTTTCCTGACTTGGCGTAGGACCTAACACATAATCATACATGATCGCTCACTTTCCTCACTTGGTGTAGGATCTAACACATAATCATACATGATCGCTCACTTTCCTGACTTGGTGTAGGACCTAACACATAATCATACATGATCGCTCACTTTCCTCACTTGGTGTAGGATCTAACACATAATCATAAATGATCGCTCACTTTCCTGACTTGGTGTAGGACCTAACACATAATCATACATGATCGCTCACGTTCCTCACTTGGTGTAGGATCTAACACATAATTATACATGATCGCTCACTTTCCTCACTTGGTGTAGGATCTAACACATGATCATACATGATCACTCACTTTCCTGACTTGGTGTAGAACCTAACACATAATCATACATGATCGCTCACTTTCCTCACTTGGTGTAGGATCTAGCACATAATCATACATGATCACTCACTTTCCTGACTTGGTGTAGGACCTAACACATAATCATACATGATCGCTCACTTTCCTGACTTGGTGTAAGACCTATCACATAATCATACATGATCGCTCACTTTCCTGACTTGGTGTAGGACCTAGCACATAATCATACATGATCGCTCACTTTCCTGACTTGGTGTAGGACATAACAATAATCATACATGATCGCTCACTTTCCTGACTTGGTGTAGGACCTAGTACATAATCATACATGATCGCTCACTTTCCTCACTTGGTGTAGGACCTAACACATAATCATACATGATCACTCACTTTCCTGACTTGGCGTAGGACCTAGCACATAATCATACATGATGGCTCACTTTCCTGACTTGGTGTAGGACCTAACACAATCATACATGAACCCTCACTTTCCTCACATGGCGAAGGACCTAACACATAATCATACATGATCGCTCACTTTCCTCACTTGGTGTAGGACCTAGCACATAGTCATACATGATCGCTCACTTTCCTCACTTGGCGTAGGACCTAACACATAATCATACATGATCGCTCACTTTCCTGACTTGGTGTAGGACCTAGCACAATCATACATGATCGCTCACTTTCCTCACTTGGTGTAGGACCTAGCACATAATCATACATGATCGCTCACTTTCCTGACTTGGTGTAGGACCTAACACATAATCATACATGATCGCTCACGTTCCTCACTTGGTGTAGGATCTAACACATAATTATACATGATCGCTCACTTTCCTCACTTGGTGTAGGATCTAACACATAATCATACATGATCACTCACTTTCCTGACTTGGTGTAGGACCTAACACATAATCATACATGATCGCTCACTTTCCTCACTTGGTGTAGGATCTAACACATAATTTTACATGATCGCTCACTTTCCTCACTTGGTGTAGGATCTAACACATAATCATACATGATCACTCACTTTCCTGACTTGGTGTAGGACCTAACACATAATCATACATGATCGCTCACTTTCCTGACTTGGTGTAAGACCTATCACATAGTCATACATGATCGCTCACTTTCCTGACTTAATGTAGGACCTAGCACATAATCATACATGATCGCTCACTTTCCTGACTTGGTGTAGGACCTAACACATAATCATACATGATCGCTCACTTTCCTGACTTGGTGTAGGACCTAGCACATAATCATACATGATCGCTCACTTTCCTCACTTGGTGTAGGACCTAACACAATCATACATGATCGCTCACTTTCCTGACTTGGCGTAGGACCTAACACATAATCATACATGATCGCTCACTTTCCTCACTTGGTGTAGGATCTAACACATAATCATACATGATCGCTCACTTTCCTGACTTGGCGTAGGACCTAACACATAATCATACATGATCGCTCACTTTCCTCACTTGGTGTAGGATCTAACACATAATCATAAATGATCGCTCACTTTCCTGACTTGGTGTAGGACCTAACACATAATCATACATGATCGCTCACGTTCCTCACTTGGTGTAGGATCTAACACATAATTATACATGATCGCTCACTTTCCTCACTTGGTGTAGGATCTAACACATGATCATACATGATCACTCACTTTCCTGACTTGGTGTAGAACCTAACACATAATCATACATGATCGCTCACTTTCCTCACTTGGTGTAGGATCTAACACATAATTTTACATGATCGCTCACTTTCCTCACTTGGTGTAGGATCTAGCACATAATCATACATGATCACTCACTTTCCTGACTTGGTGTAGGACCTAACACATAATCATACATGATCGCTCACTTACCTGACTTGGTGTAAGACCTATCACATAATCATACATGATCGCTCACTTTCCTGACTTGGTGTAGGACCTAGCACATAATCATACATGATCGCTCACTTTCCTGACTTGGTGTAGGACATAACACATAATCATACATGATCGCTCACTTTCCTGACTTGGTGTAGGACCTAGTACATAATCATACATGATCGCTCACTTTCCTCACTTGGTGTAGGACCTAACACAATCATACATGATCGCTCACTTTCCTGACTTGGTGTAGGACCTAACACATAATCATACATGATCGCTCACTTTCCTCACTTGGTGTAGGATCTAACACATAATCATACATGATCGCTCACTTTCCTCACTTGGTGTAGGACCTAACACATAATCATACATGATCGCTCACTTTCCTCACTTGGTGTAGGATCTAACACATAATCATACATGATCGCTCACTTTCCTCAATTGGTGTAGGACCTAACACATAATCATGCATGATCGCTCACTTTCCTGATTGGTGTAGGACCTAGCACATAATCATACATGATCGCTCACTTTCCTGACTTGGTGTAGGATCTAACACATAATCATACATGATCGCTCTTTTTTCTGACTTGGTGTAGGATCTAACACATAATCATACATGATCGCTCACTTTCCTGACTTGGTGTAGGACCTAACACATAATCATACATGATCGCTCACTTTCCTGACTTGGTGTAGGACCTAACACATAATCATACATGATCGCTCACTTTCTTGACTTGGTGTAGGACCTAACACATAATCATACATGATCGCTCACTTTCCTCACTTGGTGTAGGACCTAGTAAATAATCATACATGATCGCTCATTTTCCTCACTTGGTGTAGGACCTAACACATAATCATACATGATCGGTCACTTTCCTCACTTGGTGTAGGATCTAACACATAATCATACATGATCGCTCATTTTCCTGACTTGGTGTAGGACCTAACACATACTCATGCATGATCGGTCACTTTCCTCACTTGGTGTAGGACCTAACACATAATCATACATGATCGGTCACTTTCCTGACTTGGCGTAGGATCTAGCACATAAGCATACATGATCGCTCACTTTCCTGACTTGGTGTAGGACCTAACACATAATCATACATGATCGCTCACTTGGTGTAGGAACTTTATATAAACAATGGCGATAGTAAACTACTTTTATGGATCCACACCTCCCCTCTTAGTGAAATGAATCGGCCCACCTCCCCTGTAAGTGAAATGAATCGGCCATGCAAGTTCTTTCCAAATGCTTTTTAAATTATATAATTCATACAAGACCATCCTCAAGCAAGATTATGTTGATTGTTGGCTGCCTACCCTCCAGTGACTCTTATTTCATGCATATTCCGGACGGGAACAAGTTGAACAATATATAAAAAACAATAAAGAAATAACAGAGGGATGGCTCAGCCAGGGCAACACAGTTTGACTGCCACTAGAAAGTAATGAGAGTTAGATAAGGGTTCGATCGGGAACATACAAACGAACATTTTTCACGAATGACCTCATTAATTAAACACAGTTCTAGTCTTATATGTTGGTTAAATTGATTGATTGATTGGCGCTTAACGCAAAATCTTGCAGTATTCAGCTATATCGTGGCTTTTTGATTAAAAGAAAAATTATAGTCTTTCAGGTTTTCACTTTAACCCGCCAATACAGTGCTGAAAAACGATTTATATTCAATTATATTTGTAATTGGTTTAAAGAAAACCAAACGAACGAACTACTAAATGTAACGGGGAATAGTTAAGGTACTCTTGTAGCTTTATCATGTAATTACCATAAAAACAGACATTTCCTCTTACTTCGTGATATTGGCTAATAACCTAGGTAACAATATGTTAGTTATAAATCTAATGGCTAATATCCTAGGGATAATTGTAAATTTAATGTCTCCTAGACCGGATCCAATTTATTAAACGTTTAGGTTTACGTTAAAGGTTCTGTTTAAGAAGTTTGCTGGCCAACCAATACCTTTATGTTTAAGTGTATTAGGTAATTTGATATCTCTCAGACCGTATCCAATGTATTAAAGGTTTCTTTATCGTTGCAGGTTCTATTTAAGAAGTTTGCAGGCCAACCAGGGTTTGGTAAATTGTCTTTATTTCTAAGTGTCTTAGGTAAGATATGATAATTGGCAGATTTAAAATAGTGGCGCTATGCTTGATTTGTCCAATCAAAATAAAATATGATGCAAAATTGAAAATAAACAGTACAATATGCTTATTTGTGTCCCGCACATTTGTACAACACGAATAATTCCTCTCCAATTCGTAGAACATCTGAAACGTTTGAAGATACTAAAATGGGCAATACGACGCCAACAATGGATTAATGGGCAATACGACGCCGAAAATGGATTAATGGACAAAACGAAGCCGAAAATGAATTAATGGGCAATACGACGCCGAGAATGGATTAATGGGCAATGCGACGCCGAGAATGGATTAATGGGCAATACGACACCGACAATGGATTAATGGGCAACACGACGGCGAAAATGGATTAATAGGCAATACGACGCCGAAAATGGATTAATGGGCAAAATGACGCCGAAAATGGATTAATGGACAATACGACGCCGAAAATGGATTAATGGGCAATACGACACCGAAAATGGATTGATGGGCAATACGACGCGAAAATGGATTAATGGGCAATACGACGCCGAAAATGGATTGATGGGCAATACCAGCCGAAAATGGATTAATGGGTAATACGACACCGAAAATGGATTAATGGGCAATACGACGCCGAAAATGAATAGATGTGCAATACGACGCCGAAAATGGATTAATGGGCAATACGACGCCGAAAATGGGCAATGCGACGCCGAAAATGGATTAATGGGCAATACGACGCCGAAAATGGATTAATGGGCAATACGACGCCGAAAATGGATTAATGGGCAATACAACGCCGAAAATGGATTAATGGGCAATACGACGCCGAAAATGGATTAATGGGTAAAACGACGCCGAAAATGAATAGATGTGCAATACGACGCCGAAAATGGATTAATGGGCAATACGACGCCGAAAATGGGCAATGCGACGCCGAAAATGGATTAATGGGCAATATGACGCCGAAAATGGATTAATGGGCAATACGACGCCGAAAATGGATTAATGGGCAATACAACGCCGAAAATGGATTAATGGGCAATACGACACCGAAAATGGATTAATGGGCAAAACGACGCCGAAAATGGATTAATGGGCAATACGACGCCGAAAATGGATTAATAGGCAAAACGACACCGAAAATAGATCAATGGGCAAAACGACGCCGGAAATGGATTAATGGGCAATACGACGCCGAAAATGGGCAATACGACGCCGATAATGGATTAATGGGCAATACTACGCCGGCAATGGATTGATGGGCAAAACGACACCGAAAATGGATTAATGGGCAATACGACGCCGAAAATGGATTAATGGGCAAAACGACGTCGAAAATGGATTAATGGGCAATACGACGCCGAAAATGGGGAATACGACGCCGAAAATGGATTAATGGGCTAAAGGACGCCGAAAATGGATTAATAGGCAATACGACGCCGAAAATGGATTAATGGGCAAAACGACGCCGAAAATGGATTAATGGGCAAAACGACGCCGAAAATGGATTAATGGGCAATACGACGCCGAAAATGGATTGATGGGCAATGCGACACCGAAAATGGATTAATGGGCAAAACGACACCGGAAATGGATTAATGGGCAATACGACGCCGAAAATGGATTAATGGGCAATACGACGCCGGAAATGGATTAATGGACAAAACGACACCGAAAATGGATTAATGGGCAATACGACGCCGAAAATGGATTGATGGGCAATACGACGCCGAAAATGGATTAATGGGCAATACGACGCCGAAAATGGATTAATGGGCAAAACGACGCCGAAAATGGATTAATGGGCAATACGACGCCGAGAATAGATTAATGGGCAATACGACGCCGAGAATGGATTAATGGGCAATACGACGCCGAAAATGGATTAATGGGCATTACGACGCCGAAAATAGATTAATGGACAATACGACGCCGGAAATGGATTAATGGGCAATACGACGCCGAAAATGGATTAATGGGCAATACGACGCCGAAAATGGATTAATGGGCAAAACGACGCCGAAAATGGATTAATGGCCAATACGACGCCGAAAATGGATTTAAAGACAATACAATAGGAAAAAGAAAACGGTGGAAAAAGACAAACAATGATCAACAAAAACCTACATAAAAAACTAAGAATTGCGGTACAGAACTCCTCAAACAATGGAGGTGCACTAAGGTGTTCCGAAAGGATAACACTTTCTGCTCCATTAGTGGTATCCGTCATGTTACTATTGTTAAACATCCGGTGGTTATATCTACAGCACGATTTTATAGTAATAATAATAATAATAATAATAATAATAATAATAATAATAATAATAATAACTACTACTACTAATATTGCTAATAATAATAATAATAATAATTCTTCCTTTTATATTCTACAGGTTTATTTTCCACTTTGTTCTTATGGCCTATAGTCCTAGCTTTGGCTCTTACCAATACAGAGAGAATATCGGGAACGATTATTCCATGGGGAAAAGTGTGTGGAACAACAGCATTGTTTCTATGTAAGTTCTACCTATTAACAGCAGTGTTACGGGACAATGCATAAAAGAGCAGTCTTAGAGGACAGTACATAAACTGGCCGAGCTCTGGGCAGTACAGAGAATGGCAATATAGAAAATATTGTAGACAATTCAAGGGTGGGGGTAAATCAAATGCCGTAATTAACAGACGGACAGACAATAAAATGGTCATAGACAAAAGGGCAAAAAGACAAACCACGATCTATAAAGCACTGCACAAAACACTAAATTTAGAACAAGAAGAGTATGAAGATATCAAAGGGGCAATCAGAATCCGTATATCGAAGAAGAACAGACAACACAATAAAACCGAGGGTGAACTCAAGTGATCCAGAAGGGTAAGAAGTTCCTGCTCAACTAGTGGAACCGTGTGTAATCATATGTTCTTGATAGTTGGAAGCAACAGAAAATAAAGTTACAAAACAAATAAATGTTCAGGACCAGGATTTATAATGTCATATTCGTAGCGTTTTATGTGATCAGTAAGTTGAGGTGAGAGGTGATTGTTAGTTTTGTTGACATTGGTGGAATTGTTGATCATCACTGTTTATACTTTCTTTTTTATCATTTGTTATTTTCAGCATACCATATTTTGATGACATATACAAGTGGATTAACATATAAAATATTTTTTGGACTTGGAGTGGCTTTAGGTATCCCAATATGTACAAGTAAGTATGTGCTTTATACTTAATTAGTCGTCGGCCGTTAGAGAAAACCCACAAGGGAATCAAGAATTGACAACCCAGACCCACTGGCAACATGACTCGGAACGAATGGAAATGCTTATATTATCAAATTGATGCTAAAGAAATTTGTGCTAATCAAAAAAAGACTAGAGAAAATCGAAGAGTCATTTAAGACAATCTTGGAAACAGGAAACATCGGGTACACACAACACAGCAGGAAGTAAAAAAATACAAAATACACAACACAGAAAACAAAGAGGAGCAACACGAACACCACCAAAAAACCGGGAGTGAATCTAGGTGCTAGCGAAGGATGAACAGTTCCTATACCTGTCGTGTTACCGGGAGTGAATCTAGGTGCTAGTGAAGGGTGAACAGTTCCTATACCTGTCATGTTACCGGGAGTGAATCTAGGTGCTAGTGAAGGGTGAACAGTTCCTATACCTGTCATGTTACCGGGAGTGAATCTACGTGCTAGTGAAGGGTGAACAGTTCCTATACCTGTCATGTTACCGGGAGTGAATCTAGGTGCTAGTGAAGGGTGAACAGTTTCTATACCTGTCATGTTACCGGGAGTGAATCTAGGTGCTAGTGAAGGGTGAACAGTTCCTATACCTGTCATGTTACCGGGAGTGAATCTACGTGCTAGTGAAGGGTGAACAGTTCCTATACCTGTCATGTTACCGGGAGTGAATCTAGGTGCTAGTGAAGGGTGAACAGTTTCTATACCTGTCGTGTTACCGGGAGTGAATCTAGGTGCTAGCGAAGGGTGAACAGTTTCTATTCCTGTCGTGTTACCGGGAGTGAATCTAGGTACTAGCGAAGGGTGAACAGTTCCTATACATGTCGTGTTACCGGGAGTGAATCTAGGTGCTAGTGAAGGGTGAACAGTTCCTATACCTGTCATGTTACCGGGAGTGAATCTAGGTGCTAGTGAAGGGTGAAGAGTTCCTATACCTGTCGTGTTACCGGGAGTGAATCTAGGTGTTAGTGAAGGGTGAACAGTTCCTATACATGTCGTGTTACCGGGAGTGAATCTAGGTGCTAGCGAAGGGTGAACAGTTCCTATACATGTCGTGTTACCGGGAGTGAATCTAGGTGCTAGTGAAGGGTGAAGAGTTCCTTTACATGTCGTGTTACCGGGAGTGAATCTAGGAGCTAGTGAAGGATGAACAGTTCCTATACCTGTCGTGCTACCAGGAGTGAATCTAGGTGCTAGCCAAGGGTGAACAGTTCCTATACCTGTCGTGTTACCGGGAGTGAATCTAGGTGCTAGCGAAGGGTGAACAGTTTCTATACCTGTCGTGTTACCGGGAGTGAATCTAAGTGCTAGCGAAGGGTGAACAGTTCCTATACATGTCGTGTTACTGGAAGTGAATCTAGGTGCCAGCGAAGGGTGAACAGTTCCTATACCTGTTGTGTTACCGTGAGTAAATCTAGGTGGTAGCGAAGGGTGAACAGTTCCTATACCTGTCATGTTACCGGGAGTGAAACTATGTGCTAGCGAAGGGTGAACAGTTCCTATACCTGTCGTGTTACCGGGAGTGAATATATGTGCTAGTGAAGGGTGAACAGTTCCTATTCCTGTCGTGTTACCGGGAGTAAATCTAGGTGCTAGCGAAGGGTGAACAGTTCCTATACCTGTCGTGTTACCGGGAGTGAATCTAGGTGCTAGCGAAGGGTGAACAGTTCCTATACCTGTCGTGTTACCGGGAGTGAATCTAAGTGCTAGCGAAGGGTGAACAGTTCCTATACCTGTCGTGTTACCGGGAGTAAATCTAGGTGCTAGCGAAGGGTGAACAGTTCCTATACCTGTCGTGTTACCGGGAGTGAATATAAGTGCTAGCGAAGGGTGAACAGTTCCTATACCTGGCGTGTTACCGGGAGTAAATATAGGTGTCAGTGAAGGATGAACAGTTCCTATACCTGTCGTGTTACCGGGAGTGAATCTGGGTGCTAGCGAAGGGTGAACAGTTCCTATTTCTTATAAGATATCTGTCGTGTTCCTCATAGTAAGTCTTTTTTTCCAATTTGCTAAGATTTGTAGAACAAAGTTAATATAATAAACTGGTATGTTAGAAGGCTTTGAATTAAATTGTCTCCCCTGACGCACTGATATTGAAAATGTTTCAGTTGGGTTATGGCACATGGTGTTCTAATATTGAAAAGGGTTGCAGCTAAATAGTGACTACTTGACTTATTTAGGCAATGAAATCCCGGAGAGCTATAACAAACAGACCGGTGTAGTTTTCAGTCTTGCGTAGTTGTCTGGAATCCTGAATTAATAGAGTTGGTATCACGACTCAGACTCAAGTCAGTGATTGTGCAATGTATAAAAAACGTAGATATCAAATTTAGTGCACATGACGCGTTTCTGGAATAACCTTCATCATGTACGCTCAATATCGAAAGATTAGAAAGTCAAATAATTTAAAAGTGTTTAGGAGCAATACATAGGATAGCCAGAATCAGCTATGTTGCGGTTTTTCATGTCTTTGATGATCTATTTGACACATATTGTATTTGTTGTAGCTTATATATTACCTATTAAAGTTTCAGATTATGTGTTTAAAAATTTGACATTAAATGGTATGGAAATAGCAGCTCTGAGTTTAACATTGACTGGCTTGTTGTTAGTGCTATGGCCAGAGAGGTGTCCAGCGGGGTTATACAAACCATTTAAATGTTGTGTCAAAAATGAAATTGAAGCTCAACAACGAGAACAACGATCACATTCTCACTCCGTTCTACATTTCAACAAGACTTGACTATGGCAAGGTTTTTGCGTCAGAAAAAATGTCATATGATGTTTCTGAAGAGACATAATGATTTATTTAGTTCATGCTAACTGTGATAGGTATCTAAAGTGTTGGTCTACCTGGGAATCAGACAATTCTTGTATTAGCAGTTGGTAAAGTCGCACATTTTTGCCAAATTGACTGGATTCTTTTGAACGTTTGACAAGAAAGCGTTGTGGAGCCAAGTAATTGGGATAAAAAAGCATCTAATTATTAAGTATAGTGGGTCTTATAGCATAAAAGTATTGATCATAATGAACCTTTCGGAATTAATATTATGAACGTGATATCGATAAAGATCATATAGCACGTGTACAGAACGTGATATCGTGTACAGAACGTGATATCGAAAGGATCATATAGCACGTGTAAATTTAATGGTATACAGTGATGATCTTAGAAATATCAAGGGAACCAGGCATTTGTGTCATACCTTTCATAGACTTATCATAGATATAGACAGGGAACCATGCACGGACTGGGTAATGGAAAAACAAACACTTCAGCATTTTATTTATATACTAACTTTTTATGCAATGTATGTTGTTAATATATTTTATGGTAATTACATCAATAATGACCACGTGTATTAATTACACTGTGGATGTCTATATATAGAAATGATGAAATCGTCGCAATTTAGCATTGTTAGTGGATAAAATGAATTAGATGAGAAATAGATTAGCGCCCCATTTCGCAGACGACAGCATACATTTCTCGTTATTACATCATTGATGACCAGGTGTATTACTGTAATAAGACTGTAGATGTCCATATATGGTAGTGAACAAATTATCATGGCGCTTGTAAAAAAATTAATGAGGTGAGAAATGAATTATTTCCCCATTTTCCAGACGGCTACACAATTGGCCTATGACGATTGGTGCTATAAAATTAATTTGTTGTCGATTAAAAACAATAGTTGACGTAGATGACAGATGTCATCAATGCATGCATACACAAGATTAGGATCGTTACCAGTACAAATTGTTGTAGTTAGGTGATAATTGCAAACTGACATTCATATTTGATGGAAATCTAAACAAGTTAGAATTGTTCGTCAACAATGAGAGGAATTGTAATATTGTGAATTTATTTTATTAAAAAATACATTTGTAGTTGTTTGTTATCTTTGTACGTAACGTTTGTTCTGTACAATATTAAGGTGAAAAGTGCACCGAGTTTGTAACTAGATTAACACGACGGGGGCCAATAGTGGAGCAGGAACTGTCTACCCTTCCGGAGCACCTGAGTTCAACCCCGGTTTTTAGTGGGGTTCATGCTACTCGATCTTTAGTTTTATGTGTATTATTTATAGATCGTTGTTTGTCCTTTTGTACTTTTTCTTTTGGCCATTGTGTTGTCTGTTCTTCTTTGATTTACGGATTCTGATTACCCTTTTTGTATCTTCAAACGCTTCTTAGAAAGTTCGTATTGTCTGACATAAGATAATAACCGTCTTGTTGTATAATCTATTTGAGTATATGTTACTCAATCTTTAATTTTCTGTGTGCTTTGTACTCATTGTTTGTCCTTTTGTCCTTTTTCTTTGGGCTGTTGTATTGTTTGTCCTTTTGTCCTTTGTCTTTGGGCTGTTGTATTGTTTGTCCTTTTGTCCTTTTTCTTTGGGCTGTTGTATTATTTGTCCTTTTGTCCTTTTTATTTGGGCTGTTGTATTGTTTGTCCTTTTGTCCTTTTTCTTTGGGCTGTTGTATTGTTTGTCCTTTTGTCCTTTTTCTTTGGGCTGTTGTATTGTTTGTCCTTTTGTCCTTTTTCTTTGGGCTGTTGTATTGTTTGTCCTTTTGTCCTTTTTCTTTGGGCTGTTGTATTGTTTGTCCTTTTGTCCCTTTTCTTTGGGCTTTTGTATTGTTTGTCCTTTTGTCCTTTTTCTTTGGGTTGTTGTATTGTTTGTCCTTTTGTCCTTTTTCTTTGGGCTGTTGTATTGTTTGTCCTTTTGTCCTTTTTCTTTGGGCTGTTGTATTGTTTGTCCTTTTGTCCTTTTTCTTTGGGCTGTTGTATTGTTTGTCCTTTTGTCCTTTTTCTTTGGGCTGTTGTATTGTTTGTCCTTTTGTCCTTTTTCTTTGGGCTGTTGTATTGTTTGTCCTTTTGTCCTTTTTCTTTGGGCTGTTGTATTGTTTGTCCTTTTGTCCTTTTTCTTTGGGCTTTTGTATTGTTTGTCCTTTTGTCCTTTTTCTTTGGGTTGTTGTATTGTTTGTCCTTTTGTCCTTTTTCTTTGGGCTGTTGTATTGTTTGTCCTTTTGTCCTTTTTCTTTGGGCTGTTGTATTGTTTGTCCTTTTGTCCTTTTTCTTTGGGCTGTTGTATTGTTTGTCCTTTAGTCCTTTTTCTTTGGGCTGTTGCATTGTTTGTCCTTTGTCCTTTTTCTTTGGGCTGTTGTATTGTTTGTCCTTTTGTCCTTTTTCTTTGGGCTTTTGTATTGTTTGTCCTTTTTTCCTTTTTCTTTGGGTTGTTGAATTGTTTGTCTTTTTGTCCTTTTTCTTTGGTCTGTTGTATTGTTTGTCCTTTTGTCCTTTTTCTTTGGGCTGTTGTATTGTTTGTCCTTTTGTCCTTTTTCTTTGGGCTGTTGTATTGTTTGTCCTTTTGTCCTTTTTCTTTGGGCTGTTGTATTGTTTGTCCTTTTGTCCTTTTTCTTTGGGCTGTTGTATTGTTTGTCCTTTTGTCCTTTTTCTTTGGGTTGTTGAATTGTTTGTCTTTTTGTCCTTTTTCTTTGGACTGTTGTATTGTTTGTCCTTTTGTCCTTTTTCTTTGGGCTGTTGTATTGTTTGTCCTTTTGTCCTTTTTCTTTGGGCTGTTGTATTGTTTGTCCTTTTGTCCTTTTTCTTTGGGCTGTTGTATTGTTTGTCCTTTTGTCCTTTTTCTTTGGGCTTTTGTATTGTTTGTCCTTTTGTCCTTTTTCTTTGGGTTGTTGTATTGTTTGTCCTTTTGTCCTTTTACTTTCGGCTGTTGTATTGTTTGTCCTTTTGTCCTTTTTCTTTGGTCTGTTGTATTGTTTGTCCTTTTGTCCTTTTTCTTTGGGCTGTTGTATTGTTTGTCCTTTTGTCCTTTTTCTTTGGACTATTGTATTGTTTGTCCTTTTGTCCTTTTTCTGTGGGTTGTTGTATTGTTTGTCCTTTTGTCCTTTTTCTTTGGGCTGTTGTATTGTTTGTCGTTTTGTCCCTTTTCTTTGGGCTGTTGTATTGTTTGTCCTTTTGTCCTTTTTCTTTGGACTGTTGTATTGTTTGTCCTTTTGTCCTTTTTCTTTGGGCTGCTGTATTGTTTGTCCTTTTGTCCTTTTTCTTTGGGTTGTTGAATTGTTTGTCTTTTTGTCCTTTTTCTTTGGACTGTTGTATTGTTTGTCCTTTTGTCCTTTTTCTGTGGGTTGTTGTATTGTTTGTCCTTTTGTCCTTTTTCTTTGGGCTGTTGTATTGTTTGTCGTTTTGTCCCTTTTCTTTGGGCTGTTGTATTGTTTTTCCTTTTGTCCTTTTTCTTTGGACTGTTGTATTGTTTGTCCTTTTGTCCTTTTTCTTTGGGCTGCTGTATTGTTTGTCCTTTTGTCCTTTTTCTTTGGGTTGTTGAATTGTTTGTCTTTTTGTCCTTTTTCTTTGGACTGTTGTATTGTTTGTCCTTTTGTCCTTTTTCTTTGGGCTGTTGTATTGTTTGTCCTTTTGTCCTTTTTCTTTGGGCTGTTGTATTGTTTGTCCTTTTGTCCTTTTTCTTTGGGCTGTTGTATTGTTTGTCCTTTTGTCCTTTTTCTTTGGGCTTTTGTATTGTTTGTCCTTTTGTCCTTTTTCTTTGGGTTGTTGTATTGTTTGTCCTTTTGTCCTTTTACTTTCGGCTGTTGTATTGTTTGTCCTTTTGTCCTTTTTCTTTGGTCTGTTGTATTGTTTGTCCTTTTGTCCTTTTTCTTTGGGCTGTTGTATTGTTTGTCCTTTTGTCCTTTTTCTTTGGACTGTTGTATTGTTTGTCCTTTTGTCCTTTTTCTTTGGGTTGTTGTATTGTTTGTCCTTTTGTCCTTTTTCTTTGGGCTGTTGTATTGTTTGTCGTTTTGTCCCTTTTCTTTGGGCTGTTGTATTGTTTGTCCTTTTGTCCTTTTTCTTTGGACTGTTGTATTGTTTTTCCTTTTGTCCTTTTTCTTTGGACTGTTGTATTGTTTGTCCTTTTGTCCTTTTTCTTTGGGCTGTTGTATTGTTTGTCGTTTTATCCCTTTTCTTTTGGCTGTTGTATTGTTTGTCCTTTTGTCCTTTTTCTTTGGACTGTTGTATTGTTTGTCCTTTTGTCCTTTTTCTTTGGGCTGTTATATTGTTTGTCGTTTTGTCCCTTTTCTTTGGGCTGTTGTATTGTTTGTCCATTTGTCCCTTTTCTTTGGACTGTTGTATTGTTTGTCCTTTTGTCCTTTTTCTTTGGGCTGTTGTATTGTTTGTCCTTTTGTCCTTTTTCTTTGGGCTGTTGTATTGTTTGTCCTTTTGTCCTTTTTCTTTGGGCTGTTGTATTGTTTGTCCTTTTGTCCTTTTTCTTTGGGCTGTTGTATTGTTTGTCCTTTTGTCCTTTTTCTTTGGGCTTTTGTATTGTTTGTCCTTTTGTCCTTTTAGTTTGGGTTGTTGTATTGTTTGTCCTGTTGTCCTTTTTCTTTGGGCTGTCGTATTGTTTGTCCTTTTGTCCTTTTTCTTTGGGCTGTTGTATTGTTTGTCCTTTTTTCCTTTTTCTTTGGGCTGTTGTATTGTTTGTCCTTTTGTCCTTTTTCTTTGGGCTGTTTTATTGTTTGTCCTTTTGTCCTTTTTCTTTGGACTGTTGTATTTTTGTTCTTTTGTTCTTTTTCTTTAGGCTGTTGTATTGTTTGTCCTTTTGTCCTTTTTCTTTGGGCTTTTGTATTGTTTGTCCTTTTGTCCTTTTTCTTTGGGCTGTTGTATTGTTTGTCCTTTTGTCCTTTTTCTTTGGGCTGTTGTATTGTTTGTCCTTTTTCTTTGGGCTTTTGTATTGTTTGTCCTTTTGTCCTTTTTCTTTGGGTTGTTGTATTGTTTGTCCTTTTGTCCTTTTTCTTTGGGCTGTTGTATTGTTTGTCCTTTTGTCCTTTTTCTTTGGGCTGTTGTATTGTTTGTCCTTTTGTCCTTTTTCTTTGGGCTGTTGTATTGTTTGTCCTTTAGTCCTTTTTCTTTGGGCTGTTGTATTGTTTGTCCTTTTGTCCTTTTTCTTTGGGCTTTTGTATTGTTTGTCCTTTTTTCCTTTTTCTTTGGGTTGTTGAATTGTTTGTCTTTTTGTCCTTTTTCTTTGGTTTGTTGTATTGTTTGTCCTTTTGTCCTTTTTCTTTGGGCTGTTGTATTGTTTGTCCTTTTGTCCTTTTTCTTTGGGCTGTTGTATTGTTTGTCCTTTTGTCCTTTTTCTTTGGGCTGTTGTATTGTTTGTCCTTTTGTCCTTTTTCTTTGGGCTGTTGTATTGTTTGTCCTTTTGTCCTTTTTCTTTGGGTTGTTGAATTGTTTGTCTTTTTGTCCTTTTTCTTTGGACTGTTGTATTGTTTGTCCTTTTGTCCTTTTTCTTTGGGCTGTTGTATTGTTTGTCCTTTTGTCCTTTTTCTTTGGGCTGTTGTATTGTTTGTCCTTTTGTCCTTTTTCTTTGGGCTGTTGTATTGTTTGTCCTTTTGTCCTTTTTCTTTGGGCTTTTGTATTGTTTGTCCTTTTGTCCTTTTTCTTTGGGTTGTTGTATTGTTTGTCCTTTTGTCCTCTTACTTTCGGCTGTTGTATTGTTTGTCCTTTTGTCCTTTTTCTTTGGTCTGTTGTATTGTTTGTCCTTTTGTCCTTTTTCTTTGGGCTGTTGTATTGTTTGTCCTTTTGTCCTTTTTCTTTGGACTGTTGTATTGTTTGTCCTTTTGTCCTTTTTCTTTGGGTTGTTGTATTGTTTGTCCTTTTGTCCTTTTTCTTTGGGCTGTTGTATTGTTTGTCGTTTTGTCCCTTTTCTTTGGGCTGTTGTATTGTTTGTCCTTTTGTCCTTTTTCTTTGGACTGTTGTATTGTTTTTCCTTTTGTCCTTTTTCTTTGGACTGTTGTATTGTTTGTCCTTTTGTCCTTTTTCTTTGGGCTGTTATATTGTTTGTCGTTTTGTCCCTTTTCTTTGGGCTGTTGTATTGTTTGTCCATTTGTCCCTTTTCTTTGGACTGTTGTATTGTTTGTCCTTTTGTCCTTTTTCTTTGGGCTGTTGTATTGTTTGTCCTTTTGTCCTTTTTCTTTGGGCTGTTGTATTGTTTGTCCTTTTGTCCTTTTTCTTTGGGCTGTTGTATTGTTTGTCCTTTTGTCCTTTTTCTTTGGGCTGTTGTATTGTTTGTCCTTTTGTCCTTTTTCTTTGGGCTTTTGTATTGTTTGTCCTTTTGTCCTTTTAGTTTGGGTTGTTGTATTGTTTGTCCTTTTGTCCTTTTTCTTTGGACTGTTGTATTGTTTGTCCTTTTGTCCTTTTTCTTTGGGCTGTTATATTGTTTGTCGTTTTGTCCCTTTTCTTTGGGCTGTTGTATTGTTTGTCCATTTGTCCCTTTTCTTTGGACTGTTGTATTGTTTGTCCTTTTGTCCTTTTTCTTTGGGCTGCTGTATTGTTTGTCCTTTTGTCCTTTTTCTTTGGGTTGTTGAATTGTTTGTCTTTTTGTCCTTTTTCTTTGGACTGTTGTATTGTTTGTCCTTTTGTCCTTTTTCTTTGGGCTGTTGTATTGTTTGTCCTTTTGTCCTTTTTCTTTGGGCTGTTGTATTGTTTGTCCTTTTGTCCTTTTTCTTTGGGCTGTTGTATTGTTTGTCCTTTTGTCCTTTTTCTTTGGGCTTTTGTATTGTTTGTCCTTTTGTCCTTTTTCTTTGGGTTGTTGTATTGTTTGTCCTTTTGTCCTTTTACTTTCGGCTGTTGTATTGTTTGTCCTTTTGTCCTTTTTCTTTGGTCTGTTGTATTGTTTGTCCTTTTGTCCTTTTTCTTTGGGCTGTTGTATTGTTTGTCCTTTTGTCCTTTTTCTTTGGACTGTTGTATTGTTTGTCCTTTTGTCCTTTTTCTTTGGGTTGTTGTATTGTTTGTCCTTTTGTCCTTTTTCTTTGGGCTGTTGTATTGTTTGTCGTTTTGTCCCTTTTCTTTGGGCTGTTGTATTGTTTGTCCTTTTGTCCTTTTTCTTTGGACTGTTGTATTGTTTTTCCTTTTGTCCTTTTTCTTTGGACTGTTGTATTGTTTGTCCTTTTGTCCTTTTTCTTTGGGCTGTTGTATTGTTTGTCGTTTTATCCCTTTTCTTTTGGCTGTTGTATTGTTTGTCCTTTTGTCCTTTTTCTTTGGACTGTTGTATTGTTTGTCCTTTTGTCCTTTTTCTTTGGGCTGTTATATTGTTTGTCGTTTTGTCCCTTTTCTTTGGGCTGTTGTATTGTTTGTCCATTTGTCCCTTTTCTTTGGACTGTTGTATTGTTTGTCCTTTTGTCCTTTTTCTTTGGGCTGTTGTATTGTTTGTCCTTTTGTCCTTTTTCTTTGGGCTGTTGTATTGTTTGTCCTTTTGTCCTTTTTCTTTGGGCTGTTGTATTGTTTGTCCTTTTGTCCTTTTTCTTTGGGCTGTTGTATTGTTTGTCCTTTTGTCCTTTTTCTTTGGGCTTTTGTATTGTTTGTCCTTTTGTCCTTTTAGTTTGGGTTGTTGTATTGTTTGTCCTGTTGTCCTTTTTCTTTGGGCTGTCGTATTGTTTGTCCTTTTGTCCTTTTTCTTTGGGCTGTTGTATTGTTTGTCCTTTTTTCCTTTTTCTTTGGGCTGTTGTATTGTTTGTCCTTTTGTCCTTTTTCTTTGGGCTGTTTTATTGTTTGTCCTTTTGTCCTTTTTCTTTGGACTGTTGTATTTTTGTTCTTTTGTTCTTTTTCTTTAGGCTGTTGTATTGTTTGTCCTTTTGTCCTTTTTCTTTGGGCTTTTGTATTGTTTGTCCTTTTGTCCTTTTTCTTTGGGCTGTTGTATTGTTTGTCCTTTTGTCCTTTTTCTTTGGGCTGTTGTATTGTTTGTCCTTTTTCTTTGGGCTTTTGTATTGTTTGTCCTTTTGTCCTTTTTCTTTGGGTTGTTGTATTGTTTGTCCTTTTGTCCTTTTTCTTTGGGCTGTTGTATTGTTTGTCCTTTTGTCCTTTTTCTTTGGGCTGTTGTATTGTTTGTCCTTTTGTCCTTTTTCTTTGGGCTGTTGTATTGTTTGTCCTTTAGTCCTTTTTCTTTGGGCTGTTGTATTGTTTGTCCTTTTGTCCTTTTTCTTTGGGCTTTTGTATTGTTTGTCCTTTTTTCCTTTTTCTTTGGGTTGTTGAATTGTTTGTCTTTTTGTCCTTTTTCTTTGGTTTGTTGTATTGTTTGTCCTTTTGTCCTTTTTCTTTGGGCTGTTGTATTGTTTGTCCTTTTGTCCTTTTTCTTTGGGCTGTTGTATTGTTTATCCTTTTGTCCTTTTTCTTTGGGCTGTTGTATTGTTTGTCCTTTTGTCCTTTTTCTTTGGGCTGTTGTATTGTTTGTCCTTTTGTCCTTTTTCTTTGGGTTGTTGAATTGTTTGTCTTTTTGTCCTTTTTCTTTGGACTGTTGTATTGTTTGTCCTTTTGTCCTTTTTCTTTGGGCTGTTGTATTGTTTGTCCTTTTGTCCTTTTTCTTTGGGCTGTTGTATTGTTTGTCCTTTTGTCCTTTTTCTTTGGGCTGTTGTATTGTTTGTCCTTTTGTCCTTTTTCTTTGGGCTTTTGTATTGTTTGTCCTTTTGTCCTTTTTCTTTGGGTTGTTGTATTGTTTGTCCTTTTGTCCTCTTACTTTCGGCTGTTGTATTGTTTGTCCTTTTGTCCTTTTTCTTTGGTCTGTTGTATTGTTTGTCCTTTTGTCCTTTTTCTTTGGGCTGTTGTATTGTTTGTCCTTTTGTCCTTTTTCTTTGGACTGTTGTATTGTTTGTCCTTTTGTCCTTTTTCTTTGGGTTGTTGTATTGTTTGTCCTTTTGTCCTTTTTCTTTGGGCTGTTGTATTGTTTGTCGTTTTGTCCCTTTTCTTTGGGCTGTTGTATTGTTTGTCCTTTTGTCCTTTTTCTTTGGACTGTTGTATTGTTTTTCCTTTTGTCCTTTTTCTTTGGACTGTTGTATTGTTTGTCCTTTTGTCCTTTTTCTTTGGGCTGTTATATTGTTTGTCGTTTTGTCCCTTTTCTTTGGGCTGTTGTATTGTTTGTCCATTTGTCCCTTTTCTTTGGACTGTTGTATTGTTTGTCCTTTTGTCCTTTTTCTTTGGGCTGTTGTATTGTTTGTCCTTTTGTCCTTTTTCTTTGGGCTGTTGTATTGTTTGTCCTTTTGTCCTTTTTCTTTGGGCTGTTGTATTGTTTGTCCTTTTGTCCTTTTTCTTTGGGCTGTTGTATTGTTTGTCCTTTTGTCCTTTTTCTTTGGGCTTTTGTATTGTTTGTCCTTTTGTCCTTTTAGTTTGGGTTGTTGTATTGTTTGTCCTTTTGTCCTTTTTCTTTGGACTGTTGTATTGTTTGTCCTTTTGTCCTTTTTCTTTGGGCTGTTATATTGTTTGTCGTTTTGTCCCTTTTCTTTGGGCTGTTGTATTGTTTGTCCATTTGTCCCTTTTCTTTGGACTGTTGTATTGTTTGTCCTTTTGTCCTTTTTCTTTGGGCTGTTGTATTGTTTGTCCTTTTGTCCTTTTTCTTTGGGCTGTTGTATTGTTTGTCCTTTTGTCCTTTTTCTTTGGGCTGTTGTATTGTTTGTCCTTTTGTCCTTTTTCTTTGGGCTGTTGTATTGTTTGTCCTTTTGTCCTTTTTCTTTGGGCTTTTGTATTGTTTGTCCTTTTGTCCTTTTAGTTTGGGTTGTTGTATTGTTTGTCCTGTTGTCCTTTTCTTTGGGCTGTCGTATTGTTTGTCCTTTTGTCCTTTTTCTTTGGGCTGTTGTATTGTTTGTCCTTTTTTCCTTTTTCTTTGGGCTGTTGTATTGTTTGTCCTTTTGTCCTTTTTCTTTGGGCTGTTTTATTGTTTGTCCTTTTGTCCTTTTTCTTTGGACTGTTGTATTTTTGTTCTTTTGTTCTTTTTCTTTAGGCTGTTGTATTGTTTGTCCTTTTGTCCTTTTTCTTTGGGCTTTTGTATTGTTTGTCCTTTTGTCCTTTTTCTTTGGGCTGTTGTATTGTTTGTCCTTTTGTCCTTTTTCTTTGGGCTGTTGTATTGTTTGTCCTTTTTCTTTGGGCTTTTGTATTGTTTGTCCTTTTGTCCTTTTTCTTTGGGTTGTTGTATTGTTTGTCCTTTTGTCCTTTTTCTTTGGGCTGTTGTATTGTTTGTCCTTTTGTCCTTTTTCTTTGGGCTGTTGTATTGTTTGTCCTTTTGTCCTTTTTCTTTGGGCTGTTGTATTGTTTGTCCTTTAGTCCTTTTTCTTTGGGCTGTTGTATTGTTTGTCCTTTTGTCCTTTTTCTTTGGGCTTTTGTATTGTTTGTCCTTTTTTCCTTTTTCTTTGGGTTGTTGAATTGTTTGTCTTTTTGTCCTTTTTCTTTGGTTTGTTGTATTGTTTGTCCTTTTGTCCTTTTTCTTTGGGCTGTTGTATTGTTTGTCCTTTTGTCCTTTTTCTTTGGGCTGTTGTATTGTTTGTCCTTTTGTCCTTTTTCTTTGGGCTGTTGTATTGTTTGTCCTTTTGTCCTTTTTCTTTGGGCTGTTGTATTGTTTGTCCTTTTGTCCTTTTTCTTTGGGTTGTTGAATTGTTTGTCTTTTTGTCCTTTTTCTTTGGACTGTTGTATTGTTTGTCCTTTTGTCCTTTTTCTTTGGGCTGTTGTATTGTTTGTCCTTTTGTCCTTTTTCTTTGGGCTGTTGTATTGTTTGTCCTTTTGTCCTTTTTCTTTGGGCTGTTGTATTGTTTGTCCTTTTGTCCTTTTTCTTTGGGCTTTTGTATTGTTTGTCCTTTTGTCCTTTTTCTTTGGGTTGTTGTATTGTTTGTCCTTTTGTCCTCTTACTTTCGGCTGTTGTATTGTTTGTCCTTTTGTCCTTTTTCTTTGGTCTGTTGTATTGTTTGTCCTTTTGTCCTTTTTCTTTGGGCTGTTGTATTGTTTGTCCTTTTGTCCTTTTTCTTTGGACTGTTGTATTGTTTGTCCTTTTGTCCTTTTTCTTTGGGTTGTTGTATTGTTTGTCCTTTTGTCCTTTTTCTTTGGGCTGTTGTATTGTTTGTCGTTTTGTCCCTTTTCTTTGGGCTGTTGTATTGTTTGTCCTTTTGTCCTTTTTCTTTGGACTGTTGTATTGTTTTTCCTTTTGTCCTTTTTCTTTGGACTGTTGTATTGTTTGTCCTTTTGTCCTTTTTCTTTGGGCTGCTGTATTGTTTGTCCTTTTGTCCTTTTTCTTTGGGTTGTTGAATTGTTTGTCTTTTTGTCCTTTTTCTTTGGACTGTTGTATTGTTTGTCCTTTTGTCCTTTTTCTTTGGGCTGTTGTATTGTTTGTCCTTTTGTCCTTTTTCTTTGGGCTGTTGTATTGTTTGTCCTTTTGTCCTTTTTCTTTGGGCTGTTGTATTGTTTGTCCTTTTGTCCTTTTTCTTTGGGCTTTTGTATTGTTTGTCCTTTTGTCCTTTTTCTTTGGGTTGTTGTATTGTTTGTCCTTTTGTCCTTTTACTTTCGGCTGTTGTATTGTTTGTCCTTTTGTCCTTTTTCTTTGGTCTGTTGTATTGTTTGTCCTTTTGTCCTTTTTCTTTGGGCTGTTGTATTGTTTGTCCTTTTGTCCTTTTTCTTTGGACTGTTGTATTGTTTGTCCTTTTGTCCTTTTTCTTTGGGTTGTTGTATTGTTTGTCCTTTTGTCCTTTTTCTTTGGGCTGTTGTATTGTTTGTCGTTTTGTCCCTTTTCTTTGGGCTGTTGTATTGTTTGTCCTTTTGTCCTTTTTCTTTGGACTGTTGTATTGTTTTTCCTTTTGTCCTTTTTCTTTGGACTGTTGTATTGTTTGTCCTTTTGTCCTTTTTCTTTGGGCTGTTGTATTGTTTGTCGTTTTATCCCTTTTCTTTTGGCTGTTGTATTGTTTGTCCTTTTGTCCTTTTTCTTTGGACTGTTGTATTGTTTGTCCTTTTGTCCTTTTTCTTTGGGCTGTTATATTATTTGTCGTTTTGTCCCTTTTCTTTGGGCTGTTGTATTGTTTGTCCATTTGTCCCTTTTCTTTGGACTGTTGTATTGTTTGTCCTTTTGTCCTTTTTCTTTGGGCTGTTGTATTGTTTGTCCTTTTGTCCTTTTTCTTTGGGCTGTTGTATTGTTTGTCCTTTTGTCCTTTTTCTTTGGGCTGTTGTATTGTTTGTCCTTTTGTCCTTTTTCTTTGGGCTGTTGTATTGTTTGTCCTTTTGTCCTTTTTCTTTGGGCTTTTGTATTGTTTGTCCTTTTGTCCTTTTTCTTTGGACTGTTGTATTGTTTGTCCTTTTGTCCTTTTTCTTTGGGCTGTTATATTGTTTGTCGTTTTGTCCCTTTTCTTTGGGCTGTTGTATTGTTTGTCCATTTGTCCCTTTTCTTTGGACTGTTGTATTGTTTGTCCTTTTGTCCTTTTTCTTTGGGCTGTTGTATTGTTTGTCCTTTTGTCCTTTTTCTTTGGGCTGTTGTATTGTTTGTCCTTTTGTCCTTTTTCTTTGGGCTGTTGTATTGTTTGTCCTTTTGTCCTTTTTCTTTGGGCTGTTGTATTGTTTGTCCTTTTGTCCTTTTTCTTTGGGCTTTTGTATTGTTTGTCCTTTTGTCCTTTTAGTTTGGGTTGTTGTATTGTTTGTCCTGTTGTCCTTTTTCTTTGGGCTGTCGTATTGTTTGTCCTTTTGTCCTTTTTCTTTGGGCTGTTGTATTGTTTGTCCTTTTTTCCTTTTTCTTTGGGCTGTTGTATTGTTTGTCCTTTTGTCCTTTTTCTTTGGGCTGTTTTATTGTTTGTCCTTTTGTCCTTTTTCTTTGGACTGTTGTATTTTTGTTCTTTTGTTCTTTTTCTTTAGGCTGTTGTATTGTTTGTCCTTTTGTCCTTTTTCTTTGGGCTGTTGTATTGTTTGTCCTTTTGTCCTTTTTTTTTGAGCTGTTGTATTGTTTGTCCTTTTGTCCTTTTTCTTTGGGTTGTTGTATTGTTTGTCCTTTTGACCTTTTTCTTTGGGCTTTTGTATTGTTTGTCCTTTTGTCCTTTTTCTTTGGGCTGTTGTATTGTTTGTCCTTTTGTCCTTTTTCTTTGGGCTGTTGTATTGTTTGTCCTTTTTCTTTGGGCTTTTGTATTGTTTGTCCTTTTGTCCTTTTTCTTTGGGTTGTTGTATTGTTTGTCCTTTTGTCCTTTTTCTTTGGGCTGTTGTATTGTTTGTCCTTTTGTCCTTTTTCTTTGGGCTGTTGTATTGTTTGTCCTTTTGTCCTTTTTCTTTGGGCTGTTGTATTGTTTGTCCTTTAGTCCTTTTTCTTTGGGCTGTTGCATTGTTTGTCCTTTGTCCTTTTTCTTTGGGCTGTTGTATTGTTTGTCCTTTTGTCCTTTTTCTTTGGGCTTTTGTATTGTTTGTCCTTTTTTCCTTTTTCTTTGGGTTGTTGAATTGTTTGTCTTTTTGTCCTTTTTCTTTGGTCTGTTGTATTGTTTGTCCTTTTGTCCTTTTTCTTTGGGCTGTTGTATTGTTTGTCCTTTTGTCCTTTTTCTTTGGGCTGTTGTATTGTTTGTCCTTTTGTCCTTTTTCTTTGGGCTGTTGTATTGTTTGTCCTTTTGTCCTTTTTCTTTGGGCTGTTGTATTGTTTGTCCTTTTGTCCTTTTTCTTTGGGTTGTTGAATTGTTTGTCTTTTTGTCCTTTTTCTTTGGACTGTTGTATTGTTTGTCCTTTTGTCCTTTTTCTTTGGGCTGTTGTATTGTTTGTCCTTTTGTCCTTTTTCTTTGGGCTGTTGTATTGTTTGTCCTTTTGTCCTTTTTCTTTGGGCTGTTGTATTGTTTGTCCTTTTGTCCTTTTTCTTTGGGCTTTTGTATTGTTTGTCCTTTTGTCCTTTTTCTTTGGGTTGTTGTATTGTTTGTCCTTTTGTCCTCTTACTTTCGGCTGTTGTATTGTTTGTCCTTTTGTCCTTTTTCTTTGGTCTGTTGTATTGTTTGTCCTTTTGTCCTTTTTCTTTGGGCTGTTGTATTGTTTGTCCTTTTGTCCTTTTTCTTTGGACTGTTGTATTGTTTGTCCTTTTGTCCTTTTTCTTTGGGTTGTTGTATTGTTTGTCCTTTTGTCCTTTTTCTTTGGGCTGTTGTATTGTTTGTCGTTTTGTCCCTTTTCTTTGGGCTGTTGTATTGTTTGTCCTTTTGTCCTTTTTCTTTGGACTGTTGTATTGTTTTTCCTTTTGTCCTTTTTCTTTGGACTGTTGTATTGTTTGTCCTTTTGTCCTTTTTCTTTGGGCTGCTGTATTGTTTGTCCTTTTGTCCTTTTTCTTTGGGTTGTTGAATTGTTTTTCTTTTTGTCCTTTTTCTTTGGACTGTTGTATTGTTTGTCCTTTTGTCCTTTTTCTTTGGGCTGTTGTATTGTTTGTCCTTTTGTCCTTTTTCTTTGGGCTGTTGTATTGTTTGTCCTTTTGTCCTTTTTCTTTGGGCTGTTGTATTGTTTGTCCTTTTGTCCTTTTTCTTTGGGCTTTTGTATTGTTTGTCCTTTTGTCCTTTTTCTTTGGGTTGTTGTATTGTTTGTCCTTTTGTCCTCTTACTTTCGGCTGTTGTATTGTTTGTCCTTTTGTCCTTTTTCTTTGGTCTGTTGTATTGTTTGTCCTTTTGTCCTTTTTCTTTGGGCTGTTGTATTGTTTGTCCTTTTGTCCTTTTTCTTTGGACTGTTGTATTGTTTGTCCTTTTGTCCTTTTTCTTTGGGTTGTTGTATTGTTTGTCCTTTTGTCCTTTTTCTTTGGGCTGTTGTATTGTTTGTCGTTTTGTCCCTTTTCTTTGGGCTGTTGTATTGTTTGTCCTTTTGTCCTTTTTCTTTGGACTGTTGTATTGTTTTTCCTTTTGTCCTTTTTCTTTGGACTGTTGTATTGTTTGTCCTTTTGTCCTTTTTCTTTGGGCTGCTGTATTGTTTGTCCTTTTGTCCTTTTTCTTTGGGTTGTTGAATTGTTTGTCTTTTTGTCCTTTTTCTTTGGACTGTTGTATTGTTTGTCCTTTTGTCCTTTTTCTTTGGGCTGTTGTATTGTTTGTCCTTTTGTCCTTTTTCTTTGGGCTGTTGTATTGTTTGTCCTTTTGTCCTTTTTCTTTGGGCTGTTGTATTGTTTGTCCTTTTGTCCTTTTTCTTTGGGCTTTTGTATTGTTTGTCCTTTTGTCCTTTTTCTTTGGGTTGTTGTATTGTTTGTCCTTTTGTCCTTTTACTTTCGGCTGTTGTATTGTTTGTCCTTTTGTCCTTTTTCTTTGGTCTGTTGTATTGTTTGTCCTTTTGTCCTTTTTCTTTGGGCTGTTGTATTGTTTGTCCTTTTGTCCTTTTTCTTTGGACTGTTGTATTGTTTGTCCTTTTGTCCTTTTTCTTTGGGTTGTTGTATTGTTTGTCCTTTTGTCCTTTTTCTTTGGGCTGTTGTATTGTTTGTCGTTTTGTCCCTTTTCTTTGGGCTGTTGTATTGTTTGTCCTTTTGTCCTTTTTCTTTGGACTGTTGTATTGTTTTTCCTTTTGTCCTTTTTCTTTGGACTGTTGTATTGTTTGTCCTTTTGTCCTTTTTCTTTGGGCTGTTGTATTGTTTGTCGTTTTATCCCTTTTCTTTTGGCTGTTGTATTGTTTGTCCTTTTGTCCTTTTTCTTTGGACTGTTGTATTGTTTGTCCTTTTGTCCTTTTTCTTTGGGCTGTTATATTATTTGTCGTTTTGTCCCTTTTCTTTGGGCTGTTGTATTGTTTGTCCATTTGTCCCTTTTCTTTGGACTGTTGTATTGTTTGTCCTTTTGTCCTTTTTCTTTGGGCTGTTGTATTGTTTGTCCTTTTGTCCTTTTTCTTTGGGCTGTTGTATTGTTTGTCCTTTTGTCCTTTTTCTTTGGGCTGTTGTATTGTTTGTCCTTTTGTCCTTTTTCTTTGGGCTGTTGTATTGTTTGTCCTTTTGTCCTTTTTCTTTGGGCTTTTGTATTGTTTGTCCTTTTGTCCTTTTTCTTTGGACTGTTGTATTGTTTGTCCTTTTGTCCTTTTTCTTTGGGCTGTTATATTGTTTGTCGTTTTGTCCCTTTTCTTTGGGCTGTTGTATTGTTTGTCCATTTGTCCCTTTTCTTTGGACTGTTGTATTGTTTGTCCTTTTGTCCTTTTTCTTTGGGCTGTTGTATTGTTTGTCCTTTTGTCCTTTTTCTTTGGGCTGTTGTATTGTTTGTCCTTTTGTCCTTTTTCTTTGGGCTGTTGTATTGTTTGTCCTTTTGTCCTTTTTCTTTGGGCTGTTGTATTGTTTGTCCTTTTGTCCTTTTTCTTTGGGCTTTTGTATTGTTTGTCCTTTTGTCCTTTTAGTTTGGGTTGTTGTATTGTTTGTCCTGTTGTCCTTTTTCTTTGGGCTGTCGTATTGTTTGTCCTTTTGTCCTTTTTCTTTGGGCTGTTGTATTGTTTGTCCTTTTTTCCTTTTTCTTTGGGCTGTTGTATTGTTTGTCCTTTTGTCCTTTTTCTTTGGGCTGTTTTATTGTTTGTCCTTTTGTCCTTTTTCTTTGGACTGTTGTATTTTTGTTCTTTTGTTCTTTTTCTTTAGGCTGTTGTATTGTTTGTCCTTTTGTCCTTTTTCTTTGGGCTGTTGTATTGTTTGTCCTTTTGTCCTTTTTTTTTGAGCTGTTGTATTGTTTGTCCTTTTGTCCTTTTTCTTTGGGTTGTTGTATTGTTTGTCCTTTTGACCTTTTTCTTTGGGCTTTTGTATTGTTTGTCCTTTTGTCCTTTTTCTTTGGGCTGTTGTATTGTTTGTCCTTTTGTCCTTTTTCTTTGGGCTGTTGTATTGTTTGTCCTTTTTCTTTGGGCTTTTGTATTGTTTGTCCTTTTGTCCTTTTTCTTTGGGTTGTTGTATTGTTTGTCCTTTTGTCCTTTTTCTTTGGGCTGTTGTATTGTTTGTCCTTTTGTCCTTTTTCTTTGGGCTGTTGTATTGTTTGTCCTTTTGTCCTTTTTCTTTGGGCTGTTGTATTGTTTGTCCTTTAGTCCTTTTTCTTTGGGCTGTTGCATTGTTTGTCCTTTGTCCTTTTTCTTTGGGCTGTTGTATTGTTTGTCCTTTTGTCCTTTTTCTTTGGGCTTTTGTATTGTTTGTCCTTTTTTCCTTTTTCTTTGGGTTGTTGAATTGTTTGTCTTTTTGTCCTTTTTCTTTGGTCTGTTGTATTGTTTGTCCTTTTGTCCTTTTTCTTTGGGCTGTTGTATTGTTTGTCCTTTTGTCCTTTTTCTTTGGGCTGTTGTATTGTTTGTCCTTTTGTCCTTTTTCTTTGGGCTGTTGTATTGTTTGTTCTTTTGTCCTTTTTCTTTGGGCTGTTGTATTGTTTGTCCTTTTGTCCTTTTTCTTTGGGTTGTTGAATTGTTTGTCTTTTTGTCCTTTTTCTTTGGACTGTTGTATTGTTTGTCCTTTTGTCCTTTTTCTTTGGGCTGTTGTATTGTTTGTCCTTTTGTCCTTTTTCTTTGGGCTGTTGTATTGTTTGTCCTTTTGTCCTTTTTCTTTGGACTGTTGTATTTTTGTTCTTTTGTTCTTTTTCTTTAGGCTGTTGTATTGTTTGTCCTTTTGTCCTTTTTCTTTGGGCTGTTGTATTGTTTGTCCTTTTGTCCTTTTTTTTTGAGCTGTTGTATTGTTTGTCCTTTTGTCCTTTTTCTTTGGGTTGTTGTATTGTTTGTCCTTTTGACCTTTTTCTTTGGGCTTTTGTATTGTTTGTCCTTTTGTCCTTTTTCTTTGGGCTGTTGTATTGTTTGTCCTTTTGTCCTTTTTCTTTGGGCTGTTGTATTGTTTGTCCTTTTTCTTTGGGCTTTTGTATTGTTTGTCCTTTTGTCCTTTTTCTTTGGGTTGTTGTATTGTTTGTCCTTTTGTCCTTTTTCTTTGGGCTGTTGTATTGTTTGTCCTTTTGTCCTTTTTCTTTGGGCTGTTGTATTGTTTGTCCTTTTGTCCTTTTTCTTTGGGCTGTTGTATTGTTTGTCCTTTAGTCCTTTTTCTTTGGGCTGTTGCATTGTTTGTCCTTTGTCCTTTTTCTTTGGGCTGTTGTATTGTTTGTCCTTTTGTCCTTTTTCTTTGGGCTTTTGTATTGTTTGTCCTTTTTTCCTTTTTCTTTGGGTTGTTGAATTGTTTGTCTTTTTGTCCTTTTTCTTTGGTCTGTTGTATTGTTTGTCCTTTTGTCCTTTTTCTTTGGGCTGTTGTATTGTTTGTCCTTTTGTCCTTTTTCTTTGGGCTGTTGTATTGTTTGTCCTTTTGTCCTTTTTCTTTGGGCTGTTGTATTGTTTGTCCTTTTGTCCTTTTTCTTTGGGCTGTTGTATTGTTTGTCCTTTTGTCCTTTTTCTTTGGGTTGTTGAATTGTTTGTCTTTTTGTCCTTTTTCTTTGGACTGTTGTATTGTTTGTCCTTTTGTCCTTTTTCTTTGGGCTGTTGTATTGTTTGTCCTTTTGTCCTTTTTCTTTGGGCTGTTGTATTGTTTGTCCTTTTGTCCTTTTTCTTTGGGCTGTTGTATTGTTTGTCCTTTTGTCCTTTTTCTTTGGGCTTTTGTATTGTTTGTCCTTTTGTCCTTTTTCTTTGGGTTGTTGTATTGTTTGTCCTTTTGTCCTCTTACTTTCGGCTGTTGTATTGTTTGTCCTTTTGTCCTTTTTCTTTGGTCTGTTGTATTGTTTGTCCTTTTGTCCTTTTTCTTTGGGCTGTTGTATTGTTTGTCCTTTTGTCCTTTTTCTTTGGACTGTTGTATTGTTTGTCCTTTTGTCCTTTTTCTTTGGGTTGTTGTATTGTTTGTCCTTTTGTCCTTTTTCTTTGGGCTGTTGTATTGTTTGTCGTTTTGTCCCTTTTCTTTGGGCTGTTGTATTGTTTGTCCTTTTGTCCTTTTTCTTTGGACTGTTGTATTGTTTTTCCTTTTGTCCTTTTTCTTTGGACTGTTGTATTGTTTGTCCTTTTGTCCTTTTTCTTTGGGCTGCTGTATTGTTTGTCCTTTTGTCCTTTTTCTTTGGGTTGTTGAATTGTTTTTCTTTTTGTCCTTTTTCTTTGGACTGTTGTATTGTTTGTCCTTTTGTCCTTTTTCTTTGGGCTGTTGTATTGTTTGTCCTTTTGTCCTTTTTCTTTGGGCTGTTGTATTGTTTGTCCTTTTGTCCTTTTTCTTTGGGCTGTTGTATTGTTTGTCCTTTTGTCCTTTTTCTTTGGGCTTTTGTATTGTTTGTCCTTTTGTCCTTTTTCTTTGGGTTGTTGTATTGTTTGTCCTTTTGTCCTTTTACTTTCGGCTGTTGTATTGTTTGTCCTTTTGTCCTTTTTCTTTGGTCTGTTGTATTGTTTGTCCTTTTGTCCTTTTTCTTTGGGCTGTTGTATTGTTTGTCCTTTTGTCCTTTTTCTTTGGACTGTTGTATTGTTTGTCCTTTTGTCCTTTTTCTTTGGGTTGTTGTATTGTTTGTCCTTTTGTCCTTTTTCTTTGGGCTGTTGTATTGTTTGTCGTTTTGTCCCTTTTCTTTGGGCTGTTGTATTGTTTGTCCTTTTGTCCTTTTTCTTTGGACTGTTGTATTGTTTTTCCTTTTGTCCTTTTTCTTTGGACTGTTGTATTGTTTGTCCTTTTGTCCTTTTTCTTTGGGCTGTTGTATTGTTTGTCGTTTTATCCCTTTTCTTTGGGCTGTTGTATTGTTTGTCCTTTTGTCCTTTTTCTTTGGACTGTTGTATTGTTTGTCCTTTTGTCCTTTTTCTTTGGGCTGTTATATTGTTTGTCGTTTTGTCCCTTTTCTTTGGGCTGTTGTATTGTTTGTCCATTTGTCCCTTTTCTTTGGACTGTTGTATTGTTTGTCCTTTTGTCCTTTTTCTTTGGGCTGTTGTATTGTTTGTCCTTTTGTCCTTTTTCTTTGGGCTGTTGTATTGTTTGTCCTTTTGTCCTTTTTCTTTGGGCTGTTGTATTGTTTGTCCTTTTGTCCTTTTTCTTTGGGCTGTTGTATTGTTTGTCCTTTTGTCCTTTTTCTTTGGGCTTTTGTATTGTTTGTCCTTTTGTCCTTTTAGTTTGGGTTGTTGTATTGTTTGTCCTGTTGTCCTTTTTCTTTGGGCTGTTGTATTGTTTGTCCTTTTGTCCTTTTTCTTTGGGCTGTTGTATTGTTTGTCCTTTTTTCCTTTTTCTTTGGTCTGTTGTATTGTTTGTCCTTTTGTCCTTTTTCTTTGGTCTGTTGTATTGTTTGTCCTTTTGTCCTTTTTCTTTGGTCTGTTGTATTGTTTGTCCTTTTGTCCTTTTTCTTTGCGCTTTTGCATTGTCTGTCCTTTTGTCCTTTTTCTTTGGGCTGTTGTATTGTTTGTCCTTTTGTCCTTTTTCTTTGGTCTGTTGCATTGTTTGTCCCTTTGTCCTTTTTCTTTGGGCTGTTGTATTGTTTGTCATTTTTTTCTTTTTCTTTGGGCTGTTGTATTGTTTGTCCCTTTGTCCTTTTTCTTTGGGCTGTTGTATTATTTGTCATTTTTTCCTTTTTCTTTAGGCTGTTGTATTGTTTGTCCTTTTGTCCTTTTTTTTTTGGGCTGTTGTATTGTTTGTCATTTTGTCCTTTTTTTTTGGGCTGTTGTATTGTTTGTCCTTTTGTCCTTTTTCTTTGGGCTGTTGTATTGTTTGTCCTTTTGTCCTTTTTCTTCGGACTGTTGTATTGTTTGTCCTTTTGTCCTTTTTCTTTGCGCTTTTGCATTGTCTGTCCTTTTGTCCTTTTTCTTTGGGCTGTTGTATTGTTTGTCCTTTTGTCCTTTTTCTTTGGTCTGTTGCATTGTTTGTCCCTTTGTCCTTTTTCTTTGGGCTGTTGTATTGTTTGTCATTTTTTTCTTTTTCTTTGGGCTGTTGTATTGTTTGTCCCTTTGTCATTTTTCTTTGGGCTGTTGTATTATTTGTCATTTTTTCCTTTTTCTTTAGGCTGTTGTATTGTTTGTCCTTTTGTCCTTTTTTTTTTTGGGCTGTTGTATTGTTTGTCATTTTGTCCTTTTTTTTTGGGCTGTTGTATTGTTTGTTCTTTTGGCCTTTTTCTTTGGTCTGTTGCATTGTTTGTCCTTTTGTCCTTTTTCTTTGGGCTGTTGTATTGTTTGTCCCTTTGTCCTTTTTCTTTGGTCTGTTGCATTGTTTGTCCTTTTGTCCTTTTTCTTTGGTCTGTTGCATTGTTTGTCCTTTTGTCCTTTTTCTTTGGGCTGTTGTATTGTTTGTCCTTTTGTGATTTTTCTTTGGTCTGTTGCATTGTTTGTCCTTTTGTCCTTTTTCTTTGGGCTGTTGCATTGTTTGTCATTTTTCCTTTTTCTTTGGGCTGTTGTATTGTTTGTCCCTTTGTCCTTTTTCTTTGGGCTTTTGTATTATTTGTCATTTTTTCTTTTTTCTTTGGGCTGTTGTATTGTTTGTCCTTTTGTCCTTTTTTTTTGGGGCTGTTGTATTGTTTGTCATTTTGTCCTTTTTCTTTGGGCTGTTGTATTGTTTGTCCTTTTGACCTTTTTCTTTGGGCTGTTGTATTGTTTGTCCTTTTGTCCTTTTCTTCGGACTGTTGTATTGTTTGTCCTTTTGTCCTTTTTCTTTGGGCTGTTCTATTTTTTGACCTTTTGTCCTTTTTCTTTGGGCTGTTGTATTGTTTGTCCTTTTGTCCTTTTTCTTCGGACTGTTGTATTGTTTGTCATTTTGTCCTTTTTCTTTGGGATGTTGTATTGTTTGTCCTTTTGTCCTTTTTCTTTGGGCTGTTGTATTGTTTGTCCTTTTGTCCTTTTTCTTCGGACTGTTGTATTGTTTGTCCTTTTGTTCTTTTTCTTCGGACTGTTGTATTGTTTGTCCTTTTGTCCTTTTTCTTTGGGCTGTTGTATTTGTTGACCTTTTGTCCTTTTTCTTTGGGCTGTTGTATTGTTTGTCCTTTTGTCCTTTTTCTTCGGACTGTTGTATTGTTTGTCCTTTTGTCCTTTTTTTTTGGGCTGTTGTATTGTTTGACCTTTTGTCCTTTTTCTTTGGGCAGTTGCATTGTTTGTCCTTTTGTCCTTTTTCTTTGGGTTGTTGTATTGTTTGTCCTTTTGTCCTTTTTCTTTGGGCTGTTGCATTGTTTGTCCTTTTGTACTTTTTCTTCGGACTGTTGTATTGTTTGTCCTTTTGTCCTTTTTCTTTGGTCTGTTGTATTGTTTGTCCTTTTGTCCTTTTTCTTTGGTCTGTTGCATTGTTTGTCCTTTTGTCCTTTTTCTTTGGGCTGTTGTATTGTTTGTCCTTTTGTCCTTTTTCTTTGGGCTGTTGTATTGTTTGTCCTTTTGTCCTTTTTATTTTGGGCTGTTGTATTTTTTGACCTTTTGTCCTTTTTCTTTGGGCTGTTGTATTGTTTGTCCTTTTGTCCTTTTTCTTTGGTCTGTTGCATTGTTTGTCCTTTTGTCCTTTTTCTTTGGGCTGTTGTATTGTTTGTCCTTGTGTCCTTTTTCTTTGGGCTGTTGTATTGTTTGTCCTTTTTTCCTTTTTCTTCGGACTGTTGTATTGTTTGTCCTTTTGTCCTTTTTCTTTGGGCTGTTGTATTGTTTGTCCTTTTGTCCTTTTTCTTTGGACTGTTGTATTGTTTGTCCTTTTGTCCTTTTTCTTCGGACTGTTGTATTGTTTGTCCTTTTGTCCTTTTTCTTTAGGCTGTTGTATTGTTTGTCCTTTTGTCCTTTTTCTTTGGGCTGTTGTATTGTTTGTCCTTTGTCCTTTTTCTTTGGGCTGTTGTATTGTTTGTCCTTTTGTCCTTTTTCTTTGGGCTGTTGTATTGTTTGTCCTTTTGTCCTTTTTCTTTGGGCTGTTGTATTGTTTGTCATTTTGTCCTTTTTCTTTGTTCTGTTGCATTGTTTGTCCTTTTGTCCTTTTTCTTTGGGCTGTTGTATTGTGTGTCCTTTTGTCCTTTTTCCTTGGGCTTTTGTATTGTTTGTCCTTTTGTCCTTTTTCTTTGGGCTGTTGTATTGTTTGTCCTTTTGTCCTTTTTCTTTGGGCTGTTGTATTGTTTGTCATGGTATCCTTTTTCTTTGGGCTGTGGTATTGTTTGTCCTTTTGTCCTTTTTCTTTGGGCTGTGGTATTGTTTGTCCTTTTGTCCTTTTTCTTTGGGCTGTTGTATTGTTTGTCCTTTTGTCCTTTTTCTTTGGGCTGTTGTATTGTTTGTCCTTTTGTCCTTTTTCTTTGGGCTGTTGTAATGTTTGTCATTTTGTCCTTTTTCTTTGGGCTGTTGTATTGTTTGTCCTTTTGTCCTTTTTCTTTAGGCTGTTTTATTGTTTGACCTTTTGTCCTTTTTCTTTGGGCTGTTGTATTGTTTGTCCTTTTGTCCTTTTTCTTTAGGCTGTTGTATTGTTTGTCCTTTTGTCCTTTTTCTTTGGGCTGTTGTATTGTTTGTCATGTTATCCTTTTTCTTTGGGCTGTTGTATTGTTTGTCCTTTTGTCCTTTTTCTTTGGTCTGTTGTATTGTTTGTCCTTTTGTCCTTTTTCTTTGGGCTGTTGTATTGTTTGTCCTTTTGTCCTTTTTCTTTGGGGTGTTTTATTATTTGTCCTTTTGTCCTTTTTATTTGGGCTGTTGTATTGTTTGTCCTTTTGTCCTTTTTATTTGGGCTGTTGTACGGTTTGTCCTTTTTTCCTTTTTCTTTGGACTGTTGTATTGTTTATTCTTTTCTCCTTTTTCTTTGGGCTGTTGGATTTTTTGTCCTTTTGTCCTTTTTCTTTGGGCTGTTGTATTGTTTGTCCTTTTGTCCTTTTTCTTTGGGCTGTTGTATTGTTTGTCCTTTTGTCCTTTTTCTTTGGGCTGTTGTATTGTTTGTCCTTTTGTCATTTTTCTTTGGGCTGTTGTATTGTTTGTCCTTTTCTCCTTTTTTTTGGGCTGTTGTATTGTTTGTCCTTTTGTCCTTTTTCTTTAGGCTGTTGCATTGTTTGTCCTTTTGTCCTTTTTCTTTGTGCTGTTGTATTGTTTGTCCTTTTGTCCTTTTTCTTTGGGCTGTTGTATTGTTTGTTCTTTTGTCCTTTTTCATTGGTCTGTTGCATTGTTTGTCCTTTTGTCCTTTTTCTTTTGGCTGTTGTATTGTTTGTCCCTTTGTCCTTTTTCTTTGGTCTGTTGCATTGTTTGTCCTTTTGTCCTTTTTCTTTGGTCTGTTGTATTGTTTGTCCTTTTGTCCTTTTTCTTTGGTCTGTTGTATTGTTTGTCCTTTTGTCCTTTTTCTTTGCGCTTTTGCATTGTCTGTCCTTTTGTCCTTTTTCTTTGGGCTGTTGTATTGTTTGTCCTTTTGTCCTTTTTCTTTGGTCTGTTGCATTGTTTGTCCCTTTGTCCTTTTTCTTTGGGCTGTTGTATTGTTTGTCATTTTTTTCTTTTTCTTTGGGCTGTTGTATTGTTTGTCCCTTTGTCCTTTTTCTTTGGGCTGTTGTATTATTTGTCATTTTTTCCTTTTTCTTTAGGCTGTTGTATTGTTTGTCCTTTTGTCCTTTTTTTTTTTGGGCTGTTGTATTGTTTGTCATTTTGTCCTTTTTTTTTGGGCTGTTGTATTGTTTGTCCTTTTGTCCTTTTTCTTTGGGCTGTTGTATTGTTTGTCCTTTTGTCCTTTTTCTTCGGACTGTTGTATTGTTTGTCCTTTTGTCCTTTTTCTTTGCGCTTTTGCATTGTCTGTCCTTTTGTCCTTTTTCTTTGGGCTGTTGTATTGTTTGTCCTTTTGTCCTTTTTCTTTGGTCTGTTGCATTGTTTGTCCCTTTGTCCTTTTTCTTTGGGCTGTTGTATTGTTTGTCATTTTTTTCTTTTTCTTTGGGCTGTTGTATTGTTTGTCCCTTTGTCATTTTTCTTTGGGCTGTTGTATTATTTGTCATTTTTTCCTTTTTCTTTAGGCTGTTGTATTGTTTGTCCTTTTGTCCTTTTTTTTTTTGGGCTGTTGTATTGTTTGTCATTTTGTCCTTTTTTTTTGGGTTGTTGTATTGTTTGTCCTTTTGTCCTTTTTCTTTGGGCTGTTGTATTGTTTGTCCTTTTGTCCTTTTTCTTCGGACTGTTGTATTGTTTGTCCTTTTGTCCTTTTTCTTTGGGCTGTTGTATTTTTTGACCTTTTGTCCTTTTTCTTTGGGCTGTTGTATTGTTTGTCCTTTTGTCCTTTTTCTTTGGTCTGTTGCATTGTTTGTCCCTTTGTCCTTTTTCTTTGGGCTGTTGTATTGTTTGTAATTTTTTCCTTTTTCTTTGGGCTGTTGTATTGTTTGTTCATTTGTCCTTTTTCTTTGGGCTGTTGTATTATTTGTCATTTTTTCCTTTTTCTTTATGTTGTTGGATTGTTTGTCCTTTTTTTTTTTTTTTTTTTGGGCTGTTGTATTGTTTGTCATTTTGTCCTTTTTTTTTGGGCTGTTGTATTGTTTGTCCTTTTGTCCTTTTTCTTTGGGCTGTTGTATTGTTTGTCCTTTTGTCCTTTTTCTTCGGACTGTTGTATTGTTTGTCCTTTTGTCCTTTTTCTTTGGGCTGTTGTATTTTTTGACCGTTTGTCCTTTTTCTTTGGGCTGTTGTATTGTTTGTCCTTTTGTCCTTTTTCTTCGGACTGTTGTATTGTTTGTCATTTTGTCCTTTTTCTTTGGGCTGTTGTATTGTTTGTCCTTTTGTCCTTTTTCTTTGGGCTGTTGTATTGTTTGTCCTTTTGCCCTTTTTCTTCGGACTGTTGTATTGTTTGTCCTTTTGTCCTTTTTCTTTGGGCTGTTGTATTTTTTGTCCTTTTGTCCTTTTTCTTCGGACTGTTGTATTTTTTGACCTTTTGTCCTTTTTCTTTGGGCTTTTGCATTGTCTGTCCTTCTGTCCTTTTTCTTTGGGCTGTTGTATTGTTTGTTCTTTTGGCCTTTTTCATTGGTCTGTTGCATTGTTTGTCCTTTTGTCCTTTTTCTTTGGGCTGTTGTATTGTTTGTCCCTTTGTCCTTTTTCTTTGGTCTGTTGCATTGTTTGTCCTTTTGTCCTTTTTCTTTGGTCTGTTGCATTGTTTGTCCTTTTGTCCTTTTTCTTTGGGCTGTTGTATTGTTTGTCCTTTTGTGATTTTTCTTTGGTCTGTTGCATTGTTTGTCCTTTTGTCCTTTTTCTTTGGGCTGTTGCATTGTTTGTCATTTTTCCTTTTTCTTTGGGCTGTTGTATTGTTTGTCCCTTTGTCCTTTTTCTTTGGGCTGTTGTATTATTTGTCATTTTTTCCTTTTTCTTTAGGCTGTTGTATTGTTTGTCCTTTTGTCCTTTTTTTTTTGGGCTGTTGTATTGTTTGTCATTTTGTCCTTTTTTTTTGGGCTGTTGTATTGTTTGTCCTTTTGTCCTTTTTCTTTGGGCTGTTGTATTGTTTGTCCTTTTGTCCTTTTTCTTCGGACTGTTGTATTGTTTGTCCTTTTGTCCTTTTTCTTTGCGCTTTTGCATTGTCTGTCCTTTTGTCCTTTTTCTTTGGGCTGTTGTATTGTTTGTCCTTTTGTCCTTTTTCTTTGGTCTGTTGCATTGTTTGTCCCTTTGTCCTTTTTCTTTGGGCTGTTGTATTGTTTGTCATTTTTTTCTTTTTCTTTGGGCTGTTGTATTGTTTGTCCCTTTGTCATTTTTCTTTGGGCTGTTGTATTATTTGTCATTTTTTCCTTTTTCTTTAGGCTGTTGTATTGTTTGTCCTTTTGTCCTTTTTTTTTTTGGGCTGTTGTATTGTTTGTCATTTTGTCCTTTTTTTTTGGGCTGTTGTATTGTTTGTTCTTTTGGCCTTTTTCTTTGGTCTGTTGCATTGTTTGTCCTTTTGTCCTTTTTCTTTGGGCTGTTGTATTGTTTGTCCCTTTGTCCTTTTTCTTTGGTCTGTTGCATTGTTTGTCCTTTTGTCCTTTTTCTTTGGTCTGTTGCATTGTTTGTCCTTTTGTCCTTTTTCTTTGGGCTGTTGTATTGTTTGTCCTTTTGTGATTTTTCTTTGGTCTGTTGCATTGTTTGTCCTTTTGTCCTTTTTCTTTGGGCTGTTGCATTGTTTGTCATTTTTCCTTTTTCTTTGGGCTGTTGTATTGTTTGTCCCTTTGTCCTTTTTCTTTGGGCTTTTGTATTATTTGTCATTTTTTCTTTTTTCTTTGGGCTGTTGTATTGTTTGTCCTTTTGTCCTTTTTTTTTGGGGCTGTTGTATTGTTTGTCATTTTGTCCTTTTTCTTTGGGCTGTTGTATTGTTTGTCCTTTTGACCTTTTTCTTTGGGCTGTTGTATTGTTTGTCCTTTTGTCCTTTTCTTCGGACTGTTGTATTGTTTGTCCTTTTGTCCTTTTTCTTTGGGCTGTTCTATTTTTTGACCTTTTGTCCTTTTTCTTTGGGCTGTTGTATTGTTTGTCCTTTTGTCCTTTTTCTTCGGACTGTTGTATTGTTTGTCATTTTGTCCTTTTTCTTTGGGATGTTGTATTGTTTGTCCTTTTGTCCTTTTTCTTTGGGCTGTTGTATTGTTTGTCCTTTTGTCCTTTTTCTTCGGACTGTTGTATTGTTTGTCCTTTTGTTCTTTTTCTTCGGACTGTTGTATTGTTTGTCCTTTTGTCCTTTTTCTTTGGGCTGTTGTATTTGTTGACCTTTTGTCCTTTTTCTTTGGGCTGTTGTATTGTTTGTCCTTTTGTCCTTTTTCTTCGGACTGTTGTATTGTTTGTCCTTTTGTCCTTTTTTTTTGGGCTGTTGTATTGTTTGACCTTTTGTCCTTTTTCTTTGGGCAGTTGCATTGTTTGTCCTTTTGTCCTTTTTCTTTGGGTTGTTGTATTGTTTGTCCTTTTGTCCTTTTTCTTTGGGCTGTTGCATTGTTTGTCCTTTTGTACTTTTTCTTCGGACTGTTGTATTGTTTGTCCTTTTGTCCTTTTTCTTTGGTCTGTTGTATTGTTTGTCCTTTTGTCCTTTTTCTTTGGTCTGTTGCATTGTTTGTCCTTTTGTCCTTTTTCTTTGGGCTGTTGTATTGTTTGTCCTTTTGTCCTTTTTCTTTGGGCTGTTGTATTGTTTGTCCTTTTGTCCTTTTTATTTTGGGCTGTTGTATTTTTTGACCTTTTGTCCTTTTTCTTTGGGCTGTTGTATTGTTTGTCCTTTTGTCCTTTTTCTTTGGTCTGTTGCATTGTTTGTCCTTTTGTCCTTTTTCTTTGGGCTGTTGTATTGTTTGTCCTTGTGTCCTTTTTCTTTGGGCTGTTGTATTGTTTGTCCTTTTTTCCTTTTTCTTCGGACTGTTGTATTGTTTGTCCTTTTGTCCTTTTTCTTTGGGCTGTTGTATTGTTTGTCCTTTTGTCCTTTTTCTTTGGACTGTTGTATTGTTTGTCCTTTTGTCCTTTTTCTTCGGACTGTTGTATTGTTTGTCCTTTTGTCCTTTTTCTTTAGGCTGTTGTATTGTTTGTCCTTTTGTCCTTTTTCTTTGGGCTGTTGTATTGTTTGTCCTTTGTCCTTTTTCTTTGGGCTGTTGTATTGTTTGTCCTTTTGTCCTTTTTCTTTGGGCTGTTGTATTGTTTGTCCTTTTGTCCTTTTTCTTTGGGCTGTTGTATTGTTTGTCATTTTGTCCTTTTTCTTTGTTCTGTTGCATTGTTTGTCCTTTTGTCCTTTTTCTTTGGGCTGTTGTATTGTGTGTCCTTTTGTCCTTTTTCCTTTGGCTTTTGTATTGTTTGTCCTTTTGTCCTTTTTCTTTGGGCTGTTGTATTGTTCGTCCTTTTGTCCTTTTTCTTTGGGCTGTTGTATTGTTTGTCATGTTATCCTTTTTCTTTGGGCTGTGGTATTGTTTGTCCTTTTGTCCTTTTTCTTTGGGCTGTGGTATTGTTTGTCCTTTTGTCCTTTTTCTTTGGGCTGTTGTATTGTTTGTCCTTTTGTCCTTTTTCTTTGGGCTGTTGTATTGTTTGTCCTTTTGTCCTTTTTCTTTGGGCTGTTGTAATGTTTGTCATTTTGTCCTTTTTCTTTGGGCTGTTGTATTGTTTGTCCTTTTGTCCTTTTTCTTTAGGCTGTTTTATTGTTTGTCCTTTTGTCCTTTTTCTTTGGGCTGTTGTATTGTTTGTCCTTTTGTCCTTTTTCTTTAGGCTGTTGTATTGTTTGTCCTTTTGTCCTTTTTCTTTGGGCTGTTGTATTGTTTGTCATGTTATCCTTTTTCTTTGGGCTGTTGTATTGTTTGTCCTTTTGTCCTTTTTCTTTGGTCTGTTGTATTGTTTGTCCTTTTGTCCTTTTTCTTTGGGCTGTTGTATTGTTTGTCCTTTTGTCCTTTTTCTTTGGGGTGTTTTATTATTTGTCCTTTTGTCCTTTTTATTTGGGCTGTTGTATTGTTTGTCCTTTTGTCCTTTTTATTTGGGCTGTTGTACGGTTTGTCCTTTTTTCCTTTTTCTTTGGACTGTTGTATTGTTTATTCTTTTCTCCTTTTTCTTTGGGCTGTTGGATTTTTTGTCCTTTTGTCCTTTTTCTTTGGGCTGTTGTATTGTTTGTCCTTTTGTCCTTTTTCTTTGGGCTGTTGTATTGTTTGTCCTTTTGTCCTTTTTCTTTGGGCTGTTGTATTGTTTGTCCTTTTGTCATTTTTCTTTGGGCTGTTGTATTGTTTGTCCTTTTCTCCTTTTTTTTGGGCTGTTGTATTGTTTGTCCTTTTGTCCTTTTTCTTTAGGCTGTTGCATTGTTTGTCCTTTTGTCCTTTTTCTTTGTGCTGTTGTATTGTTTGTCCTTTTGTCCTTTTTCTTTGGGCTGTTGTATTGTTTGTTCTTTTGTCCTTTTTCATTGGTCTGTTGCATTGTTTGTCCTTTTGTCCTTTTTCTTTTGGCTGTTGTATTGTTTGTCCCTTTGTCCTTTTTCTTTGGTCTGTTGCATTGTTTGTCCTTTTGTCCTTTTTCTTTGGTCTGTTGTATTGTTTGTCCTTTTGTCCTTTTTCTTTGGTCTGTTGTATTGTTTGTCCTTTTGTCCTTTTTCTTTGCGCTTTTGCATTGTCTGTCCTTTTGTCCTTTTTCTTTGGGCTGTTGTATTGTTTGTCCTTTTGTCCTTTTTCTTTGGTCTGTTGCATTGTTTGTCCCTTTGTCCTTTTTCTTTGGGCTGTTGTATTGTTTGTCATTTTTTTCTTTTTCTTTGGGCTGTTGTATTGTTTGTCCCTTTGTCCTTTTTCTTTGGGCTGTTGTATTATTTGTCATTTTTTCCTTTTTCTTTAGGCTGTTGTATTGTTTGTCCTTTTGTCCTTTTTTTTTTGGGCTGTTGTATTGTTTGTCATTTTGTCCTTTTTTTTTGGGCTGTTGTATTGTTTGTCCTTTTGTCCTTTTTCTTTGGGCTGTTGTATTGTTTGTCCTTTTGTCCTTTTTCTTCGGACTGTTGTATTGTTTGTCCTTTTGTCCTTTTTCTTTGCGCTTTTGCATTGTCTGTCCTTTTGTCCTTTTTCTTTGGGCTGTTGTATTGTTTGTCCTTTTGTCCTTTTTCTTTGGTCTGTTGCATTGTTTGTCCCTTTGTCCTTTTTCTTTGGGCTGTTGTATTGTTTGTCATTTTTTTCTTTTTCTTTGGGCTGTTGTATTGTTTGTCCCTTTGTCATTTTTCTTTGGGCTGTTGTGTTATTTGTCATTTTTTCCTTTTTCTTTAGGCTGTTGTATTGTTTGTCCTTTTGTCCTTTTTTTTTTTGGGCTGTTGTATTGTTTGTCATTTTGTCCTTTTTTTTTGGGTTGTTGTATTGTTTGTCCTTTTGTCCTTTTTCTTTGGGCTGTTGTATTGTTTGTCCTTTTGTCCTTTTTCTTCGGACTGTTGTATTGTTTGTCCTTTTGTCCTTTTTCTTTGGGCTGTTGTATTTTTTGACCTTTTGTCCTTTTTCTTTGGGCTGTTGTATTGTTTGTCCTTTTGTCCTTTTTCTTTGGTCTGTTGCATTGTTTGTCCCTTTGTCCTTTTTCTTTGGGCTGTTGTATTGTTTGTAATTTTTTCCTTTTTCTTTGGGCTGTTGTATTGTTTTTTCATTTGTCCTTTTTCTTTGGGCTGTTGTATTATTTGTCATTTTTTCCTTTTTCTTTATGTTGTTGGATTGTTTGTCCTTTTTTTTTTTTTTTTTTTGGGCTGTTGTATTGTTTGTCATTTTGTCCTTTTTTTTTGGGCTGTTGTATTGTTTGTCCTTTTGTCCTTTTTCTTTGGGCTGTTGTATTGTTTGTCCTTTTGTCCTTTTTCTTCGGACTGTTGTATTGTTTGTCCTTTTGTCCTTTTTCTTTGGGCTGTTGTATTTTTTGACCGTTTGTCCTTTTTCTTTGGGCTGTTGTATTGTTTGTCCTTTTGTCCTTTTTCTTCGGACTGTTGTATTGTTTGTCATTTTGTCCTTTTTCTTTGGGCTGTTGTATTGTTTGTCCTTTTGTCCTTTTTCTTTGGGCTGTTGTATTGTTTGTCCTTTTGCCCTTTTTCTTCGGACTGTTGTATTGTTTGTCCTTTTGTCCTTTTTCTTTGGGCTGTTGTATTTTTTGTCCTTTTGTCCTTTTTCTTCGGACTGTTGTATTTTTTGACCTTTTGTCCTTTTTCTTTGGGCTTTTGCATTGTCTGTCCTTCTGTCCTTTTTCTTTGGGCTGTTGTATTGTTTGTTCTTTTGGCCTTTTTCATTGGTCTGTTGCATTGTTTGTCCTTTTGTCCTTTTTCTTTGGGCTGTTGTATTGTTTGTCCCTTTGTCCTTTTTCTTTGGTCTGTTGCATTGTTTGTCCTTTTGTCCTTTTTCTTTGGTCTGTTGCATTGTTTGTCCTTTTGTCCTTTTTCTTTGGGCTGTTGTATTGTTTGTCCTTTTGTGATTTTTCTTTGGTCTGTTGCATTGTTTGTCCTTTTGTCCTTTTTCTTTGGGCTGTTGCATTGTTTGTCATTTTTCCTTTTTCTTTGGGCTGTTGTATTGTTTGTCCCTTTGTCCTTTTTCTTTGGGCTTTTGTATTATTTGTCATTTTTTCTTTTTTCTTTGGGCTGTTGTATTGTTTGTCCTTTTGTCCTTTTTTTTTGGGGCTGTTGTATTGTTTGTCATTTTGTCCTTTTTCTTTAGGCTGTTGTATTGTTTGTCCTTTTGTCCTTTTTTTTTTTGGGCTGTTGTATTGTTTGTCATTTTGTCCTTTTTTTTTGGGTTGTTGTATTGTTTGTCCTTTTGTCCTTTTTCTTTGGGCTGTTGTATTGTTTGTCCTTTTGTCCTTTTTCTTCGGACTGTTGTATTGTTTGTCCTTTTGTCCTTTTTCTTTGGGCTGTTGTATTTTTTGACCTTTTGTCCTTTTTCTTTGGGCTGTTGTATTGTTTGTCCTTTTGTCCTTTTTCTTTGGTCTGTTGCATTGTTTGTCCCTTTGTCCTTTTTCTTTGGGCTGTTGTATTGTTTGTAATTTTTTCCTTTTTCTTTGGGCTGTTGTATTGTTTGTTCATTTGTCCTTTTTCTTTGGGCTGTTGTATTATTTGTCATTTTTTCCTTTTTCTTTATGTTGTTGGATTGTTTGTCCTTTTGTTTTTTTTTTTTTTGGGCTGTTGTATTGTTTGTCATTTTGTCCTTTTTTTTTGGGCTGTTGTATTGTTTGTCCTTTTGTCCTTTTTCTTTGGGCTGTTGTATTGTTTGTCCTTTTGTCCTTTTTCTTCGGACTGTTGTATTGTTTGTCCTTTTGTCCTTTTTCTTTGGGCTGTTGTATTTTTTGACCGTTTGTCCTTTTTCTTTGGGCTGTTGTATTGTTTGTCCTTTTGTCCTTTTTCTTCGGACTGTTGTATTGTTTGTCATTTTGTCCTTTTTCTTTGGGCTGTTGTATTGTTTGTCCTTTTGTCCTTTTTCTTTGGGCTGTTGTATTGTTTGTCCTTTTGCCCTTTTTCTTCGGACTGTTGTATTGTTTGTCCTTTTGTCCTTTTTCTTTGGGCTGTTGTATTTTTTGTCCTTTTGTCCTTTTTCTTCGGACTGTTGTATTTTTTGACCTTTTGTCCTTTTTCTTTGGGCTTTTGCATTGTCTGTCCTTCTGTCCTTTTTCTTTGGGCTGTTGTATTGTTTGTTCTTTTGGCCTTTTTCATTGGTCTGTTGCATTGTTTGTCCTTTTGTCCTTTTTCTTTGGGCTGTTGTATTGTTTGTCCCTTTGTCCTTTTTCTTTGGTCTGTTGCATTGTTTGTCCTTTTGTCCTTTTTCTTTGGTCTGTTGCATTGTTTGTCCTTTTGTCCTTTTTCTTTGGGCTGTTGTATTGTTTGTCCTTTTGTGATTTTTCTTTGGTCTGTTGCATTGTTTGTCCTTTTGTCCTTTTTCTTTGGGCTGTTGCATTGTTTGTCATTTTTCCTTTTTCTTTGGGCTGTTGTATTGTTTGTCCCTTTGTCCTTTTTCTTTGGGCTTTTGTATTATTTGTCATTTTTTCTTTTTTCTTTGGGCTGTTGTATTGTTTGTCCTTTTGTCCTTTTTTTTTGGGGCTGTTGTATTGTTTGTCATTTTGTCCTTTTTCTTTGGGCTGTTGTATTGTTTGTCCTTTTGACCTTTTTCTTTGGGCTGTTGTATTGTTTGTCCTTTTGTCCTTTTCTTCGGACTGTTGTATTGTTTGTCCTTTTGTCCTTTTTCTTTGGGCTGTTGTATTTTTTGACCTTTTGTCCTTTTTCTTTGGGCTGTTGTATTGTTTGTCCTTTTGTCCTTTTTCTTCGGACTGTTGTATTGTTTGTCATTTTGTCCTTTTTCTTTGGGATGTTGTATTGTTTTTCCTTTTGTCCTTTTTCTTTGGGCTGTTGTATTGTTTGTCCTTTTGTCCTTTTTCTTCGGACTGTTGTATTGTTTGTCCTTTTGTTCTTTTTCTTCGGACTGTTGTATTGTTTGTCCTTTTGTCCTTTTTCTTTGGGCTGTTGTATTTGTTGACCTTTTGTCCTTTTTCTTTGGGCTGTTGTATTGTTTGTCCTTTTGTCCTTTTTCTTCGGACTGTTGTATTGTTTGTCCTTTTGTCCTTTTTTTTTGGGCTGTTGTATTGTTTGACCTTTTGTCCTTTTTCTTTGGGCAGTTGCATTGTTTGTCCTTTTGTCCTTTTTCTTTGGGTTGTTGTATTGTTTGTCCTTTTGTCCTTTTTCTTTGGGCTGTTGCATTGTTTGTCCTTTTGTACTTTTTCTTCGGACTGTTGTATTGTTTGTCCTTTTGTCCTTTTTCTTTGGTCTGTTGTATTGTTTGTCCTTTTGTCCTTTTTCTTTGGTCTGTTGCATTGTTTGTCCTTTTGTCCTTTTTCTTTGGGCTGTTGTATTGTTTGTCATTTTTTTCTTTTTCTTTGGGCTGTTGTATTGTTTGTCCCTTTGTCCTTTTTCTTTGGGCTGTTGTATTGTTTGTCCTTTTGTCCTTTTTATTTTGGGCTGTTGTATTTTTTGACCTTTTGTCCTTTTTCTTTGGGCTGTTGTATTGTTTGTCCTTTTGTCCTTTTTCTTTGGTCTGTTGCATTGTTTGTCCTTTTGTCCTTTTTCTTTGGGCTGTTGTATTGTTTGTCCTTGTGTCCTTTTTCTTTGGGCTGTTGTATTGTTTGTCCTTTTTTCCTTTTTCTTCGGACTGTTGTATTGTTTGTCCTTTTGTCCTTTTTCTTTGGGCTGTTGTATTGTTTGTCCTTTTGTCCTTTTTCTTTGGACTGTTGTATTGTTTGTCCTTTTGTCCTTTTTCTTCGGACTGTTGTATTGTTTGTCCTTTTGTCCTTTTTCTTTAGGCTGTTGTATTGTTTGTCCTTTTGTCCTTTTTCTTTGGGCTGTTGTATTGTTTGTCCTTTGTCCTTTTTCTTTGGGCTGTTGTATTGTTTGTCCTTTTGTCCTTTTTCTTTGGGCTGTTGTATTGTTTGTCCTTTTGTCCTTTTTCTTTGGGCTGTTGTATTGTTTGTCATTTTGTCCTTTTTCTTTGTTCTGTTGCATTGTTTGTCCTTTTGTCCTTTTTCTTTGGGCTGTTGTATTGTGTGTCCTTTTGTCCTTTTTCCTTGGGCTTTTGTATTGTTTGTCCTTTTGTCCTTTTTCTTTGGGCTGTTGTATTGTTTGTCCTTTTGTCCTTTTTCTTTGGGCTGTTGTATTGTTTGTCATGTTATCCTTTTTCTTTGGGCTGTGGTATTGTTTGTCCTTTTGTCCTTTTTCTTTGGGCTGTGGTATTGTTTGTCCTTTTGTCCTTTTTCTTTGGGCTGTTGTATTGTTTGTCCTTTTGTCCTTTTTCTTTGGGCTGTTGTATTGTTTGTCCTTTTGTCCTTTTTCTTTGGGCTGTTGTAATGTTTGTCATTTTGTCCTTTTTCTTTGGGCTGTTGTATTGTTTGTCCTTTTATCCTTTTTCTTTAGGCTGTTTTATTGTTTGTCCTTTTGTCCTTTTTCTTTGGGCTGTTGTATTGTTTGTCCTTTTGTCCTTTTTCTTTAGGCTGTTGTATTGTTTGTCCTTTTGTCCTTTTTCTTTGGGCTGTTGTATTGTTTGTCATGTTATCCTTTTTCTTTGGGCTGTTGTATTGTTTGTCCTTTTGTCCTTTTTCTTTGGTCTGTTGTATTGTTTGTCCTTTTGTCCTTTTTCTTTGGGCTGTTGTATTGTTTGTCCTTTTGTCCTTTTTCTTTGGGCTGTTGTATTGTTTGTCCTTTTGTCCTTTTTCTTTGGGCTGTTGTATTGTTTGTCCTTTTGTCCTTTTACTTTGGGCTGTTGTATTGTTTGTCATTTTGTCCTTTTTCTTTGTTCTGTTGCATTGTTTGTCCTTTTTTCCTTTTTCTTTGGGCTGTTGTATTGTGTGTCCTTTTGTCCTTTTTCCTTGGGCTGTTGTATTGTTTGTCCTTTTGTCCTTTTTCTTTGGGCTGTTGTAATGTTTGTCCTTTTGTCCTTTTTCTTTGGGCTGTTGTATTGTTTGTCCTTTTGTCCTTTTTCTTTGGGCTGTGGTATTGTTTGTCCTTTTGTCCTTTTTCTTTGGGCTGTTGTATTGTTTGTCCTTTTGTCCTTTTTCTTTGGGCTGTTGTATTGTTTGTCCTTTTGTCCTTTTTCTTTGGGCTGTTGTATTGTTTGTCCTTTTGTCCTTTTTCTTTGGGCTGTTGTATTGTTTGTCATTTTGTCCTTTTTCTTTGGGCTGTTGTATTGTTTGTCCTTTTGTCCTTTTTCTTTAGGCTGTTGTATTATTTGTCCTTTTGTCCTTTTTCTTTAGGCTGTTGTATTGTGTGTCCTTTTGTCCTTTTTCTTTGGGCTGTTGTATTGTTTGTCCTTTTGTCCTTTTTCTTTGGGCTGTTGTATTGTTTGTCATGTTATCCTTTTACTTTGGGCTGTTGTATTGTTTGTCATGTTATCCTTTTTCTTTAGGCTGTTGTATTGTTTGTCCTTTTGTCCTTTTTCTTTGGGCTGTTGTATTGTTTGTCCTTTTGTCCTTTTTCTTTGTGCTGTTGTATTGTTTGTCCTTTTGTCCTTTTTCTTTGGGCTGTTGTATTGTTTGTCCTTTTTTCCTTTTTCTTTGGGCTGTTGTATTGTTTGTCATGTTATCCGTTTTCTTTGGGCTGTTGTATTGTTTGTCCTTTTTTCCTTTTTCTTTGGGCTGTTGTATTGTTTGTCCTTTTGTCCTTTTTCTTTGGGCTGTTGTATTGTTTGTCCTTTTGTCCTTTTTCTTTAGGCTGTTGTATTGTTTGTCCTTTTGTCCTTTTTCTTTGGGCTGTTGTATTGTTTGTCCTTTTGTCCTTTTTCTTTGGGCTGTTGTATTGTTTGTCCTTTTGTCCTTTTTCTTTGGGCTGTTGTATTGTTTGTCATGTTATCCGTTTTCTTTGGGCTGTTGTATTGTTTGTCCTTTTTTCCTTTTTCTTTGGGCTGTTGTATTGTTTGTCCTTTTGTCCTTTTTCTTTGGGCTGTGGTATTGTTTGTCCTTTTGTCCTTTTTCTTTGGGCTGTTGTATTGTTTGTATTGTTTGTCCTTTTTCTTTGGGCTGTGGTATTGTTTGTCATTTTGTCCTTTTTCTTTGTTCTGTTGCATTGTTTGTCCTTTTGTCCTTTTTCTTTGGGCTGTTGTATTGTGTGTCCTTTTGTCCTTTTTCCTTGGGCTGTTGTATTGTTTGTCCTTTTGTCCTTTTTCTTTGGGCTGTTGTAATGTTTGTCCTTTTGTCCTTTTTCTTTGGGCTGTTGTATTGTTTGTCCTTTTGTCCTTTTTCTTTGGGCTGTGGTATTGTTTGTCCTTTTGTCCTTTTTCTTTGGGCTGTTGTATTGTTTGTCCTTTTGTCCTTTTTCTTTGGGCTGTTGTATTGTTTGTCCTTTTGTCCTTTTTCTTTGGGCTGTTGTATTGTTTGTCCTTTTGTCCTTTTTCTTTGGGCTGTTGTATTGTTTGTCATTTTGTCCTTTTTCTTTGGGCTGTTGTATTGTTTGTCCTTTTGTCCTTTTTCTTTAGGCTGTTGTATTATTTGTCCTTTTGTCCTTTTTCTTTAGGCTGTTGTATTGTGTGTCCTTTTGTCCTTTTTCTTTGGGCTGTTGTATTGTTTGTCCTTTTGTCCTTTTTCTTTGGGCTGTTGTATTGTTTGTCATGTTATCCTTTTACTTTGGGCTGTTGTATTGTTTGTCATGTTATCCTTTTTCTTTAGGCTGTTGTATTGTTTGTCCTTTTGTCCTTTTTCTTTGGGCTGTTGTATTGTTTTTCCTTTTGTCCTTTTTCTTTGTGCTGTTGTATTGTTTGTCCTTTTGTCCTTTTTCTTTGGGCTGTTGTATTGTTTGTCCTTTTTTCCTTTTTCTTTGGGCTGTTGTATTGTTTGTCATGTTATCCGTTTTCTTTGGGCTGTTGTATTGTTTGTCCTTTTTTCCTTTTTCTTTGGGCTGTTGTATTGTTTGTCCTTTTGTCCTTTTTCTTTGGGCTGTTGTATTGTTTGTCCTTTTGTCCTTTTTCTTTAGGCTGTTGTATTGTTTGTCCTTTTGTCCTTTTTCTTTGGGCTGTTGTATTGTTTGTCCTTTTGTCCTTTTTCTTTGGGCTGTTGTATTGTTTGTCCTTTTGTCCTTTTTCTTTGGGCTGTTGTATTGTTTGTCATGTTATCCGTTTTCTTTGGGCTGTTGTATTGTTTGTCCTTTTTTCCTTTTTCTTTGGGCTGTTGTATTGTTTGTCCTTTTGTCCTTTTTCTTTGGGCTGTGGTATTGTTTGTCCTTTTGTCCTTTTTCTTTGGGCTGTTGTATTTTTGTATTGTTTGTCCTTTTTCTTTGGGCTGTGGTATTGTTTGTCATGTTATCCTTTTTCTTTGGGCTGTTGTATTGTTTGTCCTTTTGTCCTTTTTCTTTGGGCTGTGGTATTGTTTGTCATGTTATCCTTTTTCTTTGGGCTGTTGTATTGTTTGTCATTTTGTCCTTTTTCTTTGGGCTGTTGTATTGTTTGTATTGTTTGTCCTTTTTCTTTGGGCTGTGGTATTGTTTGTCATGTTATCCTTTTTCTTTGGGCTGTTGTATTGTTTGTCCTTTTGTCCTTTTTCTTTGGGCTGTGGTATTGTTTGTCATGTTATCCTTTTTCTTTGGGCTGTTGTATTGTTTGTCATTTTGTCCTTTTTCTTTGGGCTGTTGTATTGTTTGTCCTTTTGTCCTTTTTCTTTGGGCTGTTGTATTGTTTGTCCTTTTGTCCTTTTTCTTTGGGCTGTTGTATTGTTTGTCTTTTTGTCCTTTTTCTTTGGGCTGTTGTATTGTTTGTTCTTTTGTCCTTTTTCTTTGGGCTGTTGTATTGTGTGTCCTTTTGTCCTTTTTCTTTAGGCTGTTGTATTGTTTGTCCTTTTGTCCTTTTACTTTGGGCTGTTGTATTGTTTGTCCTTTTGTCCTTTTTCTTTGGGCTGTTGTATTGTTTGTCATGTTGTCCTTTTTCTTTAGGCTGTTGTATTGTTTGTCCTTTTGTCCTTTTTCTTTAGGCTGTTGTATTGTTTGTCCTTTTGTCCTTTTACTTTGGGCTCTTGTATTGTGTGTCCTTTTGTCCTTTTTCTTTGGGCTGTTGTATTGTTTGTCCTTTTGTCCTTTTTCTTTGGGCTGTTGTATTGTTTGTCATGTTATCCTTTTACTTTGGGCTGTTGTATTGTTTGTCATGTTATCCTTTTTCTTTACGCTGTTGTATTGTTTGTCCTTTTGTCCTTTTTCTTTGGACTGTTGTATTGTTTGTCCTTTTGTCCTTTTTCTTTGGTCTGTTGTATTGTCTGTCATTTTGTCCTTTTTCTTTAGGCTGTTGTATTGTTTGTCCTTTTGTCCTTTTTCTTTGGTCTGTTGTATTGTTTGTCCTTTTGTCCTTTTTCTTTGGGCTGTTGTATTGTTTGTCCTTTTGTCCTTTTTCTTTGGGCTGTTGTATTGTTTGTCATTTTGTCCTTTTACTTTGGGCTGTTGTATTGTTTGTCATGTTGTCCTTTTTCTTTGGTCTGTTGTATTGTTTGTCATGTTATCCTTTTTCTTTGGGCTGTTGTATTGTTTGTCCTTTTGTCCTTTTTCTTTGGGCTGTTGTATTGTTTGTCATTTTGTCCTTTTTCTTTGGGCTGTGGTATTGTTTGTCCTTTTGTCCTTTTTCTTTGGGCTGTTGTATTGTTTGTCCTTTTGTCCTTTTTCTTTGGGCTGTTGTATTGTTTGTCCTTTTGTCCTTTTTCTTTGGGCTGTTGTATTGTTTGTCCTTTTGTCCTTTTTCTTTGGGCTGTTGTATTGTTTGTCCTTTTGTCCTTTTTCTTTAGGCTGTTGTATTGTTTGTCCTTTTGTCCTTTTTCTTTGGGCTGTTGTATTGTTTGTCCTTTTGTCCTTTTTCTTTGGGCTGTTGTATTGTTTGTCCTTTTGTCCTTTTTCTTTGGGCTGTTGTATTGTTTGTCATGTTATCCTTTTTCTTTGGGCTGTTGTATTGTTTGTCCTTTTGTCCTTTTTCTTTGGGCTGTTGTATTGTTTGTCTTTTTGTCCTTTTTCTTTGGGCTGTTGTATTGTTTGTCCTTTTGTCCTTTTTCTTTGGGCTGTGGTATTGTTTGTCCTTTTGTCCTTTTTCTTTGGGCTGTTGTATTGTTTGTATTTTTGTCCTTTTTCTTTGGACTGTTGTATTGTTTGTCCTTTTGTCCTTTTTCTTTGGGCTGTTGTATTGTTTGTCCTTTTGTCCTTTTTCTTTGGGCTGTGGTATTGTTTGTCCTTTTGTCCTTTTTCTTTGGGCTGTTGTATTGTTTGTATTGTTTGTCCTTTTTCTTTGGGCTGTGGTATTGTTTGTCATGTTATCCTTTTTCTTTGGGCTGTTGTATTGTTTGTCCTTTTGTCCTTTTTCTTTGGGCTGTGGTATTGTTTGTCCTTTTGTCCTTTTTCTTTGGGCTGTGGTATTGTTTGTCATGTTATCCTTTTTCTTTGGGCTGTTGTATTGTTTGTCATTTTGTCCTTTTTCTTTGGGCTGTTGTATTGTTTGTCCTTTTGTCCTTTTTCTTTGGGCTGTTGTATTGTTTGTCCTTTTGTCCTTTTTCTTTGGGCTGTTGTATTGTTTGTCCTTTTGTCCTTTTTCTTTGGGCTGTTGTATTGTTTGTCCTTTTGTCCTTTTTCTTTGGGCTGTTGTATTGTGTGTCCTTTTGTCCTTTTTCTTTAGGCTGTTGTATTGTTTGTCCTTTTGTCCTTTTACTTTGGGCTGTTGTATTGTTTGTCCTTTTGTCCTTTTTCTTTGGGCTGTTGTATTGTTTGTCATGTTGTCCTTTTTCTTTAGGCTGTTGTATTGTTTGTCCTTTTGTCCTTTTTCTTTGGGTTGTTGTATTGTTTGTCCTTTTGTCCTTTTACTTTGGGCTGTTGTATTGTTTGTCCTTTTGTCCTTTTTCTTTGGGCTGTTGTATTGTTTGTCATATTGTCCTTTTTCTTTAGGCTGTTGTATTGTTTGTCATGTTGTCCTTTTTCTTTGGGTTGTTGTATTGTTTGTCCTTTTGTCCTTTTTCTTTGGGCTGTTGTATTGTTTGTCCTTTTGTCCTTTTACTTTGGACTGTTGTATTGTTTGTCCTTTTGTCCTTTTTCTTTGGGCTGTTGTATTGTTTGTCCTTTTGTCCTTTTTCTTTGGGCTGTTGTATTGTTTGTCCTTTTTTCCTTTTTCTTTGGGTTGTTGTATTGTTTGTCCTTTTGTCCTTTTTCTTTGGGCTGTTGTATTGTTTGTCTTTTTGTCCTTTTTCTTTGGGTTGTTGTATTGTTTGTCCTTTTGTCCTTTTTCTTTGGGCTGTTGTATTGTTTGTCCTTTTGTCCTTTTTTTTTAGGCTGTTGTATTGTTTGTCCTTTTGTCCTTTTTCTTTGGGCTGTTGTATTGTTTGTCATGTTATCCTTTTTCTTTGGGCTGTTGTATTGTTTGTCCTTTTGTCCTTTTTCTTTGGGCTGTTGTATTGTTTGTCCTTTTGTCCTTTTTCTTTGGGCTGTTGTATTGTTTGTCCTTTTGTCCTTTTTCTTTAGGCTGTTGTATTGTTTGTCCTTTTGTCCTTTTTCTTTGGGCTGTTGCATTGTTTGTCCTTTTGTCCTTTTTCTTTGGGCTGTTGTATTGTTTGTCATGTTATCCTTTTTCTTTGGGCTGTTGTATTGTTTGTCCTTTTGTCCTTTTTCTTTGGGCTGTTGTATTGTTTGTCCTTTTGTCCTTTTTCTTTGGGCTGTTGTATTGTTTGTCATGTTGTCCTTTTTCTTTGGGCTGTTGTATTGTTTGTCCTTTTGTCCTTTTTCTTTGGGCTGTTGTATTGTTTGTCCTTTTGTCCTTTTTCTTTGGGCTGTTGTATTGTTTGTCCTTTTGTCCTTTTTCTTTAGGCTGTTGTATTGTTTGTCCTTTTGTCCTTTTTCTTTGGGCTGTTGTATTGTTTGTCCTTTTGTCCTTTTTCTTTAGGCTGTTGTATTGTTTGTCCTTTTGTCCTTTTTCTTTAGGCTGTTGTATTGTTTGTCCTTTTGTCCTTTTTCTTTGGGCTGTTGTATTGTTTGTCCTTTTGTCCTTTTTCTTTGGGCTGTTGTATTGTTTGTCCTTTTGCCCTTTTTCTTTGGGCTGTTGTATTGTTTGTCCTTTTGTCCTTTTTCTTTAGGCTGTTGTATTGTTTGTCCTTTTGTCCTTTTCTTTGGGCTGTTGTATTGTTTGTCCTTTTGTCCTTTTTCTTTGGGCTGTTGTATTGTTTGTCATGTTATCCTTTTTCTTTGGGCTGTTGTATTGTTTGTCCTTTTGTCCTTTTTCTTTGGGCTGTTGTATTGTTTGTCCTTTTGTCCTTTTTCTTTGGGCTGTTGTATTGTTTGTCATGTTATCCTTTTTCTTTGGGCTGTTATATTGTTTGTCCTTTTGTCCTTTTTCTTTGGGCTGTTGTATTGTTTGTCCTTTTGTCCTTTTTCTTTGGGCTGTTGTATTGTTTGTCCTTTTGTCCTTTTTCTTTAGGCTGTTGTATTGTTTGTCCTTTTGTCCTTTGTCTTTGGGCTGTTGTATTGTTTGTCCTTTTGTCCTTTTTCTTTAGGCTGTTGTGTTGTTTGTCCTTTTGTCCTTTTTCTTTAGGCTGTTGTATTGTTTGTCCTTTCGTCCTTTTTCTTTGGGCTGTTGTATTGTTTGTCCTTTTGTCCTTTTTCTTTGGGCTGTTGTATTGTTTGTCCTTTTGTCCTTTTTCTTTAGGCTGTTGTATTGTTTGTCCTTTTGTCCTTTTTCTTTGGGCTGTTGTATTGTTTGTCCTTTTGTCCTTTTTCTTTGGGCTGTTGTATTGTGTGTCCTTTTGTTCTTTTTCTTTAGGCTGTTGTATTGTTTGTCTTTTTGTCCTTTTTCTTTGGGCTGTGGTATTGTTTGTCCTTTTGTCATTTTTCTTTGGGCTGTGGTATTGTTTGTACTTTTGTCCTTTTTCTTTGGGCTGTGGTATTGTTTGTCATGTTATCCTTTTTCTTTGGGCTGTTGTATTGTTTGTCATGTTATTCTTTTTCTTTGGGCTGTTGTATTGTTTGTCCTTTTGTCCTTTTTCTTTGGGCTGTTGTATTGTTTGTCCTTTTGTCCTTTTTCTTTAGGCTGTTGTATTGTTTGTCCTTTTGTCCTTTTTCTTTGGGCTGTTGTATTGTTTGTCCTTTTGTCCTTTTTCTTTAGGCTGTTGTGTTGTTTGTCCTTTTGTCCTTTTTCTTTAGGCTGTTGTATTGCTTGTCCTTTTGTCCTTTTTCTTTGGGCTGTTGTATTGTTTGTCCTTTTGTCCTTTTTCTTTGATCTGTTGTATTGTTTGTCCTTTTGTCCTTTTTCTTTAGGCTGTTGTATTGTTTGTCCTTTTGTCCTTTTTCTTTGGGCTGTTGTATTGTTTGTCCTTTTGTCCTTTTTCTTTAGGCTGTTGTGTTGTTTGTCCTTTTGTCCTTTTTCTTTAGGCTGTTGTATTGTTTGTCCTTTTGTCCTTTTTCTTTGGGCTGTTGTATTGTTTGTCCTTTTGTCCTTTTTCTTTGGGCTGTTGTATTGTTTGTCCTTTTGTCCTTTTTCTTTAGGCTGTTGTATTATTTGTCCTTTTGTCCTTTTTCTTTGGGCTGTTGTATTGTTTGTCCTTTTGTCCTTTTTCTTTGGGCTGTTGTATTGTGTGTCCTTTTGTCCTTTTTCTTTAGGCTGTTGTATTGTTTGTCTTTTTGTCCTTTTTCTTTGGGCTGTGGTATTGTTTGTCCTTTTGTCCTTTTTCTTTGGGCTGTGGTATTGTTTGTCCTTTTGTCCTTTTTCTTTGGGCTGTGGTATTGTTTGTCATGTTATCCTTTTTCTTTGGGCTGTTGTATTGTTTGTCATGTTATCCTTTTTCTTTGGGCTGTTGTATTGTTTGTCCTTTTGTCCTTTTTCTTTGGGCTGTTGTATTGTTTGTCCTTTTGTCCTTTTTCTTTAGGCTGTTGTATTGTTTGTCCTTTTGTCCTTTTTCTTTGGGCTGTTGTATTGTTTGTCCTTTTGTCCTTTTTCTTTAGGCTGTTGTGTTGTTTGTCCTTTTGTCCTTTTTCTTTAGGCTGTTGTATTGTTTGTCCTTTTGTCCTTTTTCTTTGGGCTGTTGTATTGTTTGTCCTTTTGTCCTTTTTCTTTGGGCTGTTGTATTGTTTGTCCTTTTGTCCTTTTTCTTTAGGCTGTTGTATTGTTTGTCCTTTTGTCCTTTTTCTTTGGGCTGTTGTGTTGTTTGTCCTTTTGTCCTTTTTCTTTGGGCTGTTGTATTGTGTGTCCTTTTGTTCTTTTTCTTTAGGCTGTTGTATTGTTTGTCTTTTTGTCCTTTTTCTTTGGGCTGTGGTATTGTTTGTCCTTTTGTCCTTTTTCTTTGGGCTGTAGTATTGTTTGTCCTTTTGTCCTTTTTCTTTGGGCTGTGGTATTGTTTGTCATGTTATCCTTTTTCTTTGGGCTGTTGTATTGTTTGTCATGTTATCCTTTTTCTTTGGGCTGTTGTATTGTTTGTCCTTTTGTCCTTTTTCTTTGGGCTGTTGTATTGTTTGTCCTTTTGTCCTTTTTCTTTGGGCTGTTGTATTGTTTGTCCTTTTGTCCTTTTTCTTTGGGCTGTTGTATTGTTTGTCCTTTTGTCCTTTTTCTTTAGGCTGTTTTATTGTTTGTACTTTTGTCCTTTTTCTTTGGACTGTTGTATTATTTGTCCTTTTGTCCTTTTTCTTTGGGCTGTTGTATTGTTTGTCATTTTGTCCTTTTACTTTGGGCTGTTGTATTGTTTGTCCTTTTGTCCTTTTTCTTTAGGCTGTTTTATTGTTTGTCCTTTTGTCCTTTTTCTTTGGACTGTTGTATTGTTTGTCCTTTTGTCCTTTTTCTTTGGGCTGTTGTATTGTTTTGTCTTTTTGTCCTTTTTCTTTAGGCTGTTGTATTGTTTGTCCTTTTTCTTTAGGCTGTTGTATTGTTTGTCCTTTTGTCCTTTTTCTTTGGGCTGTTGTATTGTTTGTCCTTTTGTCCTTTTTCTTTGGGCTGTTGTATTGTTTGTCCTTTTGTCCTTTTTCTGTGGGCTGTTGTATTGTTTGTCATGTTGTCCTTTTTCTTTAGGCTGTTGTATTGTCTGTCCTTCATGATTTTCTGAATACCCTTATCTTTAAACTTGTATTGCATTTGATATTCTGAACCATCAGAAATCTTTCAATTAATTAGAAAAGAGAATGATTAAAGTAATGAACTACAGTTTGTTAGAAGGTATCGTTGGTGGTCGCTAAAGTCCCCTCCTTTTATGCAAGGTAACAATTTTCAATCTTATAACTAATAATTATCATCTTTTTCCCTACTGCAGTCTTAACTTCAGTCCGTAGTTATTTTGTACTTACAATGTCCATTGTTTGAAAACCTTGTCCTCATAATGGACATTGCTGGTTCGATCCCGCTCATGGTGAGGTGTGCTCGAAACAACATTATGTAATCGGTGGTTTTCTCTGGTTTCCTCCAGCAATAAAACTGCCGGCACTTTATAGCTCAAATATTGTTCAAAGTGGCGTTAAACACCATATCCCTAACCTGAACATCGCTGAATAAATGTTAATAAAGGACGAATTCCTTTTAATGGTATGCTGTCCGATGTTTCTTCCTTTCTATGTTGATAGCCAAATATCTGTTCACCGGAAGTTTAAAAAAATAGATCAATTGATATTTAGAAACGCAAAAGAAATATATTTCAATAAAAAATTCCCAATTCTTTAATTATTTACCATATGCAAAATTGAAATAAACTTGAAATAAAATTCTAATAAAAAAAAGAGCGGCATAGGTAAAATGAACGGAACAGCCATAGCAAATCGGCTACAAAATTCATTCAAAATAAAAGATAATAACGTGTACGGATCATCGTATTGTTGAAATTTTAGGACTTCGTCCTTCAAACAGGTTGCCTGTCTCATATTATATTTTTAAGCAACAATCAATCTGATCGAGGTTATTTCTTCATGAACCGAACAAATAATTTCGATCAATCCTTATAAATGAATTCAAACTTTTTTTGCTATGATATTGAAAAATATATTTATCCTTTCAAAATAAGGCAAATAATCGGAAATAAATTTAAATAACCCCAAAGGTACCTCATTTAATGAAAATCGCCTGAGGACAACGGAACGCGACGACTTGAGAACGACGTCTATTTTCAGATTCAGTACATATGAAAATAACCTCAACTTTTTAAGCCAATCAAAACACGTATAAAATAACATGTGGCTCTAAAATTAATTTATATGTTAACATAACTTTAAGCAACAATCAATCAATAATTTACTCTTAATAAAACTAACTTAGATGTCAACATGTCGTTGCGCATGTTGCATATTAACACATCCTATCACAATAATATTAAAGTACAAATTAAATTTAAGAGAAAATCGAAGGTGCAATTATGAATGGACAATCCAGAGAAACTGGCAATATTGGATACACAAGACACAGGACGAAGTTTGGAAATACCCAAGACGTAATCGCCAGCGGTGAATCGACAATGTAATGGTCAAATGAAAAAGGACGAGGAAACAACACATGACACCCAACACAGGAAACTAAAGATTGAGAAATACGAACCCTCAAAAACGGGTGCTAGTTTAATTCCTGTTTCACTAGTGGTACCAGTTGTGTTAATTTTCAAACGACACAACCAGCACTTAATATAGAATTCGCGTAAACAAATAAATATATACCTCCTTACAAAAACACGGAAACAAAGACGAAGCGAACATCTTGTTACACACAAATCGTAGCAGACATCACACAACGGAAATAATATGGCGATATGTAATTTGACAAATGAACAACATCAACCAACCCAAAACGGAGGGCGATTTTGATTGCTCCGGAAGAGTAGGCATTTTACATCATATTTAAATAGGACTTCAAGATTTGGAAATCAGCAATTTAACTGAACAAGTAGATGTCATCAGAACTTAATCATGATCGGGTTCCAGATATATCGTCGGTGACGTTTTAGAAAAAAATGAGTGGGGCAAAAATACAATTTTAATTAGATTGATCCTAATGCAAACAACATAAAAGAGACACTATTATGTCTCTAGTCTTGTTGTTTGTAGGAGGGCTCACAAAGAGACACTATTATGTCTCTAGTCTTGTTGTTTGTAGGAGGGCTCACAAAGAGACACTATTATGTCTCTAGTCTTGTTGTTTGTAGGAGGGCTCACAAAGAGACACTATTATGCCTCTAGTCTAGTTGTTTGTAGGAGGGCTCACAAAGAGACACTATTATGCCTCTAGTCTAGTTGTTTGTAGGGGGGCTCACAAAGAGACACTATTATGTATCTAGTCTAGTTGTTTGTAGGGGGGTCACAAAGAGACACTATTATGTCTCTAGTCTAGTTGTTTGTAGGAGGGCTCACAAAGAGACACTATTATGTCTCTTGTCTAGTTGTTTGTAGGAGGGCTCACAAAGAGACACTATTATGTCTCTTGTCTAGTTGTTTGTAGGAGGGCTCACAAAGAGACACTATTATGTCTCTAGTCTTGTTGTTTGTAGGAGGGCTCACAAAGAGACACTATTATATCTCTAGTCTTGTTGTTTGTAGGAGGGCTCACAAACAGACACTATTATGCCTCTAGTCTAGTTGTTTGTAGGAGGGCTCACAAAGAGACACTATTATGTCTCTAGTCTAGTTGTTTGTAGGGGGGTCACAAAGAGACACTATTATGTCTCTAGTCTAGTTGTTTGTAGGGGGGCTCACAAAGAGACACTATTATGTCTTTTGTCTAGTTGTTTGTAGGAGGGCTCACAAAGACACTATTATGTCTCTAGTCTAGTTGTTTGTAGGAGGGCTCCCAAAGAGACACTATTATGTCTCTAGTCTAGTTGTTTGTAGGAGGGCTCACAAAGAGACACTATTATGCCTCTAGTCTAGTTGTTTGTAGGGGCTCACAAAGACACTATTATGTCTCTAGTCTAGTTGTTTGTAGGGGGGTCACAAAGAGACACTATTATGTCTCTAGTCTAGTTGTTTGCAGGAGGGCTCACAAAGAGACACTATTATGCCTCTAGTCTTGTTGTTTGTAGGGGCTCACAAAGAGACACTATTATGTCTCTAGTCTAGTTATTTGTAGGAGGGCTCACAAAGAGACACTATTATGCCTCTAGGCTAGTTGTTTGTAGGGGCTCACAAAGAGACACTATTATGTCTCTAGTCTAGTTGTTTGTAGGGGGGTCACAAAGAGACACTATTATGTCTCTAGTCTTGTTGTTTGTAGGAGGTCACAAAGAGACACTATTATGTCTCTAGTCTTGTTGTTTGTAGGGGGGCTCACAAAGAGACACTATTATGTCTCTAGTCTTGTTGTTTGTAGGAGGTCTCACAAAGAGACACTATTATGTCTCTAGTCTAGTTGTTTGTAGGAGGGCTCACAAAGAAACACTATTATGTCTCTAGTCTAGTTGTTTGTAGGAGGGCTCACAAAGAGACACTATTATGCCTCTAGTCTAGTTGTTTGTAGGAGGGCTCACAAAGAGACACTATTATGTCTCTAGTCTAGTTGTTTGTAGGGGGGTCACAAAGAGACACTATTATGTCTCTAGTCTAGTTGTTTGTAGGAGGGCTCACAAAGAGACACTATTATGTCTCTTGTCTAGTTGTTTGTAGGAGGGTTCACAAAGAGACACTATTATGTCTCTTGTCTAGTTGTTTGTAGGAGGGCTCACAAAGAGACACTATTTGTCTCTAGTCTTGTTGTTTGTAGGAGGGCTCACAAAGAGACACTATTATATCTCTAGTCTTGTTGTTTGTAGGAGGGCTCACAAAGAGACACTATTATGCCTCTAGTCTAGTTGTTTGTAGGAGGGCTCACAAAGAGACACTATTATGTCTCTAGTCTAGTTGTTTGTAGGGGGGCTCACAAAGAGACACTATTATGTCTCTTGTCTAGTTGTTTGTAGGAGGGCTCACAAAGAGACACTATTATGCCTCTAGTCTAGTTGTTTGTAGGAGGGCTCACAAAGACACTATTATGTCTCTAGTCTAGTTGTTTGTAGGAGGGCTCCCAAAGAGACACTATTATGTCTCTAGTCTAGTTGTTTGTAGGAGGGCTCACAAAGAGACACTATTATGCCTCTAGTCTAGTTGTTTGTAGGGGCTCACAAAGACACTATTATGTCTCTAGTCTAGTTGTTTGTAGGGGGGTCACAAAGAGACACTATTATGTCTCTAGTCTAGTTGTTTGCAGGAGGGCTCACAAAGAGACACTATTATGCCTCTAGTCTAGTTGTTTGTAGGGGCTCACAAAGAGACACTATTATGTCTCTAGTCTAGTTATTTGTAGGAGGGCTCACAAAGAGACACTATTATGCCTCTAGTCTAGTTGTTTGTAGGGGCTCACAAAGAGACACTATTATGTCTCTAGTCTAGTTGTTTGTAGGGGGGTCACAAAGAGACACTATTATGTCTCTAGTCTTGTTGTTTGTAGGAGGTCACAAAGAGACACTATTATGTCTCTAGTCTTGTTGTTTGTAGGGGGGCTCATAAAGAGACACTATTATGTCTCTAGTCTTGTTGTTTGTAGGAGGTCTCACAAAGAGACACTATTATGTCTCTAGTCTAGTTGTTTGTAGGAGGGCTCACAAAGAAACACTATTATGTCTCTAGTCTAGTTGTTTGTAGGAGGGCTCACAAAGAGACACTATTATGCCTCTAGTCTAGTTGTTTGTAGGAGGGCTCACAAAGAAACACTATTATACCTCTAGTTTAGTTGTTTGTAGGAGGGCTCACAAGGAGATATTAGTATGTCTCTAGTTGTTTGTAGGGGGGCTGACACTATTATTTCTTTAGTCTAGTTGTTTGTAGGAGGGCTCACAAAGAGACACTATTACGCCTCTGGTTGTTTGTAGGAGGGCTCACAAAGAGACACTATTATGCCTCTGGTTGTTTGTAGGAGGGCTCACAAAGAGACACTATTATGCCTCTGGTTGTTTGTAGGAGGGCTCACAAAGAGACACTATTATGCCTCTGGTTGTTTGTAGGAGGGCTCATGTCTTATCTATGTTATTTGTCTTTGTTTACGTACAGTCTAACACATATTGTGCTGTGTTTTTGTTTTGTTTTTTCTTCGTATTGTTTAACCTATGTTGCCAGTTTCTCTGAATTGTCCATTTTTGATTGTCATTTCGGTATTCTCTAACGTTATTTTGCAGATGTCACCGTGTAATCATTCTTTTATCCAATATTTATATTTTCTCCACATTATTAACTTTTATTATATATACTGCTAATTGCGGGAAGTTTGTAATTATGAATACATGTTATAGGATATAACAGAACAAAGACATCTGTCGCTAATATACTACTAATATATATACATACAATAACGAATACAATCATTATTAATATATTATTACTAGTAATTTAGAAAATGGTTATATTTGTCGTTGTTTTATATTAAAGTACAATCTCGTAAGAGTACAATATAAACAAAATACTACAGTAAAACCTATCTAATCCGTACCCCTTTGGGACTGACAAATTTGTTCGGTTTACGAAAAGACGACCCCAATGTCTGTAAAAACAATATTTAATCTTATGCATTTATTAATGGTTGTTAGTCTTATTTGATACTTATCTACCAACCAGTACATATTTAGTATTAAAACGTTTGTGGATGTAAATTAACACGGCAGAAAATATAACTGAAACTCAGGTATCATGACATAAAATCTACCTGACGCTTAGGTATTATGAAATAAAATCTACCTTGGACTCAGGTATCATGACATACAATATACCTGGCGCTTAGGTATCATGAAATAAAATCTACCTGAGACTCAGGTATCATGACATACAATCTACCTGGCGCTTAGGTATCATGACATAAAATCTACCTGAAACTCAGGTATCATGACATAAAATCTACCTGACGGTTATATATCATGACATAAAATCTACCTGATGCTTAGGTATCATGACATAAAATCTACCTGAAACTCAGGTATCATGATATAAAATCTACCCGACGTTTAGGTATCATGACATAGCATCTACCAGGTAATTGTACATAGGTGACCTTGTCGATTTTGGCTATCCTATTTGGACCTTTTGGTTTACTTACTCCCCAAATATTTAAATCATGCAGCTTTCCCGTCATTGGACCATGACCGTACCTGATAAATATCGTTTTCCAGGAAAGCGTAATGCGCACTAAATTAGATATCTAGGTTTTTATTATCTTCATCTTACATCCACGTGGCCATCAATGCCAATGTCAAGGGCGTATCCAGGATTTCAAGTTAGGGGGGGCGCACTTAAAAACATTGCCCCGAGCAGAGGGTGGCTCGAAAATATTTGGGGTATCTCGTATAAAAAATCACGATTTTACGCCAAAAAATCATATTTTTTTCAATTTTAGGGGGGAGGGGGAGCGCCGGCTGCGCGCCCCCTGGATCCGCCCCTGAATAGTTATATTTATGATACATTTAATATCATATCATTATATTATATAAATTTGTTATCGTTATTTTGTTTATTTTCCCATTGATGTTTAAAACCAATATATTTCATATCACGTAAGCGCTGAGGTGATTCCAATAATCGTAAATCGCTAAGCGATGTCAAGGACGCACGTAGTATTACCGCTGTTTTCTAATATAACGTTATAATGACGTCACATTACCAAATCCTTGATAATTACAGATTAATACATGGCCTTTTTCATATTGCCCTTGTTATCAGCACGAAACCTTGATATCGGCCCCGAGGGCTTTAGCCCGAGGAACGAAGATATCAGTCGAGGGATGATGACAAGGGCAATATGAAAAAGGCCATGTATTAATCTATTTTCACATATTTTGCCAAGGCAGATAACATGTTATTGCCCTTCACAAGAGGGCAGATAACATGTTATTGCCCTCGTAAAATGTTATTGCCCCGGAGGCAAATAACACGCTGCACATTTTTTATTACACATGCAAATTCGGCGTTATTTCAATAAAATATGTGATAATAAGTGATTAACGATATAAAATATTAATTGTGTTTAAAAAAATGTCAGTATCTCAACAAAAATTATTTAATTATGAATACAAAATAGCGATAAAATAATTAAAGATGTTTTTAAAACTCGAGGACGTTTCTCAGTCATCCATCTCAGTCAGATGACTGAGAAAGTCCTCTCGTTTAAAAAAAACATCGTTAATCACTTAATAACGTTGTCATATGATAAGCTGATAATATTGATTTTTTTTTATATAATTATCGTGGTTTTTTTCAAAGGTAGGATTCGGTTACTAATATATGTAATATTGCTAAAACTAAAGTTCTCCTCCCTCAAACAAACATAACCTTGACCGATATTGGCTATCCCGTTTAGGCCCTTTGGTTTTAAAGTTCAAATTAAAAAAATATATTTGGCTTTCCATCCTTTGGACTCACCTGGTGAAGGTTATTATATAAACGTGTCGTGCACATTAAATGTGATATCTATATTTTTATTTTTTCACTTAGGATTCTAATACATCAATGTCATATCTGAATGTCAACAAAAGAGATAATTGCCTATATGAAATCCTTTCCAAGTTTTATAATGTTAAATTATGAGAGGTCTCATTTCCATCCAATATGATTATATTACAACCAGAGATACATAATATTGAATATTGGTGACTGGCGGTTCCCAATCCCAAGTATCAACCCACAGATCTGACCATGGCCAGTGCGTCCCCATGTGGTTGAAGATTATGAGTGAGTGAGTGATTGCTGTTTAACGTCAACTCAACAATTTTTCAGCTATATCATGGTGAGAAGTTAATTTTCAATGAGATTATGACGAGGTCCGCTTTGTATTATACCAACACACTTAGTTGATTTTTTTTAATATTGCTAGTTCACTGAAACAACAGTTCACGGATAGACATGTCGCCCCACTGGTACACATTATTCTGATTCCGAGCCAACCAGACTTTGCTCTTTCTCTTTAATGCTGCGTGCTTTTCGAAGAAGCAACACACACCAAGCTTATAGTCTCTGGTTTGATCCGATCGGAGCTCGAACCCACGATCTACCGCATTCGAGACGAGCACGCTAAACATTACACCACCGATGCGGTGCGATGGTTATCTGTGTTGGAGGGATATTCGTGAAAGGTATTGGTCCACTTCTATTTTTCTTTTCACCATGTTTTTGTCTTTTGCTATTAGTTTATGACTTTTGGTCATGTCTTGGTAACTTCATTACTGGTGTAAATAGCGTTAAACAACAAACACTCATTGACTCGCTTACCCTTCTATTGGAGATTCATGACTGTTGTCAGGTCTTGATTCACGCAGCTGCCCAGTATCTGCTGTGGTGGCGGATAAGGGGTGTGGTCTTCGATGGTGGTATGCCAGGTTATTATATGGAAAGCCTGTTCGCTGATCATAGTGAACAACGTGTGTAGAGGGTGCCACGCACCTCGTAGGTGAAAGACCTGCAGTGCAGATTTCGATGATGTTTGAGAAACAAAAACAGTTCCTAAATAATGTAAATCGTTGTTTGTTCTTTTGTCCTTTTTCTTTTGGCCATTGTGTTGACTGTTCCTCGATTTACATATCCTGATTACCCTTTTGTCAAATCTGTCCATGTGGTCACCTCTATTAAGCGGTCACCTGTATTCAAAGGCCACATTTTTCTTGTCCTTTCATAGAAAATTACATATGAATTGAACCTCTTTTAAGAGGTCACCTGTCTTATAAGGCCACATTTTCTTTGTCCCAAGGGTGACCTCTTAATACAGGTTGGACTGTAGTGGCAAAGTAGTCTCTACAAAAGACTAAGTTACAACCCAGCTCTCCATACTTCTACACTTAATAAATTATTTATTAAAACACGTTTAACGCCCACTAATCAGCTTTACCTGACCCCCCCCCCCTCTCTCTCTCTCTCTCTCTCTCGCTCTCTCTCTCTCTCCGAGTTGCATAAATACTAGTATTAAAAGGTTACTTGAAAGGGACGCTGAAGGCTGAAGGACTGACTTAATGCTAATAAACAGTACATTGTAATTCAGATTACCCATTTGGTATCTACCCACCATTCCATATTTTCTCTCTATATATATTTTTTTTCTCTCTCTCTCTCTCTCTCTCTCTCTCTCTCTCTCTCTCTCTCTCTCCGAGTTGAATAAATACTAGTATTAAACTGTTACATGAAAGGGACACTGAAGGCTCAAAGCCTGACTTGATACTATTAAACAATGCTATAACCGATCTATTATTTAATCGTGAAAGTGGAATTTCATTGTATAATTAGTTTCAATTAAAACTCGACATTGCCAGACATCAATGGAAGATCTAATAACAGAACAAAGTATAATATATTATATCAAAACGCACAATACCATCGATCTTGAGGAGGAGAATAATGTAAATTTTGTCTTCAGGGAGCATTTATTGACGAATTGAAACGTAATAATTGTGGTTGGTTTATTTTATGTGAAGAGGAATTAATTACTAAATGCAATTAAATATTAATATTAAACTTTCTCCACCAAATGATGGATCCTGTTGTCGGTGGTAAAACATTATTATTACGTATGATATGATATAAAAGATTGATCTAGGAAGCCATTCCATTGTAGATTTATATTGCCTTGTGGTATTGTATGTTATAATGAATTCTGATATTTTACTTGAAGGTCAATACAAGCTCAAGGGAGACAATCGAAATAAAAACGTAGACATGTAATGTTGTGCCCACGATACTTTGCTGGGGGTCGTATTACTCGATCTTTTGTTTTATGTGTAATGTTTTGTAGATCAATGTTTGTCCTTTTGTCCTTTTTCTTTTGGCCATTGTGTTGTCTTTCCTTCTTCGGCTTATGGATTCTGATTGCCCCTTTGGTATCATCAAATGATCTTCTCACCAGGAACGATTGGAAAACCAATTAATTTAGAAGTCATTGGGAGAAAGAAAACCAAATGGCTAAATAAGATAGCCACAAATCGGCTAAGGTCACCTATAGGTAGGATAATCCTACCTACCCATAGGTAGACTTGTTGCATCACTCGGACACATTATTCTGAGATACCCATAGGTAGACATGTTGCATCACTCGGACACATTATTCTGAGATACCCATAGGTAGACTTGTTGCATCACTCGGACACATTATTCTGAGATACCCATAGGTAGACATGTTGCATCACTCGGACACATTATTCTGAGATACCCATAGGTAGACATGTTGCATCACTCGGACACATTATTCTGAGATACCCATAGGTAGATATGTTGCATCACTCGGACACATTATTCTGAGATACCCATAGGTAGACATGTTCCACCACTCGGACACATTATTCTGAGATACCCATAGGTAGACATGTTGCATCACTCGGACCCATTATTCTGAGATACCCATAGGTAGACATGTTGCATCACTCGGACACATTATTCTGAGATACCCATAGGTAGACATGTTGCATCACTCGGACACATTATTCTGAGATACCCATAGGTAGACATGTTGCATCACTCGGGCACATTATTCTGAGATACCCATAGGTAGACATGTTGCATCACTCGGACACATTATTCTGAGATACCCATAGGTAGACATGTTGCATCACTCGGACACATTATTCTGAGATACCCATAGGTAGACATGTTGCATCACTCGGACACATTATTCTGAGATACCCATAGGTAGACATGTTGCACCACTCGGACACATTATTCTGAGATACCCATAGGTAGACATGTTGCATCACTCGGACACATTATTCTGAGATACCCATAGGTAGACATGTTGCATCACTCGGACACATTATTCTGAGATACTCATAGGTAGACATGTTGCATCACTCGGACACATTATTCTGAGATACCCATAGGTAGACATGTTGCATCACTCGGACACATTATTCTGAGATACCAATAGGTAGACATGTTGCATCACTCGGACACATTATTCTGAGATATCCATAGGTAGACATGTTGCATCACTCGGACACATTATTCTGAGATACCCATCGGTAGACATGTTGCATCACTTGGACACATTATTCTGAGATACCCATAGGTAGACATGTTGCATCACTCGAACACATTATTCTGATTCCGAGCCAACATGTAGTTGATCTTTCTCATTGTTGCGTGCTTAGCAGGGGAAACACAAATACCAATTTTATAGTGACTGATTTGACCCAACCAGAGATCGAACTCAACATAAGCACGACAACCATTACCTCATCGATGCAGTTCCAATGAAATAAACCGTTATGTAGTAATTGACACACATACTTCAGGAAGCTACTAGATGAGATTGTTTCCGAGTATCTCTATGACAAAAATTTGTAACGGACTTTTCCTGGTAATCGTACGCTTTCGATCCCATTCTAGGCTTTGATGAATTTCATTTTGGTCTCCATTAAATTGGAACTACAATGAATTACTAAGGAGGGGAGTACATCTGTCAAATACATAATTTCTTCACCTACCCAGGATAAGGTGGTACCATACACTTTAGGTAAAATTTGATCTGCTCGTTTAATTTTCTTATTTTTTTTTGGCAGTGTGTTTGAATATATCCACTGTAATAAATATCAAAATTTTAACAAATTCCAACCAACAGACTCAGAGCTATAAATTCACTAGTTACATAGCAGCTTTTCTCTCTGTGGTTTTGATCACCGAGATGCTTGAAATCTGCATACAAATATCATATGATCAAAACGATCAACTGATTTTAAAGAGTTATCTCCCTGTAGTGTAAGGTACCACCTTAAGAACAGTTTGAAAATACAAAAGGGGCAATAAGAAGCCATCAATCGAAGAAAGAGAGACAATACAATGGCCAAAAGAAAAAGGACAAACAATGATCTACGAAACACTAAGCAAAAAATGAAAGATCGAGCAACACGAACCCTACTAATACAAACTACATTTTATGTATTACTAAAAACTTTTTATTTTTTGTTTTATTTTTCTAACAATTGGCAACATTTGAAAACGGAATATCAACATAACACATGAGGATTTTATTTAATTTGTGAGGAAGACAAGACATATAAAACAACAAACATAACTGTAGAATAATTTAAATCGTATAATATGACTCAGTAAGATTGTGGCTTAACGCCAAACGAGCAAATATTCAGCTATATCATGACAGGAATAAGTTACATTTCGATGAGATGATGATGGCCGTGTCCACTTTGTACTAGACTAACACGTTTAGATGTATTTGTATAGTGCTATCTCACTGAAACCACAGTCGCTCCTCTCTGACACATTGTCCTGATTACAAGACAACCAGTCTTTGTTCTTACTCCTTAAAACTGCGTGCTTAGCAGAGAAGCAGCAAATACCAATTTTATAGTCTTTGGTTTTGATCCGAACGCACTCGATGCTAGCACGCTAACCATTACATCACCGATGCGGTATATATCAGCATCACGTACATTCGTAAGATAGAAAATATAAAAATTGCATCATTATACTAGTATTTCATTCATTAGCTAAAACAATAAAAAGAATTATATAATCTCCTTATATCATGTTCTTGAATTTTCGTAATTAATCGATCAAGGAGTGTGTATTTGTAAATTGGAATAAAAAAATTAGCATCATCAATAATAGTGGTAGATTGGGGACCATGACACTAATTTAGCTCCGCCACATTTTATCGAAAAATTGGAAAGCCAATGACATGAGAGAATATCCAACATTACACTTGGACACACAATCAAGAAAAGGAACAGAGCTGTTATAACTAGGTAACATATTTACAACATTTTAATGGGCAAACACATATAAGTCCATGTCTGGGAAGTGTACCTTCGTCTTTTTATTTTAAACATAACCTTTCATTACCTGCCTTCTTTTGTAGAAACCTATTTGATAATACTTTTAATACAAGAAAAAATTGAAGATACCAAAGAGATAATCAGAAGCTGTACATCTAAGAATGACAGACAATACAATGGACAAGAGGAAAAGACAAGGAGACAAGAGGAAAAGACAAGGATACAACAGGAAAAGACAAGGAGAAAACAGGAAAAGACAAGGAGACAAGAAGAAAAGACAAGTAGACAAGAGGAAAAGACAAGGAGAAAAGAGGAAAAGACAAGGATACAACAGGAAAAGACAAGGAGACAAGAGGAAAAGACAAGTAGACAAGAGGAAAAGACAAGGAGACAAGAGGAAAAGACAAGGATACAACAGGAAAAGACAAGGAGAAAACAGGAAAAGACAAGGAGACAAGAGGAAAAGACAAGGAGACAAGAGGAAAAGACAAGGAGACAAGAGGAAAAGACAAGGAGACAACAGGAAAAGACAAGGAGACAACAGGAAAAGACAAGGAAACAACAGGAAAAGACATGGAGACAAGAGGAAAAGACATGGAGACAAGAGGATAAGACAAGGAGACAACAGGAAAAGACAAGGAGACAACAGGAAAAGACAAGGAGACAAGAGGAAAAGACATGGAGACAACAGGAAAAGACAAGGAGACAACAGGAAAAGACAAGGAGACAACAGGAAAAGACAAGGAGACAAGAGGAAAAGACAAGGAGACAACAGGAAAAGACAAGGAGACAAAAGGAAAAGACAAGGAGACAAGAGGAAAAGACAAAGAGACAACAGGAAAAGACAAGGAGACAACAGGAAAAGACAAGGAGACAAGAGGAAAAGACAAGGAGACAACAGGAAAAGACAAAGAGACAACAGGAAAAGACAAGGAGAAAAGAGGAAAAGACATGGAGACAAGAGGAAAAGACAAAGAGACAACAGGAAAAGACAAGGAGACAACAGGAAAAGACAAGGAGACAAGAGGAAAAGACAAGGAGACAAGAGGAAAAGACAAAGAGACAACAGGAAAAGACAAGGAGACAACAGGAAAAGACAAGGAGACAAGAGGAAAAGACAAGGAGACAAGAGGAAAAGACAAGGAGACAAGAGGAAAAGACATGGAGACAAGAGGAAAAGACAAGGAGACAAGAGGAAAAGACAAGGAGACAACAGGAAAAGACAAGGAGACAACAGGAAAAGACAAGGAGACAACAGGAAAAGACAAGGAGACAAGAAGAAAAGACAAGGAGATAAGAGGAAGAGACAAGGAGAAAACAGGAAAAGACAAGGAGACAACAGGAAAAGACAATGAGACAAGAGGAAAAGACAAGGAGACAACAGGAAAAGACAAGGAGACAAGAGGAAAAGACAAGGAGACAACAGGAAAAGACAAGGAGACAACAGGAAAAGACAAGGAGACAACAGGAAAAGACAAGGAGACAAGAGGAAAAGACAAGGAGACAACAGGAAAAGGCAGGGAGACAACAGGAAAAGACAAGGAGACAACAGGAAAAGACAAGGAGACAACAGGAAAAGACAAGGAGACAAGAGGAAAAGACAAGGAGACAACAGGAAAAGACAAGGAGACAACAGGAAAAGACAAGGAGACAACAGGAAAAGACAAGGAGACAAGAAGAAAAGACAAGGAGATAAGAGGAAGAGACAAGGAGAAAACAGGAAAAGACAAGGAGACAACAGGAAAAGACAATGAGACAAGAGGAAAAGACAAGGAGACAACAGGAAAAGACAAGGAGACAAGAGGAAAAGACAAGGAGACAACAGGAAAAGACAAGGAGACAACAGGAAAAGACAAGGAGACAACAGGAAAAGACAAGGAGACAAGAGGAAAAGACAAGGAGACAACAGGAAAAGGCAGGGAGACAACAGGAAAAGACAAGGAGACAACAGGAAAAGACAAGGAGACAACAGGAAAAGACAAGGAGACAAGAGGAAAAGACAAGGAGACAACAGGAAAAGACAAGGAGACAAAAGGAAAAGACAAGGAGACAAGAGGAAAAGACAAAGAGACAACAGGAAAAGACAAGGAGACAACAGGAAAAGACAAGGAGACAAGAGGAAAAGACAAGGAGACAAGAGGAAAAGACAAAGAGACAACAGGAAAAGACAAGGAGACAAGAGGAAAAGACATGGAGACAAGAGGAAAAGACAAAGAGACAACAGGAAAAGACAAGGAGACAACAGGAAAAGACAAGGAAACAAGAGGAAAAGACATGGAGACAAGAGGAAAAGACAAGGAGACAAGAGGAAAAGACAAGGAGACAACAGGAAAAGACAAGGAGACAACAGGAAAAGACAAGGAGACAACAGGAAAAGACAAGGAGACAAGAAGAAAAGACAAGGAGATAAGAGGAAGAGACAAGGAGAAAACAGGAAAAGACAAGGAGACAACAGGAAAAGACAATGAGACAAGAGGAAAAGACAAGGATTCAACAGGAAAAGACAAGGAGACAAGAGGAAAAGACAAGGAGACAACAGGAAAAGACAAGGAGACAACAGGAAAAGACAAGGAGACAACAGGAAAAGACAAGGAGACAAGAGGAAAAGACAAGGAGACAACAGGAAAAGGCAGGGAGACAACAGGAAAAGACAAGGAGACAACAGGAAAAGACAGCAAAAGACAAAGAGACAAGAGGAAAAGACAAGGAGACAACAGGAAAAGACAAGGAGACAAGAAGAAAAGACAAGGAGACAAGAGGAAAAGACATGGAGACAAGAAGAAAAGACAAGGAGACAACAGGAAAAGAAAAGGAGACAACAGGAAAAGACAAGGAGACAACAGGAAAAGACAAGGAGACAAGAAACGATCTACAAATCACTACACAGAAAGCTAAAGAAGAAACAACACGAACCCCACTAAAACCCGGAGGTGAACTCGGTGCAAAGGAAGGGTTAGTATTTCCTGCTCCAGTAACAGTAGAACTCGGTGCAAAGGAAGGGTTAATATTTCCTGCTCCAGTAACAGTAGAACTCGGTGCTAAGGAAGGGTGAATATTTCCTGCTTCAGTAACAGTAGAACTCGGTGCTAAGGAAGGGTTAGTATTTCCTGCTCCAGTAACAGTAGAACTCGGTGCTAAGGAAGGGTTAGTATGTTCTGCTCCAGTAACAGTAGAACTCGGTGCTAAGGACGGGTTAGTATTTCCTGCTCCAGTAACAGTAGAACTTGGTGCTAAGGAAGGGTTAGTATTTCCTGCTCCGGTAACGTTCTTTAAAATATAAAATCAGTTCGGTCTGCTCAAAGAACAATAAACCAGAGTCATTTATTTATAAAATTAGTTTCTAGTCTGCGGCTGCACTCAACTTAATCCATAGTGCTGTTGGTACATTAAAGACATGCATTCATGACATAATTGCTTCATTTAGGTAATTAAAGGTCTATATAGCTATCAGTCGTAATTCACATCAACTATCACCATGTAATTGTCGTATTTAGTCAGACATTTGTCACGAGTCTTGGTGATTGGACACATTAAGACGTAATTCAGATCACCTATCACCATGTAATTGTCATATTTAGTCAGAAATGTGTCACGAGTATTGGTGCTTGGACACAGTAAGACGTAATTCAGATCACCTATCACCATGCATTGGTCAGATTTAGTCTGACATTTGTCACGAATATGGGTAAGTATTGGTTAGATTTAGTCAGACATGTTGTCACGTTCAGTAAATCATGTATTTCAACAAATTTGGACTTTAGACCTGTGATACTATTAACTTTATATGGTGATCTTTTACTTTTCAATTTTTGAAATGGACTATCGTAGTCATGATCGTATGGTAGTTGGATTTACAACTATCTGTGCAATCAATGAGTTGTGGGTTCGATTCAAACTCACGGTGAAGTGTATTCGATACAATATTATATGATCAAGTTTGTCGGTGACTTGCGGTAAGTCTATATGGATTTCTCTGGGACTCCAGTTTTCCTCCACCAATACAACTGATCGACCGGCCATTATATAACTGAAATATTGTTGAAAGTGGCATTAAACGCCATAATCATATACATATACTCCATTCTTTAGAGAGGTTAATTTCGTTGTATGTTGAACCATCTAAAGAGAGATAACTCGAGTTTGTTTCATCAATAGTAGTTTGGTCGTATAGGAATTTGAGAAAGTGCAGTTTAAAAAAAAAATTCAATTCTCGTTTGAGTTAGATAATATATCGAATTCTGATTTTAATATGTTAATACATTTTATGTAATATCACTGTATTCATTCGTCACAAAGAACAATTCCAGTTTGTTTTTCCTCGCGTATTTCTTGCCTACACCACATTGAAACTTTGGGTGAGGGTTATGGTGTTTAACGTCACTTTAAAACAATATGTAAATTATATAGTGGCGATCAGATTTATTGGGAAGAAACCTCAGTACCCGAAGAAAACTACGGACCTGCCGCAAGGCACTGAAAAAATTCATCACATAAGGTTGTATGAAGTAATCTTATGTAGAACATATTTATCTTTGTGTTGAAGTTATTGTTATGAAAGGGGCCCGGGTGGCTCAATGAGTTAGTTCGTTGGATCTAACAACTTATACAAGCCTATCACCAATACGGTGTGGGTTCGCGCCCAGCTTTGTAAATTACAAAAAGGGTGCACTCGACTTGCAGCTGCAAGTGATATAGTTTACCAGTTGCTTGCCCAGGGTCGGTGGTTCTCTCAGGGTAATCCAGCTTCCTCCACCACTAAAACTGGTCGTCATGTTATAGCTGAAAGTGCATGGCGTTAAACACCAACAATCCAATCAGATATTGTTATGTAAGATTATTGATCGATTTAAACTGTTTTTTTTTATATTTTGGGGGATAGGCCTACTAATTACGTAGTTAAACAAAATCACCTCTGAAAACCAAATATTGGCAATTAGGATTTTTTACACCGTTATGCACAACAGTGAATTATAAAAATTCCCTGTGCACAATTGTTATTCTTACTTAATTAGTTTAAGCATATTTTTATTAATTAATAAATATTGTACAATAAGATAAATTTCAATATGATATAATACACATAATTAAAGGGATTCGAAAACAAGTTTAATTAAAAATGTACATATATTTTTTCTATTTCTAAATACTATAGGATGTATATATAAATGTGTTCAGAATATTAATGAGCATAAAAATGGTGTCTTCAACCTACGCCAACATTTTGAAATATTATATTCAAGGTATGCCAACAAACATTATATTACAGGTGTTTATATAGCAATTAATGACATTTACAGGTAAGTAAATTTGGAAATGCAGGTCTCATAAGTGAAATTTATTATTTAAAAAAAACCAAACAAAACAAAAAACAATCTAAAAATATAAGAATAAGTCTGTTAAAATTTAATAACTTGAAAAAAAAATAATTAAACTTTTGTAAAAATTTATATATAAAATAAAAATCTGGTAAAATTACACAAAAATCTGTAAATAAAAAAGATGAAAATATAAAATTTTAGAATAATTTAAATAAACAATCTTTCTAAAACGTATGCATTTAAAATATTATATGATACTCATGCAATTAAGCAATTTTCTTAAAATCTAAATTCAAAAGTTTTTAATAATACTGTATTCATTTATAAATTTAGAATTATCATAATTTCTATGATTTCTAAATCGAACATTGTTATCCAAAATCTAAGACAATTGTATTTTTAGCAATTTGTAATGTGATTGTGTATACTGATTGTTTTTGATTATTTTTATAAAGTATGATAAAAAAAATATCTGTGCCTATAATGTCTTTAATTTATTTTCATGAAGTATGATAAAAAAAAATATCTGTGCTTGTAATATCCTATTTTATTTTCATAATGATTGATGTTAAAATATATGTGCTTATAATAATATCCTAATTATTTTTATAAAGTTTGATATTAAATATATGTGCTGATATACTGATTTTTTGTTTGTTATTTCATTAAAATATGATTTTAAATTTTAACTTTCTACTTATTTTATTCATTAAAAATTAATTATGGACTTGGAGTACATTGACATCTCCCCCGATTTTACACTAATTAAACATGACTAGTCATGTTTATATAACAATTAACCTATTCAACCTATGTCAACAAATTTTTCTTACCTTTTCATATATTTTTTTTAAATGTTGGCATAGGTGAATGAACGATACAAATGGGTGCAGGTCGATTCGGTCATATTACCAGTTCGGCCATAGTTGCTTCGGCCATAAAATTAAAGTCGATTCGGCCATGGAATATTTAATACGATATTTGATAAGTTCTAAGCTCAAAATTTAAGTTTTATTTGATTTAAATGATAAAGTTTTTGATATTAAACATGAAATTTCGGTTTAAAACATTTGATGATTAATGATCAATATAAACTAGAGTTTGTAGACCGACTTGTTAATTGTAAGACAATAAAATGTAATCATGTTCATTACTTCATGATAATTAGCAATGATTTATTCTTTGATCTGCTATTAATGAATAGTCCTTCAAACAGGGGAGATAAGCGAAACGTCGTCATCAGTGTCTATCGATCATCTGATATGGGTGGAAGTGTGTACCAGGCCTCGTAAGATATAATCAAATTTTAGGCCAAATACCAGCGAGCTGCTGGTAAGATCAGGATCAGAATCAGGAAGATTTTTAGTTTGACAATTTTTTCTGAATGGATTTTTTTTCTTTTGTAAGGTATTTTTACCTTAATTATAATATATAAAAACAGAAAATACAGGTTATATATTTTTATAAAATAAATAAATAAAAAAAACCACGTGGATTTATGATATGCAAAGAATAAGTGTATTTTGTAAACAACTAATGGTATGTAGATTTCTAATATAGTTAAAGGCATACACGCGTTCAAAACTGATTTTTTTTATATTTTTTTAAAAGTTGCCAATATTCGATGTTTTATACTAATTGCAGTTGAAATTTTTCATAATATCATACGTAAATAGCCTAGAACGAAGGAAGTACGTCGCTGTTTGATTCTCTTACATCCAGTAAAACATTCATCAATGTTTACTCGCATATTCATGATATTATTCATATATTCCGTGGCCTACACAGCGAAATTCGGTAACGCGTTTGTGAATGTGCGATATTGTTTGCGGAAGGAAAAGCACAAACAAAAATTATTGACGGATTCTACACGAAAACGACACAAAGGGGAGGATATAGCAAGCTTTGTGTAAAAAAAAAAAATGTTATACCGACCTACTCCATTTTTCAACACGTATACGGTAAGCATAATTTAGTATCTTTTTATGGCCGAATCATATTTTGACAGTAGAATTGCATTGTAGTTTTTTAAATATTCTTTTTTTTTCTTGAGAAAACGCTAGATTAAATTAGAGACTAAAATAATGAACTTCATGTCTGTTTTTTTTTAAATATAAACAAGAAAACTCAAGTATTGTCAATAATATACAATACAATACAATTTGTTTACAAATTTCCCTGTTTCGGGCCCCTTTGTATAGTTTGGGTTTGTTGTTATTGATTTCATCACGTATTTCCGATTTTAAGTGTCATTCTTAATAAATACCATTATATAATATTAACTGGTTAGATCTAACGAATTTACATGAAAAGCATGCTCCCTGGTTATTTATAGCAGTTATTAGTATTCGGCCCTTTTCGGAAAAGAAACCGACTTATAATTAGGTGTATTAGACAGACATTCGAATTCTCTTCACTAATTACGACATTATAGCATATGTTTTAAACCTGGCTTCTTGTTCAGAACATTTTATAAGTATAAAACATCGAATATTGGCAACTTTTGATATAAACAAAAAAAAATCAGTTTTGAACGCGTGTATGCCTTTAACACTTAATCCAAATTTTATTTAGCATACAGTCTTACAGGATGAATTTTAGAATTTTATTTTATGAATATAAATTGTTATTAAAACAGAGGATCTATTTAGAATTATCACAGGCACTAGACGTTGTGTCAATATAAATATAACATAAGCAATGGGCAGAAAATAGCGTCCAATATATAATATGAAACAGGCACGGCCATGAATGCTTGCGAATCTGAAAATTATCTGGCAATTTCACGCTCATCCAGTGCATCAAAAAGTGTCGAGATTTTTTGGGCCGAGATATATCGGGGACGACATTTTTTTAGGGCCGAATCTAGTTTCATTCAATCGAATTGTCCAATCGGCAAACCTCGGGTGAGTCCGCTTCTCTCCCTCAATACCTCGGCTGTAATACGGTATTTGGTATGCGTCTACGCGTCACATTTCTTCGCCGGAAGACCGTATCACTTCAATCAAACATTGCGCACCGCGAATAAGTTCTAAAATGGCGACAATAGATGAGTTTGCTTTGAAAAATATTGGTCTTTGATGAAGGTACGGAATCAGTCGACATTGCGACGAATGAAAATATATTATTATTGGACGAATATTCGAAAGTGAAATTATTTTAATACCTCCTTCATTGAAGATTTCCGAAAGTAGTTCCATTGGGAGCTATCGTAATACCGACGAGGTATGATGAAGGTACGGAATCAGCCGAAGTTGCGACGACTGTCGAATTGTCGTTCCTTACGAAATCTCAAAAGTTAACTTCCGCGTAGAAACAAAAATTCTTGTCAGTATGTCAAAAGAGATTTAATAAATTAAAAAATATCAATATAAGTAAAACAAGCTAACAAAATGACTTTTAATATGGATTAGGCACAGCCTACAGGCGAGCATCGCATCAACGCATAGACATGTACATGTACAAATAGTAGTTTTGGGTTCTTTTCTTCATTAATCTTGATTATTTTTCCTTTGTTCTTCAATTCGACTTACCCAGTTAATTCTATTGCAAAGGATATTTTTTGGGCCGAGATATATCTGGGACGACTTTTTTTTAGGGCCGAGATATATCGGGGACGACTTTTTGTTAGGGTCGATCGTTCTTTAGGGGCGAAACAAGAAATTAATCATTTCATGTAAAGAAGCTGTACGGTTTTCTTTCTATTTTTTTTTGGTTATTGTTAAACTGGATAGTTATTTTTTATGCAAATTAAAAGGCTATTTCCTGTACTTCACTCCGATTGTCCATTCTATGCCGAAACTTAGAATCCATTTCCGGTTGGTATTGATCGTATATACAACATGTATTGATTCATCTCCTTACACACATGTTGTTGTTTAGCTCGCATTTTGCGATGCTCGCTATTACACACGGGTTCCGGGTTTCAGTGCACAGGCACTTGTTTCATTCAAAAAATATATGCCCCCTCCTCTTCCTTTCTTCGAGGTAAACATCTGCCCTTTTCTCCTTCCCCACTTCGCCTCAATATTTTTCGCTTATTGTGAACCTTTCGCTGACCCAATTATATCGTTACACTCCCGATATATTTCTCTTTTCGAATGCCACATTTAAATATACCAACCGAGCCCCCCCTCAGACGAATTGGACAAGAATAAACAGCGAATGTGGCTTGGTGAAAATTGCAGTCATTGAAACGGATACAGCCACTTCCGGTCCGGTTTAAATTGATTTAGAAAAAAAAAAGATGCTTTAAAAATCAAATGGCAGTAATTTGGAGTTGAACATATTTTTATAATCTGCATTGGAACAATTATCTTTATTTTAAAGGCTTACTTTACATTTGAAAGGAGATGATCATGATGGCATTTTTACACATGGCCGGTTTAGAGAATTCCGAATGCATATGAAAAATCCAGCGCAAACCGGAAGTGGCTGTATCCGTTTCAATGACTGAAATTTTCACCAAGCCACGTTCGCTGTTTATTCTTGTCCAATTCGTCTGAGGGGGGCCGGTAGGTATATTTAAATGTGGCAGTCGAAAAGAGAAATATCTCGGGAGTGTAATGATATAATTAGGTCAGCGAAAGGATCACAAATAAGCGAAAAATATTGAGGCGAAGTGGGGAAGGGGAAATGGGCAGATGTTTACCTTGAAGTAAGGAAGAGGAGGGGGCATATATTTTTTGAATGAAACAAGTGCCTGTGTTTCAGTGGTATCGGACGTACAAGAGAGGGTACGAGACTTAGGATCACCTTTGCGCTTTATGTTAAGAAGATCGTCATTAGTTGCGCAGTTTTTTTTTATTCATCAGTATGTGCAGCCATGTTTGTCAAAAAATCCTAAGTACACATTGTATACCATAAAGAGCTCGCTGACGCTGGCATAATATGAAACAGGCACGGCCATGAATGCTCGCAAATCTGAAAATTATCTGGCAATTTCACGCTCATCCAGTGCATCAAAAAGTGTCCAGATTTTTTGGGCCGAGATATATCGGGGACGACTTTTTCTTAGGGCCGAATCTAGTCTCATTCAATCGAACTGTCGTTCCTTACGAAATCTCAAAAGTTAACTTCCGCGTAGAAACAAAAATTCGTGTCAGTATGTCAGAACAGATTTAATAAATTAAAAAATATCAATATAAGTAAAACAAGCTAACAAAATGACTTTTATTACACACGGGTTCCGGGTTTCAGTGGTATCGGTCGTAGGAGAGAGGGTACGAGACTTAGGATCACCTTTGCGCTTTATGTTAAGAAGATCTTCATTTGTTGAGTGTGTTAGTGTGTTACACGGAATGTGTTTACAATGCGTCAATTTTTTTTTATCAGTATGTGCAGCCATGTTTGTCAAAAAATCCGAAGTACACATTTTATACCATAAAGAGCTCGCTGACGCTGGCATATAATAATGTCCAATATATATACAATACTTGTGCACTGTCGAAGCATATAGGTAATATGTCTATGAGGCTTAGAAACGGGGGAAAAGGCGAGGCTTCGCCGAGCCTTTTCCCGCGTTTCGCGCCGAATACACATATTTACCTATATGCTTCGACAATGCACATGTATTGTATGTATCCTGCAATTTTAAATCGTAAATAAACGTTTACTGGACGATGATAAAAATATTTGAAATAATTTTGTGTATGTATTTAAAAACAATATCCCCCGATGTGCCCCGTTTTACATTTGTATGTTCTATTTATAACTGACCAATATCAAAAAATGTTCTATTTATAACTGACCAATATCCAAAAAAATATTGGGCAGGCTATATATTGGTCGGTAAATGCTGTCATTGCAGGATAAATATAATAATATTGGACACTTCGATATTTTCCGTATATTACAATTATACTTCGGTATTTTCCGACTTATTTCGGTCAATTCTAAATTTGCATATACACACTTCAAATACGTCAAAAAATTATCCAATGAAAAGTTTCTCGATATACGCGAAGTAGACGAGAATTTCCTTACTTATTATAAAATCCCGAGATATATCGAATGGTAAAATCGGCCATTCTCTAGCATAATTATGTGCAGATTCCCTCCCCTTTCCCTATGGCATCCCCTGTGTGTACACGGCAGTCAACTGGTCAGTCATTTGAATGATGCGACCATGTTTTACAGTGAATAACACAAAGGTAACTGAATTTACTTATTATAAACATCATTTATTGATGATAAATTGTGTTTTGTCAACTTTTACAAGATGTTGAATTTTCACAACATTGACATTGTACGCAATGGAAAACGAAAGTGAAAAAAATAATAATTTTGTTTAAAACTGTTACACATAATATTTCAGATTATTTCCGTCTTACATAAGTCAGTATATTTTAAAATTTATATAATAACATCTTAAGACAAGAAGAGAAAGTACAAATAACCTTGATCAATATTTTGTCCTAGATATAAGACATATGATACTATTTACGGTTCAATAATCGGAATGTCGCTGTGGGGATTTTCCCATAATAAATTGAAGAATGCGGGTCGTTTCGTAACCTGGTCGTTTCTTTCCGGGTCGTTTCGACCTAGGTCGGAACGTTTCGTACCGCATAGTGAGACGTTTCGTACCTATACGACTATAGATTTATCATGGTGAGATGTTTCATACCTATATTAGGGAGGACAAACGTAGTCCTCGATAGCGTTATTATTTTCTGTCAGAGTAGAAAAACCCGAATTTTCACCTTTTTCATTTCATTAGAAAAACACCTAAAATTTATTATTTCGTGATAAAAAATATATATGATAAAACTTGAAAACTAGATCTTTATTAATTTGGTAGTTATAAGCATTAAAAATATGATTGGGTACTACTACTGAACGTCCAAAGTGAAGTCGTTTCGAGAAAATCGGACGCCATCTTGATTTATGTGTCAACGAACAGCCCATTTTCAAAAATAATTCCGGGAGCTATCCCTGGACCAATATATTTATTTATACCTATATATTTATTTTTTGTGGGAATTTTTTTGTATTCATTCAGATATAATTATAAATGTTACCACAAATGAGTTAACAATATATGAATATTATGTATATAAAACAAGGTACGATATCGTTTAATTATGTCCCCCAAACGAAGTTTGGGAGACATGTAGACCAATTTCACGTTACCGCCGCCATTATGGTTCAAACTCAAAGGTCAATCGGAGTAAAAAACGTAAACAAGACGTCATTGCATTTGTAAACACGGTGACGCAATTTATTCATTGTGGCAGTTATGCACATATCGTCACGGTCGTAAGGAAGTTTTCGTGAATTTGTTGGTTAGGAAAATAATTTATGACTACAGTACATGTATCATAAAGTCTCTTGAAAATAATGAGAAATCGTGTGAATATTCAGCTATACAGTATGTGGCCAAAAGTATTGCCACATGTAAAAAAAATCTCTATATAATCAACCAAAACCATATTTTTTCAAAATATTATTGTGAAGTCATTTTTGGATAGATTTTAACAAATTTTACACCAAAACATTCAGAATAGTCTATATTTTGATGTTTATTTGCTCATTATGTTTATATGAGTGGTTTTTATTTGTACATAATTTAAGCAGGATTGTGAATTTTTAGGATTTATTTTTAGTTGAAATATATAGGAAAATCAAAGTCAATTTTTATTTGTTATGTTTAAATTCCTTTTGTTAGAGAATGTATAAAGTCTGTGTGTGTAAGACACTTTTGATGTACTAACTTAAAAATGACTTGGTTCAACTACATGTATATATCATTTTATGATTTTTTTAGAAGTCAAAATCCTGTAAGAATGCACACCTTTAGTATTTGTACATTAAACACACTACAAAATATTACAAAAACTCTAGCTCAAAACTATAGGGAGGGACAGACAGGAGTTAAATAGTATGCCCTGATACAGGGCTATACATTAACAGTCATGTTCCATTCTTACATGTATGTCAAGCACATTATTATGCTGTGGTTTCTGTTCATGAGGCACTCCATCCTTTCTTGTTTATGCCAATGTCAGGAGACCAATAATAACATATAAGGATTAGTATGGAAAAAGTGCTATATTCAGGAACAAGTCAGTCTTTGTTGGGCAAAATATGTACATGCACATGTACTTTGTAAATGATTCAACTCTATAACTTTTGTAAATCATAGAGCACAAAAATTAAACAAATACTCATTAGCAAGAAATATTATTGCAAAAACAAAACATTATTAAAAGGTCAGCTACATGTATAATAACAATGTTGTAAAATAACAAATCTATGAACTGGAACATTGAAGAATGGGTAATAAATTAAAACACATTCCCCTCATCCTGGTGAAGTCTTAAGTTAATGATTGAATGAACATTATATTGCTTTTAACATCAAAAAGTTAATATTGGGGGACACTATACAATTTTCTCTATCCTTTAGTTATTGAATTGAGAAGTTAAAAAATCTGACTAAAGTTCCACCCCCCCAAAAAACATACTACATGTAATAAGGTACAAAACTCCTTTAATTTTAAAATATTTGTCTAAGACTTTCTCAGGTAAATGAACAAAGCCCAAAATATTCAGTAATTTTACATGAAAAACAACACTCATATGGGGGATAAAAACATTCTATTCATAGAATTTTTAAACAATAAACAACAAGAAACATAAACTATAACATGTGATGTGTAAACTATTTAAGCATGAGCAACAGGAAACACATTTAGATACAAAAAATGAAAAGACCAACACCCTTAGTTGGATTTTTAGAGTGCTAGTTCATTGAAACAACAGTCTGTGGGTAGATATGTCGTTCCACTCTGAAACATTATTCTGATTCTGACCCGACAATTCTTTGTTCTTAGTCCTTAATGCTGCATTCTTACCAATTTTATAATCTTTGGTTTGACTAGACAGGGGCTAGAACCCATGGATCTACCACATTCAAGGTGAGCATGCTAACCATTACACAACATTTTTGCAGTGTGTAAAAATCACACTGAAAAAGGAGTAGTTCTTCAAAACTTTCATTAAGCTAGGGACTTGTGTCCAAGTTAGTTAATGCAGTCAACATGATCAAGCATATATTAAAATAAACCCATAGATTAGCTTCCAGTCAGATTTGAACTGACATCTTTTCAAAATTATTGAAATGTACTACCTTGTACTATAGAAGCTATATACATGTATTGTAATTGTTAGTAGTTGACAAACCTAATACAGTACTCCGATCATTAGCTTCCAGAGAGATTTGAACTGACATCTCTCAAACATTATTGAAATGTACTGATTCATCGACACCATAGTAACTACAACATTTTGTCATGAATTTGTTAGGAACATTTCAGCCAAGATTGCCCATCATTGGTTGCAATCCCTTCTGTTATTATCTAATGGTCCTGAATTGGCACTGCATAGACACGATAGAGAATTTAAAAAAACATGCATAAATTTCATACCCTGCAGTGCAAGAACAATAAGCTCCTTCTGTCAAACCATCATCTTCTTTGGCGCAATATCTATACATTGTGGGGGTCATCATCCAGTGTCTGTGATGGTGAACACTTTGTTCTTAAAATACACAAGTTGTTGTTGTTGCTTAGTCCGAGATTCCTCTGTCGTCTAACGACTTTTATGGAGTTGCTGTAGCCGTTGGACATATCTACCCACAGACTGTTGTTTCAATGAACTAGCACTTTAGTCCAACGGCTACAGCAACTCCATAAAAGCCGTTAAGACGACAGAGGAATCTCGGACTAGTTGTTGTTCGACATAGACTTTAAGAAATATCCCTCCTGTAGCCACCCACTTGAAAAATATTCATAGGCCTTGCCAACCTTATAGTCTTTCAGCATGTCATTTGTCAATGCTACATCAACATGGGCTAACAAGAACTTCGTTATGTCTGTCAAAAAATTTGGTGACCTAACTACATACCATGAATGGCATGATCATGTTCATCAAGCCAACCAGAATAAATCTGAAGGGGGTCTGTAATTCCACACTTACTCAAAATGTTGTCGTAGCATCTCTTGTTGTCCTTCAAAACATCATCTTGTGATGGCACCAAAGGCAAGTTCAACTTGCATGCCGAAAAACACCAGGCCGCTAGCTCCTCCTTCGTTCCCGATTTCGTTAGATCTCTCACTTTTCAAGAACTCGGAGATTCTCAACTTTCCAACATCGAAGCTCATCAAGAGTGCAGAGTTTGATCACCAGGATCCATTTGTAGATGTATAATAAAATTTTGCAAATAAATAACGTGAATAAAACTTCGAAAAGGTTGAAAAATGATGTGGATATAGAAAATCATCGTATAATCCAAACAGAAAGGCCGCTTATCACCCGGATTTTACTCCGATTGGACTTTGGACTAAGGCCGCTTACAACAAAAATAGGTTAATGTGAAATAGGTCTATTATTTTTGCTCCGTTATTTTTTATTATTATTATTATTATTATTATATATAATTCTTTATTTGCATAATAATACATTTTTATTATTCTTCCTCCTTCCGCATCAATTTTGTCCGTCCCTTTTCTCAGAGATGCCTTGATCAAACTTTATGAAACCTTGTAAAAGTTGTAGGAATATCATATGCCATGTGAAGTTGTGCTTTTAAGGGTTGATTTTTTAAAAATAGCTGCCGTTGCCATGGAAACGGCCAAAATGCTAAAAAATTGAAAAAGACAAAAATTATCATAGCAGGTTACTCGCCGAACAGAAATTGATGAAACTTGATAGGAACAACATCCACATCTAGTGGAACGAGATAAGCCAAAAAAATCGGAATCGGTTGGACAAACTTTGCCGCAGTTGCCATGGAAACAAAAAAGGTGGGATTTAAAAAAAAATTGGATTCCTTCCATCAAACTTCATGAAACTTTGTAGGAATATCCACCGTAGTGTGTGGCAGCTCTTCGGGGTTGGGGGGGGGGGAGGTTTTACAAATTCAACCAAGGTTAAAAAAATGTTAAATTCTCTCCAAACTTCACAAATTTTTGCAGTAGTGTTTCTTGTCACATCCACATCTAGTGGAACGAGATAAGCCCAAAATATCGGAATCGGTAGGACAAAATGGCCACCATTTCAAAATGGCTGCCAATATAAAAATTAAAAAAATCAAAATAAATTGTTAAAAATTCAAAGATGAAAAGATTTAAATGGAAATGGATGTTTACAAGGAGTAAGACATGCTGCACCATATGGCGACCATTTTGAATCCAAAATGGCCACCAAAATACAAAAATCCTCCGATTTGGGCAAAATTTGCTTTCCAAAAAGTAGCCTTTGTTCTTGCGAATTGATAATCGTTTTTGGAATTGGGAACCATATTATGATCCTTCAGATCATATCATATCTTGTTATTATTCTTCTTCTTCTTTCTTTCTTTCTTTCTTCCGTCAAAAGTTTGTCTGACACATTTCTCGGAGATGCCTAGATCAAACTTTATGAAACCTTGTAGGAATATCATATGCCATGTGAAGTTGTGCCTTTAATGGTTGATTTTTTTCAAAATGGCTGCCGTTGCCATGGAAACGGCCAAAATGCAAAAAAAAATGAAAAACACAAAAATGATCATAGCAGGTTACTCGCCAAACAGAAATTGACGAATCTTGATAGGAACAACATCCACATCTAGTGGAACGAGATAAGCCAAAAAATTCGGAATCGTTTGGACAAATTTTGCCGCAGTTGCCATGGAAACAAAAAAGGGGGATTTAATTTTTTTTGGGATTTCTTTGATCAAACTTCATAAAGCTTTGTAGGAATATCAACCGTAGTGTGTGGCAGCATTTGAGGGGTTGAACAAATTCAAAATGGAGGACGTTGCCATGGTATCCAAGGTGCAAAAAATGTTGAATTCACTCCAAGCAGTGGATCCTTTTGAAACTTGACACAAAAATAGATCATCACTGAAAGTTGTGCTCTTTGTTTTTAAAATTAAAATGGCCGCCAATATAAAAATTTAAAAAATCGTTAAAAATTCAAAAATGAAAATATTTCAATGGAAATGGATATTTACAGGGAGTAAGATATGCTGCACCATATTGCGACCATTTCGGTTTGCTTTGGCGGCCATTTTGAATCCAAAATGACCGCCAAAATACAAAAATCTCCGATTTGGGCGAAATTTGGTTTCCAAGTAGATTATGATGTTGCGAATTGATATCCAAACTTCACAGGAATGTTAAGCACTATGAGTAGATGTGCAGACTACTTACAGCATTTTCAAAATGTCTGCCGTTGCCATGGAAACCACAAAAAAAACCACGAAAAATTTAAAGTGCTCAGAATTGGATGAAACTTAATAGAAATGTTGTATGGCATGTGTATAAATGGTTTTGAGGCTTGGAAATTTCAAAATGCTAGTTTATTGTAGCACATTGTAGGGTAACATAACAAAGAAGCCCTACTATAGACATGATAGAGTCAAAAACTGGGCTCTAATTATTTCTTGCTATGTTCTCACACTATTCTTCATTCATACCACTAGTACTTGCATTGTTCGTTTGGGGGACATCTGTAGAGCTCTGCATTACAGTAACCAATATTTTTTATTTGTTTTAATTTGGAAAGGCTGAAAATTTTGTTTTGTTTTACACGTGTACTAAATTAAATAGATATGAGTGCCTGTGAGTCTAGCAAAATTTATACATTGATAATAATACTTTTACATGCAAAATGCATAACCCTCCTCCTTTTTCACCCGGGCTTGGAACCGGCGTTGGCGGAGTTAAAGTTTTTTTTTTTTTTTTTTTTTTTTTTTTTTAGTATTGTACATATATAAACAGAATCTCTTCTTTCCACCAACACTGTCATAGTCCTTAGATCATACACTGACTACCATGCTTATACTGGCATAAAGCCTGATTTTTCATATGAAAAACCCTGGTATAACTTATACTATAAGCATGGATTGGAAGTCAATTTGAATTAGGGAGAAACGGTAGCTGCAGTTGGTGCATACACAAAAGCACACCTCCTTAATGAAGGTGTTGGCAGATATCTGGTGCTGTGCGTACTGATCCCATAAGGAAAATATACGGCCTTGAATGTAGTGGGACCGTTTGCGCTGGTACCGTTTAAGTTTGCCCTCGCAAACCTACTTAACTTGTAGAGGGAGCAGCGATGATTCCCTGTCAAGTAATCGGCACAACAAGTAGAAAGGCGGGTTCACAATTACAGCTTGCGTGTTGAGGTCATTGTGGTACCCCTCAATGTCGTTGTTTATCCGGATGGCTTGACGAAAGACACACCAGCTGGCGATTGGGTAAATACGTATACGACTGGAAATCCAACGTTTTTCCACATACTGAACAACTGTCTGGAGGCAACCCTGTGCAGTGTCCTTTAATTTGTTGAACGCAATTGGTATGTGTGCATGCAATGATTGGCAGTTTTATGATCCCCACCCTTTAATTGCAGATGTAATTATATCTTCATTTATGACAGGTGTGAACTTGTGATGGCCGCTAATCTCCTGACATGTCCTCCCGAGTCATTAATTCACCAAGCTTCACCATTAATCTTATTTAGAGTATAGACCTATGTATTTGTACTTTTGTGATGATATTCTTGGTAAGGGGAACCCCTGCCCAAATTTTTCAAAAAATGGGGTTCCAGAAGGGGTTTTAATTGATATTTGGGGGTAAAAATGTGTAAAAGTGTTACACAAATTGAAGTTTTACATACATTTAAATTAATTTTCACATTATATTGGGTTAATGCCACCTAAACCAGCTGGATACTGGTAACCCCTGCCCAAATATTCTTACAGATACTTGTCAGACTTTTCAAGTTTAATCAGTGAATAACAAGAGGTTTTACAGAACTTTTATACTGTTTAAAAACATACATATTTTACAGATACAATTTAACACACATACGAATAGAGCAGAAATATTTGAAATGTCCATCATCATTAAAGTGCACACCGTCTCTATCAAAATATTTAGGCTTCTGCCACGAGCTTTGATGTCTCCAGTATTTGATATCACTCTCTTTCACTTTGTTCAGTTCTTTATTTATCTTCTTTTTCTTTCTATCATATGTTGTCTCCTTCATATTTCTTGGGGTTGGTCGTATTATGTTGGATCCAATCACAACAGTGGAAACTCCCATACGCCTAATGTGTTTTGCAAGTTGGATGATCTCTGATGCAGTGTGTGATGCCGAATATTGCTGGCAGATGTCATTCTCTCCAATCTGTAGAAATACCATGTCTCACTCTGGTTCAAAGTTCTTTACAACATGAAGATCAAAGTGTTTCAATGAATGGACTTGTCTTCCGCCTACACCATGCAGTTTAGTATCAATAGTGCTTGACAGGTCTGATTTTGTCCTCTCCATCCATGACTCTAGTCTTCTAATAAAACTGTGTACAATTACAAGTACTTTGTGTTTATTGACTGACAATGACATCTTTGACGTTAATTTTTAGAATGGAATTAAGTGAGAAAAGTGCTGCCAATATATACTTGTACATGAACACATCTCACTTACATGTGACCTAATTAAATCTTAATAGTTCAGTTAATTGTTTAATTAATTAAAATAGGGGTAATTAAGCATAAGCTCTTTATTAATGCGTATATGAATTAAGTCTTCTGTGTTTAATTTTTTTTTTAAATATTATAAATAAATGTAGTCCCGGAATAGACTCTATCATCATGTAAAGCTTCACCTTTAATCTTATTTAGAGTATAGACCTATGTATGTGTACACTCTTGTGATGATTAAACGAGTTTCAACTATACATACAACATTTTAATTAACGAGTTTATTGCAAATCTATGAGTTGAAAAGAAGGTACGAAATGTCTCACTATACATTTTTACTCTGGTACGAAACGTCCTGATGTAGATACGAAACGACCTGGTACGAAACGACCAGGTTACGAAACGTCCTGCACCCAAATTGAAAAACTATGTGTTTTTTTCAGTTGTGTGTGTCAGTAAAAGGGGATATTTATTATCATACATCCTATTTTCTCACATTAAGGTGCATTATAACACTTGTCAAGGGAGTTTCTACATGATCTTGTAACCTTAAAAAATAATAAATATAATTTTAGGTACAGCAATACAGCACATATACCAACAGTCAAGACTACCCGGTATGTAATTGATATTATGCTTCAAAAACTTGGAATGAGCTGCCAGACCACTCTAGGAAAGAAACATTTTCCAATCAATTTAAGAGTTTATTAAATTCTTGGAATGGCAGCTCATGCCACTGCAGCTTCTGTGCATGAGTTTTAAATTGTTTTCATACTTTTTGCTTTGTTTTAAATTTGTCGATATATAGATGCATGTGTTTTGAAATTGATAATTTAAAATTTGACTAGTTTCTTTAGATATTAATACTTTTTGTTTACTCACATCAATGTGTGTGTGCTTTTAAATTATGATTGTGCTACTGCTGTGTTTTAATTGCTTTCATATTTTAGTTTGGTTTTAAATTTGTTTGAGGGATTTTTAGATTTCACAGTGTTTTTTAAATTTATTGTGTGCATGTTTCGTCTTATTTTTTGTATATCCATATTCTTATGTCAGATTTAAAAGCTCACTAGAGCTTGCATTAAAATTTTTTGATTCTTTCTGACTTTAAATCAATTGTTGTGTTCGACTTGTAATTTGATAAAAGGAAAAACACATTTATTTCTTAAATGAATAAAAAATGGAAAAAAACCCAACAACAACAACACATAATCGATATATTTTACACGGGGAATACTGTGTATAACATTAAAAGAAAGAAATAGAAAACAGTTTGTGCAGAATTGGCATTCCCTAAAGTCACCTTCGACAGAATGGTCATGCATTTTTTTTTTATAGAATTTGTCATTTTTTATTTATTTGCTATGCAGTTTGATTATTGCAATATTCAAAGCTCAAAGGTAGGAACTCCCAACTGTTTTTGTAGTCATAAGTTGTGTTTGAACGCCTCAAAATTGTATCAGAAGTGGAAAAAGTTGGTAAATGTACCGGTATGCCATATTTACAATGTTTTCAAGCTCAGAGTTACCTTTTCTCCATTTCCAAGTTAGACAATGTTATATATATAGATATGCTGGGAGTGCCTAGCTGATACCATAAACATCATGTTGTACTATATATATAGATATGCTGGGAGTGCCTAGCTGACACCATAAACATCATGTTGTACTATATATATAGATATGCTGGGAGTGCCTAGCTGACACCATAAACATCATGTTGTACTATTTATATAGATATGCTGGGAGTGCCTAGCTGACACCATAAACATCATGTTGTACTATTTATATTTACAACTTTTTACATAAAACAAAAGATCGGAATTCTATAAAAACAAATTATGTTGCATCATGAAAATTCGGAAACTTTTCAACTCATTATTACTAGTACATGATGGCTATGTGGAAATATCAAGTAACTCTTATAGTTTCCTATTCATTTTTGCTTTCACATGAACTATTGAAGGTCACTAAGACGTTTTGATAAAAACAAATTGGCATATCGAGTGCACCCTTTGAATTTGAAACGTGTTGTGTGAACTATGTAAATAAAGAATAGAATACAATATAAATAATGTTCTACAATGGTAAAATTACTTACAGACATGGCTGTTACATGATTTCTTACAATAAAATTTGAGTAAAATATATAATAAAGTTTGAGTAAAATATATAATAAAGTTTGAGTAAAATATATAATCAAGTTTGAGTAAAATATATAATCAAGTTTGAGTAAAATATATAATACAACTTGAGTAAAATATATATAGGTTTTGTAAAAGATATAATAAAGATTGAATGAAATATATTATAAAGTTTGAGTAAAATATAAGATACCCCTTCCCACACATACATACACCCACCAAGAGTCTTCATAGAATCGGTATACAGTGTAGTTTGTGTAAGGGTATGTAGTAAAACTGACATATAGAATAAAGGTAGGCAGGTGGGCAGATAGACAGGCAGGAAGGCAGGCTGGCAATATGTTTGTCTGTTTTTCAATCAGATTTTCCAGTGTATTCGACTTAGCTATTTATTTTAGTTTCTATGATTTAATGGATTAAAAGGAGGCTGAAAGGGAGCAACTATTATTACAGTGAGACTAGACAAATATTTGTTTTCAACATATTACTGTGTCCACACTTGCTATTGATAAACACTTAACATTGTTCTGCTTTCCTTTGCCGACACGTTGCGGTCGTGACATGCTGATTACATCAATACAGATTTCTGCAATTTTGACATTATCTTTTGTAAACAAACCTGGACGTGTAGTCGAGTGAACCTGTAAGCGTAGTCGGAGTGCAGGTGGAAGTGAAATCAGAGTGAACATGGAAGTGTAGTAGAGTGAACCAGTGAGTGTAGTCGGAGTGAACCTAGCATTGTAGTGGGCGTGGACCAATGAGTTTAGTCAGAGTGAACCTGGAAGTGTAGTCGGAGTGAATCCCTAGTCAGTTTGAAGTGAACATGGACGTGTAGTCTGAGTTTACCAGTAAGTGTAGTCGTGGTGAACTGGGAGTTTTTGTCAGAGTGAATGAGTAAGTGTAGTCAGATTGAAGCTGTCAGTTTAGTTGGAGAGAACTAGCCGAACTTAATTTAACATAGGACCCTATGGGAAATTCCCATAAAAATCTTCTTGTCTGAAATCATTTGCTCAATAAGAGCTAAATTTTGATGAAATAGTCATTGGATGGTTCTCTTCCAAAAATGTGTCCGGCGGTTCGGCCCTTCGACCAAATTTGCCCCACAGCCGAACTTAGCTTAACATAGAACTCTATGGGAAATTCACATAAAAATCTTTTCTTCAGAAACCACTGGGCTAATTGCAACCAAACTTTGGTGGAATGGTCCTTGGATGGCCCCCTTCCAAAAATGTGTCCGGTGATCCCGACTTCCAACCAAGATGTCCGTCAAGCTAAAAATGAAAAAAGGGGGGATGAAATTTAAAAAAAATCTTCTCTGAAACTGCTGAGCCATTCTCAACCAAACTTTGCTGAAATGATCCTTGGGTGGTCCCCTTCCAAAAGTGTGTCCGGCATTTCAAACCTCCGAGGCTCCGACCAAGATGGCCGCCACAGTAGAACTTAATTTAACATAGGACCCTATGGGATATTCCCATTAAAATCTTCTTGTCTGAAACCATTTGCTCAATAAGAACTAAATTTTGATGAAATAGTCATTGGATGGTTCTTTTCCTAAAATGTGTCCGGCGGTTCGGCCTTTCGACCAAGATGGCTCTCACAGCCGAACTTAGCTTAACATAGAACCCTATGGGAAATTCACATACACATCTTCTCCTCATAAACCACTGGACCAATTGCAACCAAACTTTGGTGGAATGGTCCTTGGATGGCCCCCTTCCAAAGATGTGTCCGGTGATCAAGACTTCCATCCAAGATGTCCGCCAAGCTAAAAATAGAAAAAAGGGGAGATGAAATTTAGAAAAATCTTCTCTGAAACTACTGAGCCAATCTCAACCAAACTTTGCTGAAATGATCCTTGGGTGGTCCCCTTCCAAATTTGTGTCCAGCATTTCAGACCTCCGACCAATATGGCCACCACAGCCGAACCTAATTTAACATAGGACCCTATGGGAAATTCCCATAAAAATTTTCTTGTCTGAAACCATTTGCCCAATAAGAACTAAATTTTGATGAAATAGTCATTGGATGGTTCTCTTCCAAAAATGTGTCCGTCGTTTCGGCCCTTCGACCATGATGGCTCCCACAGCCGAACTTAGCTTAACATAGAACCCTATGGGAAATTCACATAAAAATCTTCTCTTCAGAAATCACTGGGCTAATTGCAACCAAACTTTGGTGGAATGGTCCTTGGATAGACCCCTTCCAAAATATTGTCCGGCGATCGCGGCCTTCAACCAAGATAGCCGCCAAGCTAAAAATAGAAAAATGGGGGGATGAAATTTAAAAAAAATGTTCTCCTCTGAAATTACTGAACCAATCTCAACCAAACTTTGCTGAAATGATCCTTGTGTGGTCCCCTTCGAAAATTGTGTCCGGCCTTTCAGATCTCCGACCGAAATGACCGCCACAGCCGAACTTAATTTAACATAGGACCCTATGGGATATTCCCATAAAAATTTTCTTGTCTGAAACCATTTGCTCAATAAGAACTAAATTTTGATGAAATAGTCATTGGATGGTTCTCGTCCAAGAATATTTTCGGCGGTTCGGCCCTTCGACCAAGATGGCCCCCACAGTCGAACTTAGTTTAACATAGGACCCTATGGGAAATTCCCATAACAATCTTCTTGTCTGAAACCATTTGCTCAATAAGAATTAAATTTTGATGAAATAGTCATTGGATGGTTCTCTTCCATAAATGTGTCGGGCGGTTCGGCCCTTCGACCAAAATGGCCCCCACAGCCGAACTTAGCTTAACATAGAACTCTATGGGAAATTCACATAAAAATATTCTCTTCAGAAACCACTGGGTTAATTGCAACCAAACTTTGGTGGAATGGTCCTTGGATGACCCCCTTCCAAAAATGTGTCCGGTGATCCCGACTTCCAACCAAGATGTCCGCGAAGCTAAAAATAGAAAAGGGGGGATGAAATTAAAAAAAAATCTTCTCTGAAACTACTGAGCCAATCTCAACCAAACTTTGCTGAAATGATCCTTGGGTGGTCCCCTTCCAAAAGTGTGACCGTCATTTCAGACCCCCGACCAAGATGGCCGCCACAGCCGAACTTAGTTTAACATAGGACCCTATGGGAAATTCCCATAAAAATCTTCTTGTCTGAAACCATTTGCTCAATAAGTATTAAATTTTGATGAAATAGTCATTGGATGGTTCTCTTCCAAAATTGTGGACGGCGGTTCGGCCCTTCGACCAAGATGGCTCCCACAGCCGAACTTAGCTTAACATAGAACCCTATGGGAAATTCACATTACAATCTTCTCTTCAGAAACCACTGGGCTAATTGCAACCAAACTTTGGTGGAATGGTCCTTGGATAGTCCCCTTCCAAAATTGTATCTGGTGATCCCGACTTTCAACCAAGATGGCCGCCAAGCTAAAAATAGAAAAATGGGGGGATGAAATTAATAAAAAAAATGTTCTCCTCTGAAACTACTGAGCCAATCTCAACCAAACTTTGGTGGAATGATCCTTGTGTAGTCCCCTTCCAAAAGTGGGTCCGTTATTTCAGACCTCCGACCAATATGGCCACCACAGCCGAACTTAATTTAACATAGGACCCTATGGGAAATTCCCATAAAAATCTTCTTGTGTGAAACCATTTGCTCAATAAGAACTAAATTTTGATGAAATAGTCATTGGATGGTTGTCGTCCAAAAATGTGTCCGGCGGTTCGGCCCTTCGACAAAGATGGCCCCCACAGTCGAACTTAGTTTAACATAGGACCCTATGGGAAATTCACATAAACATCTTCTTGTCTGGAACCAGTTGCTCAGTTGGAACCAAACTTTGATAAAATAGTCATTGGATGGTCCTCTTCCAAAATTGTGTCTGGTGGTCTAGCCCACTGACCAAGATGGCTGCACAGCTGAACTTAGTTTAAGATAGGACCCTATGGGAAATTCACATAAAAAGCATCTTGTCTGGAACCAGTAGCTCAATTAGAACTAAATTTTGATGGAATAGTCATTGGATGGTCCTTTTCGAAAATTGTGTCTGGCAGTCACGCTCTCTCACGAAGATGGCCGCCACAGTGCAGTTGCGTTGTTATTGAAAGCAGCTTTGATCCAGGTGAGCGATTACAGGCTCCTGTGAGCCTTTGGTCGTATTAGCACCTGTGTAGTAGTCTCAGTAATCTTGTGTCAAGGAACATTTTGATTAATTAGTCATGGGAAATAGTGATGAATAATTTGTAATGTACATAATAATTATTTCAAGGACTGGCTTGAGAACAAAACAAAACACCACTAGCAGATTTAACATTTATATTAATAAAAGAATATCACTTTTGAATTGATATTATTAGCCCTGTATTTGTATACTGAAAAACATGAAAATTCAGGGTAAACAATTATATGTATCCATGCAGTGTACTTGTATAGACATAAACATGGCTGAACTCAAGAGTCTGGCGAAAGTATGCAGTTCCTGAAAGTTATAGAGCATGCTAACGCCAGACTAACAATAAACTAGAACTGTGAGTGACCTCACTGAGTGATACCCCCCCCCCCCCCCCCCCCCCCCCCGCTTGCAATAATATGATGTTCAAACTTTGGAATCGAGGTATATTAGCAAGTTACCTATGATGAAAAATGAACGGATATGGAGTTATGTCAAGGAGACAACATCCCATCTCCAAAATAAACTAACGAAGAACATACATCTAGGGGTCGCCACAAGGCCTTCAACAAAGTGGGATTGTTTGAAACCAATACGGTTTCATCAGTTGAATTATCTCCCCTTCTAAATTTTAGACAGCAACGGTATTCCTTCATGTATATGTGCAGGTTGTTTACTACAATTGTGTAAAGTTTCATAAAATTCAATAAGCAGCTTAGTAGGAGTTCCGCTTACAAGGTACACCCCTCCTTTTCGTGAAAGTATAAGTTGAATCATCTCCCCTTTTAAAATGTTGGACAGCAACCATATTCCTTCATGCACATCTGCAGGTAGAGTACTACAACTGTGTAAAGTTTCACAAAATTCCAATAAGCCGTTTAGGAGGAGTTGCGCTTACAAGGTACACGACCCCCTTTTCGTGAAAGTACAAGTTGAATTATCTCCCCTTCTAAATTTTAGACAGCAACGGTATCTCCTTCATGCACATCTGCAGGTTGTGTACTACAATTGTGTAAAGTTTCATAAAAATGCAATAAACAGTTTAGTAGGAGTTGCGCTTACAAGGTACATGCCCCCCCCTTTTTCTTGAAATTATAAGTTGAATTATCTCCCCTTTTAAATCTTGGACAGCAACCATATTCCTTCATGCACATCTGCAGGTAGTGTACTACAACTGTGCAAAGTTTCACAAAACTCCAATAAGCCGTTTAGGAGGAGTTGCGTTTATAAGGTACACGACCCCCCTTTTCGTGAAAGTATAAGTTGAATTATCTGCCCTTCTAAATTTTAGACAGCAACGGTATTCCTTCATGCACATCTGCAGGTTGTGTACTAGAACTGTGTAAAGTTTCATAAAAATTCAATAAGCAGTTTAGTAGGAGTTGAGTTTACAAGGTACATGTGTGTACATGCCCCCCCCCCCCCCTTTCGTGAAAGTATAAGTTGAATTATCTCCCATTTTAAATGTTGGACAGCAACCATATTCCTTCATGCACATCTGCAGGTAGAGTACTACAACTGTGTAAAGTTTCACAAAACTCCAATAAGCCGTTTAGGAGGAGTTGTGCTTACAAGGTACACAACCCCCTTTTCGTGAAAGTATAAGTTGAATTATCTCCCCTTCTAAATTTTAGACAGCATCGATATTCCCTCATGCACATCTGCAGGTTGTGTACTCCAACTGTGTAAAGTTTCATAAAAAATCAATAAACAGTTTAGTAGGAGTTGAGGTTACAAGGTACATGTATGTACATGCCCCCCCCCCCCCTTTTCGTGAAAGTATAAGTTGAATTATCTCCCCTTTTAAATTTTGGACAGCAACCATATTCCTTCATGCACATCTGCAGGTAGTGTACTACAAATGTGTAAAGTTTCATAAAAATCCAATAAGCCGCTTAGGAGGAGTTGCGCTTACAAGGTACATGGACAGACGGACGGACGGACAGGGTGATTCCTATATACCCCCCCCCCCCAAACTTTGTTTGCTGGGGGTATTATGAGGCAACAGAACCACCAACCTTTGGCGGGTAACTGACCAATCCTATAATTACATACACTCGAGTACACCTATTTTTGTTATGCACAAAGCAGGGATTGAACTATTACCATAGAGGTAATTGACTGATGGTCAACAGTAGTCGTATTTAAACTAGCAACATAGACTACTCTGCCACCTAGGCCCCCACTAGCCGTTTCTAAGCACATTTTCATTACAATCCTTGAAAACAGCATAGTTTTATAGGAATTAGCTTGTACAGTACATAGGTACATTTTTTTTTATTCAAATGCTTTTGAAAAAAAACCAATGGTTTCAGGCATTTATTTCATATTCCAATCAGGTAAAAATAACTTTCAAATGTGCACACATAAAATAAAAATTCAACCAAATAACGTTTGCATAAATTATTGCATAAACAAAACTTGATTCTCAAAATCCGTGTCCCTCAGACCAAAAAATTGCAGATAATTGTTTCTTATGACAAAAATAGTTTAATCCTCACCAACTTCACATTCTTTTTTTTTAAATCTGAAATTTTTTGCTCATCATAAGCTAGTTATTTCATTAAAAACAAGAATTAATTCTAAAAATCCGGCCATAATTTTCAAAGAAAACTAGAATTGTTTCAGAGGATTAAAACCCATGTCTCCCATTCATAAAACTCTCAAGTAAACCATTTGACTTCAAGGTCAAACTGTGATCATGATGGTACGTGAGACACTGTCTCATCATTATACAACCACATACCAAATATCATTAACCTATCTAAAAAGGCAAAAAGTTATTGCCCAGACACAAAAACACTTAAAAAATATCAATTATTTGACCTTAAAATCAAAGGTCACGATGGAACACGACACACCGTTTTATGATTATACATGGTACACCTACATACCAAATATCATTAATCTATCGTAAAAGACATAAAGGTTATGATTCGGACACCATAACACTTCAAAAATATCAATTATTTGACCTTAAGGTCAAAGGTGAAAGACAAAATGTGATCATGTTGGTACATGACACACCCTCTCATGATTATACACCTACATACCAAATATTATTGACCTATCTGAAGAGACAAAAAAGTTAGGGAACGATCATTCAACTTGAGGCGTGGGGGGGGGGGGGGATACGTCAGTAAACACAATATGTGGTCGTATTACGATTGGGTTGTCGTTGTTACCGTCCGTCAGTAAACACAATATGTGGTCGTATTATGTCTGGATTTATTGTTGTTGTCGTCCGTCAGTAAACACAATATGTGGTCGTATTATGACTGGGTTTATTGTTGTTTTCGTCCGTCAGTAAACACAATATGTGGTCGTATTATGACCGGGTTTATTGTTGTCGTCGTCCGTAAGTACACACAATATGTGGTCGTATTATGTTTGGGTTTATTGTTGTTGTCGTCCGTCAGTAAACACAATATGTGGTCGTATTATGATTGGGTTTATTGTTGTTGTCGTCCGTCAGTAAACACAATATCTGGTGGTTTTATGACTGGGTTTATTGTTGTTGTCGTCCGTCAGTAAACACAATATGCGGTCGTATTATGATTGAGTTGTCGTTGTTGTCGTCCGTAAGTAAACACAATATGTGGTCGTATTATGACTGGGTTTATTGTTCTTGTCGTCCGTCAATAAACACAATATGTGGTCGTATTATGATTCGGTTTATTGTTGTCGTCCGTCAGTAAACACAATATGTGGTCGTATTATGACCGGGTTTATTGTTGTCGTCGTCAGTAAACACAATATGTGGTCGTATTATGATTGAATTTATTGCTGTTGTTGTCCGTCAGTAAACACAATATGTGGTCGTATTATGATTGAGTTTTTCGTTGTTGTCTTCCGTCAGTAAACACAATATGTGGTCGTATTATGATTGGATTTATTGCTGTTGTTGTCCGTCAGTAAACACAATATGTGGTCGTATTATGATTGGGTTAGTCGTTGTTGTCGTCCATCAGTAAACACAATATGTGGTCGTATTATGATCGGGTTGTCGTTGTTGTTGTCCGTCAGTAAACACAATATGTGGTCGTATTATGATTGGGTTTATTGTTGTTGTCGTCCGTCAGTAAACACAATATGTGGTCGTATTATGATTGGGTTTATTGTTGTTGTCCGTCAGTAAAAACAATATGTGGTCGTATTATGATTGGGTTGTCGTTGTTGTCGTCCGTCAGTAAACACAATATGTGGTCGTATTATGATTGGATTTATCGTTGTTGTCGTCCGTCAGTAAACACAATATGTGGTCGTGTTATGATTGAGTTGTCGTTGTTGTCTTCCGTCAGTAAACACAATATGTGGTCGAATTATGATTGAGTTGTCGTTGTTGTCGTCCGTCAGTAGAAACAATATTTGGTCGTATTATGATTGGGTTGTCGTTGTTGTTGTCCGTCAGTAAACACAATATGTCGTCGTATTATGATTGGGTTTATTGTTGTCCGTCAGTAAACACAATATGTGGTTGTATAATGATTGGGTTTATTGTTTTTGTCCGTCAGTAAAAACAATATGTGGTCGTATTATTATTGGGTTGTCGTTGTTGTCGTCCGTCAGTAAACACAATAAGTTGTGGTATATGATTGGGTTTATTGTTGTTGTCGTCCGTCAGTAAACACAATATGTGGTCGTATTATGATTGGCTTTATTGTTGTCCGTCAGTAAAAATAATATGTGGTCGTATTATGATTGGGTTGTCGTTGTCGTCCGTCAGTAAACACAATATGTGGTCGTATTATGACTGGGTTTATTGTTGTTGTCGTCCGTCAGTAAACACAATATGTGGTCGTATTATGATTGGGTTTATTGTTGTTGTCGCCCGTCAGTAAACACAATATGTGGTCGTATTATGACTGGGTTTATTGTTGTTGTTGTCCGTCAGTAAACACAATATGTGGTCGTATTATGATCGGGTTGTCGTTGTTGTTGTCCGTCAGTAAACACAATATGTGGTCGTATTATGATTGGGTTTATTGTTGTTGTCGTCCGTCAGTAAACACAATATGTGGTCGTATTATGATTGGGTTTATTGTTGTTGTCCGTCAGTAAAAACAATATGTGGTCGTATTATGATTGGGTTGTCGTTGTTGTCGTCCGTCAGTAAACACAATATGTGGTCGTATTATGATTGGATTTATCGTTGTTGTCGTCCGTCAGTAAACACAATATGTGGTCGTGTTATGATTGAGTTGTCGTTGTTGTCTTCCGTCAGTAAACACAATATGTGGTCGAATTATGATTGAGTTGTCGTTGTTGTCGTCCGTCAGTAGAAACAATATTTGGTCGTATTATGATTGGGTTGTCGTTGTTGTTGTCCGTCAGTAAACACAATATGTCGTCGTATTATGATTGGGTTTATTGTTGTCCGTCAGTAAACACAATATGTGGTTGTATAATGATTGGGTTTATTGTTTTTGTCCGTCAGTAAAAACAATATGTGGTCGTATTATTATTGGGTTGTCGTTGTTGTCGTCCGTCAGTAAACACAATAAGTTGTGGTATATGATTGGGTTTATTGTTGTTGTCGTCCGTCAGTAAACACAATATGTGGTCGTATTATGATTGGCTTTATTGTTGTCCGTCAGTAAAAATAATATGTGGTCGTATTATGATTGGGTTGTCGTTGTCGTCCGTCAGTAAACACAATATGTGGTCGTATTATGACTGGGTTTATTGTTGTTGTCGTCCGTCAGTAAACACAATATGTGGTCGTATTATGATTGGGTTTATTGTTGTTGTCGCCCGTCAGTAAACACAATATGTGGTCGTATTATGACTGGGTTTATTGTTGTTGTCGTCCGTCAGTAAACACAATATGTGGTCGTATTATGATTGGATTTATTGTTGTTGTCCGTCAGTAAACACAATATGTGGTCGTGTTATGATTGGGTTGTCGTTGTTGTTGTGCGTCAGTAAACACAATATGTGGTCGTATCATAACCGGGTTTATTGTTGTTGTCGTCCGTAAGTAAACACAATATGTGGTCGTATTATGTTTGGGTATATTGTTGTTGTCGTCCGTCAGTAAACACAATATGTGGTCGTATTATGACTTGGTTTATTGTTGTTGTCGTCCGTCAGTAAACACAATATGTGGTCGTATTATAATTGGGTTTATTGTTGTTGTCGTCCGTCAGTAAACACAATATGTGGTCGTATTATGATTGGGTTGTCGTTGTTGTCGTTCGTCAGTAAACACAATATGTGGTCGTATTATGTTTCGGTTTATTGTCTTCCGTCAGTAAACACAATATGTGGTCGTATTATGATTGGGTTGTCGTTGTCTTCCGTCAGTAAACACAATATGTGGTCGTATTATGATTGGGTTGTCGTTGTCTTCCGTCAGTAAACACAATATGTGGTCGTATTATGATTGGGTTGTCGTTGTTTTCTTCCGTCAGTAAGGGAACGACCATTTAACTTGAAGGGGGGTTATGTTTTTTTTCTAAAAAAATATTCTGATTCCCAATGTTGCTGAAAAAAATATTCTGATTATGGTGGAGGAAAAATAAAATAATCTGATTCAGAGTTTTTGTCATATAACCTATTGTTGAATTCTGGACAAAAAAATGAATATTCTAACTCTCGTGTTGTCCGAAAAAAAAATTTTGAACGAAGCAAAAAACCATACCCCCCCCCCCCCCCCCACCCCCCCCCCCCCCCCCTTCAAGTTAAATGGTCGGTCCCTTATGGCCCGAGAGATAGTAAATTTGCAATTCCATTCAGATTGAACAAAGAGTTAACTCCCTTTTTTGTCTATTTTCTTGTATAATATATTAATATTACTTATATCTTTTTTATTTGGACGGTGACCCACCAATCTTTGAATTTTATCTTTTTTAAGAAACATTTGAACCATTCAATTACAAAACATCAGAAAATTCTATGGATTAGAAATTGATATGTTCATCAGATAAATGCATCCAATAACTTTTTTCCTTCATTGTCTATAAATGTTGCCCCAAAATGCCATTTCCCCTTCAATTTTTAAATTAAAATTTTGATCTTGGAATGCAGGTGACCCTCATTTTTTATCTTTTTTATTTGGAAGGGCATATTACAAGGAAGCTTACTTTAAAAAATAAAAAAAAATCTATGGATAAAAAATTAGACACCCCATCTACCTTAAGGCATGGCCTACGTGACCAAAATCACTTTTGCACACGTCTGAGACGTGACGTCTCGCAATTATCGATTAACGCTTCATTTTTTCAAATTTCCATTGACCAGAACTTGGCAGAAGCAGACGTGAAATTTGGATTGGTAAAATTTTGTTAAATTTTCTTCATTTTATATGTAATTAACGACATTTTGCTGAAAACAGTTAAGAATAACATTGTTGCGTGTTTGTGCAGTGCATTTTATACGAATTTATTTCTCTGGAACACAACAATACAATACAATACAATACACATATTTTTATTTCCAATTAAGGAGCCCTTTCGGGCAGAACAATTAACAAAGAATTTAATACAATGATTATGGATTGATTACATTGATTGGAAGATGACAACATTTTATGAAACAAGACATCACTTGACTTGTGTAATCCTATCACATAGTACCGCGGGTGGCGATATTTACTATTTGTTTTCTATTTGCTGCCTCCGCCTGAAATAAAAAATGAAAAAATCCCAATGAAAACGTAAAATATGAACATGGAATGCGAAGTCGTATGTTATATAGGACTATTGACTTTTTTGTGTTGTTCGCATGCAAACGTCCACGTAGATCACAGGGACTTGCTCCCGGCCTTTCGTTATCAATAATTTTAACCCTACTATCAATGATTATTGATAAGGGACCAACCATTTAACTTGAAGGAGGGGGGAGGGGTTATGGTTTTTTGTTTCGTTCAGAATTTTTTTTTTGTCGGGCAAAGCGCGAATTTTTTTTCCAGAATTTACCATCGTGTTATCGGTTTTCGTGCTATTATCGATTTTCAGATATAGCGATTAACAGTGTTAACCCTCCATTCATATGACGATTGGAATTTTCAAAGAATTGCTAGTTAAATATTTCTTTGTGCATAAGATTGTTTTTAAAGCCATTCTTGTATTTTAATATACTCTCGATTACCTGGCAACTTTTGGTGTCAGTAAAATGGCGGTATCTGTTTCCGTGGCAAATAAAAACAAGGCCGATATACGGGATGGAAACGAATATAAAATTCCGAAATGGCTGGTTTTAAAATTTCATGGTTCTGGCCATCTACCAAATCATACTACATCTAAATAAAATAACAGAATGTTTGAAAATGACCACTTTCAAAATTGTGTTTACTTTTGACGTTTTTTTAGTGCTGAAACCACAATGCACTGCAAAGTGACATGTATTTTATATAAGAAACAGGCACATTTCAGTCGGCTCTTTTGTTTACAAATACGATCAGTGACCCCATGATAGTTACATGACAGGAAGAGCAGGTGTCTAAGAGGCAGACGACATAGTTCAATTTTATATAGCCCTTCTGGATTTTTTTCCAGCTACTTTATAAATGAAGTACATTTTTGGCATTACAAAAAGTATGGTTCAGTAGGTAGGTTCACTGTTTTTGGTACTTACGTCTTTAAAAGTAAACTTGATCATTTGTTACAGATGTCAGCTTTCGTATTGTTTATGTTCCATAAATAGAAACCAGAAGACACGTCAAAAATAATGCGTGCGCTGTGGAAATCAAAATAAAATGGATACCACGAAAACAGATGACGCACGAAAATTACCATCGATTTGTTATTTCCTTGCAAGCAAATAATTTGACCTCGCTTTCTCCGTATGCAACTGACCTTACTAGTGACAGGTAAAAACGATTAATTTGTATTTTGTCGCTTATTAACTGCAAACTTGCATGGTTGTTTGTCCGTAATTAACGCCGACTAAAAGCAGATTCACAGAAAATAAGAAATAAGTGCATCATAGCCAGAAATCATGGGTGATTTTGCTCATGAATATTCATAAACCAAATCGCGTCATGTATGACCTCAGCAAATAAACGTTTAACCATATTTGGAAGACGCTGATGAAAACTCGTATCTATTTTTTTTTAAATAATATTTCATCACAGTTTTGATCACATAAATAACTTCATAATTATTTGTGATCGTATCAAAATTAATTGTCATCCTAACTATGTTCATTAGGAATCCGATGATGTGTGTAAAAGATCGAAAATATATTTAATGCACTGCCTTTTTAAAATATATTTAATGTCCCCCTTTTTTCACGAAATAAAAATATGTAAATAAAAAATATATTGTGCATTTTTTTTCAATTTCTGCCCCACATTTATAAGTATTAGTATGTCATTGAAATCGTTTAGTATAGGATATATATTGTTAAATTTTTTGAAATTTATATATCTGCAGTACTATTATAGCTACATGTACTTGTTCTGTTGTTTTGTCGAAATAAAAAAATACCCTTGTGGAGCCTTTTTTTAATTGTTTATTTACATTTACAATGGAATGCGGTGCTTACTCAAATAATGCTATGCCTAGCAGAAGCAGTTTTACGAAATAGTAGATTTTTTGGCGTAAACCCCTATTGAATCTCTACTAGAAAGGTAAAAAAAACTTGTGAAGCCCTCTTTTAAATTATCGTGGTAACCTTTAATTTGTCAGCAAAATTTTTTTCGAAGAAAGATTCCTCAACAATGTTACCGGAACTGACGGAATTTGTCCCGGCAATTAGAATGGGGATTGTAAGAAAAGTGCTTTTAGGTCTTGAAAACCGTGCAGGATGCATTTTTTCACTTATTCTCAAATTTGAAACTGGGTGGGAACCTTGCGTTTTCATGGTACAGCTGTAATATTTTGAGATATTGTTCAAACCGGTGCATAGTTTGATTTTTTATCCCGGCAAATTATCCGGCCCAAGCTAACAGAAAGTTTCCCGTTCAACTATATGTTAAAATCCAAATTCTCTTTGAGCCGCCATTTTGAATATGCAAATGAGCAAATCACCTATCATTTCTGGCTATGTTGTATTGATTTAATGACGATTCGGAAAACTCCGTAAACAATGGCGATAATCAATAAGATGGCGTCCATTTCTTGATCATCTCAAAACACGAGCAGTTGCACCTTTTTTTCCCCGATGCGCGTACATTTGATAACATTAAGTTACAGAAACACGTTATATTAAAGGCATCAATCATATCTGATAGTTTTTATGGGTAACAAAAATTTACGATTTTGGCAGATAATGGCCCTTTAATATTTAGGGGATGTCTGTCTTTCTTTCCCAAACCAGAAATATTTTTGACACGAAACAAGAATTTATTTTTATATGAACAAATTTAAATGTTATTTTTATTCAAATTAAAAAAAAAAGTTGCATCTTTCAGGTCACTATATTTTTTCTATTAAATTCGAGGCTTTTTTTTTTGCAAACAAAAATATACCCCACCCTCCAAAAGTTAAATGGTCAAATATCGAATATAGTATTAAATTATTTTTTCCGAGAGAGGTAAGAGACAAGAATAAAGAGTCATCAATGTATACACAAAATTCCTGAATTGTGGACATTTGTTTGATCCTTTTGTACTTGACAAAATGTGGTTACTGTTCAAAGAAGAGTTTGAAGATACCAAAGGGGTAATCAGAATCTGTATATCGAAGAAGAAGAGACAACACAATGGCCAAAAGAAAAAGGACAAACAACGATCTATAAAACATACACATAAACGTGCAAATAAAATATATGTATTGCTTTTTATTGCACATTTTCATTAGCTTCAACCCCAGGACTACACACCAAACATGGCAATCCCAAGCAATGCAAGTTTGAACCCATTTGAGACCCCGAAGCCCATTGCACACCTCGCTAGATTTGCTTAGTGCTCTGCATTTAAATCATGTGCATAGTAGGGCATCCCCAACATTTGGTAAGTGGGTGAGGAAAAAAAGGGGGGAGACTACTTCACTTGTTATGGCAGAAATTTAATTAGCAACTGGATTTTCAGCATGAAAGCAAAAACAAAATATTAAGTTGCCAGTCTCTGTGTTTGTTTGTTTTTATTTATTTACGTGTTATTTTTGCAAGCTTTCACCCCTCCCCCCCTTCCGATTCCTTTCTAAAGCTTGATCTTCGCATCTGTAACCCTTTGCTACTCCACTGCATATGCATAATGCACAGAAAACATCGTATTGGACGAATAGCAGTCGAGCTATTAGAGATTTAGAAAGTCGATATTTCAAGATTTTAATGTTGATTTTTTTTTATTAAAAATGTTAAGATTTTTTTTTATATAAATAATCAATGTCATAATATTTCTACTTGTAGATCCATCATGGAAACAATTTGTGGTCCATGTTCAGAAAAAAACAAAAGGCTTGCTGCTGAAAAATATTGTTGGGACTGTGAAGAAAAGTTATGCACAAAATGCGCTGAAGGGCATCTGCGGTGGAAGGCATTTAGATCTCATCATGTAATTGATTTGTCGTCGGTGGGATCAAGAATACCATCATCTTCTAAGATAAACTGTGAAATACACACAGACGTCCAGATTGATTATTTCTGTAGTCAACATGATGTTTTATGCTGTAGAGCTTGCCTCTCGGATAGCCATAGGTCTTGTGAGTCTGTTTTACCTTTAGACTCTGCTTCAAAGGACGTCAAAAATTCATCTTTACTTTCCGATACGTTAGAAGAACAAGAATATATGACTGAAACATTGCAGAAAATAGAAGAAAATAGAAACGAGAATCAAAAATTACTGAAACAAAAGAAGTCTCTGATAATAAAACAAATCAGTGAAGCTAAATCAAAAGTTATAAAATATCTAAATGACATAGAAGAAAGATTAATTACTGAAGTAGGGTCTGTACAGAAAAAAAATGAGGAGAAAATAAACAGAGAAAAACATGACATTTTTCAATTAACATCGATTTTAAAAGACAATAAACAAGAACTAGAATTCCTAAAAGACCACGGCTCTAATAATCAGCTATTTTTAACTTTACGAAAACAAATAACAATCATCCAGAAAACAGACAAGAAGATTCATGACATGTCGTCTGCTATTAATGAAATTGACATGGAGTTTAAAGAAATTAAGAATGTCAACATTGAAACAATCGGATCATTGTCACAAATTACCCGACCTTGTCCTATTAAATATAAATCAATGAAAGTACAACATCAACAGGTAGAAGTCGATAGAAGTCAAACACTGACCGAATTCATCAAAGAAGATGAAATTAATCTAACACATGGCATACCATACAATTTAACAGACATGGCTGTCACTTCTGACAACAAATTACTACTTTGTGATTATGATGAGAAGGTATATATATACAAGGATTACAAAACCTATGAAGATAAAATATCGTTGACCAGTGTACCTATGTGTATTACTGTAGTACCATGTACAGATAAAGCAGTAGTTACTCTTCCACTTGAGGAATCCATACAATTTATCAACACTACTAACAATACAAAGGACAACAAGATAAACATAGGAGAATGGTGTAGAGGTGTCACTGCTGTAAAGGACAAAATTTACATCGGTGGAGATGATAAAGTTATAATTCTAAATATAGATGGATCATTTGTAAGAGAGATAGCAACTCATGGTGATAATAACAACTTATTGTATAATGAAAGGAATGATCAGTTGTTGTTAAGACAGAACGACAGATTGTGTTGTATCAATTTAGATGGCCACGTTATATATAGATACGACATATCAGGATATGAAGGACTGGCTGTGGATCAACAAGGACATGTATACATAAGTGGATATGATTCACACGACATACACAGGTTGTCACCAGATGGAACATTCCGTGATATAGTATTAAGTAAACATGATGGTGTTGACGAACCACGGAGTATAACATTTAACAATGACTTTACAAAACTGTTCATTATAAATAGAGGTGAGTCTGTATTAGTTTATAGTTGTAAATGAAGGGTTTTATATTTTATAAATGAAGGATTTTTATATTTTATAAATGAAGGATTTTTATATTTTATAAATGAAGGATTTTTATATTTTATAAATGAAGGATTTTTATATGTTATAAATGAAAGGATTTTTATATTTTGTGAAAATGGTGGTATTAACAAATCACATGGTATAACATTTAACAATAACTTTATAAAACTGTTCATTGTAGGTAGAGCTAAGACTGTATTATTTATTTCCATGAAAAAAAACCTTTTATTATTGGTATGTAAAGTAGATAAATTATTGACATTAGATCTACTGAATTTTACTGATAATTATTTGTTTTTGACTATTGGAATATACAGTATAATAATCAATGGATTATTTCTAACATTATACCTTAGAATTGACACAACATTTGGAATTATTTAAAACATGTAGATCATTTAAAACATTTGATCATTTAGAGCCTTTGGATTATTTAAAAGATTTGGATTATTTAGAACATTTCATCATTTAGGACATTTGGATAATTTAGAACATTTGGAATATTTAGAATATTTGGATTATTTAGAATATTTGGATTATTAAGAACATTTGGGTTATTTAAAACATTTGAAATATTTAGAATATTTTAGTTATTTAAAACATTTGGATTATTTAGAACATTTGGGTTATTTAGAACATTTTAGTCATTTAGAACATTTTAGTTATTTAGAACATTTGGGTTATTTAGAACATTTTAGTTATTTAGAACATTTGGGTTATTTAGAACATTTTAGTTATTTAGAACATTTGGGTTTTTTAGAACATTTGATCATTTAGAACATTTGGATAATTTAGAACATTTGGAATATTTAGAATATTTGGATTATTAAGAACATTTGGGTTATTTAAAACATTTGAAATATTTAGAATATTTTAGTTATTTAAAACATTTGGATTATTTAGAACATTTGGGTTATTTAGAACATTTTAGTTATTTAGAACATTTTAGTTATTTAGAACATTTGGGTTATTTAGAACATTTTAGTTATTTAGAACATTTTAGTCATTTAGAACATTTTAGTTATTTAGGTTATTTAGAACATTTTAGTTATTTAGAACATTTGGTTTTTTTTAGAACATTTGATCATTTAGAACATTTGCATTATTTTTAACATTTGTGTCAACTATTTATGTTTTAACAATCTTATTTATATTTTGTACATTCTTTTCTTATTTTAGTTGTGAAAATCTACTAAGATTATATTGTATATAAAACTTAAATAAAAAGTATAATCTGTACAAACTCTCCATTGATTTTATTTTTATTTTTGGTGTTTAACGCCACTTTCAGCAATATTTCAGCTATTTCATGGCGACCAGTTTTAGTGATTGAAGAAGCCGGAGTACCCGGAGAGAACCACCAACCATTGGCAAGCAACTGGTAAACTTTATCACTTGCGGCTGCGAGTCGAGTGCACCCTTTTTTGTAATTTACAAATCGGAGCACGAACCCACGCCGTATTGGTGATAGGCTTGTATGAGCTGTTGGATCCAACGACCTAACTCATTGAGCCACCTGGGCCCCTACAACGAGGGAACATCGTTATTATAAAGAATGTTATATTCTTGAACATTATACATATTATTTTTTTTAAATAAAGATACCATTAGCCATCAAATGAAGGACAGAAAAATACCAAAAGAAAATGAACAAAAGGACAAACAGGAACTACGAAACATTACACAGTTTAAAATGAACCTGACTAAAAACCGGGGGTGATCCCAGGTACTCTGGAAGGCTAGGCATATGTTTTTTGCAAATTGATGCACACAATCACTTGACATCTGTCGTCCGTCTCTTTGTCATGATCGTCCTAGACAACCTAATCTAGAGTGTCATGGATGTTGTCGTTTGTAATCATCTGTTGTTGTCTCATGCACCCGTTTCATATTTAATCTTCTAATCTGAATCGTTGACACAGATTGAATCAAACTTGGCAGGAATGATTTTCAATTATCTGATTTGTTATGAATCTAAACTCAAATATGATTCTGATTGGCTGACATGTAAAAACAAACTTCAAAATAACATGACATGAAATTGGTAATTGTAGGAATGTTTCTTTGCATCATGTTTCATATGACCGCAATATGTGGTCGTGTTATGATTGGGTTGTTGTTGTCTTCCGTCAGTAAACACAATATGTGGTCGTGTTATGATTGGGTTGTTGTCGTTGTCTTCCGTCAGTAAACACAATATGTGGTCGTGTTATGATTGGATTGTCGTTGTTGTCGTCTGTCAGTAAGCACAATATGTGGTCGTATTATGATTGGGTTGTCGTTGTTGTCGTCCGTCAGTAAACATAATATGTGGTCGTATTATGATTGGGTTGTCGTTGTCGTCTATCAGTAAACACAATATGTGGTCGTGTTATGATTGGGTAGTCGTTGTCTTCCGTCATTAAACACAATATGTGGTCGTATTATGATTGAGTTGTCGTTGTTGTCTTCCGTCAGTAAACACAATAAGTGGTCGTATTATGATTGGGTTGTCGTTGTCGCCCGTCAGTAAACACAATTTGTGGTCGTATTATGATTGGGTTGTCGTTGTCTTCGTCAGTAAACACAATATGTGGTCGTATTATGATTGGGTTGTCGTTGTCTTCCGTCAGTAATCACAATATGTGGTCGTGTTATGATTGGGTTGTCGTTGTTGTCGTCCAACAGTAAACACAATATGCGGTCGTGTTATGATTGGGTTGTCGTTGTTGTCGTCCGTCAGTAAGCACAATATGTGGTCGTATGATGATTGGGTTGTTGTCTTCCGTCAGTAAACACAATATTTGTCGTATTATGATTGGGTTGTCGTTGTTGTCTTTCGTCAGTAAACACAATATGTGGTCGTATTATGATTGGGTTGTCGTTGTCGTCCGTCAGTAAACACAATAGTTGGTCGTATTATGATTGGGTTGTCGTTGTCTTCCGTCAGTAAACACAATATGTGGTCGTGTTATGATTGGTTTGTCTTTGTTGTCTTCCGTCAGTAAACACAATATGTGGTCGTATTATGATTGAGTTATCGTTGTTGTCTTTCGTCAGTAAACACAATATGTGGTCGTATTATGATTGGGTTGTCGTTGTTGTCGTCCGTCAGTAAACACAATAGTTGGTCGTATTATGATTGGGTTGTCGTTGTCTTCCGTCAGTAAACACAATATGTGGTCGTATTATGATTGGGTTGTCTTTGTTGTCTTCCGTCAGTAAACACAATATGTGGTCGTATTATGATTGGGTTGTCGTTGTTGTCGTTCGTCAGTAAACACAATATGTGGTCGTATTATGATTGAGTTATCGTTGTCGTCCGTCAGTAAACACAATATGTGGTCGTGTTATGATTGGGTTGTCGTAGTTGTCTTCCGTCAGTAAACACAATATGTGGTCGTATTATGATTGGGTTGTCGTTGTTCTCGTCCGTCAGTAAACACAATAGTTGGTCGTATTATGATTGGGTTGTCGTTGTCTTCCGTCAGTAAACACAATATGTGGTCGTGTTATGATTGGGTTGTCGTTGTCTTCCGTCTGTTAACACAATATGTGGTGATATTATGATTGGGTTGTCGTTGTTGTCGTCCGTCAGTAAACACAATATGTGGTCGTATTATAATTAGGTTGTCGTTGTCTTCCATCAGTAAACACAATATGTGGTCGTATTATCATTGGGTTGTCGTTGTTGTCGTCCGTCAGTAAGCATAATATGTGGTCGTATTATGATTGGGTTGTCGTTGTCGTCTGTCAGTAAACACAATATGTGATCGTGTTATGATTGGGTTGTCGTTGTCTTCCATCAGTAAACACAATATGTTGTCGTATTATGATTGGGTTTATTGTTGTTGTCGTCCGTCAGTAAACATAATATGTGGTCGTATTATGATTGGGTTGTCGTTGTCTTCCGTCGGTAAACACAATATGTGGTCATGTTATGATTGGGTTGTCGTTGTTGTCATCGTCAGTAAACACAATATGTGGTCGTATTATGATTGGGTTTATTGTTGTTGTCGTCCACGAGTAAACACAATATGTGGTCATATTATGATTGGGTTGTCGTTGTCTTCCGTCAGTAAACACAATATGTGGTCGTGTTATTATTGGGTTGTCGTTCGTCAGTAAACACAATATGCGGTCGTGTTATGATTGGGTTGTCGTTGTTGTCGTCCGTCAGTAAACATAATATGCGGTCGTATTATGATTGGGTTTATTGTTGTTGTCGTCCGTCAGTAAACACAATATGTGGTCGTATTATAATTGGGTTTATTGTTGTTGTCGTCCGTCAGTAAACACAATATGTGGTCGTATTATGACTTGGTTTATTGTTGTTGTCGTCCGTCAGTAAACACAATATGTGGTCGTATTATGATTAGGTTGTCGTTGTCTTCCGTCAGTAAATACAATATGTGGTCGTATTATGATTGGGTTGTCGTTGTTGTCGTCCGTCAGTAAACATAATATGTGGTCGTATTATGATTGGGTTGTCGTTGTCGTCTGTCAGTAAACACAATATGTGGTGATATTATGATTGGGTTATCGTTGTTGTCGTCCGTCAGTAAACACAATATGTGGTCGTATTATAATTAGGTTGTCGTTGTCTTCCGTCAGTAAACACAATATGTGGTCGTATTATGATTGGGTTGTCGTTGTTGTCGTCCGTCAGTAAGCATAATATGTGGTCGTATTATGATTGGGTTGTCGTTGTCGTCTGTCAGTAAACACAATATGTGATCGTGTTATGATTGGGTTGTCGTTGTCTTCCGTCAGTAAACACAATATGTGGTCGTATTATGATTGGGTTGTCGTTGTTATCGTCTATCAGTAAACACAATATGTGGTCATATTATCATTGGGTTGTCGTTGTTGTCGTCCATCAGTAAAAACAATATGTGGTGGTATTATGATTGGGTTGTCTTTGTCTTCCGTCAGTAAACACAATATGTGGTCGTGTTATGATTGGGTTGTCGTTGTTGTCTTCTGTCTGTTAACACAATATTTGGTGGTATTATGATTGGGTTGTCGTTGTTGTTGTCTGTCAGTAAACACAATATGTGGTTGTATTATGATTGGGTTGTCGTTGTCTTCCGTCAGTAAACACAATATGTGGTCGTATTATGATTGGGTTGTCGTTGTTGTCATCCGTCAGTAAACATAATATGTGGTCGTATTATGATTGGATTGTCGTTGTCGTCCGTCAGTAAACACAATATGTGGTCGTATTATGATTGGGTTGTCGTTGTCTTCCGCCAGTAAACACAATATGTGGTCGTATTATGATTGGGTTGTCGTTGTTGTCGTCTGTCAGTAAACATACAATATGTGAAAGTATTATGATTGGGTTTATTGTTGTTGTCGTCCGTCAGTAAACATAATATTTGGTCGTATTATGATTGGGTTGTCGTTGTTGTCGTCCGTCAGTAAACACAATATGTGGTCGTATTATGATTGGGTTGTCGTTGTCTTCCATCAGTAAACACAATATGTGGTCGTATTATGATTGGGTTGTCATTGTTGCCGTCTGTTAGTAAACATACAATGTGGTCGTATTATGATTGGGTTTATTGTTGTTGTCGTCCGTCAGTAAACACAATATGTGGTCGTATTATGATTGGGTTGTCGTTGCTGTCGTCTGTCAGTAAACACAATATGTTGTCGTATTATGATTGGGTTTATTGTTGTTGTCGTCCGTCAGTAAACATAATATGTGGTCGTATTATGATTGGGTTGTCGTTGTCTTCCGTCAGTAAACATAATATGTGGTCATGTTATGATTGGGTTGTCGTTGTTGTCGTCCGTCAGTAAACACAATATGTGGTCGTATTATGATTGGGTTTATTGTTGTTGTCGTCCGTGAGTAAACACAATATGTGGTCGTATTATGATTGGGTTGTCGTTGTCTTCGTCAGTAAACACAATATGTGGTCGTGTTATAATTGGGTTGTCGTCCGTCAGTAAACACAATATGCGGTCGTGTTATGATTGGGTTGTTGTTGTTGTCGTCCGTCAGTAAACATAATATGCGGTCGTATTATGATTGGGTTGTCGTTGTCGTCCGTCAGTAAACACAATATGTGGTCGTGTTATGATTGGGTTGTCGTTGTTGTCTTCCGTCTGTTAACACAATATGTGGTGATATTATGATTGGGTTGTCGTTGTTGTCGTCCGTCAGTAAACACAATATGTGGTCGTATTATGATTAGGTTGTCGTTGTCTTCCGTCAGTAAATACAATATGTGGTCGTATTATGATTGGGTTATCTTTGTTGTCGTCCGTCAGTAAACATAATATGTGGTCGTATTATGATTGGGTTGTCGTTGTCGTCTGTCAGTAAACACAATATGTGGTCGTGTTATGATTGGGTAGTCGTTGTCTTCCGTCAGTAAACACAATATGTGATCGTATTATGATTGAGTTGTCGTTGTTGTCTTCCGTCAGTAAACACAATAAGTGGTCGTATTATGATTGGGTTGTCGTTTTCTTCCGTCAGTAAACACAATATGTGGTCGTATTATGATTGGGTTGTCATTGTCTTCCGTCAGTTATCACAATATGTGGTCGTGTTATGATTGGGTTGTCGTTGTTGTCGTCCGTCAGTAGGCACAATATGTGGTCGTATGATGATTGGGTTGTCGTTGTCTTCCGTCAGTAAACACAATATGTGGTCGTATTATGATTGGGTTGTCGTTGTTGTCTTTCGTCAGTAAACACAATATATGGTCGTATTATGATTGGGTTGTCGTCGTTGTCGTCCGTCAATAAACACAATAGTTGGTCGTATTATGATTGGGTTGTCGTTGTCTTCCGTCAGTAAACACAATATGTGGTCGTGTTATGATTGGGTTGTCGTTGTTGTTTTCCGTCAGTAAACACAATATGTGGTCGTATTATGATTGGGTTGTCGTTGTAGTCTTCCGTCAGTAAACACAATATGTGGTCGTATTATGATTGGGTTGTCGTTGTTGTCGTCCATCAGTAAACACAATATGTGGTCGTATTATGATTGGGTTGTCGTTGTTGTCGTCCGTCAGTAAACACAATATGTGGTCGTGTTATGATTGGGTTGTCGTTGTTGTCTTCCGTCAATAAACACAATAGTTGGTCGTATTATGATTGGGTTGTCGTTGTCGTCCGTCAGTAAACACAATATGTGGTCGTATTATGATTGGGTTGTCGTTGTCTTCCGCCAGTAAACACAATATGTGGTCGTATTATGATTGGGTTGTCGTTGTTGTCGTCTGTCAGTAAACATACAATGTGATCGTATTATGATTGGGTTTATTGTTGTTGTCGTCCGTCAGTAAACACAATATGTGGTCGTATTATGATGGGGTTGTCGTTGTCTTCCGTCAGTAAACACAATATGTGGTCGTATTATGATTGGGTTGTCGTTGTTGTCGTCTGTCAGTAAACATACAATGTGATCGTATTATGATTGGGTTTATTGTTGTTGTCGTCCGTCAGTAAACACAATATGTGGTCGTATTATGATGGTGTTGTCGTTGTCTTCCTTCAGTAAACACAATATGTGGTCGTATTATGATTGGGTTGTCGTTGTCGTCTATCAGTAAACACAATATGTGGTCGTGTTATGATTGGGTAGTCGTTGTCTTCCGTCATTAAACACAATATGTGGTCGTATTATGATTGAGTTGTCGTTGATGTCTTCCGTCAGTAAACACAATAAGTGGTCGTATTATGATTGGGTTGTCGTTGTCGTCCGTCAGTAAACACAATTTGTGGTCGTATTATGATTGGGTTGTCGTTGTCTTCGTCAGTAAACACAATATGTGGTCGTATTATGATTGGGTTGTCGTTGTCTTCCATCAGTAATCACAATATGTGGTCGTGTTATGATTGGGTTGTCGTTGTTGTCGTCCGTCAGTAAGCACAATATGTGGTCGTATGATGATTGGGTTGTCGTCTTCCGTCAGTAAACACAATATTTGTCGTATTATGATTGGGTTGTCGTTGTTGTCTTTCGTCAGTAAACACAATATGTGGTCGTATTATGATTGGGTTGTCGTTGTCGTCCGTCAGTAAACACAATAGTTGGTCGTATTATGATTGGCTTGTCGTTGTCTTCCGTCAGTAAACACAATATGTGGTCGTGTTATGATTGGTTTGTCGTTGTTGTCTTCCGTCTGTAAACACAATATGTGGTCGTATTATGATTGAGTTATAGTTGTTGTCTTTCATCAGTAAACACAATATGTGGTCGTATTATGATTGGGTTGTCGTTGTTGTCGTCCGTCAGTAAACACAATAGTTGGTCGTATTATGATTGGGTTGTCGTTGTCTTCCGTGAGTAAACACAATATGTGGTCGTATTATGATTGGGTTGTCTTTGTTGTCTTCCGTCAGTAAACACAATATGTGGTCGTATTATGATTGGGTTGTCGTTGTTGTCGTCCATCAGTAAACACAATATGTGGTCGTATTATGATTGAGTTATCGTTGTCGTCCGTCAGTAAACACAATATGTGGTCGTGTTATGATTGGGTTGTCGTAGTTGTCTTCCGTCAGTAAACACAATATGTGGTCGTATTATGATTGGGTTGTCGTTGTTCTCGTCCGTCAGTAAACACAATAGTTGGTCGTATTATGATTGGGTTGTCGTTGTCTTCCGTCAGTAAACACAATATATGGTCGTGTTATGATTGGGTTGTCGTTGTCTTCCGTCTGTTAACACAATATGTGGTGATATTATGATTGGGTTGTCGTTGTTGTCGTCCGTCAGTAAACACAATATGTGGTCGTATTATAATTAGGTTGTCGTTGTCTTCCGTCAGTAAACACAATATGTGGTCGTATTATCATTGGGTTGTCGTTGTTGTCGTCCGTCAGTAAGCATAATATGTGGTCGTATTATGATTGGGTTGTCGTTGTCGTCTGTCAGTAAACACAATATGTGGTCGTATTATGATGGGGTTGTCGTTGTCTTCCGTCAGTAAACACAATATGTGGTCGTATTATGATTGGGTTGTCGTTGTTGTCGTCTGTCAGTAAACATACAATGTGATCGTATTATGATTGGGTTTATTGTTGTTGTCGTCCGTCAGTAAACACAATATGTGGTCGTATTATGATGGTGTTGTCGTTGTCTTCCTTCAGTAAACACAATATGTGGTCGTATTATGATTGGGTTGTCGTTGTCGTCTATCAGTAAACACAATATGTGGTCGTGTTATGATTGGGTAGTCGTTGTCTTCCGTCATTAAACACAATATGTGGTCGTATTATGATTGAGTTGTCGTTGATGTCTTCCGTCAGTAAACACAATAAGTGGTCGTATTATGATTGGGTTGTCGTTGTCGTCCGTCAGTAAACACAATTTGTGGTCGTATTATGATTGGGTTGTCGTTGTCTTCGTCAGTAAACACAATATGTGGTCGTATTATGATTGGGTTGTCGTTGTCTTCCGTCAGTAATCACAATATGTGGTCGTGTTATGATTGGGTTGTCGTTGTTGTCGTCCGTCAGTAAGCACAATATGTGGTCGTATGATGATTGGGTTGTCGTCTTCCGTCAGTAAACACAATATTTGTCGTATTATGATTGGGTTGTCGTTGTTGTCTTTCGTCAGTAAACACAATATGTGGTCGTATTATGATTGGGTTGTCGTTGTCGTCCGTCAGTAAACACAATAGTTGGTCGTATTATGATTGGCTTGTCGTTGTCTTCCGTCAGTAAACACAATATGTGGTCGTGTTATGATTGGTTTGTCGTTGTTGTCTTCCGTCAGTAAACACAATATGTGGTCGTATTATGATTGAGTTATCGTTGTTGTCTTTCATCAGTAAACACAATATGTGGTCGTATTATGATTGGGTTGTCGTTGTTGTCGTCCGTCAGTAAACACAATAGTTTGTCGTATTATGATTGGGTTGTCGTTGTCTTCCGTGAGTAAACACAATATGTGGTCGTATTATGATTGGGTTGTCTTTGTTGTCTTCCGTCAGTAAACACAATATCTGGCCGTATTATGATTGGGTTGTCGTTGTTGTCGTCCGTCAGTAAACACAATATGTGGTCGTATTATGATTGAGTTATCGTTGTCGTCCGTCAGTAAACACAATATGTGGTCGTGTTATGATTGGGTTGTCGTAGTTGTCTTCCGTCAGTAAACACAATATGTGGTCGTATTATGATTGGGTTGTCGTTGTTCTCGTCCGTCAGTAAACACAATAGTTGGTCGTATTATGATTGGGTTGTCGTTGTCTTCCGTCAGTAAACACAATATATGGTCGTGTTATGATTGGGTTGTCGTTGTCTTCCGTCTGTTAACACAATATGTGGTGATATTATGATTGGGTTGTCGTTGTTGTCGTCCGTCAGTAAACACAATATGTGGTCGTATTATAATTAGGTTGTCGTTGTCTTCCGTCAGTAAACACAATATGTGGTCGTATTATCATTGGGTTGTCGTTGTTGTCGTCCGTCAGTAAGCATAATATGTGGTCGTATTATGATTGGGTTGTCGTTGTCGTCTGTCAGTAAACACAATATGTGATCGTGTTATGATTGGGTTGTCGTTGTCTTCCATCAGTAAACACAATATGTTGTCGTATTATGATTGGGTTTATTGTTGTTGTCGTCCGTCAGTAAACATAATATGTGGTCGTATTATGATTGGGTTGTCGTTGTCTTCCGTCGGTAAACACAATATGTGGTCATGTTATGATTGGGTTGTCGTTGTTGTCGTCGTCAGTAAACACAATATGTGGTCGTATTATGATTGGGTTTATTGTTGTTGTCGTCCACGAGTAAACACAATATGTGGTCATATTATGATTGGGTTGTCGTTGTCTTCCGTCAGTAAACACAATATGTGGTCGTGTTATTATTGGGTTGTCGTTGTTGTCGTCCGTCAGTAAACACAATATGCGGTCGTGTTATGATTGGGTTGTCGTTGTTGTCGTCCGTCAGTAAACATAATATGCGGTCGTATTATGATTGGGTTGTCGTTGTCGTCCGTCAGTAAACACAATATGTGGTCGTGTTATGATTGGGTTGTCGTTGTTGTCTTCCGTCTGTTAACACAATATGTGGTGATATTATGATTGGGTTGTCGTTGTTGTCGTCCGTCAGTAAACACAATATGTGGTCGTATTATGATTAGGTTGTCGTTGTCTTCCGTCAGTAAATACAATATGTGGTCGTATTATGATTGGGTTGTCGTTGTTGTCGTCCGTCAGTAAACATAATATGTGGTCGTATTATGATTGGGTTGTCATTGTCGTCTGTCAGTAAACACAATATGTGGTGATATTATGATTGGGTTATCGTTGTTGTCGTCCGTCAGTAAACACAATATGTGGTCGTATTATAATTAGGTTGTCGTTGTCTTCCGTCAGTAAACACAATATGTGGTCGTATTATGATTGGGTTGTCGTTGTTGTCGTCCGTCAGTAAGCATAATATGTGGTCGTATTATGATTGGGTTGTCGTTGTCGTCTGTCAGTAAACACAATATGTGATCGTGTTATGATTGGGTTGTCGTTGTCTTCCGTCAGTAAACACAATATGTGGTCGTATTATGATTGGGTTGTCGTTGTTATCGTCTATCAGTAAACACAATATGTGGTCATATTATCATTGGGTTGTCGTTGTTGTCGTCCATCAGTAAAAACAATATGTGGTGGTATTATGATTGGGTTGTCTTTGTCTTCCGTCAGTAAACACAATATGTGGTCGTGTTATGATTGGGTTGTCGTTGTTGTCTTCTGTCTGTTAACACAATATTTGGTGGTATTATGATTGGGTTGTCGTTGTTGTTGTCTGTCAGTAAACACAATATGTGGTTGTATTATGATTGGGTTGTCGTTGTCTTCCGTCAGTAAACACAATATGTGGTCGTATTATGATTGGGTTGTCGTTGTTGTCATCCGTCAGTAAACACAATATGTGGTCGTATTATGATTGGGTTGTCGTTGTTGTCGTCTGTCAGTAAACATACAATATGTGATCGTATTATGATTGGGTTTATTGTTGTTGTCGTCCGTCAGTAAACATAATATTTGGTCGTATTATGATTGGGTTGTCGTTGTTGTCGTCCGTCAGTAAACACAATATGTGGTCGTATTATGATTGGGTTGTCGTTGTCTTCCATCAGTAAACACAATATGTGGTCGTATTATGATTGGGTTGTCATTGTTGCCGTCTGTCAGTAAACATACAATGTGGTCGTATTATGATTGGGTTTATTGTTGTTGTCGTCCGTCAGTAAACATAATATGTGGTCGTATTATGATTGGGTTGTCGTTGTCGTCTGTCAGTAAACACAATATGTGGTCGTATTATGATTGGGTTGTCGTTGTTGTCGTCCGTCAGTAAGCATAATATGTGGTCGTATTATGATTGGGTTGTCGTTGTCGTCTGTCAGTAAACACAATATGTGATCGTGTTATGATTGGGTTGTCGTTGTCTTCCGTCAGTAAACACAATATGTGGTCGTATTATGATTGGGTTGTCGTTGTTATCGTCTATCAGTAAACACAATATGTGGTCATATTATCATTGGGTTGTCGTTGTTGTCGTCCATCAGTAAAAACAATATGTGGTGGTATTATGATTGGGTTGTCTTTGTCTTCCGTCAGTAAACACAATATGTGGTCGTGTTATGATTGGGTTGTCGTTGTTGTCTTCTGTCTGTTAACACAATATTTGGTGGTATTATGATTGGGTTGTCGTTGTTGTTGTCTGTCAGTAAACACAATATGTGGTTGTATTATGATTGGGTTGTCGTTGTCTTCCGTCAGTAAACACAATATGTGGTCGTATTATGATTGGGTTGTCGTTGTTGTCATCCGTCAGTAAACACAATATGTGGTCGTATTATGATTGGGTTGTCGTTGTTGTCGTCTGTCAGTAAACATACAATATGTGATCGTATTATGATTGGGTTTATTGTTGTTGTCGTCCGTCAGTAAACATAATATTTGGTCGTATTATGATTGGGTTGTCGTTGTTGTCGTCCGTCAGTAAACACAATATGTGGTCGTATTATGATTGGGTTGTCGTTGTCTTCCATCAGTAAACACAATATGTGGTCGTATTATGATTGGGTTGTCATTGTTGCCGTCTGTCAGTAAACATACAATGTGGTCGTATTATGATTGGGTTTATTGTTGTTGTCGTCCGTCAGTAAACACAATATGTGGTCGTATTATGATTGGGTTGTCTTTGCTGTCGTCTGTCAGTAAACACAATATGTTGTCGTATTATGATTGGGTTTAATGTTGTTGTCGTCCGTCAGTAAACATAATATGTGGTCGTATTATGATTGGGTTGTCGTTGTCTTCCGTCAGTAAACATAATATGTGGTCATGTTATGATTGGGTTGTCGTTGTTGTCGTCCGTCAGTAAACACAATATGTGGTCGTATTATGATTGGGTTTATTGCTGTTGTCGTCCGTGAGTAAACACAATATGTGGTCGTATTATGATTGGGTTGTCGTTGTCTTCCGTCAGTAAACACAATATGTGGTCGTGTTATAATTGGGTTGTCGTCCGTCAGTAAACACAATATGCGGTCGTGTTATGATTGGGTTGTTGTTGTTGTCGTCCGTCAGTAAACATAATATGCGGTCGTATTATGATTGGGTTGTCGTTGTCGTCCGTCAGTAAACACAATATGTGGTCGTGTTATGATTGGGTTGTTGTTGTTGTCTTCCGTCTGTTAACACAATATGTGGTGATATTATGATTGGGTTGTCGTTGTTGTCGTCCGTCAGTAAACACAATATGTGGTCATATTATGATTAGGTTGTCGTTGTCTTCCGTCAGTAAATACAATATGTGGTCGTATTATGATTGGGTTATCTTTGTTGTCGTCCGTCAGTAAACATAATATGTGGTCGTATTATGATTGGGTTGTCGTTGTCGTCTGTCAGTAAACACAATATGTGGTCGTGTTATGATTGGGTAGTCGTTGTCTTCCGTCAGTAAACACAATATGTGGTCGTATTATGATTGATTTGTCGTTGTTGTCTTCCGTCAGTAAACACAATAAGTGGTCGTATTATGATTGGGTTGTCGTTTTCTTCCGTCAGTAAACACAATATGTGGTCGTATTATGATTGGGTTGTCATTGTCTTCCGTCAGTTATCACAATACGTGGTCGTGTTATGATTGGGTTGTCGTTGTTGTCGTCCGTCAGTAAACACAATATGCGGTCGTGTTATGATTGGGTTGTCGTTGTTGTCGTCCGTCAGTAGGCACAATATGTGGTCGTATGATGATTGGGTTGTCGTTGTTGTCGTCCGTCAGTAGGCACAATATGTGGTCGTATTATGATTGGGTTGTCGTTGTTGTCGTCCGTCAGTAAACATAATATGTGGTCGTATTATGATTGGGTTGTCGTTGTCGTCTGTCAGTAAACACAATATGTGGTGATATTATGATTGGGTTATCGTTGTTGTCGTCCGTCAGTAAACACAATATGTGGTCGTATTATAATTAGGTTGTCGTTGTCTTCTGTCAGTAAACACAATATGTGGTCGTATTATGATTGGGTTGTCGTTGTTGTCGTCCGTCAGTAAACACAATATGTGATCGTGTTATGATTGGGTTGTCGTTGTCTTCCGTCAGTAAACACAATATGTGGTCGTATTATGATTGGGTTGTCGTTGTTATCGTCTATCAGTAAACACAATATGTGGTCATATTATCATTGGGTTGTCGTTGTTGTCGTCCATCAGTAAAAACAATATGTGGTGGTATTATGATTGGGTTGTCTTTGTCTTCCGTCAGTAAACACAATATGTGGTCGTGTTATGATTGGGTTGTCGTTGTTGTCTTCTGTCTGTTAACACAATATTTGGTGGTATTATGATTGGGTTGTCGTTGTTGTTGTCTGTCAGTAAACACAATATGTGGTTGTATTATGATTGGGTTGTCGTTGTCTTCCGTCAGTAAACACAATATGTGGTCGTATTATGATTGGGTTGTCGTTGTTGTCATCCGTCAGTAAACATAATATGTGGTCGTATTATGATTGGATTGTCGTTGTCGTCCGTCAGTAAACACAATATGTGGTCGTATTATGATTGGGTTGTCGTTGTCTTCCGCCAGTAAACACAATATGTGGTCGTATTATGATTGGGTTGTCATTGTTGTCGTCTGTCAGTAAACATACAATATGTGATCGTATTATGATTGGGTTTATTGTTGTTGTCGTCCGTCAGTAAACATAATATTTGGTCGTATTATGATTGGGTTGTCGTTGTTGTCGTCCGTCAGTAAACACAATATGTGGTCGTATTATGATTGGGTTGTCGTTGTCTTCCATCAGTAAACACAATATGTGGTCGTATTATGATTGGGTTGTCATTGTTGCCGTCTGTCAGTAAACATACAATGTGGTCGTATTATGATTGGGTTTATTGTTGTTGTCGTCCGTCAGTAAACACAATATGTGGTCGTATTATGATTGGGTTGTCTTTGCTGTCGTCTGTCAGTAAACACAATATGTTGTCGTATTATGATTGGGTTTAATGTTGTTGTCGTCCGTCAGTAAACATAATATGTGGTCGTATTATGATTGGGTTGTCGTTGTCTTCCGTCAGTAAACATAATATGTGGTCATGTTATGATTGGGTTGTCGTTGTTGTCGTCCGTCAGTAAACACAATATGTGGTCGTATTATGATTGGGTTTATTGCTGTTGTCGTCCGTGAGTAAACACAATATGTGGTCGTATTATGATTGGGTTGTCGTTGTCTTCCGTCAGTAAACACAATATGTGGTCGTGTTATAATTGGGTTGTCGTCCGTCAGTAAACACAATATGCGGTCGTGTTATGATTGGGTTGTTGTTGTTGTCGTCCGTCAGTAAACATAATATGCGGTCGTATTATGATTGGGTTGTTGTTGTCGTCCGTCAGTAAACACAATATGTGGTCGTGTTATGATTGGGTTGTTGTTGTTGTCTTCCGTCTGTTAACACAATATGTGGTGATATTATGATTGGGTTGTCGTTGTTGTCGTCCGTCAGTAAACACAATATGTGGTCATATTATGATTAGGTTGTCGTTGTCTTCCGTCAGTAAATACAATATGTGGTCGTATTATGATTGGGTTATCTTTGTTGTCGTCCGTCAGTAAACATAATATGTGGTCGTATTATGATTGGGTTGTCGTTGTCGTCTGTCAGTAAACACAATATGTGGTCGTGTTATGATTGGGTAGTCGTTGTCTTCCGTCAGTAAACACAATATGTGGTCGTATTATGATTGAGTTGTCGTTGTTGTCTTCCGTCAGTAAACACAATAAGTGGTCGTATTATGATTGGGTTGTCGTTTTCTTCCGTCAGTAAACACAATATGTGGTCGTATTATGATTGGGTTGTCATTGTCTTCCGTCAGTTATCACAATATGTGGTCGTGTTATGATTGGGTTGTCGTTGTTGTCGTCCGTCAGTAAACACAATATGCGGTCGTGTTATGATTGGGTTGTCGTTGTTGTCGTCCGTCAGTAGGCACAATATGTGGTCGTATGATGATTGGGTTGTCGTTGTCTTCCGTCAGTAAACACAATATGTGGTCGTAATATGATTGGGTTGTCGTTGTTGTCTTTCGTCAGTAAACACAATATATGGTCGTATTATGATTGGGTTGTCGTTGTTGTCGTCCGTCAATAAACACAATAGTTGGTCGTATTATGATTGGGTTGTCGTTGTCTTCCGTCAGTAAACACAATATGTGGTCGTGTTATGATTGGGTTGTCGTTGTTGTTTTCCGTCAGTAAACACAATATGTGGTCGTATTATGATTGGGTTGTCGTTGTTGTCTTCCATCAGTAAACACAATATGTGGTCGTATTATGATTGGGTTGTCGTTGTTGTCGTCCATCAGTAAACACAATATGTGGTCGTATTATGATTGGGTTGTCGTTGTTGTCGTCCGTCAGTAAACACAATATGTGGTCGTGTTATGATTGGGTTGTCGTTGTTGTCTTCCGTCAATAAACACAATAGTTGGTCGTATTATGATTGGGTTGTCGTTGTCGTCCGTCAGTAAACACAATATGTGGTCGTATTATGATTGGGTTGTCGTTGTCTTCCGCCAGTAAACACAATATGTGGTCGTATTATGATTGGGTTGTCGTTGTTGTCGTCTGTCAGTAAACATACAATGTGATCGTATTATGATTGGGTTTATTGTTGTTGTCGTCCGTCAGTAAACACAATATGTGGTCGTATTATGATGGGGTTGTCGTTGTCTTCCGTCAGTAAACACAATATGTGGTCGTATTATGATTGGGTTGTCGTTGTTGTCGTCTGTCAGTAAACATACAATGTGATCGTATTATGATTGGGTTTATTGTTGTTGTCGTCCGTCAGTAAACACAATATGTGGTCGTATTATGATGGTGTTGTCGTTGTCTTCCTTCAGTAAACACAATATGTGGTCGTATTATGATTGGGTTGTCGTTGTCGTCTATCAGTAAACACAATATGTGGTCGTGTTATGATTGGGTAGTCGTTGTCTTCCGTCATTAAACACAATATGTGGTCGTATTATGATTGAGTTGTCGTTGATGTCTTCCGTCAGTAAACACAATAAGTGGTCGTATTATGATTGGGTTGTCGTTGTCGTCCGTCAGTAAACACAATTTGTGGTCGTATTATGATTGGGTTGTCGTTGTCTTCGTCAGTAAACACAATATGTGGTCGTATTATGATTGGGTTGTCGTTGTCTTCCGTCAGTAATCACAATATGTGGTCGTGTTATGATTGGGTTGTCGTTGTTGTCGTCCGTCAGTAAGCACAATATGTGGTCGTATGATGATTGGGTTGTCGTCTTCCGTCAGTAAACACAATATTTGTCGTATTATGATTGGGTTGTCGTTGTTGTCTTTCGTCAGTAAACACAATATGTGGTCGTATTATGATTGGGTTGTCGTTGTCGTCCGTCAGTAAACACAATAGTTGGTCGTATTATGATTGGCTTGTCGTTGTCTTCCGTCAGTAAACACAATATGTGGTCGTGTTATGATTGGTTTGTCGTTGTTGTCTTCCGTCAGTAAACACAATATGTGGTCGTATTATGATTGAGTTATCGTTGTTGTCTTTCATCAGTAAACACAATATGTGGTCGTATTATGATTGGGTTGTCGTTGTTGTCGTCCGTCAGTAAACACAATAGTTGGTCGTATTATGATTGGGTTGTCGTTGTCTTCCGTGAGTAAACACAATATGTGGTCGTATTATGATTGGGTTGTCTTTGTTGTCTTCCGTCAGTAAACACAATATGTGGTCGTATTATGATTGGGTTGTCGTTGTTGTCGTCCGTCAGTAAACACAATATGTGGTCGTATTATGATTGAGTTATCGTTGTCGTCCGTCAGTAAACACAATATGTGGTCGTGTTATGATTGGGTTGTCGTAGTTGTCTTCCGTCAGTAAACACAATATGTGGTCGTATTATGATTGGGTTGTCGTTGTTCTCGTCCGTCAGTAAACACAATAGTTGGTCGTATTATGATTGGGTTGTCGTTGTCTTCCGTCAGTAAACACAATATATGGTCGTGTTATGATTGGGTTGTCGTTGTCTTCCGTCTGTTAACACAATATGTGGTGATATTATGATTGGGTTGTCGTTGTTGTCGTCCGTCAGTAAACACAATATGTGGTCGTATTATAATTAGGTTGTCGTTGTCTTCCGTCAGTAAACACAATATGTGGTCGTATTATCATTGGGTTGTCGTTGTTGTCGTCCGTCAGTAAGCATAATATGTGGTCGTATTATGATTGGGTTGTCGTTGTCGTCTGTCAGTAAACACAATATGTGGTCGTATTATGATGGGGTTGTCGTTGTCTTCCGTCAGTAAACACAATATGTGGTCGTATTATGATTGGGTTGTCGTTGTTGTCGTCTGTCAGTAAACATACAATGTGATCGTATTATGATTGGGTTTATTGTTGTTGTCGTCCGTCAGTAAACACAATATGTGGTCGTATTATGATGGTGTTGTCGTTGTCTTCCTTCAGTAAACACAATATGTGGTCGTATTATGATTGGGTTGTCGTTGTCGTCTATCAGTAAACACAATATGTGGTCGTGTTATGATTGGGTAGTCGTTGTCTTCCGTCATTAAACACAATATGTGGTCGTATTATGATTGAGTTGTCGTTGATGTCTTCCGTCAGTAAACACAATAAGTGGTCGTATTATGATTGGGTTGTCGTTGTCGTCCGTCAGTAAACACAATTTGTGGTCGTATTATGATTGGGTTGTCGTTGTCTTCGTCAGTAAACACAATATGTGGTCGTATTATGATTGGGTTGTCGTTGTCTTCCGTCAGTAATCACAATATGTGGTCGTGTTATGATTGGGTTGTCGTTGTTGTCGTCCGTCAGTAAGCACAATATGTGGTCGTATGATGATTGGGTTGTCGTCTTCCGTCAGTAAACACAATATTTGTCGTATTATGATTGGGTTGTCGTTGTTGTCTTTCGTCAGTAAACACAATATGTGGTCGTATTATGATTGGGTTGTCGTTGTCGTCCGTCAGTAAACACAATAGTTGGTCGTATTATGATTGGCTTGTCGTTGTCTTCCGTCAGTAAACACAATATGTGGTCGTGTTATGATTGGTTTGTCGTTGTTGTCTTCCGTCAGTAAACACAATATGTGGTCGTATTATGATTGAGTTATCGTTGTTGTCTTTCATCAGTAAACACAATATGTGGTCGTATTATGATTGGGTTGTCGTTGTTGTCGTCCGTCAGTAAACACAATAGTTGGTCGTATTATGATTGGGTTGTCGTTGTCTTCCGTGAGTAAACACAATATGTGGTCGTATTATGATTGGGTTGTCTTTGTTGTCTTCCGTCAGTAAACACAATATGTGGTCGTATTATGATTGGGTTGTCGTTGTTGTCGTCCGTCAGTAAACACAATATGTGGTCGTATTATGATTGAGTTATCGTTGTCGTCCGTCAGTAAACACAATATGTGGTCGTATTATGATTGGGTTGTCGTTGTCTTCCGTCAGTAAACACAATATATGGTCGTGTTATGATTGGGTTGTCGTTGTCTTCCGTCTGTTAACACAATATGTGGTGATATTATGATTGGGTTGTCGTTGTTGTCGTCCGTCAGTAAACACAATATGTGGTCGTATTATAATTAGGTTGTCGTTGTCTTCCGTCAGTAAACACAATATGTGGTCGTATTATCATTGGGTTGTCGTTGTTGTCGTCCGTCAGTAAGCATAATATGTGGTCGTATTATGATTGGGTTGTCGTTGTCTTCCATCAGTAAACACAATATGTTGTCGTATTATGATTGGGTTTATTGTTGTTGTCGTCCGTCAGTAAACATAATATGTGGTCGTATTATGATTGGGTTGTCGTTGTCTTCCGTCGGTAAACACAATATGTGGTCATGTTATGATTGGGTTGTCGTTGTTGTCGTCGTCAGTAAACACAATATGTGGTCGTATTATGATTGGGTTTATTGTTGTTGTCGTCCACGAGTAAACACAATATGTGGTCATATTATGATTGGGTTGTCGTTGTCTTCCGTCAGTAAACACAATATGTGGTCGTGTTATTATTGGGTTGTCGTTGTTGTCGTCCGTCAGTAAACATAATATGCGGTCGTATTATGATTGGGTTGTCGTTGTCGTCCGTCAGTAAACACAATATGTGGTCGTGTTATGATTGGGTTGTCGTTGTTGTCTTCGTCTGTTAACACAATATGTGGTGATATTATGATTGGGTTGTCGTTGTTGTCGTCCGTCAGTAAACACAATATGTGGTCGTATTATGATTAGGTTGTCGTTGTCTTCCGTCAGTAAATACAATATGTGGTCGTATTATGATTGGGTTGTCGTTGTTGTCGTCCGTCAGTAAACATAATATGTGGTCGTATTATGATTGGGTTGTCGTTGTCGTCTGTCAGTAAACACAATATGTGGTGATATTATGATTGGGTTATCGTTGTTGTCGTCCGTCAGTAAACACAATATGTGGTCGTATTATAATTAGGTTGTCGTTGTCTTCCGTCAGTAAACACAATATGTGGTCGTATTATGATTGGGTTGTCGTTGTTGTCGTCCGTCAGTAAGCATAATATGTGGTCGTATTATGATTGGGTTGTCGTTGTCGTCTGTCAGTAAACACAATATGTGATCGTGTTATGATTGGGTTGTCGTTGTCTTCCGTCAGTAAACACAATATGTGGTCGTATTATGATTGGGTTGTCGTTGTTATCGTCTATCAGTAAACACAATATGTGGTCATATTATCATTGGGTTGTCGTTGTTGTCGTCCATCAGTAAAAACAATATGTGGTGGTATTATGATTGGGTTGTCTTTGTCTTCCGTCAGTAAACACAATATGTGGTCGTGTTATGATTGGGTTGTCGTTGTTGTCTTCTGTCTGTTAACACAATATTTGGTGGTATTATGATTGGGTTGTCGTTGTTGTTGTCTGTCAGTAAACACAATATGTGGTTGTATTATGATTGGGTTGTCGTTGTCTTCCGTCAGTAAACACAATATGTGGTCGTATTATGATTGGGTTGTCGTTGTTGTCATCCGTCAGTAAACATAATATGTGGTCGTATTATGATTGGATTGTCGTTATCGTCCGTCAGTAAACACAATATGTGGTCGTATTATGATTGGGTTGTCGTTGTCTTCCGCCAGTAAACACAATATGTGGTCGTATTATGATTGGGTTGTCGTTGTTGTCGTCTGTCAGTAAACATACAATATGTGATCGTATTATGATTGGGTTTATTGTTGTTGTCGTCCGTCAGTAAACATAATATTTGGTCGTATTATGATTGGGTTGTCGTTGTTGTCGTCCGTCAGTAAACACAATATGTGGTCGTATTATGATTGGGTTGTCGTTGTCTTCCATCAGTAAACACAATATGTGGTCGTATTATGATTGGGTTGTCATTGTTGCCGTCTGTCAGTAAACATACAATGTGGTCGTATTATGATTGGGTTTATTGTTGTTGTCGTCCGTCAGTAAACACAATATGTGGTCGTATTATGATTGGGTTGTCTTTGCTGTCGTCTGTCAGTAAACACAATATGTTGTCGTATTATGATTGGGTTTAATGTTGTTGTCGTCCGTCAGTAAACATAATATGTGGTCGTATTATGATTGGGTTGTCGTTGTCTTCCGTCAGTAAACATAATATGTGGTCATGTTATGATTGGGTTGTCGTTGTTGTCGTCCGTCAGTAAACACAATATGTGGTCGTATTATGATTGGGTTTATTGCTGTTGTCGTCCGTGAGTAAACACAATATGTGGTCGTATTATGATTGGGTTGTCGTTGTCTTCCGTCAGTAAACACAATATGTGGTCGTGTTATAATTGGGTTGTCGTCCGTCAGTAAACACAATATGCGGTCGTGTTATGATTGGGTTGTTGTTGTTGTCGTCCGTCAGTAAACATAATATGCGGTTGTATTATGATTGGGTTGTCGTTGTCGTCCGTCAGTAAACACAATATGTGGTCGTGTTATGATTGGGTTGTTGTTGTTGTCTTCCGTCTGTTAACACAATATGTGGTGATATTATGATTGGGTTGTCGTTGTTGTCGTCCGTCAGTAAACACAATATGTGGTCATATTATGATTAGGTTGTCGTTGTCTTCCGTCAGTAAATACAATATGTGGTCGTATTATGATTGGGTTATCTTTGTTGTCGTCCGTCAGTAAACATAATATGTGGTCGTATTATGATTGGGTTGTCGTTGTCGTCTGTCAGTAAACACAATATGTGGTCGTGTTATGATTGGGTAGTCGTTGTCTTCCGTCAGTAAACACAATATGTGGTCGTATTATGATTGATTTGTCGTTGTTGTCTTCCGTCAGTAAACACAATAAGTGGTCGTATTATGATTGGGTTGTCGTTTTCTTCCGTCAGTAAACACAATATGTGGTCGTATTATGATTGGGTTGTCATTGTCTTCCGTCAGTTATCACAATATGTGGTCGTGTTATGATTGGGTTGTCGTTGTTGTCGTCCGTCAGTAAACACAATATGCGGTCGTGTTATGATTGGGTTGTCGTTGTTGTCGTCCGTCAGTAGGCACAATATGTGGTCGTATGATGATTGGGTTGTCGTTGTTGTCGTCCGTCAGTAGGCACAATATGTGGTCGTATTATGATTGGGTTGTCGTTGTTGTCGTCCGTCAGTAAACATAATATGTGGTCGTATTATGATTGGGTTGTCGTTGTCGTCTGTCAGTAAACACAATATGTGGTGATATTATGATTGGGTTATCGTTGTTGTCGTCCGTCAGTAAACACAATATGTGGTCGTATTATAATTAGGTTGTCGTTGTCTTCCGTCAGTAAACACAATATGTGGTCGTATTATGATTGGGTTGTCGTTGTTGTCGTCCGTCAGTAAGCATAATATGTGGTCGTATGATTGGGTTGTCGTTGTCGTCTGTCAGTAAACACAATATGTGATCGTGTTATGATTGGGTTGTCGTTGTCTTCCGTCAGTAAACACAATATGTGGTCGTATTATGATTGGGTTGTCGTTGTTATCGTCTATCAGTAAACACAATATGTGGTCATATTATCATTGGGTTGTCGTTGTTGTCGTCCATCAGTAAAAACAATATGTGGTGGTATTATGATTGGGTTGTCTTTGTCTTCCGTCAGTAAACACAATATGTGGTCGTGTTATGATTGGGTTGTCGTTGTTGTCTTCTGTCTGTTAACACAATATTTGGTGGTATTATGATTGGGTTGTCGTTGTTGTTGTCTGTCAGTAAACACAATATGTGGTTGTATTATGATTGGGTTGTCGTTGTCTTCCGTCAGTAAACACAATATGTGGTCGTATTATGATTGGGTTGTCGTTGTTGTCATCCGTCAGTAAACATAATATGTGGTCGTATTATGATTGGATTGTCGTTGTCGTCCGTCAGTAAACACAATATGTGGTCGTATTATGATTGGGTTGTCGTTGTCTTCCGCCAGTAAACACAATATGTGGTCGTATTATGATTGGGTTGTCGTTGTTGTCGTCTGTCAGTAAACATACAATATGTGATCGTATTATGATTGGGTTTATTGTTGTTGTCGTCCGTCAGTAAACATAATATTTGGTCGTATTATGATTGGGTTGTCGTTGTTGTCGTCCGTCAGTAAACACAATATGTGGTCGTATTATGATTGGGTTGTCGTTGTCTTCCATCAGTAAACACAATATGTGGTCGTATTATGATTGGGTTGTCATTGTTGCCGTCTGTCAGTAAACATACAATGTGGTCGTATTATGATTGGGTTTATTGTTGTTGTCGTCCGTCAGTAAACACAATATGTGGTCGTATTATGATTGGGTTGTCTTTGCTGTCGTCTGTCAGTAAACACAATATGTTGTCGTATTATGATTAGGTTTAATGTTGTTGTCGTCCGTCAGTAAACATAATATGTGGTCGTATTATGATTGGGTTGTCGTTGTCTTCCGTCAGTAAACATAATATGTGGTCATGTTATGATTGGGTTGTCGTTGTTGTCGTCCGTCAGTAAACACAATATGTGGTCGTATTATGATTGGGTTTATTGCTGTTGTCGTCCGTGAGTAAACACAATATGTGGTCGTATTATGATTGGGTTGTCGTTGTCTTCCGTCAGTAAACACAATATGTGGTCGTGTTATAATTGGGTTGTCGTCCGTCAGTAAACACAATATGCGGTCGTGTTATGATTGGGTTGTTGTTGTTGTCGTCCGTCAGTAAACATAATATGCGGTCGTATTATGATTGGGTTGTCGTTGTCGTCCGTCAGTAAACACAATATGTGGTCGTGTTATGATTGGGTTGTTGTTGTTGTCTTCCGTCTGTTAACACAATATGTGGTGATATTATGATTGGGTTGTCGTTGTTGTCGTCCGTCAGTAAACACAATATGTGGTCATATTATGATTAGGTTGTCGTTGTCTTCCGTCAGTAAATACAATATGTGGTCGTATTATGATTGGGTTATCTTTGTTGTCGTCCGTCAGTAAACATAATATGTGGTCGTATTATGATTGGGTTGTCGTTGTCGTCTGTCAGTAAACACAATATGTGGTCGTGTTATGATTGGGTAGTCGTTGTCTTCCGTCAGTAAACACAATATGTGGTCGTATTATGATTGAGTTGTCGTTGTTGTCTTCCGTCAGTAAACACAATAAGTGGTCGTATTATGATTGGGTTGTCGTTTTCTTCCGTCAGTAAACACAATATGTGGTCGTATTATGATTGGGTTGTCATTGTCTTCCGTCAGTTATCACAATATGTGGTCGTGTTATGATTGGGTTGTCGTTGTTGTCGTCCGTCAGTAAACACAATATGCGGTCGTGTTATGATTGGGTTGTCGTTGTTGTCGTCCGTCAGTAGGCACAATATGTGGTCGTATGATGATTGGGTTGTCGTTGTCTTCCGTCAGTAAACACAATATGTGGTCGTATTATGATTGGGTTGTCGTTGTTGTCTTTCGTCAGTAAACACAATATATGGTCGTATTATGATTGGGTTGTCGTTGTTGTCGTCCGTCAATAAACACAATAGTTGGTCGTATTATGATTGGGTTGTCGTTGTCTTCCGTCAGTAAACACAATATGTGGTCGTGTTATGATTGGGTTGTCGTTGTTGTTTTCCGTCAGTAAACACAATATGTGGTCGTATTATGATTGGGTTGTCGTTGTTGTCTTCCGTCAGTAAACACAATATGTGGTCGTATTATGATTGGGTTGTCGTTGTTGTCGTCCATCAGTAAACACAATATGTGGTCGTATTATGATTGGGTTGTCGTTGTTGTCGTCCGTCAGTAAACACAATATGTGGTCGTGTTATGATTGGGTTGTCGTTGTTGTCTTCCGTCAATAAACACAATAGTTGGTCGTATTATGATTGGGTTGTCGTTGTCGTCCGTCAGTTAACACAATATGTGGTCGTATTATGATTGGGTTGTCGTTGTCTTCCGCCAGTAAACACAATATGTGGTCGTATTATGATTGGGTTGTCGTTGTTGTCGTCTGTCAGTAAACATACAATGTGATCGTATTATGATTGGGTTTATTGTTGTTGTCGTCCGTCAGTAAACACAATATGTGGTCGTATTATGATGGGGTTGTCGTTGTCTTCCGTCAGTAAACACAATATGTGGTCGTATTATGATTGGGTTGTCGTTGTTGTCGTCTGTCAGTAAACATACAATGTGATCGTATTATGATTGGGTTTATTGTTGTTGTCGTCCGTCAGTAAACACAATATGTGGTCGTATTATGATGGTGTTGTCGTTGTCTTCCTTCAGTAAACACAATATGTGGTCGTATTATGATTGGGTTGTCGTTGTTGTCTTTCATCAGTAAACACAATACAGTAGAGTTCGTTTATAACGAACAGGTTTATAACGAAATCAGGCTTATAGCGAAGTAAAGATAAATTCCCGGTCCCATCGCTATTTAAACAATGTATTTGTGAAGGCCTATTACGAATTTTTTATAACGAAATCAGGCTTATAACAAAGAGATTTTTCAACCCAAACAACGTTTTTATTACTCAAAATTGACATGATATAACAAAGAAAATTGCTGAGCAAACAAATCGTTTACCTGTCTTCCGTTGCGCACGGTCGATCACATATTAGAATGGTCAAGTGCACTTGACACTTCGTTATTGATAATTGAAAAATCAATAATCCCACCTTTGATGTTGTTAATGATGTCAATCAAGACTTTTCTTAAAAATATTCAAACAATAAAATGATGTGATTAACAATTTGTCAATTAATAACACACGCGCTAATTTATTGCATTAAAAATTAATAAAACATAATCTAAATTTTAATGAATGGATGCACAAGCTAAAGAAATTAAAAACAAAGTCATGTGTGAGATTAATTCATTCGCTATTGTTTATTTTTTCTTTGATGAGAGACTCTTTACAAACTGCGTGGTCTCAAGTGTACTCGTTCTGAAATTTCGATTAACCTGAGTTTTTATGTGTATATAATACCAAAAAGAAACAATTATTCTTCAAATTCAAATAAAACAAAAGGAAAATGGCTACAATCTTAAAATTGGCCATTAAAAATATATCCGAATTATCAGCATTATACAGATATCGATCCAAGTGTTAATACCCGACCTCATATTTCCAGTTTATAAAATAGATCGTGAACAAAGTTGAAAACATGTTTCTAAGGAACATTTGAAGATACCAAAGAAGTATTCAGAAGCCGTAGTCTTTGAGAAATGTCTAAAGGATTAAATATTTTTTTACGATAAAGGCCCACTTTACTGTGCATCAGTTATCATAGCGTGATGAAACTGCCCGGGTCAGAACCAATTTTTTTTTCTCTTAAATTACGCGACCTCGGTGGCTCGAACTACCGATAGATAGAACAGATTTTGACAGTCCCTTCGAGTTCGAGCCAGCGAAGTTCTACTGTACGATTTTCAAAAGGGGAGGTAATTCTACATTGTTTCTTTTATAACGAACGATGCCTATAACGAACTACGATCGAGAGTCCCCTGGACTTCGTTATAAACGAACTCTACTGTATGTGGTCGTATTATGATTGGGTTGTCGTTGTGGTCGTTCGTCAGTAAACACAATAGTTGGTCGTATTATGATTGGGTTGTCGTTGTCTTCCGTCAGTAAACACAATATGTGGTCGTGTTATGATTGAGTTTTCGTTGTTGTCTTCCGTCAGTAAACACAATATGTGGTCGTATTATGATTGGGTTGTCGTTGTTGTCGTCCATCAGTAAACACAATATGTGGTCGTATTATGATTGGGTTGTCGTTGTTGTCGTCCATCAGTAAACACAATATGTGGTCGTATTATGATTGGGTTGTCGTTGTTGTCGTCCATCAGTAAACACAATATGTGGTCGTATTATGATTGGGTTGTCGTTTTTGTCTTCCGTCAGTAAACACAATATGTGGTCGTATTATGATTGGGTTTTCGTTGTTGTCGTCCGTCAGTAAACACAATATGTGGTCGTATTATGATTGAGTTGTCGTTGTCGTCCGTCAGTAAACACAATATGTGGTCGTATTATGATTGGGTTGTCGTTGTTGTCGCCTGTCAGTAAACATACAATGTGATCGTATTATGATTGGGTTTATTGTTGTTGTCGTCCGTCAGTAAACACAATATGTGATCGTATTATGATGGGGTTGTCGTTGTCTTCCGTCAGTAAACACAATATGTGGTCGTATTATGATTGGGTTGTCGTTGTTGTCGTCTGTCAGTAAACATACAATGTGATCGTATTATGATTGGGTTTATTGTTGTTGTCGTCCGTCAGTAAACACAATATGTGGTCGTATTATGATGGTGTTGTCGTTGTCTTCCTTCAGTAAACACAATATGTGGTCGTATTATGATTGGGTTGTCGTTGTTGTCTTTCATCAGTAAACACAATACAGTAGAGTTCGTTTATAGCGAACAGGTTTATAACGAAATCAGGCTTATAGCGAAGTAAAGATAAATCCCCGGTCCCATCGCTATTTAAACAATGTATTTGTGAAGGCCTATTACGAATTTTTTATAACGAAATCAGGCTTATAACAAAGAGATTTTTCAACCCAAACAACGTTTTTATTACTCAAAATTGACATGATATAACAAAGAAAATTGCTGAGCAAACAAATCGTTTACCTGTCTTCCGTTGCGCACGGTCGATCACATATTAGAATGGTCAAGTGCACTTGACACTTCGTTATTGATAATTGAAAAATCATTAATCCCACCTTTGATGTTGTTAATGATGTCAATCAAGACTTTTCTTTAAAATATTCAAACAATAAAATGATGTGATTAACAATTTGTCAATTAATAACACACGCGCTAATTTATTGCATTAAAAATTAATAAAACATAATCTAAATTTTAATGAATGGATGCACAAGCTAAAGAAATTAAAAACAAAGTCATGTGTGAGATTAATTCATTCGCTATTGTTTATTTTTTCTTTGATGAGAGACTCTTTACAAACTGCGTGGTCTCAAGGTTCATCTAAATACCAAAAACAAAAGAAATGTACTCGTTCTGAAATTTCGATTAACCTGAGTTTTTATGTGTATATAATACCAAAAAGAAACAATTATTCTTCAAATTCAAATAAAACAAAAGGAAAATGGCTACAATCTTAAAATTGGCCATTAAAAATATATCCGAATTATCAGCATTATACAGATATCGATCCAAGTGTTAATACCCGACCTCATATTTCCAGTTTATAAAATAGATCGTGAACAAAGTTGAAAACATGTTTCTAAGGAACATTTGAAGATACCAAAGAAGTATTCAGAAGCCGTAGTCTTTGAGAAATGTCTAAAGGATTAAATATTTTTTTACGATAAAGGCCCACTTTACTGTGCATCAGTTATCATAGCGTGATGAAACTGCCCGGGTCAGAACCAATTTTTTTTTCTCTTAAATTACGCGACCTCGGTGGCTCGAACTACCGATAGATAGAACAGATTTTGACAGTCCCTTCGAGTTCGAGCCAGCGAAGTTCTACTGTACGATTTTCAAAAGGGGAGGTAATTCTACATTGTTTCTTTTATAACGAACGATGCCTATAACGAACTACGATCGAGAGTCCCCTGGACTTCGTTATAAACGAACTCTACTGTATGTGGTCGTATTATGATTGGGTTGTCGTTGTGGTCGTTCGTCAGTAAACACAATAGTTGGTCGTATTATGATTGGGTTGTCGTTGTCTTCCGTCAGTAAACACAATATGTGGTCGTATTATGATTGAGTTGTCGTTGTCGTCCGTCAGTAAACACAATATGTGGTCGTATTATGATTGGGTTGTCGTTGTCTTCCGTCAGTAAACACATTATGTGGTGGTATTATGATTGGGTTGTCGTTGTCTTCCGTCAGTAAACACAATATGTGGTCGTATTATGATTGGGTTGTCGTTGTTGTCTTCCGTCAGTAAACACAATATGTGGTCGTGTTATGATAGGGTTGTCGTTGTTGTCTTCCGTCTGTTAACACAACATGTGGTGATATTATGATTGGGTTGTCGTTGTTGTCGTCCGTCAGAAACACAATATGTGGTCGTATTATGATTGGGTTATCGTTTTTGTCTTCCGTCAGTTAACACAATATGTGGTCGTATTATGATTGGGTTGTCGTTGTTGTCGTTCGTCAGTAAACATAATATGTGGTCGTATTATGATTGGGTTGTCGTTGTCGTCCGTCAGTAAACACAATATGTGGTCGTGTTATGATTGGGTTGTCGTTGTTGTCTTCTGTCTATTAACACAATATGTGGTGATATTATGATTGGGTTGTCGTTGTTGTCGTCCGTCAGTAAACACAATATGTGGTCGTATTATGATTAGATTGTCGATGTCTTCCGTCGGTAAACACAATATGTGGTCGTATTATGATTGGGTTGTCGTTGTTGTCGTCCGTCAGTAAGCATAATATGTGGTCGTATTATGATTGGGTTGTCGTTGTCGTCTGTCAGTAAACACAATATGTGGTCGTGTTATGATTGGGTTGTCGTTGTCTTCGTCAATAAACACAATATGTGGTCGTATTATGATTGGGTTGTCGTTGTTGTCGTTCGTCAGTAAACATAATATGTGGTCGTATTATGATTGGGTTGTCGTTGTTGTCTTTCGTCAGTAAACACAATATGTGGTGGTATTATGATTGGGTTGTCGTTGTCTTCCGTCAGTAAACACATTATGTGGTGGTATTATGATTGGGTTGTCGTTGTCTTCCGTCAGTAAACACAATATGTGGTCGTATTATGATTGGGTTGTCGTTGTTGTCTTCCGTCAGTAAACACAATATGTGGTCGTATTATGATAGGGTTGTCGTTGTTGTCTTCCGTCTGTTAACACAACATGTGGTGATATTATGATTGGGTTGTCGTTGTTGTCGTCCGTCAGAAACACAATATGTGGTCGTATTATGATTGGGTTATCGTTTTTGTCTTCCGTCAGTTAACACAATATGTGGTCGTATTATGATTGGGTTGTCGTTGTTGTCGTTCGTCAGTAAACATAATATGTGGTCGTATTATGATTGGGTTGTCGTTGTCGTCCGTCAGTAAACACAATATGTGGTCGTGTTATGATTGGGTTGTCGTTGTTGTCTTCTGTCTATTAACACAATATGTGGTGATATTATGATTGGGTTGTCGTTGTTGTCGTCCGTCAGTAAACACAATATGTGGTCGTATTATGATTAGATTGTCGATGTCTTCCGTCGGTAAACACAATATGTGGTCGTATTATGATTGGGTTGTCGTTGTTGTCGTCCGTCAGTAAGCATAATATGTGGTCGTATTATGATTGGGTTGTCGTTGTCGTCTGTCAGTAAACACAATATGTGGTCGTGTTATGATTGGGTTGTCGTTGTCTTCCGTCAATAAACACAATATGTGGTCGTATTATGATTGGGTTGTCGTTGTTGTCGTTCGTCAGTAAACATAATATGTGGTCGTATTATGATTGGGTTGTCGTTGTTGTCTTTCGTCAGTAAACACAATATGTGGTGGTATTATGATTGGGTTGTCGTTGTCTTCCGTCAGTAAACACAATATGTGGTCGTGTTATGATTGGGTTGTCGTTGTTGTCTTCCGTCAGTGAACACAATATGGGGTCGTGTTATGATTGGGTTGTCGTTGTTGTCTTCTGTCTGTTAACACAATATTTGGTGGTATTATGATTGGGTTGTCGTTGTTGTCGTCCGTCAGTAAACACAATATGTGGTCGTATTATGATTGGGTTGTCGTTGTTGTCGTCTGTCAGTAAACATACAATGTGATCGTATTATGATTGGGTTTATTGTTGTTGTCGTCCGTCAGTAAACACAATATGTGGTCGTATTATGATGGTGTTGTCGTTGTCTTCCTTCAGTAAACACAATATGTGGTCGTATTATGATTGGGTTGTCGTTGTTGTCTTTCATCAGTAAACACAATACAGTAGAGTTCGTTTATAACGAACAGGTTTATAACGAAATCAGGCTTATAGCGAAGTAAAGATAAATTCCCGGTCCCATCGCTATTTAAACAATGTATTTGTGAAGGCCTATTACGAATTTTTTATAACGAAATCAGGCTTATAACAAAGAGATTTTTCAACCCAAACAACGTTTTTATTACTCAAAATTGACATGATATAACAAAGAAAATTGCTGAGCAAACAAATCGTTTACCTGTCTTCCGTTGCGCACGGTCGATCACATATTAGAATGGTCAAGTGCACTTGACACTTCGTTATTGATAATTGAAAAATCAATAATCCCACCTTTGATGTTGTTAATGATGTCAATCAAGACTTTTCTTAAAAATATTCAAACAATAAAATGATGTGATTAACAATTTGTCAATTAATAACACACGCGCTAATTTATTGCATTAAAAATTAATAAAACATAATCTAAATTTTAATGAATGGATGCACAAGCTAAAGAAATTAAAAACAAAGTCATGTGTGAGATTAATTCATTCGCTATTGTTTATTTTTTCTTTGATGAGAGACTCTTTACAAACTGCGTGGTCTCAAGTGTACTCGTTCTGAAATTTCGATTAACCTGAGTTTTTATGTGTATATAATACCAAAAAGAAACAATTATTCTTCAAATTCAAATAAAACAAAAGGAAAATGGCTACAATCTTAAAATTGGCCATTAAAAATATATCCGAATTATCAGCATTATACAGATATCGATCCAAGTGTTAATACCCGACCTCATATTTCCAGTTTATAAAATAGATCGTGAACAAAGTTGAAAACATGTTTCTAAGGAACATTTGAAGATACCAAAGAAGTATTCAGAAGCCGTAGTCTTTGAGAAATGTCTAAAGGATTAAATATTTTTTTACGATAAAGGCCCACTTTACTGTGCATCAGTTATCATAGCGTGATGAAACTGCCCGGGTCAGAACCAATTTTTTTTTCTCTTAAATTACGCGACCTCGGTGGCTCGAACTACCGATAGATAGAACAGATTTTGACAGTCCCTTCGAGTTCGAGCCAGCGAAGTTCTACTGTACGATTTTCAAAAGGGGAGGTAATTCTACATTGTTTCTTTTATAACGAACGATGCCTATAACGAACTACGATCGAGAGTCCCCTGGACTTCGTTATATACGAACTCTACTGTATGTGGTCGTATTATGATTGGGTTGTCGTTGTGGTCGTTCGTCAGTAAACACAATAGTTGGTCGTATTATGATTGGGTTGTCGTTGTCTTCCGTCAGTAAACACAATATGTGGTCGTGTTATGATTGAGTTTTCGTTGTTGTCTTCCGTCAGTAAACACAATATGTGGTCGTATTATGATTGGGTTGTCGTTGTTGTCGTCCATCAGTAAACACAATATGTGGTCGTATTATGATTGGGTTGTCGTTGTTGTCGTCCATCAGTAAACACAATATGTGGTCGTATTATGATTGGGTTGTCGTTGTTGTCGTCCATCAGTAAACACAATATGTGGTCGTATTATGATTGGGTTGTCGTTTTTGTCTTCCGTCAGTAAACACAATATGTGGTCGTATTATGATTGGGTTTTCGTTGTTGTCGTCCGTCAGTAAACACAATATGTGGTCGTATTATGATTGAGTTGTCGTTGTCGTCCGTCAGTAAACACAATATGTGGTCGTATTATGATTGGGTTGTCGTTGTTGTCGCCTGTCAGTAAACATACAATGTGATCGTATTATGATTGGGTTTATTGTTGTTGTCGTCCGTCAGTAAACACAATATGTGATCGTATTATGATGGGGTTGTCGTTGTCTTCCGTCAGTAAACACAATATGTGGTCGTATTATGATTGGGTTGTCGTTGTTGTCGTCTGTCAGTAAACATACAATGTGATCGTATTATGATTGGGTTTATTGTTGTTGTCGTCCGTCAGTAAACACAATATGTGGTCGTATTATGATGGTGTTGTCGTTGTCTTCCTTCAGTAAACACAATATGTGGTCGTATTATGATTGGGTTGTCGTTGTTGTCTTTCATCAGTAAACACAATACAGTAGAGTTCGTTTATAACGAACAGGTTTATAACGAAATCAGGCTTATAGCGAAGTAAAGATAAATCCCCGGTCCCATCGCTATTTAAACAATGTATTTGTGAAGGCCTATTACGAATTTTTTATAACGAAATCAGGCTTATAACAAAGAGATTTTTCAACCCAAACAACGTTTTTATTACTCAAAATTGACATGATATAACAAAGAAAATTGCTGAGCAAACAAATCGTTTACCTGTCTTCCGTTGCGCACGGTCGATCACATATTAGAATGGTCAAGTGCACTTGACACTTCGTTATTGATAATTGAAAAATCATTAATCCCACCTTTGATGTTGTTAATGATGTCAATCAAGACTTTTCTTTAAAATATTCAAACAATAAAATGATGTGATTAACAATTTGTCAATTAATAACACACGCGCTAATTTATTGCATTAAAAATTAATAAAACATAATCTAAATTTTAATGAATGGATGCACAAGCTAAAGAAATTAAAAACAAAGTCATGTGTGAGATTAATTCATTCGCTATTGTTTATTTTTTCTTTGATGAGAGACTCTTTACAAACTGCGTGGTCTCAAGGTTCATCTAAATACCAAAAACAAAAGAAATGTACTCGTTCTGAAATTTCGATTAACCTGAGTTTTTATGTGTATATAATACCAAAAAGAAACAATTATTCTTCAAATTCAAATAAAACAAAAGGAAAATGGCTACAATCTTAAAATTGGCCATTAAAAATATATCCGAATTATCAGCATTATACAGATATCGATCCAAGTGTTAATACCCGACCTCATATTTCCAGTTTATAAAATAGATCGTGAACAAAGTTGAAAACATGTTTCTAAGGAACATTTGAAGATACCAAAGAAGTATTCAGAAGCCGTAGTCTTTGAGAAATGTCTAAAGGATTAAATATTTTTTTACGATAAAGGCCCACTTTACTGTGCATCAGTTATCATAGCGTGATGAAACTGCCCGGGTCAGAACCAATTTTTTTTTCTCTTAAATTACGCGACCTCGGTGGCTCGAACTACCGATAGATAGAACAGATTTTGACAGTCCCTTCGAGTTCGAGCCAGCGAAGTTCTACTGTACGATTTTCAAAAGGGGAGGTAATTCTACATTGTTTCTTTTATAACGAACGATGCCTATAACGAACTACGATCGAGAGTCCCCTGGACTTCGTTATAAACGAACTCTACTGTATGTGGTCGTATTATGATTGGGTTGTCGTTGTGGTCGTTCGTCAGTAAACACAATAGTTGGTCGTATTATGATTGGGTTGTCGTTGTCTTCCGTCAGTAAACACAATATGTGGTCGTATTATGATTGAGTTGTCGTTGTCGTCCGTCAGTAAACACAATATGTGGTCGTATTATGATTGGGTTGTCGTTGTCTTCCGTCAGTAAACACATTATGTGGTGGTATTATGATTGGGTTGTCGTTGTCTTCCGTCAGTAAACACAATATGTGGTCGTATTATGATTGGGTTGTCGTTGTTGTCTTCCGTCAGTAAACACAATATGTGGTCGTGTTATGATAGGGTTGTCGTTGTTGTCTTCCGTCTGTTAACACAACATGTGGTGATATTATGATTGGGTTGTCGTTGTTGTCGTCCGTCAGAAACACAATATGTGGTCGTATTATGATTGGGTTATCGTTTTTGTCTTCCGTCAGTTAACACAATATGTGGTCGTATTATGATTGGGTTGTCGTTGTTGTCGTTCGTCAGTAAACATAATATGTGGTCGTATTATGATTGGGTTGTCGTTGTCGTCCGTCAGTAAACACAATATGTGGTCGTGTTATGATTGGGTTGTCGTTGTTGTCTTCTGTCTATTAACACAATATGTGGTGATATTATGATTGGGTTGTCGTTGTTGTCGTCCGTCAGTAAACACAATATGTGGTCGTATTATGATTAGATTGTCGATGTCTTCCGTCGGTAAACACAATATGTGGTCGTATTATGATTGGGTTGTCGTTGTTGTCGTCCGTCAGTAAGCATAATATGTGGTCGTATTATGATTGGGTTGTCGTTGTCGTCTGTCAGTAAATACAATATGTGGTCGTGTTATGATTGGGTTGTCGTTGTCTTCCGTCAATAAACACAATATGTGGTCGTATTATGATTGGGTTGTCGTTGTTGTCGTTCGTCAGTAAACATAATATGTGGTCGTATTATGATTGGGTTGTCGTTGTTGTCTTTCGTCAGTAAACACAATATGTGGTGGTATTATGATTGGGTTGTCGTTGTCTTCCGTCAGTAAACACATTATGTGGTGGTATTATGATTGGGTTGTCGTTGTCTTCCGTCAGTAAACACAATATGTGGTCGTATTATGATTGGGTTGTCGTTGTTGTCTTCCGTCAGTAAACACAATATGTGGTCGTATTATGATAGGGTTGTCGTTGTTGTCTTCCGTCTGTTAACACAACATGTGGTGATATTATGATTGGGTTGTCGTTGTTGTCGTCCGTCAGAAACACAATATGTGGTCGTATTATGATTGGGTTATCGTTTTTGTCTTCCGTCAGTTAACACAATATGTGGTCGTATTATGATTGGGTTGTCGTTGTTGTCGTTCGTCAGTAAACATAATATGTGGTCGTATTATGATTGGGTTGTCGTTGTCGTCCGTCAGTAAACACAATATGTGGTCGTGTTATGATTGGGTTGTCGTTGTTGTCTTCTGTCTATTAACACAATATGTGGTGATATTATGATTGGGTTGTCGTTGTTGTCGTCCGTCAGTAAACACAATATGTGGTCGTATTATGATTAGATTGTCGATGTCTTCCGTCGGTAAACACAATATGTGGTCGTATTATGATTGGGTTGTCGTTGTTGTCGTCCGTCAGTAAGCATAATATGTGGTCGTATTATGATTGGGTTGTCGTTGTCGTCTGTCAGTAAACACAATATGTGGTCGTGTTATGATTGGGTTGTCGTTGTCTTCCGTCAATAAACACAATATGTGGTCGTATTATGATTGGGTTGTCGTTGTTGTCGTTCGTCAGTAAACATAATATGTGGTCGTATTATGATTGGGTTGTCGTTGTTGTCTTTCGTCAGTAAACACAATATGTGGTGGTATTATGATTGGGTTGTCGTTGTCTTCCGTCAGTAAACACAATATGTGGTCGTGTTATGATTGGGTTGTCGTTGTTGTCTTCCGTCAGTGAACACAATATGGGGTCGTGTTATGATTGGGTTGTCGTTGTTGTCTTCTGTCTGTTAACACAATATTTGGTGGTATTATGATTGGGTTGTCGTTGTTGTCGTCCGTCAGTAAACACAATATGTGGTCGTATTATGATTGGGTTGTCGTTGTCTTCCGTCCGTAAACGCAATATGTGGTTGTATTATGATTGGGTTGTCGTTGTTGTCGTCCGTCAGTAAACATAATATGTGGTCGTATTATGATTGGGTTGTCGTTGTCGTCCGTCAGTAAACACAATATGTGGTCGTATTATGATTGGGTTGTCGTTGTTTTCCGCCAGTAAAAACAATATGTGGTCGTATTATAATTGGGTTGTCGTTGTTGTTGTCTGTCAGTAAACATACAATGTGGTCGAATTATCATTGGGTTATCGTTGTTGTCGTCTGTCAGTAAACACAATATGTGGCCGTATTATGATTGGGTTTATTGTTGTTGTCGTTCGTCAGTAAACATAATATGTGGTCGTATTATGATTGGGTTGTCGTTGTTGTCGTCCGTCAGTAAACACAATATGTGGTCGTATTATGATTGGGTTGTCGATGTCTTCCGTCAGTAAACAAAATATGTGGTCGTATTATGATTGGGTTGTCGTTGTTGTCGTCCGTCAGTAAGCACAATATGTGGTCGTATTATGATTGGGTTGTCGTTTTTGTCGTCTGTCAGTAAACATACAATGTTGTCGTATTATGTTTGGGTTTATTGTTGTTGTCGTCCGTCAGTAAACACAATATGTGGTCGTATTATGATTGGGTTGTCGTTGTTGTCGTCTGTCAGTAAACATACAATGTGGTCGTATTATTATTGGGTTTATTGTTGTTGTCGTCCGTCAGTAAACATAATATGTGGTCGTATTATGATTGGGTTGTCGTTGTTGTCGTCCGTCAGTATAAGCACAATATGTGGTCGTATTATGATTGGGTTGTCGTTTTTGTCGTCTGTCAGTAAACATACAATGTTGTCGTATTATGTTTGGGTTTATTGTTGTTGTCGTCCGTCAGTAAACACAATATGTGGTCGTATTATGATTGGGTTGTCGTTGTTGTCGTCTGTCAGTAAACATACAATGTGGTCGTATTATGATTGGGTTTATTGTTGTTGTCGTCCGTCAGTAAACATAATATGTGGTCGTATTATGATTGGGTTGTCGTTGTTGTCGTCCGTCAGTATAAGCACAATATGTGGTCGTATTATGATTGGGTTGTCGTTTTTGTCGTCTGTCAGTAAACATACAATGTGGTCGTATTATGATTGGGTTTATTGTTGTTGTCGTCCTTCAGTAAACATAATATGTGGTCGTATTATGATTGGGTTGTAGTTGTTGTCGTCCGTCAGTAAACACAATATGTGGTCGTATTATAATTGGGTTGTCGTTGTTGTCGTCTGTCAGTAAACACAATATGTGGTCGTATTATGATTGGGTTTATTGTTGTTGTCGTCCGTCAGTAAACATAATATGTTGTCTTACTATGATTGGGTTGTCGTTGTTGTCGTCCGTAAGTAAACATAATATGTGGTCGTATTATGATTGGGTTGTCGTTGTCGTCCGTCAGTAAACACAATATGTGGTCGTGTTATGATTGGGTTGTCGTTGTTGTCTTCGGTCTATTAACACAATATGTGGTGATATTATAATTGGGTTGTCGTTGTTGTCGTCCGTCAGTAAACACAATATGTGGTCGTATTATGATTAGGTTGTCGTTGTCTTCCGTCAGTAAATGCAATATGTGGTCGTATTATGATTGGGTTGTCGTTGTTGTCGTCCGTCAGTAAACACAATATGTGGTCGTATTATGATTAGGTTGTCGTTGTCTTCCGTCGGTAAACACAATATGTGGTCGTATTATGATTGGGTTGTCGTTGTTGTCGTCCGTCAGTAAGCATAATATGTGGTCGTATTATGATTGGGTTGTCGTTGTCGTCCGTCAGTAAACACAATATGTGGTCGTGTTATGATTGGGTTGTCGTTGTTGTCTTCTGTCTATTAACACAATATGTGGTGATATTATGATTGGGTTGTCGTTGTTGTCGTCCGTCAGTAAACACAATATGTGGTCGTATTATGATTAGATTGTCGATGTCTTCCGTCGGTAAACACAATATGTGGTCGTATTATGATTGGGTTGTCGTTGTTGTCGTCCGTCAGTAAGCATAATATGTGGTCGTATTATGATTGGGTTGTCGTTGTCGTCTGTCAGTAAACACAATATGTGGTCGTGTTATGATTGGGTTGTCGTTGTCTTCCGTCAATAAACACAATATGTGGTCGTATTATGATTGAGTTGTCGTTGTTGTCGTTCGTCAGTAAACATAATATATGGTCGTATTATGATTGGGTTGTCGTTGTTGTCTTTCGTCAGTAAACACAATATGTGGTGGTATTATGATTGGGTTGTCGTTGTCTTCCGTCAGTAAACACAATATGTGGTCGTGTTATGATTGGGTTGTCGTTGTTGTCTTCCGTCAGTGAACACAATATGGGGTCGTGTTATGATTGGGTTGTCGTTGTTGTCTTCTGTCTGTTAACACAATATTTGGTGGTATTATGATTGGGTTGTCGTTGTTGTCGTCCGTCAGTAAACACAATATGTGGTCGTATTATGATTGGGTTGTCGTTGTCTTCCGTCCGTAAACGCAATATGTGGTTGTATTATGATTGGGTTGTCGTTGTTGTCGTCCGTCAGTAAACATAATATGTGGTCGTATTATGATTGGGTTGTCGTTGTCGTCCGTCAGTAAACACAATATGTGGTCGTATTATGATTGGGTTGTCGTTGTTTTCCGCCAGTAAACACAATATGTGGTCGTATTATAATTGGGTTGTCGTTGTTGTTGTCTGTCAGTAAACATACAATGTGGTCGAATTATCATTGGGTTATCGTTGTTGTCGTCTGTCAGTAAACACAATATATGGCCGTATTATGATTGGGTTTATTGTTGTTGTCGTTCGTCAGTAAACATAATATGTGGTCGTATTATGATTGGGTTGTCGTTGTTGTCGTCCGTCAGTAAACACAATATTTGGTCGTATTATGATTGGGTTGTCGATGTCTTCCGTCAGTAAACAAAATATGTGGTCGTATTATGATTGGGTTGTCGTTGTTGTCGTCCGTCAGTAAACACAATATGTGGTCGTATTATGATTGGGTTGTCGTTGTTGTCGTCTGTCAGTAAACATACAATGTGGTCGTATTATGATTGGGTTTATTGTTGTTGTCGTCCGTCAGTAAACATAATATGTGGTCGTATTATGATTGGGTTGTCGTTGTTGTCGTCCGTCAGTATAAGCACAATATGTGGTCGTATTATGATTGGGTTGTCGTTTTTGTCGTCTGTCAGTAAACATACAATGTTGTCGTATTATGTTTGGGTTTATTGTTGTTGTCGTCCGTCAGTAAACACAATATGTGGTCGTATTATGATTGGGTTGTCGTTGTTGTCTTCTGTCAGTAAACATACAATGTGATCGTATTATGATTGGGTTTATTGTTGTTGTCGTCCGTCAGTAAACATAATATGTGGTCGTATTATGATTGGGTTGTCGTTGTTGTCGTCCGTCAGTATAAGCACAATATGTGGTCGTATTATGATTGGGTTGTCGTTTTTGTCGTCTGTCAGTAAACATACAATGTGGTCGTATTATGATTGGGTTTATTGTTGTTGTCGTCCGTCAGTAAACACAATATGTGGTCGTATTATGATTGGGTTGTCGTTGTCTTCCGTCAGTAAACACAATATGTGGTCGTATTATAATTGGGTTGTCGTTGTTGTCGTCTGTCAGTAAACACAATATGTGGTCGTATTATGATTGGGTTTATTGTTGTTGTCGTCCGTCAGTAAACATAATATGTTGTCGTATTATGATTGGGTTGTCGTTGTTGTCGTCCGTAAGTAAACATAATATGTGGTCGTATTATGATTGGGTTGTCGTTGTCGTCCGCCAGTAAACACAATATGTGGTCGTGTTATGATTGGGTTGTCGTTGTTGTCTTCCGTCTATTAACACAATATGTGGTGATATTATAATTGGGTTGTCGTTGTTGTCGTCCGTCAGTAAACACAATATGTGGTCGTATTATGATTAGGTTGTCGTTGTATTCCGTCAGTAAATACAATATGTGGTCGTATTATGATTGGGTTGTCGTTGTTGTCGTCCGTCAGTAAACACAATATGTTGTCGTATTATGATTAGGTTGTCGTTGTCTTCCGTCGGTAAACACAATATGTGGTCGTATTATGATTGGGTTGTCGTTGTTGTCGTCCGTCAGTAAGCATAATATGTGGTCGTATTATGATTGGGTTGTCGTTGTCGTCTGTCAGTAAACACAATATTTTATCGTGTTATGATTGGGTTGTCGTTGTCTTCCGTCAATAAACACAATATGTGGTCGTATTATGATTGGGTTGTCGTTGTTGTCGTTCGTCAGTAAACATAATATGTGGTCGTATTATGATTGGGTTGTCGTTGTTGTCTTTCGTCAGTAAACACAATATGTGGTGGTATTATGATTGGGTTGTCGTTGTCTTCCGTCAGTAAACACAATATGTGGTCGTGTTATGATTGAGTTTTCGTTGTTGTCTTCCGTCAGTAAACACAATATGTGGTCGTATTATGATTGGGTTGTCGTTGTTGTCGTCCATCAGTAAACACAAGATGTGGTCGTATTATGATTGAGTTTTCGTTGTTGTCTTCCGTCAGTAAACACAATATGTGGTCGTATTATGATTGAGTTTTCGTTGTTGTCTTCCGTCAGTAAACACAATATGTTGTCGTATTATGATTCGGTTGTCGTTTTTGTCTTCCGTCAGTAAACACAATATGTGGTCGTATTATGATTGGGTTTTCGTTATTGTCGTCCGTCAGTAAACACAATATGTGGTCGTATTATGATTGAGTTGTCGTTGTCGTCCGTCAGTAAACACAATATGTGGTCGTATTATGATTGGGTTGTCGTTGTCTTCCGTCAGTAAACACAATATGTGGTCGTATTAAGATTGGGTTGTCGTTGTTGTCTTCCGTCAGTAAACATAATATGTGGTCGTGTTATGATAGGGTTGTCGTTGTTGTCTTCCGTCTGTTAACACAACATGTGGTGATATTATGATTGGGTTGTCGTTGTTGTCGTCCATCAGAAACACAATATGTGGTCGTATTATGATTGGGTTATCGTTTTTGTCTTCCGTCAGTTAACACAATATGTGGTCGTATTATGATTGGGTTGTCGTTGTTGTCGTTCGTCAGTAAACATAATATGTGGTCGTATTATGATTGGGTTGTCGTTGTCGTCCGTCAGTAAACACAATATGTGGTCGTGTTATGATTGGGTTGTCGTTGTTGTCTTCTGTCTATTAACACAATATGTGGTGATATTATGATTGGGTTGTCGTTGTTGCCGTCCGTCAGTAAACACAATATGTGGTTCGTATTATGATTAGATTGTCGATGTCTTCCGTCGGTAAACACAATATGTGGTCGTATTATGATTGGGTTGTCGTTGTTGTCGTCCGTCAGTAAGCATAATATGTGGTCGTATTATGATTGGGTTGTCGTTGTCGTCTGTCAGTAAACACAATATGTGGTCGTGTTATGATTGGGTTGTCGTTGTCTTCCGTCAATAAACACAATATGTGTACGTATTATGATTGGGTTGTCGTTGTTGTCGTTCGTCAGTAAACATAATATGTGGTCGTATTATGATTGGGTTTTCGTTATTGTCTTTCGTCAGTAAACACAATATGTGGTGGTATTATGATTGGGTTGTCGTTGTCTTCCGTCAGTAAACGCAATATGTGGTCGTGTTATGATTGGGTTGTCGTTGTTGTCTTCCGTCAGTGAACACAATATGGGGTCGTGTTATGATTGGGTTGTCGTTGTTGTCTTCTGTCTGTTAACACAATATTTGGTGGTATTATGATTGGGTTGTCGTTGTTGTCGTCCGTCAGTAAACACAATATGTGGTCGTATTATGATTGGGTTGTCGTTGTCTTCCGTCAGTAAACGCAATATGTGGTTGTATTATGATTGGGTTGTCGTTGTTGTCGTCCGTCAGTAAACATAATATGTGGTCGTATTATGATTGGGTTGTCGTTGTCGTCCGTCAGTAAACACAATATGTGGTCGTATTATGATTGGGTTGTCGTTGTTTTCCGCCAGTAAACACAATATGTGGTCGTATTATAATTGGGTTGTCGTTGTTGTCGTCTGTCAGTAAACATACAATGTGGTCGTATTATCATTGGGTTATCGTTGTTGTCGTCTGTCAGTAAACACAATATGTGGCCGTATTATGATTGGGTTTATTGTTGTTGTCGTTCGTCAATAAACATAATATGTGGTCGTATTATGATTGGGTTGTCGTTGTTGTCGTCCGTCAGTAAACACAATATGTGGTCGTATTATGATTGGGTTGTCGATGTCTTCCGTCAGTAAACAAAATATGTGGTCGTATTATGATTGGGTTGTCGTTGTTGTCGTCTGTCAGTAAACATACAATGTGGTCGTATTATGATTGGGTTTATTGTTGTTGTCGTCCGTCAGTAAACATAATATGTGGTCGTATTATGATTGGGTTGTCGTTGTTGTCGTCCGTCAGTAAGCACAATATGTGGTCGTATTATGATTGGGTTGTCGTTTTTGTCGTCTGTCAGTAAACATACAATGTTGTCGTATTATGTTTGGGTTTATTGTTGTTGTCGTCCGTCAGTAAACACAATATGTGGTCGTATTATGATTGGGTTGTCGTTGTTGTCGTCTGTCAGTAAACATACAATGTGGTCGTATTATGATTGGGTTTATTGTTGTTGTCGTCCGTCAGTAAACATAATATGTGGTCGTATTATGATTGGGTTGTCGTTGTTGTCGTCCGTCAGTATAAGCACAATATGTGGTCGTATTATGATTGGGTTGTCGTTTTTGTCGTCTGTCAGTAAACATATAATGTGGTCGTATTATGATTGGGTTTATTGTTGTTGTCGTCCTTCAGTAAACATAATATGTGGTCGTATTATGATTGGGTTGTAGTTGTTGTCGTCCGTCAGTAAACACAATATGTGGTCGTATTATGATTGGGTTGTCGTTGTCTTCCGTCAGTAAACACAATATGTGGTCGTATTATAATTGGGTTGTCGTTGTTGCGTCTGTCAGTAAACATACAATGTGGTCGTATTATGATTGGGTTTATTGTTGTTGTCGTCCGTTAGTAAACACAATATGTGGTCGTATTATCATTGGGTTGTCGTTGTTGTCGTCTGTCAGTAAACACAATATGTGGTCGTATTATGATTGGGTTTATTGTTGTTGTCGTCCGTCAGTAAACATAATATGTGGTCGTATTATGATTGGGTTGTCGTTGTTGTCGTCCGTCAGTAAACACAATATGTGGTCGTATTATGATTGGGTTTATTGTTGTTGTCGTCCGTCAGTAAACATAATATGTTGTCGTATTATGATTGGGTTGTCGTTGTTGTCGTCCGTAAGTAAACATAATATGTGGTCGTATTATGATTGGGTTGTCGTTGTCGTCCGTCAGTAAACACAATATGTGGTCGTGTTATGATTGGGTTGTCGTTGTTGTCTTCCGTCTATTAACACAATATGTGGTGATATTATAATTGGGTTGTCGTTGTTGTCGTCCGTCAGTAAACACAATATGTGGTGGTATTATGATTAGGTTGTCGTTGTCGTCCGTCAGTAAACACAATATGTGGTCGTATTATGATTGGGTTGTCGTTGTTGTCGTCCGTCAGTAAACATAATATGTGGTCGTATTATGATTGGGTTGTCGTTGTCGTCTGTCACTAAACACAATATGTGGTCGTGTTATGATTGGGTTGTCGTTGTCTTCCGTCAATAAACACAATATGTGGTCGTATTATGATTGGGTTGTCGTTTGTGTCGTCTGTCAGTAAACATACAATGTGGTCGTATTATGATTGGGTTTATTGTTGTTGTCGTCTGTCAGTAAACATACAATGTGGTCGTATTATGATTGGGTTTATTGTTGTTGTCGTCCGTCAGTAAACATAATATGTGGTCGTATTATGATTGGGTTGTCGTTGTCTTCTGCCAGTAAACACAATATGTGGTCTTATTATGATTGGGCTGTCGTTGTCTTCCGTCAGTAAACACAATATGTGGTCGTATTATGATTGGGTTTATTGTAGTTGTCGTTCGTCAGTAAACATAATATGTGGTCGTATTATGATTGGGTTTATTGTTGTTGTCGTCCGTCAGTAAACATAATATGTGGTCGTATTATGATTGGGTTTATTGTTGTTGTCGTTCGTCAGTAAACACAATATGTGGTCGTATTATGTTTAGGTTTATTGTTGTTGTCGTCCGTCAGTAAACACAATATGTGGTCGTATTATGATTGGGTTGTCGTTGTTGTCGTCTGTCAGTAAACATACAATGTGGTCGTATTATGATTGGGTTTATTGTTGTTGTCCGTCAGTAAACATACAATGTGGTCGTATTATGATTGGGTTTATTGTTGTTGTTGTTCGTCGGTAAGCACAATATGTGGTCGTATTATGATTGGGTTGTCGTTTTTGTCGTCTGTCAGTAAACATACAATGTGGTCGTATTATGTTTAGGTTTATTGTTGTTGTCGTCCGTCAGTAAACACAATATGTGGTCGTATTATGATTGGGTTGTCGTTGTTGTCGTCTGTCAGTAAACATACAATGTGGTCGTATTATGATTGGGTTTATTGTTGTTGTCGTCCGTCAGTAAACATAATATGTGGTCGTATTATGATTGGGTTGTCGTTGTTGTCGTCCGTGAGTATAAGCACTATATGTGGTCGTATTATAATTGGGTTGTCGTTGTTGCCGTCTGTCAGTAAACATACAATGTGGTCGTATTATGATTGGGTTTATTGTTGTTGTCGTCCGTCAGTAAACACAATATGTGGTCGTATTATGATTGGGTTGTCGTTGTTGTCGTCTGTCAGTAAACACAATATGTGGTCGTATTATGATTGGGTTTATTGTTGTTGTCGTCCGTCAGTAAACATAATATGTGGTCGTATTATGATTGGGTTGTCGTTGTTGTCGTCCGTCAGTAAACATAATATGTGGTCGTATTATGATTGGGTTGTCGTTGTCGTCCGTCAGTAAACACAATATGTGGTCGTGTTATGATTGGGTTGTCGTTGTTGTCTTCCGTCTATTAACACAATATGTGGTGATATTATGATTGGTTTGTCGTTGTTGTCGTCCGTCAGTAAACATAATATGTGGTCGTATTATGATTAGGTTGTCGTTGTCTTCGTCAGTAAACACAATATGTGGTCGTATTATGATTGGGTTGTCGTTGTCCGTCAGTAAGCATAATATGTGGTCGTATTATGATTGGGTTGTCGTTGTTGTCGTTCGTCAGTAAACACAATATGTGGTCGCATTATGATTGGGTTGTCGATGTCTTCCGTCAATAAACACAATATGTGGTCGTATTATGATTGGGTTGTCGTTGTTGTCGTCTGTCAGTAAACATACAATGTGGTCGTATTATGATTGGGTTTATTGTCGTTCGTCAGTAAACATAATATGTGGTCGTATTATGATTGGGTTGTCGTTGTTGTCGTCCGTCAGTAAGCACAATATGTGGTCGTATTATGATTGGGATTATTGTTGTTGTCGTTCGTCAGTAAACACAATATGTGGTCGTATTATGATTGGGTTGACGTTGTTGTCGTCTGTCAGTAAACATACAATTTGGTCGTTTTATGATTGGGTTTATTGTTGTTGTCGTCAGTCAGTAAGCATAATATGTGGTCGTATTATGATTGGGTTGTCGTTGTTGTCGTCCGTCAGTAAGCACAATATGTGGTCGTATTATGATTGGGTTGTCGTTTTTGTCGTCTGTCAGTAAACATAATATGTGGTCGTATTATGATTGGGTTGTCGTTGTCTTCCGTCAGTAAACACAATATGTGGTCGTGTTATGATTGGGTTGTCGTTGTTGTCGTCCGTCAGTAAACACAATATGCGGTCGTGTTATGATTGGGTTGTCGTTGTTGTCGTCCGTTAGTAAGCACAATATGTGGTCGTATTATGATTGGGTTGTCGTTGTCTTTCGTCAGTAAACATAATATGTGGTCGTATTATGATTGGGTTGTCGTTGTTGTCTTTCGTCAGTAAACACAATACAGTAGAGTTCGTTTATAACGAACAGGTTTATAACGAAATCAAGCTTATAGCGAAGTAAAGATAAATCCCCGGTCCCATCGCTATTTAAACAATGTATTTGTGAAGGCCTATTACGAATTTTTTATAACGAAATCAGGCTTATAACGAAGAGATTTTTCAACCCAAACAACGTTTTTATTACTCAAAATTGACATGATATAACAAAGAAAATTGCTGAACAAACAAATCGTTTACCTGTCTTCCGTTGCGCACGGACGATCGCATATTAGAATGGTCAAGTGCACTTGACACTTCCGTTATTGATAATTGGAAAATCAATAATACCACCTTTGATGTTGTTAATGATGTCAATCAAGACTTTTCTTTAAAATATTCAAACAATAAAATGATGTGATTAACAATTTGTCAATTAATAACACACGCGCTAATTTATTGCATTAAAAATTAATAAAACATAATCTAAATTTTAATGAATGGATGCACAAGCTAAAGAAATTAAAAACAAAGTCATGTGTGAGATTAATTCATTCGCTATTGTTTATTTTTTCTTTGATGAGAGACTCTTTACAAACTGCGTGGTCTCAAGGTTCATCTAAATACCAAAAACAAAAGAAATGTACTCGTTCTGAAATTTCGATTAACCTGAGTTTTTATGTGTATATAATACCAAAAAGAAACAATTATTCTTCAAATTCAAATAAAACAAAAGGAAAATGGCTACAATCTTAAAATTGGCCATTAAAAATATATCCGAATTATCAGCATTATACCGATATCGATCCAAGTGTTAATACCCGACCTCATATTTCCAGTTTATAAAATAGATCGTGAACAAAGTTGAAAACATGTTTCTAAGGAACATTTGAAGATACCAAGAAGAATTCAGAAGCCGTAATCTTTGAGAACTGTCTAAAGGATTAAATATTTTTTTACGATAAAGACCCACTTTACTGTGCATCAGTTATCATAGCGTGATGAAACTGCCCGGGTCAGAACCAATTTTTTTTTCTCTTAAATTACGCGACCTCGGTGGCTCGAACTACCGATAGCTAGAACAGATTTTGACAGTCCCTTCGAGTTCGAGCCAGCGAAGTTCTACTGTACGATTTTCAAAAGGGGAGGTAATTCTACATTGTTTCTTTTATAACGAACGATGCCTATAACGAACTAAGATCGAGAGTCCCCTGGACTTCGTTATAAACGAACTCTACTGTATGTGGTCGTATTATGATTGGGTTGTCGTTGTTGTCGTCCGTCAGTAAACACAATAGTTGGTCGTATTATGATTGGGTTGTCGTTGTCTTCCGTTTCGCCGCTTTCTTCTCAGCAGCTGGTTTCTTCGCAGCAGTCTTTTTTGGTGTCTTGGCCTTTTTAGGTTTAGCTGCCTTTGGTTTGGCTGCAGGCTTCTTTTTGGGTTTGACTACTTCTCCGATCTTGAATGACCCGGAAGCACCAGTTCCCTTCGACTGTTTCAAGCTCTTGTTCTTGACACCAGCTCTGAGTGAGAGTTTAAGATGAACATTTACAGTCTTGGCGTCTTTTCCAACATTGAAGTTGGCCATAATATACTTCAGGATGGCTTGTCTGGAAAACCTCCTCTTTCTTTTAGTGCAGCAATTGCTTTACCAACCATTTTGCTGTATTTTGGATGAGCTGCTGGTTTCTTAGGCTTGGCTGCAACCTTCTTCTTTGGAGATGTATCTGCCATTTTTCGATTCTAAAACTATTTCAACGATGTATACTGTTCGACGAACGATTTGATTATAACGCTCGCTTGGACAATTAGTGTATATGACGCTGACGCGGACCTCCTCGAAGACACCTACACAAATATTTACAAATTTTGAGTAGATCGCACGATGAATAAATAATGTGCTTTCTTCGGCTGGTTATGTGCCTTTTCCCACATTAATGCGTATAGTTTCTGCACATATTATACCTTATGATGTTCATGAATATTTAGTCTTTCAGAAAATATAAAAAACACATATAAGAACAATTAAATATAAATGTTATTAGGATATATCGTAGACTAAACCGATTTCATTCGGGCAATATGCCCGCACAAAATTGCTTGTATTTTCGCAAATAAGTGATATTTTCGACAAATTCAAGTTCAGGTAGACAATAAAATCATTAATTTACAAAATGTAATTAATAGTTTTGCCAAAAAAGTGCTAAAAATCGCACTGAAAAGACTTTTCTCGTATAGGGAAACACACAAAAATTCAATCGGCATTTTCAATTGACAAGTTGGGACTTTCTATTAAAAAAAATACGTTAAATACACATTATTTTTTTTAGAACAAATCAAATTCTTGTGAAGCAACATTTGTTTATTTAGAACATTCATTATTTTTCCTTAAGTTCAAGAAGTATTTTTTTTCTCTCAATTTTACTCGTTTGTTTATAAAATATAACTTTCGGGATCGAGATCAAATATCTTCTTTTTTGTCACTATTTTTACTTTAGTTTTAATATTGTGATGAATTAAGAAAGTAATGAAGCGATATAGTCTAAAGGGAATTGTGATGGATTTTTGTGTGTGTGTACATGTCTATTATTTGTTGTTGATTGTTTTAATAAGAAATCGGTAGTAGCCATTATATCACTTAAGAGAAAAATAGATTTGGCCACGAAGGTAAAAAAAAAAATGGTGGGAAAGTTAAACTATATTTTACATTAGAAAGGAAAGCAGCTGTACAATCGATTGTTCCTTTACATTCGTATTTGTAAAGGTGTGGTACTCGTCAGCATGTATATTTTTTACTTATTTGATTTTTTTCTATTTTCAGTTTTGGAGAAGAGAGAGAAAATATGGCATTGGGACAAAGCTGGATTTAGATTTGTAAATTGTGAAATAACAATTTAGATTCTTTTTGAAGAATTTGGGTAGCCCTTAAAAGGGCTGTTGGTGGCAAATGCCAACAAGTTAAACTCAACAGTTTACTTCTTCTTTGGTGTCTTCTTAGGTTTGACTGCTTTAGTCTTTTTTGGTGACTTGGTTGCCTTCTTTGCAGGTTTAGCGGCTAGTTTCTTTGCTGCAGCCGGTTTCTTGGCCTTTGGTTTCGCCGCTTTCTTCTCAGCAGCTGGTTTCTTCGCAGCAGTCTTTTTTGGTGTCTTGACCTTTTTAGGTTTAGCTGCCTTTGGTTTGGCTGCAGGCTTCTTTTTGGGTTTGACTACTTCTCCGATCTTGAATGACCCGGAAGCACCAGTTCCCTTCGACTGTTTCAAGCTCTTGTTCTTGACACCAGCTCTGAGTGAGAGTTTAAGATGAACATTTACAGTCTTGGGGTCTTTTCCAACATTGAAGTTGGCCATAATATACTTCAGGATGGCTTGTCTGGAAGACCCTCCTCTTTCTTTTAGTGCAGCAATTGCTTTACCAACCATTTCGCTGTATTTTGGATGAGCTGCTGGTTTCTTAGGCTTGGCTGCAACCTTCTTCTTTGGAGATGTATCTGCCATTTTTCGATTCTAAAACTATTTCAACGATGTATACTGTTCGACGAACGATTTGATTATAACGCTCGCTTGGACAATTAGTGTATGTGACGCTGACGCGGACCTCCTCGAAGACACCTACACAAATATTTACAAATTTTGAGTAGATCGCACGATGAATAAATAATGTGCTTTCTTCGGCTGGTTATGTGCCTTTTCCCACATTAATGCGTATAGTTTCTGCACATATTATACCTTATGATGTTCATGAATATTTAGTCTTTCAGAAAATATAAAAAACACATATAAGAACAATTAAATATAAATGTTATTAGGATATATCGTAGACTAAACCGATTTCATTCGGGCAATATGCCCGCACAAAATTGCTTGTATTTTCGCAAATAAGTGATATTTTCGACAAATTCAAGTTCAGGTAGAAAATAAAATCATTAATTTACAAAATGTAATTAATAGTTTTGCAAAAAAAGTGCTAAAAATCGTACTGAAAAGACTTTTCTCGTATAGGGAAACACACAAAAAATCAAACGCCATTTTCAATTGGCAAGTTGGGACTTTCTATAAAAAAGAAATACGTTAAATACACAATATTTTTTTTAGAACAAATCAAATTCTTGTGAAGCAACATTTGTTTATTTAGAACATTCATTATTTTTCCTTAAGTTCAAGAAGTATTTTTTTTCTCTCAATTTTACTCGTTTGTTTATAAAATATAACTTTCCGGGATCGAGATCAAATATCTTCTTTTTTGTCACTATTTTTACTTTAGTTTTAATATTGTGATGAATTAAGAAAGTAATGAAGCGATATAGTCTAAAGGGGATTGTGATGGATTTTTGTGTGTGTATACATGTCTATTATTTGTTGTTGATTGTTTTAATAAGAAATCGGTAGTAGCCATTATATCACTTAAGAGAAAAATAGATTTGGCCACGAAGGTAAAAAAAAAAAATGGTGGGAAAGTTAAACTATATTTTACATTAGAAAGGAAAGCAGCTGTACAATCGATTGTTCCTTTACATTCGTATTTGTAAAGGTGTGGTACTCGTCAGCATGTATATTTTTTACTTATTTGATTTTTATCTATTTTCAGTTTTGGAGAAGAGAGAGAAAATATGGCATTGGGACAAAGCTGGATTTAGATTTGTAAATTGTGAAATAACAATTTAGATTCTTTTTGAAGAATTTGGGTAGCCATTAAAAGGGCTGTTGGTGGCAAATGCCAACAAGTTAAACTCAACAGTTTACTTCTTCTTTGGTGTCTTCTTAGGTTTGACTGCTTTAGTCTTTTTTGGTGACTTGGTAGCCTTCTTTGCAGGTTTAGCGGCTGGTTTCTTTGCTGTAGCCGGTTTCTTGGCCTTTGGTTTCGCCGCTTTCTTCGCAGCAGTCTTTGTTGGTGTCTTGGCCTTTTTAGGTTTAGCTGCCTTTGGTTTTACAGCTTTCTTTGGTTTGGCTGCAGGCTTCTTTTTGGGTTTGACTACTTCTCCGATCTTGAATGACCCGGAAGCACCAGTTCCCTTCGACTGTTTCATGCTCTTGTTCTTGACACCAGCTCTGAGTGAGAGTTTAAGATGAACATTTACAGTCTTGGCGTCTTTTCCAACATTGAAGTTGGCCATAATATACTTCAGGATGGCTTGTCTGGAAGACCCTCCTCTTTCTTTTAGTGCAGCAATTGCTTTACAACCATTTCGCTGTATTTTGGATGAGCTGCTGGTTTCTTAGGCTTGGCTGCAACCTTCTTCTTTGGAGATGTATCTGCCATTTTTCGATTCTAAAACTATTTCAACGATCTATATTGTTCGACGAACGATTTGATTATAACGCTCGCTTGGACAATTAGTGTATGTGACGCTGACGCGGACCTCCTCGAAGACACCTACAAAAATATTTACAAATTTTGAGTAGATCGCACGATGAATAAATAATGTGCTTTCTTCGGCTGGTTATGTGCCTTTTCCCACATTAATGCGTATAGTTTCTGCACATATTATACCTTATGATGTTCAAGAATATTTAGTCTTTCCGAAAATATAAAAAAAACACATATAAAAACAATTAAATATAAATGTTATTAGGATATATCGTAGACTAAACCGATTTCATTCGGGCAATATCCAAGCACAAAATTGCTTGTATTTCCGCAAATAAGTGATATTTTCGACAAATTCAAGTTCAGGTAGACAATAAAATCATTAATTTACAAAATGTAATTAATAGTTTTGCAAAAAAAGTGCTAAAAATCGTACTGAGAAGACTTTTCTCGTATAGGGAAACACACAAAAAATTAAACGCCATTTTCAATTGGCAAGTTGTGACTTTCTATAAAAAAAAATACGTTAAATTCACATTATTTTTTTAGAACAAATCAAATTCTTGTGAAGCAACATTTGTTTATTTAGAAGATTCATTATTTTTCCTTAAGTTCAAGAAGTATTTTTTTTCTCTCAATTTTACTCGTTTGTTTATAAAATATAACTTTCCGGGATCGAGATCAAATATCTTCTTTTTTGTCACTATTTTTACTTTAGTTTTAATATTGTGATGAATTAAGAAAGTAATGAAGCGATATAGTCTAAAGGGGATTGTGATGGATTTTTGTGTGTGTGTACATGTCTATTATTTGTTGTTGATTGTTTTAATAAGAAATCGGTAGTAGCCATTATATCACTTAAGAGAAAAATAGATTTGGCCACGAAGGTAAAAAAAAAAATGGTGGGAAAGTTAAACTATATTTTACATTAGAAAGGAAAGCAGCTGTACAATCGATTGTTCCTTTACATTCGTATTTGTAAAGGTGTGGTACTCGTCAGCATGTATATTTTTTACTTATTTGATTTTTTTCTATTTTCAGTTTTGGAGAAGAGAGAGAAAATATGGCATTGGGACAAAGCTGGATTTAGATTTGTAAATTGTGAAATAACAATTTAGATTCTTTTTGAAGAATTTGGGTAGCCCTTAAAAGGGCTGTTGGTGGCAAATGCCAACAAGTTAAACTCAACAGTTTACTTCTTCTTTGGTGTCTTCTTAGGTTTGACTGCTTTAGTCTTTTTTGGTGACTTTGTAGCCTTCTTTGCAGGTTTAGCGGCTAGTTTCTTTGCTGCAGCCGGTTTCTTGGCCTTTGGTTTCGCCGCTTTCTTCTCAGCAGCTGGTTTCTTCGCAGCAGTCTTTTTTGGTGTCTTGGCCTTTTTAGGTTTAGCTGCCTTTGGTTTGGCTGCAGGCTTCTTTTTGGGTTTGACTACTTCTCCGATCTTGAATGACCCGGAAGCACCAGTTCCCTTCGACTGTTTCAAGCTCTTGTTCTTGACACAAGCTCTGAGTGAGAGTTTAAGATGAACATTTACAGTCTTGGCGTCTTTTCCAACATTGAAGTTGGCCATAATATACTTCAGGATGGCTTGTCTGGAAGACCCTCCTCTTTCTTTTAGTGCAGCAATTGCTTTACCAACCATTTCGCTGTATTTTGGATGAGCTGCTGGTTTCTTAGGCTTGGCTGCAACCTTCTTCTTTGGAGATATATCTGCCATTTTTCGATTCTAAAACTATTTCAACGATGCATACTGTTCGACGAACGATTTGATTATAACGCTCGCTTGGACAATTAGTGTATATGACGCTGACGCGGACCTCCTCGAAGACACCTATAAAAATATTTACAAATTTTGAGTAGATCGCACGATGAATAAATAATGTGCTTTCTTCGGCTGGTTATGTGCCTTTTCCCACATTAATGCGTATAGTTTCTGCACATATTATACCTTATGATGTTCATGAATATTTAGTCTTTCAGAAAATATAAAAAACACATATAAGAACAATTAAATATAAATGTTATTAGGATATATCGTAGACTAAACCGATTTCATTCGGGCAATATGCCCGCACAAAATTGCTCGTATTTTCGCAAATAAGTGATATTTTCGACAAATTCAAGTTCAGGTAGACAATAAAATCATTAATTTACAAAATGTAATTAATAGTTTTGCAAAAAAAGTGCTAAAAATCGTACTGAAAAGACTTTTCTCGTATAGGGAAACACACAAAAAATCAAACGCCATTTTCAATTGGCAAGTTGGGACTTTCTATAAAAAAAAATACGTTAAATACACAATATTTTTTTTAGAACAAATCAAATTCTTGTGAAGCAACATTTGTTTATTTAGAACATTCATTATTTTTACTTAAGTTCAAGAAGTATTTTTTTCTCTCAATTTTACTCGTTTGTTTATAAAATATAACTTTCCGGGATCGAGATCAAATATCTTCTTTTTTGTCACTATTTTTACTTTAGTTTTAATATTGTGATGAATTAAGAAAGTAATGAAGCGATATAGTCTAAAGGGGATTGTGATGGATTTTTGTGTGTGTATACATGTCTATTATTTGTTGTTGATTGTTTTAATAAGAAATCGGTAGTAGCCATTATATCACTTAAGAGAAAAATAGATTTGGCCACGAAGATAAAAAAAAAAATGGTGGGAAAGTTAAACTATATTTTACATTAGAAAGGAAAGCAGCTGTACAATCGATTGTTCCTTTACATTCGTATTTGTAAAGGTGTGGTACTCGTCAGCATGTATATTTTTTACTTATTTGATTTTTTTCTATTTTCAGTTTTGGAGAAGAGAGAGAAAATATGGCATTGGGACAAAGCTGGATTTAGATTTGTAAATTGTGAAATAACAATTTAGATTCTTTTTGAAGAATTTGGGTAGCCCTTAAAAGGGCTGTTGGTGGCAAATGCCAACAAGTTAAACTCAACAGTTTACTTCTTCTTTGGTGTCTTCTTAGGTTTGACTGCTTTAGTCTTTTTTGGTGACTTTGTAGCCTTCTTTGCAGGTTTAGCGGCTAGTTTCTTTGCTGCAGCCGGTTTCTTGGCCTTTGGTTTCGCCGCTTTCTTCTCAGCAGCTGGTTTCTTCGCAGCAGTCTTTTTTGGTGTCTTGGCCTTTTTAGGTTTAGCTGCCTTTGGTTTGGCTGCAGGCTTCTTTTTGGGTTTGACTACTTCTCCGATCTTGAATGACCCGGAAGCACCAGTTCCCTTCGACTGTTTCAAGCTCTTGTTCTTGACACAAGCTCTGAGTGAGAGTTTAAGATGAACATTTACAGTCTTGGCGTCTTTTCCAACATTGAAGTTGGCCATAATATACTTCAGGATGGCTTGTCTGGAAGACCCTCCTCTTTCTTTTAGTGCAGCAATTGCTTTACCAACCATTTCGCTGTATTTTGGATGAGCTGCTGGTTTCTTAGGCTTGGCTGCAACCTTCTTCTTTGGAGATATATCTGCCATTTTTCGATTCTAAAACTATTTCAACGATGCATACTGTTCGACGAACGATTTGATTATAACGCTCGCTTGGACAATTAGTGTATATGACGCTGACGCGGACCTCCTCGAAGACACCTATAAAAATATTTACAAATTTTGAGTAGATCGCACGATGAATAAATAATGTGCTTTCTTCGGCTGGTTATGTGCCTTTTCCCACATTAATGCGTATAGTTTCTGCACATATTATACCTTATGATGTTCATGAATATTTAGTCTTTCAGAAAATATAAAAAACACATATAAGAACAATTAAATATAAATGTTATTAGGATATATCGTAGACTAAGCCGATTTCATTCGGGCAATATGCCCGCACAAAATTGCTCGTATTTTCGCAAATAAGTGATATTTTCGACAAATTCAAGTTCAGGTAGACAATAAAATCATTAATTTACAAAATGTAATTAATAGTTTTGCAAAAAAAGTGCTAAAAATCGTACTGAAAAGACTTTTCTCGTATAGGGAAACACACAAAAAATCAAACGCCATTTTCAATTGGCAAGTTGGGACTTTCTATAAAAAAAAATACGTTAAATACACAATATTTTTTTTAGAACAAATCAAATTCTTGTGAAGCAACATTTGTTTATTTAGAACATTCATTATTTTTACTTAAGTTCAAGAAGTATTTTTTTCTCTCAATTTTACTCGTTTGTTTATAAAATATAACTTTCCGGGATCGAGATCAAATATCTTCTTTTTTGTCACTATTTTTACTTTAGTTTTAATATTGTGATGAATTAAGAAAGTAATGAAGCGATATAGTCTAAAGGGGATTGTGATGGATTTTTGTGTGTGTATACATGTCTATTATTTGTTGTTGATTGTTTTAATAAGAAATCGGTAGTAGCCATTATATCACTTAAGAGAAAAATAGATTTGGCCACGAAGATAAAAAAAAAAATGGTGGGAAAGTTAAACTATATTTTACATTAGAAAGGAAAGCAGCTGTACAATCGATTGTTCCTTTACATTCGTATTTGTAAAGGTGTGGTACTCGTCAGCATGTATATTTTTTACTTATTTGATTTTTTTCTATTTTCAGTTTTGGAGAAGAGAGAGAAAATATGGCATTGGGACAAAGCTGGATTTAGATTTGTAAATTGTGAAATAACAATTTAGATTCTTTTTGAAGAATTTGGGTAGCCCTTAAAAGGGCTGTTGGTGGCAAATGCCAACAAGTTAAACTCAACAGTTTACTTCTTCTTTGGTGTCTTCTTAGGTTTGACTGCTTTAGTCTTTTTTGGTGACTTTGTAGCCTTCTTTGCAGGTTTAGCGGCTAGTTTCTTTGCTGCAGCCGGTTTCTTGGCCTTTGGTTTCGCCGCTTTCTTCTCAGCAGCTGGTTTCTTCGCAGCAGTCTTTTTTGGTGTCTTGGCCTTTTTAGGTTTAGCTGCCTTTGGTTTGGCTGCAGGCTTCTTTTTGGGTTTGACTACTTCTCCGATCTTGAATGACCCGGAAGCACCAGTTCCCTTCGACTGTTTCAAGCTCTTGTTCTTGACACAAGCTCTGAGTGAGAGTTTAAGATGAACATTTACAGTCTTGGCGTCTTTTCCAACATTGAAGTTGGCCATAATATACTTCAGGATGGCTTGTCTGGAAGACCCTCCTCTTTCTTTTAGTGCAGCAATTGCTTTACCAACCATTTCGCTGTATTTTGGATGAGCTGCTGGTTTCTTAGGCTTGGCTGCAACCTTCTTCTTTGGAGATATATCTGCCATTTTTCGATTCTAAAACTATTTCAACGATGCATACTGTTCGACGAACGATTTGATTATAACGCTCGCTTGGACAATTAGTGTATATGACGCTGACGCGGACCTCCTCGAAGACACCTATAAAAATATTTACAAATTTTGAGTAGATCGCACGATGAATAAATAATGTGCTTTCTTCGGCTGGTTATGTGCCTTTTCCCACATTAATGCGTATAGTTTCTGCACATATTATACCTTATGATGTTCATGAATATTTAGTCTTTCAGAAAATATAAAAAACACATATAAGAACAATTAAATATAAATGTTATTAGGATATATCGTAGACTAAACCGATTTCATTCGGGCAATATGCCCGCACAAAATTGCTCGTATTTTCGCAAATAAGTGATATTTTCGACAAATTCAAGTTCAGGTAGACAATAAAATCATTAATTTACAAAATGTAATTAATAGTTTTGCAAAAAAAGTGCTAAAAATCGTACTGAGAAGACTTTTCTCGTATAGGGAAACACACAAAAAATCAAACGCCATTTTCAATTGGCAAGTTGGGACTTTCTATAAAAAAAAATACGTTAAATACACAATATTTTTTTTAGAACAAATCAAATTCTTGTGAAGCAACATTTGTTTATTTAGAACATTCATTATTTTTACTTAAGTTCAAGAAGTATTTTTTTCTCTCAATTTTACTCGTTTGTTTATAAAATATAACTTTCCGGGATCGAGATCAAATATCTTCTTTTTTGTCACTATTTTTACTTTAGTTTTAATATTGTGATGAATTAAGAAAGTAATGAAGCGATATAGTCTAAAGGGGATTGTGATGGATTTTTGTGTGTGTGTACATGTCTATTATTTGTTGTTGATTGTTTTAATAAGAAATCGGTAGTAGCCATTATATCACTTAAGAGAAAAATAGATTTGGCCACGAAGATAAAAAAAAAAATGGTGGGAAAGTTAAACTATATTTTACATTAGAAAGGAAAGCAGCTGTACAATCGATTGTTCCTTTACATTCGTATTTGTAAAGGTGTGGTACTCGTCAGCATGTATATTTTTTACTTATATGATTTTTTTCTATTTTCAGTTTTGGAGAAGAGAGAGAAAATATGGCATTGGGACAAAGCTGGATTTAGATTTGTAAATTGTGAAATAACAATTTAGATTCTTTTTGAAGAATTTGGGTAGCCCTTAAAAGGGCTGTTGGTGGCAAATGCCAACAAGTTAAACTCAACAGTTTACTTCTTCTTTGGTGTCTTCTTAGGTTTGACTGCTTTAGTCTTTTTTGGTGACTTGGTAGCCTTCTTTGCAGGTTTAGCGGCTAGTTTCTTTGCTGCAGCCGGTTTCTTGGCCTTTGGTTTCGCCGCTTTCTTCTCAGCAGCTGGTTTCTTCGCAGCAGTCTTTTTTGGTGTCTTGGCCTTTTTAGGTTTAGCTGCCTTTGGTTTGGCTGCAGGCCTCTTTTTGGGTTTGACTACTTCTCCGATCTTGAATGACCCGGAAGCACCAGTTCCCTTCGACTGTTTCAAGCTCTTGTTCTTGACACAAGCTCTGAGTGAGAGTTTAAGATGAACATTTACAGTCTTGGCGTCTTTTCCAACATTGAAGTTGGCCATAATATACTTCAGGATGGCTTGTCTGGAAGACCCTCCTCTTTCTTTTAGTGCAGCAATTGCTTTACCAACCATTTTGCTGTATTTTGGATGAGCTGCTGGTTTCTTAGGCTTGGCTGCAACCTTCTTCTTTGGAGATGTATCTGCCATTTTTCGATTCTAAAACTATTTCAACGATGTATACTGTTCGACGAACGATTTGATTATAACGCTCGCTTGGACAATTAGTGTATATGACGCTGACGCGGACCTCCTCGAAGACACCTACACAAATATTTACAAATTTTGAGTAGATCGCACGATGAATAAATAATGTGCTTTCTTCGGCTGGTTATGTGCCTTTTCCCACATTAATGCGCATAGTTTCTGCACATATTATACCTTATGATGTTCATGAATATTTAGTCTTTCAGAAAATATAAAAAACACATATAAGAACAATTAAATATAAATGTTATTAGGATATATCGTAGACTAAACCGATTTCATTCGGGCAATATGCCCGCACAAAATTGCTCGTATTTTCGCAAATAAGTGATATTTTCGACAAATTCAAGTTCAGGTAGACAATAAAATCATTAATTTACAAAATGTAATTAATAGTTTTGCTAAAAAAGTGCTAAAAATCGTACTGAGAAGACTTTTCTCGTATAGGGAAACACACAAAAAATCAAACGCCATTTTCAATTGGCAAGTTGGGACTTTCTATAAAAAAAAATACGTTAAATACACAATATTTTTTTTAGAACAAATCAAATTCTTGTGAAGCAACATTTGTTTATTTAGAAGATTCATTATTTTTACTTAAGTTCAAGAAGTTTTTTTTTCTCTCAATTTTACTCGTTTGTTTATAAAATATAACTTTCCGGGATCGAGATCAAATATCTTCTTTTTTGTCACTATTTTTACTTTAGTTTTAATATTGTGATGAATTAAGAAAGTAATGAAGCGATATAGTCTAAAGGGGATTGTGATGGATTTTTGTGTGTGTGTACATGTCTATTATTTGTTGTTGATTGTTTTAATAAGAAATCGGTAGTAGCCATTATATCACTTAAGAGAAAAATAGATTTGGCCACGAAGATAAAAAAAAAAATGGTGGGAAAGTTAAACTATATTTTACATTAGAAAGGAAAGCAGCTGTACAATCGATTGTTCCTTTACATTCGTATTTGTAAAGGTGTGGTACTCGTCAGCATGTATATTTTTTACTTATTTGATTTTTATCTATTTTCAGTTTTGGAGAAGAGAGAGAAAATATGGCATTGGGACAAAGCTGGATTTAGATTTGTAAATTGTGAAATAACAATTTAGATTCTTTTTGAAGAATTTGGGTAGCCATTAAAAGGGCTGTTGGTGGCAAATGCCAACAAGTTAAACTCAACAGTTTACTTCTTCTTTGGTGTCTTCTTAGGTTTGACTGCTTTAGTCTTTTTTGGTGACTTGGTAGCCTTCTTTGCAGGTTTAGCGGCTGGTTTCTTTGCTGTAGCCGGTTTCTTGGCCTTTGGTTTCGCCGCTTTCTTCGCAGCAGTCTTTGTTGGTGTCTTGGCCTTTTTAGGTTTAGCTGCCTTTGGTTTTACAGCTTTCTTTGGTGTGGCTGCAGGCTTCTTTTTGGGTTTGACTACTTCTCCGATCTTGAATGACCCGGAAGCACCAGTTCCCTTCGACTGTTTCATGCTCTTGTTCTTGACACCAGCTCTGAGTGAGAGTTTAAGATGAACATTTACAGTCTTGGCGTCTTTTCCAACATTGAAGTTGGCCATAATATACTTCAGGATGGCTTGTCTGGAAGACCCTCCTCTTTCTTTTAGTGCAGCAATTGCTTTACAACCATTTCGCTGTATTTTGGATGAGCTGCTGGTTTCTTAGGCTTGGCTGCAACCTTCTTCTTTGGAGATGTATCTGCCATTTTTCGATTCTAAAACTATTTCAACGATCTATATTGTTCGACGAACGATTTGATTATAACGCTCGCTTGGACAATTAGTGTATGTGACGCTGACGCGGACCTCCTCGAAGACACCTACAAAAATATTTACAAATTTTGAGTAGATCGCACGATGAATAAATAATGTGCTTTCTTCGGCTGGTTATGTGCCTTTTCCCACATTAATGCGTATAGTTTCTGCACATATTATACCTTATGATGTTCAAGAATATTTAGTCTTTCCGAAAATATAAAAAAACACATATAAGAACAATTAAATATAAATGTTATTAGGATATATCGTAGACTAAACCGATTTCATTCGGGCAATATCCAAGCACAAAATTGCTTGTATTTCCGCAAATAAGTGATATTTTCGACAAATTCAAGTTCAGGTAGACAATAAAATCATTAATTTACAAAATGTAATTAATAGTTTTGCAAAAAAAGTGCTAAAAATCGTACTGAGAAGACTTTTCTCGTATAGGGAAACACACAAAAAATTAAACGCCATTTTCAATTGGCAAGTTGTGACTTTCTATAAAAAAAAATACGTTAAATTCACATTATTTTTTTAGAACAAATCAAATTCTTGTGAAGCAACATTTGTTTATTTAGAAGATTCATTATTTTTCCTTAAGTTCAAGAAGTATTTTTTTTCTCTCAATTTTACTCGTTTGTTTATAAAATATAACTTTCCGGGATCGAGATCAAATATCTTCTTTTTTGTCACTATTTTTACTTTAGTTTTAATATTGTGATGAATTAAGAAAGTAATGAAGCGATATAGTCTAAAGGGGATTGTGATGGATTTTTGTGTGTGTGTACATGTCTATTATTTGTTGTTGATTGTTTTAATAAGAAATCGGTAGTAGCCATTATATCACTTAAGAGAAAAATAGATTTGGCCACGAAGGTAAAAAAAAAAATGGTGGGAAAGTTAAACTATATTTTACATTAGAAAGGAAAGCAGCTGTACAATCGATTGTTCCTTTACATTCGTATTTGTAAAGGTGTGGTACTCGTCAGCATGTATATTTTTTACTTATTTGATTTTTTTCTATTTTCAGTTTTGGAGAAGAGAGAGAAAATATGGCATTGGGACAAAGCTGGATTTAGATTTGTAAATTGTGAAATAACAATTTAGATTCTTTTTGAAGAATTTGGGTAGCCCTTAAAAGGGCTGTTGGTGGCAAATGCCAACAAGTTAAACTCAACAGTTTACTTCTTCTTTGGTGTCTTCTTAGGTTTGACTGCTTTAGTCTTTTTTGGTGACTTTGTAGCCTTCTTTGCAGGTTTAGCGGCTAGTTTCTTTGCTGCAGCCGGTTTCTTGGCCTTTGGTTTCGCCGCTTTCTTCTCAGCAGCTGGTTTCTTCGCAGCAGTCTTTTTTGGTGTCTTGGCCTTTTTAGGTTTAGCTGCCTTTGGTTTGGCTGCAGGCTTCTTTTTGGGTTTGACTACTTCTCCGATCTTGAATGACCCGGAAGCACCAGTTCCCTTCGACTGTTTCAAGCTCTTGTTCTTGACACAAGCTCTGAGTGAGAGTTTAAGATGAACATTTACAGTCTTGGCGTCTTTTCCAACATTGAAGTTGGCCATAATATACTTCAGGATGGCTTGTCTGGAAGACCCTCCTCTTTCTTTTAGTGCAGCAATTGCTTTACCAACCATTTCGCTGTATTTTGGATGAGCTGCTGGTTTCTTAGGCTTGGCTGCAACCTTCTTCTTTGGAGATATATCTGCCATTTTTCGATTCTAAAACTATTTCAACGATGCATACTGTTCGACGAACGATTTGATTATAACGCTCGCTTGGACAATTAGTGTATATGACGCTGACGCGGACCTCCTCGAAGACACCTATAAAAATATTTACAAATTTTGAGTAGATCGCACGATGAATAAATAATGTGCTTTCTTCGGCTGGTTATGTGCCTTTTCCCACATTAATGCGTATAGTTTCTGCACATATTATACCTTATGATGTTCATGAATATTTAGTCTTTCAGAAAATATAAAAAACACATATAAGAACAATTAAATATAAATGTTATTAGGATATATCGTAGACTAAACCGATTTCATTCGGGCAATATGCCCGCACAAAATTGCTCGTATTTTCGCAAATAAGTGATATTTTCGACAAATTCAAGTTCAGGTAGACAATAAAATCATTAATTTACAAAATGTAATTAATAGTTTTGCAAAAAAAGTGCTAAAAATCGTACTGAAAAGACTTTTCTCGTATAGGGAAACACACAAAAAATCAAACGCCATTTTCAATTGGCAAGTTGGGACTTTCTATAAAAAAAAATACGTTAAATACACAATATTTTTTTTAGAACAAATCAAATTCTTGTGAAGCAACATTTGTTTATTTAGAACATTCATTATTTTTACTTAAGTTCAAGAAGTATTTTTTTCTCTCAATTTTACTCGTTTGTTTATAAAATATAACTTTCCGGGATCGAGATCAAATATCTTCTTTTTTGTCACTATTTTTACTTTAGTTTTAATATTGTGATGAATTAAGAAAGTAATGAAGCGATATAGTCTAAAGGGGATTGTGATGGATTTTTGTGTGTGTATACATGTCTATTATTTGTTGTTGATTGTTTTAATAAGAAATCGGTAGTAGCCATTATATCACTTAAGAGAAAAATAGATTTGGCCACGAAGATAAAAAAAAAAATGGTGGGAAAGTTAAACTATATTTTACATTAGAAAGGAAAGCAGCTGTACAATCGATTGTTCCTTTACATTCGTATTTGTAAAGGTGTGGTACTCGTCAGCATGTATATTTTTTACTTATTTGATTTTTTTCTATTTTCAGTTTTGGAGAAGAGAGAGAAAATATGGCATTGGGACAAAGCTGGATTTAGATTTGTAAATTGTGAAATAACAATTTAGATTCTTTTTGAAGAATTTGGGTAGCCCTTAAAAGGGCTGTTGGTGGCAAATGCCAACAAGTTAAACTCAACAGTTTACTTCTTCTTTGGTGTCTTCTTAGGTTTGACTGCTTTAGTCTTTTTTGGTGACTTTGTAGCCTTCTTTGCAGGTTTAGCGGCTAGTTTCTTTGCTGCAGCCGGTTTCTTGGCCTTTGGTTTCGCCGCTTTCTTCTCAGCAGCTGGTTTCTTCGCAGCAGTCTTTTTTGGTGTCTTGGCCTTTTTAGGTTTAGCTGCCTTTGGTTTGGCTGCAGGCCTCTTTTTGGGTTTGACTACTTCTCCGATCTTGAATGACCCGGAAGCACCAGTTCCCTTCGACTGTTTCAAGCTCTTGTTCTTGACACAAGCTCTGAGTGAGAGTTTAAGATGAACATTTACAGTCTTGGCGTCTTTTCCAACATTGAAGTTGGCCATAATATACTTCAGGATGGCTTGTCTGGAAGACCCTCCTCTTTCTTTTAGTGCAGCAATTGCTTTACCAACCATTTTGCTGTATTTTGGATGAGCTGCTGGTTTCTTAGGCTTGGCTGCAACCTTCTTCTTTGGAGATGTATCTGCCATTTTTCGATTCTAAAACTATTTCAACGATGTATACTGTTCGACGAACGATTTGATTATAACGCTCGCTTGGACAATTAGTGTATATGACGCTGACGCGGACCTCCTCGAAGACACCTACACAAATATTTACAAATTTTGAGTAGATCGCACGATGAATAAATAATGTGCTTTCTTCGGCTGGTTATGTGCCTTTTCCCACATTAATGCGTATAGTTTCTGCACATATTATACCTTATGATGTTCATGAATATTTAGTCTTTCAGAAAATATAAAAAACACATATAAGAACAATTAAATATAAATGTTATTAGGATATATCGTAGACTAAACCGATTTCATTCGGGCAATATGCCCGCACAAAATTGCTCGTATTTTCGCAAATAAGTGATATTTTCGACAAATTCAAGTTCAGGTAGACAATAAAATCATTAATTTACAAAATGTAATTAATAGTTTTGCTAAAAAAGTGCTAAAAATCGTACTGAGAAGACTTTTCTCGTATAGGGAAACACACAAAAAATCAAACGCCATTTTCAATTGGCAAGTTGGGACTTTCTATAAAAAAAAATACGTTAAATACACAATATTTTTTTTAGAACAAATCAAATTCTTGTGAAGCAACATTTGTTTATTTAGAAGATTCATTATTTTTACTTAAGTTCAAGAAGTTTTTTTTTCTCTCAATTTTACTCGTTTGTTTATAAAATATAACTTTCCGGGATCGAGATCAAATATCTTCTTTTTTGTCACTATTTTTACTTTAGTTTTAATATTGTGATGAATTAAGAAAGTAATGAAGCGATATAGTCTAAAGGGGATTGTGATGGATTTTTGTGTGTGTGTACATGTCTATTATTTGTTGTTGATTGTTTTAATAAGAAATCGGTAGTAGCCATTATATCACTTAAGAGAAAAATAGATTTGGCCACGAAGATAAAAAAAAAAATGGTGGGAAAGTTAAACTATATTTTACATTAGAAAGGAAAGCAGCTGTACAATCGATTGTTCCTTTACATTCGTATTTGTAAAGGTGTGGTACTCGTCAGCATGTATATTTTTTACTTATATGATTTTTTTCTATTTTCAGTTTTGGAGAAGAGAGAGAAAATATGGCATTGGGACAAAGCTGGATTTAGATTTGTAAATTGTGAAATAACAATTTAGATTCTTTTTGAAGAATTTGGGTAGCCCTTAAAAGGGCTGTTGGTGGCAAATGCCAACAAGTTAAACTCAACAGTTTACTTCTTCTTTGGTGTCTTCTTAGGTTTGACTGCTTTAGTCTTTTTTGGTGACTTGGTAGCCTTCTTTGCAGGTTTAGCGGCTGGTTTCTTTGCTGTAGCCGGTTTCTTGGCCTTTGGTTTCGCCGCTTTCTTCGCAGCAGTCTTTGTTGGTGTCTTGGCCTTTTTAGGTTTAGCTGCCTTTGGTTTTACAGCTTTCTTTGGTTTGGCTGCAGGCTTCTTTTTGGGTTTGACTACTTCTCCGATCTTGAATGACCCGGAAGCACCAGTTCCCTTCGACTGTTTCATGCTCTTGTTCTTGACACCAGCTCTGAGTGAGAGTTTAAGATGAACATTTACAGTCTTGGCGTCTTTTCCAACATTGAAGTTGGCCATAATATACTTCAGGATGGCTTGTCTGGAAGACCCTCCTCTTTCTTTTAGTGCAGCAATTGCTTTACAACCATTTCGCTGTATTTTGGATGAGCTGCTGGTTTCTTAGGCTTGGCTGCAACCTTCTTCTTTGGAGATGTATCTGCCATTTTTCGATTCTAAAACTATTTCAACGATCTATATTGTTCGACGAACGATTTGATTATAACGCTCGCTTGGACAATTAGTGTATGTGACGCTGACGCGGACCTCCTCGAAGACACCTACAAAAATATTTACAAATTTTGAGTAGATCGCACGATGAATAAATAATGTGCTTTCTTCGGCTGGTTATGTGCCTTTTCCCACATTAATGCGTATAGTTTCTGCACATATTATACCTTATGATGTTCAAGAATATTTAGTCTTTCCGAAAATATAAAAAAACACATATAAGAACAATTAAATATAAATGTTATTAGGATATATCGTAGACTAAACCGATTTCATTCGGGCAATATCCAAGCACAAAATTGCTTGTATTTCCGCAAATAAGTGATATTTTCGACAAATTCAAGTTCAGGTAGACAATAAAATCATTAATTTACAAAATGTAATTAATAGTTTTGCAAAAAAAGTGCTAAAAATCGTACTGAGAAGACTTTTCTCGTATAGGGAAACACACAAAAAATTAAACGCCATTTTCAATTGGCAAGTTGTGACTTTCTATAAAAAAAAATACGTTAAATTCACATTATTTTTTTAGAACAAATCAAATTCTTGTGAAGCAACATTTGTTTATTTAGAAGATTCATTATTTTTCCTTAAGTTCAAGAAGTATTTTTTTTCTCTCAATTTTACTCGTTTGTTTATAAAATATAACTTTCCGGGATCGAGATCAAATATCTTCTTTTTTGTCACTATTTTTACTTTAGTTTTAATATTGTGATGAATTAAGAAAGTAATGAAGCGATATAGTCTAAAGGGGATTGTGATGGATTTTTGTGTGTGTGTACATGTCTATTATTTGTTGTTGATTGTTTTAATAAGAAATCGGTAGTAGCCATTATATCACTTAAGAGAAAAATAGATTTGGCCACGAAGGTAAAAAAAAAAATGGTGGGAAAGTTAAACTATATTTTACATTAGAAAGGAAAGCAGCTGTACAATCGATTGTTCCTTTACATTCGTATTTGTAAAGGTGTGGTACTCGTCAGCATGTATATTTTTTACTTATTTGATTTTTTTCTATTTTCAGTTTTGGAGAAGAGAGAGAAAATATGGCATTGGGACAAAGCTGGATTTAGATTTGTAAATTGTGAAATAACAATTTAGATTCTTTTTGAAGAATTTGGGTAGCCCTTAAAAGGGCTGTTGGTGGCAAATGCCAACAAGTTAAACTCAACAGTTTACTTCTTCTTTGGTGTCTTCTTAGGTTTGACTGCTTTAGTCTTTTTTGGTGACTTTGTAGCCTTCTTTGCAGGTTTAGCGGCTAGTTTCTTTGCTGCAGCCGGTTTCTTGGCCTTTGGTTTCGCCGCTTTCTTCTCAGCAGCTGGTTTCTTCGCAGCAGTCTTTTTTGGTGTCTTGGCCTTTTTAGGTTTAGCTGCCTTTGGTTTGGCTGCAGGCTTCTTTTTGGGTTTGACTACTTCTCCGATCTTGAATGACCCGGAAGCACCAGTTCCCTTCGACTGTTTCAAGCTCTTGTTCTTGACACAAGCTCTGAGTGAGAGTTTAAGATGAACATTTACAGTCTTGGCGTCTTTTCCAACATTGAAGTTGGCCATAATATACTTCAGGATGGCTTATCTGGAAGACCCTCCTCTTTCTTTTAGTGCAGCAATTGCTTTACCAACCATTTCGCTGTATTTTGGATGAGCTGCTGGTTTCTTAGGCTTGGCTGCAACCTTCTTCTTTGGAGATATATCTGCCATTTTTCGATTCTAAAACTATTTCAACGATGCATACTGTTCGACGAACGATTTGATTATAACGCTCGCTTGGACAATTAGTGTATATGACGCTGACGCGGACCTCCTCGAAGACACCTATAAAAATATTTACAAATTTTGAGTAGATCGCACGATGAATAAATAATGTGCTTTCTTCGGCTGGTTATGTGCCTTTTCCCACATTAATGCGTATAGTTTCTGCACATATTATACCTTATGATGTTCATGAATATTTAGTCTTTCAGAAAATATAAAAAACACATATAAGAACAATTAAATATAAATGTTATTAGGATATATCGTAGACTAAACCGATTTCATTCGGGCAATATGCCCGCACAAAATTGCTCGTATTTTCGCAAATAAGTGATATTTTCGACAAATTCAAGTTCAGGTAGACAATAAAATCATTAATTTACAAAATGTAATTAATAGTTTTGCAAAAAAAGTGCTAAAAATCGTACTGAAAAGACTTTTCTCGTATAGGGAAACACACAAAAAATCAAACGCCATTTTCAATTGGCAAGTTGGGACTTTCTATAAAAAAAAATACGTTAAATACACAATATTTTTTTTAGAACAAATCAAATTCTTGTGAAGCAACATTTGTTTATTTAGAACATTCATTATTTTTACTTAAGTTCAAGAAGTATTTTTTTCTCTCAATTTTACTCGTTTGTTTATAAAATATAACTTTCCGGGATCGAGATCAAATATCTTCTTTTTTGTCACTATTTTTACTTTAGTTTTAATATTGTGATGAATTAAGAAAGTAATGAAGCGATATAGTCTAAAGGGGATTGTGATGGATTTTTGTGTGTGTATACATGTCTATTATTTGTTGTTGATTGTTTTAATAAGAAATCGGTAGTAGCCATTATATCACTTAAGAGAAAAATAGATTTGGCCACGAAGATAAAAAAAAAAATGGTGGGAAAGTTAAACTATATTTTACATTAGAAAGGAAAGCAGCTGTACAATCGATTGTTCCTTTACATTCGTATTTGTAAAGGTGTGGTACTCGTCAGCATGTATATTTTTTACTTATTTGATTTTTTTCTATTTTCAGTTTTGGAGAAGAGAGAGAAAATATGGCATTGGGACAAAGCTGGATTTAGATTTGTAAATTGTGAAATAACAATTTAGATTCTTTTTGAAGAATTTGGGTAGCCCTTAAAAGGGCTGTTGGTGGCAAATGCCAACAAGTTAAACTCAACAGTTTACTTCTTCTTTGGTGTCTTCTTAGGTTTGACTGCTTTAGTCTTTTTTGGTGACTTTGTAGCCTTCTTTGCAGGTTTAGCGGCTAGTTTCTTTGCTGCAGCCGGTTTCTTGGCCTTTGGTTTCGCCGCTTTCTTCTCAGCAGCTGGTTTCTTCGCAGCAGTCTTTTTTGGTGTCTTGGCCTTTTTAGGTTTAGCTGCCTTTGGTTTGGCTGCAGGCTTCTTTTTGGGTTTGACTACTTCTCCGATCTTGAATGACCCGGAAGCACCAGTTCCCTTCGACTGTTTCAAGCTCTTGTTCTTGACACAAGCTCTGAGTGAGAGTTTAAGATGAACATTTACAGTCTTGGCGTCTTTTCCAACATTGAAGTTGGCCATAATATACTTCAGGATGGCTTGTCTGGAAGACCCTCCTCTTTCTTTTAGTGCAGCAATTGCTTTACCAACCATTTCGCTGTATTTTGGATGAGCTGCTGGTTTCTTAGGCTTGGCTGCAACCTTCTTCTTTGGAGATATATCTGCCATTTTTCGATTCTAAAACTATTTCAACGATGCATACTGTTCGACGAACGATTTGATTATAACGCTCGCTTGGACAATTAGTGTATATGACGCTGACGCGGACCTCCTCGAAGACACCTATAAAAATATTTACAAATTTTGAGTAGATCGCACGATGAATAAATAATGTGCTTTCTTCGGCTGGTTATGTGCCTTTTCCCACATTAATGCGTATAGTTTCTGCACATATTATACCTTATGATGTTCATGAATATTTAGTCTTTCAGAAAATATAAAAAACACATATAAGAACAATTAAATATAAATGTTATTAGGATATATCGTAGACTAAACCGATTTCATTCGGGCAATATGCCCGCACAAAATTGCTCGTATTTTCGCAAATAAGTGATATTTTCGACAAATTCAAGTTCAGGTAGACAATAAAATCATTAATTTACAAAATGTAATTAATAGTTTTGCAAAAAAAGTGCTAAAAATCGTACTGAAAAGACTTTTCTCGTATAGGGAAACACACAAAAAATCAAACGCCATTTTCAATTGGCAAGTTGGGACTTTCTATAAAAAAAAATACGTTAAATACACAATATTTTTTTTAGAACAAATCAAATTCTTGTGAAGCAACATTTGTTTATTTAGAACATTCATTATTTTTACTTAAGTTCAAGAAGTATTTTTTTCTCTCAATTTTACTCGTTTGTTTATAAAATATAACTTTCCGGGATCGAGATCAAATATCTTCTTTTTTGTCACTATTTTTACTTTAGTTTTAATATTGTGATGAATTAAGAAAGTAATGAAGCGATATAGTCTAAAGGGGATTGTGATGGATTTTTGTGTGTGTATACATGTCTATTATTTGTTGTTGATTGTTTTAATAAGAAATCGGTAGTAGCCATTATATCACTTAAGAGAAAAATAGATTTGGCCACGAAGATAAAAAAAAAAATGGTGGGAAAGTTAAACTATATTTTACATTAGAAAGGAAAGCAGCTGTACAATCGATTGTTCCTTTACATTCGTATTTGTAAAGGTGTGGTACTCGTCAGCATGTATATTTTTTACTTATTTGATTTTTTTCTATTTTCAGTTTTGGAGAAGAGAGAGAAAATATGGCATTGGGACAAAGCTGGATTTAGATTTGTAAATTGTGAAATAACAATTTAGATTCTTTTTGAAGAATTTGGGTAGCCCTTAAAAGGGCTGTTGGTGGCAAATGCCAACAAGTTAAACTCAACAGTTTACTTCTTCTTTGGTGTCTTCTTAGGTTTGACTGCTTTAGTCTTTTTTGGTGACTTTGTAGCCTTCTTTGCAGGTTTAGCGGCTAGTTTCTTTGCTGCAGCCGGTTTCTTGGCCTTTGGTTTCGCCGCTTTCTTCTCAGCAGCTGGTTTCTTCGCAGCAGTCTTTTTTGGTGTCTTGGCCTTTTTAGGTTTAGCTGCCTTTGGTTTGGCTGCAGGCTTCTTTTTGGGTTTGACTACTTCTCCGATCTTGAATGACCCGGAAGCACCAGTTCCCTTCGACTGTTTCAAGCTCTTGTTCTTGACACAAGCTCTGAGTGAGAGTTTAAGATGAACATTTACAGTCTTGGCGTCTTTTCCAACATTGAAGTTGGCCATAATATACTTCAGGATGGCTTGTCTGGAAGACCCTCCTCTTTCTTTTAGTGCAGCAATTGCTTTACCAACCATTTCGCTGTATTTTGGATGAGCTGCTGGTTTCTTAGGCTTGGCTGCAACCTTCTTCTTTGGAGATATATCTGCCATTTTTCGATTCTAAAACTATTTCAACGATGCATACTGTTCGACGAACGATTTGATTATAACGCTCGCTTGGACAATTAGTGTATATGACGCTGACGCGGACCTCCTCGAAGACACCTATAAAAATATTTACAAATTTTGAGTAGATCGCACGATGAATAAATAATGTGCTTTCTTCGGCTGGTTATGTGCCTTTTCCCACATTAATGCGTATAGTTTCTGCACATATTATACCTTATGATGTTCATGAATATTTAGTCTTTCAGAAAATATAAAAAACACATATAAGAACAATTAAATATAAATGTTATTAGGATATATCGTAGACTAAACCGATTTCATTCGGGCAATATGCCCGCACAAAATTGCTCGTATTTTCGCAAATAAGTGATATTTTCGACAAATTCAAGTTCAGGTAGACAATAAAATCATTAATTTACAAAATGTAATTAATAGTTTTGCAAAAAAAGTGCTAAAAATCGTACTGAAAAGACTTTTCTCGTATAGGGAAACACACAAAAAATCAAACGCCATTTTCAATTGGCAAGTTGGGACTTTCTATAAAAAAAAATACGTTAAATACACAATATTTTTTTTAGAACAAATCAAATTCTTGTGAAGCAACATTTGTTTATTTAGAACATTCATTATTTTTACTTAAGTTCAAGAAGTATTTTTTTCTCTCAATTTTACTCGTTTGTTTATAAAATATAACTTTCCGGGATCGAGATCAAATATCTTCTTTTTTGTCACTATTTTTACTTTAGTTTTAATATTGTGATGAATTAAGAAAGTAATGAAGCGATATAGTCTAAAGGGGATTGTGATGGATTTTTGTGTGTGTGTACATGTCTATTATTTGTTGTTGATTGTTTTAATAAGAAATCGGTAGTAGCCATTATATCACTTAAGAGAAAAATAGATTTGGCCACGAAGATAAAAAAAAAAATGGTGGGAAAGTTAAACTATATTTTACATTAGAAAGGAAAGCAGCTGTACAATCGATTGTTCCTTTACATTCGTATTTGTAAAGGTGTGGTACTCGTCAGCATGTATATTTTTTACTTATTTGATTTTTTTCTATTTTCAGTTTTGGAGAAGAGAGAGAAAATATGGCATTGGGACAAAGCTGGATTTAGATTTGTAAATTGTGAAATAACAATTTAGATTCTTTTTGAAGAATTTGGGTAGCCCTTAAAAGGGCTGTTGGTGGCAAATGCCAACAAGTTAAACTCAACAGTTTACTTCTTCTTTGGTGTCTTCTTAGGTTTGACTGCTTTAGTCTTTTTTGGTGACTTTGTAGCCTTCTTTGCAGGTTTAGCGGCTAGTTTCTTTGCTGCAGCCGGTTTCTTGGCCTTTGGTTTCGCCGCTTTCTTCTCAGCAGCTGGTTTCTTCGCAGCAGTCTTTTTTGGTGTCTTGGCCTTTTTAGGTTTAGCTGCCTTTGGTTTGGCTGCAGGCTTCTTTTTGGGTTTGACTACTTCTCCGATCTTGAATGACCCGGAAGCACCAGTTCCCTTCGACTGTTTCAAGCTCTTGTTCTTGACACAAGCTCTGAGTGAGAGTTTAAGATGAACATTTACAGTCTTGGCGTCTTTTCCAACATTGAAGTTGGCCATAATATACTTCAGGATGGCTTGTCTGGAAGACCCTCCTCTTTCTTTTAGTGCAGCAATTGCTTTACCAACCATTTCGCTGTATTTTGGATGAGCTGCTGGTTTCTTAGGCTTGGCTGCAACCTTCTTCTTTGGAGATATATCTGCCATTTTTCGATTCTAAAACTATTTCAACGATGCATACTGTTCGACGAACGATTTGATTATAACGCTCGCTTGGACAATTAGTGTATATGACGCTGACGCGGACCTCCTCGAAGACACCTATAAAAATATTTACAAATTTTGAGTAGATCGCACGATGAATAAATAATGTGCTTTCTTCGGCTGGTTATGTGCCTTTTCCCACATTAATGCGTATAGTTTCTGCACATATTATACCTTATGATGTTCATGAATATTTAGTCTTTCAGAAAATATAAAAAACACATATAAGAACAATTAAATATAAATGTTATTAGGATATATCGTAGACTAAACCGATTTCATTCGGGCAATATGCCCGCACAAAATTGCTCGTATTTTCGCAAATAAGTGATATTTTCGACAAATTCAAGTTCAGGTAGACAATAAAATCATTAATTTACAAAATGTAATTAATAGTTTTGCAAAAAAAGTGCTAAAAATCGTACTGAGAAGACTTTTCTCGTATAGGGAAACACACAAAAAATCAAACGCCATTTTCAATTGGCAAGTTGGGACTTTCTATAAAAAAAAATACGTTAAATACACAATATTTTTTTTAGAACAAATCAAATTCTTGTGAAGCAACATTTGTTTATTTAGAAGATTCATTATTTTTACTTAAGTTCAAGAAGTATTTTTTTCTCTCAATTTTACTCGTTTGTTTATAAAATATAACTTTCCGGGATCGAGATCAAATATCTTCTTTTTTGTCACTATTTTTACTTTAGTTTTAATATTGTGATGAATTAAGAAAGTAATGAAGCGATATAGTCTAAAGGGGATTGTGATGGATTTTTGTGTGTGTGTACATGTCTATTATTTGTTGTTGATTGTTTTAATAAGAAATCGGTAGTAGCCATTATATCACTTAAGAGAAAAATAGATTTGGCCACGAAGATAAAAAAAAAAATGGTGGGAAAGTTAAACTATATTTTACATTAGAAAGGAAAGCAGCTGTACAATCGATTGTTCCTTTACATTCGTATTTGTAAAGGTGTGGTACTCGTCAGCATGTATATTTTTTACTTATATGATTTTTTTCTATTTTCAGTTTTGGAGAAGAGAGAGAAAATATGGCATTGGGACAAAGCTGGATTTAGATTTGTAAATTGTGAAATAACAATTTAGATTCTTTTTGAAGAATTTGGGTAGCCCTTAAAAGGGCTGTTGGTGGCAAATGCCAACAAGTTAAACTCAACAGTTTACTTCTTCTTTGATGTCTTCTTAGGTTTGACTGCTTTAGTCTTTTTTGGTGACTTGGTAGCCTTCTTTGCAGGTTTAGCGGCTAGTTTCTTTGCTGCAGCCGGTTTCTTGGCCTTTGGTTTCGCCGCTTTCTTCTCAGCAGCTGGTTTCTTCGCAGCAGTCTTTTTTGGTGTCTTGGCCTTTTTAGGTTTAGCTACCTTTGGTTTGGCTGCAGGCTTCTTTTTGGGTTTGACTACTTCTCCGATCTTGAATGACCCGGAAGCACCAGTTCCCTTCGACTGTTTCAAGCTCTTGTTCTTGACACAAGCTCTGAGTGAGAGTTTAAGATGAACATTTACAGTCTTGGCGTCTTTTCCAACATTGAAGTTGGCCATAATATACTTCAGGATGGCTTGTCTGGAAGACCCTCCTCTTTCTTTTAGTGCAGCAATTGCTTTACCAACCATTTCGCTGTATTTTGGATGAGCTGCTGGTTTCTTAGGCTTGGCTGCAACCTTCTTCTTTGGAGATATATCTGCCATTTTTCGATTCTAAAACTATTTCAACGATGCATACTGTTCGACGAACGATTTGATTATAACGCTCGCTTGGACAATTAGTGTATATGACGCTGACGCGGACCTCCTCGAAGACACCTATAAAAATATTTACAAATTTTGAGTAGATCGCACGATGAATAAATAATGTGCTTTCTTCGGCTGGTTATGTGCCTTTTCCCACATTAATGCGTATAGTTTCTGCACATATTATACCTTATGATGTTCATGAATATTTAGTCTTTCAGAAAATATAAAAAACACATATAAGAACAATTAAATATAAATGTTATTAGGATATATCGTAGACTAAACCGATTTCATTCGGGCAATATGCCCGCACAAAATTGCTCGTATTTTCGCAAATAAGTGATATTTTCGACAAATTCAAGTTCAGGTAGACAATAAAATCATTAATTTACAAAATGTAATTAATAGTTTTGCAAAAAAAGTGCTAAAAATCGTACTGAAAAGACTTTTCTCGTATAGGGAAACACACAAAAAATCAAACGCCATTTTCAATTGGCAAGTTGGGACTTTCTATAAAAAAAAATACGTTAAATACACAATATTTTTTTTAGAACAAATCAAATTCTTGTGAAGCAACATTTGTTTATTTAGAACATTCATTATTTTTACTTAAGTTCAAGAAGTATTTTTTTCTCTCAATTTTACTCGTTTGTTTATAAAATATAACTTTCCGGGATCGAGATCAAATATCTTCTTTTTTGTCACTATTTTTACTTTAGTTTTAATATTGTGATGAATTAAGAAAGTAATGAAGCGATATAGTCTAAAGGGGATTGTGATGGATTTTTGTGTGTGTATACATGTCTATTATTTGTTGTTGATTGCTTTAATAAGAAATCGGTAGTAGCCATTATATCATTTAAGAGAAAAATAGATTTGGCCACGAAGATAAAAAAAAAAATGGTGGGAAAGTTAAACTATATTTTACATTAGAAAGGAAAGCAGCTGTACAATCGATTGTTCCTTTACATTCGTATTTGTAAAGGTGTGGTACTCGTCAGCATGTATATTTTTTACTTATTTGATTTTTTTCTATTTTCAGTTTTGGAGAAGAGAGAGAAAATATGGCATTGGGACAAAGCTGGATTTAGATTTGTAAATTGTGAAATAACAATTTAGATTCTTTTTGAAGAATTTGGGTAGCCCTTAAAAGGGCTGTTGGTGGCAAATGCCAACAAGTTAAACTCAACAGTTTACTTCTTCTTTGGTGTCTTCTTAGGTTTGACTGCTTTAGTCTTTTTTGGTGACTTTGTAGCCTTCTTTGCAGGTTTAGCGGCTAGTTTCTTTGCTGCAGCCGGTTTCTTGGCCTTTGGTTTCGCCGCTTTCTTCTCAGCAGCTGGTTTCTTCGCAGCAGTCTTTTTTGGTGTCTTGGCCTTTTTAGGTTTAGCTGCCTTTGGTTTGGCTGCAGGCTTCTTTTTGGGTTTGACTACTTCTCCGATCTTGAATGACCCGGAAGCACCAGTTCCCTTCGACTGTTTCAAGCTCTTGTTCTTGACACAAGCTCTGAGTGAGAGTTTAAGATGAACATTTACAGTCTTGGCGTCTTTTCCAACATTGAAGTTGGCCATAATATACTTCAGGATGGCTTGTCTGGAAGACCCTCCTCTTTCTTTTAGTGCAGCAATTGCTTTACCAACCATTTCGCTGTATTTTGGATGAGCTGCTGGTTTCTTAGGCTTGGCTGCAACCTTCTTCTTTGGAGATATATCTGCCATTTTTCGATTCTAAAACTATTTCAACGATGCATACTGTTCGACGAACGATTTGATTATAACGCTCGCTTGGACAATTAGTGTATATGACGCTGACGCGGACCTCCTCGAAGACACCTATAAAAATATTTACAAATTTTGAGTAGATCGCACGATGAATAAATAATGTGCTTTCTTCGGCTGGTTATGTGCCTTTTCCCACATTAATGCGTATAGTTTCTGCACATATTATACCTTATGATGTTCATGAATATTTAGTCTTTCAGAAAATATAAAAAACACATATAAGAACAATTAAATATAAATGTTATTAGGATATATCGTAGACTAAACCGATTTCATTCGGGCAATATGCCCGCACAAAATTGCTCGTATTTTCGCAAATAAGTGATATTTTCGACAAATTCAAGTTCAGGTAGACAATAAAATCATTAATTTACAAAATGTAATTAATAGTTTTGCAAAAAAAGTGCTAAAAATCGTACTGAGAAGACTTTTCTCGTATAGGGAAACACACAAAAAATCAAACGCCATTTTCAATTGGCAAGTTGGGACTTTCTATAAAAAAAAATACGTTAAATACACAATATTTTTTTTAGAACAAATCAAATTCTTGTGAAGCAACATTTGTTTATTTAGAACATTCATTATTTTTACTTAAGTTCAAGAAGTTTTTTTTTCTCTCAATTTTACTCGTTTGTTTATAAAATATAACTTTCCGGGATCGAGATCAAATATCTTCTTTTTTGTCACTATTTTTACTTTAGTTTTAATATTGTGATGAATTAAGAAAGTAATGAAGCGATATAGTCTAAAGGGGATTGTGATGGATTTTTGTGTGTGTGTACATGTCTATTATTTGTTGTTGATTGTTTTAATAAGAAATCGGTAGTAGCCATTATATCACTTAAGAGAAAAATAGATTTGGCCACGAAGATAAAAAAAAAAATGGTGGGAAAGTTAAACTATATTTTACATTAGAAAGGAAAGCAGCTGTACAATCGATTGTTCCTTTACATTCGTATTTGTAAAGGTGTGGTACTCGTCAGCATGTATATTTTTTACTTATATGATTTTTTTCTATTTTCAGTTTTGGAGAAGAGAGAGAAAATATGGCATTGGGACAAAGCTGGATTTAGATTTGTAAATTGTGAAATAACAATTTAGATTCTTTTTGAAGAATTTGGGTAGCCCTTAAAAGGGCTGTTGGTGGCAAATGCCAACAAGTTAAACTCAACAGTTTACTTCTTCTTTGGTGTCTTCTTAGGTTTGACTGCTTTAGTCTTTTTTGGTGACTTGGTAGCCTTCTTTGCAGGTTTAGCGGCTAGTTTCTTTGCTGCAGCCGGTTTCTTGGCCTTTGGTTTCGCCGCTTTCTTCTCAGCAGCTGGTTTCTTCGCAGCAGTCTTTTTTGGTGTCTTGGCCTTTTTAGGTTTAGCTGCCTTTGGTTTGGCTGCAGGCTTCTTTTTGGGTTTGACTACTTCTCCGATCTTGAATGACCCGGAAGCACCAGTTCCCTTCGACTGTTTCAAGCTCTTGTTCTTGACACAAGCTCTGAGTGAGAGTTTAAGATGAACATTTACAGTCTTGGCGTCTTTTCCAACATTGAAGTTGGCCATAATATACTTCAGGATGGCTTGTCTGGAAGACCCTCCTCTTTCTTTTAGTGCAGCAATTGCTTTACCAACCATTTCGCTGTATTTTGGATGAGCTGCTGGTTTCTTAGGCTTGGCTGCAACCTTCTTCTTTGGAGATATATCTGCCATTTTTCGATTCTAAAACTATTTCAACGATGCATACTGTTCGACGAACGATTTGATTATAACGCTCGCTTGGACAATTAGTGTATATGACGCTGACGCGGACCTCCTCGAAGACACCTATAAAAATATTTACAAATTTTGAGTAGATCGCACGATGAATAAATAATGTGCTTTCTTCGGCTGGTTATGTGCCTTTTCCCACATTAATGCGTATAGTTTCTGCACATATTATACCTTATGATGTTCATGAATATTTAGTCTTTCAGAAAATATAAAAAACACATATAAGAACAATTAAATATAAATGTTATTAGGATATATCGTAGACTAAACCGATTTCATTCGGGCAATATGCCCGCACAAAATTGCTCGTATTTTCGCAAATAAGTGATATTTTCGACAAATTCAAGTTCAGGTAGACAATAAAATCATTAATTTACAAAATGTAATTAATAGTTTTGCAAAAAAAGTGCTAAAAATCGTACTGAGAAGACTTTTCTCGTATAGGGAAACACACAAAAAATCAAACGCCATTTTCAATTGGCAAGTTGGGACTTTCTATAAAAAAAAATACGTTAAATACACAATATTTTTTTTAGAACAAATCAAATTCTTGTGAAGCAACATTTGTTTATTTAGAAGATTCATTATTTTTACTTAAGTTCAAGAAGTATTTTTTTCTCTCAATTTTACTCGTTTGTTTATAAAATATAACTTTCCGGGATCGAGATCAAATATCTTCTTTTTTGTCACTATTTTTACTTTAGTTTTAATATTGTGATGAATTAAGAAAGTAATGAAGCGATATAGTCTAAAGGGGATTGTGATGGATTTTTGTGTGTGTGTACATGTCTATTATTTGTTGTTGATTGTTTTAATAAGAAATCGGTAGTAGCCATTATATCACTTAAGAGAAAAATAGATTTGGCCACGAAGATAAAAAAAAAAATGGTGGGAAAGTTAAACTATATTTTACATTAGAAAGGAAAGCAGCTGTACAATCGATTGTTCCTTTACATTCGTATTTGTAAAGGTGTGGTACTCGTCAGCATGTATATTTTTTACTTATTTGATTTTTTTCTATTTTCAGTTTTGGAGAAGAGAGAGAAAATATGGCATTGGGACAAAGCTGGATTTAGATTTGTAAATTGTGAAATAACAATTTAGATTCTTTTTGAAGAATTTGGGTAGCCCTTAAAAGGGCTGTTGGTGGCAAATGCCAACAAGTTAAACTCAACAGTTTACTTCTTCTTTGGTGTCTTCTTAGGTTTGACTGCTTTAGTCTTTTTTGGTGACTTTGTAGCCTTCTTTGCAGGTTTAGCGGCTAGTTTCTTTGCTGCAGCCGGTTTCTTGGCCTTTGGTTTCGCCGCTTTCTTCTCAGCAGCTGGTTTCTTCGCAGCAGTCTTTTTTGGTGTCTTGGCCTTTTTAGGTTTAGCTGCCTTTGGTTTGGCTGCAGGCTTCTTTTTGGGTTTGACTACTTCTCCGATCTTGAATGACCCGGAAGCACCAGTTCCCTTCGACTGTTTCAAGCTCTTGTTCTTGACACAAGCTCTGAGTGAGAGTTTAAGATGAACATTTACAGTCTTGGCGTCTTTTCCAACATTGAAGTTGGCCATAATATACTTCAGGATGGCTTGTCTGGAAGACCCTCCTCTTTCTTTTAGTGCAGCAATTGCTTTACCAACCATTTCGCTGTATTTTGGATGAGCTGCTGGTTTCTTAGGCTTGGCTGCAACCTTCTTCTTTGGAGATATATCTGCCATTTTTCGATTCTAAAACTATTTCAACGATGCATACTGTTCGACGAACGATTTGATTATAACGCTCGCTTGGACAATTAGTGTATATGACGCTGACGCGGACCTCCTCGAAGACACCTATAAAAATATTTACAAATTTTGAGTAGATCGCACGATGAATAAATAATGTGCTTTCTTCGGCTGGTTATGTGCCTTTTCCCACATTAATGCGTATAGTTTCTGCACATATTATACCTTATGATGTTCATGAATATTTAGTCTTTCAGAAAATATAAAAAACACATATAAGAACAATTAAATATAAATGTTATTAGGATATATCGTAGACTAAACCGATTTCATTCGGGCAATATGCCCGCACAAAATTGCTCGTATTTTCGCAAATAAGTGATATTTTCGACAAATTCAAGTTCAGGTAGACAATAAAATCATTAATTTACAAAATGTAATTAATAGTTTTGCAAAAAAAGTGCTAAAAATCGTACTGAGAAGACTTTTCTCGTATAGGGAAACACACAAAAAATCAAACGCCATTTTCAATTGGCAAGTTGGGACTTTCTATAAAAAAAAATACGTTAAATACACAATATTTTTTTTAGAACAAATCAAATTCTTGTGAAGCAACATTTGTTTATTTAGAAGATTCATTATTTTTACTTAAGTTCAAGAAGTATTTTTTTCTCTCAATTTTACTCGTTTGTTTATAAAATATAACTTTCCGGGATCGAGATCAAATATCTTCTTTTTTGTCACTATTTTTACTTTAGTTTTAATATTGTGATGAATTAAGAAAGTAATGAAGCGATATAGTCTAAAGGGGATTGTGATGGATTTTTGTGTGTGTGTACATGTCTATTATTTGTTGTTGATTGTTTTAATAAGAAATCGGTAGTAGCCATTATATCACTTAAGAGAAAAATAGATTTGGCCACGAAGATAAAAAAAAAAATGGTGGGAAAGTTAAACTATATTTTACATTAGAAAGGAAAGCAGCTGTACAATCGATTGTTCCTTTACATTCGTATTTGTAAAGGTGTGGTACTCGTCAGCATGTATATTTTTTACTTATATGATTTTTTTCTATTTTCAGTTTTGGAGAAGAGAGAGAAAATATGGCATTGGGACAAAGCTGGATTTAGATTTGTAAATTGTGAAATAACAATTTAGATTCTTTTTGAAGAATTTGGGTAGCCCTTAAAAGGGCTGTTGGTGGCAAATGCCAACAAGTTAAACTCAACAGTTTACTTCTTCTTTGATGTCTTCTTAGGTTTGACTGCTTTAGTCTTTTTTGGTGACTTGGTAGCCTTCTTTGCAGGTTTAGCGGCTAGTTTCTTTGCTGCAGCCGGTTTCTTGGCCTTTGGTTTCGCCGCTTTCTTCTCAGCAGCTGGTTTCTTCGCAGCAGTCTTTTTTGGTGTCTTGGCCTTTTTAGGTTTAGCTACCTTTGGTTTGGCTGCAGGCTTCTTTTTGGGTTTGACTACTTCTCCGATCTTGAATGACCCGGAAGCACCAGTTCCCTTCGACTGTTTCAAGCTCTTGTTCTTGACACAAGCTCTGAGTGAGAGTTTAAGATGAACATTTACAGTCTTGGCGTCTTTTCCAACATTGAAGTTGGCCATAATATACTTCAGGATGGCTTGTCTGGAAGACCCTCCTCTTTCTTTTAGTGCAGCAATTGCTTTACCAACCATTTCGCTGTATTTTGGATGAGCTGCTGGTTTCTTAGGCTTGGCTGCAACCTTCTTCTTTGGAGATATATCTGCCATTTTTCGATTCTAAAACTATTTCAACGATGCATACTGTTCGACGAACGATTTGATTATAACGCTCGCTTGGACAATTAGTGTATATGACGCTGACGCGGACCTCCTCGAAGACACCTATAAAAATATTTACAAATTTTGAGTAGATCGCACGATGAATAAATAATGTGCTTTCTTCGGCTGGTTATGTGCCTTTTCCCACATTAATGCGTATAGTTTCTGCACATATTATACCTTATGATGTTCATGAATATTTAGTCTTTCAGAAAATATAAAAAACACATATAAGAACAATTAAATATAAATGTTATTAGGATATATCGTAGACTAAACCGATTTCATTCGGGCAATATGCCCGCACAAAATTGCTCGTATTTTCGCAAATAAGTGATATTTTCGACAAATTCAAGTTCAGGTAGACAATAAAATCATTAATTTACAAAATGTAATTAATAGTTTTGCAAAAAAAGTGCTAAAAATCGTACTGAAAAGACTTTTCTCGTATAGGGAAACACACAAAAAATCAAACGCCATTTTCAATTGGCAAGTTGGGACTTTCTATAAAAAAAAATACGTTAAATACACAATATTTTTTTTAGAACAAATCAAATTCTTGTGAAGCAACATTTGTTTATTTAGAACATTCATTATTTTTACTTAAGTTCAAGAAGTATTTTTTTCTCTCAATTTTACTCGTTTGTTTATAAAATATAACTTTCCGGGATCGAGATCAAATATCTTCTTTTTTGTCACTATTTTTACTTTAGTTTTAATATTGTGATGAATTAAGAAAGTAATGAAGCGATATAGTCTAAAGGGGATTGTGATGGATTTTTGTGTGTGTATACATGTCTATTATTTGTTGTTGATTGTTTTAATAAGAAATCGGTAGTAGCCATTATATCATTTAAGAGAAAAATAGATTTGGCCACGAAGATAAAAAAAAAAATGGTGGGAAAGTTAAACTATATTTTACATTAGAAAGGAAAGCAGCTGTACAATCGATTGTTCCTTTACATTCGTATTTGTAAAGGTGTGGTACTCGTCAGCATGTATATTTTTTACTTATTTGATTTTTTTCTATTTTCAGTTTTGGAGAAGAGAGAGAAAATATGGCATTGGGACAAAGCTGGATTTAGATTTGTAAATTGTGAAATAACAATTTAGATTCTTTTTGAAGAATTTGGGTAGCCCTTAAAAGGGCTGTTGGTGGCAAATGCCAACAAGTTAAACTCAACAGTTTACTTCTTCTTTGGTGTCTTCTTAGGTTTGACTGCTTTAGTCTTTTTTGGTGACTTTGTAGCCTTCTTTGCAGGTTTAGCGGCTAGTTTCTTTGCTGCAGCCGGTTTCTTGGCCTTTGGTTTCGCCGCTTTCTTCTCAGCAGCTGGTTTCTTCGCAGCAGTCTTTTTTGGTGTCTTGGCCTTTTTAGGTTTAGCTGCCTTTGGTTTGGCTGCAGGCTTCTTTTTGGGTTTGACTACTTCTCCGATCTTGAATGACCCGGAAGCACCAGTTCCCTTCGACTGTTTCAAGCTCTTGTTCTTGACACAAGCTCTGAGTGAGAGTTTAAGATGAACATTTACAGTCTTGGCGTCTTTTCCAACATTGAAGTTGGCCATAATATACTTCAGGATGGCTTGTCTGGAAGACCCTCCTCTTTCTTTTAGTGCAGCAATTGCTTTACCAACCATTTCGCTGTATTTTGGATGAGCTGCTGGTTTCTTAGGCTTGGCTGCAACCTTCTTCTTTGGAGATATATCTGCCATTTTTCGATTCTAAAACTATTTCAACGATGCATACTGTTCGACGAACGATTTGATTATAACGCTCGCTTGGACAATTAGTGTATATGACGCTGACGCGGACCTCCTCGAAGACACCTATAAAAATATTTACAAATTTTGAGTAGATCGCACGATGAATAAATAATGTGCTTTCTTCGGCTGGTTATGTGCCTTTTCCCACATTAATGCGTATAGTTTCTGCACATATTATACCTTATGATGTTCATGAATATTTAGTCTTTCAGAAAATATAAAAAACACATATAAGAACAATTAAATATAAATGTTATTAGGATATATCGTAGACTAAACCGATTTCATTCGGGCAATATGCCCGCACAAAATTGCTCGTATTTTCGCAAATAAGTGATATTTTCGACAAATTCAAGTTCAGGTAGACAATAAAATCATTAATTTACAAAATGTAATTAATAGTTTTGCAAAAAAAGTGCTAAAAATCGTACTGAGAAGACTTTTCTCGTATAGGGAAACACACAAAAAATCAAACGCCATTTTCAATTGGCAAGTTGGGACTTTCTATAAAAAAAAATACGTTAAATACACAATATTTTTTTTAGAACAAATCAAATTCTTGTGAAGCAACATTTGTTTATTTAGAAGATTCATTATTTTTACTTAAGTTCAAGAAGTTTTTTTTTCTCTCAATTTTACTCGTTTGTTTATAAAATATAACTTTCCGGGATCGAGATCAAATATCTTCTTTTTTGTCACTATTTTTACTTTAGTTTTAATATTGTGATGAATTAAGAAAGTAATGAAGCGATATAGTCTAAAGGGGATTGTGATGGATTTTTGTGTGTGTGTACATGTCTATTATTTGTTGTTGATTGTTTTAATAAGAAATCGGTAGTAGCCATTATATCACTTAAGAGAAAAATAGATTTGGCCACGAAGATAAAAAAAAAAATGGTGGGAAAGTTAAACTATATTTTACATTAGAAAGGAAAGCAGCTGTACAATCGATTGTTCCTTTACATTCGTATTTGTAAAGGTGTGGTACTCGTCAGCATGTATATTTTTTACTTATATGATTTTTTTCTATTTTCAGTTTTGGAGAAGAGAGAGAAAATATGGCATTGGGACAAAGCTGGATTTAGATTTGTAAATTGTGAAATAACAATTTAGATTCTTTTTGAAGAATTTGGGTAGCCCTTAAAAGGGCTGTTGGTGGCAAATGCCAACAAGTTAAACTCAACAGTTTACTTCTTCTTTGGTGTCTTCTTAGGTTTGACTGCTTTAGTCTTTTTTGGTGACTTGGTAGCCTTCTTTGCAGGTTTAGCGGCTAGTTTCTTTGCTGCAGCCGGTTTCTTGGCCTTTGGTTTCGCCGCTTTCTTCTCAGCAGCTGGTTTCTTCGCAGCAGTCTTTTTTGGTGTCTTGGCCTTTTTAGGTTTAGCTGCCTTTGGTTTGGCTGCAGGCTTCTTTTTGGGTTTGACTACTTCTCCGATCTTGAATGACCCGGAAGCACCAGTTCCCTTCGACTGTTTCAAGCTCTTGTTCTTGACACAAGCTCTGAGTGAGAGTTTAAGATGAACATTTACAGTCTTGGCGTCTTTTCCAACATTGAAGTTGGCCATAATATACTTCAGGATGGCTTGTCTGGAAGACCCTCCTCTTTCTTTTAGTGCAGCAATTGCTTTACCAACCATTTCGCTGTATTTTGGATGAGCTGCTGGTTTCTTAGGCTTGGCTGCAACCTTCTTCTTTGGAGATATATCTGCCATTTTTCGATTCTAAAACTATTTCAACGATGCATACTGTTCGACGAACGATTTGATTATAACGCTCGCTTGGACAATTAGTGTATATGACGCTGACGCGGACCTCCTCGAAGACACCTATAAAAATATTTACAAATTTTGAGTAGATCGCACGATGAATAAATAATGTGCTTTCTTCGGCTGGTTATGTGCCTTTTCCCACATTAATGCGTATAGTTTCTGCACATATTATACCTTATGATGTTCATGAATATTTAGTCTTTCAGAAAATATAAAAAACACATATAAGAACAATTAAATATAAATGTTATTAGGATATATCGTAGACTAAACCGATTTCATTCGGGCAATATGCCCGCACAAAATTGCTCGTATTTTCGCAAATAAGTGATATTTTCGACAAATTCAAGTTCAGGTAGACAATAAAATCATTAATTTACAAAATGTAATTAATAGTTTTGCAAAAAAAGTGCTAAAAATCGTACTGAGAAGACTTTTCTCGTATAGGGAAACACACAAAAAATCAAACGCCATTTTCAATTGGCAAGTTGGGACTTTCTATAAAAAAAAATACGTTAAATACACAATATTTTTTTTAGAACAAATCAAATTCTTGTGAAGCAACATTTGTTTATTTAGAAGATTCATTATTTTTACTTAAGTTCAAGAAGTATTTTTTTCTCTCAATTTTACTCGTTTGTTTATAAAATATAACTTTCCGGGATCGAGATCAAATATCTTCTTTTTTGTCACTATTTTTACTTTAGTTTTAATATTGTGATGAATTAAGAAAGTAATGAAGCGATATAGTCTAAAGGGGATTGTGATGGATTTTTGTGTGTGTGTACATGTCTATTATTTGTTGTTGATTGTTTTAATAAGAAATCGGTAGTAGCCATTATATCACTTAAGAGAAAAATAGATTTGGCCACGAAGATAAAAAAAAAAATGGTGGGAAAGTTAAACTATATTTTACATTAGAAAGGAAAGCAGCTGTACAATCGATTGTTCCTTTACATTCGTATTTGTAAAGGTGTGGTACTCGTCAGCATGTATATTTTTTACTTATATGATTTTTTTCTATTTTCAGTTTTGGAGAAGAGAGAGAAAATATGGCATTGGGACAAAGCTGGATTTAGATTTGTAAATTGTGAAATAACAATTTAGATTCTTTTTGAAGAATTTGGGTAGCCCTTAAAAGGGCTGTTGGTGGCAAATGCCAACAAGTTAAACTCAACAGTTTACTTCTTCTTTGGTGTCTTCTTAGGTTTGACTGCTTTAGTCTTTTTTGGTGACTTGGTAGCCTTCTTTGCAGGTTTAGCGGCTAGTTTCTTTGCTGCAGCCGGTTTCTTGGCCTTTGGTTTCGCCGCTTTCTTCTCAGCAGCTGGTTTCTTCGCAGCAGTCTTTTTTGGTGTCTTGGCCTTTTTAGGTTTAGCTACCTTTGGTTTGGCTGCAGGCTTCTTTTTGGGTTTGACTACTTCTCCGATCTTGAATGACCCGGAAGCACCAGTTCCCTTCGACTGTTTCAAGCTCTTGTTCTTGACACAAACTCTGAGTGAGAGTTTAAGATGAACATTTACAGTCTTGGCGTCTTTTCCAACATTGAAGTTGGCCATAATATACTTCAGGATGGCTTGTCTGGAAGACCCTCCTCTTTCTTTTAGTGCAGCAATTGCTTTACCAACCATTTCGCTGTATTTTGGATGAGCTGCTGGTTTCTTAGGCTTGGCTGCAACCTTCTTCTTTGGAGATATATCTGCCATTTTTCGATTCTAAAACTATTTCAACGATGCATACTGTTCGACGAACGATTTGATTATAACGCTCGCTTGGACAATTAGTGTATATGACGCTGACGCGGACCTCCTCGAAGACACCTATAAAAATATTTACAAATTTTGAGTAGATCGCACGATGAATAAATAATGTGCTTTCTTCGGCTGGTTATGTGCCTTTTCCCACATTAATGCGTATAGTTTCTGCACATATTATACCTTATGATGTTCATGAATATTTAGTCTTTCAGAAAATATAAAAAACACATATAAGAACAATTAAATATAAATGTTATTAGGATATATCGTAGACTAAACCGATTTCATTCGGGCAATATGCCCGCACAAAATTGCTCGTATTTTCGCAAATAAGTGATATTTTCGACAAATTCAAGTTCAGGTAGACAATAAAATCATTAATTTACAAAATGTAATTAATAGTTTTGCAAAAAAAGTGCTAAAAATCGTACTGAGAAGACTTTTCTCGTATAGGGAAACACACAAAAAATCAAACGCCATTTTCAATTGGCAAGTTGGGACTTTCTATAAAAAAAAATACGTTAAATACACAATATTTTTTTTAGAACAAATCAAATTCTTGTGAAGCAACATTTGTTTATTTAGAAGATTCATTATTTTTACTTAAGTTCAAGAAGTATTTTTTTCTCTCAATTTTACTCGTTTGTTTATAAAATATAACTTTCCGGGATCGAGATCAAATATCTTCTTTTTTGTCACTATTTTTACTTTAGTTTTAATATTGTGATGAATTAAGAAAGTAATGAAGCGATATAGTCTAAAGGGGATTGTGATGGATTTTTGTGTGTGTGTACATGTCTATTATTTGTTGTTGATTGTTTTAATAAGAAATCGGTAGTAGCCATTATATCACTTAAGAGAAAAATAGATTTGGCCACGAAGATAAAAAAAAAAATGGTGGGAAAGTTAAACTATATTTTACATTAGAAAGGAAAGCAGCTGTACAATCGATTGTTCCTTTACATTCGTATTTGTAAAGGTGTGGTACTCGTCAGCATGTATATTTTTTACTTATATGATTTTTTTCTATTTTCAGTTTTGGAGAAGAGAGAGAAAATATGGCATTGGGACAAAGCTGGATTTAGATTTGTAAATTGTGAAATAACAATTTAGATTCTTTTTGAAGAATTTGGGTAGCCCTTAAAAGGGCTGTTGGTGGCAAATGCCAACAAGTTAAACTCAACAGTTTACTTCTTCTTTGGTGTCTTCTTAGGTTTGACTGCTTTAGTCTTTTTTGGTGACTTGGTAGCCTTCTTTGCAGGTTTAGCGGCTAGTTTCTTTGCTGCAGCCGGTTTCTTGGCCTTTGGTTTCGCCGCTTTCTTCTCAGCAGCTGGTTTCTTCGCAGCAGTCTTTTTTGGTGTCTTGGCCTTTTTAGGTTTAGCTGCCTTTGGTTTGGCTGCAGGCCTCTTTTTGGGTTTGACTACTTCTCCGATCTTGAATGACCCGGAAGCACCAGTTCCCTTCGACTGTTTCAAGCTCTTGTTCTTGACACAAGCTCTGAGTGAGAGTTTAAGATGAACATTTACAGTCTTGGCGTCTTTTCCAACATTGAAGTTGGCCATAATATACTTCAGGATGGCTTGTCTGGAAGACCCTCCTCTTTCTTTTAGTGCAGCAATTGCTTTACCAACCATTTTGCTGTATTTTGGATGAGCTGCTGGTTTCTTAGGCTTGGCTGCAACCTTCTTCTTTGGAGATGTATCTGCCATTTTTCGATTCTAAAACTATTTCAACGATGTATACTGTTCGACGAACGATTTGATTATAACGCTCGCTTGGACAATTAGTGTATATGACGCTGACGCGGACCTCCTCGAAGACACCTACACAAATATTTACAAATTTTGAGTAGATCGCACGATGAATAAATAATGTGCTTTCTTCGGCTGGTTATGTGCCTTTTCCCACATTAATGCGTATAGTTTCTGCACATATTATACCTTATGATGTTCATGAATATTTAGTCTTTCAGAAAATATAAAAAACACATATAAGAACAATTAAATATAAATGTTATTAAGATATATCGTAGACTAAACCGATTTCATTCGGGCAATATGCCCGCACAAAATTGCTCGTATTTTCGCAAATAAGTGATATTTTCGACAAATTCAAGTTCAGGTAGACAATAAAATCATTAATTTACAAAATGTAATTAATAGTTTTGCTAAAAAAGTGCTAAAAATCGTACTGAGAAGACTTTTCTCGTATAGGGAAACACACAAAAAATCAAACGCCATTTTCAATTGGCAAGTTGGGACTTTCTATAAAAAAAAATACGTTAAATACACAATATTTTTTTTAGAACAAATCAAATTCTTGTGAAGCAACATTTGTTTATTTAGAAGATTCATTATTTTTACTTAAGTTCAAGAAGTTTTTTTTTCTCTCAATTTTACTCGTTTGTTTATAAAATATAACTTTCCGGGATCGAGATAAAATATCTTCTTTTTTGTCACTATTTTTACTTTAGTTTTAATATTGTGATGAATTAAGAAAGTAATGAAGCGATATAGTCTAAAGGGGATTGTGATGGATTTTTGTGTGTGTGTACATGTCTATTATTTGTTGTTGATTGTTTTAATAAGAAATCGGTAGTAGCCATTATATCACTTAAGAGAAAAATAGATTTGGCCACGAAGATAAAAAAAAAAATGGTGGGAAAGTTAAACTATATTTTACATTAGAAAGGAAAGCAGCTGTACAATCGATTGTTCCTTTACATTCGTATTTGTAAAGGTGTGGTACTCGTCAGCATGTATATTTTTTACTTATTTGATTTTTATCTATTTTCAGTTTTGGAGAAGAGAGAGAAAATATGGCATTGGGACAAAGCTGGATTTAGATTTGTAAATTGTGAAATAACAATTTAGATTCTTTTTGAAGAATTTGGGTAGCCCTTAAAAGGGCTGTTGGTGGCAAATGCCAACAAGTTAAACTCAACAGTTTACTTCTTCTTTGGTGTCTTCTTAGGTTTGACTGCTTTAGTCTTTTTTGGTGACTTGGTAGCCTTCTTTGCAGGTTTAGCGGCTAGTTTCTTTGCTGCAGCCGGTTTCTTGGCCTTTGGTTTCGCCGCTTTCTTCTCAGCAGCTGGTTTCTTCGCAGCAGTCTTTTTTGGTGTCTTGGCCTTTTTAGGTTTAGCTGCCTTTGGTTTGGCTGCAGGCCTCTTTTTGGGTTTGACTACTTCTCCGATCTTGAATGACCCGGAAGCACCAGTTCCCTTCGACTGTTTCAAGCTCTTGTTCTTGACACAAGCTCTGAGTGAGAGTTTAAGATGAACATTTACAGTCTTGGCGTCTTTTCCAACATTGAAGTTGGCCATAATATACTTCAGGATGGCTTGTCTGGAAGACCCTCCTCTTTCTTTTAGTGCAGCAATTGCTTTACCAACCATTTTGCTGTATTTTGGATGAGCTGCTGGTTTCTTAGGCTTGGCTGCAACCTTCTTCTTTGGAGATGTATCTGCCATTTTTCGATTCTAAAACTATTTCAACGATGTATACTGTTCGACGAACGATTTGATTATAACGCTCGCTTGGACAATTAGTGTATATGACGCTGACGCGGACCTCCTCGAAGACACCTACACAAATATTTACAAATTTTGAGTAGATCGCACGATGAATAAATAATGTGCTTTCTTCGGCTGGTTATGTGCCTTTTCCCACATTAATGCGTATAGTTTCTGCACATATTATACCTTATGATGTTCATGAATATTTAGTCTTTCAGAAAATATAAAAAACACATATAAGAACAATTAAATATAAATGTTATTAGGATATATCGTAGACTAAACCGATTTCATTCGGGCAATATGCCCGCACAAAATTGCTCGTATTTTCGCAAATAAGTGATATTTTCGACAAATTCAAGTTCAGGTAGACAATAAAATCATTAATTTACAAAATGTAATTAATAGTTTTGCTAAAAAAGTGCTAAAAATCGTACTGAGAAGACTTTTCTCGTATAGGGAAACACACAAAAAATCAAACGCCATTTTCAATTGGCAAGTTGGGACTTTCTATAAAAAAAAATACGTTAAATACACAATATTTTTTTTAGAACAAATCAAATTCTTGTGAAGCAACATTTGTTTATTTAGAAGATTCATTATTTTTACTTAAGTTCAAGAAGTTTTTTTTTCTCTCAATTTTACTCGTTTGTTTATAAAATATAACTTTCCGGGATCGAGATCAAATATCTTCTTTTTTGTCACTATTTTTACTTTAGTTTTAATATTGTGATGAATTAAGAAAGTAATGAAGCGATATAGTCTAAAGGGGATTGTGATGGATTTTTGTGTGTGTGTACATGTCTATTATTTGTTGTTGATTGTTTTAATAAGAAATCGGTAGTAGCCATTATATCACTTAAGAGAAAAATAGATTTGGCCACGAAGATAAAAAAAAAATGGAGGGAAAGTTAAACTATATTTTACATTAGAAAGGAAAGCAGCTGTACAATCGATTGTTCCTTTACATTCGTATTTGTAAAGGTGTGGTACTCGTCAGCATGTATATTTTTTACTTATTTGATTTTTATCTATTTTCAGTTTTGGAGAAGAGAGAGAAAATATGGCATTGGGACAAAGCTGGATTTAGATTTGTAAATTGTGAAATAACAATTTAGATTCTTTTTGAAGAATTTGGGTAGCCATTAAAAGGGCTGTTGGTGGCAAATGCCAACAAGTTAAACTCAACAGTTTACTTCTTCTTTGGTGTCTTCTTAGGTTTGACTGCTTTAGTCTTTTTTGGTGACTTGGTAGCCTTCTTTGCAGGTTTAGCGGCTGGTTTCTTTGCTGTAGCCGGTTTCTTGGCCTTTGGTTTCGCCGCTTTCTTCGCAGCAGTCTTTGTTGGTGTCTTGGCCTTTTTAGGTTTAGCTGCCTTTGGTTTTACAGCTTTCTTTGGTTTGGCTGCAGGCTTCTTTTTGGGTTTGACTACTTCTCCGATCTTGAATGACCCGGAAGCACCAGTTCCATTCGACTGTTTCATGCTCTTGTTCTTGACACCAGCTCTGAGTGAGAGTTTAAGATGAACATTTACAGTCTTGGCGTCTTTTCCAACATTGAAGTTGGCCATAATATACTTCAGGATGGCTTGTCTGGAAGACCCTCCTCTTTCTTTTAGTGCAGCAATTGCTTTACAACCATTTCGCTGTATTTTGGATGAGCTGCTGGTTTCTTAGGCTTGGCTGCAACCTTCTTCTTTGGAGATGTATCTGCCATTTTTCGATTCTAAAACTATTTCAACGATCTATATTGTTCGACGAACGATTTGATTATAACGCTCGCTTGGACAATTAGTGTATGTGACGCTGACGCGGACCTCCTCGAAGACACCTACAAAAATATTTACAAATTTTGAGTAGATCGCACGATGAATAAATAATGTGCTTTCTTCGGCTGGTTATGTGCCTTTTCCCACATTAATGCGTATAGTTTCTGCACATATTATACCTTATGATGTTCAAGAATATTTAGTCTTTCCGAAAATATAAAAAAACACATATAAGAACAATTAAATATAAATGTTATTAGGATATATCGTAGACTAAACCGATTTCATTCGGGCAATATCCAAGCACAAAATTGCTTGTATTTCCGCAAATAAGTGATATTTTCGACAAATTCAAGTTCAGGTAGACAATAAAATCATTAATTTACAAAATGTAATTAATAGTTTTGCAAAAAAAGTGCTAAAAATCGTACTGAGAAGACTTTTCTCGTATAGGGAAACACACAAAAAATTAAACGCCATTTTCAATTGGCAAGTTGTGACTTTCTATAAAAAAAAATACGTTAAATTCACATTATTTTTTTAGAACAAATCAAATTCTTGTGAAGCAACATTTGTTTATTTAGAAGATTCATTATTTTTCCTTAAGTTCAAGAAGTATTTTTTTTCTCTCAATTTTACTCGTTTGTTTATAAAATATAACTTTCCGGGATCGAGATCAAATATCTTCTTTTTTGTCACTATTTTTACTTTAGTTTTAATATTGTGATGAATTAAGAAAGTAATGAAGCGATATAGTCTAAAGGGGATTGTGATGGATTTTTGTGTGTGTGTACATGTCTATTATTTGTTGTTGATTGTTTTAATAAGAAATCGGTAGTAGCCATTATATCACTTAAGAGAAAAATAGATTTGGCCACGAAGGTAAAAAAAAAAATGGTGGGAAAGTTAAACTATATTTTACATTAGAAAGGAAAGCAGCTGTACAATCGATTGTTCCTTTACATTCGTATTTGTAAAGGTGTGGTACTCGTCAGCATGTATATTTTTTACTTATTTGATTTTTTTTTATTTTCAGTTTTGGAGAAGAGAGAGAAAATATGGCATTGGGACAAAGCTGGATTTAGATTTGTAAATTGTGAAATAACAATTTAGATTCTTTTTGAAGAATTTGGGTAGCCCTTAAAAGGGCTGTTGGTGGCAAATGCCAACAAGTTAAACTCAACAGTTTACTTCTTCTTTGGTGTCTTCTTAGGTTTGACTGCTTTAGTCTTTTTTGGTGACTTTGTAGCCTTCTTTGCAGGTTTAGCGGCTAGTTTCTTTGCTGCAGCCGGTTTCTTGGCCTTTGGTTTCGCCGCTTTCTTCTCAGCAGCTGGTTTCTTCGCAGCAGTCTTTTTTGGTGTCTTGGCCTTTTTAGGTTTAGCTGCCTTTGGTTTGGCTGCAGGCTTCTTTTTGGGTTTGACTACTTCTCCGATCTTGAATGACCCGGAAGCACCAGTTCCCTTCGACTGTTTCAAGCTCTTGTTCTTGACACAAGCTCTGAGTGAGAGTTTAAGATGAACATTTACAGTCTTGGCGTCTTTTCCAACATTGAAGTTGGCCATAATATACTTCAGGATGGCTTGTCTGGAAGACCCTCCTCTTTCTTTTAGTGCAGCAATTGCTTTACCAACCATTTCGCTGTATTTTGGATGAGCTGCTGGTTTCTTAGGCTTGGCTGCAACCTTCTTCTTTGGAGATATATCTGCCATTTTTCGATTCTAAAACTATTTCAACGATGCATACTGTTCGACGAACGATTTGATTATAACGCTCGCTTGGACAATTAGTGTATATGACGCTGACGCGGACCTCCTCGAAGACACCTATAAAAATATTTACAAATTTTGAGTAGATCGCACGATGAATAAATAATGTGCTTTCTTCGGCTGGTTATGTGCCTTTTCCCACATTAATGCGTATAGTTTCTGCACATATTATACCTTATGATGTTCATGAATATTTAGTCTTTCAGAAAATATAAAAAACACATATAAGAACAATTAAATATAAATGTTATTAGGATATATCGTAGACTAAACCGATTTCATTCGGGCAATATGCCCGCACAAAATTGCTCGTATTTTCGCAAATAAGTGATATTTTCGACAAATTCAAGTTCAGGTAGACAATAAAATCATTAATTTACAAAATGTAATTAATAGTTTTGCAAAAAAAGTGCTAAAAATCGTACTGAAAAGACTTTTCTCGTATAGGGAAACACACAAAAAATCAAACGCCATTTTCAATTGGCAAGTTGGGACTTTCTATAAAAAAAAATACGTTAAATACACAATATTTTTTTTAGAACAAATCAAATTCTTGTGAAGCAACATTTGTTTATTTAGAAGATTCATTATTTTTACTTAAGTTCAAGAAGTATTTTTTTCTCTCAATTTTACTCGTTTGTTTATAAAATATAACTTTCCGGGATCGAGATCAAATATCTTCTTTTTTGTCACTATTTTTACTTTAGTTTTAATATTGTGATGAATTAAGAAAGTATTGAAGCGATATAGTCTAAAGGGGATTGTGATGGATTTTTGTGTGTGTGTACATGTCTATTATTTGTTGTTGATTGTTTTAATAAGAAATCGGTAGTAGCCATTATATCACTTAAGAGAAAAATAGATTTGGCCACGAAGATAAAAAAAAAAATGGTGGGAAAGTTAAACTATATTTTACATTAGAAAGGAAAGCAGCTGTACAATCGATTGTTCCTTTACATTCGTATTTGTAAAGGTGTGGTACTCGTCAGCATGTATATTTTTTACTTATATGATTTTTTTCTATTTTCAGTTTTGGAGAAGAGAGAGAAAATATGGCATTGGGACAAAGCTGGATTTAGATTTGTAAATTGTGAAATAACAATTTAGATTCTTTTTGAAGAATTTGGGTAGCCCTTAAAAGGGCTGTTGGTGGCAAATGCCAACAAGTTAAACTCAACAGTTTACTTCTTCTTTGGTGTCTTCTTAGGTTTGACTGCTTTAGTCTTTTTTGGTGACTTGGTAGCCTTCTTTGCAGGTTTAGCGGCTAGTTTCTTTGCTGCAGCCGGTTTCTTGGCCTTTGGTTTCGCCGCTTTCTTCTCAGCAGCTGGTTTCTTCGCAGCAGTCTTTTTTGGTGTCTTGGCCTTTTTAGGTTTAGCTGCCTTTGGTTTGGCTGCAGGCCTCTTTTTGGGTTTGACTACTTCTCCGATCTTGAATGACCCGGAAGCACCAGTTCCCTTCGACTGTTTCAAGCTCTTGTTCTTGACACAAGCTCTGAGTGAGAGTTTAAGATGAACATTTACAGTCTTGGCGTCTTTTCCAACATTGAAGTTGGCCATAATATACTTCAGGATGGCTTGTCTGGAAGACCCTCCTCTTTCTTTTAGTGCAGCAATTGCTTTACCAACCATTTCGCTGTATTTTGGATGAGCTGCTGGTTTCTTAGGTTTGGCTGCAACCTTCTTCTTTGGAGATGTATCTGCCATTTTTCGATTCTAAAACTATTTCAACGATGCATACTGTTCGACGAACGATTTGATTATAACGCTCGCTTGGACAATTAGTGTATATGACGCTGACGCGGACCTCCTCGAAGACACCTATAAAAATATTTACAAATTTTGAGTAGATCGCACGATGAATAAATAATGTGCTTTCTTCGGCTGGTTATGTGCCTTTTCCCACATTAATGCGTATAGTTTCTTCACATATTATACCTTATGATGTTCATGAATATTTAGTCTTTCAGAAAATATAAAAAACACATATAAGAACAATTAAATATAAATGTTATTAGGATATATCGTAGACTAAACCGATTTCATTCGGGCAATATGCCCGCACAAAATTGCTCGTATTTTCGCAAATAAGTGATATTTTCGACAAATTCAAGTTCAGGTAGACAATAAAATCATTAATTTACAAAATGTAATTAATAGTTTTGCAAAAAAAGTGCTAAAAATCGTACTGAGAAGACTTTTCTCGTATAGGGAAACACACAAAAAATCAAACGCCATTTTCAATTGGCAAGTTGGGAATTTCTATAAAAAAAAATACGTTAAATACACAATATTTTTTTTAGAACAAATCAAATTCTTGTGAAGCAACATTTGTTTATTTAGAAGATTCATTATTTTTACTTAAGTTCAAGAAGTATTTTTTTCTCTCAATTTTACTCGTTTGTTTATAAAATATAACTTTCCGGGATCGAGATCAAATATCTTCTTTTTTGTCACTATTTTTACTTTAGTTTTAATATTGTGATGAATTAAGAAAGTAATGAAGCGATATAGTCTAAAGGGGATTGTGATGGATTTTTGTGTGTGTGTACATGTCTATTATTTGTTGTTGATTGTTTTAATAAGAAATCGGTAGTAGCCATTATATCACTTAAGAGAAAAATAGATTTGGCCACGAAGATAAAAAAAAAAATGGTGGGAAAGTTAAACTATATTTTACATTAGAAAGGAAAGCAGCTGTACAATCGATTGTTCCTTTACATTCGTATTTGTAAAGGTGTGGTACTCGTCAGTATGTATATTTTTTACTTATATGATTTTTTTCTATTTTCAGTTTTGGAGAAGAGAGAGAAAATATGGCATTGGGACAAAGCTGGATTTAGATTTGTAAATTGTGAAATAACAATTTAGATTCTTTTTGAAGAATTTGGGTAGCCCTTAAAAGGGCTGTTGGTGGCAAATGCCAACAAGTTAAACTCAACAGTTTACTTCTTCTTTGGTGTCTTCTTAGGTTTGACTGCTTTAGTCTTTTTTGGTGACTTGGTAGCCTTCTTTGCAGGTTTAGCGGCTAGTTTCTTTGCTGCAGCCGGTTTCTTGGCCTTTGGTTTCGCCGCTTTCTTCTCAGCAGCTGGTTTCTTCGCAGCAGTCTTTTTTGGTGTCTTGGCCTTTTTAGGTTTAGCTGCCTTTGGTTTGGCTGCAGGCCTCTTTTTGGGTTTGACTACTTCTCCGATCTTGAATGACCCGGAAGCACCAGTTCCCTTCGACTGTTTCAAGCTCTTGTTCTTGACACAAGCTCTGAGTGAGAGTTTAAGATGAACATTTACAGTCTTGGCGTCTTTTCCAACATTGAAGTTGGCCATAATATACTTCAGGATGGCTTGTCTGGAAGACCCTCCTCTTTCTTTTAGTGCAGCAATTGCTTTACCAACCATTTCGCTGTATTTTGGATGAGCTGCTGGTTTCTTAGGTTTGGCTGCAACCTTCTTCTTTGGAGATGTATCTGCCATTTTTCGATTCTAAAACTATTTCAACGATGCATACTGTTCGACGAACGATTTGATTATAACGCTCGCTTGGACAATTAGTGTATATGACGCTGACGCGGACCTCCTCGAAGACACCTATAAAAATATTTACAAATTTTGAGTAGATCGCACGATGAATAAATAATGTGCTTTCTTCGGCTGGTTATGTGCCTTTTCCCACATTAATGCGTATAGTTTCTTCACATATTATACCTTATGATGTTCATGAATATTTAGTCTTTCAGAAAATATAAAAAACACATATAAGAACAATTAAATATAAATGTTATTAGGATATATCGTAGACTAAACCGATTTCATTCGGGCAAAATGCCCGCACAAAATTGCTCGTATTTTCGCAAATAAGTGATATTTTCGACAAATTCAAGTTCAGGTAGACAATAAAATCATTAATTTACAAAATGTAATTAATAGTTTTGCAAAAAAAGTGCTAAAAATCGTACTGAGAAGACTTTTCTCGTATAGGGAAACACACAAAAAATCAAACGCCATTTTCAATTGGCAAGTTGGGAATTTCTATAAAAAAAAATACGTTAAATACACAATATTTTTTTTAGAACAAATCAAATTCTTGTGAAGCAACATTTGTTTATTTAGAAGATTCATTATTTTTACTTAAGTTCAAGAAGTATTTTTTTCTCTCAATTTTACTCGTTTGTTTATAAAATATAACTTTCCGGGATCGAGATCAAATATCTTCTTTTTTGTCACTATTTTTACTTTAGTTTTAATATTGTGATGAATTAAGAAAGTAATGAAGCGATATAGTCTAAAGGGGATTGTGATGGATTTTTGTGTGTGTGTACATGTCTATTATTTGTTGTTGATTGTTTTAATAAGAAATCGGTAGTAGCCATTATATCACTTAAGAGAAAAATAGATTTGGCCACGAAGATAAAAAAAAAAATGGTGGGAAAGTTAAACTATATTTTACATTAGAAAGGAAAGCAGCTGTACAATCGATTGTTCCTTTACATTCGTATTTGTAAAGGTGTGGTACTCGTCAGTATGTATATTTTTTACTTATATGATTTTTTTCTATTTTCAGTTTTGGAGAAGAGAGAGAAAATATGGCATTGGGACAAAGCTGGATTTAGATTTGTAAATTGTGAAATAACAATTTAGATTCTTTTTGAAGAATTTGGGTAGCCCTTAAAAGGGCTGTTGGTGGCAAATGCCAACAAGTTAAACTCAACAGTTTACTTCTTCTTTGGTGTCTTCTTAGGTTTGACTGCTTTAGTCTTTTTTGGTGACTTGGTAGCCTTCTTTGCAGGTTTAGCGGCTAGTTTCTTTGCTGCAGCCGGTTTCTTGGCCTTTGGTTTCGCCGCTTTCTTCTCAGCAGCTGGTTTCTTCGCAGCAGTCTTTTTTGGTGTCTTGGCCTTTTTAGGTTTAGCTGCCTTTGGTTTGGCTGCAGGCCTCTTTTTGGGTTTGACTACTTCTCCGATCTTGAATGACCCGGAAGCACCAGTTCCCTTCGACTGTTTCAAGCTCTTGTTCTTGACACAAGCTCTGAGTGAGAGTTTAAGATGAACATTTACAGTCTTGGCGTCTTTTCCAACATTGAAGTTGGCCATAATATACTTCAGGATGGCTTGTCTGGAAGACCCTCCTCTTTCTTTTAGTGCAGCAATTGCTTTACCAACCATTTCGCTGTATTTTGGATGAGCTGCTGGTTTCTTAGGTTTGGCTGCAACCTTCTTCTTTGGAGATGTATCTGCCATTTTTCGATTCTAAAACTATTTCAACGATGCATACTGTTCGACGAACGATTTGATTATAACGCTCGCTTGGACAATTAGTGTATATGACGCTGACGCGGACCTCCTCGAAGACACCTATAAAAATATTTACAAATTTTGAGTAGATCGCACGATGAATAAATAATGTGCTTTCTTCGGCTGGTTATGTGCCTTTTCCCACATTAATGCGTATAGTTTCTGCACATATTATACCTTATGATGTTCATGAATATTTAGTCTTTCAGAAAATATAAAAAACACATATAAGAACAATTAAATATAAATGTTATTAGGATATATCGTAGACTAAACCGATTTCATTCGGGCAATATGCCCGCACAAAATTGCTCGTATTTTCGCAAATAAGTGATATTTTCGACAAATTCAAGTTCAGGTAGACAATAAAATCATTAATTTACAAAATGTAATTAATAGTTTTGCAAAAAAAGTGCTAAAAATCGTACTGAGAAGACTTTTCTCGTATAGGGAAACACACAAAAAATCAAACGCCATTTTCAATTGGCAAGTTGGGACTTTCTATAAAAAAAAATACGTTAAATACACAATATTTTTTTTAGAACAAATCAAATTCTTGTGAAGCAACATTTGTTTATTTAGAAGATTCATTATTTTTACTTAAGTTCAAGAAGTATTTTTTTCTCTCAATTTTACTCGTTTGTTTATAAAATATAACTTTCCGGGATCGAGATCAAATATCTTCTTTTTTGTCACTATTTTTACTTTAGTTTTAATATTGTGATGAATTAAGAAAGTAATGAAGCGATATAGTCTAAAGGGGATTGTGATGGATTTTTGTGTGTGTGTACATGTCTATTATTTGTTGTTGATTGTTTTAATAAGAAATCGGTAGTAGCCATTATATCACTTAAGAGAAAAATAGATTTGGCCACGAAGATAAAAAAAAAAATGGTGGGAAAGTTAAACTATATTTTACATTAGAAAGGAAAGCAGCTGTACAATCGATTGTTCCTTTACATTCGTATTTGTAAAGGTGTGGTACTCGTCAGCATGTATATTTTTTACTTATATGATTTTTTTCTATTTTCAGTTTTGGAGAAGAGAGAGAAAATATGGCATTGGGACAAAGCTGGATTTAGATTTGTAAATTGTGAAATAACAATTTAGATTCTTTTTGAAGAATTTGGGTAGCCCTTAAAAGGGCTGTTGGTGGCAAATGCCAACAAGTTAAACTCAACAGTTTACTTCTTCTTTGATGTCTTCTTAGGTTTGACTGCTTTAGTCTTTTTTGGTGACTTGGTAGCCTTCTTTGCAGGTTTAGCGGCTAGTTTCTTTGCTGCAGCCGGTTTCTTGGCCTTTGGTTTCGCCGCTTTCTTCTCAGCAGCTGGTTTCTTCGCAGCAGTCTTTTTTGGTGTCTTGGCCTTTTTAGGTTTAGCTACCTTTGGTTTGGCTGCAGGCTTCTTTTTGGGTTTGACTACTTCTCCGATCTTGAATGACCCGGAAGCACCAGTTCCCTTCGACTGTTTCAAGCTCTTGTTCTTGACACAAGCTCTGAGTGAGAGTTTAAGATGAACATTTACAGTCTTGGCGTCTTTTCCAACATTGAAGTTGGCCATAATATACTTCAGGATGGCTTGTCTGGAAGACCCTCCTCTTTCTTTTAGTGCAGCAATTGCTTTACCAACCATTTCGCTGTATTTTGGATGAGCTGCTGGTTTCTTAGGTTTGGCTGCAACCTTCTTCTTTGGAGATGTATCTGCCATTTTTCGATTCTAAAACTATTTCAACGATGCATACTGTTCGACGAACGATTTGATTATAACGCTCGCTTGGACAATTAGTGTATATGACGCTGACGCGGACCTCCTCGAAGACACCTATAAAAATATTTACAAATTTTGAGTAGATCGCACGATGAATAAATAATGTGCTTTCTTCGGCTGGTTATGTGCCTTTTCCCACATTAATGCGTATAGTTTCTGCACATATTATACCTTATGATGTTCATGAATATTTAGTCTTTCAGAAAATATAAAAAACACATATAAGAACAATTAAATATAAATGTTATTAGGATATATCGTAGACTAAACCGATTTCATTCGGGCAATATGCCCGCACAAAATTGCTCGTATTTTCGCAAATAAGTGATATTTTCGACAAATTCAAGTTCAGGTAGACAATAAAATCATTAATTTACAAAATGTAATTAATAGTTTTGCTAAAAGAGTGCTAAAAATCGTACTGAGAAGACTTTTCTCGTATAGGGAAACACACAAAAAATCAAACGCCATTTTCAATTGGCAAGTTGGGACTTTCTATAAAAAAAAATACGTTAAATACACAATATTTTTTTTAGAACAAATCAAATTCTTGTGAAGCAACATTTGTTTATTTAGAAGATTCATTATTTTTACTTAAGTTCAAGAAGTTTTTTTTTCTCTCAATTTTACTCGTTTGTTTATAAAATATAACTTTCCGGGATCGAGATCAAATATCTTCTTTTTTGTCACTATTTTTACTTTAGTTTTAATATTGTGATGAATTAAGAAAGTAATGAAGCGATATAGTCTAAAGGGGATTGTGATGGATTTTTGTGTGTGTGTACATGTCTATTATTTGTTGTTGATTGTTTTAATAAGAAATCGGTAGTAGCCATTATATCACTTAAGAGAAAAATAGATTTGGCCACGAAGATAAAAAAAAAAATGGTGGGAAAGTTAAACTATATTTTACATTAGAAAGGAAAGCAGCTGTACAATCGATTGTTCCTTTACATTCGTATTTGTAAAGGTGTGGTACTCGTCAGCATGTATATTTTTTACTTATTTGATTTTTTTCTATTTTCAGTTTTGGAGAAGAGAGAGAAAATATGGCATTGGGACAAAGCTGGATTTAGATTTGTAAATTGTGAAATAACAATTTAGATTCTTTTTGAAGAATTTGGGTAGCCCTTAAAAGGGCTGTTGGTGGCAAATGCCAACAAGTTAAACTCAACAGTTTACTTCTTCTTTGGTGTCTTCTTAGGTTTGACTGCTTTAGTCTTTTTTGGTGACTTGGTAGCCTTCTTTGCAGGTTTAGCGGCTAGTTTCTTTGCTGCAGCCGGTTTCTTGGCCTTTGGTTTCGCCGCTTTCTTCTCAGCAGCTGGTTTCTTCGCAGCAGTCTTTTTTGGTGTCTTGGCCTTTTTAGGTTTAGCTGCCTTTGGTTTGGCTGCAGGCTTCTTTTTGGGTTTGACTACTTCTCCGATCTTGAATGACCCGGAAGCACCAGTTCCCTTCGACTGTTTCAAGCTCTTGTTCTTGACACCAGCTCTGAGTGAGAGTTTAAGATGAACATTTACAGTCTTGGCGTCTTTTCCAACATTGAAGTTGGCCATAACATACTTCAGGATGGCTTGTCTGGAAGACCCTCCTCTTTCTTTTAGTGCAGCAATTGCTTTACCAACCATTTCGCTGTATTTTGGATGAGCTGCTGGTTTCTTAGGCTTGGCTGCATCCTTCTTCTTTGGAGATGTATCTGCCATTTTTCGATTCTAAAACTATTTCAACGATGTATACTGTTCGACGAACGATTTGATTATAGTAGTAGTAGTATGAGGGTTTAACGTCCGGCTCACCTTTTGAGGTATTGCAGACATAGTTTACTTTTTCTTGCTTGCCTTTCGCATGCTGTTTTTTTTCCGTCGTTGTGTGGGTGTTGGTGGTCTTTCACCAAGGTCTGTTTCAGTTGTGTAATCAGGGAAGCGATCTATTAACGTTGGGTCGTCCGGGTCGAATGATTCTGAAAATGACACCGATCCGTCTTTAAATTCCGTTTTGTATGTAAGTTTTTCTCTGATGTACGGGCTTCGTACAGTTGTACATGTTTTCCATGGCTTCCGGATCGATAAGGTATTTTGTCGGCGTTATTTGCCTGCCAATGAAATTAAGTATTGTCTGGGTAGATCGCTCCCTTGCTTGCGTCGATGTTGTTGGATTGTGGAGGGCTCGTTCGTCGTTGTGTATCTCGGTTTGAGTGCTTTCGTCGGTTATGGGAATGCTGTCGTCTGTTTGTGTTTCAGCACAAGTTTTAATGGCTTCAACGGCTTCGTACCTTTTCGCCTTCCACTGGCTGATGCGTAAAGCATTTCTTTTCCTGGTGGAAGGAGAGAGGTGTTTCTTCTTCTGGGCCTGGCTGGTAACTTTCCCTGTTTTCTCAACGGGTTTCCCTGCCTTGATCCACATCAGCTTGACTGATATTGCGCTGGAATTAACCTGTAGGTCCCAAGTTAATTTTTTCCCATTTATCCCTGCGTGCTTCAATAATCCAACCAATTCAACAGGTAAGTCCATTGTTAAGTAGATTTGTAGATTTCAGTTCACAGTAGAGATGTATCCGCTAGTCAAGTCTAGATCCGATTTGATTATAACGCTCGCTTGGACAATTAGTGTATATGACGCTGACGCGGACCTCCTCGAAGACACCTATAAAAATATTTACAAATTTTGAGTAGATCGCACGATGAATAAATAATGTGCTTTCTTCGGCTGGTTATGTGCCTTTTCCCACATTAATGCGTATAGTTTCTGCACATATTATACCTTATGATGTTCATGAATATTTAGTCTTTCAGAAAATATAAAAAACACATATAAGAACAATTAAATATAAATGTTATTAGGATATATCGTAGACTAAACCTATTTCATTCGGGCAATATGCCCGCACAAAATTGCTCGTATTTTCGCAAATAAGTGATATTTTCGACAAATTCAAGTTCAGGTAGACAATAAAATCATTAATTTACAAAATGTAATTAATAGTTTTGCAAAAAAAGTGCTAAAAATCGTACTGAGAAGACTTTTCTCGTATAGGGAAACACACAAAAAATCAAACGCCATTTTCAATTGGCAAGTTGGGACTTTCTATAAAAAAAAATACGTTAAATACACAATATTTTTTTTTAGAACAAATCAAATTCTTGTGAAGCAACATTTGTTTATTTAGAAGATTCATTATTTTTCCTTAAGTTCAAGAAGTATTTTTTTTCTCTCAATTTTACTCGTTTGTTTATAAAATATAACTTTCGGGATCGAGATCAAATATCTTCTTTTTTGTCACTATTTTTAATTTAGTTTTAATATTGTGATGAATTAAGAAAGTAATGAAGCGATATAGTCTAAAGGGGATTGTGATGGATTTTTGTGTGTGTGTACATGTCTATTATTTGTTGTTGATTGTTTTAATAAGAAATCGGTAGTAGCCATTATATCACTTAAGAGAAAAATAGATTTGGCCACGAAGGTAAAAAAAAATGGTGGGAAAGTTAAACTATATTTTACATTAGAAAGGAAAGCAGCTGTACAATCGATTGTTCCTTTACATTCGTATTTGTAAAGGTGTGGTACTCGTCAGTATGTATATTTTTTACTTATATGATTTTTTTCTATTTTCAGTTTTGGAGAAGAGAGAGAAAATATGGCATTGGGACAAAGCTGGATTTAGATTTGTAAATTGTGAAATAACAATTTAGATTCTTTTTGAAGAATTTGGGTAGCCCTTAAAAGGGCTGTTGGTGGCAAATGCCAACAAGTTAAACTCAACAGTTTACTTCTTCTTTGGTGTCTTCTTAGGTTTGACTGCTTTAGTCTTTTTTGGTGACTTGGTAGCCTTCTTTGCAGGTTTAGCGGCTGGTTTCTTTGCTGTAGCCGGTTTCTTGGCCTTTGGTTTCGCCGCTTTCTTCGCAGCAGTCTTTGTTGGTGTCTTGGCCTTTTTAGGTTTAGCTGCCTTTGGTTTTACAGCTTTCTTTGGTTTGGCTGCAGGCTTCTTTTTGGGTTTGACTACTTCTCCGATCTTGAATGACCCGGAAGCACCAGTTCCCTTCGACTGTTTCAAGCTCTTGTTCTTGACACCAGCTCTGAGTGAGAGTTTAAGATGAACATTTACAGTCTTGGCGTCTTTTCCAACATTGAAGTTGGCCATAATATACTTCAGGACGGCTTGTCTGGAAGACCCTCCTCTTTCTTTTAGTGCAGCAATTGCTTTACCAACCATTTCGCTGTATTTTGGATGAGCTGCTGGTTTCTTAGGCTTGGCTGCAACCTTCTTCTTTGGAGATGTATCTGCCATTTTTCGATTCTAAAACTATTTCAACGATCTATATTTTTTTTTTTTTTTTTTTTTTTTTTTTTTCTTCTTTTTTCTTTTAGCACTCAGACTGTTTAACAAAGGGACATTAGAACACAACATGTAGTATACATCAAATAATAATAATAAGCAAATTAAAAAATATAAAGGATTAAAGGACGTCGTTAATATGGGTTTAGCTGCGATTTGTTAACAGAAAAAGCTGTGAAGTACACATGTGCAGAGAAAATCATGCAAAGACTATTTGAGAATAATATTCAATAACATACATTATATAAGTTAACTATAAATTAGAAAATTTTTTGGGAATATACTGATTCAGATTCTACATTAATGTAGGCCTGAGGTCAGTTACGTTTGCAGTCTTCATCATCGTGCCTTTTGTTTTTTTTTTACTAATATTTATTTTATTGAAAAATTTCAAATTTTACACATTGTTGTTTTTTTTAAATAAGATTTCATCTGAAAAATAAATTGAAATTAGTTGATGTAAGATATCACCTTGTAAATTGTGTCTACACGACCAAATAGCATGTGTATAGGCATAAACATAAGGGTAATATTTAAATTTTACATTGTATAGTATAATATTTTGAATGTCCATTGAAAATTTATCTACATGCAGATCTGCTTTAATAAAATCTTTTATCAACTTTCTAAATTTATCTAAATAAGGACATTGCACAAATAAATGCACTATAGTTTCTATAGTATTTTTGCAATATGGACAATTATAAGTGTCCAGATAAATACCTCTGTTTTTTTTTTTTTTCCCCAGTAGGTAAACACATATGTATTGTTTTATATATGAATTCTCTAATATATAATGTATTCACTAAACATAAGGTAGCCCATATTGATTTGAAATCAATGTAGGAATAGTTTAACTCCACTTTATGTGTGAGTTTATCAAGTTCCAATAATTGTAAATATATATCCTTTACAGTTTTGTTATCTAGTATAATGTTTTCTTTGTATTTTAAGTACAAGGTTTTAATTGTGTTGTGTGTGCCTATTGTTTGTATTGTGTGCTGTACGTAGTTAAGTGCTAGCTCTGGTAGTATATCTCTAGTAGTATAACCCAAGAAATAGCTGAAAATGCTTGTCCATGCAGAGTTATTTCCCTTTAAAACTTGTGTGATTCTATTTAAAAGTAAGGCGTTGATCTTTGTTTGTATGTCTGGAACTTGTTGGCCACCATTACAAAAAGGTTGTATCAGGGATTTCCTCTGTAGATATTCAAAATTACCACCCCAGAATATAGTATATATGTATCTGTTGATAATCTGTATGTGTTTTGCTGACGGGGGAAATATCCTGGCTACATACAAAATTTTACTCAATATATAAGTATTTATGATAAGAACCTTATGCCTTAAACTTAACCTTCTATCCTTCCATTTTTCAAATTGTATTTTAACTTTATTTTGTATCTGTAGCCAGTTAGTATTTATATGGTCCTTACCAAACCATATTCCTAACACTTTTACCTTGTCTTTTACTAGTTGGTGTATATGTGGGTGGTTAAGGGTGTCAGGGTTACCTATTTTTAGAATTTCTGTTTTTTGTTCGTTTATTCTAGATCCTGACACTTGTCCGAAATTTTTGAACTCTTTAATCAGATCATCGTATTCGGAGATATCTGTACTTATAATTGAGCAATCGTCTGCGTGTTGAAAAAGTTTTGTGTTTTATGTGTATTTGGGATATGTATGCCTCTAATATTGTCACTACATCTAATACTAGATGCCAGTGTTTCTATAATTAGAGCATATAGTGACATACTGAGAGGACACCCTTGCCTGATAGACCTAGTAATAGGAACTATGTTTGTAAGTAAGCCATTTACTTGAACCCTGCTATTCATGTTTTTGTATAAAATTCCCACCCATGTGATAAAATTCACCGGCAAATTCATGGCTTTCAATACTTCAGTTATAAAAAGATGCTCCACTCTGTCGAAAGCCTTCTCTTGATCAAAGGATATTAGTAGACCATCAAGTTCATTTACATCCATGTATTCTAAGATGCTACTTATCGAAAATAAATTATCAAAGATGACCTTATCTGGTCCAGCTCCTGTTTGACTAGGGTCTATCAATTTATTATTACCTTGGCAAGGCTGTTTGTTAAAAATTTGGCTATAATTTTATAATCAAAACATAATAAGCTAATAGGTCTCCATTGCTTAAGATCTTTATAATCCCCCTTATTTTTATACATCATAGTAATGATGCTACTTTTCATAGTGTCAGTTAGCTCCCCTTGTAAATATATGTTATTCAAAACCTCTACCAAATCTTTCCCTATAATTAGCCAAAAACGTGAATAGAAAGATTTACCCAACCCATCTATTCCTGGAGACTTATTATCTTCAAAACTATTGATTATTTTTATACATTCATCTGTAGATAAAAAATTATCAAAGTAAGTCCAATCTTCTTCATCAAGTTTTTTCAAATCAAGATGTGTTAAATATTCTTTAATCTCGTCCAGACCAATATTTTGCCCTTTATATAAATCTGCATAAAAATTATATACTACATCAATGACTTCCTGTTTGTTTTCTCTTATTTGCCCCATATTGTCTAAAACCGCAGTAATTTCTCTGCGGTCCCCCCTTTTTTCCTCAGCTAATTTAAAAATCTCTATGTTATCTATATCCTCTTCAAAAAATTCTTGCCTTGACCGGATTAAGATACCTTTATTCTTTTTGTTTTCTAACATGCTAATTTGTAATCTTCTTCACTTTCTAATTCTAAGTATAAAGTTTGTAGTTTTTTCCTCTCATCTTCAGCTAAATTCTTGGAAAAAGTTATACTTAAACTTTTTATTTTCTTTTTACCTATTTCCCACCAGTCAAGTAGAGAATACTTTAATTTTTCTGATTGCCATCCCTTCCAAAAATTTTCAATTAGCTTAATGTAATTTTCATTTTCTAATAAAGATTCATTAAATTTCCAATAGCTATTTCCCCATTTCTCTCTCTGAAATTTTAGGACAAGTACTACCGCTTTGTGATCAGATTTTTCAAAAGGTATATGTGTTGTCTGTTTTATCTTATCACACCATAAGGTAGGTATATAAATTTTATCTATTCTCGACCCTTGGCCTCTGTTATTAGTAAAAGTATAACTCTTTCTGTTGGGGTATTTATATCTAAAGGTATCCACCACATTTAGTGTATCTATAATATTTTCTAATATTAATTTTAAATTATTACTGGTAACCATGTTGCCACTCTTAGTGTCTAGATCTGAAATTATGCAATTAAAATCTCCTAATACCATATACTTATCTGTATTATTATTAATACTTCTACAATATTAATTTAGATGATTATATAAATTTACTCGTTCGTCCTGTTGTGCAGGACCATAAATATTAAGAACGTGTAATACACATTTATCTAATTTCATACTTATATGATTCAATCTACCATTCAAAAATTGTGGTATAATGTGACAATTCACATTTTCAATATTTTTATTCACTATTATGACTACACCTTTTGTGTTTGTATCACCTTGTGAAATATAAAATTTATAATTATTATTTTTTTCTAGATATTCTACCAAGTTTGTATCCATATGACAACATTCTTGTAGGCAAATTAAATCACTGTCTCCGTAGTTAGCCAAAATATCATCTATCTTATTTCTAAAACCTCGTCTAATATTTAGACTTGTAATTTTTAAGTTCACAACCATATAAAGGGTGCATATTAGTAAGAGTGTTAATAGAAGCCTAGCCATGTTAATATTTTAAGGAAAAAGTTTATTGTTTGCTCTTCTTTTCCTTTCTTTCTTTCTCACTCTCCCCTGTTGATAGTCTCTCTCTTTTTTCATTTTTTTTACCTTTGATGGATTTTTTTGTACCAGTTTTGTTTTCTGAACTAATCTTATGAAAGTCTTTGGCTTTATATTTGGGTTTAAGTGATTTGTCTACATCCTGTGCCACTGCGGCACTTTTTACTGGACTTTTGAGAGGTGAAATAATATCAATTGTTGGAAATTCATCATCTATATTTGATAAAATTGAGTTTTCTATTGTCACTTTTTCTATTGTCACTTTTTCACTTGTATCATTTTCCACTGTAAGCACATCTATCAAATCTTCCGCAAAAGTATTTTGCTTTTCATTTTGTTCAGAGTTTTTACTTTCGTTTTCATTTTCACTGTCTATTACTTCTCCTTCTTCCCTCTCTTCTGTAAGTTCTATATGTTCATTTTGATCTCTTACCTCATCTATCTTAATTTGGTTTGATTCTAGCCTTTCTTTGTTAGGTTCTCGAGATTCAGTATGATCTCTTACCTCTGGCTCATCTTCTTGATTTCTTACCTCTTGTGTCTCACTCTGTCCTTCCACATTATCTCCGTATTCGTCAGTATTCGGATTGTTTGACGAAAAACAGCCGTCAAAAGGTGGTAAACCTGTCGCGGATCCTAAGTCCTCATCAGTATTGTCCGGTCGCACCTCAGAAGGTCTTGGGCGACTGCTAACACAACCCCATACTGGTCTCTTTTCTTGGCCACATTCACGAGACTCGCAAATAGACAATTTGTAAATATGGCAGGAGTACAATCTGACAATTTGGGTCAGGATGAATTTATATTTGGAGAGGACATTAATTTAAATGTCGAGAAAACTTTGTCCAGAGATCTGACCCTATATATTGAACCTTTAATACAGGTGAACACTACTCAGGACGATATAAATAAAATCAGTACAACCGACATGCTTAGTTGGTTTCAGACAAAAGTTAACATCTCAGAGTTTGTTAAATGCTCTCAAAAATTACACGATCGTTTCTTTGTGACTTGTAAAGATAGAGAATGTAAAGAAGTATTACTGAACGACTTCTCCAGGTTTGAAATTAGAGGTATTATTTATCTCATGAGAAATGCTTATCCACTTACTTGGGAGAGTAGGAAAAAATTATATCGACATTACGTTATACAACTTACCCTTTGAAATAAAACCTGATAGCGTCATACAAAAGTTTCAGAAATACGCAACGATCATCATTGAACTTCGTTCGCCAACTTTCAGGTCATTCCCTACGATCCTATCGGGGGTTCGAGTAGTACGAGTTAAAGCGCTACATACACATATCCCTAGGAGGATTTTCATTAAAGGTCAACCGATAACGGTTAAGTATGATGGCCAACCACCGCCGGACAGAAAATGTCATAACTGTGGTGAATACGGGCACATCTCTCGAGAATGTAGCCAAGAAAAGAGACCAGTTTGGGGTTTTGTTAGCAGTCGCCCAAGACCTTCTGAGGTGCGACCGGACAATACTGATGAGGACTTAGGATCCGCGACAGGTTTACCACCTTTTGACGGCTGTTTTTCGTCAAGCAATCCGAATACTGACGAATACGAAGATAATGTGGAAGGACAGAGTGAGACACAAGAGGTAAGAAATCAAGAAGATGAGCCAGAGGTAAGAGCTCATACTGAATCTCGAGAACCTAACAAAGAAAGGCTAGAATCAAACCAAATTAAGATAGATGAGGTAAGAGATCAAAATGAACATATAGAACTTACAGAAGAGAGGGAAGAAGGAGAAGTAATAGACAGTGAAAATGAAAACGAAAGTAAAAACTTTGAACAAAATGAAAAGCAAAATACTTTTGCGGAAGATTTGATAGATGTGCTTACAGTGGAAGATGATAAAAGTCAAAAAAGTGACAATAGAAAACCCAATTTTATCAATTATAGATGATGAATTTCCAACAATTGACATTATTTCACCTCTCAAAAGTCCCGTAAAAAGTGCCGCAGTGGCACAGAATGTAGACAAATCACTTAAACCCAAATATAAAGCCAAAGACTTTCATAAGATTAGTTCAGAAAACAAAACTGGTACAAAAAAATCCATCAAAGGTAAAAAAAAAAATGAAAAAAGAGAAAGACTATCAACAGGGGAGAGCGAGAAAGAAAGAAAGGAAAAGAAGAGCAAACAATAAACTTTTTCCTTAAAATATTACCATGGCTAGGCTTCTATTAACACTCTTACTAACATGCACCCTTTATGTGGTTGTGAACTTAAAAATTACAAGACCCCTTCATACATAGTAACTTACACGTAGAATTTGTGCATCATCTGGGTATTCATTTAGAATTGTCTGTAACTGTCTCAGCAGTGTTGGTCTCTTCATGGAAATACATTTCTCATCATCAGAATCTTCCTCAACTTCATCAGCTTAAAAGTTAAATGACCAGCATATATACGATATATAATTTAAGTTAAAATTTAGATTTAGAACAAGTCATGACTTCAAATATATAGTGGCCGTTGAGGTCGTGATCGTATGGTAGTTGGATTTACAATTATCTGTGCAATCAATGCTTATCACCACTAACGTTGTGATTTCGAACTCCATTCATGACGAGGTGTACTCGATACAACAATATGTGATCAAGTTTGTCAGTGACTTGCGACAGGTCGGTGGCTTTCTCTGGGTACCCCGATTTCCCCCGCCAATAAAACTGACATATTGTTGAAAGTAGCATTAAACACCATACACAAACAAAATCATCAAATATATATTTATTGTTGTTCTACATTTCCAATGTGATCAACGATTTACCAAATGTTAACCATAGAACTTTTTTTTTTTTTTTATTATTAAATACAAACTTTCAATTTTCAAATAACAAAATCTAATCTTGTACAGTACCATCTAATGAACTGTCCTGTCAACTTTAGATTTGGTTCCAATTGTTTCAGAATAGAACAAATATTTGAATGAATTTGGGCAAATCAGTCAAATTTCCATATTGGCAAAAATCTAAAAAGCCATAAATTTCAAAGAAAAAAACTGGAATATATGTAATAGAAATGTGCATTATCTACCTAACGTTAAATTTCAGTCACTTCCATCTTAAACATTTTCACACTAAATTTCAAAAAGTGGATCAACTAAATATCATTTGAGTTCAGAAGATTTAAATGTGTTTTTTTCTCTCTCAAAATATGCATAATCATCATAAATTGTTTGAAATAAAAACTTAAAGTAATATTACATCAGATTTGGGTGAAGAAATTTTTTCCCTGAAAATTCAATTTGGAATATGGCGGTACCTTTACTAAGCTATTAATGCATGTTTCAAGCCGAAATATGTTCCCAACAATTTGAAATCTGCAAATCCGTGTACATGTTTATCGTCCTCGACATTGTTGTGGAGACTTATTAACTTTCGGTTGTTTTGTTCCGATGATTGCCGATCATGACCTTGTGACGAAAACATAAACAATCATGGATGCTGAGGTAAGCACGCACGTCGAATTTATTGTCTTCCATCAGTAAACACAATATGTGGTCGTATTATGATTGGGTTGTCGTTGTTGTCGTCCGTCAGTAAACACAATATGTGGTCGTATTATGTTTCGGTTTATTGTCTTCCGTCAGTAAACACAATATGTGATCGTATTATGATTGGATTGTCGTTGTTGTCGTCCGTCAGTAAACATAATATGTGGTCGTATTATGATTGGGTTGTCGTTGTCTTCTGTCAGGAAACACAATATGTGGTCGTATTATGATTGGTTTGTCGTTGTCTTCCGTTAGTAAACACAATATGTGGTCGTATTATGATTGGGTTGTCGTTGTCTTCCGTCAGTAGACACAATATGTGGTCGTATTATGATTGGGTTGTCATTGTCGTCCGTCAGTAGACACAATATGTGGTCGTATTATGATTGGGTTGTCATTGTCGTCCGTCAGTAAACACAATATGTGGTCGTGTTATGATTGGATTGTCGTTGTTGTGGTCTGTCAGTAAACACAATATGTGGTCGCATTATGATTGTGTTGTTGTTGTCTTCCGTCTGTAAACACAATATGTGGTCGTGTTATGATTGGGTTGTCGTTGTCTTCCGTCGGTAAGCACAATATGTGGTCGTCTTATGATTGGGTTGTCATTGCCTTCCGTCAGTAAACACAATATGTGGTCGTATTATGATTGGGTTGTCGTTGTCGTCCGTCAGTAAACACAATATGTGGTCGTATTATGATTGGGTTGTCGTTGTCTTCCGTCAGTAAACACAATATGTGGTTGTATTATGATTGGGTTGTCGTTGTTGTCGTCCGTCAGTAAGCACAATATGTGGTCGTATTATGACTGGGTTGTCGTCCGTCAATAAACACAATATTTGGTCGTATAATGATTGGGTTGTTGTTGTCGTCCGTCAGTAAACACAATATGTGGTCGTATTATGATTGGGTTGTCATTGTCGTCCGTCAGTAAACACAATATGTGGTCGTATTATGATTGGGTCGTTGTTGTCGTTCGTCAGTAAACACAATATGTGGTCGTATTATGATTGGGATGTCATTGTCGTCCGTCAGTAAGCACAATGTGTGGTCGTATTATGATTGGGTTGTCGTTGTTGTCGTCGTCAGTAAACACAATATGTGGTCGTATTATGATTGAGTTGTCGTTGTTGTCGTTCGTCAGTAAACACAATATGTCTTCGTATTATGATTGGGTTGTCGTTGTTGTCGTCCGTCAGTAAACACAATATGTGGTCGTATTATGATTGGGTTGTCGTTGTCTTCCGTCAGTAAACACAATATGTTGTCGTATTATGATTGGGTTGTCGTTGTTGTCGTCCGTCAGTTAACACAATATGTGGTCATATTATCATTGGGTTGTCGTTGTTGTCGTCCATCAGTAAACACAATATGTGGTCGTATTATGATTGGGTTGTCGTTGTCGTCCGTCAGTTAACACAATATGTGGTCGTGTTATGATTGGGTTGTCGTTGTTGTCGTCTGTCAGTAAACACAATATGTGGTCATATTATCATTGGGTTGTCATTGTTGTCGTCCATCAGTAAACACTATGTGGTCGTATTATGATTGGGTTGTCTTTGTCGTCCGTCAGTAAACACAATATATGGTCGTATTATGATTGGGTTTATTGTCTTCCGTCAGTAAACACAATATGTGGTCGTATTATGATTGGGTTGTCGTTGTTGTCGTCCGTCAGTAAACACAATATGTGGTCGTATTATGTTTCGGTTTATTGTCTTCCGTCAGTAAACACAATATGTGATCGTATTATGATTGGATTGTCGTTGTTGTCGTCCGTCAGTAAACATAATATGTGGTCGTATTATGATTGGGTTGTCGTTGTCTTCTGTCAGTAAACACAATATGTGGTCGTATTATGAATGGGTTGTCGTTGTCTTCCGTCAGTAAACACAATATGTGATCGTATTATGATTGGATTGTCGTTGTTGTCGTCCGTCAGTAAACACAATATGTTGTCGTATTATGATTGTGTTGTTGTTGTCGTCCGTCAGTAAACACAATATGTGGTCGTATTATGATTGGGTTGTCGTTGTCTTCCGTCAGTAAACACAATATGTGGTCGTATTATGAATGGATTGTCGTTGTCTTCCGTCAGTAAACACAATATGTGGTCGTATTATGAATGGGTTGTCGTCTTCCGTCAGTAAACATAATATGTGGTCGTATTATGATTGGGTTGTCGTTGTCTTCCGTCAGTAAACACAATATGTGGTCGTATTATGAATGGGTTGTCGTTGTCTTCCGTCAGTAAACACAATATGTGGTCGTATTATGAATGGGTTGTCGTTGTCTTCCGTCAGTAAACATAATATGTGGTCGTCTTATGATTGGGTTGTCGTTGTCTTCCGTCAGTAAACACAATATGTGGTCGTATTATGAATGGGTTGTCGTTGTCTTCCGTCAGTAAACATAATATGTGGTCGTCTTATGATTGGGTTGTCGTTGTCTTCCGTCAGTAAACACAATATGTGGTCGTATTATGAATGGGTTGTCGTTGTCTTCCGTCAGTAAACATAATATGTGGTCGTCTTATGATTGGGTTGTCGTTGTCTTCCGTCCGTAAACATAATATGTGGTCGTCTTATGATTGGGTTGTCGTTGTCTTCCGTCAGTAAACACAATATGTGGTCGTATTATGAATGGGTTGTCGTTGTCTTCCGTCAGTAAACACAATATGTGGTCGTATTATGATTGGGTCGTTGTTGTCGTCCGTCAGTAAACACAATATGTGGTCGTATTATGATTGGGTTGTTGTCGTTGTCTTCCGTCAGTAAACACAATATGTGGTCGTATTATGATTGGGTTGTCGTTGTCGTCCGTCAGTAAACACAATATGTGGTCGTATTATGATTGGGTTGTCGTTGTCTTCCGTCAGTAAACACAATATGTGGTCGTGTTATGATTGGTTTGTCGTTGTTGTCGTCTGTCAGTAAACACAATATGTGGTCGTGTTATGATTGGATTGTCGTTGTTGTCGTCTGTCAGTAACCACAATATGTGGTCGCATTATGATTGTGTTGTTGCTGTCTTCCGTCTGTAAACACAATATGTGGTCGTGTTATGATTGGGTTGACGTTGTCTTCCGTCGGTAAGCACAATATGTGGTCGTCTTATGATTGGGTTGTCATTGTCTTCCGTCAGTAAACACAGTATGTGGTCGTATTATGATTGGGTAGTCATTGTTGTCCATCAGTAAACACAATATGTGGTCGTATTATGATTTGGTTGTCGTTGTCGTCCGTCAGTAAACACAATATGTGGTCGCATTATGATTGGGTTGTCGTTGTCTTCCGTCAGTAAACACAATATGTGGTCGCATTATGATTGGGTTGTCGTTGTCTTCCGTCAGTAAACACAATATGTGGTTGTATTATGATTGGGTTGTCGTTGTTGTCGTCCGTCAGTTAACACAATATGTGGTCATATTATCATTGGGTTGTCGTTGTTGTCGTCCATCAGTAAACACAATATGTGGTCATATTATCATTGGGTTGTCGTTGTTGTCGTCCATCAGTAAACACAATATGTGGTCGTATTATGATTGGGTTGTCGTTGTTGTCATCTGTCAGTAATCACAATATATGGTCGTATTATGATTGGGTTGTCGTTGTTGTCGTCCGTCAGTTAACACAATATGTGGTCGTGTTATGATTGGGTTGTCGTTGTTGTCGTCTGTCAGTAAACACAATATGTGGTCATATTATCATTGGGTTGTCATTGTTGTCGTCCATCAGTAAACACTATGTGGTCGTATTATGATTGGGTTGTCTTTGTCGTCCGTCAGTAAACACAATATATGGTCGTATTATGATTGGGTTTATTGTCTTCCGTCAGTAAACACAATATGTGGTCGTATTATGATTGGGTTGTCGTTGTTGTCGTCCGTCAGTAAACACAATATGTGGTCGTATTATGTTTCGGTTTATTGTCTTCCGTCAGTAAACACAATATGTGATCGTATTATGATTGGATTGTCGTTGTTGTCGTCCGTCAGTAAACATAATATGTGGTCGTATTATGATTGGGTTGTCGTTGTCTTCTGTCAGTAAACACAATATGTGGTCGTATTATGAATGGGTTGTCGTTGTCTTCCGTCAGTAAACACAATATGTGATCGTATTATGATTGGATTGTCGTTGTTGTCGTCCGTCAGTAAACACAATATGTTGTCGTATTATGATTGTGTTGTTGTTGTCGTCCGTCAGTAAACACAATATGTGGTCGTATTATGAATGGGTTGTCGTCTTCCGTCAGTAAACATAATATGTGGTCGTATTATGATTGGGTTGTCGTTGTCTTCCGTCAGTAAACACAATATGTGGTCGTATTATGAATGGGTTGTCGTTGTCTTCCGTCAGTAAACACAATATGTGGTCGTATTATGATTGGGTCGTTGTTGTCGTCCGTCAGTAAACACAATATGTGGTCGTATTATGATTGGGTTGTTGTCGTTGTCTTCCGTCAGTAAACACAATATGTGGTCGTATTATGATTGGGTTGTCGTTGTCGTCCGTCAGTAAACACAATATGTGGTCGTATTATGATTGGGTTGTCGTTGTCTTCCGTCAGTAAACACAATATGTGGTCGTATTATGATTGGGTTGTCGTTGTTGTCGTCTGTCAGTAAACACAATATGTGGTCGTGTTATGATTGGTTTGTCGTTGTTGTCGTCTGTCAGTAAACACAATATGTGGTCGTGTTATGATTGGATTGTCGTTGTTGTCGTCTGTCAGTAACCACAATATGTGGTCGCATTATGATTGTGTTGTTGCTGTCTTCCGTCTGTAAACACAATATGTGGTCGTGTTATGATTGGGTTGACGTTGTCTTCCGTCGGTAAGCACAATATGTGGTCGTCTTATGATTGGGTTGTCATTGTCTTCCGTCAGTAAACACAGTATGTGGTCGTATTATGATTGGGTAGTCATTGTTGTCCATCAGTAAACACAATATGTGGTCGTATTATGATTTGGTTGTCGTTGTCGTCCGTCAGTAAACACAATATGTGGTCGCATTATGATTGGGTTGTCGTTGTCTTCCGTCAGTAAACACAATATGTGGTCGCATTATGATTGGGTTGTCGTTGTCTTCCGTCAGTAAACACAATATGTGGTTGTATTATGATTGGGTTGTCGTTGTTGTCGTCCGTCAGTTAACACAATATGTGGTCATATTATCATTGGGTTGTCGTTGTTGTCGTCCATCAGTAAACACAATATGTGGTCATATTATCATTGGGTTGTCGTTGTTGTCGTCCATCAGTAAACACAATATGTGGTCGTATTATGATTGGGTTGTCGTTGTTGTCATCTGTCAGTAATCACAATATATGGTCGTATTATGATTGGGTTGTCGTTGTTGTCGTCCGTCAGTTAACACAATATGTGGTCGTGTTATGATTGGGTTGTCGTTGTTGTCGTCTGTCAGTAAACACAATATGTGGTCATATTATCATTGGGTTGTCATTGTTGTCGTCCATCAGTAAACACTATGTGGTCGTATTATGATTGGGTTGTCTTTGTCGTCCGTCAGTAAACACAATATATGGTCGTATTATGATTGGGTTTATTGTCTTCCGTCAGTAAACACAATATGTGGTCGTATTATGATTGGGTTGTCGTTGTTGTCGTCCGTCAGTAAACACAATATGTGGTCGTATTATGTTTCGGTTTATTGTCTTCCGTCAGTAAACACAATATGTGATCGTATTATGATTGGATTGTCGTTGTTGTCGTCCGTCAGTAAACATAATATGTGGTCGTATTATGATTGGGTTGTCGTTGTCTTCTGTCAGTAAACACAATATGTGGTCGTATTATGAATGGGTTGTCGTTGTCTTCCGTCAGTAAACACAATATGTGATCGTATTATGATTGGATTGTCGTTGTTGTCGTCCGTCAGTAAACACAATATGTTGTCGTATTATGATTGTGTTGTTGTTGTCGTCCGTCAGTAAACACAATATGTGGTCGTATTATGATTGGGTTGTCGTTGTCTTCCGTCAGTAAACACAATATGTGGTCGTATTATGAATGGATTGTCGTTGTCTTCCGTCAGTAAACACAATATGTGGTCGTATTATGAATGGGTTGTCGTCTTCCGTCAGTAAACATAATATGTGGTCGTATTATGATTGGGTTGTCGTTGTCTTCCGTCAGTAAACACAATATGTGGTCGTATTATGAATGGGTTGTCGTTGTCTTCCGTCAGTAAACACAATATGTGGTCGTATTATGAATGGGTTGTCGTTGTCTTCCGTCAGTAAACATAATATGTGGTCGTCTTATGATTGGGTTGTCGTTGTCTTCCGTCAGTAAACACAATATGTGGTCGTATTATGAATGGGTTGTCGTTGTCTTCCGTCAGTAAACACAATATGTGGTCGTATTATGATTGGGTCGTTGTTGTCGTCCGTCAGTAAACACAATATGTGGTCGTATTATGATTGGGTTGTTGTCGTTGTCTTCCGTCAGTAAACACAATATGTGGTCGTATTATGATTGGGTTGTCGTTGTCGTCCGTCAGTAAACACAATATGTGGTCGTATTATGATTGGGTTGTCGTTGTCTTCCGTCAGTAAACACAATATGTGGTCGTATTATGATTGGGTTGTCGTTGTTGTCGTCTGTCAGTAAACACAATATGTGGTCGTGTTATGATTGGGTTGTCGTTGTTGTCGTCTGTCAGTAAACACAATATGTGGTCGTGTTATGATTGGATTGTCGTTGTTGTCGTCTGTCAGTAACCACAATATGTGGTCGCATTATGATTGTGTTGTTGCTGTCTTTCGTCTGTAAACACAATATGTGGTCGTGTTATGATTGGGTTGTCGTTGTCTTCCGTCGGTAAGCACAATATGTGGTCGTCTTATGATTGGGTTGTCATTGTCTTCGTCAGTAAACACAGTATGTGGTCGTATTATGATTGGGTAGTCATTGTCGTCCATCAGTAAACACAATATGTGGTCGTATTATGATTTGGTTGTCGTTGTCGTCCGTCAGTAAACACAATATGTGGTCGCATTATGATTGGGTTGTCGTTGTCTTCCGTCAGTAAACACAATATGTGGTCGCATTATGATTGGGTTGTCGTTGTCTTCCGTCAGTAAACACAATATGTGGTTGTATTATGATTGGGTTGTCGTTGTTGTCGTCCGTCAGTTAACACAATATGTGGTCATATTATCATTGGGTTGTCGTTGTTGTCGTCCATCAGTAAACACAATATGTGGTCATATTATCATTGGGTTGTCGTTGTTGTCGTCCATCAGTAAACACAATATGTGGTCGTATTATGATTGGGTTGTCGTTGTTGTCATCTGTCAGTAATCACAATATATGGTCGTATTATGATTGGGTTGTCGTTGTTGTCGTCCGTCAGTTAACACAATATGTGGTCGTGTTATGATTGGGTTGTCGTTGTTGTCGTCTGTCAGTAAACACAATATGTGGTCATATTATCATTGGGTTGTCATTGTTGTCGTCCATCAGTAAACACTATGTGGTCGTATTATGATTGGGTTGTCTTTGTCGTCCGTCAGTAAACACAATATATGGTCGTATTATGATTGGGTTTATTGTCTTCCGTCAGTAAACACAATATGTGGTCGTATTATGATTAGGTTGTCGTTGTTGTCGTCTGTCAGTAAACACAATATGTGGTCGTATTATGTTTCGGTTTATTGTCTTCCGTCAGTAAACACAATATGTGATCGTATTATGATTGGATTGTCGTTGTTGTCGTCCGTCAGTAAACATAATATGTGGTCGTATTATGATTGGGTTGTCGTTGTCTTCTGTCAGTAAACACAATATGTGGTCGTATTATGAATGGGTTGTCGTTGTCTTCCGTCAGTAAACACAATATGTGATCGTATTATGATTGAATTGTCGTTGTTGTCGTCCGTCAGTAAACACAATATGTTGTCGTATTATGATTGTGTTGTTGTTGTCGTCCGTCAGTAAACACAATATGTGGTCGTATTATGATTGGGTTGTCGTTGTCTTCCGTCAGTAAACACAATATGTGGTCGTATTATGAATGGGTTGTCGTTGTCTTCCGTCAGTAAACACAATATGTGGTCGTATTATGAATGGGTTGTCGTTTACTTCCGTCAGTAAACATAATATGTGGTCGTATTATGATTGGGTTGTCGTTGTCTTCCGTCAGTAAACACAATATGTGGTCGTATTATGAATGGGTTGTCGTTGTCTTCCGTCAGTAAACACAATATGTGGTCGTATTATGAATGGGTTGTCGTTGTCTGCCGTCAGTAAACATAATATGTGGTCGTATTATGATTGGGTTGTCGTTGTCTTCCGTCAGTAAACACAATATGTGGTCGTATTATGAATGGGTTGTCGTTGTCTTCCGTCAGTAAACACAATATGTGGTCGTATTATGATTGGGTCGTTGTTGTCGTCCGTCAGTAAACACAATATGTGGTCGTATTATGATTGGGTTGTTGTCGTTGTCTTCCGTCAGTAAACACAATATGTGGTCGTATTATGATTGGGTTGTCATTGTCGTCCGTCTGTAAACACAATATATGTGGTCGTATTATGATTGGGTTGTCGTTGTCTTCCGTCAGTAAACACAATATGTGGTCGTATTATGATTGGGTTGTCGTTGTTGTCGTCTGTCAGTAAACACAATATGTGGTCGTGTTATGATTGGGTTGTCGTTGTTGTCGTCTCAGTAAACACAATATGTGGTCGTGTTATGATTGGATTGTCGTTGTTGTCGTCTGTCAGTAACCACAATATGTGGTCGCATTATGATTGTGTTGTTGCTGTCTTCCGTCTGTAAACACAATATGTGGTCGTGTTATGATTGGGTTGTCGTTGTCTTCCGTCGGTAAGCACAATATGTGGTCGTCTTATGATTGGGTTGTCATTGTCTTCCGTCAGTAAACACAGTATGTGGTCGTATTATGATTGGGTAGTCATTGTCGTCCATCAGTAAACACAATATGTGGTCGTATTATGATTTGGTTGTTGTTGTCGTCCGTCAGTAAACACAATATGTGGTCGCATTATGATTGGGTTGTCGTTGTCTTCCGTCAGTAAACACAATATGTGGTTGTATTATGATTGGGTTGTCGTTGTTGTCCGCCAGTAAGCACAATATGTGGTCGTATTATAACTGGGTTGTCGTCCGTCAGTAAACACAATATGTGGTCGTATTATGATTGGGTTGTTGTTGTCGTCCGTCAGTAAACACAATATGTGGTCGTATTATGACTGGGTTGTCATTGTCGTCCGTCAGTAAACACAATATGTGGTCGTATTATGATTGGGTCGTTGTTGTCGTCCGTCAGTAAACACAATATGTGGTCGTATTATGATTGGGTTGTTGTTGTCGTCCGTCAATAAACACAATATGTGGTCATATTATCATTGGGTTGTCGTTGTTGTCCTCCGTCAGTAAGCACAATATGTGGTCGTATTATGATTGGGTTGTCGTTGTCTTCCGTCAGTAAACACAATATGTGGTCGTATTATGATTGGGTTGTCGTTGTTGTCGTCCGTCAGTTAACACAATATGTGGTCATGTTATGATTGGGTTGTCGTTGTTGTCGTCTATCAGTAAACACAATATGTGGTCATATTATGATTGGGTTGTCGTTGCTGTCGTCCATCAGTAAATACAATATGTGGTCGAATTATGATTGGGTTGTCGTTGTTGTCGTCTGTCAGTAAACACAATATGTGGTCGTGTTATGATTGGGTTGTCGTTGTTGTCGTCTGTCAGTAAACACAATATGTGGTCATATTATCATTGGGTTGTCGTTGCTGTCGTCCATCAGTTAACATAATATGTGGTCATGTTATGATTGGGTTGTCGTTGTTGTCGTCCGTCAGTTAACACAATATGTGATCGTCTTATGATTGGGTTGTCGTTGTTGTCGTCTGTCAGTAAACACAATATGTGATCATATTATCATTGGGTTGTCGTTGTTGTCGTCCATCAGTAAACACTATGTGGTCTTATTATGATTGGGTTGTCGTTGTCGTCCGTCAGTAAACACAATATATGGTCGTATTATGTTTCGGTGTATTGTCTTCCGTCAGTAAACACAATATGTGATCGTATTATGATTGGGTTGTCGTTGTCTTCGTCAGTAAACATAATATGTGGTCGTATTATGATTGGGTTGTCGTTGTCTTCTGTCAGTAAACACAATATGTGGTCGTATTATGATTGGGTTGTCGTCCGTCAGTAAACACAATATGTGGTCGAATTATGTTTGGGTTGTCGTTGTTGTCGTCCGTCAGTAAACACAATATGTGGTCGTATTATGATGGGGTTGTCGTTGTTGTCGTCCGTCAGTTAACACAATATCTGGTCGTGTTATGATTGGGTTGTCGTTGTTGTCGTCCGTCGGTAAACACAATATGTGGTCGTATTATGATTGGGTTGTCGTTGTTTTCCGTCAATAAACACAATATGTGGTCGTATAATGATTGGGTTGTCGTTGTCTTCCGTCAGTAAACACAATATGTGGTCGTATTATGATTGGGTTGTCATTGTCGTCCGTCAGTAAACACAATATGTGTCGTATTATGATTGGGTTGTCGTTGTTGTCGTCCGTCAGTAAACACAATATGTGGTCGCATTATGATTGGGTTGTCGTTGTCTTCCGTCAGTAAACACAATATGTGGTTGTATTATGATTGGGTTGTCATTGTTGTCGTCCGTCAGTAAACACAATATGTGGTCGTATTATGACTGGGTTGTCGTCCGTCAGTAAACACAATATGTGGTCGTATATTATGATTGGGTTGTTGTTGTCGTCCATCAGTAAACACAATATGTGGTCGTATTATGATTGGGTTGTCGTTGTCTTCCGTCAGTAAACACAATATGTGGTTGAATTATGATTGGGTTGTCATTGTTGTCGTCCGTCAGTAAACACAATATGTGGTCGTATTATGACTGGGTTGTCGTCCGTTAGTAAACACAATATGTAGTCGTATATTATGATTGGGTTGTTGTTGTCGTCCATCAGTAAACACAATATGTGGTCGTATTATGATTGGGTTGTCATTGTCTTCCGTCAGTAAACACAATATGTGGTCGTGTTATGATTGGGTTGTCGTTGTTGTCGTCTGTCAGTAAACACAATATGTGATCATATTATCATTGGGTTGTCGTTGTCGTCCGTCAGTAAACACAATATATGGTCGTATTATGTTTCGGTGTATTGTCTTCTGTCAGTAAACACAATATGTGATCGTATTATGATTGGGTTGTCGTTGTCTTCCGTCAGTAAACATAATATGTGGTCGTATTATGATTGGGTTGTCGTTGTCTTCTGTCAGTAAACACAATATGTGGTCGTATTATGATTGGGTTGTCGTCCGTCAGTAAACACAATATGTGGTCGAATTATGTTTGGGTTGTCGTTGTTGTCGTCCGTCAGTAAACACAATATGTGGTCGTATTATGATGGGGTTGTCGTTGTTGTCGTCCGTCAGTTAACACAATATCTGGTCGTGTTATGATTAGGTTGTCGTTGTTGTCGTCCGTTAGTAAGCACAATACGTGGTCGTGTTATTATTGGGTTGTCGTTGTTGTCGTCTGTCATTAAACACAATATGTTGTCGTATTATGATTGTGTTGTTGTTGTCTTCCGTCAGTAAACACAATATGTGGTCGTATTATTATTGGGTTGTCGCTGTTGTCGTCTGTCAGTAAACACAATATGTGATCATATTATCATTGGGTTGTCGTTGTTGTCGTCCATCAGTAAACACTATGTGGTCTTATTATGATTGGGTTGTCGTTGTCGTCCGTCAGTAAACACAATATATGGTCGTATTATGTTTCGGTGTATTGTCTTCCGTCAGTAAACACAATATGTGGTCGTATTATTATTGGGTTGTCGCTGTTGTCGTCCGTCAGTAAACACAATATGAGGTCGTATCAAGATTGGGTTGTCGTTGTTGTCGTCCGTCAGTAAACACAATATGTTGTCGTATTATGATTGTGTTGTTGTTGTCTTTCGTCAGTAAACACAATATGTGGTCGTATTATGATTGGGTTGTCGTTGTCTTCCGTCAGTAAACACAATATGTGGTCGTGTTATGATTGGGTTGTCGTTGTCTTCCGTCGGTAAACACAATATGTGGTCGTATTATGATTGGGTTGTCGTTGTTTTCCGTCAATAAACACAATATGTGGTCGTATAATGATTGGGTTGTCGTTGTCTTCCGTCAGTAAACACAATATGTGGTCGTATTATGGTTGGGTTGTCATTGTTGTCCGTCAGTAAACACAATATGTGTCGTATTATGATTGGGTTGTCGTTGTTGTCGTCCGTCAGTAAACACAATATGTGGTCGCATTATGATTGGGTTGTCGTTGTCTTCCGTCAGTAAACACAATATGTGGTTGTATTATGATTGGGTTGTCATTGTTGTCGTCCGTCAGTAAACACAATATGTGGTCGTATTATGACTGGGTTGTCGTCCGTCAGTAAACACAATATGTGGTCGTATATTATGATTGGGTTGTTGTTGTCGTCCATCAGTAAACACAATATGTGGTCGTATTATGATTGGGTTGTCGTTGTCTTCCGTCAGTAAACACAATATGTGGTTGAATTATGATTGGGTTGTCATTGTTGTCGTCCGTCAGTAAACACAATATGTGGTCGTATTATGACTGGGTTGTCGTCCGTTAGTAAACACAATATGTAGTCGTATATTATGATTGGGTTGTTGTTGTCGTCCATCAGTAAACACAATATGTGGTCGTATTATGATTGGGTTGTCATTGTCTTCCGTCAGTAAACACAATATGTGGTCGTGTTATGATTGGGTTGTCGTTGTTGTCGTCTGTCAGTAAACACAATATGTGATCATATTATCATTGGGTTGTCGTTGTCGTCCGTCAGTAAACACAATATATGGTCGTATTATGTTTCGGTGTATTGTCTTCTGTCAGTAAACACAATATGTGATCGTATTATGATTGGGTTGTCGTTGTCTTCCGTCAGTAAACATAATATGTGGTCGTATTATGATTGGGTTGTCGTTGTCTTCTGTCAGTAAACACAATATGTGGTCGTATTATGATTGGGTTGTCGTCCGTCAGTAAACACAATATGTGGTCGAATTATGTTTGGGTTGTCGTTGTTGTCGTCCGTCAGTAAACACAATATGTGGTCGTATTATGATGGGGTTGTCGTTGTTGTCGTCCGTCAGTTAACACAATATCTGGTCGTGTTATGATTAGGTTGTCGTTGTTGTCGTCCGTTAGTAAGCACAATACGTGGTCGTGTTATGATTGGGTTGTCGTTGTTGTCGTCTGTCATTAAACACAATATGTTGTCGTATTATGATTGTGTTGTTGTTGTCTTCCGTCAGTAAACACAATATGTGGTCGTATTATTATTGGGTTGTCGCTGTTGTCGTCTGTCAGTAAACACAATATGTGATCATATTATCATTGGGTTGTCGTTGTTGTCGTCCATCAGTAAACACTATGTGGTTTTATTATGATTGGGTTGTCGTTGTCGTCCGTCAGTAAACACAATATATGGTCGTATTATGTTTCGGTGTATTGTCTTCCGTCAGTAAACACAATATGTGATCGTATTATGATTGGGTTGTCGTTGTCTTCCGTCAGTAAACATAATATGTGGTCGTATTATGATTGGGTTGTCGTTGTCTTCCGTCAGTAAACATAATATGTGGTCGTATTATGATTGGGTTGTCGTTGTCTTCTGTCAGTAAACACAATATGTGGTCGTATTATGATTGGGTTGTCGTTGTCTTCCGTCAGTAAACACAATATGTGGTCGTATTATGATTGGGTCGTTGTTGTCGTCCGTCAGTAAACACAATATGTGGTCGTATTATGATTGGGTTGTCGTCCGTCAGTAAACACAATATGTGGTCGAATTATGTTTGGGTTGTCGTTGTTGTCGTCCGTCAGTAAACACAATATGTGGTCGTATTATGATGGGGTTGTCGTTGTTGTCGTCCGTCAGTTAACACAATATCTGGTCGTGTTATGATTGGGTTGTCGTTGTTGTCGTCCGTTAGTAAGCACAATACGTGGTCGTGTTATGATTGGGTTGTCGTTGTTGTCGTCTGTCATTAAACACAATATGTTGTCGTATTATGATTGTGTTGTTGTTGTCTTCCGTCAGTAAACACAATATGTGGTCGTATTATTATTGGGTTTTCGCTGTTGTCGTCCGTCAGTAAACACAATATGTTGTCGTATTATGATTGTGTTGTTGTTGTCTTCCGTCAGTAAACACAATATGTGGTCGTATTATGATTGGGTTGTCGTTGTCTTCCGTCAGTAAACACAATATGTGATCGTGTTATGATTGGGTTGTCGTTGTCTTCCGTCGGTAAACACAATATGTGGTCGTATTATGATTGGGTTGTCGTTGTTTTCCGTCAATAAACACAATATGTGGTCGTATTATGATTGGGTTGTCGTTGTCTTCCGTCAGTAAACACAATATGTGGTCGTATTATGATTGGGTTGTCATTGTCGTCCGTCAGTAAACACAATATGTGTCGTATTATGATTGGGTTGTCGTTGTTGTCGTCCGTCAGTAAACACAATATGTGGTCGCATTATGATTGGGTTGTCGTTGTCTTCCGTCAGTAAACACAATATGTGGTTGTATTATGATTGGGTTGTCATTGTTGTCGTCCGTCAGTAAACACAATATGTGATCGTATTATGACTGGGTTCTCGTCCGTCAGTAAACACAATATGTGGTCGTATATTATGATTGGGTTGTTGTTGTCGTCCATCAGTAAACACAATATGTGGTCGTATTATGATTGGGTTGTCGTTGTCTTCCGTCAGTAAACACAATATGTGGTTGTATTATGATTGGGTTGTCATTGTTGTCGTCCGTCAGTAAACACAATATGTGGTCGTATTATGACTGGGTTGTCGTCCGTTAGTAAACACAATATGTAGTCGTATATTATGATTGGGTTGTTGTTGTCGTCCATCAGTAAACACAATATGTGGTCGTATTATGATTGGGTTGTCATTGTCTTCCGTCAGTAAACACAATATGTGGTCGTGTTATGATTGGGTTGTCGTTGTTGTCGTCTGTCAGTAAACACAATATGTGGTCGCATTATGATTGTGTTGTTGTTGTCTTCCGTCAGTAAACACAATATGTGGTCGTATTATGATTGGGTTGTCGTTGTCTTCCGTCTGTAAACACAATATGTGGTCGTGTTATGATTGGGTTGTCGTTGTCTTCCGTCGGTAAGCACAATATGTGGTCGTCTTATGATTGGGTTGTCATTGTCTTCGTCAGTAAACACAATATGTGGTCATATTAATTATGGTTCTTTGATTTTGCCAGTCAGTCGGTCATTTATGTACCGATTTATTGGTGCTTAATTTAGAAGTCGGCTTGTGAAAATAAGCTTAATCATTTGGTTAATTAACACCTGTTGAGTAGACAAGCTGACCTATGACTCGTGTCTTTGATATAAAGCAATTAACAACCGTTAATCCGATAAATGACACGTGCTACGATATTATTTCATCTTGAACAGGTGCTCATCATCAAACAGTGCCGACTTAATTAGATTAAGAAAAAGGGTGATTCTTGTTAAATGTAAACCTTTTGTAGTGTATTTTCTTTCATTAAATTTTTGCTATTCAATACTCGCTAAAACTACAATAGTCGCTAATTTATTTTATTTTTACTTTGTATATTACCTTTTTTCAGATTTTACGGTAAATGCTTTTTAGAATGTGAAGGCGAAAAAACAATCGCCTGTGACAATTGTGACAAATGGTTTCACCAAAAGTGTGAAAGCCTTTCAAATATTCATTTTTCTTTTTTAGGTAAATCTTCTTTTTCGTATTTTTGTTCTGATTGTTGTTTGGATATTAATACAAATTTCGATTTTTCGGCTTCAGAAGTCCAGGTCACGTTCGACGAGATTCGCGACGAGCTGACCCACTCATATGACATACCCTACCTGTCTAACAGGTTGCTTCCCAATTTGGAGCAGTTCGCTTTCAAGCCTCGGCTACGACACCCCTGTTTGCCTCGTCTATGGTACAACAACTGTAACGAGTCGTACAACAATGTTATTAAGCGGGATATCAAATGGGTTATCCAGAAGTTGCCCGACTTAGTGACAAAGTTGTATGAACTCGAACAGGACCAGACACGTCACGTCAGGGGTGTGCTATTTGACAAAGGCAAGTATGTCTTGTCAAAGCAGGCAGCTGTGCTCAAAGTCTCGTACGAGACTTGGACACAGTTGTTGCCAGCACAGAGGTCAAGACGTCTCTTGAAATTTGTAAATTTCAAGGCTAAGGCGTCTTCTACCTTGACCTCAACTGGTGGTCATCTCACCATACCACAGGTGACTAGGATCGCACCAAAGCCGGGGCAGCGAAAGCGGACGAAGAACTGCAAGACAGTTACGGCTCCAAGTAAAAAAGTTTTAAATCTGTAAAAAAAACGCGAGCAAATAAATAAAACTGTAAGAATAAAAAACTAAAAAAAACCAAATTATAAAGCGCTTGGAAATGAAGAGTTTTTTTTTGCCTTTTTCCTCCTCCGCTTGACGGATGTGTATGGATTAAGCTGAACTTTTATTTCACAATGTTGATATAACTTTTTCTGTAATTTTTTGTGTAATTGTTCTCTTGTCACCTTATTTGAAATGTACATGTATATAAGCAAAAAAGAAATAACTTATTATTCATTTAAATATAATAAAATATAATAATAAATGCTTAAGTGTAAAATTATTTTGAAATTAATAAAAAGTTGGATAATCTTCAAATAGATTAAACTATTTATATTTAATCACAATGTTGAAATAATATTTTCTGTAAATTTTATGTAATACAATAACTGCAACCCCTGTTAATTTGACCTTTAGGGTGAATTAAAATATCATATATATACCCCTCATTTGGATATAATAATACATGCTTAAGTATAAAATGTATTTTGTAATTAATAAAAAGTTCGATAATATAATTTTTCATTTAAAAACAAAACCAGATAATAAGCAGTTCGTTTTTCTTTTTTGGGCTTTTCCTCCTCCGCCTGACGGATGTGCATGGATTAAGCTGAAAGTTTTAAAGAAGACTATTGTTTTCTCCGAATAAATTATTAACTTTATAATTAATATTAATTTATTGGGAGGTGTTAGTATAAAAAAGAATGATCTTAATAAATAAACTTTTTACTATTACTTTTTTCATTCCTGTTTTAAAATAAACTTTTTAATCGCGGACCATAATTGATGTCCCTGTAGGTTAAAAAGTTCCCATGTATTAAACTTAATTTCTTCTATAAAGCTAAAGAATAAAACATTTTTTTTTCAAATAAGGGAAAGGGAGGGCCTACCCCCACATTGCTCATGGCCGTGACGTGGCGTGGGGGCTCTAACATTCTGTACAGTCCTTTTTTTAAATACACTGTAATTTATTAAATGATTCTGCTTCAATGTTTAATTTATCATATAACTTCTACCATTGGCATCATATTCTCAATCAATCAATCGATGTTATTTCCAATAAGAACCGTACATCTCAAAATTACGAACACTGTACAGAATGATAGTCTAACATCAGCATTTTTTTTTCCATATTTTTTTTGTAGTGATAAATTTGTTTATTCAAGTGTCACATTATGCCTGCCATAAAATATCCAAGTCATATCATACCATTAATTCAATCAATCCTATACATTGATTTTGTATTGTATGCATCATCATCTTCTTCTTCTTCTTCTTTGTATTTTCCTCCTGTGAATAGGAGCACCGGTACCTCCAACAGTGGAGTAAATCTCTACTTAATTATTTTAAGTGCAAGTCCATGAGAAAACCATGCAAACCACCCAAAAACTTATACAATGAGTATCACAGTTGTTTGACTCTTTATGTATTTTCTGTAAGAGACCATGTTGTTAGACGATTCATCTGTAAAGTTATTTGGAAAATGGTCAAGTTTTAGATAAGATATAAAGTCAAATAGAAAATCGCATTTTCAAATTGAAAATTTGACCAAAAACCTTGCAATAAAACACCCGCTCTCAGAAAAATCTGTGAAATATTTTGATACATCTACTACTTTTTTCTGTACTATGGATATATCCAATTTCCAGAAAGATGCTACTATTTCGATAAGTATTGCTTAAAACTATTTGAATTTGATCGTAGAATATGACTATCTACAAGGCATGAAAACCAATTTTCACGCTAAAAACTGATAAAACGCTTAAAAATTATTGTTTTCATCCTAGCCTATATTATTTATCAATATGAATCGGACCCTAAAAGATTTTTAGATTTTAAGTATTAAGGATTTTTTTGTATGTAGTTAAAAATTTGCATTTACAGCACTCTCTTCTTCTTTATGTGTATATCCCTCCGCTACTCGGAGAACCACTTTTGCAAGTGTGCTGTTAATATGTATTAATTAGTTCAGGAAAATTCTTCACCAATTTTAGAATTCAGGAATCTAAGTTCAGTATAATTCAGGAATTTAAAAGACCAATAACCTCCACCATCATGATGTAATGCAAAGCACAGTCCTCTTGTAAGAGATTCAATTTCATGTATCAGTTCATCTGTTTGAAACCTCATTGGAAGAGTAGGGCTGGTGACATCCAGTATTAACTGAGTGAGTTTAATGTCATTTTTATAAATACTCTTGTAAAGTTTCTTATCCACTGTATTTAGTAGTGCTTTAATTTTTATCTATGAATGGTTGTCTAGTTCGTTCCAATGACGGACATTTTATTAGAAAGTGAGGAGTGTCTTCAATATCACTATTGCACATTAAACATATGGCTGAGATTTGTCTCTTTTTGAATTTCGACTGTGTTTGTTGCAAGATATATGTGCCAGATAATAGTTTGGCCTTTGTGCTCGCTTTCATAATAGCTATCCGATTCATGCCTGCATTTTTCCAAACATTGTGTACAGTTTCATTTTCTTTCGTCATTGGAATCAAGTATCTGATAGTAGATTTACCGACAGACCATTGTTCAATTTGCATTTTCCAATATTCATGAATCTTATTCTTTAAACAAGTTTTCCATTTCTCTTTTGAGGGGGTGACAGATATCAGCTCAAAGACAGATGGAAGATCATAAAAGTCCAGAATTTCCTTTGCATATAAAAACCAGCTGTGTGAAGAGACGTCTTTGAAAATACCTCGAAATTACCTCCCCTTTTAGAACTCTTCAATAATGAGGCAGTAAACCATTCACTAGAAAAATGGAGGGAAATGGAAAAAAATGTGATTTTATAGCAATAAATAGCTTACCACTATAAATTCTGAGACGCTCCCACAAGCGACCTTCACCCACAGTAGTTGATAACCACCATCAAAATAACATTGAGATACTCCCTCAACACCGGATATATCCCAACAATTAACCCATAAACCTCATTCCATTTCCTACTGCGATACAACACACACGCTAATTTCGTGCAGCAGCGGATGTACAGAAACCAAGATAACTTTATCATTGTTTAAATTTTAAAATTATTTGCTTAATACTATATATATACTAGTATTTAATTTCATTATTACTGCTTTTACCGAGGTAAAATAGTGAGTATTTAACTGGTAAGTTATGGATTTTGATAACTTACAAAGTGTGAATAGTAGTGTAAGTGATACTTTGCCCTTCGAGGCAATTAGTATAACGGGTAGAGATTGTTTCTGGGATGGGTCTGTGCCTAATCCTTTAGTGTCGGTTGGTAGCCCAACCATGTCCGTCTCTTCCATTATACCTGAGCCTTCGGGAGCAGGTGCGAGAGTCGGCGGTCTTGCGGGCCCAGTTCCGTCGAGACCAAGGGTGGGTATACCAACCTTGTCCACTGTTACCCATACTGTTTCCAGACCAGTAAACACTACAGGGTCTTTTTCTTCAGCACCTGGTTCTTCTATGGGTTTGAACCTTCCTGGTTCTAGACCACCAGTTTTTTCACATGGATACTGCTTACCGGGTCCTTCCATACCTCCTGGGCAGACTTGGGCTCGTCCACCATGGGCTGTACCCACCCAGTCTTATCCTGGCTCTCAGGGTGTTAACCCCTTTGCTTACTGGCCTCAGCCAGTTCATTTCAGTCAGGATACCTTTAGGACTCCGGTTACTTGTAGTCAGTCTAACTCTTCTTCTGTCTTACAGAATTCAGAGTTGGTTAGTTCTTTTAAGGAGGTTTTATCTGACTTTAAGAAGTCAATCTCGGTTGATTTGGCTACCATTTCTTCCAGGATTTCTTCTTTGGAAGCTGGCCATCGGCTCTCACTTCCCACTCCTGGTGAGGAAGTATCCGATCTTATTTCCATGGCACCAGGAAGTCAAGAAGCTACCTTCCTCAGTGAAGATGAGCACGAGGATGGTGAGTCTTCAATGGCTAGAGTTTCGGATAAGGTTCCCTTGGCTCATCGGACTAAGTCTATCACATCTACGGATGTTGGTTCCCCTAGGGAATCGGAGGCAGAGGATTCTTCTGTGTCTTCTAAAGACCAGTTGAGGGCTCGAGTTTACTCTCTCTTGCGAGAAGTTGCTCATGTGCCCCTGTCTTCTCCTCCTAGACTTAAGAAGTCTAATTCTTTCTTTGAGACTTCTTGTGGTTTGGTTCAGGAAAAACCTAATACTTTTGGTTCTTTTCCTGAATCTAATCATGCTTCTTCGGCACTTCAGTTGGTGAATAACTCTCTTTCAGTGAAGGCTAATGACAAGTCTTCTCAGGGTTCTTCTTTTTCTGGTTTTGGTGCCAGTTCTTTTCCCGGTAATTTTAAGAGTAAAGATTTTGAAATCCATGACTCTTCTATCGGGAAAACGGCCCCAGTTTGTGATAAGTCTTTTTCACAACTTCTTGGGGCCAAACCAGTTGATGGGCTTCGCCTTTCTCAGTCCTTGTGGGCCAAATCGGAGAACTTGCTCCGTAGTGCTTCACATGTTCTGGGTACTGCTGAGTTCTTTCTTTCAGCAGTCGGTGCTTTGCTTCAGGGCAAGGAAGGTGAGGATCTAGCAGAGGTAAAGTCTCTTCTTCTGCAAGTAAATCAAGCCCTTGGGTCCTCTCAGTGCCTTCTCATGGGCACACTAGCCAATTTCACTCTTTCTAAAAGGCGTGAAATACTTGAGAAGTCTTCTGTCAATGAAATTCTTCAGGACTCCTTACTTCGTTCTCCTCTTTCTGATAAGGTTTTTGGTTTATCTTTACAGAAGGCTCAGGAGGAGGTCATTAAGACACCTCAGCCTCTTAGGGTCAATGTGCAATTGACTAATGGTAAGAGGTCAGCTTCTGTTTCTTCTTCTGCCCCAACGGGTAGTGACAAGAGGAGGAAAACGTTTGTTCCCAAGGCTTCTGGTCCTAAGAAACCCCATCAGAAAGGAGGTTTTAAAGGTGCCAAGAAGCCTGGGTTTCGTAAATAGGTTGTTGCCCCCTTGTATGTTGCTGACACCTCCCTTAGGAGAGGAACAGTTTCCTGTTCCTCTTCCTTCTGTTCCAGTGGGAGGGAGACTTACCCAGTTTCTACATCATTGGGAGAAGTTCACCACAGATGTGTGGGTTTTGTCAGTAATTCGAGGGGGATTGGATCTTGTGTTTCAGGAACGCCCTCCTTTGTCGGACAGTCCGATTCCTATGTCTCAGACCTCAGACAAAGAGAAGTTCCGTCTTCTGTCCGAGGAAGTTCAATCTCTTTTACTGAAAAGTGTAATAGAGGAAATTCCTCCGACTCAGTCGACACCAGGGTTTTATTCTCGTCTCTTCTTGGTTCCCAAGAAAACTGGGGGAATGAGACCTGTGATAGATCTCTCTATTCTGAACAGTTACCTTTCTGTTCCCCATTTCAAAATGGAGACCAACAAGTCTATCAGAGCTTGTATTCTTCCAGGTATGTTGACCACCAAACTGGACCTTTCGGATGCTTATTTCCATATCCCAATTTCTTGGCTTCCAGGAAATTTCTCCGATTTGTCTGGAACAACAAAGTTTACCAGTTTCTGGCGGTCCCGTTTGGCCTGGCGGTTGCACCACAGGTTTTTACTCGGGTTTTTCAGACGGTTATAGCTCACCTGCATACTCTGTCGATTCAAGCTCATTCTTATCTGGACGATTCTCTTCTGAAGGAATTCGATTCAGAAATTCTTTCTCGTCACACTTTCCTGTTTATCAGACTTCTTCTGGACCTAGGCTTCCTTATTTCTTGGGAAAAGTCTCAGATACTTCCTTCCCAAGATTTCCTGTTTTTGGGGGAACATTACAGGACAGATTTAGGTCTGATTTTTCTCCCAGAGGAACAATTTCAGTCACTTTGTCAGAAAATTCTTATTTTCAGCAACAGTCCTTCAGTCACGGCTCGACAATTCTCTCAACTACTGGGCTTTCTGAATTCTCTAGCCGATGTGGTTCCTCTAGGTCGCCTTCACATTCGACCTCTCCAGTTCTTTCTTCAGGAACATTGGGACTCTGCTTCTCAAGTTTGGGAGGCTCTAGTACCTATTCTTCCTGTCGTACTACCTCACCTAGATTGGTGGACTCGCAGGGAAAATGTTTTGACAGGTGTAGCTTTGCTTCACCCAGTTCCTTCTCTAACTCTGTATACAGATTCCAGTCTTCAGGGATGGGGAGCCTTTCTAGAGGGAAAGTCTGCGTCGGGAGTGTGGTCTCTTGTTCAGCAACAAGAACACATCAATTTGCTAGAGATGAGAGCTGTCCTATTAGCGTTACAACATTTCAAGACTCTTCTAGTTTCGAAAGCAGTAGTGCTAGCGACGGACAATACAACAGTAGTGGCCTACTTGCAGAATCAAGGAGGAACTCGCTGTCATGCTCTCTTTCTTCTTTGCAAAGAAATTCTTCTTCTTTGTCTTCTATCACACATTCATCTGGTAGTCAGGCATATTCCAGGGACCTTCAATGTACTGGCAGATTGTCTGTCTCGCTTCCACAATCCAGTCAACACAGAATGGGAACTACGGCAAGTAGTGTTCGACTCAGTTGTTCTGCGGTGGGATCGTCCTCATGTAGATCTCTTTGCTACCAGTCTGAATCACAAACTGGAAACCTTTGTATCTCCAGTTCCAGACCCTCTGTCCTTCGCAGTAGACGCCATGTCTCTCTCTTGGGACGGAATGTTCGCCTATGCCTTTCCTCCATTCCGCTTTCTTCTTCAAGTGCTTCTCAAGATCAAGCAATCGGATTGCAAGATCATTCTTATTGCACCAGCCTGGCCAAGACAAGCATGGTTTCCAGAACTTCTGCTTCTGTCTTGTGCCAGGCCTCTGAAACTTCCTTTCAGACGAGACCTTCTGTCTCAGTTCAAGCGAAAAGTGGTACATCCAAGGCCAGAGTCTCTTCATCTTCACGCTTGGCTACTCTCAGGGAGGGACTCCGTCAGAAAGGCTTTTCTGAAGGAGCAACCTCGCACATCTCTAAGTCTGTCAGACAGTCTACAGGGATCGTGTATGAAGCCAAGTGGGCAATCTTCTGTGATTGGTGTAGTGGACGGGATATTGATCCAGTCCGAGTCACTGTTCAACAACTAGCTGATTTTCTAGTTTACCTTTTTGAGATTAAACGGTTAGTACCCTCTACTATTAAGGGGTACAGATCAGCTATTGGCAGAACTATATCTTTACTTGGTGGACCTGATTTTGGGCAAAATGAATACATTTCTTTACTGGTTAGAAGTTTTAGTCTGGAGAGACCTAAACAGAATAAATTGGTTCCTCAGTGGAATTTAGGGTTAGTCTTAGCTGCCCTAAACTCTCCCCCTTTTGAACCAGCAGAAGAAGTAGAATTACGTTTTCTCTACTACAAGTGCTGTTTCTTGCTTGCCTTAGCTTCTGGCAGAAGGAGAAGTGAGATTCATGCTTTTTCTGTTTCTGACTCTTGTCTACGTTTCAACAGAAACAAATCTTCTGTTACCCTGTTAACAGATCCTTGTTTCCTTGGAAAGAATCAGATTCCAGACAGGGGTGCTGAACCAGTCATTATTCCAGCTTTGCCAGAAGATGCTTCTTCTAGGTTGTCTTGCCCAATCAGAATCCTTAGCATATATCTAGATAGAACTAAGAATTCTCGTCCTGCCAATAATACTAGGCTTTTTCTTCCTTTGAAAAAGGGAATTTCTGACATCTCTGCCAAGACCATTTCCTCTTGGATTTGTCGTACTATTCTTCTGGCTTATGAGTCTTCAGGGGAAAAATTTCTTAACCGCCACGCGGTTAAAGCTCATGATGTTCGTGCCCTTGCTTCTTCCTGGGCACTTTTTAATTCAGCCTCTATTTCAGAGGTTTTGTCAGCTGGGTTTTGGAGATGTCAGGATTCTTTTACTTCCTTTTATCTTAGATCTATGTCTGCACAAGCAGACAGTCTTTTTTCACTTGGACCTATAGTTGCTGCTCAGCATGTCAGTGTTCCTTTGGTTTCTGAGAGATCAGGGGATTCAGCTGTCTGTTAGATTCTGAGTTTCTCAGAATTTATAGTGGTAAGCTATTTATTGCTATAAAATTAGAAATTTTTCTAAGTAAAATTTACTTTTATTAAATAAATACTTACCACTATAAATTATAGGTCCCACCCGTTCCTCCCCTTCATCCCCTGTTGAGGCTTCTCTTGGGGAAATGGAATGAGGTTTATGGGTTAATTGTTGGGATATATCCGGTGTTGAGGGAGTATCTCAATGTTATTTTGATGGTGGTTATCAACTACTGTGGGTGAAGGTCGCTTGTGGGAGCGTCTCAGAATTTATAGTGGTAAGTATTTATTTAATAAAAGTAAATTTTACTTAGAAAAATTTCTAATTTTGACCAGAATTGCAAGAACAAGGCTTTGAACACGCTGACAAACTGTTCTAAGCTAACAATTAATCATCTGAGGTATCTAAAATCAAATTCAAAAGAACTAGAAATCGCTGAAAATTATCTAATCTTAAATAGAACTGGGATAAATGTCATAACATTAACATCTCAACATCTGAATCGTGATGAGCTCGGTATCTATCGGACTTGTGCTCATCCTCTCCATGGAGACTCCAAGGCAAAACCAGACCGTGGCATTGATGCAGTGATGAGCCGTGTAATATGGTTGAGGTTGCAGCTTGTAGCCATTTGTGAAGGTAATTTACAGAATCACACAAGTTACATTTGTATAAGAAGCCTAGACATTAATACTACAATATTTATCTTTACGAGATGAACATTTATTTTGGAGTGGGGAAGAAATCAAGCATGCTTAGGGAATGAACATATATTACTGGGGGGGGGGGGGGGGGGGGGGGGGGGAGGGGGGTGGCCGATGGCAGTTTTTTTTGCAAATAAATATCTCCCCATAATCTGAACCTGGATAAAGTTGAAAATAAATATCCTGGCCTACATCTCCTAGTAAATAAATCAATAAATATTCTGGCTCCCAAATTCTAAAGAAGAGTAAAAAGAAGAAAAAAAGTAAATAGATAACCTTCAAGCCCAGTAAACCCATACAATGTGTCAAATATTTTTGTTGTAGAATTTTGTTCCACTTACAAAATGTAGCTGCACGTCTTTCTCTCAAGAGTCTGCATTAATGCAAGGGAAGATAACTCATTTTCGACAGATGAAAACTTGTAAATAAACCTTATAATATATAATATGTGACAGGAAAAGGCTTTCAAAGGGGTCTGAAAACTCTGAAACCCATTTTCGGCAAGGGAGCTTTGCCACCCCCCTCGCCCCCTACAGGCCCTTTGACACCACCAGGGATCTTAGCGACCCCCAGCCAGAATTAATGGCCCATAGGATTTTATGTTGATGGGCCATAATAAAAAATCACACTGAAATCCCTGATATCAAAGGAAAAGAAAATTATCAAAGGTCATAATTTGATGGACCTTGCATTTTTTATTTTAAAAATGTATATGTCGTGTACGGAAATCCATGTACATATTGCTCCTGATAGGTATACCCAAATAGTCTGCACTGGTTAACAGTAGCCCGAGGCTGATGCTAGTAAAAATGTCTGTGGGCCTATAAAAATAGCAACTGCAGGGCATGGTTTTCCAGTTGAGCGATTCATGCTCCTGAGAGCCTCTTGTTCATGAAAAGCACTCTATTCTTTTAACAGTAAAAGTACACAAAAACGCATGTGACACATAAACCCGTGGACATATTACTGTAGTTCATATGCCATATTTGCCAGATAACTGTACACAAAAACTCACGTGACATTTAAAGCCGTACTTGCACATTACTGTAGTTCATATGCTGTATTTGCTGGAGAGGTTGAAATTTATATGCCAATTATTAATATACCAAATATCACAGTAGTTTCTGGCATGAAGTATAATAATGTAATTTATTACATGTACATGTATTAAGCAAGATAATAATTTTTTTCTATTCTTATTTTCAGCTGTTTGCAGAATATGCACAGACAAGCATTAAAAGCAACTTAGCATTGGTATGGAGATGAAGCTGGCAAAAGATGTTTTTCTCCTTCAGAATGGCTCACACATCAACAAATTCGTGGATATTTTTCCGTTTTTTCTGTGAAGAAACAAAAAGAAAGAAATACAGTGAAGCCCTCAGGGAAACGCCTCAAACTTGATGAGGCTGTAGATGACGAAGATCTGCAAAGTACAATCAGTGCCATTGTTGCATTAGAACATTCAGAAGCTGTATCAACTGTTACAACTGAAGTACAGGAATCAGACGATTAATTATACTTTACATTGAAAAATGGTTAGGGTATAATGATGTCATTGCTGAAGTCTGTGAGACACATTCTTGGCCGAATTGCATAAAGTGCAAATCAGGTTATGCTATGTTGAATGTCGGGCGGGTGGGCGGGCAGGCATTGAAATAAGGGTACTACCTATTTTGTGTAATCAACTCCTCTTAGAGTTTTTAATCCAGGGCTTTCAAACTTTGTAGAAAGTTTATATATATATACATTGTATATATATATATTGAACATGTGCACCTCCTATTATGGTAGCGCTTTGATATTTTATGGATAGTGGAACTTTAGTCATTTTTTAAAGAACATAATTCGGCCCTTTCTGTCTTTGACCCATTTTCATGACCGTATAATAGAGAATGGAAATGGGGAATGTGTCAAAGAGACAACAAATTGACCAAATAGTAGAAAACAGCCCAAGGTCCTTACAAACAATCCACCTTTGGTTCCGGTTGGACAATAAACATGGCCGCCAGCAGAGGTGAAAGTTTACATAGAAACCCTATTCTAAATTACAATTTCAAATTCTTATTATTTCAAGTATAAATGAACTGATATTGAAACAAACCATGCAAATATGTTCTTGGCTGATTTTTAAGCTTCTAGAAGAAGAAGAAAAGTTCAATAAGGGCTCCAGAGGCCAGATATCTAGACAATCGTAGTGGCTCAGGTTATCTAGTTGAGTGTTTCAGGCTCCTGGGAGCCTCTAGTTATAATGAGAATGTTTGTATGGAGTTCTGAGGTCAGTTATATTAACAGTACACCATTTTTCAGATTGAAAATTGTTTCAACAAATGTAAAAACGTACAAATGTACAGCAACTTTGTTTTATATTGTCTTCAAAAAAGGCGATATAATTATGACCCTGGGGAATGATAATGCTGGTAATTGGAGTAAATGTGTGATGCTGTGTTCTGTAAACATGATATGTATATATAAATTTCATTTTTTGTTGTGTATATCTATTCATTTATGCAAATGTTTCACAATAATTGCAGTATTACTTTGTACATTACAGTCAATAAGAAAACGGTTATTTTTAGGTCGAAAACCGTGTACACTGGTCCCTTACCACAATTATATGGGTCCTTTTTGCACATTTTCCAATTGAGATCTTTTCAAATTATTATTCTGCAAACATTTCTTATAGCAATTATTATTAATAACAATATAGGAAAATATTTGCTTACCAGACAAAATATAAAAAAAGAAAGAAATTGCAAATTTTTGGTCAAGGGGCACTATTTAATAATTGGTCTTATTCCAAAAGCGATCAGTATCCATAAAATTCCATTTGGTCAAATGAAGTTTATTGATAAAAGTATCTTATGCCAAACTTTCATTAATTTGAAGCGACTTATCAGTTTCTGGGAATTTTAAAAAATAATTGATTTTTTAGCCTTTTTCATAATTTGTATCAAGTAAATTTAGAGTTATCTCCCCTTTTGCTATTGAAATAATGTTCTGAAAATACTGTGTTATAAATTTTCAGTTAATACCGTATTTAGGGTTGTATAATGTGCAGGATTTTGCCCAGATTCTTTAATTTGTAGGAGGGGTGCGCATTATAAACAGGAACAATGTGTTTCACTCTTTCCCAGACCGGGAAATCACATGTCCGCCAATAAAACCCAACATATTTAATATTTTGTAACTTTATTGAAGATGGAAAGAGATCAATCTAATTAAAATTAGCTCTACGCACTTGCTCCTCCCCCCCCTCCTTTTTTTTTGGTCGCTGCGTGGTAGATCTAACAACACCCCGTTAAGGGTCGCGTCAGGGGTCAACACGAATACATTAAAACTGACCAATCAACGATTCTTCTACAAATCCATGAAAATAACTTGCCGATAGAGGGCGCAGTATTATTCGAGTTAGACAAGGACATGCATTTTCGAACGTACCCGATAGACTCCGAATTGTGAGAAAAAAAATGTCTGCGACCATGTTTTTCGCGTGAAGAAATTAAATATAAAAAAAACATGCAATCAGCGGCCTCTGATACACCAAGAAAGAAATATGTAAGAAGTAATATATGTGTATTATGTGGTCTATCGTTCATTCAAATAGAAATAACACCCGAGGGTGTTGAAATTTATTGTAAACAATTGATGAAAACAAAATTGTGACTGTCGCATGAAAGAGTGTTGATGATACAGCGTGTTATAGAACAGTTCGTGCTCCCGGAAGATGGAACAACTGACGGAGTGTGTATTAAGTGCTACAGACACGTCGAGAGTGTAATAAAATTAGAAAACCAAAAGGAAAACCTGAAAAAACAAATTATAGAATCGTGGAGAAAAGTACATACATTAATGTTGACACCAAGTAAATTTAGAGTTATCTCCCCTTTTGCTATTGATATAATGTTCTGAAAATACTGTGTTATAAATTTTCAGTTTATACCATATTTAGGGTTGTATAAAGTGCAGGATTTTGCCCAGATTCTTTAATTTGTAGGAGGGGTGCGCATTATAAACAGGAACAATGTGTTTCACTCTTTCCCAGACCGGGAAATCACATGTCCGCCAATAAAACCCAACATATTTAATATTTTGCAACTTTATTGAAGATGGAAAGAGGTAAATGGTTCTTAAATTCTCCCATGCTCAAAGGACTGAAAAATATATACGATTGATATTTAATTCTTACATTTCCGAGGGCGATTTTTTTAAAAGTCCATGCGCATTATAGACACGAACTAGTTTTTTTCTGGAGATTTTCAAGGCCAAGAGGATGCACCAATGCGCATTATACAACCCTAAATATGGTAGTTAGTGTATATGTGCAAAAAGAATATTGAAATTGTCAATTATTAATAAAATATATATTTTTCCAGTAATGTGTGATTTTCTTTGAGATTTTTCATAAATTGGCACACTGCCAATAGGTGGCGCTCTATCACGTGACATGGCGCACAAAATCATTTTAATTCTGTGATTTCCTATTATGGTGGTCACTATCTACCTCTGACCCAAATATGAATAAAATTTGCCAACCTTGCATGTATAGGTCATTGCATGGTTTTCTCATGGACTTGCACTTAATGTTAATTATTTTTAATATTTTAAAGTAATTTAAGTTTTAACTGTTAAAACTTAAATTATTTTAAAATATTAAAAATTATTATTTACATATCTATATACAAAGTAGGGGTAGGATGGAGAGCTTCATTTACTGAATCATAAAAAAAAATACTATTTCAATATTAAAACGTAAAAAAAAAAAAAAAAAAAAAAATTCTTTCATCAGAAGGGAGCCATATGCATGGTTATAACTTTGCAGACGTGTTTCTTAGGTGTTTTATCATTAGGAGGCATACTTCAGAAATAATATTTATAAAAATATATGGTTAAAATCTAAAATGAGAGGAAAGGTAATATTCACTTTCGTTTGTTTCACTATGATAACAATAGCGAAATAAGAAATATTAAAATATTTTATTAAAATCTAAAAGATATTCTCAATTAAAATGTAAAATTAATGTCCTTACTTTTAGAGAGAAAAATAGATAATTTCATATTTTATTGTATCAAGAGCTCGTGTACGAGGTTTTCATTAATTCATATGTTCAACTATATACATTCATATGCCTTTCTGTAAATTCGATATAGCGTCTATCCTTTCCAGTTGATTTTGTCCATGTATCAATCTTGTGATTGATCCCTTATAACGTTTAGTCTGGTTACATGTAGTTGGAACAGAATATGTGGTCGTATTATGATTGGGTTGTCGTTGTTGTCGTCCGTCAGTAAACATAATATGTGGTCGTATTATGATTGGGTTGTCGTTGTCTTCCGTCAGTAAACACAATATGTGGTCGTATTATGATTGGGTTGTCGTTGTCTTCTGTCAGTAAACACAATATGTGGTCGTATTATGATTGGGTCGTCGTTGTCTTCCGACAATAAACACAATATGTGGTCGTATTATGATTGGGTTGTCGTTGTTGTCGTCCGTCAGTAAACATAATATGTGGTCGTATTATGATTGGGTTGTCGTTGTCTTCCGTCAGTAAACACAATATGTGGTCGTATTATGATTGGGTTGTCGTTGTCTTCTGTCAGTAAACACAATATGTGGTCGTATTATGATTGGGTCGTCGTTGTCTTCCGACAATAAACACAATATGTGGTCGTATTATGATTGGGCTGTCGTTGTTGTCGTCTGTCAGTAAACATGATATGTGGTCGTATTATGATTGGGTTGTCGTTGTTGTCGTCCATCAGTAAATACAATGTGTGGTCGTATTAAGATTGGGTTGTCGTTGTCTTCCGTCAGTAAACACAATATGTGGTCATATTATGATTGGGTTGTCATTGTTGTCGTCTGTCAGTAAAGACAATATGTGGTCGTTTTATGGTAGGGTTTGTCGTTGTCGTCTGTCAGTAAGCATAAAATGTGGTATTACGATTGAGTTTATTGTTGTTTTCATTCGTCAGTAAACACAATATGTGGTCGTATTATGATTGGGTTGTCGTTGTTGTCATCCGTCAGTAAACATTATATTTGGTGGTATTATGGTTGGGTTTGTCGTTGTCGTCTGTCAGTAAGCATAACATGTGGTATTACGATTGGGTTTATTGTTTTTTTCGTTCGTCAGTAAACATAATACGTGGTCGAGTTATGATTGGGTTTATTGTTGTTGTCATCTGTCTGTTAACACAATATGTGGTGGTATTATGGTTGGGTTAATTGTTGGTTTCGTTGTCAGTAAACATAATATATGGTCGAGTTATGATTGGGTTTATTGTTGTTGTCGTTCGTCAGTAAACACAAGATGTAGTCGTATTATGATTGGGTTGTCGTCCGTCAGTAAACACAATATATGGTTGGTTGTGTTATGGTTGGGTTTGCCTTCATTGTCATCTGTCAGAAAACACAATATGTGATCGTATTATGGTTTGGTTTGTCGTTGTTGTCGTCCGTCAATAAACACAATACGTGGTAGTATTATGGATTGGTTTGTCATTGTTTTCGTCAGCCAGTAAACACAATATGTGGTAATGTAATGATTGGGTGTATTGTTGTTGTCATTCGTCAGTAAACAAAATATGTGGTCATATTATGGTTGGGTTTATTTTTGTTTTCTGTCAGGAAACACAATATATGGTCATGTTATGATTGGGTGTATTGTTGTCGTTCGTCAGTAAACAAAATATGTGGTGGTATAACATTTACAGGTGGATGTGGTGGCTATTATACCTCCATGAATGTCTCCTTTACCTAGGAGAACTATCTATCATATTAACAGACAGACAAACAGAGATTAATTACTAGTTTTATAACATTTACAGGTGAATGTGGTGGCTATTATACCTCCATGAATGTCTCCTTTACCTAGGAGAACTATCTATCATATTAACAGACAGACAAACAGAGATTAATTACTAGTTTTATTACATTTACAGGTGGATGTGGTGGCTATTATACCTCCATGAATGTCTCCTTTACCTAGGAGAACTATCTATCATATTAACAGACAGACAAACAGAGATTAATTACTAGTTTTATAACATTTACAGGTGAATGTGGTGGCTATTATACCTCCATGAATGTCTCCTTTACCTAGGAGAACTATCTATCATATTAACAGACAGACAAACAGAGATTAATTACTAGTTTTATTACATTTACAGGTGGATGTGGTGGCTACTATACCTCCATGAATGTCTCCTTTACCTAGGAGAACTATCTATCATATTAACAGACAGACAAACAGAGATTAATTACTAGTTTTATTACATTTACAGGTGGATGTGGTGGTTATTATACCTCCATGAATGTCTCCTTTACCTAGGAGAACTATCTATCATATTAACAGACAGACAAACAGAGATTAATTACTAGTTTTATAACATTTACAGGTGAATGTGGTGGCTATTATACCTCCATGAATGTCTCCTTTACCTAGGAGAACTATCTATCATATTAACAGACAGACAAACAGAGATTAATTACTAGTTTTATAACATTTACAGGTGAATGTGGTGGCTATTATACCTCCATGAATGTCTCCTTTACCTAGGAGAACTATCTATCATATTAACAGACAGATAAACAGAGATTAATTACTAGTTTTATAACATTTACAGATGGATGAGGTGGCTATTATACCTCCATGAATGTCTCCTTTACTTAGGAGAACTATCTATCATATTAACAGACAGACAAACAGATTAATTACTAGTTTTATTACATTTACAGATGGATGTGGTGGCTATTATACCTCCATGAATGTCTCCTTTACTTAGGAGAACTATCTATCATATTAATAGACAGACAAACAGATTAATTACTAGTTTTATTACATTTACAGGTGGATGTTGTGGCTATTATACCTCCATGAATGTCTCCTTTACCTCGGAGAACTATCTATCATATAAACAGACAGATAAATATATGCAATCAGACAAAACCATCAAACAAAATTATATTATGTAATTTCAAAATTCTATTTAATGTGTTTTCTAAACATGATATAAAAAATATATTTAGTAAGAAAGGGTCTAGATGTAAATGAAGCATGAGAGACTATCCAATATTCCACTGATCACGAGACACACATTAAAGTAATGTGACAGACTTTTTATTGCTATTCTGCATTTCTAACTCTAACTAAGACATTAATGATGTTTTAATAGACTAATTCAAATAATTCCATATATGGGAAGTGTACTTCTGTCTTTTTTTTAAATATTATCTTTCATTTATTCATTCCGCTGTAATAACCTATTTACTAAAGCTTTTCGTTCAAGAAAAGTTTGAAGATACCAAAGAGATAACCAGAAGCTGTAAATCGAAGACAGAAAGACAATATAATGGCCAAAAGGACAAGTATATTTGGGTTTGTTGTGGTGGTTTCCAACGCATATTGTGTTGTGTTTTTGTTTTGTTTGTCTTGTGTGCTGGATGTTGCAAGTTTCTCTGGATTGTCCATTTTTGATTGCACCTGTGGTATTCTCTGGCATTTATTTGTAATCAGAAACCATAAATCCAAGGACAGACAATGCAACAACCAAAAGAAAGTGCCGGTGCTGCAGGAATGTTGCTACATACAAATGGAAAGTTCACAATAGGAAATTGAAATCATCTCTTTACTCATACAATTGTGTTCTTAACCGATCTCCACTGTCAATGTCTAGGTGTAGGTCATGGTATAATCTCAAAACTTGGAATGATTTAGTGAAAGGACATCATCTTTGTAGCGGAACATGAAATTAAAGATCTTTGTAGCGGAACATGAAATTAAAGATCTTTGTAGCGGAACATGAAATTAAAGAATCACACTAGCTTTTTTTCATTTTTTCTGAGAAGCTTCTGTATGAAGTCTGTCTCATACAAATAAAGGAACAATCTTTCATGCACTTTTTGGGTTCAAGCAATGTCGTAACTTCGGAGACAAGAATTGCCCATCACCTGCATATTAATTGAGGATTTCTTGTATCGGACTTCAAATATATCATTTGTATCATGTAGGATAGTGTTGCAGATTTCTAAAATTTCAGCCAATCAAAAACGGAAAATTATCCATGGTAGCCATGTTTATTTTTACCAGATCAAGCAAGACAGAATAAGACACGTTTTGCAGAAGACACCACACAAACCATTCCTGCAAAGCTCAGTTCCAATTGAATCAGAATTTTTTGAGGAAATTATCAAACTGTGAAATGTTAGCAATGATAATGGACAAAATCTCACAAACTTTGTAAATGACAATCAAATGAACATGCTGTAGTGTGGGTTCAGTTCAATAGTTGTGAAAAGATATTAATATACCAGTATCTACCATATTGATGATGATAGTGTCCCTTACTATAAGTTTGTCCTGCCATGGCTGACGCTTTGGATTTAGGATCAGCACCAAAAACATGAATTTGGTAGAGGTTCACCCTTGCATCATTCACCCAATATATCAATAGCATAGGCTGTGTTGTTTCTAAAGATCTTTGAAAATTTCAGCCAATCAGAACACTGTTGAAAGTGGCACTAAACACCATAAACCAAACCATCACAATCACAGTAGGGTCTTCAATAATCAGCAAAACTCAAACGTAAAAATAATTGTGAAACAGTTTGTGTTCAATCATGTTTTTAGTTCTGAAGAAAAAGTTTTGACTTATTTTCCTATTAGGTCCTTTGTTAAAAGCTTAAAATTAATAGAGAACCATCTAATGAACATTCCTACAATATCACAATCAAATTTCACCAGCAGTTTCTGAGAAGAAAATGTTTGAAATTTCAACCAATCAGAATGCATTATTGGCCCTGACAGCCATGTTGAATTTAAGATCAACGTCATGAACTCAAACTTGAGCATCCCTGTCAAGTTTAGTTCCAATGGTTCAAGTGGTTTCGCAGGAGATTGAAATGTAATAAGTTTCACTTATGCTTACATAAAGATATCTTATCCAGTTTGTTTAGTTCTAAATGACTTCAAAGGACGAGATATAAGAATGCAGAAACAATATTCTTCCGTAAATGGCCGTTTTCGGGTGAAGACGACCGAGGTAAGACGAGTCCACGTGCACTCGTTGTGACATCCAATCAGAACGCCTCTAACAAGAAAAAAAATCGTTTAAATATATACCCTAAGCCGGGAATGTCACATTATATACCCTGTCTGATAGCTGAATAACAGATATATTACGGATTTAACCATTGTTTTTTTTTTCAAATACAGACTCTAACCGTATTAAATATATTTGTGTCTTTTATTTTCATTTTTTCGTATTTCTAGATGTCCATTTCTGTACCTTTGACGTCATTTCATGTATGGGGGTGTCTCATGAAGGAAAATACTGTACTTTCAATAAAATATTAGTGAGAAAAGCTCAAATATCAGTAGAAAGCTACTTAGTTTATTAGTCTGTGTCACAAAAGTCAATTTTATGTGATGTGTATTTCATAACGCTCAATGATATTAATCTGATAACTTATGCAAATTAGTTACTGATCAATGGCGGGCGTCTCTAGGAGTTCGCGATAGTGAAAGTTGTTGGTTTACGGAAGAAATATGTACTTACATGCGTTGTTGGGAAAGCACGGGTGATCTTCCTCTCGTGATAGAAATTGCTGTCTTTTCGCTCGTTTCGCTGTGCTCCACTCGCGAAAAGACATAAAATTTCTATCACTCGTGGAAGATCACACGGTCTTTCCCAAGAACGTATGTAAGAACCTATTAGTCTCCCACCCATAGGGTCATCCCATCTGCAACAAAAATGTGATCTTATAAAAGGGGTAGCTTCTCTTGAGGGGGACAATTATCTAGGATTTTACTATCTCAGTGCATCTTATAAACTTGGCCTGATAAGAAGGGTGGCCTTTGATGTTAAGGGCCTTATAAAATGAAGACTACTGTACTATGCTTGAAAATATAAAATTGCAGTTTCAGAAAAAAAACAAAATTCATTTAAATCTTCATTATACTAAATTTATTCTGTACAGAACAGCACAAAAAAAACAACAATAAATAGCAATGTCCAGTTTATAAAGTGTTGGGCATTGTTTAAAAGTTTGCCATAATAGCTTCATTCTCTTACAACAAGTCTTTTCTTTTAAAATCAGAGTGTATTTACTGTTGTTATAACAATCTGATGTAAAACGTGTATAACATAGTTAGTCATTTAGTTAAATCAGTCTTTAAGCTGTTGCTCGTGCAGCTTGTTTTTCTTCGTATTCTTTCATTCTTCGTTCTAATTCTGGTCGGAAATGTCGGATAAGTCCCTGAAAATACAAAGGGTTATTTTTAAATCAACTACTACACCTGTATACTATATGTTTGGTTTATGGTGTTTAACTCCACTTTCAAAAATATCGCGGTTGTATCGTGGAGGTCAGCTTTATTGGTGGAGGAAACAGGAGTACCTGGTGAAAACCACAGACCTGTCACAATTCACTGACAACTTTTATCACATAATGTTGTATCGAGTACAGCTCTCCTGAGTGGGATTCAAACTCACAACGTTAGTGGTGATAGGCATTGATTGCATAGGTAGTTATAAATCCAACTACCATACGATCACGACCACGATAGCAACCTCCTGTATGCTAAAATGTCACTAATGAGTATATATATCTGGTGAGTGAGTGATTGTTGTTTAATGGCAATTGAGAAATGTTTCAGCTAAATCAAGACGAGAACAATTTATTTTTTGATGGGATGACAATGATGTCTGTTTTGAATTAGACTGACAAATTGGGTTGGATTTTCAGTGCTAGCTCACTGAAACAATAGTCCACTGGTAGAATATCACTGCATTCTGACACATTATCCTGATTCCGAACCAACCAGTCTTTGCTCTTTCTCCTTAATGCTGCGTCCTTAGCGGAGAAGCAACAAATACCAATTTCATAGTCTTTGGTTTGACTCGAACCCACGATCTACCACACTCTGGGCGAGCACGCTAACCATTATGCCACCGATGTGGTTGTAGAGAAATTGAGCATTCAAGGTCATACCACTTTAAAACAATCATTTATATTAATTTACCAAGCATCAGAAGAGAAAAGATTTAAATATGCAGGGTATAATTTGACCTTAATTATTTATAATAATTTACTAAAATTGTATTGGAAGATAAATGACTACAGGGTAAACAGTGATAACATCAATTAATTTGATTAATCATGTTATACAGAAGTCATAATAATATTCTACAGAGATTCATTAGGATTGTTTGATCATCATGATATAAATGAATGTCAGAGGGGGTTAGGGTTATCATGTTTAACATCACTTTAACAATTAAACCTTATGTTTTAATCCTGTTTAAAGAAAAGTAGAATTAAAATCAGATACAGATTATACAGAGAAGAAACTATATCTATTTCTGCTTTTAATGCTCAAAATTTCATGAAAATCGGGTAAGAAATAACTGGACAAGAATTTTCTCAAAAAAAAAATCATGGGTTTGAGTGATGGAAATTAACATTACTTTCAACAATAATTCAGTTCTATCGTGGTGGTCAGTTGTATTGGTGGAGGAAACCGTAGTACACGGAGAAAACCACCGACCTGTCGAAAACCACATCACATGTTGTATCGATTACATCTCGCCATGAGCGGGATTCAAACTCATAACGTAAGTGGTGATAAGCACTGATTGCATAGGTACAGATCCCTCCAAGTGTATCAACGATCAAACACTCAGGTCGGACAGAGAGTTTTGTCGGACTTCACACCGACAAATGTCCGACCAAATCCTCCCAGGTCGGAGTGAGAGTCTCCACTCTCAGATAGTTAAACTGTAAACAGGAAACGTCCCCAAATTCTGCTAACCAATAAATTTGTGCATAAAGTAACATGCATATCATAGTAAATCTGAAGTAAATGAGTGATATACAGTGGTACGGAAAGAATAGATATGTTAACAGCTGTCACGGGCATATCCATGAATAAAATGTATTAACATGCAGTACCCATGTTTTAAGTGCACTAAAAGTGAATATTAATATGTCCCTATGTACTCGCGACAATCGATGCCAAGGCCCTTTCACTTGCTGCAGACAGTTGCCGGTTTACGATATCGGGTGCGTTTGCTCTTTTACGTGTTTGCCAAATGTAGGGCGAACGAACCCGGGTAAATGATTCTAATTTATACATTTATTTCTTTAAAGGCGAATTTGGATTAAAATTATTTAGTAAAATTTAAGTTTTATTTTGTTCATGGCGAATGGGTCATAAATCCGTAAATCCCGTTTTTTTCTTCTTGAAAATTGGCAGTCTGCGGAGTCCTGATATAGGTGAAATAATATTTTATTAGTGTATTCTACGTTTTTTTTTTTTACAGTTTACCTGTCAAAACATCACCCATCTCAGCATGTTGTCGCATCGTGCATTCATGATATACAAATACACCTATCACAGGTGTGAAAAAAAACGTTGCTCAAGACTCTTTTTACTAAGACTTATAAACATAGATAACTATTCTACGTTTTCGATTTTCAAGCCGTCTTCCAATTTATTTGTACTTAAAAAATAAATTTATATCTTTTTTCTTATATATGTGTATAAATATCTTAATAAAATAAATACATTTACGGTGAGAAATTATTATACGTCATGATATCATTATTTAGGTAAATACTTATTAGACAGATTTTTTTTAAAACCATTTTTGTCTTTTTAATTGATAACTGACCCAAGCTAAATAAATGAAATGTGACTTAATGTGTTAATTATATAAATCCTTGCCTTCTATAAATTTTAATTTCTTATCTAATTCTTATTCTTATTTAACAATATGGTCAGGTTGTTATTTTCATTGAATGGCTTCACAGTAGGGGCTCTTCCTGTATATTGGTTACATCCTGTATATTACAACTGACTGCTAATGCATGACAAACAATTTTAATCAGCCATCATTATCATGAAATACATTTTTTAATCTTTATTTTAATGATGGCACCTAATTCCAATCACCTAATCCAAATTAGTATAGTAGAGGAGTACTGTATTTTTCGGACGATAAATCTAGATAAAAATGACGATTTTGTTCACAGTACAAAAAATGTATACCTTTATTTTGCTGTAGGTTTATTTCTGAATAAGAAGACTCGTATCATCGATGTTCTTGGTGTTATTTTTTTTTTAAATAAAGCATTAAAAGTATACTAACAGGGGGGTGCAATTCTGGGGATGAAATATTAAACATTCGAAAAAAATCAATATTCAATGATTGAAGTGTTATCGAAAATCAGTTCAATATTGTATTTTATAATAAAATATATACTATAAAAAATTTATCTTGTTGAAAAAAATCACAGGGTGGATCGATTTACAATATAAAATTATTATCACAAAATATCTAAATATAGCTATAGCTTTCCATCAAACACGAGCATGCACACGTGATTGTAGTTAAAAATGGCGGTTGCAATACATCTCACAGTGAACGTGTAGAACAAGCTTTTTATACTAAATATACTGGAAAATAATTTATATCAATTTCGTTACTTAATCGATATTTTATTGCAATAATTTATATGAGGCTATGGGTGTTTAAATGTCACTTTTCAACAATATTTCAGTTATATATTGACCTTTGAGCTACCTTTCCTGGCGCGATTATGGTGCAAGGTAGAAATACACTAGGGTATTTACATAACCGGACATTCTACATACCGGAAAGAAAGTACGCTTACAAATATGCATCGATCACAAAATGTTTGACATGTTCACCTCGAGAAATGTAAAAAAAAATCTTTAAATATCCACTCTCACGTCGGACTTAGAGTGTTGACTCTCAAATTAAATTTACTTCAATGATTGCAAATGTACCTACAAACAAATAGTAATAAAAAACAACAACATTAAATAGAATTAATTATAATTGTTCTCCCACTGGCACCTGGAAATTTGTGTCGACAAGATGTTCCTTCCACTATTGACACCTGTAACCTGAGCTAATTAATTCATATCAAGCTGGCTGTAATACCTAGTCCAATACACATATTGCCGTCACAGATGAACAAGTATAGGGACTTGAAATATTTGTAAACGGAATATTGTGTAACTTTAGCCGGTGATTTTTGCATCTGTTATTTCACCTTTATATGGATATCACACTCCGAAAGAATTATTTCTTATTCATTCATGTACACAGCCGTACCGGCCTCATTGACTGTTTTAAGTGACAACAGATTATTTTTATTTAAATCGTCAGTGATTTCTCCAAACAAACAAAGTCAAAACGCAAACAAAGTCAAAACGCAAACTTAAGTCGAGTTTTTATTCAAATTTAATTTGGTTTGTTAAGAAAACTTTTTTCGAGAAATCCAAGCCAGGGCTGGACTCGGCGTATATAATTTTAAAGTTTAGATTTCGGAAAAGTTACGATATTTCTAGCATTCCGATTGTAATCGTAAAATTTAAATGTACTAGAAAGATCTATTAAAATTAAACAGATTAAAGAAACACAAACGGTGTAACTCGAAATTATTGTACAATTCTTTGATTATGAGGTGCTCCTATGCATCGAACGACTGTTGTGCCCGAGCGCGACAAATATTGACATTGGAGCTACCTTTCCTGGCGCAAATATGGTGCAAGGTAAAAATACACTAGGGTATTTACGTACCCGCACATTCTACACACCGGAAAGAAAGTGCGCTTACAAATACGCATCGATCACAAAATGTTTGACATATTCACCTCGAGAAATGTAAAAAAAAAATCTTTTAATATCCACTCTCACGTCCGACCAAAATGTCCGACCAAGACCAAAATGTCCGACCAAATAGTCGGACTTAGAGAGTGTTGACTCTCAAATTTGTCTGACATTTTGGGAGGAATATGTCGGACCTGAGAGTTTGATCGTTGATACACTTGGAGTGTACTGTAGTTGTAAATCCAAAACAGCCCCGAATATGTATGACAATTTATCTGAAACTTGGATATAAGTATCACCAAGCAATTGGTGTCCCCTACAGATTAACATATATTTGATAGTACATGTATATGTAAATAATGTCAATAAAATGTTATCAAAGAGACCACATTTAAACATCTCGACTTGAAAAAAAAAAGCTCCATCAATATAACATTCAAATTTTTATCTTTTACCTACCACCCCTACAGTACAAATGGTATGACCGTAACTTACTATATTTGAACTTTGACCTACCTGTACTGGCCACACAGCTCCGTCCCCTAAAGCACAAATGGTATGGCCTTCTATTTGTTTACTTAGTTCATATAACATATCAATTTCATCAGGTTTAGCATTTCCAGTTTCTGAAAGAAAAAAAAAATTCTTTAAAATTTAATTTTTTATTTTTACCTAAATATTTTACAAAGGAATAAATATTAACCAAAAACAAACACCAAAAAGGTTGTTGTGAAAATTTAACGTCAGTCCTTTCTCCTTTAATTTCGCTATACATAACAGATGAGAAAAGTTTGAATATATCAAAGGGTTAATCAGAAGCTGTAAATTGTAGAAAGACAAACAATACAATGACCAAAAGATAGAGGACAAACACAATCTACAAAATACTACACAGAAAACAAAAGATCGAGTAACATTAACCCCACTAAAAACCGGGGGTGAACTCAGGTGCTCTGGAAGGATAAGCAGTTCCTGTTCCACTTGTGACATCTGTCGATAAACTACTCTACAGGTCATACAAAGTTATAACGGATCTGGGTAGAAAAAGGAACAGTCACAGAAAAGAAGTTTTGACAAGATATAAAGTGAGTGAGTGATATGTAGCTTAATGCCAACTCAGCAAGTTTTCAGCTATATCATGGTGAGAACAAGTTAATTTTCAACGAGATGATGATGAGATCCGCTTTGTACTAGACCAACACGCTTAGTTGGATTTTTATAATGTTAGCTCATTGAAACAACAGTCCGTGGATAGACATGTTGCCCCACTCTGACACATTATCCTGATTTCGAGCAAACCAGTCTTTGTTCTTTCTCTTTAATTCTGCATGCTTAGTGGGGAAGCAACAGATACCAATTTTATAGTCTTTGGTTTGACCCGATCAGGGCTCGAAACCACGATCTACTGCACTCGAGGTGAGATCCAGGCTCGAAACCACGATCTACTGCACTCGAGGTGAGATCAGGGCTAGAAACCACGATCTACTGCACTCGAGGCAAGATCAGGGCTAGAAACCATGATCTACTGCACTCGAGGCGAGATCAGGGCTAGAAACCACGATCTACTGCACTCAAGGCAAGATCAGGGCTAGAAACCACGATCTACTGCACTCGAGGCGAGATCAGGGCTAGAAACTACGATCTACTGCACTCGAGGCGAGATCGGGGCTAGAAACCACGATCTACTGCACTCGAGGCAAGATCAGGGCTAGAAACCACGATCTACTGCACTCGAGACGAGATCAGGGCTCGAAACCACGATCTACTGCACTCGAGACGAGATCAGGGCTAGAAATCACAATCTACTGCACTCGAGACGAGATCAGGGCTAGAAACCACGATCTACTGCACTCGAGGCGAGATCAGGGCTAGAAACTACGATCTACTGCACTCGAGGCGAGATCGGGGCTCGAAACCACGATCTACTGCACTCGAGGCAAGATCAGGGCTAGAAACCATGATCTACTGCACTCGAGGCGAGATCAGGGCTAGAAACCACGATCTACTGCACTCAAGGCAAGATCAGGGCTAGAAACCACGATCTACTGCACTCGAGGCGAGATCAGGGCTAGAAACCACGATCTACTGCACTCAAGGCAAGATCAGGGCTAGAAACCACGATCTACTGCACTCGAGGCGAGCACGTTAACCATTACACCACCGATGTAGTATGACAGTTAATCAAGCACGTTAACCATTACACCACCGATGTAGTATGACAGTTAATCAAGCACGTTAACCATTACACCACCGATGTAGTATGACAGTTAATCAAGCACGTTAACCATTACACCACCGATGTAGTATGACAGTTAATCAAGCACGTTAACCATTACACCACTGACGTAGTATGACAGTTAATCAAGCACGTTAACCATTACACCACCGACGTAGTATGACAGTTAATCAAGCACGTTAACCATTACACCACCGACGTAGTATGACAGTTAATCAAGCACGTTAACCATTACACCACCGACGTAGTATGACAGTTAATCAAGCACGTTAACCATTACACCACTGACGTAGTATGACAGTTAATCAAGCACGTTAACCATTACACCACTGATGTAGTATGACAAGATATAAAAGTTAATCAAGTTTTTATATCTATTACTATCTACACATGTTTGCCTCTTCATCCATATTACAAGTATTTATCTGGATCAAAACCTATGAAAGTCATGTCTAATTAAGAGATAAAAGCACTATTTTCAATCGATAAACTACATTAAACTTTTATTTTCAATATTTTTCAATGATAATTTCACTTCCAAAAAAAAATATAGAAGAAAATTACAAATACTATCCTTTTAATATAAACTAATCACAGCAAAACACAATAATTTACTCTGCATTCCTATTCAATTTCCTTAAAAATTTGAGGTAGATATACACTGTAGGGTCTTGTACCAACATGAATGTTGTTTGGCTTGTGGGCAGAAGTTAACATTCGACCACTAATCCCCCTTAAATCTGCATTAAAATCAGTAAACAAAAAAACAGAGATGTAAATTACAGAGATCTACATGGTATTTATACCTTTTGAATATTTAACTAGAAAATTAGTTTTTACAGGTGTTTATGGGGTTCTATTTTTGTCTTTTTATGTCAAGGTTTCAAGACACCTACCAATGACTGATATTACAATCTAACTGCACATTACCATAAAATATATATCAACAACAGCATTCCATATTTTATATTCATAAAATACTGAGAAAAAATTTCTGAGTGTTGATATAGGATAAAATCTGTAAATATAGATACAGTGACACCTGTGCCACCCCCTATCTAAACCAAACACTGGATAAAATGAAATCCTGTATAAACCGAACTTTAAATAAAGTCCTAATGTAAGAAATCTTTGTTAATTTAACCTGTATAAGCCAAACACCTGTCTATTCTGAACACAAAAGTTGGTTTTACTGTAAATTATACTTACCAAATCTGTTCATTATCTTTGCCATCCACCCTGTACCTTCTCTACATGGAGTACACTGAAATGTATACATACATTTATTACATGACTTCAGATAATGTCTTTTCTGATTGGCTGACGTCCCTAGTAACGTTCTTTGATAAAACGTTATATTCAACGCGCAAAAAGTCACGGGAGTTGAACATAACATTCCAACGCTCCTCCAGACACCTTAAAATAGAAATGGTGTTTCCCAATTATCTTAAAAGTAGTAGCCAATCATCATCGGGTTAAGTTTTGTCATCGACTAATCAGATGCATTCTTACTAATTACTTTCGGTACACAATTAAATTAATAATGGCAGATAGGGGTGTCTGGGGAACAAAGTCGGCGTTGTTTGGTGTTAATTCAAATTTGATTTAATGTCATAAAATAAAACAGTTAATGACTTTCAATTTCGGTGAATACAATGCTCCATGGGTTGATCAATCCTTGTATTCACCTCATCGAAAGTCATCAATTGTATAATATTCTACCGTAAAGAAATAAAATTATTTTTAAGATATCATAATTAAAGAATATCTATATTGTATTTGAGTGAGTGAGTGATTGTTGTTTAGTGCCAATTCAGCAATTTTTCAACTATATCATGGCGAGAACAAGTTAATTTCAATGAGATGATGATGAGGTCCGCTTTGTAGACCAACATGCTGAGTTGGATTTTTATAGTGCTAGCTCACTGAAACAACAGTCCGCGGGTAGACATGTCGCTCCACTCGGACACATTATTCTGATTCCGAGCCAACCAGTCTTTGCTCTTTCTCCTTAATACTGCGTGTTTAGCAAAGAAGCAACAAACACCAATGCTATAGTCTTTGGTTTGACTCGACCGGGGCTCGAACCCAACATCTACCACACTCTGGAATCAATTGGGGATTTGATGGTTGCATATGCAGATTTACCTGGCAACATGTAGCGGAGCCAGTAAAACAGATGTCTGCTATCAAAAGTTGAATCAAAAAAAGAATGTTTCCCGGCAAATTTTGAAAATAGAGTGAAGAATAACAAACATTTATGTTTTTGATTTAGATTTCAATCAAATTCATATTTTTAAATGTATAATAGTATTTTATGTACCAGTAATAGCGGTTTATGGTGATATGATGGAGTTGTTTACATTCATGATATGACTGAATTGTCTATACCCCATACATTGCTTATCTCTAAAAAAAACTAGTATTACTGTGAGCATAGCTCACTAAGATATACCCTCCGCTCCCCACATCTGTTCAACCTATTTCCATAACCATAACATTACTGATTTTTCCGACCAAAAATGAAATGACCCTCCTCTCTTCACCGGTAAACTGCTGATAAAATTTCAAAACATTCTGAGAAAGACTTCTCAAGTTATCATACGACATAAGGTAAAAATCCTATTTTCCGTCATATCAAGTCCAATAACTCTGGAACGGCAAAAGTGAAAACTGTCAAAAATGAAAGAGATCCTCCTCTCTTCACCGGTAAGCTGCTGATAAAATTTCAAAACATTCTGAGAAACACTACTCAAGTTATCATATGACATAGGGTAAAAATCCTATTTTCCGTCATATCAAGTCCAATAACTCTGGAACGGCAAAAGTGAAAATCGTCAAAAATGAAAGGGATCCTCCTCTCTTCACCGGTAAGCTGCTGATAAAATTTCAAAACATTCTGAGAAACACTACTCAAGTTATCATACGACATAGGGTAAAAATCCTATTTCCCGTCATATCAAGTCCAATAACTCTGGAACGTCAAAAGTGAAAATCGTCAAAAATGAGAGGAATCCTCCTCTCTTCACCGGTAAGCTGCTGATCAAATTTCAAAACATTCTGAGAAACACTACTAAAGTTATCATACGACATAGGGTAAAAATCCTATTCTAATATGACGTCCTTCAAACGCTTCGAGTCCAAACCCATGGTAAAAATAATATTAATCCATGACCGATTAAATTTATGACGTCATCGACAATTTATAACAATATTTTACCAATTTTCACATATTAGAATCGAAATAATTCATGGAAGCCATATGTATATATTGTTTTTACCACGGGTAGGCCTTTATGTCAGCTTTTTACCCCTCGCTGACGCTCGGGGTAAAACTTCGTGACATAAAAGCCTACCCGTGGTAAAAACAATATATGCATATGGCTTCCATGAATTATTTCTTAATTTTCCATCATATCAAGTCCAATAACTCTGGAATGGCAAAAGTGAAAATCGTCAAAAAAGAAAGGGATCCTCCTCTCTTCACCAGTAAGCAGCTGATAAAATTTTAAAAGATTCTAAGAAACACAACTCAAGTTATAGTACGACATAGGATTTGTCTACAGACGGCCGGACATGGTGAAACCAGTATACCCACCTACAACTTCGTTGCAGGAGGTATACAAATTATGCCATATAAATTTGAAGACCTCTAGATATAAATTTATACTGTGATTTATTTCATGTATTAACGGTTAGGGTTATGGTGTTTAATGCCACTTTCAACAATATTTCAGTTATATTGTGGCGGTCAGTTTTATTGGTGGAGGAAACCCGAGTACCCGAAAAAAACACTGACCTGTCGCAAGTCACTGACAAACTTTATCCAATAATGTTGTATCGAGTACACCTCGCCATGAGCGGGATTTGAACTCACAACTTTTGTGGTGATAGGCATTGATGACACAGGTAGTTCTTAATCCAACTACCATACGACCATGACCACGACCCCCCTCCCCCATGTATCAAGCATTGCTTCACTAGGTATAAAAAATATAAACATCGTTTACTCACCTGTCCACAGCTTTCATGTTTATAAAACTCAATAAGACGTGATATGCATCGTACCATATCTGCCTGGTTATTCAGTACAATGAGAGCTGCCGTACCTAATCCTGTCTGAACTGCTATCAACCCATCAAAGTCCATAGGTAGTCATCACATACACTAAAATTAATTATAATATAGGGTTAATTACAATGAGAGCTGCCGTACCTAATCCTGTCTGAACTGCTATCAACCCATCAAAGTCCATAGGTACGTCATCACATACACTAATATTAAATATAATATAGGGTTAATTACAAAGAGAGCTGCCGTACCTAATCCTGTCTGAACTGCTATCAAATCATCAAAGTCCATAGGTACGTCATCACATACACTAAAATTAATTATAATATAGGGTTAATTACAAAGAGAGCTGCCGTACCTAATCCTGTCTGAACTGCTATCAACCCATCAAAGTCCATAGGTACGTCATCACATACACTAAAATTAATTATAATACAACGTTAATTTAATTTAGGGAATCTTCTCCATGAAATATGAAGTCATGTTTTTCTACGATTGTGTGTTTAGTGAATGAGTAAATTACTGTCGTTTAGATACTCATGTTTTATTTTTGATATTCGGAATGCAATAGTAGCTATAACGCTTCAATAAATTTTACACGTTTGTTTGTGCTAATAAGACGTTTCAAATAGGAACTTCTTTTTCATTGTAGGACGCTCAATGATATTTTCAATTGTGATGACGTTGGAATTGTGAGCTCACACAGTGAAATAAACTAGGTGAAATAATAGCTTTTATTTCACTAGGAAATCTCAGTATTTCACAGGCATCCATGTAATAATCAGTTTTATTCATGATGGAAAAATGTTACTTTATTTGACAAATAATATAAAATATGGAATAGATCGAGAAAAATGACAAAGTCCTTATTGTAAATCTGAACGATTCTGTGTTACCTTTTAGGTATAACAGGTGTAGATGATCCACCAGGTATTACCCCCTGTAAGTTGTCCCATCCGCCTATCACACCTCCAGCATGTCTCTCTATTAATTCTTTTAGGGGGATAGACATTTCTTCTTCTACGGTACATGGGTTGTTTACATTTCCCGAGATGCTAAACAGCTGAAAAATAAAAATAAATAAAAATATAAAGATATTTGTGATATAAATCTAATAATACTTTTCATTAGATGGTAATCTACAGTTAATTCACTTAATTAGTCTTGCTTAAAAATACAAATTCATGTGATATTAACAATGTCTTTTAAAACGAGAGTTCACCCTTCGTTGAGATGACTGAGTAATGTCCTCGAGTTTTAAAAGACATCTTTAATTATTTTATCGCTATGATAGTATGTTTATCAAGGATTTGGTAATGTGACATCATTATAACGTCATATTAGAAAACAGCGATATTACTACGCATCCTTGACAATGCTTAGCGATAATTTGAATCGTCTCAGCGCTAACGTAATATGAAACATATTGGGTTTAAACATCAAAGGGAAAATAAACAAAATAGCGATAAAATATATTATGCTAAATTTAATTACAATTCATATCAATAAAAAATATTTACCTTTGTTCCACGATTTCTTTCTCTTCCAAAGCTGGCAAACCAACTAGCTCCTCTTCTACAAATAGCCTATAAAAACATAACAATGTAAATTCTCAAAACTTCTTGCAAAGATTTTAAAGTGTACAAAAAAACACTGTTTCTTTTACCTTTAGTAATCAACTTGATCCAAAAGTAATTCATTTTTTCCTTCTTCGATCAAACTTTGGAACAATTTGACACCAGAGATAAGAAGTGCCCCGACAGTTAGTAGTTTTAAAAAGTCACTAATAAATTATGTTAATTTATTGAAACCATCTAGATACTATTCATATGGTTGTAGAGTGTTAAATGTCCTACACACTAGACTAAGACATAGATCTAGTAACTTGAATACCGACCTTTTTAGGGTAAATTTAATTAATGACCCAAGTTGTGTCTGTGGATGGGTAATAGAGGGTGTGATTCACTTTTTTCTAGAGTGTTGTTTATATGTTGAAGCTCGTGAACAGTTGACAAATAATCTGCAATTTCTTGACAGTTTACTTATTGAAACTTTACTATTTGGCGATGATAGCTTATCTGAGGAACAAAATGCACAAATATTCAAATCAGTGCAGTTGTACATCAAACAAACGAAACGTTTTACCCCACAGTGATCACATTTCATATATTGAATTTAACTATTTTCTTTTGTGAATATTTTCTCCATTGTTGATTTACCCCCTCGAATATGACAATTCTGTACTGTTATAACTCAAAATATTATATAATTTCAAAAATCTTTTTTTTCTCAATGTTGTTATAAAATGTAATTGTTATTTATACATTATTACTTGCTGGTGCATGGAATATAAAATTGTATGTAAATATGTGGAGAGGACCTTTGTAAGTTGGAATAACTTGTGTCCGATCCAAATGTTATATAGTTAACAATAAAATACGTTTAATCTAAGTAATTCATGGAGGTTCTAATCTTGAACTTCATATGAAATTATTAACAGGAAGTGATCAATGTTGTATGATTATTTGTTTTCTACAGCTTTCATGTGATGACAGATTTTAAGCCTATCTACTGACCCTACTACAACAGTCCAACCAAATACACCAACTTCAACTTGGAATATAAGCTTCAGGCATAGCATTTATCGACAGAAATAAAGAGTACCGCTCATTTGCAGACTACTGCGACTGTGAAAAATGCAGAACATCAATAAAAGTACTGTTCCTTTACTTGAATTTATGTCTTGTTCCTTTACTTGAATTTATGTCTAAGTGTAATTAAGAAATAAATCATGGAAGCCAGAATGTGTTGGGAGTTTTAACATGGGTTGAAATTGGCAGATATTAGTATTTTTTAATTTACTAATAACCGCCAACCTATGTTAAAACTCAAAACACATTCTGGCTTCCACGATTTATTTTGATTCTGATATGTCTAAGAGTACAAATACGGTAGTATACTTTGATTGGAAGACGGTAATTTATATTTACGCTTGCGGAAAACAGTGCACACAATTTATGCTGCCAATGGAAAAGTCAGTCACATTCACCGGCGCATGTGCGAATGAGATTATACCATCGATAAATCGCTCGTTTGTCTACAAAGCAAAAGAAGGACGCCATGTTAGAATGTTAGATAGTCTCTCCATATCCTTTCTTACTAACTAAGACCAGGTTTAATACTTGCTGGGGCTACGGCTACAGTTTCTACGTTAGCAACAGTAGTAGAATGTTGGATAGTCTCTCCATATCCTTTCTTACTAATTAAGACCAGGTTTAATACTTACTGGAGCTACGGCTACAGTTTCTACGTTAGCTACAGTAGTAGAATGTTGGATAGTCTCTCCATATCCTTTCTTACTAATAAAGACCAGGTTTAATACTTACTGGGGCTACGGCTACAGTTTCTACGTTAGCTACAGTAGTAGAATGTTGGATAGTCTCTCCATATCCTTTCTTACTAATAAAGACCAGGTTTAATACTTACTGGGGCTACGGCTACAGTTTCTACGTTAGCAACAGTAGTAGAATGTTGGATAGTCTCTCCATATCCTTTCTTACTAACTAAGACCAGGTTTAATACTTACTGGGGCTACGGCTACAGTTTCTACGTTAGCAACAGTAGTAGGATGTTGGATAGTCTCTCCATATCCTTTCTTACTAATTAAGACCAGGTTTAATACTTACTGGGGCTACGGCTACAGTTTCTACGTTAGCTACAGTAGTAGAATGTTGGATAGTCTCTCCATACCCTTTCTTACTAACTAAGACCAGGTTTAATACTTACTGGGGCTATGGCTACAGTTTCTACATTAGCTACAGTAGTAGGATGTTGGAGAGTCTCTCCATACCCTTTCTTACTAATTAAGACCCGGTTTAATACTTACTGGGGCTACGGCTACAGTTTCTATGTTAGCAACAGTAGTAGAATGTTGGATAGTCTCTCCATATCCTTTCTTACTAATTAAGACCAGATTTAATACTTACTGGGGCTACGGCTACAGTTTCTACGTTAGCAACAGTAGTAGAATGTTGGATAGTCTCTCCATATCCTTTCTTACTAACTAAGACCAGGTTTAATACTTACTGGGGCTACGGCTACAGTTTCTACATTAGCAACAGTAGTAGGATGTTGGATAGTCTCTCCATATCCTTTCTTACTAACTAAGACCAGGTTTAATACTTACTGGGGCTATGGCTACAGTTTCTACGTTAGCTACAGTAGTAGAATGTTGGATAGTCTCTCCATATCCTTTCTTACTAACTAAGACCAGGATTAATACTTACTGGGGCTACGGCTACAGTTTCTACGTTAGCTACAGTAGTAGAATGTTGGATAGTCTCTCCATATCCTTTCTTACTAACTAAGACCAGGTTTAATACTTACTGGGGCTACGGCTACAGTTTCTACGTTAGCTACAGTAGTAGAATGTTGGATAGTCTCTCCATATCCTTTCTTACTAACTAAGACCAGGTTTAATACTTACTGGGGCTACGGCTACAGTTTCTATGTTAGCAACAGTAGTAGAATGTTGGATAGTCTCTCCATATCCTTTCTTACTAATTAAGACCAGGATTAATACTTACTGGGGCTACGGCTACAGTTTCTACGTTAGCAACAGTAGTAGAATGTTGGATAGTCTCTCCATATCCTTTCTTACTAACTAAGACCAGGTTTAATACTTACTGGGGCTATGGCTACAGTTTCTACATTAGCAACAGTAGTAGGATGTTGGATAGTCTCTCCATATCCTTTCTTACTAATTAAGACCAGGTTTAATACTTACTGGGGCTACGGCTACAGTTTCTACGCTAGCTACAGTAGTAGAATGTTGGATAGTCTCTCCATACCCTTTCTTACTAACTAAGACCAGGTTTAATACTTACTGGGGCTACGGCTACAGTTTCTACATTAGCTACAGTAGTAGAATGTTGGATAGTCTCTCCATACCCTTTCTTACTAACTAAGACCAGGTTTAATACTTACTGGGGCTATGGCTACAGTTTCTACGTTAGCTACAGTAGTAGAATGTTGGATAGTCTCTCCATACCCTTTCTTACTAACTAAGACCAGGTTTAATACTTACTGGGGCTATGGCTACAGTTTCTACATTAGCTACAGTAGTAGGATGTTGGAGAGTCTCTCCATACCCTTTCTTACTAATTAAGACCAGGTTTAATACTTACTGGGGCTACGGCTAGTTTCTACGTTAGCAACAGTAGTAGAATGTTGGATAGTCTCTCCATATCCTTTCTTACTAATTAAGACAAGGTTTAATACTTACTGGGGCTACGGCTACAGTTTCTACGTTAGCAACAGTAGTAGAATGTTGGATAGTCTCTCCATATCCTTTCTTACTAACTAAGACCAGGTTTAATACTTACTGGGGCTACGGCTACAGTTTCTACGTTAGCTACAGTAGTAGAATGTTGGATAGTCTCTCCATACCCTTTCTTACTAACTAAGACCAGGTTTAATACTTACTGGGGCTATGGCTACAGTTTCTACATTAGCTACAGTAGTAGGATGTTGGAGAGTCTCTCCATACCCTTTCTTACTAATTAAGACCAGGTTTAATACTTACTGGGGCTACGGCTACAGTTTCTACGTTAGCTACAGTAGTAGAATGTTGGATAGTCTCTCCATACCCTTTCTTACTAACTAAGACCAGGTTTAATACTTACTGGGGCTATGGCTACAGTTTCTACATTAGCTACAGTAGTAGGATGTTGGAGAGTCTCTCCATACCCTTTCTTACTAATTAAGACCAGGTTTAATACTTACTGGGGCTACGGCTACAGTTTCTACGTTAGCAACAGTAGTAGAATGTTGGATAGTCTCTCCATATCCTTTCTTACTAATTAAGACAAGGTTTAATACTTACTGGGGCTACGGCTACAGTTTCTACGTTAGCAACAGTAGTAGAATGTTGGATAGTCTCTCCATATCCTTTCTTACTAACTAAGACCAGGTTTAATACTTACTGGGGCTACGGCTACAGTTTCTACGTTAGCTACAGTAGTAGAATGTTGGATAGTCTCTCCATATCCTTTCTTACTAACTAAGACCAGGTTTAATACTTACTGGGGCTACGGCTACAGTTTCTACGTTAGCTACAGTAGTAGAATGTTGGATAGTCTCTCCATACCCTTTCTTACTAACTAAGACCAGGTTTAATACTTACTGGGGCTATGGCTACAGTTTCTACATTAGCTACAGTAGTAGGATGTTGGAGAGTCTCTCCATACCCTTTCTTACTAATTAAGACCAGGTTTAATACTTACTGGGGCTACGGCTACAGTTTCTACGTTAGCTACAGTAGTAGAATGTTGGATAGTCTCTCCATACCCTTTCTTACTAACTAAGACCAGGTTTAATACTTACTGGGGCTATGGCTACAGTTTCTACATTAGCTACAGTAGTAGGATGTTGGAGAGTCTCTCCATACCCTTTCTTACTAATTAAGACCAGGTTTAATACTTACTGGGGCTACGGCTACAGTTTCTACGTTAGCAACAGTAGTAGAATGTTGGATAGTCTCTCCATATCCTTTCTTACTAATTAAGACAAGGTTTAATACTTACTGGGGCTACGGCTACAGTTTCTACGTTAGCAACAGTAGTAGAATGTTGGATAGTCTCTCCATATCCTTTCTTACTAACTAAGACCAGGTTTAATACTTACTGGGGCTACGGCTACAGTTTCTACGTTAGCTACAGTAGTAGAATGTTGGATAGTCTCTCCATATCCTTTCTTACTAACTAAGACCAGGTTTAATACTTACTGAGGCTACGGCTACAGTTTCTACGTTAGCTACAGTAGTAGGATGTTGGATAGTCTCTCCATATCCTTTCTTACTAACTAAGACCAGGTTTAATACTTACTGGGGCTACGGCTACAGTTTCTATGTTAGCAACAGTAGTAGAATGTTGGATAGTCTCTTCATATCCTTTCTTACTAATTAAGACCAGGTTTAATACTTACTGGGGCTACGGCTACAGTTTCTACATTAGCTACAGTAGTAGGATGTTGGATAGTCTCTCCATATCCTTTCTTACTAATAAAGACCAGGTTTAATACTTACTGGGGCTACGGCTACAGTTTCTACGTTAGCAACAGTAGTAGAATGTTGGATAGTCTCTCCATATCCTTTCTTACTAACTAAGACCAGGTTTAATACTTACTGGGGCTACGGCTACAGTTTCTACGTTAGTTACAGTAGTAGAATGTTGGATAGTCTCTCCATATCCTTTCTTACTAACTAAGACCAGGTTTAATACTTACTGGGGCTACGCTACAGTTTCTACATTAGCTACAGTAGTAGAATGTTGGATAGTCTCTCCATATCCTTTCTTACTAACTAAGACCAGGTTTAATACTTACTGGGGCTACGGCTACAGTTTCTATGTTAGCAACAGTAGTAGAATGTTGGATAGTCTCTCCATATCCTTTCTTACTAATTAAGACCAGGATTAATACTTACTGGGGCTACGGCTACAGTTTCTACGTTAGCAACAGTAGTAGAATGTTGGATAGTCTCTCCATATCCTTTCTTACTAACTAAGACCAGGTTTAATACTTACAGGGGCTACGGCTACAGTTTCTACATTAGCAACAGTAGTAGGATGTTGGATAGTCTCTCCATATCCTTTCTTACTAACTAAGACCAGGTTTAATACTTACTGGGGCTACAGCTACAGTTTCTACGTTAGCTACAGTAGTAGAATGTTGGATAGTCTCTCCATACCCTTTCTTACTAACTAAGACCAGGTTTAATACTTACTGGGGCTATGGCTACAGTTTCTACATTAGCAACAGTAGTAGGATGTTGGAGAGTCTCTCCATACCCTTTCTTACTAATTAAGACCAGGTTTAATACTTACTGGGGCTACGGCTACAGTTTCTACGTTAGCAACAGTAGTAGAATGTTGGATAGTCTCTCCATATCCTTTCTTACTAATTAAGACCAGGTTTAATACTTACTGGGGCTACGGCTACAGTTTCTACGTTAGCAACAGTAGTAGAATGTTGGATAGTCTCTCCATATCCTTTCTTACTAATTAAGACCAGGTTTAATACTTACTGGGGCTACGGCTACAGTTTCTACGTTAGCAACAGTAGTAGAATGTTGGATAGTCTCTCCATATCCTTTCTTACTAACTAAGACCAGGTTTAATACTTACTGGGGCTACGGCTACAGTTTCTACGTTAGCAACAGTAGTAGGATGTTGGATAGTCTCTCCATATCCTTTCTTACTAATTAAGACCAGGTTTAATACTTACTGGGGCTACGGCTACAGTTTCTACGTTAGCTACAGTAGTAGAATGTTGGATAGTCTCTCCATACCCTTTCTTACTAACTAAGACCAGGTTTAATACTTACTGGGGCTATGGCTACAGTTTCTACATTAGCTACAGTAGTAGGATGTTGGAGAGTCTCTCCATACCCTTTCTTACTAATTAAGACCCGGTTTAATACTTCCTGGGGCTACGGCTACAGTTTCTATGTTAGCAACAGTAGTAGAATGTTGGATAGTCTCTCCATATCCTTTCTTACTAATTAAGACCAGATTTAATACTTACTGGGGCTACGGCTACAGTTTCTACGTTAGCAACAGTAGTAGAATGTTGGATAGTCTCTCCATATCCTTTCTTACTAACTAAGACCAGGTTTAATACTTACTGGGGCTACGGCTACAGTTTCTACATTAGCAACAGTAGTAGGATGTTGGATAGTCTCTCCATATCCTTTCTTACTAACTAAGACCACGTTTAATACTTACTGGGGCTATGGCTACAGTTTCTACGTTAGCTACAGTAGTAGAATGTTGGATAGTCTCTCCATATCCTTTCTTACTAACTAAGACCAGGATTAATACTTACTGGGGCTACGGCTACAGTTTCTACGTTAGCTACAGTAGTAGAATGTTGGATAGTCTCTCCATACCCTTTCTTACTAACTAAGACCAGGTTTAATACTTACTGGGGCTATGGCTACAGTTTCTACATTAGCTACAGTAGTAGGATGTTGGAGAGTCTCTCCATACCCTTTCTTACTAATTAAGACCAGGTTTAATACTTACTGGGGCTACGGCTACAGTTTCTACGTTAGCAACAGTAGTAGAATGTTGGATAGTCTCTCCATATCCTTTCTTACTAATTAAGACAAGGTTTAATACTTACTGGGGCTACGGCTACAGTTTCTACGTTAGCAACAGTAGTAGAATGTTGGATAGTCTCTCCATATCCTTTCTTACTAACTAAGACCAGGTTTAATACTTACTGGGGCTACGGCTACAGTTTCTACGTTAGCTACAGTAGTAGAATGTTGGATAGTCTCTCCATATCCTTTCTTACTAACTAAGACCAGGTTTAATACTTACTGGGGCTACGGCTACAGTTTCTACGTTAGCTACAGTAGTAGAATGTTGGATAGTCTCTCCATACCCTTTCTTACTAACTAAGACCAGGTTTAATACTTACTGGGGCTATGGCTACAGTTTCTACATTAGCTACAGTAGTAGGATGTTGGAGAGTCTCTCCATACCCTTTCTTACTAATTAAGACCAGGTTTAATACTTACTGGGGCTACGGCTACAGTTTCTACGTTAGCTACAGTAGTAGAATGTTGGATAGTCTCTCCATACCCTTTCTTACTAACTAAGACCAGGTTTAATACTTACTGGGGCTATGGCTACAGTTTCTACATTAGCTACAGTAGTAGGATGTTGGAGAGTCTCTCCATACCCTTTCTTACTAATTAAGACCAGGTTTAATACTTACTGGGGCTACGGCTACAGTTTCTACGTTAGCAACAGTAGTAGAATGTTGGATAGTCTCTCCATATCCTTTCTTACTAATTAAGACAAGGTTTAATACTTACTGGGGCTACGGCTACAGTTTCTACGTTAGCAACAGTAGTAGAATGTTGGATAGTCTCTCCATATCCTTTCTTACTAACTAAGACCAGGTTTAATACTTACTGGGGCTACGGCTACAGTTTCTACGTTAGCTACAGTAGTAGAATGTTGGATAGTCTCTCCATATCCTTTCTTACTAACTAAGACCAGGTTTAATACTTACTGAGGCTACGGCTACAGTTTCTACGTTAGCTACAGTAGTAGGATGTTGGATAGTCTCTCCATATCCTTTCTTACTAACTAAGACCAGGTTTAATACTTACTGGGGCTACGGCTACAGTTTCTATGTTAGCAACAGTAGTAGAATGTTGGATAGTCTCTTCATATCCTTTCTTACTAATTAAGACCAGGTTTAATACTTACTGGGGCTACGGCTACAGTTTCTACATTAGCTACAGTAGTAGGATGTTGGATAGTCTCTCCATATCCTTTCTTACTAATAAAGACCAGGTTTAATACTTACTGGGGCTACGGCTACAGTTTCTACGTTAGCAACAGTAGTAGAATGTTGGATAGTCTCTCCATATCCTTTCTTACTAACTAAGACCAGGTTTAATACTTACTGGGGCTACGGCTACAGTTTCTACGTTAGTTACAGTAGTAGAATGTTGGATAGTCTCTCCATATCCTTTCTTACTAACTAAGACCAGGTTTAATACTTACTGGGGCTACGCTACAGTTTCTACATTAGCTACAGTAGTAGAATGTTGGATAGTCTCTCCATATCCTTTCTTACTAACTAAGACCAGGTTTAATACTTACTGGGGCTACGGCTACAGTTTCTATGTTAGCAACAGTAGTAGAATGTTGGATAGTCTCTCCATATCCTTTCTTACTAATTAAGACCAGGATTAATACTTACTGGGGCTACGGCTACAGTTTCTACGTTAGCAACAGTAGTAGAATGTTGGATAGTCTCTCCATATCCTTTCTTACTAACTAAGACCAGGTTTAATACTTACAGGGGCTACGGCTACAGTTTCTACATTAGCAACAGTAGTAGGATGTTGGATAGTCTCTCCATATCCTTTCTTACTAACTAAGACCAGGTTTAATACTTACTGGGGCTACAGCTACAGTTTCTACGTTAGCTACAGTAGTAGAATGTTGGATAGTCTCTCCATACCCTTTCTTACTAACTAAGACCAGGTTTAATACTTACTGGGGCTATGGCTACAGTTTCTACATTAGCAACAGTAGTAGGATGTTGGAGAGTCTCTCCATACCCTTTCTTACTAATTAAGACCAGGTTTAATACTTACTGGGGCTACGGCTACAGTTTCTACGTTAGCAACAGTAGTAGAATGTTGGATAGTCTCTCCATATCCTTTCTTACTAATTAAGACCAGGTTTAATACTTACTGGGGCTACGGCTACAGTTTCTACGTTAGCAACAGTAGTAGAATGTTGGATAGTCTCTCCATATCCTTTCTTACTAATTAAGACCAGGTTTAATACTTACTGGGGCTACGGCTACAGTTTCTACGTTAGCAACAGTAGTAGAATGTTGGATAGTCTCTCCATATCCTTTCTTACTAACTAAGACCAGGTTTAATACTTACTGGGGCTACGGCTACAGTTTCTACGTTAGCAACAGTAGTAGGATGTTGGATAGTCTCTCCATATCCTTTCTTACTAATTAAGACCAGGTTTAATACTTACTGGGGCTACGGCTACAGTTTCTACGTTAGCTACAGTAGTAGAATGTTGGATAGTCTCTCCATACCCTTTCTTACTAACTAAGACCAGGTTTAATACTTACTGGGGCTATGGCTACAGTTTCTACATTAGCTACAGTAGTAGGATGTTGGAGAGTCTCTCCATACCCTTTCTTACCAATTAAGACCCGGTTTAATACTTCCTGGGGCTACGGCTACAGTTTCTATGTTAGCAACAGTAGTAGAATGTTGGATAGTCTCTCCATATCCTTTCTTACTAATTAAGACCAGATTTAATACTTACTGGGGCTACGGCTACAGTTTCTACGTTAGCAACAGTAGTAGAATGTTGGATAGTCTCTCCATATCCTTTCTTACTAACTAAGACCAGGTTTAATACTTACTGGGGCTACGGCTACAGTTTCTACATTAGCAACAGTAGTAGGATGTTGGATAGTCTCTCCATATCCTTTCTTACTAACTAAGACCAGGTTTAATACTTACTGGGGCTATGGCTACAGTTTCTACGTTAGCTACAGTAGTAGAATGTTGGATAGTCTCTCCATATCCTTTCTTACTAACTAAGACCAGGATTAATACTTACTGGGGCTACGGCTACAGTTTCTACGTTAGCTACAGTAGTAGAATGTTGGATAGTCTCTCCATATCCTTTCTTACTAACTAAGACCAGGTTTAATACTTACTGGGGCTACGGCTACAGTTTCTACGTTAGCTACAGTAGTAGAATGTTGGATAGTCTCTCCATATCCTTTCTTACTAACTAAGACCAGGTTTAATACTTACTGGGGCTACGGCTACAGTTTCTACGTTAGCTACAGTAGTAGAATGTTGGATAGTCTCTCCATATCCTTTCTTACTAACTAAGACCAGGTTTAATACTTACTGGGGCTACGGCTACAGTTTCTATGTTAGCAACAGTAGTAGAATGTTGGATAGTCTCTCCATATCCTTTCTTACTAATTAAGACCAGGATTAATACTTACTGGGGCTACGGCTACAGTTTCTACGTTAGCAACAGTAGTAGAATGTTGGATAGTCTCTCCATATCCTTTCTTACTAACCAAGACCAGGTTTAATACTTACTGGGGCTATGGCTACAGTTTCTACATTAGCAACAGTAGTTGGATGTTGGATAGTCTCTCCATATCCTTTCTTACTAATTAAGACCAGGTTTAATACTTACTGGGGCTACGGCTACAGTTTCTACGCTAGCTACAGTAGTAGAATGTTGGATAGTCTCTCCATACCCTTTCTTACTAACTAAGACCAGGTTTAATACTTACTGGGGCTACGGCTACAGTTTCTACATTAGCTACAGTAGTAGAATGTTGGATAGTCTCTCCATACCCTTTCTTACTAACTAAGACCAGGTTTAATACTTACTGGGGCTATGGCTACAGTTTCTACGTTAGCTACAGTAGTAGAATGTTGGATAGTCTCTCCATACCCTTTCTTACTAACTAAGACCAGGTTTAATACTTACTGGGGCTATGGCTACAGTTTCTACATTAGCTACAGTAGTAGGATGTTGGAGAGTCTCTCCATACCCTTTCTTACTAATTAAGACCAGGTTTAATACTTACTGGGGCTACGGCTAGTTTCTACGTTAGCAACAGTAGTAGAATGTTGGATAGTCTCTCCATATCCTTTCTTACTAATTAAGACAAGGTTTAATACTTACTGGGGCTACGGCTACAGTTTCTACGTTAGCAACAGTAGTAGAATGTTGGATAGTCTCTCCATATCCTTTCTTACTAACTAAGACCAGGTTTAATACTTACTGGGGCTACGGCTACAGTTTCTACGTTAGCTACAGTAGTAGAATGTTGGATAGTCTCTCCATACCCTTTCTTACTAACTAAGACCAGGTTTAATACTTACTGGGGCTATGGCTACAGTTTCTACATTAGCTACAGTAGTAGGATGTTGGAGAGTCTCTCCATACCCTTTCTTACTAATTAAGACCAGGTTTAATACTTACTGGGGCTACGGCTACAGTTTCTACGTTAGCTACAGTAGTAGAATGTTGGATAGTCTCTCCATACCCTTTCTTACTAACTAAGACCAGGTTTAATACTTACTGGGGCTATGGCTACAGTTTCTACATTAGCTACAGTAGTAGGATGTTGGAGAGTCTCTCCATACCCTTTCTTACTAATTAAGACCAGGTTTAATACTTACTGGGGCTACGGCTAGTTTCTACGTTAGCAACAGTAGTAGAATGTTGGATAGTCTCTCCATATCCTTTCTTACTAATTAAGACAAGGTTTAATACTTACTGGGGCTACGGCTACAGTTTCTACGTTAGCAACAGTAGTAGAATGTTGGATAGTCTCTCCATATCCTTTCTTACTAACTAAGACCAGGTTTAATACTTACTGGGGCTACGGCTACAGTTTCTATGTTAGCTACAGTAGTAGAATGTTGGATAGTCTCTCCATACCCTTTCTTACTAACTAAGACCAGGTTTAATACTTACTGGGGCTATGGCTACAGTTTCTACATTAGCTACAGTAGTAGGATGTTGGAGAGTCTCTCCATACCCTTTCTTACTAATTAAGACCAGGTTTAATACTTACTGGGGCTACGGCTACAGTTTCTACGTTAGCTACAGTAGTAGAATGTTGGATAGTCTCTCCATACCCTTTCTTACTAACTAAGACCAGGTTTAATACTTACTGGGGCTATGGCTACAGTTTCTACATTAGCTACAGTAGTAGGATGTTGGAGAGTCTCTCCATACCCTTTCTTACTAATTAAGACCAGGTTTAATACTTACTGGGGCTACGGCTACAGTTTCTACGTTAGCAACAGTAGTAGAATGTTGGATAGTCTCTCCATATCCTTTCTTACTAATTAAGACAAGGTTTAATACTTACTGGGGCTACGGCTACAGTTTCTACGTTAGCAACAGTAGTAGAATGTTGGATAGTCTCTCCATATCCTTTCTTACTAACTAAGACCAGGTTTAATACTTACTGGGGCTACGGCTACAGTTTCTACGTTAGCTACAGTAGTAGAATGTTGGATAGTCTCTCCATATCCTTTCTTACTAACTAAGACCAGGTTTAATACTTACTGAGGCTACGGCTACAGTTTCTACGTTAGCTACAGTAGTAGGATGTTGGATAGTCTCTCCATATCCTTTCTTACTAACTAAGACCAGGTTTAATACTTACTGGGGCTACGGCTACAGTTTCTATGTTAGCAACAGTAGTAGAATGTTGGATAGTCTCTTCATATCCTTTCTTACTAATTAAGACCAGGTTTAATACTTACTGGGGCTACGGCTACAGTTTCTACATTAGCTACAGTAGTAGGATGTTGGATAGTCTCTCCATATCCTTTCTTACTAATAAAGACCAGGTTTAATACTTACTGGGGCTACGGCTACAGTTTCTACGTTAGCAACAGTAGTAGAATGTTGGATAGTCTCTCCATATCCTTTCTTACTAACTAAGACCAGGTTTAATACTTACTGGGGCTACGGCTACAGTTTCTACGTTAGTTACAGTAGTAGAATGTTGGATAGTCTCTCCATATCCTTTCTTACTAACTAAGACCAGGTTTAATACTTACTGGGGCTACGCTACAGTTTCTACATTAGCTACAGTAGTAGAATGTTGGATAGTCTCTCCATATCCTTTCTTACTAACTAAGACCAGGTTTAATACTTACTGGGGCTACGGCTACAGTTTCTATGTTAGCAACAGTAGTAGAATGTTGGATAGTCTCTCCATATCCTTTCTTACTAATTAAGACCAGATTTAATACTTACTGGGGCTACGCTACAGTTTCTACGTTAGCAACAGTAGTAGAATGTTGGATAGTCTCTCCATATCCTTTCTTACTAACTAAGACCAGGTTTAATACTTACTGGGGCTACGGCTACAGTTTCTACATTAGCAACAGTAGTAGGATGTTGGATAGTCTCTCCATATCCTTTCTTACTAACTAAGACCAGGTTTAATACTTACTGGGGCTATGGCTACAGTTTCTACATTAGCTACAGTAGTAGGATGTTGGAGAGTCTCTCCATACCCTTTCTTACTAATTAAGACCAGGTTTAATACTTACTGGGGCTACGGCTACAGTTTCTACGTTAGCAACAGTAGTAGAATGTTGGATAGTCTCTCCATATCCTTTCTTACTAATTAAGACAAGGTTTAATACTTACTGGGGCTACGGCTACAGTTTCTACGTTAGCAACAGTAGTAGAATGTTGGATAGTCTCTCCACATCCTTTCTTACTAACTAAGACCAGGTTTAATACTTACTGGGGCTACGGCTACAGTTTCTACGTTAGCTACAGTAGTAGAATGTTGGATAGTCTCTCCATACCCTTTCTTACTAACTAAGACCAGGTTTAATACTTACTGGGGCTATGGCTACAGTTTCTACGTTAGCTACAGTAGTAGGATGTTGGAGAGTCTCTCCATACCCTTTCTTACTAATTAAGACCAGGTTTAATACTTACTGGGGCTACGGCTACAGTTTCTACGTTAGCTACAGTAGTAGAATGTTGGATAGTCTCTCCATACCCTTTCTTACTAACTAAGACCAGGTTTAATACTTACTGGGGCTATGGCTACAGTTTCTACATTAGCTACAGTAGTAGGATGTTGGAGAGTCTCTCCATACCCTTTCTTACTAATTAAGACCAGGTTTAATACTTACTGGGGCTACGGCTACAGTTTCTACGTTAGCAACAGTAGTAGAATGTTGGATAGTCTCTCCATATCCTTTCTTACTAATTAAGACAAGGTTTAATACTTACTGGGGCTACGGCTACAGTTTCTACGTTAGCAACAGTAGTAGAATGTTGGATAGTCTCTCCATATCCTTTCTTACTAACTAAGACCAGGTTTAATACTTACTGGGGCTACGGCTACAGTTTCTACGTTAGCTACAGTAGTAGAATGTTGGATAGTCTCTCCATATCCTTTCTTACTAACTAAGACCAGGTTTAATACTTACTGAGGCTACGGCTACAGTTTCTACGTTAGCTACAGTAGTAGGATGTTGGATAGTCTCTCCATATCCTTTCTTACTAACTAAGACCAGGTTTAATACTTACTGGGGCTACGGCTACAGTTTCTATGTTAGCAACAGTAGTAGAATGTTGGATAGTCTCTTCATATCCTTTCTTACTAATTAAGACCAGGTTTAATACTTACTGGGGCTACGGCTACAGTTTCTACATTAGCTACAGTAGTAGGATGTTGGATAGTCTCTCCATATCCTTTCTTACTAATAAAGACCAGGTTTAATACTTACTGGGGCTACGGCTACAGTTTCTACGTTAGCAACAGTAGTAGAATGTTGGATAGTCTCTCCATATCCTTTCTTACTAACTAAGACCAGGTTTAATACTTACTGGGGCTACGGCTACAGTTTCTACGTTAGTTACAGTAGTAGAATGTTGGATAGTCTCTCCATATCCTTTCTTACTAACTAAGACCAGGTTTAATACTTACTGGGGCTACGCTACAGTTTCTACATTAGCTACAGTAGTAGAATGTTGGATAGTCTCTCCATATCCTTTCTTACTAACTAAGACCAGGTTTAATACTTACTGGGGCTACGGCTACAGTTTCTATGTTAGCAACAGTAGTAGAATGTTGGATAGTCTCTCCATATCCTTTCTTACTAATTAAGACCAGATTTAATACTTACTGGGGCTACGGCTACAGTTTCTACGTTAGCAACAGTAGTAGAATGTTGGATAGTCTCTCCATATCCTTTCTTACTAACTAAGACCAGGTTTAATACTTACTGGGGCTACGGCTACAGTTTCTACATTAGCAACAGTAGTAGGATGTTGGATAGTCTCTCCATATCCTTTCTTACTAACTAAGACCAGGTTTAATACTTACTGGGGCTATGGCTACAGTTTCTACATTAGCTACAGTAGTAGGATGTTGGAGAGTCTCTCCATACCCTTTCTTACTAATTAAGACCAGGTTTAATACTTACTGGGGCTACGGCTACAGTTTCTACGTTAGCAACAGTAGTAGAATGTTGGATAGTCTCTCCATATCCTTTCTTACTAATTAAGACAAGGTTTAATACTTACTGGGGCTACGGCTACAGTTTCTACGTTAGCAACAGTAGTAGAATGTTGGATAGTCTCTCCATATCCTTTCTTACTAACTAAGACCAGGTTTAATACTTACTGGGGCTACGGCTACAGTTTCTACGTTAGCTACAGTAGTAGAATGTTGGATAGTCTCTCCATATCCTTTCTTACTAACTAAGACCAGGTTTAATACTTACTGAGGCTACGGCTACAGTTTCTACGTTAGCTACAGTAGTAGGATGTTGGATAGTCTCTCCATATCCTTTCTTACTAACTAAGACCAGGTTTAATACTTACTGGGGCTACGGCTACAGTTTCTATGTTAGCAACAGTAGTAGAATGTTGGATAGTCTCTTCATATCCTTTCTTACTAATAAAGACCAGGTTTAATACTTACTGGGGCTACGGCTACAGTTTCTACGTTAGCAACAGTAGTAGAATGTTGGATAGTCTCTCCATATCCTTTCTTACTAACTAAGACCAGGTTTAATACTTACTGGGGCTACGGCTACAGTTTCTACGTTAGTTACAGTAGTAGAATGTTGGATAGTCTCTCCATATCCTTTCTTACTAACTAAGACCAGGTTTAATACTTACTGGGGCTACGCTACAGTTTCTACATTAGCTACAGTAGTAGAATGTTGGATAGTCTCTCCATATCCTTTCTTACTAACTAAGACCAGGTTTAATACTTACTGGGGCTACGGCTACAGTTTCTATGTTAGCAACAGTAGTAGAATGTTGGATAGTCTCTCCATATCCTTTCTTACTAATTAAGACCAGGATTAATACTTACTGGGGCTACGGCTACAGTTTCTACGTTAGCAACAGTAGTAGAATGTTGGATAGTCTCTCCATATCCTTTCTTACTAACTAAGACCAGGTTTAATACTTACAGGGGCTACGGCTACAGTTTCTACATTAGCAACAGTAGTAGGATGTTGGATAGTCTCTCCATATCCTTTCTTACTAACTAAGACCAGGTTTAATACTTACTGGGGCTACAGCTACAGTTTCTACGTTAGCTACAGTAGTAGAATGTTGGATAGTCTCTCCATATCCTTTCTTACTAACTAAGACCAGGTTTAATACTTACTGGGGCTACGGCTACAGTTTCTACGTTAGCTACAGTAGTAGAATGTTGGATAGTCTCTCCATACCCTTTCTTACTAACTAAGACCAGGTTTAATACTTACTGGGGCTATGGCTACAGTTTCTACATTAGCTACAGTAGTAGGATGTTGGAGAGTCTCTCCATACCCTTTCTTACTAATTAAGACCAGGTTTAATACTTACTGGGGCTACGGCTACAGTTTCTACGTTAGCTACAGTAGTAGAATGTTGGATAGTCTCTCCATACCCTTTCTTACTAACTAAGACCAGGTTTAATACTTACTGGGGCTATGGCTACAGTTTCTACATTAGCTACAGTAGTAGGATGTTGGAGAGTCTCTCCATACACTTTCTTACTAATTAAGACCAGGTTTAATACTTACTGGGGCTACGGCTACAGTTTCTACGTTAGCTACAGTAGTAGAATGTTGGATAGTCTCTCCATACCCTTTCTTACTAACTAAGACCAGGTTTAATACTTACTGGGGCTATGGCTACAGTTTCTACATTAGCTACAGTAGTAGGATGTTGGAGAGTCTCTCCATACCCTTTCTTACTAATTAAGACCAGGTTTAATACTTACTGGGGCTACGGCTACAGTTTCTACGTTAGCAACAGTAGTAGAATGTTGGATAGTCTCTCCATATCCTTTCTTACTAATTAAGACAAGGTTTAATACTTACTGGGGCTACGGCTACAGTTTCTACGTTAGCAACAGTAGTAGAATGTTGGATAGTCTCTCCATATCCTTTCTTACTAACTAAGACCAGGTTTAATACTTACTGGGGCTACGGCTACAGTTTCTACGTTAGCTACAGTAGTAGAATGTTGGATAGTCTCTCCATATCCTTTCTTACTAACTAAGACCAGGTTTAATACTTACTGAGGCTACGGCTACAGTTTCTACGTTAGCTACAGTAGTAGGATGTTGGATAGTCTCTCCATATCCTTTCTTACTAACTAAGACCAGGTTTAATACTTACTGGGGCTACGGCTACAGTTTCTATGTTAGCAACAGTAGTAGAATGTTGGATAGTCTCTTCATATCCTTTCTTACTAATTAAGACCAGGTTTAATACTTACTGGGGCTACGGCTACAGTTTCTACATTAGCTACAGTAGTAGGATGTTGGATAGTCTCTCCATATCCTTTCTTACTAATAAAGACCAGGTTTAATACTTACTGGGGCTACGGCTACAGTTTCTACGTTAGCAACAGTAGTAGAATGTTGGATAGTCTCTCCATATCCTTTCTTACTAACTAAGACCAGGTTTAATACTTACTGGGGCTACGGCTACAGTTTCTACGTTAGTTACAGTAGTAGAATGTTGGATAGTCTCTCCATATCCTTTCTTACTAACTAAGACCAGGTTTAATACTTACTGGGGCTACGCTACAGTTTCTACATTAGCTACAGTAGTAGAATGTTGGATAGTCTCTCCATATCCTTTCTTACTAACTAAGACCAGGTTTAATACTTACTGGGGCTACGGCTACAGTTTCTATGTTAGCAACAGTAGTAGAATGTTGGATAGTCTCTCCATATCCTTTCTTACTAATTAAGACCAGATTTAATACTTACTGGGGCTACGGCTACAGTTTCTACGTTAGCAACAGTAGTAGAATGTTGGATAGTCTCTCCATATCCTTTCTTACTAACTAAGACCAGGTTTAATACTTACTGGGGCTACGGCTACAGTTTCTACATTAGCAACAGTAGTAGGATGTTGGATAGTCTCTCCATATCCTTTCTTACTAACTAAGACCAGGTTTAATACTTACTGGGGCTATGGCTACAGTTTCTACATTAGCTACAGTAGTAGGATGTTGGAGAGTCTCTCCATACCCTTTCTTACTAATTAAGACCAGGTTTAATACTTACTGGGGCTACGGCTACAGTTTCTACGTTAGCAACAGTAGTAGAATGTTGGATAGTCTCTCCATATCCTTTCTTACTAATTAAGACAAGGTTTAATACTTACTGGGGCTACGGCTACAGTTTCTACGTTAGCAACAGTAGTAGAATGTTGGATAGTCTCTCCATATCCTTTCTTACTAACTAAGACCAGGTTTAATACTTACTGGGGCTACGGCTACAGTTTCTACGTTAGCTACAGTAGTAGAATGTTGGATAGTCTCTCCATATCCTTTCTTACTAACTAAGACCAGGTTTAATACTTACTGAGGCTACGGCTACAGTTTCTACGTTAGCTACAGTAGTAGGATGTTGGATAGTCTCTCCATATCCTTTCTTACTAACTAAGACCAGGTTTAATACTTACTGGGGCTACGGCTACAGTTTCTATGTTAGCAACAGTAGTAGAATGTTGGATAGTCTCTTCATATCCTTTCTTACTAATTAAGACCAGGTTTAATACTTACTGGGGCTACGGCTACAGTTTCTACATTAGCTACAGTAGTAGGATGTTGGATAGTCTCTCCATATCCTTTCTTACTAATAAAGACCAGGTTTAATACTTACTGGGGCTACGGCTACAGTTTCTACGTTAGCAACAGTAGTAGAATGTTGGATAGTCTCTCCATATCCTTTCTTACTAACTAAGACCAGGTTTAATACTTACTGGGGCTACGGCTACAGTTTCTACGTTAGTTACAGTAGTAGAATGTTGGATAGTCTCTCCATATCCTTTCTTACTAACTAAGACCAGGTTTAATACTTACTGGGGCTACGCTACAGTTTCTACATTAGCTACAGTAGTAGAATGTTGGATAGTCTCTCCATATCCTTTCTTACTAACTAAGACCAGGTTTAATACTTACTGGGGCTACGGCTACAGTTTCTATGTTAGCAACAGTAGTAGAATGTTGGATAGTCTCTCCATATCCTTTCTTACTAATTAAGACCAGGATTAATACTTACTGGGGCTACGGCTACAGTTTCTACGTTAGCAACAGTAGTAGAATGTTGGATAGTCTCTCCATATCCTTTCTTACTAACTAAGACCAGGTTTAATACTTACAGGGGCTACGGCTACAGTTTCTACATTAGCAACAGTAGTAGGATGTTGGATAGTCTCTCCATATCCTTTCTTACTAACTAAGACCAGGTTTAATACTTACTGGGGCTACAGCTACAGTTTCTACGTTAGCTACAGTAGTAGAATGTTGGATAGTCTCTCCATACCCTTTCTTACTAACTAAGACCAGGTTTAATACTTACTGGGGCTATGGCTACAGTTTCTACATTAGCAACAGTAGTAGGATGTTGGAGAGTCTCTCCATACCCTTTCTTACTAATTAAGACCAGGTTTAATACTTACTGGGGCTACGGCTACAGTTTCTACGTTAGCAACAGTAGTAGAATGTTGGATAGTCTCTCCATATCCTTTCTTACTAATTAAGACCAGGTTTAATACTTACTGGGGCTACGGCTACAGTTTCTACGTTAGCAACAGTAGTAGAATGTTGGATAGTCTCTCCATATCCTTTCTTACTAATTAAGACCAGGTTTAATACTTACTGGGGCTACGGCTACAGTTTCTATGTTAGCAACAGTAGTAGAATGTTGGATAGTCTCTCCATATCCTTTCTTACTAATTAAGACCAGGTTTAATACTTACTGGGACTACGGCTACAGTTTCTACGTTAGCAACAGTAGTAGAATGTTGGATAGTCTCTCCATATCCTTTCTTACTAATTAAGACCAGGTTTAGTACTTACTGGGGCTACGGCTACAGTTTCTACATTAGCTACAGTAGTAGGATGTTGGAGAGTCTCTCCATATCCTTTCTTACTAATAAAGACCAGGTTTAATACTTACTGGGGCTACGGCTACAGTTTCTACGTTAGCAACAGTAGTAGAATGTTGGATAGTCTCTCCATATCCTTTCTTACTAACTAAGACCAGGTTTAATACTTACTGGGGCTACGGCTACAGTTTCTACATTAGTTACAGTAGTAGAATGTTGGATAGTCTCTCCATATCCTTTCTTACTAACTAAGACCAGGTTTAATACTTACTGGGGCTACGGCTACAGTTTCTACATTAGCTACAGTAGTAGGATGTTGGATAGTCTCTCCATATCCTTTCTTACTAATAAAGACCAGGTTTAATACTTACTGGGGCTACGCTACAGTTTCTACGTTAGCAACAGTAGTAGAATGTTGAATAGTCTCTCCATATCCTTTCTTACTAACTAAGACCAGGTTTAATACTTACTGGGGCTACGGCTACAGTTTCTACGTTAGCAACAGTAGTAGAATGTTGGATAGTCTCTCCATATCCTTTCTTACTAATAAAGACCAGGTTTAATACTTACTGGGGCTACGGCTACAGTTTCTACGTTAGCTACAGTAGTAGAATGTTGGATAGTCTCTCCATATCCTTTCTTACTAACTAAGACCAGGTTTAATACTTACTGGGGCTACGGCTACAGTTTCTACGTTAGCAACAGTAGTAGAATGTTGGATAGTCTCTCCATACCCTTTCTTACTAATTAAGACCAGGTTTAATACTTACTGGGGCTACGGCTACAGTTTCTACGTTAGCAACAGTAGTAGGATGTTGGATAGTCTCTACATATCCTTTCTTACTAATAAAGACCAGGTTTAATACTTACTGGGGCTACGGCTACAGTTTCTACGTTAGCAACAGTAGTAGGATGTTGGATAGTCTCTCCATATCCTTTCTTACTAATAAAGACCAGGTTTAGTACTTACTGGGGCTACGGCTACAGTTTCTACATTAGCAACAGTAGTAGGACAACCAAATACTCCAATATCAGCAGGGAATGGTGGCTTCAGTCTAGGTTTACCTGCTTTTCCTTCCAGAGATTCAATTAATGACTGAAAAAATATATATAAATAATTTCGATATTGTAAAAAAATCACATAATGTTGTATCGAATACACCTCCCCATGAGCGGGATTTGAACTCACAACTTTTGTGGTTCTAGGTAGATTACACAGGTAGCTGTAAATCCAACTACCATACGATAACAACTACAACGGCCCCTCTAAAAAATCCTGGCTTTATATGAAATATATAGGGAAATATTCTAGTGCAGGAATTCACAGCACAATCCGATTCTTGGACACCATGATCATAGTCTTAAACTTTCTCAGTGGAGAATTCACAAAATTTACCAATACGTCTACAACAACGTTGATTGATTGAGTGGTGTTTAATGCCAACTCCAGCAATATTTCAGCTATATCTTGGTGTGTCCACACCATGGATTCAGCATCATTAAATAAAAAAAAAATCATACAGTAAATAATTTCCTGTAAAAGTGTACCGTAATTTCACACAAAATTGCTTTTTAAAAACATTTTCCCCTTAGGATCCTATGTTATTGTTAGTCCTGCCATGGTGGCCATTTTGCATCCATATTAAAAATGAAAAATTTTCTGAGGTACCATCCAGTGATGATCATTCCTGCACAGCTTGGTTTCATTCAAGTTTGCAGCTTCCCTCTACAAATATATAACATAATACAGACGTGGATGCAGGATTTCAAGTTAGACGTGCAGGCATTTTCTAGATGCTTTCTAATGTCTCCAACAGGTCCTGTGAATTAGTTATTAGATGATGTAAATGGCTATAAAGATAACAGTATCGTTCTAATTTAACAACAAACGATCAGCAGCCGATTTTTAGAAGGAGTGTGTGCCAGGTGCATCCCTGTCTTATTCCACAACAGTAAACATCATTATCTTAACAACTACTTACAGTTTCTTCACCACAAATATAAGCTCCAGCTCCACGGTGAACGAACACATCAAAGTCATAACCAGAACCGCAGGCATTTTTACCTATCAACCCAGCTGCATATGCCTAAAATAGAAAATATCAAAGTCATAATCAGAACCACAGTCATTTTTACATATCAAACCTGTGGCATATGCCTAAAATAGAAAACATCAATGTTAAATATGCCACCATCTACAGCTGTACATGAGTAATTCAGTGGCAATATTATATTTATCACAGAAATTATTATCAACTTCATATGATAAAGTTCATCAGTGACAGTGATTTGTAAAAAGTCTATGATGAGGTATTCCTTGAGTAACAGATGTTCCTCTATCAAACAAACTGACCACCATGATATAACTGAAAACTATGTTGAAAATGGCATTAATCAGCCATAATTCCAGGGCTCACCAAACCAGGCGAAGTGGGCGACTTCTTCGCCTTGGTTTCAATGAAGTCGCCCACTTTCTGTCAAAAAGCGAAGTTTTTGTCGCCCTGTCAGTCTCTTCAAGTCCGTATTTTTTTCACCAATAATCATACTTTTTCTTCAATATTCACATAAAAGGAGCTCACATGTTCCTGAAAATTGACCCATACAGGGTTTGATGTTCAATATTTTAATCCAAACTCATTAAATGCATCCTTTCGTTTTCTTTAGGGTAGGGGAATATGGGGTAGTGGGGAAAGAAATGTTAAAATTTGGATCGATTTTCGGAAGTCTCCCAGCTTTTCCCTCACTTCACCTTCAAGTCAAGAAAGAAAGAAGTCAAGCCGCCCTGTTTTTTGCTATGTGTGGTGAGCCCTGTAATTCATAAAAAAAAACATTAATCTCAAATTTGAATCAATAAAATGACATCATATCATGCTGGTAATATGAATCATGTTATGAGCTGTTAAATCGAAAAAAAAATAAAAATGGATAAATACCAAATTAGTAGACTTTTGATGAATTAGAAACTCAAGAATTATTTATTTTCTAATTTCCATTTACTAACCCAGGTATTTTTTTTTATTATTTAAGTGTCTGTACCAAGCCAGGAAAATGAGCGGGCATGTATATGTGTGTAAGAGTTATCAAGTTTGCCCTTTTCCCACGATTTAGCGAGTATTTCCCATTAAATTTGATCCCTGATATGTGTGTTAGAGTAATCAATTTTGCCCCTTTCCCACGACTTCTGCCAGAATCGATTTTGAAACTGTTCTAATGGTGTGGTATTATTTAATTTTTCCATTTCATTTCATGACACATTTGTTTTCATCACCTTTAATCAACATGAAATCTACCATGCTACAAAAAAATTAATTCTTGATATGAATACAATGTTTTGTTCTATAAATAGACTTTATACCTCTTTTATAGCTAGTTGTAAGTTTGATGCTTCATTGTAAAATTCTCCTCTGATATAAATATATGCTGTAAAATAAAAATAAATGTGCCAATGTCTAGTTTGATCACCTTTAAAGTGACATCATATATTGTCCTTGCTGCAGGCCTGTATTGTCCTAGTGATCATTTAGTGAATGGCATATTTGTATAATGCAGTGTTCTTAGAAATTAATTAATTTTCACTTTAAAAATTAATGACACATAATTATCATTTGTTTTTTTATTTCATATACAGTATAAAACTTGTCTAAAAATTACAAGATGTACCTCCAGTTAAACCTGTCTAATATGGAAACCTTTGTGACCAAACTTCTTGTCCTGAATAGACAGGTGTTTCAATTAAACAAAGTAAACTTACAAAGATATTTAACTATTGCTTATGAGTTACAGTCAATTAATAAGCAAATAGAAAAAAAAATTCTTTTAACAGCTTTTTTCAGGTTAGTTTGTCAAAATGTTTTTGGGGAAAACTGCAAAACATATCAATATAAAGACTTAATCCACAAAATTAAGGGATTATGGTGTTTAATGCCACTTTCAACAATATTTCAGCTATATATTGGTAGTCAGTTTTGTTGGTGGAGCAAACCGAAGTACCCAAAGAAAACCACAGCTTTTTATTTCATATGTACTTCATAATTTACTGAAAAACTGGAGTTATCTCCCATTTCCATAACTACAGCATATATTTACATTTAGAGTACTAGATTAGAATTGAACAACAGTTTGTAAGAGAAGTTAACAACAATTAACTGGAGTTATCTCCCATTTCCATGACTACAGCATATATCTAAAACTACATTTAGAATACTAGAATTGAGCATACTGTTGAAATACAGCTTGATTCAATGTAAAAAAAAATATATAAAAAAAGAGTTTTAATTTATGCTTCCCTGACATAATTTCTAGTTAAAATTGTGTAATATCAAGTCTTATTCTAAAGCTTCAGCCATATCCAGGCTTTCAGAGTAAATCAATGTGCAGAAAATGGCAAAATATTTCAAAACAAAGTTTTTCCATTGACATATATCTAAAAAAAACAAATTAACCATTCATTCGTGTAAACTGGTAGTACCAAAAGAATGAGACCACAGGATGACACACAAGTTATTTAACATAGAATGAGACCACAGGATGACACACAAGTTATTTAACATAGAATGAGACCACAGGATGACACACAAGTTATTTAACATAGAATGAGACAACAGGATGACACACAAGTTATTTAACATAGAATGAGACAACAGGATGACACACAAGTTATTTAACATAGAATGAGACAACAAGATGACACACAAGTTATTTAACATAGAATGAGACCACAGAATGACACACAAGTTATTTAACATAGAATGAGACAACAGGATGACAAACAAGTTATTTAACATAGAATGAGACCACAGGATGACACACAAGTTATTTAACATAGAATGAGACAACAGGATGACACACAAGTTATTTAACATAGAATGAGACCACAGGATGACACACAAGTTATTTAACATAGAATGAGACAACAGGATGACACACAAGTTATTTAACATAGAATGAGACCACAGAATGACACACAAGTTATTTAACATAGAATGAGACCACAGGATGACACACAAGTTATTTAACATAGAATGAGACCACAGGATGACACACAAGTTATTTAACATAGAATGAGACCACAGGATGACACACAAGTTATTTAACATAGAATGAGACCACGGGATGACACACAAGTTATTTAACATATACAGTTTTACAAATTGATAGAGATTTTCATTTCATTACCTGCGATAGCTCCCATTGAACGTCCAGCAACCAGACATCCCTCGACAAGCTTGTGTGGATCGTGTCTCATAATCTCTCTGTCTTTACAAGTACCTGGTTCACCTTCATCAGCATTTACAACTAAATATTTCGGTCTGAAATCAAAAAAGAGATTATCATAAATATGACAATAAATTTATATTGTATAAAATAATTATAAAATATTCTGTGTATTTTGCTGTGAAAATAAAAAAAAACTTTTGAATAAAAGATAAGGGTAAAAAAAAAGACTGATTATCTAACAGCTGTCAAGGCTAATAAAAATCTGTCTATTCAACAAATTGTCTTGCATTTTCAAAAAGGACTTATTTTTGTAATTCAGAATCTCTGGATACTAGTTGTTTGTGATATGAGAGTCTACATACATGTATATGTAGAAGTATATGATTGCATTTTGTACAAATATTATGAAACAATGCTCAACGGTCCAAATTTAAATTTATTTATTAAAAGGTAATCTTTTACTCAATCACTGGATTACAGATTTTCAGATGTTTTCTAGACAAAAAATTTCTTTCTGGGATTCAATGCTAGATAAAAAAACAATTCAATAAAATATTTTGAGTCATGAACCCCCAAGTCAGCCAGATAGTCTTATGTCATACTAGGTCTGCAATCCTATATCATACCTGCCATCACTGGGTTTGTTCATGAACCCCCATTTCATTCCTATATCATACCTGCCATCACTGGGTTTGTTCATGAACCCCCATTGCATTCCTATATCATACCTGCCATCACTGGGTTTGTTCATGAACCCCCATTTCAATCCTATATCATACCTGCCATCACTGGGTTTGTTCATGAACCCCCAATTCAATCCTATATCATACCTGCCATCACTGGGTTTGTTCATGAACCCCCATTCCATTCCTATATCATACCTGCCATCACTGGGTTTGTTCATGAACCCCCATTTCAATCCTATATCATACCTGCCATCACTGGGTTTGTTCATGAACCCCCATTTCAATCCTATATCATATCTGCCATCACTGGATTTGTTCATGAACCCCAATTTCATTCCTATATCATACCTGCCATCACTGGGTTTGTTCATGAACCCCCATTTCAATCCTATATCATACCTGCCATCACTGGGTTTGTTCATGAACCCCCATTTCATTCCTATATCATACCTGCCATCACTGGGTTTGTTCATGAACCCCCATTTCATTCCTATATCATACCTGCCATCACTGGGTTTGTTCATGAACCCCCATTTCAATCCTATATCATACCTGCCATCACTGGGTTTGTTCATGAACCCCCATTTCAATCCTATAATCATACCTGCCATCACTGGGTTTGTTTATGAATCCCCATTTCAATCCTATATCATACTGCCATCACTGGGTTTGTTCATGAACCCCCATTTCATTGCTATATCATACCTGCCATCACTGGGTTTGTTCATGAACCCCCATTTCAATCCTATAATCATACCTGCCATCACTGGGTTTGTTCATGAACCCCCATTTCAATCCTATATCATACCTGCCATCACTGGGTTTGTTCATGAACCCCCATTTCATTCCTATATCATACCTGCCATCACTGGGTTTGTTCATGAACCCCCATTTCAATCCTATATCATACCTGCCATCACTGGGTTTGTTCATGAACCCCCATTTCAATCCTATATCATACCTGCCATCACTGGGTTTGTTCATGAACCCCCATTTCATTCCTATATCATACCAGCCATCACTGGGTTTGTTCATGAACCCCCATTTCAATCCTATATCATACCTGCCATCACTGGGTTTGTTCATGAACCCCCATTTCATTCCTATATCATACCTGCCATCACTGGGTTTGTTCATGAACCCCCATTTCAATCCTATATCATACCTGTCATCACTGGGTTTGTTCAGGAACCCCCATTTCATTCCTATATCATACCTGCCATCACTGGGTTTGTTCATGAACCCCCATTTCATTCCTATACCATACCTGCCATCACTGGGTTTGTTCATGAACCCCCATTTCATTCCTATATCATACCTGCCATCACTGGGTTTGTTCATGAACCCCCATTTCAATCCTATATCATACCTGCCATCACTGGGTTTGTTCATGAACCCCCATTTCATTCCTATATCATACCTGCCATCACTGGGTTTGTTCATGAACCCCCATTTCATTCCTATATCATACCTGCCATCACTGGGTTTGTTCATGAATCAGGGTTCGAAATCACCATAGGACCGATAGCCCGAGGCTAGAAGAATTGCGTTCGGTCTAGGCCAAGTTGTTTTATCATAGATCATGTGTCTAGGTGATTTACGACTATCAATTTCCGGAAATTGTGTTCCGCGAAGACATAGTTTTTTATCTTATGTAAAATCCTCGGTCATGTCGGCACTTGAAATAAACTACTCATGTCTCCTCTATATGTAAGAACTTATATGACTATGATCACGAGTTCAAAGTTACTTTTTCAATAACAAAATATGTGGAAATTCTTACCGGGAGTTTCAAAACCGAAGTCTAAACGGAAAGTTGACACCCGTGAAAGTAATAAGGCATACGATGCCACAAAAAGGAATACAATGGCTTCAAATGTACAAATGGCTACATTTTGACGGAGAAAGTCAGCTGATGTCCTGTGACAGTCACAGTGACTGGTGTACAAAATTTGGGAAAGACGACCCAGACGGTAAATTTGTTAACGGCACCGATAATTTCAAAAAAGACACCTTAGATTACTGGAGGAGGAGGAGGAATTAGAGTATTCAGAGATGGAGTCAGATTATGAACTGGAACCTGAGGACAAATACAAATTCAGAATAAAACAAACTTATTTAAATATTTGCCTTTTATTAACGTTTTTCAATCTTTGAAACCAAAAAAAAAAATCACTTTTTTGACACAATTTTTGCACATCTCTTACATTCAAAACATACTCAGAATGCAGGATTTTGCATGTAATTATTAAAAATGTTCAAGGGCAGGCATGCCCCCAAACCCCCCTAGCAGAAGCTCACCCAAATACAGGTCTAGACATTTTCCTTCAGGGCTAGAATAGATTAAATCAGTCTAGCCCTGCAGTCTAGACATCAATTCCCATTAAATTCTATCCCTGATGAACCCCCATTTCAATCCTATATCATACCTGCCATCACTGGGTTTGTTCATGAACCCCCATTTCATTCCTATATCATACCTGCCATCACTGGGTTTGTTCATGAACCCCCATTTCATTCCTATATCATACCTGCCATCACTGGGTTTGTTCATGAACCCCCATTTCATTCCTATATCATACCTGCCATCACTGGGTTTGTTCATGAACCCCCATTTCATTCCTATATCATACCTGCCATCACTGGGTTTGTTCATGAACCCCTATTTCATTCCTATATCATACCTGCCATCTCTGGGTTTGTTCATGAACTCCCATTTCATTCCTATATCATACCTGCCATCACTGGGTTTGTTCATGAACCCCCATTTCATTCCTGTAGGGAAACCTGCACCACCCCGTCCTCTCAGACCAGAATCTTTAATCTCTGTCAATATCCATTCATGACCTTTCAACATGATTTCTTTTGTTTTGTACCAGTCTCCCTGAAATAAACGTCATTTTATTTACATAAGGCAAATACACATTGTGTTTATTTCAATGTAAACATAATGTTGTAGTAAGTCAAGGCTTTTTGCAGCAAAATTATCCATCACACGTTAGATGCTTTATCCAACACACGTATAACAGTATTTGCCTCAATTTTTTTTCACCTACTTGCCCGAAAGACAAATTTATAAAAAAATTATATTTATTCAAATAAATTCTTTCATAATTTCCACTTGTCCTGAGGTTCGAGCAAGTGGGTTAGCGTGAAGACTGATACAATTTTAATTAGATTGATGAGGAACAAGACCAGATGCTTGTGAGAGCCAGTATCACTCACCCCCTTTAGACAATGAACACAAAAATGTGAAATTCTTCTGTGAATAATTACATAAAAAGTGTTGATTTCATTTAGCCCTGCCCCATGTGATTGTTATTGGGGAAGGAAACAGGACCACAAACTTTGAACTTTACATATACATACCCTGGACATTGCACCCTTGAGTTTCCAGTCATGGCGGCCATATAAATTTGTGAATATCCTGTCTTCATCCTTCAATGGACCAAATTTTGTCTGAAAAATCAAATAATTATTAAAACAAGTTGATAAGATTAGGACAATATAATTAATTTTCATCATAAGTATAAAATTTTAATGTTCCTTTATAACAAAAAAAAGAGAATATTTAAGGATTGATCGTAATTTTTGCTCGGTTCATGTCTGGTGGAAGGAGTTACTTGTTAAGGCCTTAAGTATTGCTTGTTTGATGTTTACTTACACAATGATGACAGTATTTGTAAGATTACTTCACCTGTATTTTGATTTCTATCAGAGACTTTATTGAAACTGAGTTATTTATCATCAATTAATGGCTTTTGTTGTTAATTGAATTGTTAACATTATAATGATTTCTATCTTGTTCTTTACCTTTTCTGCTGGTTTTGTTGTGGTTGAGGTATTTCTTGACAATAGACTAATCTGAGGAAGGACTGAAGAAAAAAGATTATTAAATTAAAAGATTTAAAAAATATCTGCAACTGCATGTGCTGTTTTAGAAACGTTGAACATGAATACAATTACTGCAACATCTCGGGATAGGATCAGGAAAACCAATATTTAATTTGAATTGTCAGCCATTTTTTCTAGTCTAAAAAAGTTGGATAATATGAAGCAGCCGGCCGCGATACTGGTACTACAATACTGGTACACAATACTGGTAATACCAGTATTTTACCAGTATCTTCCAGTATCTGCAATACTGGTACAGATACTGGTAAATACTAGTATTCCAGTATCTTCCAGAATTTTCCAGTATCTGCAATACTAGAAGATACTGGTCATTGCCAAAATATGAGTATTGTAGATACCGGAAGATTCTGGGAAATACTGGTAATACCAGTATTGCAGATACTGGAAGATTCTGGAAAATACTGGTAATACCAGTATTGCAGATACTGGAAGATTCTGGAAAATACTGGTAATACCAGTATTGCAGATATTGAAGATTAGGTAGAATTCCGGTTAACCCGAGTTTTTATGTCTACATTATACTAAAAGAATTGAATATAATTCATACTCATACGTCATTTCTGCTGTACATAACATAAGAGGCAAAAGCCCTGTAATGTCAAAATATTTTGTATGGTCCCTTAGAGTTTGATATATATTGGTAAGGTAATTTGACATGACTGGGCGGAGCCTAATACTAACGGTAAATACAATGAGCTGTGATTTACAGTTAGAATTAGGCTCTGCCTACTCGTGTCAAATTGCCAGATACTAGAGTTTCCAGTATTGTGTGCTTTACACTACTAGTATTACCAGTATTGTTGGATGAAGAATACTGGAGCTTCCAGTATCGTGTGTTTTACAATACTAGTATTACCAGTATTGTTGGATGAAGAATACTGGAGCTTCCGGTATTGTGCATAGATCAACGATTCTGGTATTCCAGTATTGTAAATGCACGATACTGGTACATCCAGTATTGTATATGTACGATACTGGTATTACCAGTATTGTAACATTACAATACTGGTATTTCTAGTATTGTACAGTGTTACAATACTGGTATTACCAGTATTGTAATATTTGCAATACTGGTATTTCCAGTATTGTGAATATTATAATACTGGTAATACTAGTATTGTAAATATTACAATACTGGTAATACCAGTATCGCGGCCGGCTGCTTCATATTATCCAAAAAGTTTACCATGTGATCAATATCGTGACATTTTTTGTTATAATCCATTTCTGGATGTCAGATTTTATGAAGGAATTGAATAACTTTTTCAATTATTGACACCGAGAAACAGATTATCCCAAAAAATGTCGCAATATTGACGACATGGTTGTTTAGGCTTTCAGCAATGGCGAAGTGAATATTAGTTTTAATGCATCTTAAATTTACCTACTTAAAACTGTAAGAGATTTATCATTATTTTTCCAGGTTTTAACTAGAAAATATGTCTATGCCAGACTATGCATGAAATCTTACATACGCTTGATCTGCATACATGTGAACCTTCCCGCGGGAGCATTTTTCTCCCAATTTTGAGGGTCCCTTCCGTCCCTCCCGTCAATTTTCAAAATCTTCCGCCCGTGAAAAAAATCAAGTACAAACAAATCTTGACCTACATTTTGTGATCAATATTTCTGGAAATTCCCCATTTGGAACTCCCGCGCTGACGAAAAACGCCGAGAGATACGAATGGTAAAGGTGAATGTCATATTTAATGATATCTGGTTATTGATCTGTTTGACACCTTTTACAGGTAAATTGGGTCATGGTGATTAATTAAGGTGTTGATGATTATACAACAATTATCCACTGATTGACAGTTAAATGGGGATAAGGAAGTGTTTGTGGCACACGCTTAGATGATTAGAAGTGTGATAGCGGCAATTAAAAATAGTTATAAGCCGTTGTGCAAACACGAGTCGGACAACCTTTGATGCCGAGGAAAACTTCTTATTTCGAGCAAACGTGCAATGAATTCATCTCGGATTGAGTTGTTATGGCTTGCTTGGGACCAAAGCCGATCAAAGTATTATTTAAGGACTACCGGTAAGTTCCAGTATGGAATTGATAAACCACAAAAATGCCGAAACGTATGCACCCAACGCACCAGCAAAGAAGACCAAGTACTTTGCCAAGTTCCAGAATGCCTGGAAGTCCGAATTCAAGTGGTGCCAGGCTAGCAGTAAAGGTCCAGTCTTCTCAGTGTTAAGATACACTATACAACAGAGTGTCACCAGTACAAACCTGATACAGATGTGGTGAAAGCAGCAAAGAAGGCTTGTACCTCCTACTTGAACCAGTGTGCCAGTGCCAAGTAGACTGATGCTTAATCAGAGTTTTTGAAATACGTCAATCGGACCTAGGGGGCAGAAAATCATGAGGTCCGCCAATAACGTCGGTAATGCCGGTCCCCATGTCCGCCAAACATTTTTGAATAATGTATTTACTTTTTTAACGGAAGTAGGAAGCGCAGGTCATATTGTAAATACCGGAACAAGTTCGGTCAACTCGGAATTCGTAACCGCATTGAATACATGTACGTGATATTTTATCTGTTTTTGTAAGTAAAGTAAGTACAACTTTATTTCAATTCGGCATGTAGTATAAACAAAAAACATAAGCTCTCAAGAGCTTTTTACCGAATATAATATGTTGGTAAATATTATTGGTAACTGTCATGAAAATAAATATATTTGAATATATTGTGATGCGCAAGATGATCTTTTCGAGTGAAAAGCCCCAAACAAATTAATAAAATAAAAAAACACGACGTCCCTGATTTGTATCGTTCCCTTCACCGAATCCGTTTCTATTTAGAATTTTGCTTACAGTTCCGGCAACATGGCAATGTGTCGATAATAAAAATGTGGTCATTCCTGAAGCATTACGACGGAGCTCAGACGGGCAAACTGGAGATTGAGAGAGTCTAATGACTTTTAGAATATTGTTATTATAATCTCAATAAAATTTTTAAAAATTATGTTTTTAATCTGGTAAATTTTTCAAAGTTTGAAGGTATCCCTAGCTGGATTTGGCTACTCATTTTTGGTGCATGGTTTCAACTTTTTGGTTTATTCTGGATGGTGTCTTCTTATTTTTAGGCCTCTACCAGTACTAATGAAGTTAGATACAGAAAGTGGTCTGCTAGACTAAAATAATAATAACGGTATGACATTGCTTGGCTTTAATTTTTAAAACAATTTTACATAAAAAATGTAGGTCCGGCAAAAATTCAGAGGGTTCAGCAGAAAATTCCTATGTCCAGCAAAATGAAAACAAATTTCAAAAAGTCTGCAGAATACCCAAAATTATTCGTTTTTTTGTTTTACAGGTGTGTCATTTGCGTCAAACATTTAAATGTACAGCTGAATCGCGTATTTTCGTTCACATAATTTTACAAGAGTGTAAAATGTGACCTAAATTTATATGTACATTTTTTCCGTTCGCAACTAAATTTCAGCAGATTTTATCTTAAAAATACAAAACTTCAATGAAGTTTGATGTAAAGGTTTGCAATTTTTAAACTTAAATCGGCTGAAACTTATTGATTTACCCAACCGATATAATAACAAGTAACAACAAAATACCGATCACCAAGGAACATAGCCAGAAATCATGGGTACTTTTGCTCATGAATATTCATAAGCCAAATCGCGTCATGTATGACGTCAGCAAATAAACGTTGAACCATATTTGGAAGGCGCTGATCAATGAACGCTGATGAAAACTCGTATCTATTTTTTTTTAATAATATTTCATCAGTTTTGATCACATTTATAACTTCATATAATTATTTGTGATCGTATCAAAATTAATTGTCATCATATGTTTATTAGGAACTCGATGATGTGTGTAAAAGATCGAAAATATATGCACTGCCCGCCCCCACCCCCTTTTCACGATCAATTAAATAAAAAAAAATATGTAAATAAAAAATAGATTGTGCATTTTTTTTTCAATATCTGCCCCACATAAGTATTAACTATGTTATTGAAATCGTTTAGTATATAGATTTTATATTGTTAAATTTTTTTAATGTGCTTACTACAAGTATTCAATGTTTTGTTGATACCCCTTTTTGTCTTCGGAAATATTTTAGTTGAAAGGGAGTGCATAGGACATATAAATTGTATTATGCAATGTTAAAAAATTATTAAAATGTTAATGTTATGTAAGTAACACTATGCACTCCTTGTTTTCATGTATATGTAAATATTTGTTGTTTTCGTCATTTGAATAAATGACATTAACTGGTGATATGTTTTAGTATTTTATTTCTCCCTTGCCAAAAACATAGCAGAGTTGTTGCTGTTACAGTACGAAGTGGTAGTGTTGCATCTCTCATGTCTAGGACCCCTATATGTAATGGATACATATCAGGAATACGAGGACCAACATAAATGTTTTGTTGATACTGTGTAATATTAAACATTCATCGAATTCAAATGTATCATTATAAAAAGTGTATTCACCCTTCATGGAGCCTCTACTTAATTATTTTCTATATTTAAACCGGTGTCGACAATGATTGACTATTTTTCAGCAGATAATAATAAGAGTTTTAATGAAAACACTCGTTACCCTTCAAGTGGCCCTTACAGAAGCTGACATTTCCCAAAATCTGACCATTTCAATCTTCATGGGAACCGTGGAAACAAATTGTTTTCAAATAATGTGTGAAAAAAGAGATAGATCTACACCGGAAGTTTCCGTATTTGGTTCAGAAAATAGTGTGCATCCATGGTAAACAATTAAAAAAATGGTCAGAAGTCGACTAAGATTTGAATTCTGCAGTGATATCCATATTAGAATTCACAGAAATATGCCTTGTTTTTAAAATAGTGTGGGAACCGCGAATAATTTATACATCTAGCTAAAATTTGCTGTGCTTGTTTCTACCGGTGTAATGTCAAATATTTCACCTCAGAAAAATGCCCGCACACCCGAACAAAATATTTCTTTAAGAAATCTTTGTATAAATTTCTGGCTTGAAGAAACCGCCATCTTGGATATGCAAATGAGCAAACTACCCATGATTTCTGGATATGAGCTGTCTAGAGTGACAAAAATGATACAAAATACGGGAAAAAAAATCGAAGTTTGTGAAACGGACAAATCCGGGAATCAACAACCAAAATTGAAGCAAGTTTTCCCTGAAAGATCCAGACACAGAACGCTCAAGTACTTTGCAGAAAAGCTTCAGCAACCAGAATTCCAGGCAAAGATCACTGGCATCAAACAGCAGTAACAATGTTTACAGAAAAACGGCCCTTTTCAGGGCTACACAAGAAAAACAGCCCTTTTCAGGGCTACACAAATATTTCAAAAAGTAACAAAAGTTGTTGTCAATTCTCAAATTAATGTTAGCTTTCCCCAGCCCCCATCTGACTGTCTCTTTCTCTTTTAAATTTGAAATACTATTTGACATACATTTACCCAAACAAAATTTGTTTGAATAAATCATTTTGTCTGACTATGGTCCTTTATTTTGCAATTATATGTGTACATGAATGTGTAAAAAAAAAACCACATATTTATCAAACTTCTATAGTTTTGAAGTGATAAATTAAGTGGATTATATGATTTTTAACCATATTAGTTTTTCTGTGCAATCAATGTTGATAAATCATTCTTTACTATTTAAAGTAAATACACATTCATTGCTTTAATTTTTAATAATCATCTTTATTCATTCATTCTTCATTATTAGAAAAAATACAAATTATGTTACACATTTAGTAGCTTTACCTGTAAAAAAACATCTGTAACTTGTTTTAAGACAACTTGATTAATTTGAAACTACCGGTAATAATTCTTTTAATGTAAATGATCAAGGTAAGGTGATAAAAATGTAAAAACAGGTGTGTAATCAACAAACACCTGTAGATTCCAAGTCAGACATGACAGGCAGTCCGTCTCTGAAGGTGATCCACCACAATATGTCCTTGAGTGTACTGTACGTCAAGGGGGAGGAGAACGCAAACAGAAAACCCAAAATTATCTAACGTCACCTATGTCTGAAGGAGGAGAACCTAAACAGAATACCCAAAATCAGCTAACGTCACGTATGTCTGAGGGAGGAGAACCTAAACAGAATACCCAAAATCATTTAACGTCACCTATGTCTGAGGGAGGAGAACCTAAACAGAATACCCAAAATCATTTAACGTCACCTATGTCTGAGGGAGGAGAACCTAAACAGAATACCCAAAATCATTTAACGTCACCTATGTCTGAAGGAGGAGAACCTAAACAGAATACCCAAAATCATCTAACGTCACCTATGTCTGAGGGAGGAGAACCTAAACAGAATACCCAAAATCATCTAACGTCACCTATGTCTGAGGGAGGAGAACCTAAACAGAATACCAAAAATCATCTAACGTCGCCTATGTCTGAGGGAGGAGAACCTAAACAGAATACCCAAAATCATTTAACGTCACCTATGTCTGAGGGAGGAGAACCTAAACAGAATACCCAAAATCATCTAACGTCACCTATGTTTGAGGGAGGAGAACCTAAACAGAATACCCAAAATCATCTAACGTCACCTATGTCTGAGGGAGGAGAACCTAAACAGAATACCAAAAATCATCTAACGTCGCCTATGTCTGAGGGAGGAGAACCTAAACAGAATACCCAAAATCATTTAACGTCACCTATGTCTGAGGGAGGAGAACCTAAACAGAATACCCAAAATCATCTAACGTCACCTATGTCTGAGGGAGGAGAACCTAAACAGAAAACCCATAATCATCTAACGTTACCTATGTCTGAAGGAGGAGAACCTAAACAGAATACCCAAAATCATCTAACGTCACCTATGTCTGAGGGAGGAGAACCTAAACAGAATACCCAGAATCATCTAACGTCACCTATGTCTGAGGGAGGAGAACCTAAACAGAATACCCAAAATTATCTAACGTCACATCCCAGCAGGCACATCAACGTTGTTTCAAAGACCATCAACGTTGAAAAGACGTTGAATTTTAGTTGGATTTGAAAGTTGAATGGATGTTGAAAAATGACGTTGGATCAACGTCACATATCAACGTTGAACCAATGTTGATGCAACGTTTATTCAATGTTGATGCAACGTTGAATCAAATCAATGTTGATGCAAGGTTCAATCAACGTTGAATTTTCAGTATCTTCTACAGCAATATTACTAGCTTGGTATTCAGTCATTCAAACATATTTCATGGTCGGGAATTCATTACAACTTTGTTGACAAAAAGATATGAAAAACGATACATGGTTTACTGACAACATTACAAGAAAATCTGATAAAAAAAATGGCAACAATGAAAATGAACCAAGTTTCTTAAAACTCGTCCACATTCAATGCAAATCAAGACTTTTCTATTGATTGATTGATTAATAGGAGTTTAACGTCCAGTGAGCAGTATTTCAGCTATATCCAGGACGAGAACAAGTTAATGAATACAAACAATTGTAAAAAGTAAGTGGGGTGGTAAGACCGGGGTAACAGGTTTCGACTGCCACTGAAAAAGGTGTGGGTAGGGATGGAAAATTTAGCCGAACGTAGCGGACCCAAGAGGCCTACTCTTATTGAAAACTACAAGGGATCTTTAACGTGCATGGAGTGTGGCATTTTCCATACACTATGGTCCACGAACAGGCTTTCCTATTATAACCCGATTACCCCCCCCCCCCCCCCCCCCAACAAGAGGACTTCCCCCTATCCGCCACCTGGGAACGCGCTGGGCAGCTCTGTGGGATCGAGCCCTTGTGACCCTCACCAGTACCCAGCTTTTCTATTGAAAACTAGCATTCATGAATAGCAGAAAAATTGAGAGTACCAAAAATTGCAATACATCGTGTCACTTTTCTGTATAACCCTCATTAGCTTGTAAAATAATGCTCAAAGGACAAGAGTATTCCAAAACATCATTTATTTACATGTGTATAATACTAAACACTAAATGCTAGGATACTAGTATGTGTAAATCCATGTAGCTTTGTAGGTTAAAATTCGTTGAAAAAGAAAGAATTATAGTGTAAATTTTTAATATCACAATATAACAACATAAACATAATTAAGACTATTAAAATAATATTGATGATTTTCTTTACATGATAAAAAATATCATGTCTACGTTGAGATGGATATGACAGATCAAGTAAGATGAGCAACAATAATGTGGTTAACTGTGTTGCACTTATATTTAGTTATATGTTTCGGTTAATCAGTTTATCTAATCGAAATGGGTTTCCGATGCTACTAATCGATTAATCGGAAAGAATCTACTAGTAACCATTAGGACCATACTTTCCAACAATGATATCAATATTGAAGTGTTTAAGCATTATTTCTTCTTAAATTTAATGCAATTTTCCTTAAAAATCAATAAAAATCTGTCAGTAACTAATTAGTTGATTGGTCATCTACTTTATAGGTTATTATAGTGTACTATTTTAGTCATAATTTTGTCTTTTTACATCAATTTTACTTAAAACTTTGTTTCTAAATGTTTTTGCTACTACTATACTTTAACTCGTTTTAGTCCGATTATAATCGACTAAAAATTGATTATGCCCTTCTGATTATTTTCGATAATCGATTATGAAATAATTCCGATTTCCCAACACTACTTATGTTGCAGGACAATGTATGTAGAACAATGGAATCCTTTAATTTGAAACTTCTCAGCACCTACACGATATGAAATATCTCAAATTGGAACATAAAAGGAAAACGATCATTTCAGCCCTTTTATATTTAGGAAATACAAAAGCTATATAAAATTTGTCGACTTTCTATTTAAAAATATATTTTTACAGAATATGGGAAAACTGCATAAAAATATGTGATAAATAAATAGTCTCAATAAATGTGACAAATTGGTGGGACAGACATGGGTAAAACAGTATACCCCCCTCCAAAAGAGGGGGGGGATAAAAATGACCTCTCTGCATGCCAAAATGTAGCGTACAAGTTAAATATTCCCCCCTTATATTAACCACATCAACGGATATAAACAAGTGAATTTGCAAATAGGAGAGGTTCTACTAAATACATCTATATACAATGTACATATACACATTCTTACTGTATCCCAAATCAATGCTGAAATTTAAGATAACAAATCAATTCATATTAATCTGTATACCCAAAGACTGTGGTGAATTTAGGATTACTTGACTATATTACAACATGAAGCGAATAAAGGGAAAAGCATAATATGACCACAGCATGGCAAACAAGAGGCTCACCTGAGCCTGTATCGCTCACCCGATATATACCAACATTGTACATGCTACATTGTCGTGCTGTTAATTTTCTGTTTAAAAAAACTCCATTAAAATCTGATGAGAAATGAACTCTCGATATGAAAAAATGTTTAACAAAGTGTCATTTTAGCCCCAGCTGGCCTCTTTTTTTTTAAATGGGCAGGGCTACATCCTCCATTTTCTGCAACAGGCTGCATTTCATTGCCTCCCTCCACCTCCATCTCTCTCTGGGGCGTATTTTAAAATATTCGCTACATCACTTTCGTCTCTGTGCATTTGTGCGAAGTTGTTATACAATCTGTAAAAGAAATGTAAATTAACAGGATGGAGGTATGTGGAACAAGGTCTTATTTATAAACAACTTTACTAAATATAGCTCCTCTTGGTTTATCATATTTGGGCCATTTTCATGCTCAACTTGATATTTGGATTTCTTTTTTGTTTGTTTGTTTGAATGGGGTTTTATGTCACTGCAGCAATTTTTCAGCTATATCATGACGAACAGTTTTAGTGGTGGAGGAAGCAGGAGTGCCCGGATAGAACCACTGACCTTGCTTGGGCAAGTAACAGGTACACTTTATCACATAGAAGTCGAGTGCACCCTTTTTGCAAGCGTATAAAGTAGGGCGCGAACTCGGCCTGCAGCGGTGATAGGCTACAATGGTCTGTACGGATAAACTACCTATACCACTCAGCTACCCAAGCCCCCTGATAATTGGTTTAAGTGCAAAACAATTTCTTTGTTAAAAGAATGGAACACCTCTTTCCAAATCTTCATCGTATTATACCATGCATTATTAATAATGACAACATGAAAAAAAACTTACCAACAATAATGCGGCAAAGTGTTGTGTCACCAAATGCAAATTTTTTTTTTCCCTTTCAAATTCATCTTTGCCATTAAGCCATTAGACATAGATCTACAAAAAAAAGTATGTGCATTAGCATTAAGATGGTTTATAGATTTCTTTAGACAACAGTTGATGTAAATGGTAACTTGAATGGTTGAAACAATAAATATCTTTTCATGCAATTCTCATATGATGCTTGAAGTTAAAATTCATTTGTATGAAAGAGACATGTCTTACCTCAGCATTGCCTTTTGTAAGTGGTTTGTGGCATCAATACCACCAATTTTATTCAGATGCTGTTTCTGGAATAGAAAATAAACATCTAATTAAAATATGGGATATGTATGGTAGCAAAATATAACAAAAAAATTTCATGGATAAATATGGGTAGTGTAGCCTTCAGCATGTACTTCCGAGACATATATTAACTTACCATCTTTGACTGCTGAGTTTGGTCAGCAAGTTTACCTTCGAGCTCTCTAAGCTCATCCAATGAGCAGCATTTGTTATCGAGCCATTCATCGTCTCCAGAATGGTTGACAGCTGGAATGGACTGGTTTTTCACATGATCCCTGATTTCTGTCAACAGAAACAAGACTCTCCGTTGGAAGCCTATATAGAATGAACAAAAACAAATTAATAACATATACTAATATAAACATACTGCCCTTGGATGAAGGTGTTAGGGTAGATTAACACACGAGGGAAAAAATTTATCACCCTAACACCTTCATCCAAGGGCAGTATGTTTTTTGTATTATACTGAATGCCTAAAGAGTGTGCATCTGTGTTAGCGCTAAAGGTCACCACATTCGCCATGGGCGAATAAACTTCAGATGTGGCTAATAAAAATTCAGTTGTGATCGCCACTTTGGCTAATGAAATATTTACGGTACTAAAAAAGATCTTTCTTCAATTTCAAACCAGTAGCTTGTATTTGAAAAAACGTTCAGCTGACAAGATGTAAATAAAAGTAATATTCAAAACTGAAACTATGCATCAGGCAGTATTATAACTATAGTCTATACTTTAACAGACAAAATTAGAGCCACTAAAAGGAGAACAGGTTAATATTATTTTGTAATGGCATACATCGTCTAGCCGAAATTACAACTGATACAGATAACCTTCAACACCCATTAAGAACAACTAAGAACATGCAGTCAACATTATCTCAGATTTCCAGCCAAGACCAAAATACTGAAATCCAACTTTCTCCCAATCACAATCAAAGATTGGAACCTTTTACCACAAGACATCATCAACAAGATTAAATCTGCGAAGGAACTAGCTTAAATCATTCACTAATATAGTAAGGGAGCCAGTAATATGTAAACCTTGACGCACACGCGATGTAATAATGTCTCAGGACGTAGCATCATACCCAATCAAGATTAGTGTTGGTTTCAGATGTGTGGCTAATCACATGCAAATGTGGCTAGGAAAAAAAATATAATAATACAAATTAGAATCCAAAAGTAATATGAATTAGCAAATTGATTTAACAATAATGAAGCAAAAAATATGTTACTTTTCTCTTGAAATGTGTAAGCATTTTTCCAACAAAGTAAAAAAAAACTTGCGTTCTTCTGTCATCGGAAATTCCGCATTCCTTTTGTGGCTTTCTGGTGCCCTCCTTCTCGTTTCACTAGCATAGGATGTTGAAGGTCTTTGGGAGCTACTCTCTCTTGATAATGATCTGTTCCTATTCTGTCTTTCTCTAGTTCTTGACCTGTGCCTCATAGAGGGCGATACAGACCTTTGTCTCACAGAGGGCGATCTACAATGTGACGTTTGTATTTTTCTTTTTGCTGGTACTTCAGGTAGACTTATATTTCCTGAGGAGAAACAAGATAACAAACTTGGTAAAACTGATATCAAATATATAGCACAAAACAAAACAATATTTAATTTAGAGGTCACCATGAGGCCTTCAACAAGGGTGTGCTATTTGACTAATTTTCAATCTAATCTTATTGCCAATTTTATAAGATGGATACCTTACCCAAAAGGTATACATCGAACTCTTACCAAAAATGTAAATAAAACATCAGAGATATAATATTTCTAGTGTCTGAAGTGCTTTTCTGGATTTAACTTCATCAGGAATGTTCAATGGTTAAGTTTGGAAAACCAAATAATTTTCTATATTTTGACTTTAAAATCTTTAGTTTAGACAAATTACCTAATTAAACATGAATACAAATATTGAGCAAACTAGAAAAAAATCATAAAACATCTACCTTCAGCAACATCTCTTGTTATGTTTTTGGGGGGTTCACTTATTTCGCCTTGATCTGCAAAGACATAATTAAATCAACAAATTCATAATTCACCTCTCATTTTTTTTTGGAAAAGATGGACTTCTTAAAATTATTCAAAATAGATTATATTGGTATTTTTTCTGACATTCAATATCAAGACGAAATTAATTTTACAAACAAATGAACATATTTCCAGTATTTTATTTATTTATTTAATGGGGTTTAACGTCACTGCAGCAATATTTCAGCTATATCGTGACGACCAGTTTTAGTGGTGGAGGAAGCCGGAGAGAACCACCAACCTTGGGCAAGCAACTGGTAAACTTGATCCCATGCAAGTCTAGCACACCCTTTTTTGTAATCATACAAAGCGGGGCGCGAACTCGGTCTGCAGCGGTGATAGGTTACAATGATCTGTACAGGTAGAATGACAGAACCATAACATATGACCGCAACAATTTTTGAGGTCGTACAAAAAAGGTAAATGTCAAGGAAACTATACTATAACAACTCCATTAGAAAATCCAAATATATGTACATGTTTAGTTTACATTTCATGGAGGGTTAAAGCTTTTATCTTTTATACAGATACTCATCTTTTTAAATCTTAAGATAAACGTAAAAAAACAATAAATAAAATCATAATGTATAAAAACCTGTTATGTAATCAGTGTATCTCTTTTTCTTTGGCCTTCTCTTGGTGCTCTCACCTTCTTCTTCTTCCTCCTCTGATTCAGACTGAGCAGTGGTCATATCGTGATCATCACACTCTTGCTTTTCATCTAAAAAAAATATCAGACCACAATAACAGATCCATGCAAATAATTACATACTTCCTCTTGTATAATTTAAGCAGTTTTATTGAATTATTTATAAAGAGAGAATTATTTATCTTTTTCATACAGCTTTACACAAAAAAAGTAACATGATCTTATACTGAATACATTGGATATTTATTTTGGAGACAGATGTTTCAATGTTTTCATTATAATTGGTCCATCGTCAAGTTTTTGAGTGGTTTTTTTTGTAATAAAATTTGTTGTTAATTTCTTACTTAAACTTCAAATCCATGTTTTTTAATCTGACACAACTCACTAGATTGTAATTTGATCTTGAGCAGCTTAAAAGTTAGCCACTTCTGTTCTGGTGGTCTCTGATCCTTCAAAGTTTTTGTTACAATGCAACCAAACCAAAGGGCCATCTCAAAGTTTCCCCATCTATCCAAGATGTTGGAACAACACCCTCCTCTTCCTGATTCCCTTCAATCCAGACAGCTCTTTTCCACTTTTTGTTTTCCATTACCTGCAAAACATAAGATACATGTACAGTACAGCCAAGGACATACTCTGATAAATAAAACAACAAAATAAAGATCAAACAGGGAAATAAACAAACAAAAAATAAAAAACAAAATTGAACAAAACAAACTTGAAATATTATCAAATATTCGAAAAATACCGTTTTGGTAATTGGCTATATTCGTCATCTTATATATTGGAAACTTACCGGTAAGAGCTACAAAAAAGCTGTCGATACCATTCCGAAACCTCATTTCATAAGGGATTCGAAGAAAAAAAGTACCATTTTAGGCCCTTGTGGGTCTCGTTTTTTGAAACGGTTAGGGCGACATGAAAATAACAAATTTGAATCTACATACCCTAGTGATCATTTGTACAAAGTTTGGTAACAGATGGTTCAGTGGTTTCAGAGGAAAAGATTTTGGAAAAAAGTCCAACGGACAGACGACGGATGCAAAGTGATGGCAATAGCTCACACCCTTCGGGTCAGGTGAGCTAAAAATTACAGAAATTGTAATAATCTTGACCAAAAACTATTGTACATCTTATCTACAAGGATGTTTGTTAAAGATACATGTATATTTAGTACTTAAACATGTTGAAACTTGATAGTGTTTAGACTTACTGGGATTAACATGGTTAAAAGTTCATTAAACTAATTACCGTAAGTCACCTGAGGTGATCAAAGACATGCAACATGAAGACGTCATCGCCGTTCAACACTATGATGTAAAGGCAGCAAGAGGTAACCTCCATCATATGGCAAACAAACAGCTTTTCTGTCTATATCAGAATATTCTATCAATCTCCTTTTAGTATGCCTCCCAATATTTTTTGCTACTGCTATATTTATTAGTTTAGAGTCACAGGGTTTTGTGAAAAAGCTACTCAAATGATGTTGACCAATTACATCACAAACATATTTTTTTCCAGGTCTCCGTTCCTTCACAAATGCAAAATCTTCATTCTTAAGTAGTAAACAACTATCCTTTTTATTGGTAGAAACATATAAGCAACGCAATTTTGTAGAATGTTTAGTTCTAGACATGTCAATTTCTGTAATTCTTTTCACAATCTGGGCAATAGGGTTTTGAGCCTTCTTGACACTTTTCTTTAATTTATGCAAGTGATTTTCAAACTGGAAAGCACAAATATCATTTAGTGATGTGTTAAAATGTTGTACATCTTATGTCAAATGAATCAGTGAATGAACATTATAAGAGGTGAAAGTTTCTCCATACAAGTGTTTGCCACTTTTAACAAAATGTATCAGGCGTTCTTTAGCATAATCCAAGTATGCATTTCTAGTAACATCATTTGACTCCAGTAGAATAGAAAGTGCCACGGTTAGACACAAAAAATGACTATACAATTTTTCTGATACTACTGACCGTACAACTAGGGGACCTGTGTATAGAACAAACTGTCTATTCTGTCGCTTTCCATTTATCCATGTCATACATTGATCGAGGTTGCCTTGCAAAATCCCTGGGCATTTTACTATTCAATGCGCCAAGCTTCTGTGATAACAGGCTGAACTGTTGGTGCGAGAGCTTCCATTCTCTTGGCCCATGTTTCAAGTATGTTAGCAATCTTTTCACAACCCCTAAACATACTAAATGCATATAGTCCAAAGGAAAAGACGTAATACAGGGAAGACCAATGTCTAATAAAGGGGATTTCTTTATCTGGTGATCTGAATAGGCCAAATTTCTGAAATCTTCTTCTGTTCTCAGCGGCGGTAGGTTTTCGTTAATATCAAAAACAACTCTACCATGCCAGACCCCTTTAATTATGCATCTTTCGCAACTGTAATATGCATTATGCCCTTTTGTGCATTTCAAAAATGCTCTGGCAGGAGCATCACAAATAAATGCATTCACCTTCACTGTCAAAAGTTTATCATCATCAACTGCCAGTCCATCTTCTTGTAATTTTTTTAATTCATCTAAAAAATCTTTAAGGTATTCCTCAACTGAATTAGGTTTTGTATTTCCATAGTATATAGCTACTATGAAAGGTTCAAAATCCAGAATACTACATAAAATTGGCCATAACTGTGCATTTGAAGATTTAAAAAGAGGAACACCGTCAATGTTAAAATTGAGAAGTAACTCTGTCCTTCTTTCCAAGCTTATTTTAAATTGCCTTGTAACTTTAAGAAGTCCACTTTCAATACCCAAATACAAATACTGCCCCCCCACACTTTTCATTTGTATCAATAAACCGTGGAGTTTGTAAAAGTGTTCGTGAATCTTTGGGAAGGCGATGACCATGTTGCCTTAAAGTAACCAGCAAGTCATTAACAAAAGAACGTGTACACTTATGCTTTGTAACACACTCTGCCAGTTGCTCGCCAAGCAAAACATCATTTGCAGCAAATTCCTCTGCATCACTATGTTCATCTGAAATATATGCACTAGCAGACGATGAGTCACTATGATAACCTTCAATCTCACCAACATCATGAATATTTATGTCATTGTTAAATTCAGCATCTGAACTATCTTGTTGGTATACAGGTTCCACTTCATTAGATGACGTAAGATCATCAGATTTTTCATGTTCAGATTCACTGCTGCTGATTTGAGCAATAACCTGAACTTCGGCATTGTACTTTCTCCAACGCTGAAGATATGACATAGTGCACTGCGAAAAAAAAATCAAACTTAGACATGCAATTCAAACTATTAGTACACTGTACATATCATAGGCAACATAAAATAAATTTTTAGATTCTCATCCTTCTGTCAGTAAAAATATGGGGAGGGAGGCATTTATCATTTAAAATTTGTTGAATTTGTCATTTGTGCTACATGTAAAATTGCTGAAAAAAGATCCTTTTTACTAATGTCTTTTTTTTCTGATCATTATGCTTGTTGAATATGTTTCCATCGATGGTATTTCCCAAACATTTGTATTTTTCCAGTTTGTTGACATAATCGACATCACAGTTCATGACCGTTTCTGGAATGTAGGCCAGCAAATTCAGAGCTCCAGATAAGCTGCGTATTTGCGTTTTTTACGCAATGAAGACGAGTAAAAACGCATGTATTATCAGATCAGAGTGTACATTTACGCATACATATTGCTGTGTAAGCAAACTGTCCAAATTCGGAGCGTACTTGTACGCTGTTGACGACAATACATCGTGTACATAAACAATACATTTTTGACTTTGAGAAATTCCCCGTAATTACTTCTCTTTATACTTTTCGAAAGAGAAAGTGTATACATCCGAGGGGTACCGAATGTTTAGCTTTCTAAGTATCGATGTCAAAAGAGATCTGATTGGATGTTTAGGATGAATTATCCAATCGCGGTCAATATTACAAATAAATGCGGTTTAGTTAAGAACTAAAACGAAAGTGAATTTGGGAACACGTTGTTCGTTGAAAATGAGCAAAAACATGAATAAGCGCGCTACGGAAAATTATATACTTTTTTAAAAAGTTCCTGACAGTTTCATCTGTGTCTGGTGACAGTATAGTTAAAGGAATCATTGCTGACATTATCAACATGGCTGTGAAAACTGCCGAAGTCGACGAGCAAAAAACAAAATATTTACAACATTTTATTAATAAACATGACACAATCGTGTCAAATTAAACAGAGATATACATTTCACTTGCATCCTGTGTTTATTGAATAACACTTGTGTCCAACATAATTTTAAAAGTGTACATGTACGCAATCTTTTATGAAGTAGAGAGTACAACAGTGCAAAGGAAATATGCAAATACGCATCATTTTCAAAAGTAGGGGGTAATTACCCTTTGGACTTGAAAATTACCTGGAGCTCTGAAATTATATTTTAAAATACTTTGAAAATATGATGATTGATCATTCAGATTCCACCATTTTCTAGAAAATGGCCGATTTTACCGGGAAAATACATGCAAGTGCTCTCCATTAGTCACAAAATGGCAGATTATTTTGCATTTCCACTGCTGCTTTAATAACAAATATACCCCTTACTTCTTGGGATAATGAAACGTGATTGCTAGTTTTGTTGATATTGGTGGAATTGTTGATCATCACTGTTTATACTTTCTTTTTTATCTTTGTTATTTTCAGCATACCATATCTTGATGACATATACAAGTGGATTAACATATACAATATTTTTTGGACTTGGAGTGGCTTTAGGTATCCCAATATGTTCAAGTACGTATGTGTTTTATACTTAATTAGTCGTCGGCCGTTAGAGAAAACCGACGAGGGAATCAAGAATTGACAACCCAGACCCACTGGCAACATGACTCGGAACGAATGTAAATGCTTATATTATCAAATTGATGCTAAAGAAATTTGTGCTAATCAAATATAGGCTAGAGAAAACCGAAGAGTTGTTTAAGACTATCTATGAAACAGGAAACATCGGGTACACACAACACAGGAGGAAGTAAAACAATCCACAACACAGGAGGAAGTCAAACAATCCACAACACAGGAGGAAATCAAATTTACAAAATACATAACACAGAAGGAAGTAAAAAAATACAAAATACACAACACAGAAAACAAAGAGGAGCAACACGAACACCACCAAAAAACCGGGAGTGAATCTAGGTGCTAGTGAAGGGTGAACAGTTCCTATACCTGTCGTGTTACCGGGAGTGAATCTGGGTGCTAGCGAACTGTGAACAGTTTCTATACCTGTCGTGTTACCGGGAGTGAATCTAGGTGCTAGTGAAGGGTGAACAGTTCATATACCTGTCATGTTACCGGGAGTGAATCTAGGTGCTAGCGAAGGGTGAACAGTTCCTATACCTGTCATGTTACCGGGAGTGAATCTAGGTGCTAGCGAAGGGTGAACAGTTTCTATACCTGTCGTGTTACCGGGAGTGAATCTAGGTGCTAGTCAAGGGTGAACAGTTCCTATACCTGTCATGTTACCGGGAGTGAATCTAGGTGCTAGCGAAGGGTGCACAGTTCCTATACCTGTCATGTTACCGGGAGTGAATCTAGGTGCTAGCGAAGGGTGAACAGTTCCTATACCTGTCATGTAACCGGGAGTGAATCTAGGTGCTAGCGAAGGGTGAACAGTTCCTATACCTGTCGTGTTACCGGGAGTGAATCTAGGTGCTAGCGAAGGGTGAACAGTTTCTATATCTGTCGTGTTACCGGGAGTGAATCTAGGTGCTAGTGAAGGGTGAACAGTTCCTATACCTGTCGTGTTACCGGGAGTGAATCTAGGTGTTAGCGAAGGGTGAACAGTTTCTATACCTGTCATGTTACCAGGAGTGAATCTAGGTGCTAGTGAAGGATGAACAGTTCATATACCTGTCATGTTACCGGGAGTGAATCTAGGTGTTAGCGAAGGGTGAACAGTTCCTATACCTGTCGTGTTACCGGGAGTGAATCTAGGTGCTAGCGAAGGGTGAACAGTTCCTATACCTGTCGTGTTACCGGGAGTGAATCTAGGTGTTAGTGAAGGGTGAACAGTTCCTATACCTGTCGTGTTACCGGGAGTGAATCTAGGTGCTAGCGAAGGGTGAACAGTTCCTATACCTGTCCTGTTACCGGGAGTGAATCTAGGTGCTAGCGAAGGGTGAACAGTTTCTATACCTGTCGTGTTACCGGGAGTGAATCTAGGTGCTAGCGAAGGGTGAACAGTTCCCATACCTGTCGTGTTACCGGGAGTGAATCTAGGTGCTAGCGAAGGGTGAACAGTTCCTTTACCTGTCGTGTTACCGGGAGTGAATCTAGGTGCTAGCGAAGAATGAACAGTTCATATACCTGTCATGTTACCGGGAGTGAATCTATGTATTAGCGAAGGGTGAACAGTTTCTATACCTGTCGTGTTACCGGGAGTGAATCTAGGTGCTAGTGAAGGGTGAACAGTTTCTATACCTGTCGTGTTACCGGGAGTGAATCTAGGTGCTAGCGAAGGGTGAACAGTTCCTATACCTGTCGTGTTACCGGGAGTGAATCTAGGTGCTAGTGAAGGGTGAACAGGTTCTATACCTGTCGTGTTACCGGGAGTCAATCTAGGTGCTAGCGAAGGGTGAACAGTTTCTATACCTGTCGTGTTACCGGGAGTGAATCTAGGTGCTAGCGAAGGGTGAACAGTTCATATACCTGTCATGTTACCGGGAGTGAATCTAGGTGCTAGTGAAGGGTGAACAGTTTCTATACCTGTCGTGTTACCGGGAGTGAATCTAGGTGCTAGCGAAGGGTGAACAGTTTCTATACCTGTCGTGTTACCGGGAGTGAATCTAGGTGCTAGCGAAGGGTGAACAGTTTCTATACCGGTCGTGTTATCGGGAGTGAATCTAGGTGCTAGCGAAGAGTGAACAGTTCATATACCTGTCATGTTACCGGGAGTGAATCTAGGTGATAATGAAGGGTGAACAGTTTCTATACCTGTCGTGTTACCGGGAGTGAATCTAGGTGCTAGCGAAGGGTGAACAGTTTCTATACCTGTCGTGTTACCGGGAGTGAATCTAGGTGCTAGCGAAGGGTGAACAGTTCCTATACCTGTCGTGTTACCGGGAGTGAATCTAGGTACTAGCGAAGGGTGAACAGTTTCTATACCTGTCGTGTTACCGGGAGTGAATCTAGGTGCTGGCGAAGAGTGAACAGTTCATATACCTGTCATGTAACCGGGAGTGAATCTAGGTGCTAGCGAATGGTGAACAGTTCATATACCTGTCGTGTTACCGTGAGTGAATCTAGGTGCTAGCGAAGGGTGAACACTTCCTATTCCTGTCGTGTTACCGGGAGTGAATCTAGGTGCTAGCGAAGGGTGAACAGTTCCTATACCTGTCGTGTTACCGGGAGTGAATCTAGGTGCTAGCGAAGGGTGAACAGTTCCTATACCTGTCGTGTTACCGGGAGTGAATCTGGGTGCTAGCGAAAGGTGAACAGTTCCTATTTCTTATAAGATACCTGTCGTGTTCCTCTTAGTAAGTCTTTTTTCCAATTTGCTAAGATTTGTAGAACAAAGTTAATGTAATAAACTGGTATGTTAGAAGGATTTGAATTAAATTGTCTCCCCTGACGCCCTGATATTGAAAATAGTTCCGTTGGGTTATGGCACATGGTGTTCTAAAATTGAAAAGGGTTGCAGCTAAATAGCGACTACTTGACTTATTTAGACAATGAAATCCCGGAGAGTTATAACAAACAGACCAATGTAGTTTTCAGTCTTGTGTAGTTGTCTGGAATCCACAATTAATAGAGTTGGTATCACGACTCAGACTCAAGTCAGTGATTGTGCAATGTATAACAATGTAGATATAAAATTTAGTGAACATGACGCGTTTCTGGAATAACCTTCATCATGTACGCTCAATATCGAAAGATTAGAAAGTCAAATAATTTAAAAGTGTTTAGTAGCGATAAATGCAAAGACCATACAGAGGATAGCCAAAATCAGTTATGTTGCGGTTTTTCATGTCTTTGATGATGTATTTGGGATATATTGTATTTGTTGTAGCTTATATATTACCTATTACAGTTTCAGATTATGTGTTTAAAAATTTGACATTAAATGGTATGGAAATAGCAGCTCTGAGTTTAACATTGACTGGCTTGTTGTTAGTGCTATGGCCAGAGAGGTGTCCAGCGGGGTTATACAAACCATTTAAATGTTGTGTGAAAAATGAAATTGAAGCTCAACAACAAGAACAACGATCACATTCTCACTCCGTTCTACATTTCAACAAGACTTGACTATGGCAAGGTTTTTGCGTCAGATAAAATGTCATATGATGTTTCTGAAGAGACATAATGATTTATTTAGTTCGTGCTAACTGTGATAGGTATCTAAAGTGTTGGTCTATCTGGGAATCAGACAATTATTGTATTAGCAGTTGGTGAAGTCGCACATATTTGCCAAATTGACTGCATTCTTTTGAACGTTTGACAAGAAAGCGATGTGGAGCCAAGTAATTGGGATAAAAAAGCATCTAATTATTAAGTATAGAGGGTTTTATAGCATAAAAGTATTGATCATAATGAACCTTTCGGAATTAATATTATGAACGTGATATCGATAAGGATCATATAGCACGTGTACAGAACGTGATATCGTGTACAGAACGTGATATCGAAAGGATCATATAGCACGTGTAAATTTAATGGTATACAGTGATGATCTTAGAAATATCAAGGGAACCAGGCATTTGTGTCATATCTTTCATAGACTCATCATAGATATAGATAGGGAACCATGCACGGACTGGGTAGTGGAAAAACAAACACTTCAGCATTTTATTTATATATTAACTTTTTATGCAATGTATGTTGTTAATATATTTTATGGTAATTACATCAATAATGACCACGTGTATTAATTACACTGTGGATGTCTATATATAGAAATGATGAAATCGTCGCAATTTAGCATTGTTAGTGGATAAAATGAATTAGACGAGAAATAGATTAGGGCCCCATTTCGCAGACGACAGCATACATTTCTCGTTATTACATCATTGATGACCAGGTGTATTACTGTAATAAAACTGTAGATGTCCATATATGGTAGTGAAATCGTCACAAATTATCATGGCGCTTGTAAAAAAAATAATGAGGTGAGAAATGAATTATTTCCCCATTTTCCAGACGGCTACACAATTGGCCTATGACGATTGGTGCTATAAAATCAATTTGTTGTCGATTAAAAACAATAGTTGACGTAGATGACAGATGGCATCAATGCATGCATACACAAGATTAGGATCGTTACCAGTACAAATTGTTGTAGTTAGGGAACGTCGCAAAATGTGACAGTTTTTTTCAAATGAAGTTAGTTTCATTTGGCCCGGACCACTTATTTAATATTTATGGAGCAGTGTATGCATCTTGTATATCAAGAAATTCAATTAAAGCCCTTTCTATACATGTGAACCATAATGAATGTGTATTTTTGAGGACATCTTCTTTTCGTGTGTCCCGCTACCAAATAGTGTTGTCTGCACCAGACGTGTTTTACAGGGCACTGCCCAATCTCTACCCAGAGTTGTATGTCCTTACACTCTATCCAATCTCTGTCAACGCCTAAAAACCGAGAATCTTGTCAAAATCCGTTTATTAAAGGGTAATTTGATATAAACCGGTTATAATGACCCCATATATTGTAAAATATGTAAAGAATACCATATAACTAATATTTGAGAAACTTCTTTGTTTATTTTCAAACGAAGATAAGAAATTATTTTTTATACGGTGATCAGTCATACAGCGCTGTTCTGGTTCCTTGTTGTAATAGCTTCTATAGTTGCTGAACATTACACTGGTAATATTTTATAGAAAGTAGACTTCTTTTTAGACGTTGACAGAGATTGGAGAGTGTAGGACCGACAACTCTGGGTAGAGATCAATCGTAACTACTCGGCCATTCTCGCTACCCTGCAAATAACCTCGTATGCATTAGGCGTATGAATCGCACTACTTTTCACATGTCAGTTACATGAAAGTTTGATAAAGTCATATTTTAAACAATTTTCTATATTTCAATTAAAATTTTAATTAGTTTTGCATGATTAGATTTTACTTAGTATGTATTCCATATTGGATTTAACGTGGACTATATTTTTGTGCGGCTTAACTTAATTTAACTTCCGGCAAACAATTTAAGAAGATTTTCTACTATGTACGTACGAGGTTATTTGCAGGGTAGCGAGAATGGCCGAGTAGTTACGATTGGGTAGAGATTGGGCGCTGCCATGTTTAATACTTAATCAATACAATAACAGAATACCGAAAGCAATCAATACAATCACAAACTACCGAAAGCCTATTTCTGCAACGCACACAAGAACAAAAACCCGCCATAAGCATCGTGGTATCTGTTGTTTACTCTCTTTGGTCAAAACTTGCTTAATACATTATAGTATTATTATAAATTTGACAACAGTATTTTTAAAACATTCCAAGAATCGAAAACATTATTATTTTTAATTTGCAAAAGAAGACCGTTGTTTTTCGATGCGTAGGTGTACCGCAAACAGGAAACCAGAGCTGTGTACATATATACCCATTACTTATTCAGTACTAAAGAAACAGTACAATCGTACAATATACCGACTCGAAAGATATTAAAACGATGTTCCATTCAATTTTATGCCATTTTTTAAGTGCATTTTTAAAGATTTATTGACAAATCTCAATGTGCGATTTTGGTTTTTTTCCAAACGAGAGAGCTCAAAACCACCCAACTACCAAACGAAACTAACTTCGTTTGAAAAAAACTGCGACAATGTGCGACGATCCCTTAGGTGATAATTGCAAACTGACATCCATATTTGATGGAAATCTAAACAAGTTAGAATTGTTCGTCAACAATGTGAGGAATTGTAATACATGTATTGTGAATTTATTTTATTAAAATAATACATTTGTAGTTGTTTGTTATCTTTGTACGTAACGTTTGTTCTGTACAATATTAAGGTGAAAAGTGCATCGAGTTTGTAACTAGATTAACACGACGGGGGCCAATAGTGGAGCAGGAACTGCCTACCCTTCCGGAGCACCTGTGTTCACCCCCGGTTTTTAGTGGGGTTCATGCTACTCAATCTTTAGTTTTATGTGTATTATATATAGATCGTTGTTTGTCCATTTGTGCTTTTGCTTTGGGCTGTTGTATTGTTTGTCCTTTTGTCCTTTTTCTTTAGGCTGTTGCATTGTTTGTCCTTTTGTCCCTTTTCTTTGGGCTGTTGTATTGTGTGTCCTTTTGTCCTTTTTCTTTGGTCTGTTGTATTGTTTGTCCTTTTGTCCTTTTTCTTTGGGCTGTTGTATTGTTTGTCTTTTTGTCCTTTTTCTTTGGGCTGTTGTATTGTTTGTCCTTTTGTCCTTTTTCTTTGGGCTGTTGTATTGTTTGTCATTTTGTCCTTTTTCTTTGGGCTGTTGTATTGTTTGTCTTTTTGTCATTTTTCTTTGGGCTGTTGTATTGTTTGTCCTTTTGTCCTTTTGCTTTGGGCTCTTGTATTGTTTGTCCTTTTGTCCTTTTTATTTGTGCTGTTGTATTGTTTGTACTTTTGTCCTTTTTATTTGGGCTGTTGTATTGTTTGTCCTTTTGTCCTTTTTCGTTGGACTGTTGTATTGTTTGTCCTTTTGTCCTTTTTCTTTGGGCTGTTGTATTGTTTGTACTTTTGTCCTTTTTCTTTGGGCTGTTGTATTGTTTGTCCTTTTGTCCTTTTTCTTTGGGCTGTTGTATTGTTTGTCCTTGTGTCCTTTTTCTTTGAGCTGTTGTATTGTTTGTCCTTTTGTCCTTTTTCTTTGGGCTGTTGTATTGTTTGTCCTTTTTTCCTTTTTCTTTGGACTGTTGTATTGTTTGTACTTTTGTCCTTTTTATTTGGGTTGTTGTATTGTTTGTCCTTTTGTCCTTTTTCTTTGGACTGTTGTATTGTTTGTCCTTTTTCCTTTTTCTTTGGACTGTTGTATTGTTTGTCCTTTTGTCCTTTTTCTTTGGGCTGTGGTATTGTTTGTCCTTTTGTCCTTTTTCTTTGGGCTGTTGTATTGTTTGTCCTTGTGTCCTTTTTCTTTGAGCTGTTGTATTGTTTGTCCTTTTGTCCTTTTTCTTTGGGCTGTTGTATGGTTTGTCCTTTTGTCCTTTTTCTTTGGGCTGTTGTATTGTTTGTCCTTTTTCCTTTTTCTTTGGACTGTTGTATTGTTTGTCCTTTTGTCCTTTTTCTTTGGGCTGTGGTATTGTTTGTCCTTTTGTCCTTTTTCTTTGGGCTGTTGTATTGTTTCTCCTTTTGTCCTTTTTATTTGGGCTGTTGTATTGTTTGTCCTTTTGTCCTTTTTATTTGGGCTGTTGTATGGTTTGTCCTTTTGTCCTTTTTCTTTGGGCTGTTGTATTGTTTGTCCTTTTGTCATTTTTCTTTAGGCTGTTGTATTGTTTGTTCTTATCTCCTTTTTCTTTGGGCTGTTGCATTGTTTGTCCTTTTGTCCTTTTTCTTTGGGCTGTTGTATTGTTTGTCCTTTTGTCCTTTTTCTTTGGGCTGTTGTATTGTTTGTCCTTTTGTCCTTTTTCTTTGGGCTGTTGTATTGTTTGTCCTTTTGTCCGTTTTCTTTGGGCTGTTGTATTGTTTGTCCTTTTGTCATTTTTCTTTGGGCTGTTGTATTGTTTGTCCTTTTGTCATTTTTCTTTGGGCTGTTGTATTGTTTGTCCTTTTCTCCTTTTTCTTTGGGCTTTTGTATTGTTTGTCATTTTGTCCTTTTTCTTTGGGCTGTTGTATTGTTTGTCCTTTTGTCCTTTTTCGTTGGGCTGTTGCATTGTTTGTCCTTTTGACCTTTTTCTTTGGGCTGTTGCATTATTTGTCTTTTTGTCCTTTTTCTTTGGGCTGTTGTATTGTTTGTCCTTTTGTCATTTTTCTTTGGGCTGTTGTATTGTTTGTCCTTTTGTCCTTTTTCTTTGGGTTGTTGTATTGTTTGTCCTTTTGTCCTTTTTCATTGGTCTGTTGCATTGTTTGTCCTTTTGTCCTTTTTCTTTGGGCTGTTGTATTGTTTGTCCTTTTGTCCTTTTTCTTTGGGCTGTTGTATTGTTTGTCCTTTTGTCCTTTTTCTTCGGACTGTTGTATTTTTTGACCTTTTGTCCTTTTTCTTTGGGCTTTTGCATTGTCTGTCCTTTTGTCCTTTTTCTTTGGGCTGTTGTATTGTTTGTCCTTTTGTCCTTTTTCTTTGGTCTGTTGCATTGTTTGTCCTTTTGTCCTTTTTCTTTGGGCTGTTGTATTGTTTGTCATTTTTTCCTTTTTCTTTGGGCTGTTGTATTGTTTGTCCCTTGTCCTTTTTCTTTGGGCTTTTGTATTATTTGTCATTTTTTCCTTTTTCTTTGGGCTGTTGTATTGTTTGTCTATTTGTCCTTTTTCTTTATGCTGTTGTATTGTTTGTCCTTTTGTCCTTTTTCTTTGGGCTGTTGTATTGTTTGTCATTTTGTCCTTTTTCTTTGGGCTGTTGTATTGTTTGTCTTTTTGTCATTTTTCTTTGGGCTGTTGTATTGTTTGTCCTTTTGTCCTTTTGCTTTGGGCTCTTGTATTGTTTGTCCTTTTGTCCTTTTTATTTGTGCTGTTGTATTGTTTGTACTTTTGTCCTTTTTATTTGGGCTGTTGTATTGTTTGTCCTTTTGTCCTTTTTCGTTGGACTGTTGTATTGTTTGTCCTTTTGTCCTTTTTCTTTGGGATGTTGTATTGTTTGTACTTTTGTCCTTTTTCTTTGGGCTGTTGTATTGTTTGTCCTTTTGTCCTTTTTCTTTGGGCTGTTGTATTGTTTGTCCTTGTGTCCTTTTTCTTTGAGCTGTTGTATTGTTTGTCCTTTTGTCCTTTTTCTTTGGGCTGTTGTATTGTTTGTCCTTTTTTCCTTTTTCTTTGGACTGTTGTATTGTTTGTACTTTTGTCCTTTTTATTTGGGTTGTTGTATTGTTTGTCCTTTTGTCCTTTTTCTTTGGACTGTTGTATTGTTTGTCCTTTGTCCTTTTTCTTTGGACTGTTGTATTGTTTGTCCTTTTGTCCTTTTTCTTTGGGCTGTGGTATTGTTTGTCCTTTTGTCCTTTTGCTTTGGGCTGTTGTATTGTTTCTCCTTTTGTCCTTTTTATTTGGGATGTTATATTGTTTGTCCTTTTGTCCTTTTTCTTTGGGCTGTTGTATGGTTTGTCCTTTTGTCCTTTTTCTTTGGGCTGTTGTATTGTTTGTCCTTTTGTCATTTTTCTTTAGGCTGTTGTATTGTTTGTTCTTATCTCCTTTTTCTTTGGGCTGTTGCATTGTTTGTCCTTTTGTCCTTTTTCTTTGGGCTGTTGTATTGTTTGTCCTTTTGTCCTTTTTCTTTGGGCTGTTGTATTGTTTGTCCTTTTGTCTTTTTTCTTTGGGCTGTTGTATTGTTTGTCCTTTTGTCCTTTTTCTTTGGGCTGTTGTATTGTTTGTCCTTTTGTCATTTTTCTTTGGGCTGTTGTATTGTTTGTCCTTTTGTCATTTTTCTTTGGGCTGTTGTATTGTTTGTCCTTTTCTCCTTTTTCTTTGGGCTGTTGTATTGTTTGTCATTTTGTCCTTTTTCTTTGGGCTGTTGTATTGTTTGTCCTTTTGTCCTTTTTCGTTGGGCTGTTGCATTGTTTGTCCTTTTGACCTTTTTCTTTGGGCTGTTGCATTATTTGTCTTTTTGTCCTTTTTCTTTGGGCTGTTGTATTGTTTGTCCTTTTGTCATTTTTCTTTGGGCTGTTGTATTGTTTGTCCTTTTGTCCTTTTTCTTTGGGTTGTTGTATTGTTTGTCCTTTTGTCCTTTTCCATTGGTCTGTTGCATTGTTTGTCCTTTTGTCCTTTTTCTTTGGGCTGTTGTATTGTTTGTCCTTTTGTCCTTTTTCTTTGGGCTGTTGTATTGTTTGTCCTTTTGTCCTTTTTCTTCGGACTGTTGTATTTTTTGACCTTTTGTCCTTTTTCTTTGGGCTTTTGCATTGTCTGTCCTTTTGTCCTTTTTCTTTGGGCTGTTGTATTGTTTGTCCTTTTGTCCTTTTTCTTTGGTCTGTTGCATTGTTTGTCCTTTTGTCCTTTTTCTTTGGGCTGTTGTATTGTTTGTCATTTTTTCCTTTTTCTTTGGGCTGTTGTATTGTTTGTCCCTTTGTCCTTTTTCTTTGGGCTTTTGTATTATTTGTCATTTTTTCCTTTTTCTTTGGGCTGTTGTATTGTTTGTCCTTTTGTCCTTTTTCTTTAGGCTGTTGTATTGTTTGTCCTTTTGTCCTTTTTCTTTGGGCTGTTGTATTGTTTGTCCTTTTGTCCTTTTGCTTTGGGCTCTTGTATTGTTTGTCCTTTTGTCCTTTTTATTTGTGCTGTTGTATTGTTTGTACTTTTGTCCTTTTTATTTGGGCTGTTGTATTGTTTGTCCTTTTGTCCTTTTTCGTTGGACTGTTGTATTGTTTGTCCTTTTGTCCTTTTTCTTTGGGCTGTTGTATTGTTTGTACTTTTGTCCTTTTTCTTTGGGCTGTTGTATTGTTTGTCCTTTTGTCCTTTTTCTTTGGGCTGTTGTATTGTTTGTCCTTGAGTCCTTTTTCTTTGAGCTGTTGTATTGTTTGTCCTTTTGTCCTTTTTCTTTGGGCTGTTGTATTGTTTGTCCTTTTTTCCTTTTTCTTTGGACTGTTGTATTGTTTGTACTTTTGTCCTTTTTATTTGGGTTGTTGTATTGTTTGTCCTTTTGTCCTTTTTCTTTGGACTGTTGTATTGTTTGTCCTTTTTCCTTTTTCTTTGGACTGTTGTATTGTTTGTCCTTTTGTCCTTTTTCTTTGGGCTGTGGTATTGTTTGTCCTTTTGTCCTTTTGCTTTGGGCTGTTGTATTGTTTGTCCTTTTGTCCTTTTTATTTGGGCTGTTATATTGTTTGTCCTTTTGTCCTTTTTCTTTGGGCTGTTGTATTGTTTGTCCTTGTGTCCTTTTTCTTTGAGCTGTTGTATTGTTTGTCCTTTTGTCCTTTTTCTTTGGGCTGTTGTATTGTTTGTCCTTTTTTCCTTTTTCTTTGGGCTGTTGTATGGTTTGTCCTTTTGTCCTTTTTCTTTGGGCTGTTGTATTGTTTGTCCTTTTGTCATTTTTCTTTAGGCTGTTGTATTGTTTGTTCTTATCTCCTTTTTCTTTGGGCTGTTGCATTGTTTGTCCTTTTGTCCTTTTTCTTTGTGCTGTTGTATTGTTTGTCCTTTTGTCCTTTTTCTTTGGGCTGTTGTATTGTTTGTCCTTTTGTCTTTTTTCTTTGGGCTGTTGTATTGTTTGTCCTTTTGTCCTTTTTCTTTGGGCTGTTGTATTGTTTGTCCTTTTGTCATTTTTCTTTGGGCTGTTGTATTGTTTGTCCTTTTGTCATTTTTCTTTGGGCTGTTGTATTGTTTGTCCTTTTGTCCTTTTTCGTTGGACTGTTGTATTGTTTGTCCTTTTGTCCTTTTTCTTTGGGATGTTGTATTGTTTGTACTTTTGTCCTTTTTCTTTGGGCTGTTGTATTGTTTGTCCTTTTGTCCTTTTTCTTTGGGCTGTTGTATTGTTTGTCCTTGTGTCCTTTTTCTTTGAGCTGTTGTATTGTTTGTCCTTTTGTCCTTTTTCTTTGGGCTGTTGTATTGTTTGTCCTTTTTTCCTTTTTCTTTGGACTGTTGTATTGTTTGTACTTTTGTCCTTTTTATTTGGGTTGTTGTATTGTTTGTCCTTTTGTCCTTTTTCTTTGGACTGTTGTATTGTTTGTCCTTTGTCCTTTTTCTTTGGACTGTTGTATTGTTTGTCCTTTTGTCCTTTTTCTTTGGGCTGTGGTATTGTTTGTCCTTTTGTCCTTTTGCTTTGGGCTGTTGTATTGTTTCTCCTTTTGTCCTTTTTATTTGGGATGTTATATTGTTTGTCCTTTTGTCCTTTTTCTTTGGGCTGTTGTATGGTTTGTCCTTTTGTCCTTTTTCTTTGGGCTGTTGTATTGTTTGTCCTTTTGTCATTTTTCTTTAGGCTGTTGTATTGTTTGTTCTTATCTCCTTTTTCTTTGGGCTGTTGCATTGTTTGTCCTTTTGTCCTTTTTCTTTGGGCTGTTGTATTGTTTGTCCTTTTGTCCTTTTTCTTTGGGCTGTTGTATTGTTTGTCCTTTTGTCTTTTTTCTTTGGGCTGTTGTATTGTTTGTCCTTTTGTCCTTTTTCTTTGGGCTGTTGTATTGTTTGTCCTTTTGTCATTTTTCTTTGGGCTGTTGTATTGTTTGTCCTTTTGTCATTTTTCTTTGGGCTGTTGTATTGTTTGTCCTTTTCTCCTTTTTCTTTGGGCTGTTGTATTGTTTGTCATTTTGTCCTTTTTCTTTGGGCTGTTGTATTGTTTGTCCTTTTGTCCTTTTTCGTTGGGCTGTTGCATTGTTTGTCCTTTTGACCTTTTTCTTTGGGCTGTTGCATTATTTGTCTTTTTGTCCTTTTTCTTTGGGCTGTTGTATTGTTTGTCCTTTTGTCATTTTTCTTTGGGCTGTTGTATTGTTTGTCCTTTTGTCCTTTTTCTTTGGGTTGTTGTATTGTTTGTCCTTTTGTCCTTTTCCATTGGTCTGTTGCATTGTTTGTCCTTTTGTCCTTTTTCTTTGGGCTGTTGTATTGTTTGTCCTTTTGTCCTTTTTCTTTGGGCTGTTGTATTGTTTGTCCTTTTGTCCTTTTTCTTCGGACTGTTGTATTTTTTGACCTTTTGTCCTTTTTCTTTGGGCTTTTGCATTGTCTGTCCTTTTGTCCTTTTTCTTTGGGCTGTTGTATTGTTTGTCCTTTTGTCCTTTTTCTTTGGTCTGTTGCATTGTTTGTCCTTTTGTTCTTTTTCTTTGGGCTGTTGTATTGTTTGTCATTTTTTCCTTTTTCTTTGGGCTGTTGTATTGTTTGTCCCTTTGTCCTTTTTCTTTGGGCTTTTGTATTATTTGTCATTTTTTCCTTTTTCTTTGGGCTGTTGTATTGTTTGTCCTTTTGTCCTTTTTCTTTAGGCTGTTGTATTGTTTGTCCTTTTGTCCTTTTTCTTTGGGCTGTTGTATTGTTTGTCCTTTTGTCCTTTTGCTTTGGGCTCTTGTATTGTTTGTCCTTTTGTCCTTTTTATTTGTGCTGTTGTATTGTTTGTACTTTTGTCCTTTTTATTTGGGCTGTTGTATTGTTTGTCCTTTTGTCCTTTTTCGTTGGACTGTTGTATTGTTTGTCCTTTTGTCCTTTTTCTTTGGGCTGTTGTATTGTTTGTACTTTTGTCCTTTTTCTTTGGGCTGTTGTATTGTTTGTCCTTTTGTCCTTTTTCTTTGGGCTGTTGTATTGTTTGTCCTTGAGTCCTTTTTCTTTGAGCTGTTGTATTGTTTGTCCTTTTGTCCTTTTTCTTTGGGCTGTTGTATTGTTTGTCCTTTTTTCCTTTTTCTTTGGACTGTTGTATTGTTTGTACTTTTGTCCTTTTTATTTGGGTTGTTGTATTGTTTGTCCTTTTGTCCTTTTTCTTTGGACTGTTGTATTGTTTGTCCTTTTTCCTTTTTCTTTGGACTGTTGTATTGTTTGTCCTTTTGTCCTTTTTCTTTGGGCTGTGGTATTGTTTGTCCTTTTGTCCTTTTGCTTTGGGCTGTTGTATTGTTTGTCCTTTTGTCCTTTTTATTTGGGCTGTTATATTGTTTGTCCTTTTGTCCTTTTTCTTTGGGCTGTTGTATTGTTTGTCCTTGTGTCCTTTTTCTTTGAGCTGTTGTATTGTTTGTCCTTTTGTCCTTTTTCTTTGGGCTGTTGTATTGTTTGTCCTTTTTTCCTTTTTCTTTGGGCTGTTGTATGGTTTGTCCTTTTGTCCTTTTTCTTTGGGCTGTTGTATTGTTTGTCCTTTTGTCATTTTTCTTTAGGCTGTTGTATTGTTTGTTCTTATCTCCTTTTTCTTTGGGCTGTTGCATTGTTTGTCCTTTTGTCCTTTTTCTTTGTGCTGTTGTATTGTTTGTCCTTTTGTCCTTTTTCTTTGGGCTGTTGTATTGTTTGTCCTTTTGTCTTTTTTCTTTGGGCTGTTGTATTGTTTGTCCTTTTGTCCTTTTTCTTTGGGCTGTTGTATTGTTTGTCCTTTTGTCATTTTTCTTTGGGCTGTTGTATTGTTTGTCCTTTTGTCATTTTTCTTTGGGCTGTTGTATTGTTTGTCCTTTTCTCCTTTTTCTTTGGGCTGTTGTATTGTTTGTCATTTTGTCCTTTTTCTTTGGGCTGTTGTATTGTTTGTCCTTTTGTCCTTTTTCGTTGGGCTGTTGCATTGTTTGTCCTTTTGACCTTTTTCTTTGGGCTGTTGCATTATTTGTCTTTTTGTCCTTTTTCTTTGGGCTGTTGTATTGTTTGTCCTTTTGTCATTTTTCTTTGGGCTGTTGTATTGTTTGTCCTTTTGTCCTTTTTCTTTGGGTTGTTGTATTGTTTGTCCTTTTGTCCTTTTTCATTGGTCTGTTGCATTGTTTGTCCTTTTGTCCTTTTTATTTGTGCTGTTGTATTGTTTGTACTTTTGTCCTTTTTATTTGGGCTGTTGTATTGTTTGTCCTTTTGTCCTTTTTCGTTGGACTGTTGTATTGTTTGTCCTTTTGTCCTTTTTCTTTGGGATGTTGTATTGTTTGTACTTTTGTCCTTTTTCTTTGGGCTGTTGTATTGTTTGTCCTTTTGTCCTTTTTCTTTGGGCTGTTGTATTGTTTGTCCTTGTGTCCTTTTTCTTTGAGCTGTTGTATTGTTTGTCCTTTTGTCCTTTTTCTTTGGGCTGTTGTATTGTTTGTCCTTTTTTCCTTTTTCTTTGGACTGTTGTATTGTTTGTACTTTTGTCCTTTTTATTTAGGTTGTTGTATTGTTTGTCCTTTTGTCCTTTTTCTTTGGACTGTTGTATTGTTTGTCCTTTGTCCTTTTTCTTTGGACTGTTGTATTGTTTGTCCTTTTGTCCTTTTTCTTTGGGCTGTGGTATTGTTTGTCCTTTTGTCCTTTTGCTTTGGGCTGTTGTATTGTTTCTCCTTTTGTCCTTTTTATTTGGGCTGTTATATTGTTTGTCCTTTTGTCCTTTTTCTTTGGGCTGTTGTATGGTTTGTCCTTTTGTCCTTTTTCTTTGGGCTGTTGTATTGTTTGTCCTTTTGTCATTTTTCTTTAGGCTGTTGTATTGTTTGTTCTTATCTCCTTTTTCTTTGGGCTGTTGCATTGTTTGTCCTTTTGTCCTTTTTCTTTGGGCTGTTGTATTGTTTGTCCTTTTGTCCTTTTTCTTTGGGCTGTTGTATTGTTTGTCCTTTTGTCTTTTTTCTTTGGGCTGTTGTATTGTTTGTCCTTTTGTCCTTTTTCTTTGGGCTGTTGTATTGTTTGTCCTTTTGTCATTTTTCTTTGGGCTGTTGTATTGTTTGTCCTTTTGTCATTTTTCTTTAGGCTGTTGTATTGTTTGTCCTTTTCTCCTTTTTCTTTGGGCTGTTGTATTGTTTGTCATTTTGTCCTTTTTCTTTGGGCTGTTGTATTGTTTGTCCTTTTGTCCTTTTTCTTTGGGCTGTTGCATTGTTTGTCCTTTTGACCTTTTTCTTTGGGCTGTTGCATTATTTGTCTTTTTGTCCTTTTTCTTTGGGCTGTTGTATTGTTTGTCCTTTTGTCATTTTTCTTTGGGCTGTTGTATTGTTTGTCCTTTTGTCCTTTTTTATTTGGGTTGTTGTATTGTTTGTCCTTTTGTCCTTTTTCATTGGTCTGTTGCATTGTTTGTCCTTTTGTCCTTTTTCTTTGGGCTGTTGTATTGTTTGTCCTTTTGTCCTTTTTCTTTGGGCTGTTGTATTGTTTGTCCTTTTGTCCTTTTTCTTCGGACTGTTGTATTTTTTGACCTTTTGTCCTTTTTCTTTGGGCTTTTGCATTGTCTGTCCTTTTGTCCTTTTTCTTTGGGCTGTTGTATTGTTTGTCCTTTTGTCCTTTTTCTTTGGTCTGTTGCATTGTTTGTCCTTTTGTCCTTTTTCTTTGGGCTGTTGTATTGTTTGTCATTTTTTCCTTTTTCTTTGGGCTGTTGTATTGTTTGTCCCTTTGTCCTTTTTCTTTGGGCTTTTGTATTATTTGTCATTGTTTCCTTTTTCTTTGGGCTGTTGTATTGTTTGTCCTTTTGTCCTTTTTCTTTAGGCTGTTGTATTGTTTGTCCTTTTGTCCTTTTTCTTTGGGCTGTTGTATTGTTTGTCCTTTTGTCCTTTTGCTTTGGGCTCTTGTATTGTTTGTCCTTTTGTCCTTTTTATTTGTGCTGTTGTATTGTTTGTACTTTTGTCCTTTTTATTTGGGCTGTTGTATTGTTTGTCCTTTTGTCCTTTTTCGTTGGACTGTTGTATTGTTTGTCCTTTTGTCCTTTTTCTTTGGGCTGTTGTATTGTTTGTACTTTTGTCCTTTTTCTTTGGGCTGTTGTATTGTTTGTCCTTTTGTCCTTTTTCTTTGGGCTGTTGTATTGTTTGTCCTTGTGTCCTTTTTCTTGGAGCTGTTGTATTGTTTGTCCTTTTGTCCTTTTTCTTTGGGCTGTTGTATTGTTTGTCCTTTTTTCCTTTTTCTTTGGACTGTTGTATTGTTTGTACTTTTGTCCTTTTTATTTGGGTTGTTGTATTGTTTGTCCTTTTGTCCTTTTTCTTTGGACTGTTGTATTGTTTGTCCTTTTTCCTTTTTCTTTGGACTGTTGTATTGTTTGTCCTTTTGTCCTTTTTCTTTGGGCTGTGGTATTGTTTGTCCTTTTGTCCTTTTGCTTTGGGCTGTTGTATTGTTTCTCCTTTTGTCCTTTTTATTTGGGCTGTTATATTGTTTGTCCTTTTGTCCTTTTTCTTTGGGCTGTTGTATTGTTTGTCCTTGTGTCCTTTTTCTTTGAGCTGTTGTATTGTTTGTCCTTTTGTCCTTTTTCTTTGGGCTGTTGTATTGTTTGTCCTTTTTCCCTTTTTCTTTGGGCTGTTGTATGGTTTGTCCTTTTGTCCTTTTTCTTTGGGCTGTTGTATTGTTTGTCCTTTTGTCATTTTTCTTTAGGCTGTTGTATTGTTTGTTCTTATCTCCTTTTTCTTTGGGCTGTTGCATTGTTTGTCCTTTTGTCCTTTTTCTTTGTGCTGTTGTATTGTTTGTCCTTTTGTCCTTTTTCTTTGGGCTGTTGTATTGTTTGTCCTTTTGTCTTTTTTCTTTGGGCTGTTGTATTGTTTGTCCTTTTGTCCTTTTTCTTTGGGCTGTTGTATTGTTTGTCCTTTTGTCATTTTTCTTTGGGCTGTTGTATTGTTTGTCCTTTTGTCATTTTTCTTTGGGCTGTTGTATTGTTTGTCCTTTTCTCCTTTTTCTTTGGGCTGTTGTATTGTTTGTCATTTTGTCCTTTTTCTTTGGGCTGTTGTATTGTTTGTCCTTTTGTCCTTTTTCGTTGGGCTGTTGCATTGTTTGTCCTTTTGACCTTTTTCTTTGGGCTGTTGCCTTTTTTGTCTTTTTGTCCTTTTTCTTTGGGCTGTTGTATTGTTTGTCCTTTTGTCATTTTTCTTTGGGCTGTTGTATTGTTTGTTCTTTTGTCCTTTTTCTTTGGGTTGTTGTATTGTTTGTCCTTTTGTCCTTTTTCATTGGTCTGTTGCATTGTTTGTCCTTTTGTCCTTTTTCTTTTGGCTGTTGTATTGTTTGTCCTTTTGTCCTTTTTCTTTGGGCTGTTGTATTGTTTGTCCTTTTGTCCTTTTTCTTCGGACTGTTGTATTTTTTGACCTTTTGTCCTTTTTCTTTGGGCTTTTGCATTGTCTGTCCTTTTGTCCTTTTTCTTTGGGCTGTTGTATTGTTTGTCCTTTTGTCCTTTTTCTTTGGTCTGTTGCATTGTTTGTCCTTTTGTCCTTTTTCTTTGGGCTGTTGTATTGTTTGTCATTTTTTCCTTTTTCTTTGGGCTGTTGTATTGTTTGTCCCTTTGTCCTTTTTCTTTGGGCTTTTGTATTATTTGTCATTTTTTCCTTTTTCTTTGGGCTGTTGTATTGTTTGTCCTTTTGTCCTTTTTCTTTAGGCTGTTGTATTGTTTGTCCTTTTGTCCTTTTTCTTTGGGCTGTTGTATTGTTTGTCCTTTTGTCCTTTTTCTTCGGACTGTTGTATTGTTTGACCTTTTGTCCTTTTTCTTTGGGCTGTTGTATTGTTTGTCCTTTTGTCCTTTTTCTTTGGGCTTTTGCATTGTTTGTCCTTTTGTCCTTTTTCTTTGGGCTGTTGTATTGTTTGTCCTTTTGTCTTTTTTCTTTGGGCTGTTGTATTGTTTGTCCTTTTGTCCTTTTTCTTTGGGCTGTTGTATTGTTTGTACTTTTGTCCTTTTTCTTTGGGCTGTTGTATTGTTTGTCCTTTTGTCCTTTTTCTTTGGGCTGTTGTATTGTTTGTCCTTGTGTCCTTTTTCTTTGAGCTGTTGTATTGTTTGTCCTTTTGTCCTTTTTCTTTGGGCTGTTGTATTGTTTGTCCTTTTTTCCTTTTTCTTTGGACTGTTGTATTGTTTGTACTTTTGTCCTTTTTATTTGGGTTGTTGTATTGTTTGTCCTTTTGTCCTTTTTCTTTGGACTGTTGTATTGTTTGTCCTTTTTCCTTTTTCTTTGGACTGTTGTATTGTTTGTCCTTTTGTCCTTTTTCTTTGGGCTGTGGTATTGTTTGTCCTTTTGTCATTTTTCTTTGGGCTGTTGTATTGTTTGTCCTTTTCTCCTTTTTCTTTGGGCTGTTGTATTGTTTTTCATTTTGTCCTTTTTCTTTGGGCTGTTGTATTGTTTGTCCTTTTGTCCTTTTTCGTTGGGCTGTTGCATTGTTTGTCCTTTTGACCTTTTTCTTTGGGCTGTTGCATTATTTGTCTTTTTGTCCTTTTTCTTTGGGCTGTTGTATTGTTTGTCCTTTTGTCATTTTTCTTTGGGCTGTTGTATTGTTTGTCCTTTTGTCCTTTTTCTTTGGGTTGTTGTATTGTTTGTCCTTTTGTCCTTTTTCATTGGTCTGTTGCATTGTTTGTCCTTTTGTCCTTTTTCTTTGGGCTGTTGTATTGTTTGTCCTTTTGTCTTTTTTCTTTGGGCTGTTGTATTGTTTGTCCTTTTGTCCTTTTTCTTTGGGCTGTTGTATTGTTTGTACTTTTGTCCTTTTTCTTTGGGCTGTTGTATTGTTTGTCCTTTTGTCCTTTTTCTTTGGGCTGTTGTATTGTTTGTCCTTGTGTCCTTTTTCTTTGAGCTGTTGTATTGTTTGTCCTTTTGTCCTTTTTCTTTGGGCTGTTGTATTGTTTGTCCTTTTTTCCTTTTTCTTTGGACTGTTGTATTGTTTGTACTTTTGTCCTTTTTATTTGGGTTGTTGTATTGTTTGTCCTTTTGTCCTTTTTCTTTGGACTGTTGTATTGATTGTCCTTTTTCCTTTTTCTTTGGACTGTTGTATTGTTTGTCCTTTTGTCCTTTTTCTTTGGGCTGTTGTATTGTTTGTCCTTTTGTCCTTTTGCTTTGGGCTGTTGTATTGTTTCTCCTTTTGTCCTTTTTATTTGGGCTGTTATATTGTTTGTCCTTTTGTCCTTTTTCTTTGGGCTGTTGTATTGTTTGTCCTTGTGTCCTTTTTCTTTGAGCTGTTGTATTGTTTGTCCTTTTGTCCTTTTTCTTTGGGCTGTTGTATTGTTTGTCCTTTTTTCCTTTTTCTTTGGGCTGTTGTATGGTTTGTCCTTTTGTCCTTTTTCTTTGGGCTGTTGTATTGTTTGTCCTTTTGTCATTTTTCTTTAGGCTGTTGTATTGTTTGTTCTTATCTCCTTTTTCTTTGGGCTGTTGCATTGTTTGTCCTTTTGTCCTTTTTCTTTGTGCTGTTGTATTGTTTGTCCTTTTGTCCTTTTTCTTTGGGCTGTTGTATTGTTTGTCCTTTTGTCTTTTTTCTTTGGGCTGTTGTATTGTTTGTCCTTTTGTCCTTTTTCTTTGGGCTGTTGTATTGTTTGTCCTTTTGTCATTTTTCTTTGGGCTGTTGTATTGTTTGTCCTTTTGTCATTTTTCTTTGGGCTGTTGTATTGTTTGTCCTTTTCTCCTTTTTCTTTGGGCTGTTGTATTGTTTGTCATTTTGTCCTTTTTCTTTGGGCTGTTGTATTGTTTGTCCTTTTGTCCTTTTTCGTTGGGCTGTTGCATTGTTTGTCCTTTTGACCTTTTTCTTTGGGCTGTTGCATTATTTGTCTTTTTGTCCTTTTTCTTTGGGCTGTTGTATTGTTTGTCCTTTTGTCATTTTTCTTTGGGCTGTTGTATTGTTTGTCCTTTTGTCCTTTTTCTTTGGGTTGTTGTATTGTTTGTCCTTTTGTCCTTTTTCATTGGTCTGTTGCATTGTTTGTCCTTTTGTCCTTTTTCTTTGGGCTGTTGTATTGTTTGTCCTTTTGTCCTTTTTCTTTGGGCTGTTGTATTGTTTGTCCTTTTGTCCTTTTTCTTCGGACTGTTGTATTTTTTGACCTTTTGTCCTTTTTCTTTGGGCTTTTGCATTGTCTGTCCTTTTGTCCTTTTTCTTTGGGCTGTTGTATTGTTTGTCCTTTTGTCCTTTTTCTTTGGTCTGTTGCATTGTTTGTCCTTTTGTCCTTTTTCTTTGGGCTGTTGTATTGTTTGTCATTTTTTCCTTTTTCTTTGGGCTGTTGTATTGTTTGTCCCTTTGTCCTTTTTCTTTGGGCTTTTGTATTATTTGTCATTTTTTCCTTTTTCTTTGGGCTGTTGTATTGTTTGTCCTTTTGTCCTTTTTCTTTAGGCTGTTGTATTGTTTGTCCTTTTGTCCTTTTTCTTTGGGCTGTTGTATTGTTTGTCCTTTTGTCCTTTTTCTTCGGACTGTTGTATTGTTTGACCTTTTGTCCTTTTTCTTTGGGCTGTTGTATTGTTTGTCCTTTTGTCCTTTTTCTTTGGGCTTTTGCATTGTTTGTCCTTTTGTCCTTTTTCTTTGGGCTGTTGTATTGTTTGTCCTTTTGTCCTTTTTCTTTGGGCTGTTGTATTGTTTGTCCTTTTGTCCTTTTTCTTTGGTCTGTTGCATTGTTTGTCCTTTTGTCCTTTTTCTTTGGGCTGTTGTATTGTTTGTCATTTTTTCCTTTTTCTTTGGGCTGTTGTATTGTTTGTCCTTTTGTCCTTTTTCTTTGGGCTGTTGTATTGTTTGTCCTTTTGTCCTTTTTCTTTGGTCTGTTGCATTGTTTGTCCTTTTGTTCTTTTTCTTTAGGCTGTTGTATTGTTTGTCCTTTGGTCCTTTTTCTTTGGGCTGTTGTATTGTTTGTCCTTTTGTCCTTTTTCTTTGGGCTGTTGTATTGTTTGTCCTTTTGTCCTTTTTCTTCGGACTGTTGTATTTTTTGTCCTTTTGTCCTTTTTCTTGGGCTGTTGTATTGTTTGTCCTTTTTCTTTGGTCTGTTGTATTGTTTGTCCTTTTGTCCTTTTTCTTTGGTCTGTTGGATTGTTTGTCCTTTTGTCCTTTTTCTTTGGGCTGTTGTATTGTTTGTCATTTTTTCCTTTTTCTTTGGGCTGTTGTATTGTTTGTCCCTTTGTCCTCTTTCTTTGGGCTTTTGCATTGTGTGTGTCCTTTTGTCCTTTTTCTTTGGGCTGTTGTATTGTTTGTCCTTTTGTCCTTTTTCTTTGGGCTGTTGTATTGTTTGTCCTTTTGTCCTTTTTCTTTGGGCTGTTGTATTGTTTGTTCTTTTGTCCTTTTTCTTTGGGCTGTTGTATTGTTTGTCCTTTTGTCCTTTTTCTTTGGGCTGTTGTATTGTTTGTTCTTTTGTCCTTTTTCTTTGGGCTGTTGTATTGTTTGTCCTTTTGTCCTTTTTCTTTGGGCTGTTGTATTGTTTGTCATTTTTTACTTTTTCTTTGGGCTGTTGTATTGTTTGTCCCTTTGTCCTTTTTCTTTGGGCTTTTGTATTATTTGTCATTTTTTCCTTTTTCTTTGGGCTGTTGTATTGTTTGTCCTTTTGTCCTTTTTCTTTAGGCTGTTGTATTGTTTGTCCTTTTGTCCTTTTTCTTTGGGCTGTTGTATTGTTTGTCCTTTTGTCCTTTTTCTTCGGACTGTTGTATTGTTTGACCTTTTGTCCTTTCTCTTTGGGCTGTTGTATTGTTTGTCCTTTTGTCCTTTTTCTTTGGGCTTTTGCATTGTTTGTCCTTTTGTCCTTTTTCTTTGGGCTGTTGTATTGTTTGTCCTTTTGTCCTTTTTCTTTGGGCTGTTGTATTGTTTGTCCTTTTGTCCTTTTTCTTTGGTCTGTTGCATTGTTTGTCCTTTTGTCCTTTTTCTTTGGGCTGTTGTATTGTTTGTCATTTTTTCCTTTTTCTTTGGGCTGTTGTATTGTTTGTCCTTTTCTCCTTTTTCTTTGGGCTGTTGTATTGTTTGGCATTTTGTCCTTTTTCTTTGGTCTGTTGCATTGTTTGTCCTTTTGTCCTTTTTCTTTAGGCTGTTGTATTGTTTGTCCTTTGGTCCTTTTTCTTTGGGCTGTTGTATTGTTTGTCCTTTTGTCCTTTTTCTTTGGGCTGTTGTATTGTTTGTCCTTTTGTCCTTTTTCTTCGGACTGTTGTATTGTTTGTCCTTTTGTCCTTTTTCTTGGGCTGTTGTATTGTTTGTCCTTTTTCTTTGGTTTGTTGTATTGTTTGTCCTTTTGTCCTTTTTCTTTGGTCTGTTGCATTGTTTGTCCTTTTTTCCTTTTTCTTTGGGCTGTTGTATTGTTTGTCATTTTTTCCTTTTTCTTTGGGCTGTTGTATTGTTTGTCCTTTTGTCCTCTTTCTTTGGTCTTTTGTTTGTGTGTGTCCTTTTGTCCTTTTTCTTTGGGCTGTTGTATTGTTTGTCATTTTGTCCTTTTTTTTTGGGCTGTTGTATTGTTTGTCCTTTTGTCCTTTTTCTTTGGGCTGTTGTATTGTTTGTTCTTTTGTCCTTTTTCTTTGGGCTGTTGTATTGTTTGTCCCTTTGTCCTTTTTCTTTGGACTGTTGTATTGTTTGTTCTTTTGACCTTTTTCTTTGGGCTGTTGTATTGTTTGTCCTTTTGTCCTTTTTCTTTGGGCTGTTGTATTGTTTGTTCTTTTGTCCTTTTTCTTTGGGCTGTTGTATTGTTTGTCCTTTTGTCCTTTTTCTTTGGACTGTTGTATTGTTTGTTCTTTTGTCCTTTTTCTTTGGGCTGTTGTATTGTTTGTCCTTTTGTCCTTTTTCTTTGGACTGTTGTATTGTTTGTCCTTTTGTCCTTTTTCTTTGGGCTGTTGTATTGTTTGTCATTTTGTCCTTTTTCTTCGGACTGTTGTATTGTTTGTCCTTTTGTCCTTTTTCTTGGGCTGTTGTATTGTTTGTCCTTTTTCTTTGGTCTGTTGTATTGTTTGTCCTTTTGTCCTTTTTCTTTGGTCTGTTGTATTGTTTGTCCCTTTGTCCTTTTTCTTTGGACTGTTGTATTGTTTGTTCTTTTGTCCTTTTTCTTTGGGCTGTTGTATTGTTTGTCCCTTTGTCCTTTTTCTTTGGACTGTTGTATTGTTTGTCCTTTTGTCCTTTTTCTTGGGCTGTTGTATTGTTTGTCCTTTTTCTTTGGTCTGTTGTATTGTTTGTCCTTTTGTCCTTTTTCTTTGGTCTGTTGCATTGTTTGTCCTTTTGTCCTTTTTCTTTGGGCTGTTGTATTGTTTGTCATTTTTTCCTTTTTCTTTGGGCTGTTGTATGGTTTGTCCTTTTGTCCTTTTTCTTTAGGCTGTTGTATTGTTTGTTCTTTTGTCCTTTTTCTTTGGGCTGTTGTATTGTTTGTCCTTTTGTCCTTTTTCTTTGGACTGTTGTATTGTTTGTTCTTTTGACCTTTTTCTTTGGGCTGTTGTATTGTTTGTCCTTTTGTCCTTTTTCTTTTGGCTGTTGTATTGTTTGTTCTTTTGTCCTTTTTCTTTGGGCTGTTGTATTGTTTGTCCTTTTGTCCTTTTCCTTTGGACTGTGGTATTGTTTGTTCTTTTGTCCTTTTTCTTTGGGCTGTTGTATTGTTTGTCCTTTTGTCCTTTTTCTTTGGACTGTTGTATTGTTTGTCCTTTTGTCCTTTTTCTTTGGGCTGTTGTATTGTTTGTCATTTTGTCCTTTTTCTTTGGGCTGTTGTATTGTTTGTCCTTTTGTCCCTTTTCTTTGGGCTGTTGTATTGTTTGTCTTATTGTCCTTTTTCTTTGGGCTGTTGTATTGTTTGTCCTTTTGTCCTTTTTCTTTGGACTGTTGTATTGTTTGTCATTTTGTCCTTTTTCTTTGGGCTGTTGTATTGTTTGTCCTTTTGTCCTTTTTCTTTAGGCTGTTGTATTGTTTGTCATTTTGTCCTTTTTCTTTGGGCTGTTGTATTGTTTGTCCTTTTGTCCTTTTTCTTCGGACTGTTGTATTGTTTGACCTTTTGTCCTTTTTCTTTGGGCTGTTGTATTGTTTGTCCTTTTGTCCTTTTTCTTTGGGCTTTTGCATTGTTTGTCCTTTTGTCCTTTTTCTTTGGGCTGTTGTATTGTTTGTCCTTTTGTCCTTTTTCTTTGGGCTGTTGTATTGTTTGTCCTTTTGTCCTTTTTCTTTGGTCTGTTGCATTGTTTGTCCTTTTGTCCTTTTTCTTTGGGCTGTTGTATTGTTTGTCATTTTTTCCTTTTTCTTTGGGCTGTTGTATTGTTTGTCCTTTTGTCCTTTTTCTTTGGGCTGTTGTATTGTTTGTCCTTTTGTCCTTTTTCTTTGGTCTGTTGCATTGTTTGTCCTTTTGTCCTTTTTCTTTAGGCTGTTGTATTGTTTGTCCTTTGGTCCTTTTTCTTTGGGCTGTGTATTGTTTGTCCTTTTGTCCTTTTTCTTTGGGCTGTTGTATTGTTTGTCCTTTTGTACTTTTTCTTTGGACTGTTGTATTGTTTGTCCTTTTGTCCTTTTTCTTGGGCTGTTGTATTGTTTGTCCTTTTTCTTTGGTCTGTTGTATTGTTTGTCCTTTTGTCCTTTTTCTTTGGTCTGTTGCATTGTTTGTCCTTTTGTCCTTTTTCTTTGGGCTGTTGTATTGTTTGTCATTTTTTCCTTTTTCTTTGGGCTGTTGTATTGTTTGTCCCTTTGTCCTCTTTCTTTGGGCTTTTGCATTGTGTGTGTCCTTTTGTCCTTTTTCTTTGGGCTGTTGTATTGTTTGTTCTTTTGTCCTTTTTCTTCGGACTGTTGTATTGTTTGTCCTTTTGTCCTTTTTCTTGGGCTGTTGTATTGTTTGTCCTTTTTCTTTGGTCTGTTGTATTGTTTGTCCTTTTGTCCTTTTTCTTTGGTCTGTTGCATTGTTTGTCCTTTTGTCCTTTTTCTTTGGGCTGTTGTATTGTTTGTCATTTTTTCCTTTTTCTTTGGGCTGTTGTATTGTTTGTCCCTTTGTCCTCTTTCTTTGGGCTTTTGCATTGTGTGTGTCCTTTTGTCCTTTTTCTTTGGGCTGTTGTATTGTTTGTCCCTTTGTCCTTTTTCTTTGGGCTTTTGTATTATTTGTCATTTTTTCCTTTTTCTTTGGGCTGTTGTATTGTTTGTCCTTTTGTCCTTTTTCTTTAGGCTGTTGTATTGTTTGTCCTTTTGTCCTTTTTCTTTGGGCTGTTGTATTGTTTGTCCTTTTGTCCTTTTTCTTCGGACTGTTGTATTGTTTGACCTTTTGTCCTTTCTCTTTGGGCTGTTGTATTGTTTGTCCTTTTGTCCTTTTTCTTTGGGCTTTTGCATTGTTTGTCCTTTTGTCCTTTTTCTTGGGCTGTTGTATTGTTTGTCCTTTTTCTTTGGTTTGTTGTATTGTTTGTCCTTTTGTCCTTTTTCTTTGGTCTGTTGCATTGTTTGTCCTTTTTTCCTTTTTCTTTGGGCTGTTGTATTGTTTGTCATTTTTTCCTTTTTCTTTGGGCTGTTGTATTGTTTGTCCTTTTGTCCTCTTTCTTTGGTCTTTTGTTTGTGTGTGTCCTTTTGTCCTTTTTCTTTGGGCTGTTGTATTGTTTGTCATTTTGTCCTTTTTTTTTGGGCTGTTGTATTGTTTGTCCTTTTGTCCTTTTTCTTTGGGCTGTTGTATTGTTTGTTCTTTTGTCCTTTTTCTTTGGGCTGTTGTATTGTTTGTCCCTTTGTCCTTTTTCTTTGGACTGTTGTATTGTTTGTTCTTTTGACCTTTTTCTTTGGGCTGTTGTATTGTTTGTCCTTTTGTCCTTTTTCTTTGGGCTGTTGTATTGTTTGTTCTTTTGTCCTTTTTCTTTGGGCTGTTGTATTGTTTGTCCTTTTGTCCTTTTTCTTTGGACTGTTGTATTGTTTGTTCTTTTGTCCTTTTTCTTTGGGCTGTTGTATTGTTTGTCCTTTTGTCCTTTTTCTTTGGACTGTTGTATTGTTTGTCCTTTTGTCCTTTTTCTTTGGGCTGTTGTATTGTTTGTCATTTTGTCCTTTTTCTTCGGACTGTTGTATTGTTTGTCCTTTTGTCCTTTTTCTTGGGCTGTTGTATTGTTTGTCCTTTTTCTTTGGTCTGTTGTATTGTTTGTCCTTTTGTCCTTTTTCTTTGGTCTGTTGCATTGTTTGTCCTTTTGTCCTTTTTCTTTGGACTGTGGTATTGTTTGTTCTTTTGTCCTTTTTCTTTGGGCTGTTGTATTGTTTGTCCCTTTGTCCTTTTTCTTTGGACTGTTGTATTGTTTGTCCTTTTGTCCTTTTTCTTTGGGCTGTTGTATTGTTTGTTCTTTTGTCCTTTTTCTTCGGACTGTTGTATTGTTTGTCCTTTTGTCCTTTTTCTTGGGCTGTTGTATTGTTTGTCCTTTTTCTTTGGTCTGTTGTATTGTTTGTCCTTTTGTCCTTTTTCTTTGGTCTGTTGCATTGTTTGTCCTTTTGTCCTTTTTCTTTGGGCTGTTGTATTGTTTGTCATTTTTTCCTTTTTCTTTGGGCTGTTGTATGGTTTGTCCTTTTGTCCTTTTTCTTTAGGCTGTTGTATTGTTTGTTCTTTTGTCCTTTTTCTTTGGGCTGTTGTATTGTTTGTCCTTTTGTCCTTTTTCTTTGGACTGTTGTATTGTTTGTTCTTTTGACCTTTTTCTTTGGGCTGTTGTATTGTTTGTCCTTTTGTCCTTTTTCTTTTGGCTGTTGTATTGTTTGTTCTTTTGTCCTTTTTCTTTGGGCTGTTGTATTGTTTGTCCTTTTGTCCTTTTCCTTTGGACTGTGGTATTGTTTGTTCTTTTGTCCTTTTTCTTTGGGCTGTTGTATTGTTTGTCCTTTTGTCCTTTTTCTTTGGACTGTTGTATTGTTTGTCCTTTTGTCCTTTTTCTTTGGGCTGTTGTATTGTTTGTCATTTTGTCCTTTTTCTTTGGGCTGTTGTATTGTTTGTCCTTTTGTCCCTTTTCTTTGGGCTGTTGTATTGTTTGTCTTATTGTCCTTTTTCTTTGGGCTGTTGTATTGTTTGTCCTTTTGTCCTTTTTCTTTGGACTGTTGTATTGTTTGTCATTTTGTCCTTTTTCTTTGGGCTGTTGTATTGTTTGTCCTTTTGTCCTTTTTCTTTAGGCTGTTGTATTGTTTGTCATTTTGTCCTTTTTCTTTGGGCTGTTGTATTGTTTGTCCTTTTGTCCTTTTTCTTCGGACTGTTGTATTGTTTGACCTTTTGTCCTTTTTCTTTGGGCTGTTGTATTGTTTGTCCTTTTTTCCTTTTTCTTTGGGCTTTTGCATTGTTTGTCCTTTTGTCCTTTTTCTTTGGGCTGTTGTATTGTTTGTCCTTTTGTCCTTTTTCTTTGGGCTGTTGTATTGTTTGTCCTTTTGTCCTTTTTCTTTGGTCTGTTGCATTGTTTGTCCTTTTGTCCTTTTTCTTTGGGCTGTTGTATTGTTTGTCATTTTTTCCTTTTTCTTTGGGCTGTTGTATTGTTTGTCCTTTTGTCCTTTTTCTTTGGGCTGTTGTATTGTTTGTCCTTTTGTCCTTTTTCTTTGGTCTGTTGCATTGTTTGTCCTTTTGTCCTTTTTCTTTAGGCTGTTGTATTGTTTGTCCTTTGGTCCTTTTTCTTTGGGCTGTGTATTGTTTGTCCTTTTGTCCTTTTTCTTTGGGCTGTTGTATTGTTTGTCCTTTTGTACTTTTTCTTTGGACTGTTGTATTGTTTGTCCTTTTGTCCTTTTTCTTGGGCTGTTGTATTGTTTGTCCTTTTTCTTTGGTCTGTTGTATTGTTTGTCCTTTTGTCCTTTTTCTTTGGTCTGTTGCATTGTTTGTCCTTTTGTCCTTTTTCTTTGGGCTGTTGTATTGTTTGTCATTTTTTCCTTTTTCTTTGGGCTGTTGTATTGTTTGTCCCTTTGTCCTCTTTCTTTGGGCTTTTGCATTGTGTGTGTCCTTTTGTCCTTTTTCTTTGGGCTGTTGTATTGTTTGTTCTTTTGTCCTTTTTCTTCGGACTGTTGTATTGTTTGTCCTTTTGTCCTTTTTCTTGGGCTGTTGTATTGTTTGTCCTTTTTCTTTGGTCTGTTGTATTGTTTGTCCTTTTGTCCTTTTTCTTTGGTCTGTTGCATTGTTTGTCCTTTTGTCCTTTTTCTTTGGGCTGTTGTATTGTTTGTCATTTTTTCCTTTTTCTTTGGGCTGTTGTATTGTTTGTCCCTTTGTCCTCTTTCTTTGGGCTTTTGCATTGTGTGTGTCCTTTTGTCCTTTTTCTTTGGGCTGTTGTATTGTTTGTCCCTTTGTCCTTTTCTTTGGGCTTTTGTATTATTTGTCATTTTTTCCTTTTTCTTTGGGCTGTTGTATTGTTTGTCCTTTTGTCCTTTTTCTTTAGGCTGTTGTATTGTTTGTCCTTTTGTCCTTTTTCTTTGGGCTGTTGTATTGTTTGTCCTTTTGTCCTTTTTCTTCGGACTGTTGTATTGTTTGACCTTTTGTCCTTTCTCTTTGGGCTGTTGTATTGTTTGTCCTTTTGTCCTTTTTCTTTGGGCTTTTGCATTGTTTGTCCTTTTGTCCTTTTTCTTTGGGCTGTTGTATTGTTTGTCCTTTTGTCCTTTTTCTTTGGGCTGTTGTATTGTTTGTCCTTTTGTCCTTTTTCTTTGGTCTGTTGCATTGTTTGTCCTTTTGTCCTTTTTCTTTGGGCTGTTGTATTGTTTGTCATTTTTTCCTTTTTCTTTGGGCTGTTGTATTGTTTGTCCTTTTCTCCTTTTTCTTCGGGCTGTTGTATTGTTTGTCCTTTTGTCCTTTTTCTTCGGACTGTTGTATTGTTTGTCCTTTTGTCCTTTTTCTTGGGCTGTTGTATTGTTTGTCCTTTTTCTTTGGTTTGTTGTATTGTTTGTCCTTTTGTCCTTTTTCTTTGGTCTGTTGCATTGTTTGTCCTTTTGTTCTTTTTCTTTGGGCTGTTGTATTGTTTGTCATTTTTTCCTTTTTCTTTGGGCTGTTGTATTGTTTGTCCTTTTGTCCTCTTTCTTTGGTCTTTTGCTTGTGTGTGTCCTTTTGTCCTTTTTCTTTGGGCTGTTGTATTGTTTGTCATTTTGTCCTTTTTTTTTGGGCTGTTGTATTGTTTGTCCTTTTGTCCTTTTTCTTTGGGCTGTTGTATTGTTTGTTCTTTTGTCCTTTTTCTTTGGGCTGTTGTATTGTTTGTCCCTTTGTCCTTTTTCTTTGGACTGTTGTATTGTTTGTTCTTTTCACCTTTTTCTTTGGGCTGTTGTATTGTTTGTCCTTTTGTCCTTTTTCTTTGGGCTGTTGTATTGTTTGTTCTTTTGTCCTTTTTCTTTGGGCTGTTGTATTGTTTGTCCTTTTGTCCTTTTTCTTTGGACTGTTGTATTGTTTGTTCTTTTGTCCTTTTTCTTTGGGCTGTTGTATTGTTTGTCCTTTTGTCCTTTTTCTTTGGACTGTTGTATTGTTTGTCCTTTTGTCCTTTTTCTTTGGGCTGTTGTATTGTTTGTCCTTTTGTCCTTTTTCTTCGGACTGTTGTATTGTTTGTCGTTTTGTCCTTTTTCTTGGGCTGTTGTATTGTTTGTCCTTTTTCTTTGGTCTGTTGTATTGTTTGTCCTTTTGTCCTTTTTCTTTGGTCTGTTGCATTGTTTGTCCTTTTGTCCTTTTTCTTTGGACTGTGGTATTGTTTGTTCTTTTGTCCTTTTTCTTTGGGCTGTTGTATTGTTTGTCCCTTTGTCCTTTTTCTTTGGACTGTTGTATTGTTTGTCCTTTTGTCCTTTTTCTTTGGGCTGTTGTATTGTTTGTCCTTTTGTCCTTTTTCTTCGGACTGTTGTATTGTTTGTCCTTTTGTCCTTTTTCTTGGGCTGTTGTATTGTTTGTCCTTTTTCTTTGGTCTGTTGTATTGTTTGTCCTTTTGTCCTTTTTCTTTGGTCTGTTGCATTGTTTGTCCTTTTGTCCTTTTTCTTTGGGCTGTTGTATTGTTTGTCATTTTTTCCTTTTTCTTTGGGCTGTTGTATGGTTTGTCCTTTTGTCCTTTTTCTTTAGGCTGTTGTATTGTTTGTTCTTTTGTCCTTTTTCTTTGGGCTGTTGTATTGTTTGTCCTTTTGTCCTTTTTCTTTGGACTGTTGTATTGTTTGTTCTTTTGACCTTTTTCTTTGGGCTGTTGTATTGTTTGTCCTTTTGTCCTTTTTCTTTTGGCTGTTGTATTGTTTGTTCTTTTGTCCTTTTTCTTTGGGCTGTTGTATTGTTTGTCCTTTTGTCCTTTTCCTTTGGACTGTGGTATTGTTTGTTCTTTTGTCCTTTTTCTTTGGACTGTTGTATTGTTTGTCCTTTTGTCCTTTTTCTTTGGACTGTTGTATTGTTTGTCCTTTTGTCCTTTTTCTTTGGGCTGTTGTATTGTTTGTCATTTTGTCCTTTTTCTTTGGGCTGTTGTATTGTTTGTCCTTTTGTCCCTTTTCTTTGGGCTGTTGTATTGTTTGTCTTATTGTCCTTTTTCTTTGGGCTGTTGTATTGTTTGTCCTTTTGTCCTTTTTCTTTGGGCTGTTGTATTGTTTGTCCTTTTGTCCTTTTTCTTTGGACTGTTGTATTGTTTGTCATTTTGTCCTTTTTCTTTGGGCTGTTGTATTGTTTGTCCTTTTGTCCTTTTTCTTTAGGCTGTTGTATTGTTTGTCATTTTGTCCTTTTTCTTTGGGCTGTTGTATTGTTTGTCCTTTTGTCCTTTTTCTTTGGGCTTTTGCATTGTTTGTCCTTTTGTCCTTTTTCTTTGGGCTGTTGTATTGTTTGTCCTTTTGTCCTTTTTCTTTGGGCTGTTGTATTGTTTGTCCTTTTGTCCTTTTTCTTTGGTCTGTTGCATTGTTTGTCCTTTTGTCCTTTTTCTTTGGGCTGTTGTATTGTTTGTCATTTTTTCCTTTTTCTTTGGGCTGTTGTATTGTTTGTCCTTTTGTCCTTTTTCTTTGGGCTGTTGTATTGTTTGTCCTTTTGTCCTTTTTCTTTGGTCTGTTGCATTGTTTGTCCTTTTGTCCTTTTTCTTTAGGCTGTTGTATTGTTTGTCCTTTGGTCCTTTTTCTTTGGGCTGTTGTATTGTTTGTCCTTTTGTCCTTTTTCTTTGGGTTGTTGTATTGTTTGTCCTTTTGTCCTTTTTCTTTGGGCTGTTGTATTGTTTGTCCTTTTGTCCTTTTTCTTCGGACTGTTGTATTGTTTGACCTTTTGTCCTTTCTCTTTGGGCTGTTGTATTGTTTGTCCTTTTGTCCTTTTTCTTTGGGCTTTTGCATTGTTTGTCCTTTTGTCCTTTTTCTTTGGGCTGTTGTATTGTTTGTCCTTTTGTCCTTTTTCTTTGGGCTGTTGTATTGTTTGTCCTTTTGTCCTTTTTCTTTGGTCTGTTGCATTGTTTGTCCTTTTGTCCTTTTTCTTTGGGCTGTTGTATTGTTTGTCATTTTTTCCTTTTTCTTTGGGCTGTTGTATTGTTTGTCCTTTTCTCCTTTTTCTTTGGGCTGTTGTATTGTTTGTCCTTTTGTCCTTTTTCTTCGGACTGTTGTATTGTTTGTCCTTTTGTCCTTTTTCTTGGGCTGTTGTATTGTTTGTCCTTTTTCTTTGGTCTGTTGTATTGTTTGTCCTTTTGTCCTTTTTCTTTGGTCTGTTGCATTGTTTGTCCTTTTGTCCTTTTTCTTTGGGCTGTTGTATTGTTTGTCATTTTTTCCTTTTTCTTTGGGCTGTTGTATGGTTTGTCCTTTTGTCCTTTTTCTTTAGGCTGTTGTATTGTTTGTTCTTTTGTCCTTTTTCTTTGGGCTGTTGTATTGTTTGTCCTTTTGTCCTTTTTCTTTGGACTGTTGTATTGTTTGTTCTTTTGACCTTTTTCTTTGGGCTGTTGTATTGTTTGTCCTTTTGTCCTTTTTCTTTTGGCTGTTGTATTGTTTGTTCTTTTGTCCTTTTTCTTTGGGCTGTTGTATTGTTTGTCCTTTTGTCCTTTTCCTTTGGACTGTGGTATTGTTTGTTCTTTTGTCCTTTTTCTTTGGGCTGTTGTATTGTTTGTCCTTTTGTCCTTTTTCTTTGGACTGTTGTATTGTTTGTCCTTTTGTCCTTTTTCTTTGGGCTGTTGTATTGTTTGTCATTTTGTCCTTTTTCTTTGGGCTGTTGTATTGTTTGTCCTTTTGTCCCTTTTCTTTGGGCTGTTGTATTGTTTGTCTTATTGTCCTTTTTCTTTGGGCTGTTGTATTGTTTGTCCTTTTGTCCTTTTTCTTTGGACTGTTGTATTGTTTGTCATTTTGTCCTTTTTCTTTGGGCTGTTGTATTGTTTGTCCTTTTGTCCTTTTTCTTTAGGCTGTTGTATTGTTTGTCATTTTGTCCTTTTTCTTTGGGCTGTTGTATTGTTTGTCCTTTTGTCCTTTTTCTTCGGACTGTTGTATTGTTTGACCTTTTGTCCTTTTTCTTTGGGCTGTTGTATTGTTTGTCCTTTTTTCCTTTTTCTTTGGGCTTTTGCATTGTTTGTCCTTTTGTCCTTTTTCTTTGGGCTGTTGTATTGTTTGTCCTTTTGTCCTTTTTCTTTGGGCTGTTGTATTGTTTGTCCTTTTGTCCTTTTTCTTTGGTCTGTTGCATTGTTTGTCCTTTTGTCCTTTTTCTTTGGGCTGTTGTATTGTTTGTCATTTTTTCCTTTTTCTTTGGGCTGTTGTATTGTTTGTCCTTTTGTCCTTTTTCTTTGGGCTGTTGTATTGTTTGTCCTTTTGTCCTTTTTCTTTGGTCTGTTGCATTGTTTGTCCTTTTGTCCTTTTTCTTTAGGCTGTTGTATTGTTTGTCCTTTGGTCCTTTTTCTTTGGGCTGTGTATTGTTTGTCCTTTTGTCCTTTTTCTTTGGGCTGTTGTATTGTTTGTCCTTTTGTACTTTTTCTTTGGACTGTTGTATTGTTTGTCCTTTTGTCCTTTTTCTTGGGCTGTTGTATTGTTTGTCCTTTTTCTTTGGTCTGTTGTATTGTTTGTCCTTTTGTCCTTTTTCTTTGGTCTGTTGCATTGTTTGTCCTTTTGTCCTTTTTCTTTGGGCTGTTGTATTGTTTGTCATTTTTTCCTTTTTCTTTGGGCTGTTGTATTGTTTGTCCCTTTGTCCTCTTTCTTTGGGCTTTTGCATTGTGTGTGTCCTTTTGTCCTTTTTCTTTGGGCTGTTGTATTGTTTGTTCTTTTGTCCTTTTTCTTCGGACTGTTGTATTGTTTGTCCTTTTGTCCTTTTTCTTGGGCTGTTGTATTGTTTGTCCTTTTTCTTTGGTCTGTTGTATTGTTTGTCCTTTTGTCCTTTTTCTTTGGTCTGTTGCATTGTTTGTCCTTTTGTCCTTTTTCTTTGGGCTGTTGTATTGTTTGTCATTTTTTCCTTTTTCTTTGGGCTGTTGTATTGTTTGTCCCTTTGTCCTCTTTCTTTGGGCTTTTGCATTGTGTGTGTCCTTTTGTCCTTTTTCTTTGGGCTGTTGTATTGTTTGTCCCTTTGTCCTTTTTCTTTGGGCTTTTGTATTATTTGTCATTTTTTCCTTTTTCTTTGGGCTGTTGTATTGTTTGTCCTTTTGTCCTTTTTCTTTAGGCTGTTGTATTGTTTGTCCTTTTGTCCTTTTTCTTTGGGCTGTTGTATTGTTTGTCCTTTTGTCCTTTTTCTTCGGACTGTTGTATTGTTTGACCTTTTGTCCTTTCTCTTTGGGCTGTTGTATTGTTTGTCCTTTTGTCCTTTTTCTTTGGGCTTTTGCATTGTTTGTCCTTTTGTCCTTTTTCTTTGGGCTGTTGTATTGTTTGTCCTTTTGTCCTTTTTCTTTGGGCTGTTGTATTGTTTGTCCTTTTGTCCTTTTTCTTTGGTCTGTTGCATTGTTTGTCCTTTTGTCCTTTTTCTTTGGGCTGTTGTATTGTTTGTCATTTTTTCCTTTTTCTTTGGGCTGTTGTATTGTTTGTCCTTTTCTCCTTTTTCTTCGGGCTGTTGTATTGTTTGTCCTTTTGTCCTTTTTCTTCGGACTGTTGTATTGTTTGTCCTTTTGTCCTTTTTCTTGGGCTGTTGTATTGTTTGTCCTTTTTCTTTGGTTTGTTGTATTGTTTGTCCTTTTGTCCTTTTTCTTTGGTCTGTTGCATTGTTTGTCCTTTTGTTCTTTTTCTTTGGGCTGTTGTATTGTTTGTCATTTTTTCCTTTTTCTTTGGGCTGTTGTATTGTTTGTCCTTTTGTCCTCTTTCTTTGGTCTTTTGCTTGTGTGTGTCCTTTTGTCCTTTTTCTTTGGGCTGTTGTATTGTTTGTCATTTTGTCCTTTTTTTTTGGGCTGTTGTATTGTTTGTCCTTTTGTCCTTTTTCTTTGGGCTGTTGTATTGTTTGTTCTTTTGTCCTTTTTCTTTGGGCTGTTGTATTGTTTGTCCCTTTGTCCTTTTTCTTTGGACTGTTGTATTGTTTGTTCTTTTCACCTTTTTCTTTGGGCTGTTGTATTGTTTGTCCTTTTGTCCTTTTTCTTTGGGCTGTTGTATTGTTTGTTCTTTTGTCCTTTTTCTTTGGGCTGTTGTATTGTTTGTCCTTTTGTCCTTTTTCTTTGGACTGTTGTATTGTTTGTTCTTTTGTCCTTTTTCTTTGGGCTGTTGTATTGTTTGTCCTTTTGTCCTTTTTCTTTGGACTGTTGTATTGTTTGTCCTTTTGTCCTTTTTCTTTGGGCTGTTGTATTGTTTGTCCTTTTGTCCTTTTTCTTCGGACTGTTGTATTGTTTGTCGTTTTGTCCTTTTTCTTGGGCTGTTGTATTGTTTGTCCTTTTTCTTTGGTCTGTTGTATTGTTTGTCCTTTTGTCCTTTTTCTTTGGTCTGTTGCATTGTTTGTCCTTTTGTCCTTTTTCTTTGGACTGTGGTATTGTTTGTTCTTTTGTCCTTTTTCTTTGGGCTGTTGTATTGTTTGTCCCTTTGTCCTTTTTCTTTGGACTGTTGTATTGTTTGTCCTTTTGTCCTTTTTCTTTGGGCTGTTGTATTGTTTGTCCTTTTGTCCTTTTTCTTCGGACTGTTGTATTGTTTGTCCTTTTGTCCTTTTTCTTGGGCTGTTGTATTGTTTGTCCTTTTTCTTTGGTCTGTTGTATTGTTTGTCCTTTTGTCCTTTTTCTTTGGTCTGTTGCATTGTTTGTCCTTTTGTCCTTTTTCTTTGGGCTGTTGTATTGTTTGTCATTTTTTCCTTTTTCTTTGGGCTGTTGTATGGTTTGTCCTTTTGTCCTTTTTCTTTAGGCTGTTGTATTGTTTGTTCTTTTGTCCTTTTTCTTTGGGCTGTTGTATTGTTTGTCCTTTTGTCCTTTTTCTTTGGACTGTTGTATTGTTTGTTCTTTTGACCTTTTTCTTTGGGCTGTTGTATTGTTTGTCCTTTTGTCCTTTTTCTTTTGGCTGTTGTATTGTTTGTTCTTTTGTCCTTTTTCTTTGGGCTGTTGTATTGTTTGTCCTTTTGTCCTTTTCCTTTGGACTGTGGTATTGTTTGTTCTTTTGTCCTTTTTCTTTGGACTGTTGTATTGTTTGTCCTTTTGTCCTTTTTCTTTGGACTGTTGTATTGTTTGTCCTTTTGTCCTTTTTCTTTGGGCTGTTGTATTGTTTGTCATTTTGTCCTTTTTCTTTGGGCTGTTGTATTGTTTGTCCTTTTGTCCCTTTTCTTTGGGCTGTTGTATTGTTTGTCTTATTGTCCTTTTTCTTTGGGCTGTTGTATTGTTTGTCCTTTTGTCCTTTTTCTTTGGGCTGTTGTATTGTTTGTCCTTTTGTCCTTTTTCTTTGGACTGTTGTATTGTTTGTCATTTTGTCCTTTTTCTTTGGGCTGTTGTATTGTTTGTCCTTTTGTCCTTTTTCTTTAGGCTGTTGTATTGTTTGTCATTTTGTCCTTTTTCTTTGGGCTGTTGTATTGTTTGTCCTTTTGTCCTTTTTCTTTGGGCTTTTGCATTGTTTGTCCTTTTGTCCTTTTTCTTTGGGCTGTTGTATTGTTTGTCCTTTTGTCCTTTTTCTTTGGGCTGTTGTATTGTTTGTCCTTTTGTCCTTTTTCTTTGGTCTGTTGCATTGTTTGTCCTTTTGTCCTTTTTCTTTGGGCTGTTGTATTGTTTGTCATTTTTTCCTTTTTCTTTGGGCTGTTGTATTGTTTGTCCTTTTGTCCTTTTTCTTTGGGCTGTTGTATTGTTTGTCCTTTTGTCCTTTTTCTTTGGTCTGTTGCATTGTTTGTCCTTTTGTCCTTTTTCTTTAGGCTGTTGTATTGTTTGTCCTTTGGTCCTTTTTCTTTGGGCTGTTGTATTGTTTGTCCTTTTGTCCTTTTTCTTTGGGTTGTTGTATTGTTTGTCCTTTTGTCCTTTTTCTTTGGGCTGTTGTATTGTTTGTCCTTTTGTCCTTTTTCTTCGGACTGTTGTATTGTTTGACCTTTTGTCCTTTCTCTTTGGGCTGTTGTATTGTTTGTCCTTTTGTCCTTTTTCTTTGGGCTTTTGCATTGTTTGTCCTTTTGTCCTTTTTCTTTGGGCTGTTGTATTGTTTGTCCTTTTGTCCTTTTTCTTTGGGCTGTTGTATTGTTTGTCCTTTTGTCCTTTTTCTTTGGTCTGTTGCATTGTTTGTCCTTTTGTCCTTTTTCTTTGGGCTGTTGTATTGTTTGTCATTTTTTCCTTTTTCTTTGGGCTGTTGTATTGTTTGTCCTTTTCTCCTTTTTCTTTGGGCTGTTGTATTGTTTGTCCTTTTGTCCTTTTTCTTCGGACTGTTGTATTGTTTGTCCTTTTGTCCTTTTTCTTGGGCTGTTGTATTGTTTGTCCTTTTTCTTTGGTTTGTTGTATTGTTTGTCCTTTTGTCCTTTTTCTTTGGTCTGTTGCATTGTTTGTCCTTTTGTCCTCTTTCTTTGGGCTGTTGTATTGTTTGTCATTTTTTCCTTTTTCTTTGGGCTGTTGTATTGTTTGTCCTTTTGTCCTCTTTCTTTGGTCTTTTGCTTGTGTGTGTCCTTTTGTCCTTTTTCTTTGGGCTGTTGTATTGTTTGTCATTTTGTCCTTTTTTTTTGGGCTGTTGTATTGTTTGTCCTTTTGTCCTTTTTCTTTGGGCTGTTGTATTGTTTGTTCTTTTGTCCTTTTTCTTTGGGCTGTTGTATTGTTTGTCCCTTTGTCCTTTTTCTTTGGACTGTTGTATTGTTTGTTCTTTTCACCTTTTTCTTTGGGCTGTTGTATTGTTTGTCCTTTTGTCCTTTTTCTTTGGGCTGTTGTATTGTTTGTTCTTTTGTCCTTTTTCTTTGGGCTGTTGTATTGTTTGTCCTTTTGTCCTTTTTCTTTGGACTGTTGTATTGTTTGTTCTTTTGTCCTTTTTCTTTGGGCTGTTGTATTGTTTGTCCTTTTGTCCTTTTTCTTTGGACTGTTGTATTGTTTGTCCTTTTGTCCTTTTTCTTTGGGCTGTTGTATTGTTTGTCCTTTTGTCCTTTTTCTTCGGACTGTTGTATTGTTTGTCGTTTTGTCCTTTTTCTTGGGCTGTTGTATTGTTTGTCCTTTTTCTTTGGTCTGTTGTATTGTTTGTCCTTTTGTCCTTTTTCTTTGGTCTGTTGCATTGTTTGTCCTTTTGTCCTTTTTCTTTGGACTGTGGTATTGTTTGTTCTTTTGTCCTTTTTCTTTGGGCTGTTGTATTGTTTGTCCCTTTGTCCTTTTTCTTTGGACTGTTGTATTGTTTGTCCTTTTGTCCTTTTTCTTTGGGCTGTTGTATTGTTTGTCCTTTTGTCCTTTTTCTTCGGACTGTTGTATTGTTTGTCCTTTTGTCCTTTTTCTTGGGCTGTTGTATTGTTTGTCCTTTTTCTTTGGTCTGTTGTATTGTTTGTCCTTTTGTCCTTTTTCTTTGGTCTGTTGCATTGTTTGTCCTTTTGTCCTTTTTCTTTGGGCTGTTGTATTGTTTGTCATTTTTTCCTTTTTCTTTGGGCTGTTGTATGGTTTGTCCTTTTGTCCTTTTTCTTTAGGCTGTTGTATTGTTTGTTCTTTTGTCCTTTTTCTTTGGGCTGTTGTATTGTTTGTCCTTTTGTCCTTTTTCTTTGGACTGTTGTATTGTTTGTTCTTTTGACCTTTTTCTTTGGGCTGTTGTATTGTTTGTCCTTTTGTCCTTTTTCTTTTGGCTGTTGTATTGTTTGTTCTTTTGTCCTTTTTCTTTGGGCTGTTGTATTGTTTGTCCTTTTGTCCTTTTCCTTTGGACTGTGGTATTGTTTGTTCTTTTGTCCTTTTTCTTTGGACTGTTGTATTGTTTGTCCTTTTGTCCTTTTTCTTTGGACTGTTGTATTGTTTGTCCTTTTGTCCTTTTTCTTTGGGCTGTTGTATTGTTTGTCATTTTGTCCTTTTTCTTTGGGCTGTTGTATTGTTTGTCCTTTTGTCCCTTTTCTTTGGGCTGTTGTATTGTTTGTCTTATTGTCCTTTTTCTTTGGGCTGTTGTATTGTTTGTCCTTTTGTCCTTTTTCTTTGGGCTGTTGTATTGTTTGTCCTTTTGTCCTTTTTCTTTGGACTGTTGTATTGTTTGTCATTTTGTCCTTTTTCTTTGGGCTGTTGTATTGTTTGTCCTTTTGTCCTTTTTCTTTAGGCTGTTGTATTGTTTGTCATTTTGTCCTTTTTCTTTGGGCTGTTGTATTGTTTGTCCTTTTGTCCTTTTTCTTTGGGCTTTTGCATTGTTTGTCCTTTTGTCCTTTTTCTTTGGGCTGTTGTATTGTTTGTCCTTTTGTCCTTTTTCTTTGGGCTGTTGTATTGTTTGTCCTTTTGTCCTTTTTCTTTGGTCTGTTGCATTGTTTGTCCTTTTGTCCTTTTTCTTTGGGCTGTTGTATTGTTTGTCATTTTTTCCTTTTTCTTTGGGCTGTTGTATTGTTTGTCCTTTTGTCCTTTTTCTTTGGGCTGTTGTATTGTTTGTCCTTTTGTCCTTTTTCTTTGGTCTGTTGCATTGTTTGTCCTTTTGTCCTTTTTCTTTAGGCTGTTGTATTGTTTGTCCTTTGGTCCTTTTTCTTTGGGCTGTTGTATTGTTTGTCCTTTTGTCCTTTTTCTTTGGGCTGTTGTATTGTTTGTCCTTTTGTACTTTTTCTTTGGACTGTTGTATTGTTTGTCCTTTTGTCCTTTTTCTTGGGCTGTTGTATTGTTTGTCCTTTTTCTTTGGTCTGTTGTATTGTTTGTCCTTTTGTCCTTTTTCTTTGGTCTGTTGCATTGTTTGTCCTTTTGTCCTTTTTCTTTGGGCTGTTGTATTGTTTGTCATTTTTTTCTTTTTCTTTGGGCTGTTGTATTGTTTGTCCCTTTGTCCTCTTTCTTTGGGCTTTTGCATTGTGTGTGTCCTTTTGTCCTTTTTCTTTGGGCTGTTGTATTGTTTGTCCTTTTGTCCTTTTTCTTCGGACTGTTGTATTTTTGTCCTTTTGTCCTTTTTCTTGGGCTGTTGTATTGTTTGTCCTTTTTCTTTGGTCTGTTGTATTGTTTGTCCTTTTGTCCTTTTTCTTTGGTCTGTTGCATTGTTTGTCCTTTTGTCCTTTTTCTTTGGGCTGTTGTATTGTTTGTCATTTTTTCCTTTTTCTTTGGGCTGTTGTATTGTTTGTCCCTTTGTCCTCTTTCTTTGGGCTTTTGCATTGTGTGTGTCCTTTTGTCCTTTTTCTTTGGGCTGTTGTATTGTTTGTCCTTTTGTCCTTTTTCTTTGGGCTGTTGTATTGTTTGTTCTTTTGTCCTTTTTCTTTGGGCTGTTGTATTGTTTGTCCTTTTGTCCTTTTTCTTTGGACTGTTGTATTGTTTGTTCTTTTGACCTTTTTCTTTGGGCTGTTGTATTGTTTGTCCTTTTGTCCTTTTTCTTTGGGCTGTTGTATTGTTTGTTCTTTTGTCCTTTTTCATTGGGCTGTTGTATTGTTTGTCCTTTTGTCCTTTTTCTTTGGACTGTGGTATTGTTTGTTCTTTTGTCCTTTTTCTTTGGGCTGTTGTATTGTTTGTCCTTTTGTCCTTTTTCTTTGGGCTGTTGTATTGTTTGTCATTTTGTCCTTTTTCTTTGGGCTGTTGTATTGTTTTTCCTTTTGTCCCTTTTCTTTGGGCTGTTGTATTGTTTGTCTTATTGTCCTTTTTCTTTGGGCTGTTGTATTGTTTGTCCTTTTGTCCTTTTTCTTTGGGCTGTTGTATTGTTTGTCCTTTTGTCCTTTTTCTTTGGACTGTTGTATTGTTTGTCATTTTGTGCTTTTTCTTTGGGCTGTTGTATTGTTTGTCCTTTTGTCCTTTTTCTTTAGGCTGTTGTATTGTTTGTCATTTTGTCCTTTTTCTTTGGGCTGTTGTATTGTTTGTCCTTTTGTCCTTTTTCTTTGGACTGTTGTATTGTTTGACCTTTTGTCCTTTTTCTTTGGACTGTTGTATTGTTTGTCCTTTTGTCCTTTTTCTTTTGGCTGTTGTATTGTTTGTCCTTTTGTCCTTTTTCTTTGGGCTGTTGTATTGTTTGTCCTTTTGTCCTTTTTCTTTGGTCTGTTGCATTATTTGTCCTTTTGTCCTTTTTCTTTGGGCTGTTGTATTGTTTGTCATTTTTTCCTTTTTCTTTGGGCTGTTGTATTGTTTGTCCTTTTGTCCTTTTTCTTTGGGCTGTTGTATTGTTTGTCCTTTTGTCCTTTTTCTTTGGTCTGTTGCATTGTTTGTCCTTTCTGTCCTTTTTCTTTGGGCTGTTGTATTGTTTGTCATTTTTTCCTTTTTCTTTGGGCTGTTGTATTGTTTGTCCCTTTGTCCTCTTTCTTTTGGGCTTTTGCATTGTTTGTCCTTTTGTCCTTTTTCTTTGGTCTGTTGCATTGTTTGTCCTTTTGTCCTTTTTCTTTGGGCTGTTGTATTGTTTGTCATTTTTTCCTTTTTCTTTAGGCTGTTGTATTGTTTGTCCCTTTGTCCTTTTTCTTTGGGCTTTTGTATTATTTGTCATTTTTTCCTTTTTCTTTGGGCTGTTGTATTGTTTGTCCTTTTGTCCTTTTTCTTTGGACTGTTGTATTGTTTGTCCCTTTGTCCTCTTTCTTTGGGCTTTTGCATTGTCTGTCCTTTTGTACTTTTTCTTTGGGCTGTTGTATTGTTTGTCCTTTTGTCCTTTTTCTTTGGGCTGTTGTATTGTTTGTCTTTTTGTTCTTTTTCTTTGGGCTGTTGTATTGTTTGTTCTTTTGTCCTTTTTCTTTGGGCTGTTGTATTGTTTGTCCTTTTGTCCTTTTTCTTTGGACTGTTGTATTGTTTGTTCTTTTGTCCTTTTTCTTTGGGCTGTTGTATTGTTTGTCCTTTTGTCCTTTTTCTTTGGGCTGTTGTATTGATTGTCATTTTGTCCTTTTTCTTTGGGCTGTTGTATTGTTTGTCCTTTTGTCCTTTGTCTTTGGACTGTGGTATTGTTTGTTCTTTTGTTCTTTTTCTTTGGGCTGTTGTATTGTTTGTCCTTTTGTCCTTTTTCTTTGGACTGTTGTATTGTTTGTCCTTTTGTCCTTTTTCTTTGGGCTGTTGTATTGTTTGTCATTATGTCCTTTTTCTTTGGGCTGTTGTATTGTTTGTCCTTTTGTCCTTTTTCATTGGGCTGTTGTATTGTTTGTCTTTTTTTCCTTTTTCTTTGGGCTGTTGTATTGTTTGTCCTTTTGTCCTTTTTCTTTGGACTGTTGTATTGTTTGTCCTTTTGTCCTTTTTCTTTGGGCTGTTGTATTGTTTGTCCTTTTGTCCTTTTTCTTTGGACTGTTGTATTGTTTGGCATTTTGTCCTTTTTCCTTGGGCTGTTGTATTGTTTGTCCTTTTGTCCTTTTTCTTTAGGCTGTTGTATTGTTTGTCATTTTGTCCTTTTTCTTTGGGCTGTTGTATTGTTTGTCCTTTTGTCCTTTTTCTTTGGGCTGTTGTATTGTTTGTTCTTTTGTCCCTTTTCTTTGGGCTGTTGTATTGTTTGTTCTTTTGTCCTTTTTCTTTGGGCTGTTGTATAGTTTGTCCTTTTGTCCTTTTTCTTTGGGCTGTTGTATTGTTTGTCCTTTTGTCCTTTTTCTTTGGGCTGTTTTATTGTGTGTCATTTTGTCCTTTTTCTTTGGGCTGTTGTATTGTTTGTCCTTTTGTCCTTTTTCTTTAGGCTGTTGTATTGTTTGTCCTTTTGTCCTTTTTCTTTGGGCTGTTGTATTGTTTGTCCTTTTGTCCTTTTTCTTTGGGCTGTTGTATTGTTTGTCCTTTTCTCCTTTTTCTTTGGATTGTTGTATTGTTTGTCCTTTTGTCCTTTTTCTTTGGGCTGTTGTATTGTTTGTCTTTTTGTCCTTTTTCTTTGGTCTGTTGCATTGTTTGTCCTTTTGTCCTTTTTCTTTGGGCTGTTGTATTGTTTGTCCTTTTGTCCTTTTTCTTTGGGCTGTTGTATTGTTTGTCCTTTTGTCCTTTTTCTTCGGACTGTTGTATTGTTTGTCCTTTTGTCCTTTTTCTTTGGGCTGTTGTATTGTTTGTCCTTTTGTCATTTTTCTTTAGGCTGTTGTATTGTTTGTCCTTTTTCTTTGGTTTGTTGTATTGTTTGTCCTTTTGTCCTTTTTCTTTGGTCTGTTGCATTGTTTGTCCTTTTGTCCTTTTTCTTTGGGCTGTTGTATTGTTTGTCATTTTTTCCTTTTTCTTTGGGCTGTTGTATTGTTTGTCACTTTGTCCTTTTTCTTTGGGCTTTTGCATTGTGTGTCCTTTTGTCCTTTTTCTTTGGGCTGTTGTATTGTTTGTCCTTTTGTCCTTTTTCTTTGGGCTGTTGTATTGTTTGTCCTTTTCTCCTTTTTCTTTGGATTGTTGTATTGTTTGTCCTTTTGTCCTTTTTCTTTGGGCTGTTGTATTGTTTGTCCTTTTGTCCTTTTTCTTTGGTCTGTTGCATTGTTTGTCCTTTTGTCCTTATTATTTGGGCTGTTGTATTGTTTGTCCTTTTGTCCTTTTTCTTTGGGCTGTTGTATTGTTTGTCCTTTTGTCCTTTTTCTTCGGACTGTTGTATTGTTTGTCCTTTTGTCCTTTTTCTTTGGGCTGTTGTATTGTTTGTCCTTTTGTCCTTTTTCTTTGGGCTGTTGTATTGTTTGTGCTTTTTCTTTGGTCTGTTGTATGTTTGACCTTTTGTCCTTTTTTTTTTGGTCTGTTGCATTGTTTGTCCTTTTGTCCTTTTTCTTTGGGCTGTTGTATTGTTTGTCATTTTTTCCTTTTTCTTTGGGCTGTTGTATTGTTTGTCCCTTTGTCCTTTTTCTTTGGGCTTTTGCATTGTGTGTCCTTTTGTCCTTTTTCTTTGGGCTGTTGTATTGTTTGTCCTTTTGTCCTTTTTCTTTGGGCTGTTGTATTGTTTGTTCTTTTGTCCTTTTTCTTTGGGCTGTTGTATTGTTTGTTCTTTTTTCCCTTTTCTTTGGGCTGTTGTATTGTTTGTCTTTTTGTCCTTTTTCTTTGGACTGTTGTATTGTTTGTTCTTTCGTCCTTTTTCTTTGGGCTGGTGTATTGTTTGTTCTTTTCTCCTTTTTCTTTGGGGTGTTGTATTGTTTGTTCTTTTGTCCTTTTTCTTTGTGCTGTTGTATTGTTTGTCCTTTTGTCCTTTTTCATTGGGCTGTTGTATTGTTTGTAATTTTTTCCTTTTTCTTTGGGCTGTTGTATTGTTTGTCCCTTTGTCCTTTTTCTTTAGGCTTTTGTATTATTTGTCATTTTTTCCTTTTTCTTTGGGCTGTTGTATTGTTTGTCCTTTTGTCCTTTTTCTTTAGGCTGTTGTATTGTTTGTCCTTTTGTCCTTTTTCTTTGGTCTGTTGCATTGTTTGTCCTTTTGTCCTTTTTCTTTGGGCTGTTGTATTGCTTGTCCTTTTGTCCTTTTTCTTTGGACTGTTGTATTGTTTGTTATTTTGTCCTTTTTCTTTGGGCTGTTGTATTGTTTGTTCTTTTGTCCTTTTTCTTTGGGCTATTGTATTGTTTGTTCTTTTGTCCCTTTTCTTTGGGCTGTTGTATTGTTTGTTCTTTTGTCCTTTTTCTTTGGGCTGTTGTATTGTTTGTCCTTTTGTCCTTTTTCTTTGGGCTGTTGTATTGTTTGTCCTTTTGTCCTTTTTCTTTGGGCTGTTGTATTGTTTGTCATTTTGTCCTTTTTCTTTGGGCTGTTGTATTGTTTGTCCTTTTGTCCTTTTTTTTTAGGCTGTTGTATTGTTTGTCCTTTTGTCCTTTTTCTTTGGGCTGTTGTATTGTTTGTCCTTTTGTCCTTTTTCTTTGGGCTGTTGTATTGTTTGTCCTTTTCTCCTTTTTCTTTGGGCTGTTGTATTGTTTGTCCTTTTGTCCTTTTCTTTGGACTGTTGTATTGTTTGTTCTTTTGTCCTTTTTCTTCGGACTGTTGTATTGTTTGTCCTTTTGTCCTTTTTCTTTGGGCTGTTGTATTGTTTGTCCTTTTGTCCTTTTTCTTTAGGCTGTTGTATTGTTTGTCCTTTTTCTTTGGTCTGTTGTATTGTTTGTCCTTTTGTCCTTTTTCTTTGGTCTGTTGCATTGTATGTCCTTTTGTCCTTTTTCTTTGGGCTGTTGTATTGTTTGTCATTTTTTCCTTTTTCTTTGGGCTGTTGTATTGTTTGTCCCTTTGTCCTTTTTCTTTGGGCTTTTGCATTGTGTGTCCTTTTGTCCTTTTTCTTTGGGCTGTTATATTGTTTGTCCTTTTGTCCTTTTTCTTTGGGCTGTTGTATTGTTTGTCCTTTTCTCCTTTTTCTTTGGATTGTTGTATTGTTTGTCCTTTTGTCCTTTTTCTTTGGGCTGTTGTATTGTTTGTCCTTTTGTCCTTTTTCTTTGGGCTGTTGCATTGTTTGTCCCTTTGTCCTTTTTCTTTGGGCTGTTGTATTGTTTGTTCTTTTGTCCTTTTTCTTTGGGCTGTTGTATTGTTTGTCCTTTTGTCCTTTTTCTTTGGGCTGTTGTATTGTTTGTCCTTTTGTCCTTTTTCTTTGGGCTGTTGTATTGTTTGTCCTTTTGTCCTTTTCTTTGGGCTGTTGTATTGTTTGTTCTTTTGTCCTTTTTCTTCGGACTGTTGTATTGTTTGTCCTTTTGTCCTTTTTCTTTGGGCTGTTGTATTGTTTGTCCTTTTGTCCTTTTTCTTTAGGCTGTTGTATTGTTTGTCCTTTTGTCCTTTTTCTTTAGGCTGTTGTATTGTTTGTCCTTTTGTCCTTTTTCTTTGGTCTGTTGCATTGTATGTCCTTTTGTCCTTTTTCTTTGGGCTGTTGTATTGTTTGTCATTTTTTCCTTTTTCTTTGGGCTGTTGTATTGTTTGTCCTTTTGTCCTTTTTCTTTGGACTGTGGTATTGTTTGTTCTTTTGTCCTTTTTCTTTGGGCTGTTGTATTGTTTGTCCTTTTGTCCTTTTTCTTTGGACTGTTGTATTGTTTGTCCTTTTGTCCTTTTTCTTTGGGCTGTTGTATTGTTTGTCATTTTGTCCTTTTTCTTTGGGCTGTTGTATTGTTTTTCCTTTTGTCCTTTTTCTTTGGGCTGTTGTATTGTTTGTCTTATTATCCTTTTTCTTTGGGCTGTTGTATTGTTTGTCCTTTTGTCCTTTTTCTTTGGGCTGTTGTATTGTTTGTCCTTTTGTCCTTTTTCTTTGGACTGTTGTATTGTTTGTCATTTTGTCCTTTTTCTTTGGGCTGTTGTATTGTTTGTCCTTTTGTCCTTTTTCTTTAGGCTGTTGTATTGTTTGTCATTTTGTTCTTTTTCTTTGGGCTGTTGTATTGTTTGTCCTTTTGTCCTTTTTCTTCGGACTGTTGTATTGTTTGACCTTTTGTCCTTTTTCTTTGGGCTGTTGTATTGTTTGTCCTTTTGTCCTTTTTCTTTGGGCTTTTGCATTGTTTGTCCTTTTGTCCTTTTTCTTTGGGCTGTTGTATTGTTTGTCCTTTTGTCCTTTTTCTTTGGGCTGTTGTATTGTTTGTCCTTTTGTCCTTTTTCTTTGGTCTGTTGCATTATTTGTCCTTTTGTCCTTTTTCTTTGGGCTGTTGTATTGTTTGTCATTTTTTCCTTTTTCTTTGGGCTGTTGTATTGTTTGTCCTTTTGTCCTTTTTCTTTGGGCTGTTGTATTGTTTGTCCTTTTGTCCTTTTTCTTTGGTCTGTTGCATTGTTTGTCCTTTCTGTCCTTTTTCTTTGGGCTGTTGTATTGTTTGTCATTTTTTCCTTTTTCTTTGGGCTGTTGTATTGTTTGTCCCTTTGTCCTCTTTCTTTTGGGCTTTTGCATTGTTTGTCCTTTTGTCCTTTTTCTTTGGTCTGTTGCATTGTTTGTCCTTTTGTCCTTTTTCTTTGGGCTGTTGTATTGTTTGTCATTTTTTCCTTTTTCTTTGGGCTGTTGTATTGTTTGTCCCTTTGTCCTTTTTCTTTGGGCTTTTGTATTATTTGTCATTTTTTCCTTTTTCTTTGGGCTGTTGTATTGTTTGTCCTTTTGTCCTTTTTCTTTGGACTGTTGTATTGTTTGTCCCTTTGTCCTCTTTCTTTGGGCTTTTGCATTGTCTGTCCTTTTGTACTTTTTCTTTGGGCTGTTGTATTGTTTGTCCTTTTGTCCTTTTTCTTTGGGCTGTTGTATTGTTTGTCTTTTTGTTCTTTTTCTTTGGGCTGTTGTATTGTTTGTTCTTTTGTCCTTTTTCTTTGGACTGTGGTATTGTTTGTTCTTTTGTCCTTTTTCTTTGGGCTGTTGTATTGTTTGTCCTTTTGTCCTTTTTCTTTGGACTGTTGTATTGTTTGTCCTTTTGTCCTTTTTCTTTGGGCTGTTGTATTGTTTGTCCTTTTGTCCTTTTTCTTTGGGCTGTTGTATTGTTTGTCCTTTTGTCCTTTTTCATTGGGCTGTTGTATTGTTTGTCTTTTTTTCCTTTTTCTTTGGGCTGTTGTATTGTTTGTCCTTTTGTCCTTTTTCTTTGGACTGTTGTTTTGTTTGTCCTTTTGTCCTTTTTTTTTTATGCTGTTGTATTGTTTGTCCTTTTGTCCTTTTTCTTTGGACTGTTGTATTGTTTGTCCTTTTGTCCTTTTTCTTTGGGCTGTTGTATTGTTTGTCCTTTTGTCCTTTTTCTTTGGACTGTTGTATTGTTTGGCATTTTGTCCTTTTTCTTTGGGCTGTTGTATTGTTTGTCCTTTTGTCCTTTTTCTTTAGGCTGTTGTATTGTTTGTCATTTTGTCCTTTTTCTTTGGGCTGTTGTATTGTTTGTCCTTTTGTCCTTTTTCTTTGGGCTGTTGAATTGTTTGTTCTTTTGTCCCTTTTCTTTGGGCTGTTGTATTGTTTGTTCTTTTGTCCTTTTTCTTTGGGCTGTTGTATTGTTTGTCCTTTTGTCCTTTTTCTTTGGGCTGTTGTATTGTTTGTCCTTTTGTCCTTTTTCTTTGGGCTGTTTTATTGTGTGTCATTTTGTCCTTTTTCTTTGGGCTGTTGTATTGTTTGTCCTTTTGTCCTTTTTCTTTAGGCTGTTGTATTGTTTGTCCTTTTGTCCTTTTTCTTTGGGCTGTTGTATTGTTTGTCCTTTTGTACTTTTTCTTTGGGCTGTTGTATTGTTAGTCCTTTTCTCCTTTTTCTTTGGATTGTTGTATTGTTTGTCCTTTTGTCCTTTTTCTTTGGGCTGTTGTATTGTTTGTCTTTTTGTCCTTTTTCTTTGGTCTGTTGCATTGTTTGTCCTTTTGTCCTTTTTCTTTGGGCTGTTGTATTGTTTGTCCTTTTGTCCTTTTTCTTTGGGCTGTTGTATTGTTTGTCCTTTTGTCCTTTTTCTTCGGACTGTTGTATTGTTTGTCCTTTTGTCCTTTTTCTTTGGGCTGTTGTATTGTTTGTCCTTTTGTCCTTTTTCTTTAGGCTGTTGTATTGTTTGTCCTTTTTCTTTGGTGTGTTGTATTGTTTGTCCTTTTGTCCCTTTTCTTTGGTCTGTTGCATTGTTTGTCCTTTTGTCCTTTTTCTTTGGGCTGTTGTATTGTTTGTCATTTTTTCCTTTTTCTTTGGGCTGTTGTATTGTTTGTCACTTTGTCCTTTTTCTTTGGGCTTTTGCATTGTGTGTCCTTTTGTCCTTTTTCTTTGGGCTGTTGTATTGTTTGTCCTTTTGTCCTTTTTCTTTGGGCTGTTGTATTGTTTGTCCTTTTCTCCTTTTTCTTTGGATTGTTGTATTGTTTGTCCTTTTGTCCTTTTTCTTTGGGCTGTTGTATTGTTTGTCCTTTTGTCCTTTTTCTTTGGTCTGTTGCATTGTTTGTCCTTTTGTCCTTTTTATTTGGGCTGTTGTATTGTTTGTCCTTTTGTCCTTTTTCTTTGGGCTGTTGTATTGTTTGTCCTTTTGTCCTTTTTCTTCGGACTGTTGTATTGTTTGTCCTTTTGTCCTTTTTCTTTGGGCTGTTGTATTGTTTGTCCTTTTGTCCTTTTTCTTTGGGCTGTTGTATTGTTTGTCCTTTTTCTTTGGTCTGTTGTATGTTTGTCCTTTTGTCCTTTTTTTTTTGGTCTGTTGCATTGTTTGTCCTTTTGTCCTTTTTCTTTGGGCTGTTGTATTGTTTGTCATTTTTTCCTTTTTCTTTGGGCTGTTGTATTGTTTGTCCCTTTGTCCTTTTTCTTTGGGCTTTTGCATTGTGTGTCCTTTTGTCCTTTTTCTTTGGGCTGTTGTATTGTTTGTCCTTTTGTCCTTTTTCTTTGGGCTGTTGTATTGTTTGTTCTTTTGTCCTTTTTCTTTGGGCTGTTGTATTGTTTTTTCTTTTTTCCCTTTTCTTTGGGCTGTTGTATTGTTTGTCTTTTTGTCCTTTTTCTTTGGACTGTTGTATTGTTTGTTCTTTCGTCCTTTTTCTTTGGGCTGGTGTATTGTTTGTTCTTTTCTCCTTTTTCTTTGGGCTGTTGTATTGTTTGTTCTTTTGTCCTTTTTCTTTGGGCTGTTGTATTGTTTGTCCTTTTGTCCTTTTTCTTTGGGCTGTTGTATTGTTTGTAATTTTGTCCTTTTTCTTTGGGCTGTTGTATTGTTTGTCCTTTTGTCCTTTTTCTTTGGGCTGTTGTATTGTTTGTCCTTTTGTCCTTTTTCTTTGGTCTGTTGCATTGTTTGTCCTTTTGTCCTTTTTCTTTGGGCTGTTGTATTGTTTGTCATTTTTTCCTTTTTCTTTGGGCTGTTGTATTGTTTGTCCCTTTGTCCTTTTTCTTTGGGCTTTTGTATTATTTGTCATTTTTTCCTTTTTCTTTGGGCTGTTGTATTGTTTGTCCTTTTGTCCTTTTTCTTTAGGCTGTTGTATTGTTTGTCCTTTTGTCCTTTTTCTTTGGTCTGTTGCATTGTTTGTCCTTTTGTCCTTTTTCTTTGGGCTGTTGTATTGCTTGTCCTTTTGTCCTTTTTCTTTGGACTGTTGTATTGTTTGTTATTTTGTCCTTTTTCTTTGGGCTGTTGTATTGTTTGTCCTTTTGTCCTTTTTCTTTGGGCTATTGTATTGTTTGTTCTTTTGTCCCTTTTCTTTGGGCTGTTGTATTGTTTGTTCTTTTGTCCTTTTTCTTTGGGCTGTTGTATTGTTTGTCCTTTTGTCCTTTTTCTTTGGGCTGTTGTATTGTTTGTCCTTTTGTCCTTTTTCTTTGGGCTGTTGTATTGTTTGTCATTTTGTCCTTTTTCTTTGGGCTGTTGTATTGTTTGTAATTTTGTCCTTTTTCTTTGGGCTGTTGTATTGTTTGTCCTTTTGTCCTTTTTCTTTGGGCTGTTGTATTGTTTGTCCTTTTCTCCTTTTTCTTTGGGCTGTTGTATTGTTTGTCCTTTTGTCCTTTTCTTTGGGCTGTTGTATTGTTTGTTCTTTTGTCCTTTTTCTTCGGACTGTTGTATTGTTTGTCCTTTTGTCCTTTTTCTTTGGGCTGTTGTATTGTTTGTCCTTTTGTCCTTTTTCTTTAGGCTGTTGTATTGTTTGTCCTTTTTCTTTGGTCTGTTGTATTGTTTGTCCTTTTGTCCTTTTTCTTTGGTCTGTTGCATTGTATGTCCTTTTGTCCTTTTTCTTTGGGCTGTTGTATTGTTTGTCATTTTTTCCTTTTTCTTTGGGCTGTTGTATTGTTTGTCCCTTTGTCCTTTTTCTTTGGGCTTTTGCATTGTGTGTCCTTTTGTCCTTTTTCTTTGGGCTGTTGTATTGTTTGCCCTTTTGTCCTTTTTCTTTGGGCTGTTGTATTGTTTGTCCTTTTCTCCTTTTTCTTTGGATTGTTGTATTGTTTGTCCTTTTGTCCTTTTTCTTTGGGCTGTTGTATTGTTTGTCCTTTTGTCCTTTTTCTTTGGGCTGTTGTATTGTTTGTCCTTTTGTCCTTTTTCTTTGGGCTGTTGTATTGTTTGTCCTTTTGTCCTTTTTCTTTGGGCTGTTGTATTGTTTGTCATTTTGTCCTTTTTCTTTGGGCTGTTGTATTGTTTGTCCTTTTGTCCTTTTTCTTTAGGCTGTTGTATTGTTTGTCATTTTTTCCTTTTTCTTTGGGCTGTTGTATTGTTTGTCACTTTGTCCTTTTTCTTTGGGCTTTTGCATTGTGTGTCCTTTTGTCCTTTTTCTTTGGGCTGTTGTATTGTTTGTCCTTTTGTCCCTTTTCTTTGGTCTGTTGCATTGTTTGTCCTTTTGTCCTTTTTCTTTGGGCTGTTGTATTGTTTGTCATTTTTTCCTTTTTCTTTGGGCTGTTGTATTGTTTGTCACTTTGTCCTTTTTCTTTGGGCTTTTGCATTGTGTGTCCTTTTGTCCTTTTTCTTTGGGCTGTTGTATTGTTTGTCCTTTTGTCCTTTTTCTTTGGGCTGTTGTATTGTTTGTCCTTTTCTCCTTTTTCTTTGGATTGTTGTATTGTTTGTCCTTTTGTCCTTTTTCTTTGGGCTGTTGTATTGTTTGTCCTTTTGTCCTTTTTCTTTGGTCTGTTGCATTGTTTGTCCTTTTGTCCTTTTTATTTGGGCTGTTGTATTGTTTGTCCTTTTGTCCTTTTTCTTTGGGCTGTTGTATTGTTTGTCCTTTTGTCCTTTTTCTTCGGACTGTTGTATTGTTTGTCCTTTTGTCCTTTTTCTTTGGGCTGTTGTATTGTTTGTCCTTTTGTCCTTTTTCTTTGGGCTGTTGTATTGTTTGTCCTTTTTCTTTGGTCTGTTGTATGTTTGTCCTTTTGTCCTTTTTTTTTTGGTCTGTTGCATTGTTTGTCCTTTTGTCCTTTTTCTTTGGGCTGTTGTATTGTTTGTCATTTTTTCCTTTTTCTTTGGGCTGTTGTATTGTTTGTCCCTTTGTCCTTTTTCTTTGGGCTTTTGCATTGTGTGTCCTTTTGTCCTTTTTCTTTGGGCTGTTGTATTGTTTGTCCTTTTGTCCTTTTTCTTTGGGCTGTTGTATTGTTTGTTCTTTTGTCCTTTTTCTTTGGGCTGTTGTATTGTTTTTTCTTTTTTCCCTTTTCTTTGGGCTGTTGTATTGTTTGTCTTTTTGTCCTTTTTCTTTGGACTGTTGTATTGTTTGTTCTTTCGTCCTTTTTCTTTGGGCTGGTGTATTGTTTGTTCTTTTCTCCTTTTTCTTTGGGCTGTTGTATTGTTTGTTCTTTTGTCCTTTTTCTTTGGGCTGTTGTATTGTTTGTCCTTTTGTCCTTTTTCTTTGGGCTGTTGTATTGTTTGTAATTTTGTCCTTTTTCTTTGGGCTGTTGTATTGTTTGTCCTTTTGTCCTTTTTCTTTGGGCTGTTGTATTGTTTGTCCTTTTGTCCTTTTTCTTTGGTCTGTTGCATTGTTTGTCCTTTTGTCCTTTTTCTTTGGGCTGTTGTATTGTTTGTCATTTTTTCCTTTTTCTTTGGGCTGTTGTATTGTTTGTCCCTTTGTCCTTTTTCTTTGGGCTTTTGTATTATTTGTCATTTTTTCCTTTTTCTTTGGGCTGTTGTATTGTTTGTCCTTTTGTCCTTTTTCTTTAGGCTGTTGTATTGTTTGTCCTTTTGTCCTTTTTCTTTGGTCTGTTGCATTGTTTGTCCTTTTGTCCTTTTTCTTTGGGCTGTTGTATTGCTTGTCCTTTTGTCCTTTTTCTTTGGACTGTTGTATTGTTTGTTATTTTGTCCTTTTTCTTTGGGCTGTTGTATTGTTTGTCCTTTTGTCCTTTTTCTTTGGGCTATTGTATTGTTTGTTCTTTTGTCCCTTTTCTTTGGGCTGTTGTATTGTTTGTTCTTTTGTCCTTTTTCTTTGGGCTGTTGTATTGTTTGTCCTTTTGTCCTTTTTCTTTGGGCTGTTGTATTGTTTGTCCTTTTGTCCTTTTTCTTTGGGCTGTTGTATTGTTTGTCATTTTGTCCTTTTTCTTTGGGCTGTTGTATTGTTTGTAATTTTGTCCTTTTTCTTTGGGCTGTTGTATTGTTTGTCCTTTTGTCCTTTTTCTTTGGGCTGTTGTATTGTTTGTCCTTTTCTCCTTTTTCTTTGGGCTGTTGTATTGTTTGTCCTTTTGTCCTTTTCTTTGGGCTGTTGTATTGTTTGTTCTTTTGTCCTTTTTCTTCGGACTGTTGTATTGTTTGTCCTTTTGTCCTTTTTCTTTGGGCTGTTGTATTGTTTGTCCTTTTGTCCTTTTTCTTTAGGCTGTTGTATTGTTTGTCCTTTTTCTTTGGTCTGTTGTATTGTTTGTCCTTTTGTCCTTTTTCTTTGGTCTGTTGCATTGTATGTCCTTTTGTCCTTTTTCTTTGGGCTGTTGTATTGTTTGTCATTTTTTCCTTTTTCTTTGGGCTGTTGTATTGTTTGTCCCTTTGTCCTTTTTCTTTGGGCTTTTGCATTGTGTGTCCTTTTGTCCTTTTTCTTTGGGCTGTTGTATTGTTTGCCCTTTTGTCCTTTTTCTTTGGGCTGTTGTATTGTTTGTCCTTTTCTCCTTTTTCTTTGGATTGTTGTATTGTTTGTCCTTTTGTCCTTTTTCTTTGGGCTGTTGTATTGTTTGTCCTTTTGTCCTTTTTCTTTGGGCTGTTGTATTGTTTGTCCTTTTGTCCTTTTTCTTTGGGCTGTTGTATTGTTTGTCCTTTTGTCCTTTTTCTTTGGGCTGTTGTATTGTTTGTCATTTTGTCCTTTTTCTTTGGGCTGTTGTATTGTTTGTCCTTTTGTCCTTTTTCTTTAGGCTGTTGTATTGTTTGTCCTTTTGTCCTTTTCTTTGGGCTGTTGTATTGTTTGTTCTTTTGTCCTTTTTCTTCGGACTGTTGTATTGTTTGTCCTTTTGTCCTTTTTCTTTGGGCTGTTGTATTGTTTGTCCTTTTGTCCTTTTTCTTTAGGCTGTTGTATTGTTTGTCCTTTTTCTTTGGTCTGTTGTATTGTTTGTCCTTTTGTCCTTTTTCTTTGGTCTGTTGCATTGTATGTCCTTTTGTCCTTTTTCTTTGGGCTGTTGTATTGTTTGTCCTTTTGTCCTTTTTCTTCGGACTGTTGTATTGTTTGTCCTTTTGTCCTTTTTCTTTGGGCTGTTGTATTGTTTGTCCTTTTGTCCTTTTTCTTTAGGCTGTTGTATTGTTTGTCCTTTTTCTTTGGTGTGTTGTATTGTTTGTCCTTTTGTCCTTTTTCTTTGGTCTGTTGTATTGTTTGTCCTTTTGTCCTTTTTCTTTGGGCTGTTGTATTGTTTGTCATTTTTTCCTTTTTCTTTGGGCTGTTGTATTGTTTGTCACTTTGTCCTTTTTCTTTGGGCTTTTGCATTGTGTGTCCTTTTGTCCTTTTTCTTTGGGCTGTTGTATTGTTTGTCCTTTTGTCCTTTTTCTTTGGGCTGTTGTATTGTTTGTCCTTTTCTCCTTTTTCTTTGGATTGTTGTATTGTTTGTCCTTTTGTTCTTTTTCTTTGGGCTGTTGTATTGTTTGTCCTTTTGTCCTTTTTCTTTGGTCTGTTGCATTGTTTGTCCTTTTGTCCTTTTTATTTGGGCTGTTGTATTGTTTGTCCTTTTGTCCTTTTTCTTTGGGCTGTTGTATTGTTTGTCCTTTTGTCCTTTTTCTTCGGACTGTTGTATTGTTTGTCCTTTTGTCCTTTTTCTTTGGGCTGTTGTATTGTTTGTCCTTTTGTCCTTTTTCTTTGGGCTGTTGTATTGTTTGTCCTTTTTCTTTGGTCTGTTGTATGTTTGTCCTTTTGTCCTTTTTTTTTTGGTCTGTTGCATTGTTTGTCCTTTTGTCCTTTTTCTTTGGGCTGTTGTATTGTTTGTCATTTTTTCCTTTTTCTTTGGCTGTTGTATTGTTTGTCCCTTTGTCCTTTTTCTTTGGGCTTTTGCATTGTGTGTCCTTTTGTCCTTTTTCTTTGGGCTGTTGTATTGTTTGTCCTTTTGTCCTTTTTCTTTGGGCTGTTGTATTGTTTGTTCTTTTGTCCTTTTTCTTTGGGCTGTTGTATTGTTTGTTCTTTTTTCCCTTTTCTTTGGGCTGTTGTATTGTTTGTCTTTTTGTCCTTTTTCTTTGGACTGTTGTATTGTTTGTTCTTTCGTCCTTTTTCTTTGGGCTGGTGTATTGTTTGTTCTTTTCTCCTTTTTCTTTGGGCTGTTGTATTGTTTGTTCTTTTGTCCTTTTTCTTTGGGCTGTTGTATTGTTTGTCCTTTTGTCCTTTTTCTTTGGGCTGTTGTATTGTTTGTAATTTTGTCCTTTTTCTTTGGGCTGTTGTATTGTTTGTCCTTTTGTCCTTTTTCTTTGGGCTGTTGTATTGTTTGTCCTTTTGTCCTTTTTCTTTGGTCTGTTGCATTGTTTGTCCTTTTGTCCTTTTTCTTTGGGCTGTTGTATTGTTTGTCATTTTTTCCTTTTTCTTTGGGCTGTTGTATTGTTTGTCCCTTTGTCATTTTTCTTTGGGCTTTTGTATTATTTGTCATTTTTTCCTTTTTCTTTGGGCTGTTGTATTGTTTGTCCTTTTGTCCTTTTTCTTTAGGCTGTTGTATTGTTTGTCATTTTGTCCTTTTTCTTTGGTCTGTTGCATTGTTTGTCCTTTTGTCCTTTTTCTTTGGGCTGTTGTATTGCTTGTCCTTTTGTCCTTTTTCTTTGGACTGTTGTATTGTTTGTTATTTTGTCCTTTTTCTTTGGGCTGTTGTATTGTTTGTCCTTTTGTCCTTTTTCTTTGGGCTATTGTATTGTTTGTTCTTTTGTCCCTTTTCTTTGGGCTGTTGTATTGTTTGTTCTTTTGTCCTTTTTCTTTGGGCTGTTGTATTGTTTGTCCTTTTGTCCTTTTTCTTTGGGCTGTTGTATTGTTTGTCCTTTTGTCCTTTTTCTTTGGGCTGTTGTATTGTTTGTCATTTTGTCCTTTTTCTTTGGGCTGTTGTATTGTTTGTCCTTTTGTCCTTTTTCTTTGGGCTGTTGTATTGTTTGTCCTTTTGTCCTTTTTCTTTGGGCTGTTGTATTGTTTGTCCTTTTCTCCTTTTTCTTTGGGCTGTTGTATTGTTTGTCCTTTTGTCCTTTTCTTTGGGCTGTTGTATTGTTTGTTCTTTTGTCCTTTTTCTTCGGACTGTTGTATTGTTTGTCCTTTTGTCCTTTTTCTTTGGGCTGTTGTATTGTTTGTCCTTTTGTCCTTTTTCTTTAGGCTGTTGTATTGTTTGTCCTTTTTCTTTGGTCTGTTGTATTGTTTGTCCTTTTGTCCTTTTTCTTTGGTCTGTTGCATTGTATGTCCTTTTGTCCTTTTTCTTTGGGCTGTTGTATTGTTTGTCATTTTTTCCTTTTTCTTTGGGCTGTTGTATTGTTTGTCCCTTTGTCCTTTTTCTTTGGGCTTTTGCATTGTGTGTCCTTTTGTCCTTTTTCTTTGGGCTGTTGTATTGTTTGTCCTTTTGTCCTTTTTCTTTGGGCTGTTGTATTGTTTGTCCTTTTCTCCTTTTTCTTTGGATTGTTGTATTGTTTGTCCTTTTGTCCTTTTTCTTTGGGCTGTTGTATTGTTTGTCCTTTTGTCCTTTTTCTTTGGGCTGTTGTATTGTTTGTCCTTTTTTCCTTTTTCTTTGGGCTGTTGTATTTTTTGTCCTTTTGTCCTTTTTCTTTGGGCTGTTGTATTGTTTGTCATTTTGTCCTTTTTCTTTGGGCTGTTGTATTGTTTGTCCTTTTGTCCTTTTTCTTTAGGCTGTTGTATTGTTTGTCCTTTTGTCCTTTTCTTTGGGCTGTTGTATTGTTTGTTCTTTTGTCCTTTTCCTTCGGACTGTTGTATTGTTTGTCCTTTTGTCCTTTTTCTTTGGGCTGTTGTATTGTTTGTCCTTTTGTCCTTTTTCTTTAGGCTGTTGTATTGTTTGTCCTTTTGTCCTTTTTCTTTAGGCTGTTGTATTGTTTGTCCTTTTTCTTTGGTCTGTTGTATTGTTTGTCCTTTTGTCCTTTTTCTTTGGTCTGTTGCATTGTATGTCCTTTTGTCCTTTTTCTTTGGGCTGTTGTATTGTTTGTCATTTTTTCCTTTTTCTTTGGGCTGTTGTATTGTTTGTCCCTTTGTCCTTTTTCTTTGGGCTTTTGCATTGTGTGTCCTTTTGTCCTTTTTCTTTGGGCTGTTGTATTGTTTGTCCTTTTGTCCTTTTTCTTTGGGCTGTTGTATTGTTTGTCCTTTTCTCCTTTTTCTTTGGATTGTTGTATTGTTTGTCCTTTTGTCCTTTTTCTTTGGGCTGTTGTATTGTTTGTCCTTTTGTCCTTTTTCTTTGGGCTGTTGCATTGTTTGTCCCTTTGTCCTTTTTCTTTGGGCTGTTGTATTGTTTGTCCTTTTGTCCTTTTTCTTTGGGCTGTTGTATTGTTTGTCCTTTTCTCCTTTTTCTTTAGGCTGTTGTATTGTTTGTCCTTTTGTCCTTTTTCTTTAGGCTGTTGTATTGTTTGTCCTTTTTCTTTGGTCTGTTGTATTGTTTGTCCTTTTGTCCTTTTTCTTTGGTCTGTTGCATTGTTTGTCCTTTTGTCCTTTTTCTTTGGGCTGTTGTATTGTTTGTCATTTTTTCCTTTTTCTTTGGGCTGTTGTATTGTTTGTCCCTTTGCCCTTTTTCTTTGGGCTTTTGCATTGTGTGTCCTTTTGTCCTTTTTCTTTGGGCTGTTGTATTGTTTGTCCTTTTGTCCTTTTTCTTTGGGCTGTTGTATTGTTTGTCCTTTTGTCCTTTTTCTTTGGGCTGTTGTATTGTTTGTTCTGTTGTCCCTTTTCATTGGGCTGTTGTATTGTTTGTCTTTTTGTCCTTTTTCTTTGGACTGTTGTATTGTTTGTTCTTTCGTCCTTTTTCTTTGGGCTGGTGTATTGTTTGTCCTTTTGTCCTTTTTCTTTGGGCTGTGGTATTGTTTGTCCTTTTCTCCTTTTTCTTTGGGCTGTTGTATTGTTTGTTCTTTTGTCCTTTTTTTTGGGCTGTTGTATTGTTTGTCCTTTTGTCCTTTTTCTTTAGGCTGTTGTATTGTTTGTCATTTTGTCCTTTTTCTTTGGGCTGTTGTATTGTTTGTCCTTTTGTCCTTTTTCTTTGGGCTGTTGTATTGTTTGTTCTTTTGTTTTTTTTCTTTGGGCTGTTGTATTGTTTGTCCTTTTGTCCTTTTTCTTTGGACTGTTGTATTGTTTGTTCTTTTGTCCTTTTTCTTTGGGCTGTTGTATTGTTTGTCCTTTTGTCCTTTTTCTTTGGCTGTTGTATTGTTTGTTCTTTTGTCCTTTTTCTTTGGGCTGTTGTATTGTTTGTCATTTTGTCCTTTTTCTTTGGGCTGTTGTATTGTTTGTCCTTTTGTCCTTTTTCTTTAGGCTGTTGTATTGTTTGTCATTTTGTCCTTTTTCTTTGTGCTGTTGTATTTTTTGTCCTTTTGTCCTTTTTCTTTGGGCTGTTGTATTGTTGTCCTTTTGTCCTTTTTCTTTGGGCTGTGGAATTGTCTGTTTTGTTGGCCTTTTTCTTTGGGCTGTTGTATTGTCTGTCCTTCATGATTTACTGAATACCCTTATCTTTAAACTTGTATTGTATTTGATATTCTGAACCATCAGAAATCTGTCAATAAATTAGAAAAGAGAATAATTAAAGTAATGAACTACAGTTTGTTAGAAGGTATCGTTGGTGGTCGCTAAAGTCCCCTCCTTTTATGCAAGGTAACAATTTTCAATCTTATAACTAATAATTATCATCTTTTTCCCTATTGCAGTCTTAACTTCAGTCCGTAGTTATTTTGTACTTACAATGTCCATTGTTTGAAAACCTTGTCCTCATAATGGACATTGCTGGTTCGATACCGCTCATGGTGAGGTTTGCTCGAAACAACATTATGTAATCGGTGGATTTCTCTGGTTTCCTCCAGCAATAAAACTTCCGGCACTTTATAGCTCAAATATTGTTCAAAGTGGCGTTAAACACCATATCCCTAACCTGAACATCGCTGAATAAATGTTAATAAAGGACGAATTCCTTTTAATGGTATGCTGTCCGATTTTTCTCCCTTTCTATATTGATAGCCAAATATCTGTTCACCGGAAGTTTAAAAAAATAGATCAATTGATATTTAGAAACGCAAAAGAAATAAATTTCAATAAAAAATTCCCAATTCTTTAATTATTTACTCTATGCAAAATTGAAATAAACTTGAAATAAAATTATAATAAAAAAAAGAGCGGCATAGGTAAAATGAACGGAACAGCCATAGCAAATCGGCTACAAAATTCATTGATGATAACGTGTACGGATCATCGTATTGTTGAAATTTTAGGACTTCGTCCTTCAAACAGGTTGCCTGTCTCATATTATATTTTTAAGCAACAATCAATCTGATTGAGGTTATTTCTTCATGAACCGAACAAATAATTTCGATCAATCCTTATAAATGAATTCAAACTTTTTTTGCTATGATATTGAAAAATATATTTATCCTTTCAAAATAAGGCAAATAATCGGAAATAAATTTAAATAACCCCAAAGGTACCTCATTTAATGAAAATCGCCTGAGGACAACGGAACGCGACGACTTGAGAACGACGTCTATTTTCAGATTCAGTACATATGAAAATAACCTCAACTTTTTAAGCCAATCAAAACACGTATAAAATAACATGTGGCTCTAAAATTAATTTATATGTTAACATAACTTTAAGCAACAATCAATCAATAATTTACTCTTAATAAAACTAACTTAGATGTCAACATGTCGTTGCGCATGTTGCATATTAACACATCCTATCACAATAATATTAAAGTACAAATAAAATTTAAGAGAAAATCGAAGGTGCAATTATGAATGGACAATCCAGAGAAACTGGCAACCATGGGTACACAAGACACAGGACGAAGTTTGAAAACACCCAAGACGTAATCGCCAGCGGTGAATCGACAATGTAATGGTCAAATGAAAAAGGACGAGGAAACAACACATGACACCCAACACAGGAAACTAAAGATTGAGAAATACGAACCCTCAAAAACGGGTGCTAGTTTAATTCCTGTTCCACTAGTGGTACCAGTTGTGTTCATTTTCAAACGACACAACCAGCACTTAATATAGAATTCGCGTAAACAAATAAATATATACCTCCTTACAAAAACACGGAAACAAAGAAGAAGCGAACATCTTGTTACACAAAAATCGTAGCAGACATCACACAACGGAAATAATATGGCGATATGTAATTTGACAAATGAACAACATGAACCAACCCAAAACGGAGGGCGATTTTGAGTGCTCCGGGAGAGTGGGCATTTTACATCATATTTAAATAGGACTTCAAGATTTGGAAATCAACAAATTAACTGAACAAGTAGATGTCATCAGAACTTAATCATGATCGGGTTCCAGATATATTGTCGGTGACGTTTTAGAAAAAAATGAGTGGGGCAAAAATACAATTTTAATTAGATTGATCCTAATGCAAACAACATAAAAGAGACACTATTATGTCTCTAGTCTTGTTGTTTGTAGGAGGGCTCACAAAGAGACACTATTATGCCTCTAGTCTAGTTGTTTGTAGGAGGGCTCACAAAGAGACACTATTATGCCTCTAGTCTAGTTGTTTGTAGGAGGGCTCACACAGAGACACTATTATGCCTCTAGTCTAGTTGTTTGTAGGAGGGCTCACAAAGAGACACTATTATGTCTCTAGTCTAGTTGTTTGTAGGAGGGCTCACAAAGAGACACTATTATGTCTCTAGTCTAGTTGTTTATAGGAGGGCTAACAAAGAGACACTATTATGCCTCTAGTCTAGTTGTTTGTAGGAGGGCTCACAAAGATACACTATTATGCCTCTAGTCTAGTTGTTTGTAGGAGGGCTCACAAAGAGACACTATTATGTCTCTAGTCTAGTTGTTTGTAGGAGGGCTCACAAAGAGACACTATTATGTCTCTAGTCTAGTTGTTTGTAGGAGGGCTCACAAAGAGACACTATTATGCCTCTAGTCTAGTTGTTTGTAGGAGGGCTCACAAAGAGACACTATTATGCCTCTAGTCTAGTTGTTTGTAGGAGGGCTCACAAAGAGACACTATTATGCATTTAGTCTAGTTGTTTGTAGGAGGGCTCACAAAGAGACACTATTATGTCTCTAGTCTAGTTGTTTGTAGGAGGGCTCACAAAGAGACACTATTATGCCTCTAGTCTAGTTGTTTGTAGGAGGGCTCACAAAGAAACACTATTATGCCTCTAGTTTAGTTGTTTGTAGGAGGGCTCACAAGGAGACATTAGTATGTCTCTAGTTGTTTGTAGGGGGGCTGACACTATTATTTCTTTAGTCTAGTTGTTTGTAGGAGGGTTCACAAAGAGACACTATTATGCCTCTAGTCTAGTTGTTTGTAGGAGGGCTCACAAAGAGACACTATTATGCCTCTAGTCTAGTTGTTTGTAGGAGGGCTCACAAAGAGACACTATTATGCCTCTAGTCTAGTTGTTTGTAGGAGGGCTCACAAAGAGACACTATTATGTCTCTAGTCTAGTTGTTTGTAGGAGGGCTCACAAAGAGACACTATTATGTCTCTAGTCTAGTTGTTTATAGGAGGGCTAACAAAGAGACACTATTATGCCTCTAGTCTAGTTGTTTGTAGGAGGGCTCACAAAGATACACTATTATGCCTCTAGTCTAGTTGTTTGTAGGAGGGCTCACAAAGAGACACTATTATGTCTCTAGTCTAGTTGTTTGTAGGAGGGCTCACAAAGAGACACTATTATGTCTCTAGTCTAGTTGTTTGTAGGAGGGCTCACAAAGAGACACTATTATACCTCTAGTCTAGTTGTTTGTAGGAGGGCTCACAAAGAGACACTATTATGCCTCTAGTCTAGTTGTTTGTAGGAGGGCTCACAAAGAGACACTATTATGCATCTAGTCTAGTTGTTTGTAGGAGGGCTCACAAAGAGACACTATTATGTCTCTAGTCTAGTTGTTTGTAGGAGGGCTCACAAAGAGACACTATTATGCCTCTAGTCTAGTTGTTTGTAGGAGGGCTCACAAAGAAACACTATTATGCCTCTAGTTTAGTTGTTTGTAGGAGGGCTCACAAGGAGACATTAGTATGTCTCTAGTTGTTTGTAGGGGGCTAACACTATTATTTCTTTAGTCTAGTTGTTTGTAGGAGAGCTCACAAAGAGACACTATTATGCCTCTAGTCTAGTTGTGTGTAGGAGGGCTCACAAAGAGACATTATTATGCCTCTAGTTTAGTTGTTTGTAGGAGGGCTCACAAGGAGACATTAGTATGTCTCTAGTTGTTTGTAGGGGGCTGACACTATTACTTCTTTAGTCTAGTTGTTTGTAGGAGGGTTCACAAAGAGACACTATTATGTCTCTAGTCTAGTTATGTGTAGGAGGGCTCACAAAGAAACACTATCATGCCTCTAGTCTAGTTATGTGTAAGAGGGCTCACAAAGAGACACTATTATGCCTCTAGTCTAGTTATGTGTAGGAGGGCTCACAAAGAGACACTATTATGCCTCTAGTCTAGTTATGTGTAGGAGGGCTCACAAAGAGACACTATTATGTCTCTAGTCTAGTTATGTGTAGGAGGGCTCACAAAGAGACCCTATTATGCCTCTAGTCTAGTTATGTGTAGGAGGGCTCACAAAGAGACACTATTATGTCTCTAGTCTAGTTATGTGTAGGAGGGCTTACAAAGAGACACTATTATGCCTCTGGTTGTTTGTAGGAGGGCTCACAAAGAGACACTATTATGTCTCTAGTCTAGTTATGTGTAGGAGGGCTCACAAAGAGACACTATTATGCCTCTGGTTGTTTGTAGGAGGGCTCACAAAGAGACACTATTATGCCTCTGGTTGTTTGTAGGAGGGCTCACAAAGAGACACTATTATGCCTCTGGTTGTTTGTAGGAGGGCTCACAAAGAGACACTGTTATGCCTCTGATTGTTTGTAGGAGGGCTCACAAAGAGACACTATTATGCCTCTGGTTGTTTGTAGGAGGGTTCACAAAGAGACACTATTATGCCTCTGGTAGTTTGTAGGAGGGCTCACAAAGAGACACTATTATGCCTCTGGTTGTTTGTAGGAGGGCTCACAAAGAGACACTATTATACCTCTGGTTGTTTGTAGGAGGGCTCACAAAGAGACACTATTATACCTCTGGTTGTTTGTAGGAGGGCTCACAAAGAGACACTATTATACCTCTGGTTGTTTGTAGGAGAGCTCATGTCTTATTTACGTTATTTGTCTTTGTTTATGTACAGTGGTGTCTAACACATATTGTGTTGTGTTTTTGTTTTGTTTTTTCTTCGTCTTGTTTAACCTATGTTGCCAGTTTCTCTGAATTGTCCATTTTTGATTGTCCCTTCGGTATTCTCTAACGTTATTTTGCAGATGTCACCGTGTAATCATTCTTTTATCCAATATTTATATTTTCTCCACATTATTAACTCTTATTATATTTACTGAATATTGCGTGAAGTTTGTAATTATGAATACATGTTATAGGATATAACAGAACAAAGACATCTGTGGCTAATATACTACTAATATACATACATACAATAACGAAATACAATCATTATTAATATATTATTACTAGTAATTTAGAAAATGGTTCTATTTGTCGTTGCTTTATATAAAAGTACAATCTCGTAAGAGTACAATATAAACAAAATACTACAGTAAAACCTATCTAATCCGTACCCCTTTGGGACTGACAAATTTTTTCAGTTTACAAAAAGACGACCCCAATGTCTGTAAAAAAAATATTTAATCTTATGCATTTATTAATGGTTGTTCGTCTTATTTGATATTTATTTACCAACCAGTACATATTTAGCATTAAAACGTTTGTGGATGTAAATTAACCCGGCAGAAAATCTAACTGAAACTCAGGTATCATGACATAAAATCTACCTGAGACTCAGGTATCATGACATATAATCTACCTGACGCTTATGTATCATGACATAAAATCTACCTGAGATTCAGGTATCATGACATAAAATCTACCTGAAACTCAGGTATCATGACATAGCATCTACCAGGTAATTGTACATAGGTGACCTTGTCGATTTTGGCTATCCTATTTGGGCCTTTTGGTTTACTTACTCCCCCAAATATTTAAATCATACAGCTTTCCAGTCATTGTACCATGACCGTACCTGATAAATATTTTTTTCCAGGAAAGCGTATTGCGCACTAAATTAGATATCTAGGTTTTTATTATCTTCTTCCACGTGACCATCAATGCCAATGGTTATATTTATGATACATTTAATATCATATCATTATATTATATAAATTTGTTATCGCTATTTTGTTTATTTTCCCATTTATGTTTAAAACCAATATATTTCATATCACGTAAGCGCTGAGATGATTCCAATTATCGCTAATCGCTAAGCGTGGTCAAGGACGCACGCAGTATTATCGCTGTTTTCTAATATGACGTTATAATGACGTCACATTACCAAATCTTTGATAATTATAGATTAATACAGGGCCTTTTTCATATTGCCCTTGTTATCAGCACGAGACCTTGATATCAGTCGAGGGCTGATGACAAGGGCAATATGAAGAAGGCCATGTATTGATCTATTTCTGACATATTTTGCCAAGACAGATAACATGTTATTGCCCTTCACAAGAGGGCAGAAAACATAGTATTGCCCTCGTAAAATGTTATTGCCCTGGAGGCAAATAACACGCCGTAAAATATGCTTTTATTACACATGCAAATTCGGCGTTATTTCAATAAAATATGTGATAATAAGTGATTAACGATATAAAATATTAATTGTGTTTAAAAAAATGTCGGTATCTCAACAAAAATTATTTAATTATGAATACAAAATAGCGATAAAATAATTAAAGATGTTTTTAAAACTCGAGGACGTTTCTCAGTCATCTCAGTCAGATGAATATTGGTGACCGGTGGTTCCCGATCCCAAGTATCAACCCACAGATCTGACCATGGCCAATGCGTCCCCATGTAGTTGATGGTTATCTGAGTGAGTGAGTGAGTGATTGCTGTTTAACGTCAACTCAACAATTGTTCAGCTATATCATGGTGAGAAGTTAATTTTCAATGAGATGATGACGAGATCCGCTTAGTACTAGACCAACACACTTAGTTGAATTTTTTATATTGCTAGATCACTGAAACAACAGTCCACGGAAAGACATGTCGCCCCACTCGTACAAATTATTCTGATTCCGAGCCAACCAGACTTTGCTCTTTCTCTTTAATGCTGCGTGCTTTTCGAAGAAGCAACACATACCAAACTTATAGTCTTTGGTTTGATCCGTTCGGAGCTCGAACCCACGATCTACCGCATTCGTGACGAGCACGCTAAACATTACACCACCGATGCGGTGCGATGGTTATTTGTGTTGGAGGGATATTTGTGAAAGGTGTTGGTCCATGTCTATTTTTCTTTTCACCATGTTTTTGTCTTTTGCTATTAGTTTATGACTTTTGGTCATGTCTTGGTAACTTCATTACTGGTGTAAATAGCGTTAAACAACAATCACTCATTGACTCGCTTACCCTTCTATTGGAGATTCATGATTGTTGTCAGGGCTTGATCCACGGAGCTGCCCAGTATCTGCTGTGGTGGCGGATAAGGGGTGTGGTCTTCGATGGTGGTATGCCAGGTTATTATATGGAAAGCCTGGTCGTAGATCATAGTGAATAACGTGTGTGGAGGGTGCCACTCTCCTCGTAGGTGAAAGGCTGATAACGTGTGTGGAGGGTGCCACGGTCCTCGTAGGTGAAAGACTGATAACGTGTGTGAAGGATGCCACGCTCCTCGTAGGTGAAAGACTGATAACGTGTGTGGAGGGTGCCACGCTCCTCGTAGGTGAAAGACTGATAACGTGTGTGAAGGGTGCCAAGCTCCTCGTAGGTGAAAGACTACTGATAACGTGTGTGGAGGGTGCCACGCTCCTCGTAGGTGAAAGACTGATAACATGTGCGAAGGGTGCCACGCTCCTCGTAGGTGAAAGACCTGCAGTGCAGCTTTCGATGATGTTTTAAAAAAAACCAGTTCCTAAATAATGTAAATCGTTGTTTGTTCTTTTGTCCTTTTTCTTTTGGCCATTGTGTTGTCTGTTCCTCGATTTATATATTCTGATTACCACTTTGGTATCTTCAGACTCTTCTTTCGACAAAGAAATACAGTTAAACCTGTTCATGTGGTCACCTCTATTAAGCGGTCACTTGCATTTAAAGGCCACATTTTTCTTGTCCATTCATAGAAAAGTGCATATGAATTGAACCTTTTTTAAGAGGTCACCTGTCTTATAAGGCCACATTTTCTTTGTCCCAAGGGTGACCACTTAATACAGGTTGGACTGTAGTGGCAAAGTAGTCTCTACAAAAGACTAAGTTTCAACCCAGCTCTCCGTACTTCTACACTTAATAAATTATTTATCAAAACGATTAGCGCCCACTATTCAGCTGTACCTGACCTCTCTCTCTCTCTCTCTCTCTCTCTCTCTCTCTCTCTCTCTCTCTCTCTGAGTTGAATAAATACCAGTATTAAAAGGTTACTTGAAAGGGATGCTGAAGGACTGACTTGATACTATTTACTATTAAGCAATACGTTGTAATTCAGATTACCCATTGGTATCTACCCACCCCTCTCTCTCTCTCTCTCTCTCTCTCTCTCTCTCTCTCTCCGAGTTAAATAAAAACTAGTATTAAAAAGTTACTTGATAGAGACGCCGAAGGCTGAAAGCCTGACTTGATACTATTAAACAATACTATAACCGATCTATTATTTAATCGTGCAAACGGAATTTCATTGTTTAATTAGTTTCAATTAAAACTCGACATTGCCTGACATCAATGGAAGATCTAATAACAGAACAAAGTATAATATATTATATTAAAACGCACAATACCATCGATCTTGGGGGGAGAATAATGTAAATTTTGTCTTCAGGGAGCATTTATTGACGAATTGAAACGTAATAATTGTGCTTGGTTTATTTTATGTGAAGAGGAATTAATTACTAAATGCAATTAAAAATTAATATTAAACTTTCTCCACCAAATGATGGATCCTGTTGTCGGTGGTAAAACATTATTATTACGTATGATATAATATAAAAGATTGATCTAGGAAGCCATTCTATTGTAGATTTATATTGCCTTGTGGTATTGTATGTTATAATGAATTCTGATATTTTACTTGAAGGTCAATACAAGCTCAAGGGAGACAATCGAAATAAAAACGTAGACATGTAATTTTGTGCCCATGATACTTTGCTGGTGTTCGTATTACTCGATCTTTAGTTTTATGTGCAATGTTTTGTAGATCAACGTTTGTCTTTTGTCCTTTTTCTTTTGGCCATTATGTTGTCTTTCCTTCTTCGACTTATGAATTCTGATTGCCCCTTTGGTATCATCAAATGATCTTCTCACCAGGAACGATTGGAAAACCAATTAATTTAGAAGTCATTGGGAGAAAGAAAACCAAATGGCCAAATAAGATAGCCACAAATCGGCTAAGGTCACCTATAGGGAGGATAATCTTAGCTTAATTACAATTTCTGCATAAAAACGATGTTCGATTCGTCTTTACCTGCAGTTGTTTGTAGGAGGGCGCATGTCTTATTTACGCTATTTGTGTTTGCTTGTGCATAGTGGTGTCAAGCACATGTTGTGTTGTGTTTTTTGCTTTGTTTCTCTTCGTCTTGTGCCTTGTGTACCCTATGTTGCCAGTTTCTTTGAATTTTCCTTTTTTGATTGCATCCTCACTTTCGTCTTAATTTAATACAATTTAATAAACAATAGTTCTGTTGATGGTCTTCTGAAACATTAGTTTTACTCATGAGAACGAGTCTGATAAGAGGTTGATAGCTCAATCTATATTACCATAGTTACGGGTAATAAGATTCTAAACGGATTAACGTAAAATATGTAGCTGCAATACGCCTAAGAAAGTTTGGAGATACCCATAGGTAGACATGTTGCATCACTCGGACACATTATTCTGAGATACCCATAGGTAGACATGTTGCATCACTCGGACACATTATTCTGAGATACCCATAGGTAGACATGTTGCATCACTCGGACACATTATTGTGATTCCGAGCCAACATGTAGTTGATCTTTCTCATTGTTGCGTGCTTAGCTGAGAAACACAAATACCAATTTTATAGTGACTGGTTTGACCCAACCAGAGATCGAACTCACAATATACCGAACTCGACATAAGCACGACAACCATTACATGAAATAAACCGTTATGTAGTAATTGACATGCATACTTCAGGAAGCTACTAGAGGAGAGTATTTCCGAGTATCTCTATGACAAAAATTAGTAGCGGACTTTTCCTAGTAATCGTACGCTTTCGATCCCATTCTAGACTTTGATGAATTTCATTTTGGTCTCTATTAAATTGGACCTACAATGAATTACTAAGGAGGGGTCTTCACCTACCCAGGTTAAGAAGAGTTTGAAAATACAAAAGGGACAATAAGAAGCCATCAATCGAAGAAAGACAGACAATACAATGGCCAAAAGAAAAAGGACAAACAATGATCTACGAAACACTAAACAAAAAATGAAAGATCGAGCAAGGCGAACCCTACTAATACAAACTACATTTTTTGTATTTCTAAAAACTTTTTTTTTCTTTTTTTTTCTAACAATTGGTAACATTTGAAAACGAAATATCAACATAACACATGAGGATTTTATTTAATTTGTGAGGAAGACAAGACATATAAAACAACAAACATAACTGTAGAATAATTTAAATCGTATAATATGACTCAGTGAGTGAATGATTGTTGCTTAACGCCAAACGAGCAAATATTCAGCTATATCATGACAGGAATAAGTTACATTTCGATGAGATGATGATGGCTGTGTCCACTTTGTACTAGACTAACACGCTTAGATGTATTTGTGTAGTGCTATCTCACTGAAACCACAGTCGCTCCCCTCTGACACATTGTCCTGATTCCAAGACAACCAGTCTTTGTTCTTACTCCTTAAAACTGCGTGCTTAGCAGAGATACAGCAAATACCAATTTTACAGTCTTTGGTTTTGATCCGAACGCACTCGATGCTAGCACGCTAACCATTACATCACCGATGCGGTATTTTTCAGCATCACGTACATTCGTAAGATAGAAAATATAAAAATTGTATCATTGTACTAGTATTTCATTCATTAGCTAAAACAATAAAAAGAATTATATAATCTCCTTATATCATGTTCTTGAATTTTCGTAATTAATCGATCAAGGAGTGGGTTTTTGTAAATTGGAATAAAAAAAATTAGCATCATCAATAATAGGTGTAGATTGGGGACCATGACACTAATTTAACTCCGCCACGTTTTATTGAAATGCCCGTATCAAGCTAGAAAAGTGAGTGGCCATGTGTAGCAAGAAAGAATATGGATGTAAATGAATAAAAATGTAGATATCACATTTAGTGCGCATGACGCGTTTCTGGAATAACCTTCACCAGGTGACGCTCAAAATCGTAAGATTGGAAAGCCAATGACATGAGAGAATATTCAACATTACACTTGGACACAAAATCAAGTAAAGGAACAGAGCGGTTATAACTAGATAACATATTTACAACATGTTAATGGGAAAACACATATAAGTCCATGTCTGGAAAGTGTACCTTCGTCTTTTTATTTTAAATATAACCTTTCATTACCTGCCTTATTTTGTAGCAACCTATTTGATAATACTCTTAGTACAAGAAAAAATTGAAGATACCAAAGAGATAATCAGAAGCAGTAAATCTAAGAATGACAGACAATACCATGGACAAGAGGAAAAGACAAGGAGACAAGAGGAAAAGAGAAGGAGACAACAGGAAAAGACAAGGAGAAAACTGGAAAAGAAAAGGAGACAAGAGGAAAAGACAAGAAGACAACAGGAAAAGATAAGGAGACAACAGGAAAAGAAAAGGAGACAACAGGAAAAGACAAGGAGACAACAGAAAAAGACAAAGAGAAAACAGGAAAAGACAAGGAGACAACAGGAAAAGAAAAGGAGACAACAGGAAAAGACAAGAAGACAACAGGAAAAGACAAGGAGATAACAGGAAAAGAAAAGGAGACAACAGGAAAAGACAAGGAGACAACAGGAAAAGAGAAGGAGACAACAGGAAAAGACAAGGAGACAACAGAAAAAGAAAAGGAGACAAGAGGAAAAGACAAGGAGACAAGCAGCGATCTACAAATCACTACACAGAAAGCTAAAGAAGAAACAACACGAACCCCACTAAAACCCGGAGGTGAACTCGGTGCTAAGGAAGGGTTAGTATTTCCTGCTCCAGTAACAGTAGAGCTCGGTGCTAAGGAAGGGTTAGTATTTCCTGCTCCAGTAACAGTAGAACTAGGTGCTAAGGAAGGGTTAGTATTTCCTGCTCCAGTAACAGTAGAACTCGGTGTTAAGGAAGGGTTAGTAGTTCCTACTCCAGTAACAGTAGAACTCAGTGCTAAGGAAGGGTTAGTATTTCCTACTCCAGTAACAGTAGAACTTGGTGCTAAGGAAGGGTTAGTATGTCCTGCTCCAGTAACAGTAGAACTCGGTGTTAAGGAAGGGTTAGTAGTTCCTACTCCAGTAACAGTAGAACTCAGTGCTAAGGAAGGGTTAGTATTTCCTGCTCCAGTAACAGTAGAACTTGGTGCTAAGGAAGGGTTAGTATTTCCTGCTCCAGTAACAGTAGAACTCGGTGCTAAGGAAGGGTTAGTATTTCCTGCTCCAGTAACAGTAGAACTCTGTGCTAAGGAAGGGTTGGTATTTCCTGCTCCAGTAACAGTAGAAAAATGTACTTATTTACCGACAATTGCTTAGTTAAAAAAAATCTTGGTGTTGCGCATTAGAAACCAGAACAGATAACAGTATCTTGTTTACATCATAAAAAATCAGCTTCGTGTTTGTTGCAAGAAACTTTCTTTAAAATATAAAATCAGTTCCGGTCTGCTCCAAGAACAAAAAACCAGAATAATTTATTTATAAAATCAGTTCCTAGTCTGCTGTACTCAACTTAATCCATAGTGCTGTTGGTACATGAAAGACATGAATTCATGACATAATTGCTTCACTTAGGTAATTAAAGGTCTATGGTAGTTGAATACACAACTACCTGTGCAATCGTTGTCTATCACCACTATTGAATGCTGGAACTGTTCCGACAGTGTGTTATATATTTTTCATTTTATTATTAAACAACATTATTAAGAAAAAACTACTAGAACGTGCTAAAGTGGGTCACGGGTCACTGTAATCGGGCGGCTGTATCGAGAAACAGATACGGTGTTGAAAAAAACTGTTGATACTCATAAAATATTGATAAATGCAATACCATTTTATGTTTTTCTTCAAGAAATATGATAGACAAAACCATTTGTGAAGTTTTATGACGAAATATCTCCGATTTCTATGTAAATTTACGAGTTGAAGTGGGGAAACACCCACAGGTAATTTTAGCGATGTATTTTTATCTTGGACAAGAATAAGGAGCGTCCTGATTGGATGACTGATTTAAAACACACTGACTCCGCATGGTAAAAAGATGCATGTAAAAGAAATTTATGTTATATTTATTCATTTGTTTGATTCTGGAATATTGTTGATCATTGATTTAAACAAGAAAAAAGGGAAAAAGGGGGGGGGGGGGGGTGAATTTTATTTGTGAATTTTACAGTTAAATAAATGTTATGTTTCGACAGTTTAAAGAGAAAAATAAAAATTTGTTGCGACTAAAGCTTAGTTAAAAATTGAACAAATATCAGTGGTTTTGTAAATGAGATTTATTTTAAATAGAAAATCTGAATTTATTATTTATTAATCTATTATTAATGATACAATTGTATATCCCTTGGGAGGCGGAGGGTAGCTATGATGAAAATTTGAAATAAAAACACAGGACCGGACTTTAAGCAAAAATAATAATCCAGGATTAGTTTTTTATTAAAAATTTCCAGGACCCCTGTGTCCATGATTTTTTTTTTTTTTTTTTAAGTTAATAATATGAAATATTGACATCAACACTTGCCTTTTGGACAGCACATTTCTGTGTCCACACTTGTTGGTAATGAAAAAAAAACCCAGCTGAGTTGCAATTGTTAAAAAAAAATGGTTGTGATCATCTTCCGTAATTAAAATCGTCAAAGTGAAATACAACCGAATGAATATCAAATGGTGACTTGTTTCAACCTCATTTAAAATATACCTTGTCATTCTTTCATACTTGTACATCACGTTCACGATCTTTTATTACAACATTCTTGATCCATCATTTGTCCATTGGAGGTTGATTTAAGAGAATGAAATTGATAGAAGTTAAAAGTTTAACTTGGGCGCAAAAGGGGAAACTTTATATAATATATGAAAATGGTCACTAGACAATAATAAGCACCGCCCACTGACCTTCTGTAATTTTCCGTCTGCATCTTTTTTTGAATGGAATTTTCTCCTGGCCAGGTAAAGCGTATTAATCTTATTCTCTAGATTTCCATATATGGCTCTCCTTTCTATCGTTATCTTTAGGAATGACTTTATCCAATCATTGGTCGTCAAATAAATACAACATCGTACAGCTAGATTTATCATGTTTCATACCTATATATATATTTATTGTGGGAATTTTTTTGTATCCATTCAGATATAATTATAAATGTTACCACAAAGGAGGTAGATGAGTTAAAAATATATAAATATTATAAAACAAGGTACGTAGTTTAATTTTTATTTGTTTTAATTTGGAAAGGCTGAAGATGTTTTGTTTTGTTTTACACGTGTACTAAATACATAGATATGAATGCCTGTGAGTCTAGCAAAATTTATACATCTATAATAATACTTTTACATGCAAAATGCATAACCCTCCTCCATTTTCACCCGGACTTGGGGACCAGTGTCCTAGAGTAGTTTTTCCCCCTAGCCATTCCCCCCCCCGGAAAGCTGACTATATAACCATTCCCCCCCCCCCGGAAAAATGACTATATCATTGAACATAGCAATTCCCCCCACCCAGTTTTTGACAGGGGGAAAAGTGGCTATATAGTAGAATTTCCCCCCGGAAAAATGGCTATATAGTCAATCTTCCACCTCGTCTTAACATAACCCTGACTTCAACGTAAACTTACCCAACCAAGACCTTTAAAGTATGCCAACTCTAGGCTAAGCCTTACCCTACCCTTAGGCCTAATCCTCGCCGAATCCCTCGGTCAAACATTATCCCTAATCCTAGGCCTTAACTTAATTCTAATTTTAAACCTTACCTTAAACCTAGCCTAATCGTAAGTCGAACTCACAACGCGAATGTGAAGGTATGGTAAGCTTAAAGGCAAGTTTTCCGACGGCGAAATGAATGACCGTTTTACAGATATGGGGTTCTCGCAAGGTCACCAGTCTTGTGGGGGAGCCCGATATTCCAAGCTGGAAAATCGGCGAAACCCTGAGCTAGGGAAGGTGCCTTGAAACCTTGACACACATGAGGATCGAACACACAACGGTGTCGACATCGTGGTTTTAATGTCCAGCGCCTTGACCACTCGGCCACCCTCCTGCTTGCGAAGATGCAAAAAAAGACGCGAATAAGCGAGAGCCGAAAACCTGAAAAGGTTGAAACGCAAAATGGAGAAATGATTTCGATTTCGAATCTTCTCTGTGCAAATTTCGAATTTTTGCTTTTTCGATTGTGCGTTTTCGCTTTCACAATTTCGCGTTTTAATTTCGTCTTTCAAAAACCAAAGGCAAAGTCTAACATGCTATAGTCACTCTAGTTAATCTTATTTCAGTCCGTGACAAATATGCACATTTAGGTACTAATTTCCTAACTGCATAGATTTGGGTATAGTTCTCAGGGGTCTTATTGTATATATTCGGGTACAGGGTACATTTTAATGCATATCCCGTCAAATTTTGTCCAAGTACACAACGCTTTTTCCTTGCGTTACAAATGGATTGAAAACTTTCACAATGCGAACCTCTTCGAAAACACCATATTTGCAAGTATCGTCAACTACGATTGGTCAATAATCAAATGCATTATTCAATCCATCGCATACCAAAAATGTAAAAGAATATAACGGATTGAAAAAAAATATAGCGGTGCGAACCTCTTCGAAAACACCTTCCGTCAAAAAAAATAGTTTCATCAATGATGCAAATCTTGAGACATACGAAAAATTCTTTTCGGAGTACTTCTAATTCTCATATTATATGCATAGATATTTCCTAAGTGCATATTCCATATGCATATATATACCATTAATGTCTCACAATCCCACCTGTGGAAATTACACATGTATCTTTAATAAAGAGGGACAGGCGTTAAGGTGCAAAATTGGCCCCACATTTGATCAAAAAATAATGTTTGACATAGAATAAAAACAATTTACTAATTTAATTGTTATATTTACAAATTTTCCAAAAATTTATCTTTCCGTGAGATTGGGTGCGCTATGACGTCATAATGACATTATGAATAGATGGATAATGCTAACAATGACAATAAACGACATATTCAATGTACATTTTAGCTATTTTATATACCTCCACAGTCTTCTATCAACACCAAATTGAGCAGTTGTTTTGAGTATAGAGGGTTAATGATTGTATCAAAATATTTTGTTGGTGGAGGATTGTGGAGGTTGTTAAATATTAATTTATTTATAACCTCGGCCAGACCCTTAAAATCAATATTTTCACCCTTCTGATTGTATATATGATACCATTATGTATATATACACAATCTCTGTACATTTTATGATTCATTTCAAGTAATGAAATTCATCAGTAAATAACTTGTTTCTGTAAATAATTGTATTTATTTTAAATACAGTTTATATACATTGAAAGCAGGAGAAAAACTCAGTGCATGCAGTCCGGCGTCAATGCGATAAAAAGAACTGGGGACTATAAGTGCCATATATGGCCCCATATTTAATGAATCATTATCTTAGAAAATACTTGATTAAAATTTGATGTGTTTTATTTTATAGACGACATCATACTTTTGATGTTAAAACTTATTTCCAACAAAAATCGATACGTATTTGACGTCATTGTGACGTCATGAGCGTTATTTGTTTTCTGTATTTCGTGGAATTTTGCCCGCGATATTTCGACGGTTTTCGAAGAAATTAAGCACCTCCGTAGTCGTGCACCAGACAATATTTTACCAGATTATTAAAATAAATAAACCACAACTACTGTTAAAGTTCTTTTTCGGTGCACGAGGTGTTAAATTTCTTGAAAAACGACGGGAAAATGTTCAAATATTAAAAGCGCTTAGATGACGTTTTGATGTTTGAGAAGCAATATTTGCTGTAAAAAACGATGGTATGTCGGCACGTAACAGTTATATAACATAAAAACACCACTTCATCCAAAATATTTTTTTTCCATAAGCCCTCAATTATTGATTATATATTTTCTTCCGGGATACTGAAATAGTTATTACTACCGGGATACTGAGGTAGGTTTAATGGTCTATCGATGCTACTTCTAAAATGAAGTAAGATAGTTTGATCCAAAAGGAGTAGATATTTTTTGGGCACAATTCAACATATCCTTAAGAAGAGTTTGAAGATACTACAGGGGCAATCAGAATCCGTATATGCGTTCTGTCATATGTATAAGTTATTGTTTGCATGATTGACAGACAATATTCATCATATTGTTTTCTAGCTTCTGAACTGTCGATCGAGAAAAAAATAAAATATTCTAGACAGGCAGCATATAGCCAGTCAATGGGGTTTCCAATTAATATTTCGCATGCACAATAGCGACTCAACACCACAAGGTGTGGAAAATAGAAATATTCTTCTGTGGTTTAAATGCGTATTAACTGCATTATTCTGTTTGATAAAGTCCTTTAACTAGAACAGAAAAAAATGTACCCTTGAGTGAAATAGTGTTGTAATACAATATCGTGAACGTGATTTACAAGTATGAAAGCATTTCAAGGTATATTTTAAATGAGGTTGAAACGTGTCGCCATTTGATATCAATTCGGTTGTATTTCATTTTGACGATTTTAATTACGGAAGACGATCACAACCATATTTTTTTTTAACAATTGCAACTCAACTGTATTTTTTTTCATAACATATAATAAAATGAGAAGATATATATCACACTGTCGGAACAGTTCCAACATTCAATAGAAAAATCGCAGAAATAATATCATTTAGTGTCCGTCGTCTGTTATCCATAACTTTTCATATTAATATTTAATCTTTTTCTTAGAAACTGCAAAACCAAATGCTTTATTTTACGTTATCAAGTTCTCTCAACCCGCACCTTGGCATTTCTTTTTATAGATTTATGATGGTTGTCCGTAAAAATGTACTAGAATATATCATAGCATTGGTTGTCGTTAAGAATAAAGTACGGTTAAAAAAGTGTTTAAAAAAATTTCATATATGACAAAGTTCTATTCCCCAAATAAATCTATCTATTACTTCTTTAAGGTTAATACCAAAATTTCGACCAGTTTTCGACAATCAATGTTAATAAGTTTCTGAATTGATATGATCTCAGTATGTACATTATCAATGTCATAGCAGACGATGAAACTAAAATTGGTCTGTATGAGATATATTTTTTAAATGATTAAAGCTTTGTTAAGGTGACGAAAAAATGAATTACGAAAAAATACAATTTGAACGTGAAATAATAGATGTGGTACGTAGTTCTTACATTTAAAGATGACATTTTTAGATCAGATTTCTTGAGATCATTCATGCAATTTCAGCAAGATAATATAACCTTTGACAAATGAAGCGATCAAAATAATGAGAGATTTTATCACGTGAAACAAACCGTCGAAAACAGGAGACCGTCGAAAATGGGTGACGTTGCGACATTACTGTTCGTTCACTTTAATTTCATAATACAGTTTCGGAACATGTTTTTATTCCTGAAATCAATCCACATTGCATATGAAGTAAAATGTATGCTTTGTTTATTGAGTTTTATTATGCTTTGTTTTTCTTTTTCTTTTTGTTTTTTAAAGATATACATTATAATACAATGATACGTACGTTCTGTATTCTGAAAAAAATGACGTTCAGTGCTTTTCATTACCTGACTTTGTCGGTCCGCTGTGAGGAATTAGATGCACATACTAATTAACTGTATTTATTTCTGAAAAGAACATATTGTGAATACATTTTGGAGAAAATTTTATCGACATCTGAGGTGGGGCCGATTTTGGCCCTTATAGCTCCCAGTCCTTTCCTGAAAGTCTTCAAGCGTTTTTTTTTTTAACTTAGGAATCTCATATGTATGTTTAATCCAACATATAATATAAATGACTTGTTGAGACGGGATGTGTCAATTATATATACGACAAGATTCATCATACATCCACTATGGTGGTTTTTTTTCAATTTTCTTTATCTTTTAGTTGAAAAACAAGACTTTTCTATTTTGATATCTTAGAAATAAAAATCTTGTGAATAATCTAAAGTAGGAATGTGGACTAGTATTTAATATTAAATTATGAGGTTAAGGAGAAGGGGTATCTTTGTAGTACTCATGCTCATGTTTCATTTTTAGATAGTAAAATGATATTTCAAATTTGATTGAATACAATTATGAATAATTTCCTGATGATAAATCGAAAATTTTATTAATCAATATCAATATCGTTTGTTGTTTTCAAAATTTTACCAGTAAAACTTGCAGTTTTATAATTACTTTAGAATTTCAATGACCGCAAATAAACCTGTCAGTCCCTCTTCAATCAACGTTCATTCAATCACTTGCGGCTGCGAGTCGAGTGCATCCTTTTTAGCTTACCTAACTCAGAGCTATTGTCACCACTGAGCGTCCGTCGTCTGTCGTCCGTCGTCCGTCGTCTGTCCGTCCGTCCGTCCGTTAAATTTCCACATTTTAATCAACTCCTCTGAAGCCACTGGGCCAATTTGAACCAAACTTTGGTGGAATGGTCCTTGGATGGCCCCCTTCCAAAATTGTGTCCGGTGATCCCGACTTCTAACCAAGATGGCCGCCAAGCAAAAAATAGAAAAAAGGGGGATGGAATTTTAATTGTTCATTGCTGTTTTAGTATAAATCAAAATGAGCTCAAATTTTAACTGCAGCTACATGGCAAGGAGTAGTGTAACATATATTCCGGGTTTTTCTGTGAAAATTTTCTTTCAGCCGATATATACCGATTATGCAAATTAGGCATATTTTGATAAAAGATCACATTTAAATCTTCTCCTCTGAAACCGCTGAACCAAATTAAACTAAACCTGGCAGGGATGGTCCATGGGTGGACCCCTTTCAAAATTGTGTCCGGCAGCCCCGCCCTCCATTCAAGATGGCTGCTGTTGCTAAAAAAAATAGAAATGTTTTCAATTGTCCATTTAACATATATTCCGAGTTTTTAGCTCACCTGACCCAAAGGGTCAGGTGAGCTATTGCCATCACTTGGCGTCCGTCGTCGTCGTCCGTCGTCCGTCCGTCGTCCGTCCGTCGTCCGTCCGTCTGTCGTCCGTCCGTCCGTCCGTCCGTCGTCCGTCGTCCGTCGTACGTCGTAAACTTTTTCAAAAATCTTCTCCTCTGAAAGTACTAGACCAATGGAAACCAAACTTGGTCTGAATCATCACTAGGATGTCTAGTTTCAAAATTGTGTCCGGTGATGCCGTGCACCAACCAACATGGTCGCTGTTACTAAAAATAGAACATATGGTAAAATTGCAGGTTTGGGTAATAACTCAAAAACCGTTAATAATATCAAAAATCTGACATGGGGTAAACATGATCAGCACATCAAGATCTACCTACCCTGCAATTTTGAAGTAAATCTGATTACCCATCTTGGAGTTATTGCCCTTTTTTCATCAAATTTGTAAAATTTTAATACTTTTCGTCTTATATTTCAAAAACTATTTAGAGATAGATGTTAAGCTTAAATTGCAAAAATGTGCAGCATGTCAAGATCTACATACCCTGCAATTTTGAAGTAAATCCCATTACCCATTTTGACCGATTATGCAAATTAGAAAAAAGGGGGATGAAATTTAAAAAAAATCTTCTCCTCTGAAACTACTGAGCCAATTTCAACCAACTTTGCTGAAATGATCCTTAGGTGGTCCCCTTTCAAAATCGTGTCCGTCAGCGCCGTCCTGTATCCAAGATGGCCGCCATTACTAAAAATAAAAATTTCTTCAAATATCCAAAACTGCTCTATTTTAAGCCAGAAAGTGCTCAAAGGACTGGGAGCTATAAGGGCCAAAATCGGCCCCACCTCAGATGTCGATAAAATTTTCTCCAAAATGTATTCACAATATGTGCTTTTCAGAAATAAATACAGTTTGTTAATATAAGCATCTAATTCCTCACAGCGGACCGACAAAGTCAGGTAATGAAAAGCACTGAACGTCATTTTTTTCAGAATTCAGAACGTACGTATCATTGTATTATAATGCATATCTTTAAAAAACAAAAACAAAAACAAAAACAAAGCATAATAAAACTCAATAAACAAAGCATAAATTTGACTTAATATGCAATGTGGATTGATTTCAGGAATAAAAACATGTTCTGAAACTGTATTATGAAATTAAAGTGAACGAACAGTAATGTCGCAACGTCACCCATTTTCGACGGTCTCCTGTTTGCGACGGTTTGTTTCACGTGAAAAAATCTCTCATTATTTTGATCGCTTCATTTATCAGTGGTTATATTATGATGCTGAAATTGCATGAATGATCTCAAGAAATCTGATCTAAAAATGTCATCTTTACATATAAGAATTACGTACCACATCTATTATTTCACGTTCAAATTGTGTTTTTTCGTAATTCATTTTTTCGTCACCTTAACAAAGCTTTAATCATTTAAAAAATATATCTCACACAGACCAATTTTGGTTTCATCGTCTGCTATGACATTGATAATGTACATATTGAGATCATAGCAATTCAAAAACTTATTAACATTAATTGTCGAAAACTGGTCGAAATTTTCGTATTAACCTTAAAGAAGTAATAGATAGATTTATTTGGGGAATAGAACTTTGTCATATTTGAAATTTTTATAAACACTTTTTTAACCGTACTTTATTCTTAGCGACAACCAATGTTATGATATATTCCACTACATTTTTACGGACAACCATCATAAATCTATTTAAAAAAATGCCAAGGTGCAGGTTGAGAGAACTTGATAACATGAAATAAAGCATTTGGTTTTGCAGTTTCTAAGAAAAAGATTGAATATTAATATGAAAAGCTATGGATAACAGACGACAGACACTAACTGATATTATTTCTATGATTTTTCTATTGAATGTTGGAACTGTTCCGACCGTGTGATATATATGTTTTTCATTTTATTATATGCTATGAAAAAAAACAGCTGAGTTGCAATTGTTAAAAAAAATATGGTTGGGTTCGTCTTCCGTAATTGAAATCGTCAAAATGAAATACAACCGAATTGATATCAAATGGCGACATGTTTCAACCTCATTTAAAATATACCTTGAAATGCTTGCATACTTGTACATTACGTTCACGATATTTTATTACAACACTATTTCACTCAAGGGTACATTTTTTTCTGTTCTAGTTAAAGGACTTTATCAAACAGAATCATACAGTTTACATGTAATGCAGTTAATACGCATTTAAAACACAGAAGAATATTTCTATTTGTCACACCTTGTGGTGTTGGGTCCCTATTGTGCATGCGAAATATTGATTGCAATCCCCATTGACTGGCTATATGCTGCCTGTCTAGAATATTTTATTTTTTTCTCGATCGACAGTTCAGAAGCTAGAAAACAATATGATGAATATTGTCTGTCAATCATGCAAACAATAACTTATGCACATGACAGAACGCATATACGGATTCAGATTGCCCCTTTGGTATCTTCAAACTCTTCTTAAGGATATGTTGGATTGTGCCCAAATAATATCTACTCCTTTTGGATCAAACTATTTTACTTCATTTTAGAAGTAGCATCGATAGACCATTAAACCTACCTCAGTATCCCGGTAGTAATAACTATTTCAGTATCCCGGAAGAAAATATATAATCAATAATTGAGGGCTTATGAAATTTTTTTTATTTTGGATGAAGTGGTGTTTATTTTATTTTTATGTTATATAACTGTTACGTGCCGACATACCATCGTTTTTTTTACAGCAAATATTGCTTCTCAAACATCAAAACGTCATCCAAGCGCTTGTAATATTTGAACATTTTTCCGTCGCTTTTCAAGAAATTTAACACCTCGTGCACCAAAAAAAATACTTTAACAGTAGTTGTGTTTTATTTATTTTAATAATCTTGTAAATATTGTCTGGTGCACGACTACGGAGGTGCTTAATTTCTTCGAAAACCGTCCAAATATCGCGGGCAAAATTCCACGAAATACAGAAAACAAGTAACGCTCATGACGTCACAATGACGTCAAATACGTATCGATTTTGTTGGAAACAAGTTTTAACATCAAAAGTATGATGTCGTCTATAAAACAAAACACATCAAATTTTAATCCAGTATTTTCTAAGATAATGATTCATTAAATATGGAGCCATATATGGAACTTATAGTCCCCAGTTCTTTTTATCGCGTTGTCGCCGGACTGCATGCACTGAGTTTTTCTCCTGGTTTCAATATATACAAACTGTATTTAAAATAAATACAATTATTTACAGAAACAAGTTATTTACTGATGAATTTCATTACTGGAAATGAATCATAAAATGTACAGAGATTGTGTATATATACATAATGGTATCATATATACAATCAGAAGAGTGAAAATATTGATTTTAAGGGTCAGTCCGAGGTTATAAATAAATTAATATTTAACAACCTCCACAATCCTCCACCAACAAAATATTTTGATACAATCATTAACCCTCTATACTCAAAACAACTGCTCAATTTGGTGTTGGTGGAAGACTGTGGAGGTATATAAAATAGCTAAAATGTACATTGAATATGTCGTTTATAGTCCATTTTTAGCATTATCCGTCTAATCATGATGTCATTATGACGTCATAGCGCACCCAATCTCACGGAAAAATATATTGTTTGAAAATTTGTAAATATAACAATTAAATTAGTAAATTGTTTTTATTCTATGTCAAGCATTATTTTTTGATAAAATGTGGGGCCAATTTTGCACCTTAGCGCCTCTCCCTCTTTCCTGACAAAACGTTAAAATTCAACTTCAATCACTCGCCGAAAGCTATAAATAGCCTAATCACGCAATCAGCAACGAATATTGACAGAAATATATGCTGGGAACCAGTACTTCATAATTCAATAATTTTCAAAATCACGATTATTTATTTATAAAACTGAAAGATTAAAACGGTATTTTCTATAGTAAGTAATTTTAAATATTTAATATAAATAAGAAATAAACCCAAATAAACCAAACAACAATAATAAATCATCACGTGAACATCTTACTTGTAAAAAAAATGGCGGATACACAATAACGCTAATCGTGACTTCATTTAATATGAAAAATCTATTATTATGAACTAGTAACAGGTATGGACTCGGTCAGTAGATCATGCCGATATCAGCAAGAGGGATATTGGCAACAATCGCTGCATCAGCTGGGGAAAACGAAAAATTTTCCAAAGTCGGGACTGTGTTTGTTTATTTATTATCTAACTTCCGGTTTGATAATAATCTTCTAATAGTCGTTATATGAAGGATTTTTACCCAAAGAACATGGTCGTTAGTCGCGTTAGACAGTGGGTCGTTATATAAAGGTCGAATGCACGGGAAAACGCTGGGGAGGAATAAATAAGATTGGCTAAAAAAGGAAGCCGTTATACAGAGGGGGTCGCTGAGACTTCTTCTTCTTTATATTTCTGGCCGTCCATCACTACTGAAGATTATTGGCCGAGCGCCGTATTAAATTTAGTTAATACATAAGTTAACATATATACAATAAACAATGCATCAAAGGTTAAAACTATATACATTTGATAACAAGTTTGACTATCTTGTAGAACACAATCATTCACTGGAATTTACTACCTCAAACTATAGTTCTATGCCCAACAGTCAACACGTTTAGAGAACAGCTAACACCAACTGTTCTCAGCCATCTACAATCACAAATTTAAATAAAAATGAAATTGTAAATAGTTTTAACCACAAAATTTGTTTCTGTTGGCACCACTTGTAAATATGTTATAAACTGACTGAATTTATTATTATTTCTTATTCCCACGCATGCGCAACAGCTAGTGATCATCCAGTGGATGGATAGCTGTATACCAAAAGAAGAAGAAGAGATTGTTTGATTATCTTCTAACCATACCTGTTAATTGTAATGCATTAAAAACACTGCATGTATGGGAAAATGTCATGAACTTTACCCTTGTTTAAAGCAAGTACAACATTCATTCATAGAATACAAAAACTATATGTACATGTTTAAATCACTGTCAGTCAATTTAATTATTTGCGGATGCCGCTAGTGGAGCAGGAACTGTTTATTCTTCCGGAGAAAATGAGTTCACCCAAGGTTTTAATGGGGTTCATATTGCTCGATCTTTAGTTTCCTGTTTTTTTGGGAGGGGGGGGGGGGAGCAAATCATTTTATATCAGTCCACTTCCTGGACCGATATTTCTCAGGCAAGTGGAATTTTGAAGGGGCCAGTTGTTCAAAAATTTTACTGGCCCATTGGGCCAGTTAATATTTTTCCTTAAGTCGACCCCTGCTGTAGTGTATCGTATTCCCTTAAGGCATGACCTACGTGACCAAAATCACTTTTGCACACGTCTGAGACGTGACGTCTCGCAATTATCGATTAACGCTTCATTTTTCAAATTTCCATTAACCAGAACTTGGCAGAAGCAGACGTGAAATTTGAATTGGTAAAATTTTGTTATATTTTTTTCATTTTATATGCAATTAACGACATTTTGCTGAAAACAGTTAAGAATGACATTGTTGCGTGTTTGTGCAATGCATTTTATACGAATTTATCTCTCTGGAACACAACAATACAATATAATACAATACAATACACATATTTTTATTTCGGGCAGAACAATTAACGAAGAATTTAATACAATGATTATAGATTGATTACATTGGTTGGAAGATGACAACATTTTATGAAACAAGACATCATTTGACTTGTGTAGTCCTATCACATAGTACCTCGGGTGGCGATATTTACTATTTGTTTTCTATTTGCTGCCTCCGCATGAAAAAAAAAATGAAAAAATCCCAATGAAAACGTTAAATATGAACATGGAATGTGAAAATCGTATGCTATATAGGACTATTGCAGGGGCGGATCCAGCGGGGGGCGCACCCGGCGCGCGCCCCCCCTAAAATTGGAAAAAATATGATTTGTTTGGCGTAAGATCGTGATTTTTCAGACGAAATACCCCAAAAGTTTTCGCGCCTCCCTCCGCAATTGGAAAAAATATGATTTTTTGGCGTAAAATCGTGATTTTTCACACGAAATACCCCAAACATTTTCGAGCCTCCCTCCGCTCGGCGCAATTTGTTTAAGTGCGCCCCCCCCCCCCCCCCCCCCCCCTAACTTGAAATCCTGGATCCGCCCCTGTATTGACTTTGTGTTGTTCGCATGCAAGCGTCCACGTAGATCACAGGGACTTGCTCCCGGCCTTTCGTTATCAATAATTTTAACCCTACTATCAATGATTATTGATAAGGGACCAACCATTTAACTTGAAGGGGGGAGGGGTTATGGTTTTTTGTTTCGTTCAGAATTTTTTTTTCGGACAACACAAGAGTTAGAATATTAATTTTTTTTTGTTGGGCAAAGCGCGAAATTTTTTTCCAGAATTTAACATTAGGTTATATGACAAAAACTCTGAATCAGATTTTGGTTTTTTTCATCCACCAAAATCAGAATATTTTTTTCAGCAACATTGGGAATCAGAATATTTTTTTAGAAAAAAACCATAACCCCCCTTCAAGTTTAAATGGTCGTTCCCTAAAGAAAGGCCGGGAGCTAGTACACATAATCTTGATAATTAATGTAATGAAATGTATTTACTTTGTATTGATTTGAACACTCTCACCCTGTAACTTTTGTAACATTTATTAGCTTAGAGAATAAAGTTATATACACAAACACAGTTATCTGTCAATAGTATTCGGAAATGTAAAAAAAATCCCTATATAATCAACCAAAACCATATTTTTTCAAAAAATTATTGTGAAGTCATTTCTGGATAAATTTTAACATATTTTGAACAAAAACATTCGGAATTGTCTATATTGTGTTTGTTTATTTGCTCATTATGTTTATATGAGTGGTTTTTATTTGTACATAATTTTTCCATGATTTTTAAATTTTAGGATTTATCTTTAGTTGAAATATATAGGAAAATCAAAGTCAATATTTATTTGTTGTGTACAGATAAAAATCACTCACAACTACATTAATGAGTAAATAAACAATCAAAATATTGACAATCCCGAATGTTTTGGTGTAACAGTTGTTAAAATCTATCCAGAAATGACTTCATAATAAAAAAAAATTAAAAATATGGTTTTGGTTGATTATATAGGGATTTTTTTTACATTTCCGAATACTTTTGACAGATGACTGTGTTGTTTGTATATATCGTGTAAAAAGCAATATTGACTTTCCGTTACAAGTAATTTAATTTTGCTTTACATCAAAGTATTAAGTTTGAAGTCTAAGAAATGTTTACAATGTCATTAATGAGGTGTAGAGGACGACCATTTAGGGACCGACCATTTAACTTGAAAGGGGGGGGGGGGGGGGTTACGGCTTTTTGTTTCGTTCAGAATTTTTTTTTCCAGAATTTAACATTAGGTTATAAGACAAAAACTCTGAATCAGATTATTTTTTTTTCCTCCACCAAAATCAGAATATTTTTTTTAGAAAAAACCATAACCCCCCCCCCCCCCCCCCCTTCAAGTTAAATGGTCGTACCCTTAAAGAGGCATTAGCTACGATTTTGACCAAAAAGATTATATGTTTTGGAAATTGGTAAATAGCTTTAAAATGATGAAAGAAAGGTGAATATTTCACATTAAACAACTTATCGTACCTCTTTTCGCCTTTTGAAAACGAAAATTACCATCGATTTGTTATTTCCTTACAAGCAAATAATTTTACCTTGCTTTCTCCGTATGCAACTGACCTTACTAGTGACAGGTAAAAACGAATAATTTGTATTTTGTCGCTTATTAACTGCAAACTTGCATGGTTCTTTGTCCGTAATTAACGCCGACTAAAAGCAGATTCACAGAAAATAAGAAATAAGTGCATTGTTGTATTGATTTAATGACGATTCGGAAAACTCCGTAAACAATGTCGATAATTAATAAGATGGCGTCCATTTCTTGATCATCTCAAAACACGAGCAGTTGCACCTTTTTTCCCCGATGCGCGTACATTTCATAACATTAAGTGACAGAAACACGTTATATTAAAGGCATCAATCATATCTGATAGATTTTATCAAATTATGGGTAACAAAAATTTACGATTTTGACAGATAATGCCCCTTTAATATTTAGGGGATGTCTGTCTTTCTTTCCCAAACCAGAAATATTTTTGACACGAAACAAGAATTTATTTTTATATGAACAAATTTTAATGTTATTTTTATTCAAATTAAAAAAAAAAAGTTGCATTATTCAGGTCACTATATTTTTTCTATTAAATTCGAGGCTTTTTTTTTTACAAACAAAAATATACCCCACCCTCCAAAAGTTAAATGGTCAAATATCGAATATAGTATTACATTATTTTTTCCGAGAGGTAAGAGACAAGAATAAAGAGTCATGGGCATAGTAGGGCATCCCCAACACTTTGGTAAGTGGGTGAGGAAAAAGGGGGGGGGGACTACTTCACTTGTTATGGCAGAAATTTAATTAGCAACTGGATTTTCAGCATGAAAGCAAAAACAAAATATTAAGTTGCCAGTCTCTGTGTTTGTTTGTTTGTTTGTTTTTATTTATTTACGTGTTATTTTTGCAAGCTTTCACCCCTCGTGTCAACTCCAAATGACCCCCCCCCCCCCCCCCCCCACACACACCTTCCGATTCCTTTCTAAAGCTTGATCTTTGCATCTGTAGCCCTTTGCTACACCACTGCATATGCACAATGCACAGAAAATATCGGATTGGACGAATAACAGTCGAGCTATTACAGATTTAAAAAGTCGATATTTCAAGATTATAATGTTGATTTTTTTTTTATTAAAAATGTTAAGATTTTTTTTTATATAAATAATCAATGTCATAATATTTCTACTTGTAGATCCATCAATTTGTGGTCCATGTTCAGAAAAAAACAAAAGGCTTGCTGCTGAAAAATATTGTTGGGACTGCGAGGAAAAGCTATGCACAGAATGCACTGAATGGCATCTACGGTGTAAGGCATTTAGATCTCATCATGTAATTGATTTGTCGTCGGTGGGATCAAGAATACCACCATCTTCTAAGATAAACTGTGAAATACACACAGACGTCCAGATTGATTATTTCTGTAGTCAACATGATGTTTTATGCTGTAGAGCTTGTCTCTCGGATAGCCATAGGTCTTGTGAGTCTGTTTTACCTTTAGATTCTGCTTCAAAGGACGTCAAAAATTCATCTTTACTTTCCGATACGTTAGAAGAGCAAGAATATATGACTGAAACATTGCAGAAAATAGAAGAAAATAGAAACGAGAATCAAAAATTACTGAAACAGAAGAAGTCTCTGATAATAAAACAAATCAGTGCAGCTAAATCAAAAGTTCTAAAATATCTAGATGACATAGAAGAAAGATTAATTACTGAAGTAGAGTCTGTACAGAAAAAACATCAGGAGAAAATAAACAAAGAAAAACATGACATTTGTCAATTAACATCGATTTTAAAAGACAATAAACAAGAACTAGAATTCCTAAAAGACCACGGCTCTAATAATCAGCTATTTTTAACTTTACGAAAACAAATTACAATCATCCAGAAAACAGACAAGAAGATGCATGACATGTCGTCTGCTATTAATGAAATTGACATGGAGCTTAAAGAAATTAAGAATGTCAACATTGAAACAATCGGATCATGGTCACAAATTACCCGACCTTGTCCTATTAAATATAAATCAATGAAAGTACAACATGAACAGGTAGAAGTCGATAGAAGTCAAACACTGACCGAATTCATCAAAGAAGATGAAATTAATCTAACACCTGGCGTACACTACATCTTAACAGACATGGCTGTCACTTCTGACAACAAATTACTACTTTGTGATTGTTCTGATAAGAAGGTATATATATACAAGGATTACAAAACCTATGAAGATGAAATATCGTTTACCAGTAGACCTTGGTGTATTACTGTAGTACCATGTACAGATAAAGCAGTAGTTACTCTTCCAGAGGAGGACTCCATACAATTTATCAACACTACTAACAATACAAAGGACAACAAGATAAACATAGGAGAAGTGTGTTACGGTGTCATTGCTGTAAAGGACAAAATTTACATCAGTGGATATGATAAAGTTATAATTCTAAATATAGATGGATCATTTGTAAGAAGGATAGCAACTCATGGTGATCTTAATTACTACTTATTGTATAATGAAAGGAATGATCAGTTGTTGTTAAGACAGAGGGGGAGATTGTGTTGTATCAATTTAGATGGCCACGTTATATATACATACGACATATCAGGAGGAGGACTGGCTGTGGATCAACAAGGTCATGTATACATCAGTGGATATGAATCACACGACATACACAGTTTGTCACCAGATGGAACATTCCGTGATATAGTATTAAGTAAACATGATGGTGTTGACAAACCACAGAGTATAACATTTAACAATGACTTTACAAAACTGTTCATTATAAATAATGGAGGTAAGACTGTATTAGTTTATAGTTGTAAATGAAGGGTTTTTATATTTTATAAATGAAGGATTTTTATATTTTATAAATGAAGGATTTTTATATTTTATAAATAAAGGATTTTTATATTTTATAAATGAAGGATTTTTATATTTTATAAATGAAGGATTTTTATATTTTATAGATGAAGGATTTTTATATTTTATAGATGAAGGATTTTTATATTTCATAGATGAAGGATTTTTATATTTAGTGAAAATGGTGGTATTAACAAACCACATGGTATAACATTTAACAATAACTTTATAAAACTGTTCATTGTAGGTAGAGCTAAGACTGTATTATTTATTTCCATGAAAAAAAACTTTTATTATTGGTATGTAAAGTAGATAAATTATTGACATTAGATCTACTGAATTTTACTGGATAATTGTTTGTTTTTGACTATTGGAATATACAGTATAATAATCAATGGATTATTTCTAACATTATACCTTAGAATTGACACAACATTTGGAATTATTTAAAACTTGTAGATCATTTAAAACATTTGATCATTTAGAGCCTTTGGATTATTTAGAGCAATTGATCATTTAGTATATTTGGATTATTTAGAACATTTCATCATTTAGGACATTTGGATAATTTAGAACATTTGGAATATTTAGAATATTTGGATTATTTAGAATATTTGGATTATTAAGAACATTTGGGTTATTTAAAACATTTGAAATATTTAGAATATTTTAGTTATTTAAAACATTTGGATTATTTAGAACATTTGGGTTATTTAGAACATTTTAGTTATTTAGAACATTTTAGTTATTTAGAACATTTGGGTTATTTAGAACATTTTAGTTATTTAGAACATTTTAGTTATTTAGAACATTTGGGTTATTTAGAACATTTTAGTTATTTAGAACATTTGGGTTTTTTAGAACATTTGATCATTTAGAACATTTGCATTATTTTTAACATTTGTGTCAACTATTTATGTTTTAACAATCTTATTTATATTTTGTATATTCTTTTCTTATTTTAGTTGTGAAAATCTACTAAGATTATATTGTATATAAAACTTAAATAAAAAGTATAATCTGTACAAACTCTCCATTGATTTTTATTTTTATTTTTGGTGTTTAACGCCACTTTCAGCAATATTTCAGCTATTTCATGGCGACCAGTTTTAGTGGTTGAAGAAGCCGGAGTACCCGGAGAGAACCACCAACCATTGGCAAGCAACTGGTAAACTTTATCACTTGCGGCTACGAGTCGAGTGCACCCTTTTTTGTAATTTACAAATCGGGGCACGAACCCACGCCGTATTGGTGATAGGCTTGTATGAGCTGTTGGATCCAACGACCTAACTCATTGAGCCACCTGGGCCCCTACAACGAGGGAACATCGTTATTATAAAGAATGTTATATTCTTGAACATTATACGTATTATTTTTTTTAAATAAAGATACCATTAGCCGTAAAATGAAGGACAGAAAAATACCAAAAGAAAATGAACAAAAGGACAAACATGAACTACGAAACATTACACAGCTTAAAATGAACCTGACTAAAAACCGGGGGTGATCCCAGATACTCTGGAAGGGTAGGCATATGTTTTTACAAATTGATGCACACAATCACTTGACATCTGTCGTCCATCTCTTTGTCATGATCGTCCTAGACAACCTAATCTAGAGTGTCATGGATGTTGTCGTTTGTAATCATCTGTTGTTGTCTCATGCACCCGTTTCATATTTAATCTTCTAATCTGAATCGTTGACACAGATTGAATCAAACTTGGGAGGAATGATTTTCAATTATCTGATTTGCTATGAATCTAAACTCAAATATGATTCTGATTGGCTGACATGTAAAAACAAACTTCAAAATAACATGACATGAAATTGGTAATTGTAGGAATGTTTCTTTGCATCATGTTTCATATGACCGCAATATGTGGTCGTGTTATGATTGGGTTGTTGTTGTCTTCGTCAGTAAACACAATATGTGGTCGTGTTATGATTGGGTTGTTGGCGTTGTCTTCCGTCAGTAAACACAATCTGTGGTCGTGTTATGATTGGATTGTCGTTGTTGTCGTCTGTCAGTAAACACAATATGTGGTCGCATTATGATTGTGTTGTTGTTGTCTTCCGTCTGTAAACACAATATGTGGTCGTGTTATGATTGGGTTGTCGTTGTCTTCCGTCAGTAAGCACAATATGTGGTCGTCTTATGATTGGGTTGTCATTTTCTTCCGTCAGGAAACACAATATGTGGTCGTATTATGATTGGGTTGTCGTTGTCGTCCGTCAGTAAACACAATATGTGGTCGTATTATGATTGGGTTGTCGTTGTTGTCGTCCGTCAGTAAACACAATATGTGGTCGTATTATGTTTGGGTTGTCATTTTCTTCCGTCAGGAAACACAATATGTGGTCGTATTATGATTGGGTTGTCGTTGTCGTCTGTCAGTAAACACAATATGTGGTCGTATTATGATTGGGTTGTCGTTGTTGTCGTCCGTCAGTTAACACAATATGTGGTCGTATTATGATTGGGTTGTCGTTATCGTCCGTCAGTAAACACAATATGTGGTCGTATCATGATTGGGTTGTCGTTCTTGTCGTCCGTCAGTAAACACAATATGTGGTCGTATTATAATTGGTTTTATTGTCTTCCGTCAGTAAACACAATATGTGGTCGTGTTATCATTGGGTTGTCGTTGTCTTCCGTCAGTAAACACAATTTGTGGTCGTATTATGATTGGGTTGTCGTTGTCTTCCGTCAGTAAACACAATATGTGGTCGTGTTATGAATAGGTTGTCGTTGTCTTCCGTCGGTAAACACAATATGTGGTCGTATTATGATTGGGTTGTCGTCTTCCGTCAGTAAACACAATATGTGGTCGTGTTATGATTGGGTTGTCGTTGTCTTCCGTCAGTAAACACAATATGTGGTCGTATTATGATTGGGTTGTCGTTGTCTTCCGTCAGTGAACACAATATGTGGTTGTATTATGATTGGATTGTCGTTGTCTTCCGTCAGTAAACACAATATGTGGTCGTATTATGATTGGGTTGTCATTGTAGTCCGTCAGTAAACATAATATGTGTCGTATTATGATTGGGTTGTCGTTGTTGTTGTCCGTCAGTAAACACAATATGTGGTCGTATTATGATTGGGTTGTTGTTGTCTTCCGTCAGTAAACACAATATGTGGTTGTATTATGATTGGGTTGTCATTGTTGTCGTCCGTCAGTAAACACAATATGTGGTCGTATTATGACTGGGTTGTCGTCCGTCAGTAAACACAATATGTGGTTGTATTATGATTGGGTTGTTGTTGTCGTCCATCAGTAAACACAATATGTGGTCGTATTATGATTGGGTTGTCATTGTCGTCCGTCAGTAAACACAATATGTGGTCGTGTTATGATTGGGTTGTTGTTGTCTTCCGTCAGTAAACACAATATGTGGTCGTATTATGATTGGGTTGTCGTTGTCTTCCGTCTGTAAACACAATATGTGGTCGTGTTATCATTGGGTTGTCGTTGTCTTCCGTCGGTAAGCACAATATGTGGTCGTCTTATGATTGGGTTGTCATTGTCTTCCGTCAGTAAACACAATATGTGATCATATTATGATTGGGTAGTCATTGTCGTCGGTCAGTAAACACAATATGTGGTCGTATTATGATTGGGTTGTCGTTGTCGTCCGTCAGTAAACACAATATGTGGTCGCATTATGATTGGGTTGTCGTCACTCAATGTCTTCCGTCAGTAAACAGAATATGTGGTTGTATTATGATTGGGTTGTCGTTGTTGACGTCAGTCAGTAAACACAATATGTGGTCGTGTTATGATTGGGTTGTCGTTGTCTTCCGTCAGTAAACACAATTTGTGGTCGTATTATGATTGGGTTGTCGTTGTCTTCCGTCAGTAAACACAATTTGTGGTCGTATTATGATTGGGTTGTCGTTGTCTTCCGTCAGTAAACACAATATGTTGTCGTGTTATGAATGGGTTGTCGTTGTCTTCCGTCGGTAAACACAATATGTGGTCGTATTATGATTGGGTTGTCGTCTTCAGTCAGTAAACACAATATGTGGTCGTGTTATGATTGGGTTGTCGTTGTCTTCTGTCAGTAAACACAATATGTGATCGTATTATAACTGGGTTGTCGTTCGTCAGTAAACACAATATGTGGTTGTATTATGATTGGGTTGTTGTTGTCGTCCATCAGTAAACACAATATGTGGTCGTATTATGATTGGGTTGTCATTGTCGTCCGTCAGTAAACACAATATGTGGTCGTGTTATGATTGGGTTGTTGTTGTCTTCCGTCAGTAAACACAATATGTGGTCGTATTATGATTGGGTTGTCGTTATCTTCCGTCTGTAAACACAATATGTGGTCGTGTTATGATTGGGTTGTCGTTGTCTTCCGTCGGTAAGCACAATATGTGGTCGTCTTATGATTGGGTTGTCATTGTCTTCCGTCAGTAAACACAATATGTGATCATATTATGATTGGGTAGTCATTGTCGTCCGTCAGTAAACACAATATGTGGTCGTATTATGACTGGGTTGTCGTCCGTCAGTAAACACAATATGTGGTCGTATTATGATTGGGTTGTTGTTGTCGTCCATCAGTAAACACAATATGTGGTCGTATTATGATTGGGTTGTCATTGCCGTCCGTCAGTAAACACAATATGTGGTCGTCTTATGATTGGGTTGTCATTGTCTTCCGTCAGTAAACACAATATGTGATCATATTATGATTGGGTAGTCATTGTCGTCCGTCAGTAAACACAATATGTGGTCGTATTATGATTGGGTTGTCGTTATCGTCCGTCAGTAAACACAATATGTGGTCGCATTATGATTGGGTTATCGTCACTCAATGTCTTCCGTCAGTAAACAGAATATGTGGTTGTATTATGATTGGGTTGTCGTTGTTGACGTCAGTCAGTAAACACAATATGTGGTCGTGTTATGATTGGGTTGTCGTTGTCTTTCGTCAGTAAACACAATTTGTGGTCGTATTATGATTGGGTTGTCGTTGTCTTCCGTCAGTAAACACAATATGTTGTCGTGTTATGAATGGGTTGTCGTTGTCTTCCGTCGGTAAACACAATATGTGGTCGTATTATGATTGGGTTGTCGTCTTCAGTCAGTAAACACAATATGTGGTCGTGTTATGATTGGGTTGTCGTTGTCTTCTGTCAGTAAACACAATATGTGGTCGTATTATGATTGGGTTTTCGTTGTCTTCCGTCAGTAAACACAATATGTGGTTGTATTATGATTGGATTGTCGTTGTCTTCCGTCAGTAAACACATTATGTGGTCGTATTATGATTGGGTTGTCATTGTCGTCCGTCAGTAAACATAATATGTGTCGTATTATGATTGGGTTGTCGTTGTTGTTGTCCGTCAGTAAAAACAATATGTTGTCGCATTATGATTGGGTTGTCGTTGTCTTCCGTCAGTAAACACAATATGTGGTTGTATTATGATTGGGTTGTCATTGTTGTCGTCCGTCAGTAAACACAATATGTGGTCGTATTATGACTGGGTTGTCGTCCTTCAGTAAACACAATATGTGGTCGTATTATGATTGGGTTGTTGTTGTCGTCCATCAGTAAGCACAATATGTGGTCGTATTATGATTGGGTTGTCATTGTCGTCCGTCAGTAAACACAATATGTGGTCGTGTTATGATTGGGTTGTCGTTGTTGTCGTCTGTCAGTAAACACAATATGTTGTCGCATTATGATTGTGTTGTTGTTGTCTTCCGTCAGTAAACACAATATGTGGTCGTATTATGATTGGGTTGTCGTTGTCTTCCGTCTGTAAACACAATATGTGGTCGTGTTATGATTGGGTTGTCGTTGTCTTCCGTCGGTAAGCACAATATGTGGTCGTCTTATGATTGGGTTGTCATTGTCTTCCGTCAGTAAACACAATATGTGATCATATTATGATTGGGTAGTCATTGTCGTCCGTCAGTAAACACAATATGTGGTCATATTATGATTGGGTTGTCGTTGTCGTCCGTCAGTAAACACAATATGTGGTCGCATTATGATTGGGTTGTCGTCACTCAATGTCCTCCGTCAGTAAACAGAATATGTGATTGTATTATGATTGGGTTGTCGTTGTTGACTTCAGTCAGTAAACACAATATGTGGACGTGTTATGATTGGGTTGTCGTTGTTGACGTCAGTCAGTAAACACAATATGTGGTCGTGTTATGATTGGGTTGTCGTTGTTGACGTCAGTCAGTAAACACAATATGTGGTCGTATTATGACTGGGTTGTCGTCCGTCAGTAAACACAATATGTGGTCGTATTATGATTGGGTTGTCGTTGTTGTTGTCCGTCAGTAAACACAATATGTGGTCGTATTATGATTGGGTTGTTGTTGTCTTCCGTCAGTAAACACAATATGTGGTTGTATTATGATTGGGTTGTCATTGTTGTCGTCCGTCAGTAAACACAATATGTGGTCGTATTATGACTGGGTTGTCGTCCGTCAGTAAACACAATATGTGGTTGTATTATGATTGGGTTGTTGTTGTCGTCCATCAGTAAACACAATATGTGGTCGTATTATGATTGGGTTGTCATTGTCGTCCGTCAGTAAACACAATATGTGGTCGTGTTATGATTGGGTTGTTGTTGTCTTCCGTCAGTAAACACAATATGTGGTCGTATTATGATTGGGTTGTCGTTGTCTTCCGTCTGTAAACACAATATGTGGTCGTGTTATCATTGGGTTGTCGTTGTCTTCCGTCGGTAAGCACAATATGTGGTCGTCTTATGATTGGGTTGTCATTGTCTTCCGTCAGTAAACACAATATGTGATCATATTATGATTGGGTAGTCATTGTCGTCGGTCAGTAAACACAATATGTGGTCGTATTATGATTGGGTTGTCGTTGTCGTCCGTCAGTAAACACAATATGTGGTCGCATTATGATTGGGTTGTCGTCACTCAATGTCTTCCGTCAGTAAACAGAATATGTGGTTGTATTATGATTGGGTTGTCGTTGTTGACGTCAGTCAGTAAACACAATATGTGGTCGTGTTATGATTGGGTTGTCGTTGTCTTCCGTCAGTAAACACAATTTGTGGTCGTATTATGATTGGGTTGTCGTTGTCTTCCGTCAGTAAACACAATTTGTGGTCGTATTATGATTGGGTTGTCGTTGTCTTCCGTCAGTAAACACAATATGTTGTCGTGTTATGAATGGGTTGTCGTTGTCTTCCGTCGGTAAACACAATATGTGGTCGTATTATGATTGGGTTGTCGTCTTCAGTCAGTAAACACAATATGTGGTCGTGTTATGATTGGGTTGTCGTTGTCTTCTGTCAGTAAACACAATATGTGATCGTATTATAACTGGGTTGTCGTTCGTCAGTAAACACAATATGTGGTTGTATTATGATTGGGTTGTTGTTGTCGTCCATCAGTAAACACAATATGTGGTCGTATTATGATTGGGTTGTCATTGTCGTCCGTCAGTAAACACAATATGTGGTCGTGTTATGATTGGGTTGTTGTTGTCTTCCGTCAGTAAACACAATATGTGGTCGTATTATGATTGGGTTGTCGTTATCTTCCGTCTGTAAACACAATATGTGGTCGTGTTATGATTGGGTTGTCGTTGTCTTCCGTCGGTAAGCACAATATGTGGTCGTCTTATGATTGGGTTGTCATTGTCTTCCGTCAGTAAACACAATATGTGATCATATTATGATTGGGTAGTCATTGTCGTCCGTCAGTAAACACAATATGTGGTCGTATTATGACTGGGTTGTCGTCCGTCAGTAAACACAATATGTGGTCGTATTATGATTGGGTTGTTGTTGTCGTCCATCAGTAAACACAATATGTGGTCGTATTATGATTGGGTTGTCATTGCCGTCCGTCAGTAAACACAATATGTGGTCGTCTTATGATTGGGTTGTCATTGTCTTCCGTCAGTAAACACAATATGTGATCATATTATGATTGGGTAGTCATTGTCGTCCGTCAGTAAACACAATATGTGGTCGTATTATGATTGGGTTGTCGTTATCGTCCGTCAGTAAACACAATATGTGGTCGCATTATGATTGGGTTATCGTCACTCAATGTCTTCCGTCAGTAAACAGAATATGTGGTTGTATTATGATTGGGTTGTCGTTGTTGACGTCAGTCAGTAAACACAATATGTGGTCGTGTTATGATTGGGTTGTCGTTGTCTTCCGTCAGTAAACACAATTTGTGGTCGTATTATGATTGGGTTGTCGTTGTCTTCCGTCAGTAAACACAATATGTTGTCGTGTTATGAATGGGTTGTCGTTGTCTTCCGTCGGTAAACACAATATGTGGTCGTATTATGATTGGGTTGTCGTCTTCAGTCAGTAAACACAATATGTGGTCGTGTTATGATTGGGTTGTCGTTGTCTTCTGTCAGTAAACACAATATGTGGTCGTATTATGATTGGGTTTTCGTTGTCTTCCGTCAGTAAACACAATATGTGGTTGTATTATGATTGGATTGTCGTTGTCTTCCGTCAGTAAACACATTATGTGGTCGTATTATGATTGGGTTGTCATTGTCGTCCGTCAGTAAACATAATATGTGTCGTATTATGATTGGGTTGTCGTTGTTGTTGTCCGTCAGTAAAAACAATATGTTGTCGCATTATGATTGGGTTGTCGTTGTCTTCCGTCAGTAAACACAATATGTGGTTGTATTATGATTGGGTTGTCATTGTTGTCGTCCGTCAGTAAACACAATATGTGGTCGTATTATGACTGGGTTGTCGTCCTTCAGTAAACACAATATGTGGTCGTATTATGATTGGGTTGTTGTTGTCGTCCATCAGTAAGCACAATATGTGGTCGTATTATGATTGGGTTGTCATTGTCGTCCGTCAGTAAACACAATATGTGGTCGTGTTATGATTGGGTTGTCGTTGTTGTCGTCTGTCAGTAAACACAATATGTTGTCGCATTATGATTGTGTTGTTGTTGTCTTCCGTCAGTAAACACAATATGTGGTCGTATTATGATTGGGTTGTCGTTGTCTTCCGTCTGTAAACACAATATGTGGTCGTGTTATGATTGGGTTGTCGTTGTCTTCCGTCGGTAAGCACAATATGTGGTCGTCTTATGATTGGGTTGTCATTGTCTTCCGTCAGTAAACACAATATGTGATCATATTATGATTGGGTAGTCATTGTCGTCCGTCAGTAAACACAATATGTGGTCATATTATGATTGGGTTGTCGTTGTCGTCCGTCAGTAAACACAATATGTGGTCGCATTATGATTGGGTTGTCGTCACTCAATGTCCTCCGTCAGTAAACAGAATATGTGATTGTATTATGATTGGGTTGTCGTTGTTGACTTCAGTCAGTAAACACAATATGTGGACGTGTTATGATTGGGTTGTCGTTGTTGACGTCAGTCAGTAAACACAATATGTGGTCGTGTTATGATTGGGTTGTCGTTGTTGACGTCAGTCAGTAAACACAATATGTGGTCGTATTATGACTGGGTTGTCGTCCGTCAGTAAACACAATATGTGGTCGTATTATGATTGGGTTGTCGTTGTTGTTGTCCGTCAGTAAACACAATATGTGGTCGTATTATGATTGGGTTGTTGTTGTCTTCCGTCAGTAAACACAATATGTGGTTGTATTATGATTGGGTTGTCATTGTTGTCGTCCGTCAGTAAACACAATATGTGGTCGTATTATGACTGGGTTGTCGTCCGTCAGTAAACACAATATGTGGTTGTATTATGATTGGGTTGTTGTTGTCGTCCATCAGTAAACACAATATGTGGTCGTATTATGATTGGGTTGTCATTGTCGTCCGTCAGTAAACACAATATGTGGTCGTGTTATGATTGGGTTGTTGTTGTCTTCCGTCAGTAAACACAATATGTGGTCGTATTATGATTGGGTTGTCGTTGTCTTCCGTCTGTAAACACAATATGTGGTCGTGTTATCATTGGGTTGTCGTTGTCTTCCGTCGGTAAGCACAATATGTGGTCGTCTTATGATTGGGTTGTCATTGTCTTCCGTCAGTAAACACAATATGTGATCATATTATGATTGGGTAGTCATTGTCGTCGGTCAGTAAACACAATATGTGGTCGTATTATGATTGGGTTGTCGTTGTCGTCCGTCAGTAAACACAATATGTGGTCGCATTATGATTGGGTTGTCGTCACTCAATGTCTTCCGTCAGTAAACAGAATATGTGGTTGTATTATGATTGGGTTGTCGTTGTTGACGTCAGTCAGTAAACACAATATGTGGTCGTGTTATGATTGGGTTGTCGTTGTCTTCCGTCAGTAAACACAATTTGTGGTCGTATTATGATTGGGTTGTCGTTGTCTTCCGTCAGTAAACACAATTTGTGGTCGTATTATGATTGGGTTGTCGTTGTCTTCCGTCAGTAAACACAATATGTTGTCGTGTTATGAATGGGTTGTCGTTGTCTTCCGTCGGTAAACACAATATGTGGTCGTATTATGATTGGGTTGTCGTCTTCAGTCAGTAAACACAATATGTGGTCGTGTTATGATTGGGTTGTCGTTGTCTTCTGTCAGTAAACACAATATGTGATCGTATTATAACTGGGTTGTCGTTCGTCAGTAAACACAATATGTGGTTGTATTATGATTGGGTTGTTGTTGTCGTCCATCAGTAAACACAATATGTGGTCGTATTATGATTGGGTTGTCATTGTCGTCCGTCAGTAAACACAATATGTGGTCGTGTTATGATTGGGTTGTTGTTGTCTTCCGTCAGTAAACACAATATGTGGTCGTATTATGATTGGGTTGTCGTTATCTTCCGTCTGTAAACACAATATGTGGTCGTGTTATGATTGGGTTGTCGTTGTCTTCCGTCGGTAAGCACAATATGTGGTCGTCTTATGATTGGGTTGTCATTGTCTTCCGTCAGTAAACACAATATGTGATCATATTATGATTGGGTAGTCATTGTCGTCCGTCAGTAAACACAATATGTGGTCGTATTATGACTGGGTTGTCGTCCGTCAGTAAACACAATATGTGGTCGTATTATGATTGGGTTGTCATTGCCGTCCGTCAGTAAACACAATATGTGGTCGTCTTATGATTGGGTTGTCATTGTCTTCCGTCAGTAAACACAATATGTGATCATATTATGATTGGGTAGTCATTGTCGTCCGTCAGTAAACACAATATGTGGTCGTATTATGATTGGGTTGTCGTTATCGTCCGTCAGTAAACACAATATGTGGTCGCATTATGATTGGGTTATCGTCACTCAATGTCTTCCGTCAGTAAACAGAATATGTGGTTGTATTATGATTGGGTTGTCGTTGTTGACGTCAGTCAGTAAACACAATATGTGGTCGTGTTATGATTGGGTTGTCGTTGTCTTCCGTCAGTAAACACAATTTGTGGTCGTATTATGATTGGGTTGTCGTTGTCTTCCGTCAGTAAACACAATATGTTGTCGTGTTATGAATGGGTTGTCGTTGTCTTCCGTCGGTAAACACAATATGTGGTCGTATTATGATTGGGTTGTCGTCTTCAGTCAGTAAACACAATATGTGGTCGTGTTATGATTGGGTTGTCGTTGTCTTCTGTCAGTAAACACAATATGTGGTCGTATTATGATTGGGTTTTCGTTGTCTTCCGTCAGTAAACACAATATGTGGTTGTATTATGATTGGATTGTCGTTGTCTTCCGTCAGTAAACACATTATGTGGTCGTATTATGATTGGGTTGTCATTGTCGTCCGTCAGTAAACATAATATGTGTCGTATTATGATTGGGTTGTCGTTGTTGTTGTCCGTCAGTAAAAACAATATGTTGTCGCATTATGATTGGGTTGTCGTTGTCTTCCGTCAGTAAACACAATATGTGGTTGTATTATGATTGGGTTGTCATTGTTGTCGTCCGTCAGTAAACACAATATGTGGTCGTATTATGACTGGGTTGTCGTCCTTCAGTAAACACAATATGTGGTCGTATTATGATTGGGTTGTTGTTGTCGTCCATCAGTAAGCACAATATGTGGTCGTATTATGATTGGGTTGTCATTGTCGTCCGTCAGTAAACACAATATGTGGTCGTGTTATGATTGGGTTGTCGTTGTTGTCGTCTGTCAGTAAACACAATATGTTGTCGCATTATGATTGTGTTGTTGTTGTCTTCCGTCAGTAAACACAATATGTGGTCGTATTATGATTGGGTTGTCGTTGTCTTCCGTCTGTAAACACAATATGTGGTCGTGTTATGATTGGGTTGTCGTTGTCTTCCGTCGGTAAGCACAATATGTGGTCGTCTTATGATTGGGTTGTCATTGTCTTCCGTCAGTAAACACAATATGTGATCATATTATGATTGGGTAGTCATTGTCGTCCGTCAGTAAACACAATATGTGGTCATATTATGATTGGGTTGTCGTTGTCGTCCGTCAGTAAACACAATATGTGGTCGCATTATGATTGGGTTGTCGTCACTCAATGTCCTCCGTCAGTAAACAGAATATGTGATTGTATTATGATTGGGTCGTTGTTGTCGTCCATCAGTAAACACAATATGTGGTCGTATTATGATTGGGTTGTCATTGTCATCCGTCAGTAAACACAATATGTGGTCGTATTATGATTCGGTTGTCGTTGTTGTCGTCTTCAGTAAACACAATATGTGGTCGTATTATGATTGGGTTGTTGTTTTTGTCGTTTGTCAGTAAACACAATATGTGGTCGTATTATGATTGGGTTGTCGTTGTCTTCCATCAGTAAACACAATTTGTGGTCGTATTATGATTGGGTTGTCGTTGTCTTCCGTCAGTAAACACAATATGTGGTTGTGTTATGAATGGGTTGTCGTTGTCTTCCGTCGGTAAACACAATATGTGGTCGTATTATGATTGGGTTGTCGTCTTCCGTCAGTAAACACAATATGTGGTCGTGTTATGATTGGGTTGTCGTTTTCTTCCGTCAGTAAACACAATATGTGGTCGTATTATGATTGGGTTGTCGTTGTCTTCCGTCAGTAAACACAGTATGTGGTTGTATTATGATTGGATTGTCGTTGTCTTCCGTCAGTAAACACAATATGTGGTCGTATTATGATTGGGTTGTCGTTGTTGTCGTCCGTCAGTTAACACAATATGTGGTCGTATTATGATTGGGTTGTCGTTCTCGTCCATCAGTAAACACAATATGTGGTCGTCTCATGATTGGGTTGTCGTTCTTGTCGTCCGTCAGTAAACACAATATGTGGTCGTATTATAATTGGGTTTATTGTCTTCCGTCAGTAAACACAATATGTGGTCGTGTTATCATTGGGTTGTCGTTGTCTTCCGTCAGTAAACACAATTTGTGGTCGTATTATGATTGGGTTGTCGTTGTCTTCCGTCAGTAAACACAATATGTGGTCGTGTTATGAATGGGTTGTCGTTGTCTTCCGTCGGTAAACACAATATGTGGTCGTATTATGATTGGGTTGTCGTCTTCCGTCAGTAAACACAATATGTGGTCGTATTATGATTGGGTTGTCGTTGTCTTCCGTCAGTAAACACAATATGTGGTCGTATTATGATTGGGTTGTCGTTGTCTTCCGTCAGTGAACACAATATGTGGTTGTATTATGATTGGATTGTCATTGTCTTCCGTCAGTAAACACAATATGTGGTCATGTTATGATTGGGTTGTCGTTGTCTTCTGTCAGTAAACACAATATGTGGTCGTATTATGATTGGGTTTTCGTTGTCTTCCGTCAGTAAACACAATATGTGGTTGTATTATGATTGGATTGTCGTTGTCTTCCGTCAGTAAACACAATATGTGGTCGTATTATGATTGGGTTGTCATTGTCGTCCGTCAGTAAACATAATATGTGTCGTATTATGATTGGGTTGTCGTTGTTGTTGTCCGTCAGTAAACACAATATGTTGTCGCATTATGATTGGGTTGTCGTTGTCTTCCGTCAGTAAACACAATATGTGGTTGAATTATGATTGGGTTGTCATTGTTGTCGTCCGTCAGTAAACACAATATGTGGTCGTATTATGACTGGGTTGTCGTCCGTCAGTAAACACAATATGTGGTCGTATTATGATTGGGTTGTTGTTGTCGTCCATCAGTAAACACAATATGTGGTCGTATTATGATTGGGTTGTCATTGTCGTCGTCAGTAAACACAATATGTGGTCGTGTTATGATTGGGTTGTCGTTGTTGTCGTCTGTCAGTAAACACTATATGTGGTCGCATTATGATTGTGTTGTTGTTGTCTTCCGTCAGTAAACACAATATGTGGTCGTATTATGATTGGGTTGTCGTTGTCTTCCGTCGGTAAGCACAATATGTGGTCGTCTTATGATTGGGTTGTCATTGTCTTCCGTCAGTAAACACAATATGTGATCATATTATGATTGGGTAGTCATTGTCGTCCGTCAGTAAACACAATATGTGGTTGTATTATGATTGGGTTGTCGTTGTCGTCCGTCAGTAAACACAATATGTGGTCGCATTATGATTGGGTTGTCGTCACTCAATGTCTTCCGTCAGTAAACAGAATATGTGATTGTATTATGATTGGGTTGTCGTTGTTGACGTCAGTCAGTAAACACAATATGTGGTCGTATTATGACTGGGCTGTCGTTGTTGACGTTAGTCAGTAAACACAATATGTGGTCGTGTTATGATTGGATTGTCGTTGTTGACGTCAGTCAGTAAGCACAATATGTGGTCGTATTATGACTGGGTTGTCGTCCGTCAGTAAACACAATATGTGGTCGTATTATGATTTGGTTGTTGTTGTCGTCCGTCAGTAAACACAATATGTGGTCGTATTATGATTGGGTTGTCGTTTTTGTCGTTTGTCAGTAAACACAATATGTGGTCGTATTATGATTGGGTTGTCGTTGTTGTCGTCCGTCAGTAAACACAATATGTGGTCGCATTATGACTGGGCTGTCGTTGTTAACGTCAGTCAGTAAACACAATATGTGGTCGTGTTATGATTGGGTTGTCGTTGTCTTCCATCAGTAAACACAATTTGTGGTCGTATTATGATTGGGTTGTCGTCTTCCGTCAGTAAACACAATATGTGGTCGTGTTATGATTGGGTTGTCGTTGTCTTCCGTCATTAAACACAATATGTGGTCGTATTATGATTGGGTTGTCGTTGTCTTCGTCAGTAAACACAATATGTGGTTGTATTATGATTGGATTGTCGTTGTCTTCCGTCAGTAAACACAATATGTGGTCGTATTATGATTGGGTTGTCGTTGTTGTCGTCCGTCAGGTAAAACAATATGTGGTCGTATTATGATTGGGTTGTCGTTCTCGTCCGTCAGTAAACACAATATGTGGTCGTATTATGATTGGGTTGTCGTTCTTGTCGTCCGTCAGTAAACACAATATGTGGTCGTATTATAATTGGGTTTATTGTCTTCCGTCAGTAAACACAATATGTGGTCGTGTTATCATTGGGTTGTCGTTGTCTTCCGTCAGTAAACACAATATGTGGTTGTATTATGATTGGGTTGTCATTGTTGTCGTCCGTCAGTAAACACAATATGTGGTCGTATTATGACTGGGTTGTCGTCCGTCAGTAAACACAATATGTGGTCGTATTATGATTGGGTTGTTGTTGTCGTCCATCAGTAAACACAATATGTGGTCGTATTATGATTGGGTTGTCATTGTCGTCCGTCAGTAAACACAATATGTGGTCGTGTTATGATTGGGTTGTCGTTGTTGTCGTCTGTCAGTAAACACAATATGTGGTCGCATTATGATTGTGTTGTTGTTGTCTTCCGTCAGTAAACACAATATGTTGTCGTGTTATGAATGGGTTGTCGTTGTCTTCCGTCGGTAAACACAATATGTGGTCGTATTATGATTGGGTTGTCGTCTTCAGTCAGTAAACACAATATGTGGTCGTGTTATGATTGGGTTGTCGTTGTCTTCTGTCAGTAAACACAATATGTGGTCGTATTATGATTGGGTTTTCGTTGTCTTCCGTCAGTAAACACAATATGTGGTTGTATTATGATTGGATTGTCGTTGTCTTCTGTCAGTAAACACATTATGTGGTCGTATTATGATTGGGTTGTCATTGTCGTCCGTCAGTAAACATAATATGTGTCGTATTATGATTGGGTTGTCGTTGTTGTTGTCCGTCAGTAAAAACAATATGTTGTCGCATTATGATTGGGTTGTCGTTGTCTTCCGTCAGTAAACACAATATGTGGTTGTATTATGATTGGGTTGTCATTGTTGTCGTCCGTCAGTAAACACAATATGTGGTCGTATTATGACTGGGTTGTCGTCCTTCAGTAAACACAATATGTGGTCGTATTATGATTGGGTTGTTGTTGTCGTCCATCAGTAAACACAATATGTGGTCGTATTATGATTGGGTTGTCATTGTCGTCCGTCAGTAAACACAATATGTGGTCGTGTTATGATTGGGTTGTCGTTGTTGTCGTCTGTCAGTACACACAATATGTTGTCGCATTATGATTGTGTTGTTGTTGTCTTCCGTCAGTAAACACAATATGTGGTCGTATTATGATTGGGTTGTCGTTGTCTTCCGTCTGTAAACACAATATGTGGTCGTGTTATGATTGGGTTGTCGTTGTCTTCCGTCGGTAAGCACAATATGTGGTCGTCTTATGATTGGGTTGTCATTGTCTTCCGTCAGTAAACACAATATGTGATCATATTATGATTGGGTAGTCATTGTCGTCCGTCAGTAAACACAATATGTGGTCATATTATGATTGGGTTGTCGTTGTCGTCCGTCAGTAAACACAATATGTGGTCGCATTATGATTGGGTTGTCGTCACTCAATGTCCTCCGTCAGTAAACAGAATATGTGATTGTATTATGATTGGGTTGTCGTTGTTGACTTCAGTCAGTAAACACAATATGTGGACGTGTTATGATTGGGTTGTCGTTGTTGACGTCAGTCAGTAAACACAATATGTGGTCGTGTTATGATTGGGTTGTCGTTGTTGACGTCAGTCAGTAAACACAATATGTGGTCGTATTATGACTGGGTTGTCGTCCGTCAGTAAACACAATATGTGGTCGTATTATGATTGGGTTGTCATTGTCGTCCGTCAGTAAACACAATATGTGGTCGTATTATGATTGGGTCGTTGTTGTCGTCCATCAGTAAACACAATATGTGGTCGTATTATGATTGGGTTGTCATTGTCATCCGTCAGTAAACACAATATGTGGTCGTATTATGATTCGGTTGTCGTTGTTGTCGTCTTCAGTAAACACAATATGTGGTCGTATTATGATTGGGTTGTTGTTTTTGTCGTTTGTCAGTAAACACAATATGTGGTCGTATTATGATTGGGTTGTCGTTGTCTTCCATCAGTAAACACAATTTGTGGTCGTATTATGATTGGGTTGTCGTTGTCTTCCGTCAGTAAACACAATATGTGGTTGTGGTATGAATGGGTTGTCGTTGTCTTCCGTCGGTAAACACAATATGTGGTCGTATTATGATTGGGTTGTCGTCTTCCGTCAGTAAACACAATATGTGGTCGTGTTATGATTGGGTTGTCGTTTTCTTCCGTCAGTAAACACAATATGTGGTCGTATTATGATTGGGTTGTCGTTGTCTTCCGTCAGTAAACACAGTATGTGGTTGTATTATGATTGGATTGTCGTTGTCTTCCGTCAGTAAACACAATATGTGGTCGTATTATGATTGGGTTGTCGTTGTTGTCGTCCGTCAGTTAACACAATATGTGGTCGTATTATGATTGGGTTGTCGTTCTCGTCTGTCAGTAAACACAATATGTGGTCGTCTCATGATGGGGTTGTCGTTCTTGTCGTCCGTCAGTAAACACAATATGTGGTCGTATTATAATTGGGTTTATTGTCTTCTGTCAGTAAACACAATATGTGGTCGTGTTATCATTGGGTTGTCGTTGTCTTCCGTCAGTAAACACAATTTGTGGTCGTATTATGATTGGGTTGTCGTTGTCTTCCGTCAGTAAACACAATATGTGGTCGTGTTATGAATGGGTTGTCGTTGTCTTCCGTCGGTAAACACAATATGTGGTCGTATTATGATTGGGTTGTCGTCTTCCGTCAGTAAACACAATATGTGGTCGTATTATGATTGGGTTGTCGTTGTCTTCCGTCAGTAAACACAATATGTGGTCGTATTATGATTGGGTTGTCGTTGTCTTCCGTCAGTGAACACAATATGTGGTTGTATTATGATTGGATTGTCATTGTCTTCCGTCAGTAAACACAATATGTGGTCATGTTATGATTGGGTTGTCGTTGTCTTCTGTCAGTAAACACAATATGTGGTCGTATTATGATTGGGTTTTCGTTGTCTTCCGTCAGTAAACACAATATGTGGTTGTATTATGATTGGATTGTCGTTGTCTTCCGTCAGTAAACACAATATGTGGTCGTATTATGATTGGGTTGTCATTGTCGTCCGTCAGTAAACATAATATGTGTCGTATTATGATTGGGTTGTCGTTGTTGTTGTCCGTCAGTAAACACAATATGTTGTCGCATTATGATTGGGTTGTCGTTGTCTTCCGTCAGTAAACACAATATGTGGTTGAATTATGATTGGGTTGTCATTGTTGTCGTCCGTCAGTAAACACAATATGTGGTCGTATTATGACTGGGTTGTCGTCCGTCAGTAAACACAATATGTGGTCGTATTATGATTGGGTTGTTGTTGTCGTCCATCAGTAAACACAATATGTGGTCGTATTATGATTGGGTTGTCATTGTCGTCGTCAGTAAACACAATATGTGGTCGTGTTATGATTGGGTTGTCGTTGTTGTCGTCTGTCAGTAAACACTATATGTGGTCGCATTATGATTGTGTTGTTGTTGTCTTCCGTCAGTAAACACAATATGTGGTCGTATTATGATTGGGTTGTCGTTGTCTTCCGTCGGTAAGCACAATATGTGGTCGTCTTATGATTGGGTTGTCATTGTCTTCCGTCAGTAAACACAATATGTGATCATATTATGATTGGGTAGTCATTGTCGTCCGTCAGTAAACACAATATGTGGTCGTATTATGATTGGGTTGTCGTTGTCGTCCGTCAGTAAACACAATATGTGGTCGCATTATGATTGGGTTGTCGTCACTCAATGTCTTCCGTCAGTAAACAGAATATGTGATTGTATTATGATTGGGTTGTCGTTGTTGACGTCAGTCAGTAAACACAATATGTGGTCGTATTATGACTGGGCTGTCGTTGTTGTCGTCCGTCAGTTAACACAATATGTGGTCGTATTATGATTGGGTTGTCGTTCTCGTCCATCAGTAAACACAATATGTGGTCGTCTCATGATTGGGTTGTCGTTCTTGTCGTCCGTCAGTAAACACAATATGTGGTCGTATTATAATTGGGTTTATTGTCTTCCGTCAGTAAACACAATATGTGGTCGTGTTATCATTGGGTTGTCGTTGTCTTCCGTCAGTAAACACAATTTGTGGTCGTATTATGATTGGGTTGTCGTTGTCTTCCGTCAGTAAACACAATATGTGGTCGTGTTATGAATGGGTTGTCGTTGTCTTCCGTCGGTAAACACAATATGTGGTCGTATTATGATTGGGTTGTCGTCTTCCGTCAGTAAACACAATATGTGGTCGTATTATGATTGGGTTGTCGTTGTCTTCCGTCAGTAAACACAATATGTGGTCGTATTATGATTGGGTTGTCGTTGTCTTCCGTCAGTGAACACAATATGTGGTTGTATTATGATTGGATTGTCATTGTCTTCCGTCAGTAAACACAATATGTGGTCATGTTATGATTGGGTTGTCGTTGTCTTCTGTCAGTAAACACAATATGTGGTCGTATTATGATTGGGTTTTCGTTGTCTTCCGTCAGTAAACACAATATGTGGTTGTATTATGATTGGATTGTCGTTGTCTTCCGTCAGTAAACACAATATGTGGTCGTATTATGATTGGGTTGTCATTGTCGTCCGTCAGTAAACATAATATGTGTCGTATTATGATTGGGTTGTCGTTGTTGTTGTCCGTCAGTAAACACAATATGTTGTCGCATTATGATTGGGTTGTCGTTGTCTTCCGTCAGTAAACACAATATGTGGTTGAATTATGATTGGGTTGTCATTGTTGTCGTCCGTCAGTAAACACAATATGTGGTCGTATTATGACTGGGTTGTCGTCCGTCAGTAAACACAATATGTGGTCGTATTATGATTGGGTTGTTGTTGTCGTCCATCAGTAAACACAATATGTGGTCGTATTATGATTGGGTTGTCATTGTCGTCGTCAGTAAACACAATATGTGGTCGTGTTATGATTGGGTTGTCGTTGTTGTCGTCTGTCAGTAAACACTATATGTGGTCGCATTATGATTGTGTTGTTGTTGTCTTCCGTCAGTAAACACAATATGTGGTCGTATTATGATTGGGTTGTCGTTGTCTTCCGTCGGTAAGCACAATATGTGGTCGTCTTATGATTGGGTTGTCATTGTCTTCCGTCAGTAAACACAATATGTGATCATATTATGATTGGGTAGTCATTGTCGTCCGTCAGTAAACACAATATGTGGTTGTATTATGATTGGGTTGTCGTTGTCGTCCGTCAGTAAACACAATATGTGGTCGCATTATGATTGGGTTGTCGTCACTCAATGTCTTCCGTCAGTAAACAGAATATGTGATTGTATTATGATTGGGTTGTCGTTGTTGACGTCAGTCAGTAAACACAATATGTGGTCGTATTATGACTGGGCTGTCGTTGTTGACGTTAGTCAGTAAACACAATATGTGGTCGTGTTATGATTGGATTGTCGTTGTTGACGTCAGTCAGTAAGCACAATATGTGGTCGTATTATGACTGGGTTGTCGTCCGTCAGTAAACACAATATGTGGTCGTATTATGATTTGGTTGTTGTTGTCGTCCGTCAGTAAACACAATATGTGGTCGTATTATGATTGGGTTGTCGTTTTTGTCGTTTGTCAGTAAACACAATATGTGGTCGTATTATGATTGGGTTGTCGTTGTTGTCGTCCGTCAGTAAACACAATATGTGGTCGCATTATGACTGGGCTGTCGTTGTTAACGTCAGTCAGTAAACACAATATGTGGTCGTGTTATGATTGGGTTGTCGTTGTCTTCCATCAGTAAACACAATTTGTGGTCGTATTATGATTGGGTTGTCGTCTTCCGTCAGTAAACACAATATGTGGTCGTGTTATGATTGGGTTGTCGTTGTCTTCCGTCAGTAAACACAATATGTGGTCGTATTATGATTGGGTTGTCGTTGTCTTCGTCAGTAAACACAATATGTGGTTGTATTATGATTGGATTGTCGTTGTCTTCCGTCAGTAAACACAATATGTGGTCGTATTATGATTGGGTTGTCGTTGTTGTCGTCCGTCAGGTAAAACAATATGTGGTCGTATTATGATTGGGTTGTCGTTCTCGTCCGTCAGTAAACACAATATGTGGTCGTATTATGATTGGGTTGTCGTTCTTGTCGTCCGTCAGTAAACACAATATGTGGTCGTATTATAATTGGGTTTATTGTCTTCCGTCAGTAAACACAATATGTGGTCGTGTTATCATTGGGTTGTCGTTGTCTTCCGTCAGTAAACACAATATGTGGTTGTATTATGATTGGGTTGTCATTGTTGTCGTCCGTCAGTAAACACAATATGTGGTCGTATTATGACTGGGTTGTCGTCCGTCAGTAAACACAATATGTGGTCGTATTATGATTGGGTTGTTGTTGTCGTCCATCAGTAAACACAATATGTGGTCGTATTATGATTGGGTTGTCATTGTCGTCCGTCAGTAAACACAATATGTGGTCGTGTTATGATTGGGTTGTCGTTGTTGTCGTCTGTCAGTAAACACAATATGTGGTCGCATTATGATTGTGTTGTTGTTGTCTTCCGTCAGTAAACACAATATGTTGTCGTGTTATGAATGGGTTGTCGTTGTCTTCCGTCGGTAAACACAATATGTGGTCGTATTATGATTGGGTTGTCGTTGTCTTCCGTCGGTAAGCACAATATGTGGTCGTCTTATGATTGGGTTGTCATTGTCTTCCGTCAGTAAACACAATATGTGATCATATTATGATTGGGTAGTCATTGTCGTCCGTCAGTAAACACAATATGTGGTCGTATTATGATTGGGTTGTCGTTGTCGTCCGTCAGTAAACACAATATGTGGTCGCATTATGATTGGGTTGTCGTCACTCAATGTCTTCCGTCAGTAAACAGAATATGTGATTGTATTATGATTGGGTTGTCGTTGTTGACGTCAGTCAGTAAACACAATATGTGGTCGTATTATGACTGGGCTGTCGTTGTTGACGTCAGTCAGTAAACACAATATGTGGTCGTGTTATGATTGGATTGTCGTTGTTGACGTCAGTCAGTAAGCACAATATGTGGTCGTATTATGACTGGGTTGTCGTCCGTCAGTAAACACAATATGTGGTCGTATTATGATTGGGTTGTTGTTGTCGTCCGTCAGTAAACACAATATGTGGTCGTATTATGATTGGGTTGTCATTGTCGTCCGTCAGTAAACACAATATGTGGTCGTATTATGATTCGGTTGTCGTTGTTGTCGTCGTCAGTAAACACAATATGTGGTCGTATTATGATTGGGTTGTCGTTTTTATCGTTTGTCAGTAAACACAATATGTGGTCGTATTATGATTGGGTTGTCGTTGTTGTCGTCCGTCAGTAAACACAATATGTGGTCGCATTATGACTGGGCTGTCGTTGTTAACGTCAGTCAGTAAACACAATATGTGGTCGTGTTATGATTGGGTTGTCGTTGTCTTCCATCAGTAAACACAATTTGTGGTCGTATTATGATTGGGTTGTCGTCTTCCGTCAGTAAACACAATATGTGGTCGTGTTATGATTGGGTTGTCGTTGTCTTCCGTCAGTAAACACAATATGTGGTCGTATTATGATTGGGTTGTCGTTGTCTTCGTCAGTAAACACAATATGTGGTCGTATTATGATTGGGTTGTCGTTCTCGTCCGTCAGTAAACACAATATGTGGTCGTATTATGATTGGGTTGTCGTTCTTGTCGTCCGTCAGTAAACACAATATGTGGTCGTATTATAATTGGGTTTATTGTCTTCCGTCAGTAAACACAATATGTGGTCGTGTTATCATTGGGTTGTCGTTGTCTTCCGTCAGTAAACACAATATGTGGTTGTATTATGATTGGGTTGTCATTGTTGTCGTCCGTCAGTAAACACAATATGTGGTCGTATTATGACTGGGTTGTCGTCCGTCAGTAAACACAATATGTGGTCGTATTATGATTGGGTTGTTGTTGTCGTCCATCAGTAAACACAATATGTGGTCGTATTATGATTGGGTTGTCATTGTCGTCCGTCAGTAAACACAATATGTGGTCGTGTTATGATTGGGTTGTCGTTGTTGTCGTCTGTCAGTAAACACAATATGTGGTCGCATTATGATTGTGTTGTTGTTGTCTTCCGTCAGTAAACACAATATGTGGTCGTATTATGATTGGGTTGTCGTTGTCTTCCGTCTGTAAACACAATATGTGGACGTGTTATGATTGGGTTGTCGTTGTCTTCCGTCGGTAAGCACAATATGTGGTCGTCTTATGATTGGGTTGTCATTGTCTTCCGTCAGTAAACACAATATGTGATCATATTATGATTGGGTAGTCATTGTCGTCCGTCAGTAAACACAATATGTGGTCGTATTATGATTGGGTTGTCGTTGTCGTCCGTCAGTAAACACAATATGTGGTCGCATTATGATTGGGTTGTCGTCACTCAATGTCTTCCGTCAGTAAACACAATATGTGATTGTATTATGATTGGGTTGTCGTTGTTGACGTCAGTCAGTAAACACAATATGTGGTCGTATTATGACTGGGCTGTCGTTGTTGACGTCAGTCAGTAAACACAATATGTGGTCGTGTTATGATTGGGTTGTCGTTGTTGACGTCAGTCAGTAAACACAATATGTGGTCGTATTATGACTGGGTTGTCGTTCGTCAGTAAACACAATATGTGGTCGTATTATGATTTGGTTGTTGTTGTCGTCCGTCAGTAAACACAATATGTGGTCGTATTATGATTGGGTTTTCATTGTCGTCCGTCGGTAAACACAATATGTGGTCGTATTATGATTGGGTCGTTGTTGTCGTCCATCAGTAAACACAATATGTGGTCGTATTATGATTGGGTTGTCATTGTCATCCGTCAGTAAACACAATATGTGGTCGTATTATGATTAGGTTGTCGTTGTTGTCGTCGTCAGTAAACACAATATGTGGTCGTATTATGATTGGGTTGTCGTTTTTGTCGTTTGTCAGTAAACACAATATTTGGTCGTATTATGATTGGGTTGTCGTTGTGGTCGTCCGTCAGTAAACACAATATGTGGTCGCATTATGACTGGGCTGTCGTTGTTGACGTCAGTCAGTAAACACAATATGTGGTCGTGTTATGATTGGGTTGTCGTTGTCTTCCATCAGTAAACACAATTTGTGGTCGTATTATGATTGGGTTTTCGTTGTCTTCCGTCAGTAAACACAATATGTGGTTGTGTTATGAATGGGTTGTCGTTGTTTTCCGTCGGTAAACACAATATGTGGTCGTATTATGATTGGGTTGTCGTCTTCCGTCAGTAAACACAATATGTGGTCGTGTTATGATTGGGTTGTCGTTGTCTTCCGTCAGTAAACACAATATGTGGTCGTATTATGATTAGGTTGTCGTTGTCTTCCGTCAGTAAACACAATATGTGCTTGTATTATGATTGGATTGTCGTTGTCTTCCGACAGTAAACACAATATGTGGTCGTATTATGATTGGGTTGTCGTTGTTGTCGTCCGTCAGTTAACACAATATGTGGTCGTATTATGATTGGGTTGTCGTTCTCGTCCGTCAGTAAACACAATATGTGGTCGTATCATGATTGGGTTGTCGTTCTTGTCGTCCGTCAGTAAACACAATATGTGGTCGTATTATAATTGGGTTTATTGTCTTCCGTCAGTAAACACAATATGTGGTCGTGTTATCATTGGGTTGTCGTTGTTTTCCATCAGTAAACACAATTTGTGGTCGTATAATGATTGGGTTGTCGTTGTCTTCCGTCAGTAAACACAATATGTGGTTGTGTTATGAATGGGTTGTCGTTGTCTTCCGTCGGTAAACACAATATGTGGTCGTTTTATGATTGGGTTGTCGTCTTCCGTCAGTAAACACAATATGTGGTCGTGTTATGATTGGGTTGTCGTTGTCTTCCGTCAGTAAACACAATATGTGGTCGTATTATGATTGGGTTGTCGTTGTCTTCCGTCAGTAAACACAATATGTGGTTGTATTATGATTGGATTGTCGTTGTCTTCCGACAGTAAACACAATATGTGGTCGTATTATGATTGGGTTGTCGTTGTTTTCGCCCGTTAGTTAACACAATATGTGGTCGTATTATGATTGGGTTGTCGTTCTCGTCCGTCAGTAAACACAATATGTGGTCGTATCATGATTGGGTTGTCGTTCTTGTCGTCCGTCAGTAAACACAATATGTGGTCGTATTATAATTGGGTTTATTGTCTTCCGTCAGTAAACACAATATGTGGTCGTGTTATCATTGGGTTGTCGTTGTCTTCCGTCAGTAAACACAATTTGTGGTCGTATTATGATTGGGTTGTCGTTGTCTTCCGTCAGTAAACACAATATGTGGTCGTGTAATGAATGGGTTGTCGTTGTCTTCCGTCGGTAAACACAATATGTGGTCGTATTATGATTGGGTTGTCGTCTTCCGTCAGTAAACACAATATGTGGTCGTGTTATGATTGGGTTGTCGTTGTCTTCCGTCAGTAAACACAATATGTGGTCGTATTATGATTGGGTTGTCGTTGTCTTCCGTCAGTGAACACAATATGTGGTTGTATTATGATTGGATTGTCGTTGTCTTCCGACAGTAAACACAATATGTGGTCGTATTATGATTGGGTTGTCGTTGTCTTCCGTCAGTAAACACAATATGTGGTTGTATTATGATTGGATTGTCGTTGTCTTCCGACAGTAAACACAATATGTGGTCGTATTATGATTGGGTTGTCGTTGTTATCGTCCGTTAGTTAACACAATATGTGGTCGTATTATGATTGGGTTGTCGTTCTCGTCCGTCAGTAAACACAATATGTGGTCGTATCATGATTGGGTTGTCGTTCTTGTCGTCCGTCAGTAAACACAATATGTGGTCGTATTATAATTGGGTTTATTGTCTTCCGACAGTAAACACAATATGTGGTCGTGTTATCATTGGGTTGTCGTTGTCTTCCGTCAGTAAACACAATTTGTGGTCGTATTATGATTGGGTTGTCGTTGTCTTCCGTCAGTAAACACAATATGTGGTCGTGTAATGAATGGGTTGTCGTTTTCTTCCGTCGGTAAACACAATATGTGGTCGTATTATGATTGGGTTGTCGTCTTCCGTCAGTAAACACAATATGTGGTCGTGTTATGATTGGGTTGTCGTTGTCTTCCGTCATTAAACACAATATGTGGTCGTATTATGATTGGGTTGTCATTGTCGTCCGTCAGTAAACATAATATGTGTCGTATTATGATTGGGTGGTCGTTGTTGTTGTCCGTCAGTAAACACAATATGTGGTCGCATTATGATTGGGTTGTTGTTGTCTTCCGTCAGTAAACACAATATGTGGTTGTATTATAATTGGGTTGTCATTGTTGTCGTCCGTCAGTAAACACAATATGTGGTCGTATTATGACTGGGTTGTCGTCCGTCAGTAAACACAATATGTGGTCGTATTATGATTGGGTTGTTTTCTCGTCCATCAGTAAACACAATATGTGGTCGTATTATGATTGGGTTGTCATTGTCGTGCGTCAGTAAACACAATATGTGGTCGTGTTATGATTGGGTTGTTGTTGTCTTCCGTCAGTAAACACAATATGTGGTCGTATTATGATTGGATTGTCGTTGTCTTCCGTCTGTTAACACAATATGTGATCGTGTTATGATTGGGTTGTCGTTGTCTTCCGTCGGTAAGCACAATATGTGGTCGTATTATGATTGGGTAGTCGTCTTCCGTCAGTAAACACAATATGTGGTCGTGTTATGATTGGGTTGTCGTTGTCTTCCGTCAGTAAACACAATATGTGGTCGTATTATGATTGGGTTGTCGTTGTCTTCCGTCAGTGAACACAATATGTGGTTGTATTATGATTGGATTGTCGTTGTCTTCCGACAGTAAACACAATATGTGGTCGTATTATGATTGGGTTGTCGTTGTCTTCCGTCAGTAAACACAATATGTGGTTGTATTATGATTGGATTGTCGTTGTCTTCCGACAGTAAACACAATATGTGGTCGTATTATGATTGGGTTGTCGTTGTTATCGTCCGTTAGTTAACACAATATGTGGTCGTATTATGATTGGGTTGTCGTTCTCGTCCGTCAGTAAACACAATATGTGGTCGTATCATGATTGGGTTGTCGTTCTTGTCGTCCGTCAGTAAACACAATATGTGGTCGTATTATAATTGGGTTTATTGTCTTCCGTCAGTAAACACAATATGTGGTCGTGTTATCATTGGGTTGTCGTTGTCTTCCGTCAGTAAACACAATTTGTGGTCGTATTATGATTGGGTTGTCGTTGTCTTCCGTCAGTAAACACAATATGTGGTCGTGTAATGAATGGGTTGTCGTTGTCTTCCGTCGGTAAACACAATATGTGGTCGTATTATGATTGGGTTGTCGTCTTCCGTCAGTAAACACAATATGTGGTCGTGTTATGATTGGGTTGTCGTTGTCTTCCGTCAGTAAACACAATATGTGGTCGTATTATGATTGGGTTGTCATTGTCGTCCGTCAGTAAACATAATATGTGTCGTATTATGATTGGGTGGTCGTTGTTGTTGTCCGTCAGTAAACACAATATGTGGTCGCATTATGATTGGGTTGTTGTTGTCTTCCGTCAGTAAACACAATATGTGGTTGTATTATAATTGGGTTGTCATTGTTGTCGTCCGTCAGTAAACACAATATGTGGTCGTATTATGACTGGGTTGTCGTCCGTCAGTAAACACAATATGTGGTCGTATTATGATTGGGTTGTTGTTCTCGTCCATCAGTAAACACAATATGTGGTCGTATTATGATTGGGTTGTCATTGTCGTGCGTCAGTAAACACAATATGTGGTCGTGTTATGATTGGGTTGTTGTTGTCTTCCGTCAGTAAACACAATATGTGGTCGTATTATGATTGGATTGTCGTTGTCTTCCGTCTGTAAACACAATATGTGATCGTGTTATGATTGGGTTGTCGTTGTCTTCCGTCGGTAAGCACAATATGTGGTCGTCTTATGATTGGGTTGTCATTGTCTTCCGTCAGTAAACACAATATGTGATCATATTATAATTGGGTAATCATTGTCGTCCGTCAGTAAACACAATATGTGATCGTATTATGACTGGGTTGTCGTCCGTCAGTAAACACAATATGTGGTCGTATTATGATTGGGTTGTTGTTGTCGTCCATCAGTAAACACAATATGTGGTCGTATTATGATTGGGTTGTCATTGTCGTCCGTCAGTAAACACAATATGTGGTCGTGGTATGATTGGGTTGTCGATGTTGTCGTCTGTCAGTAAACACAATATGTGGTCGCATTATGATTGTGTTCTTGTTGTCTTCCGTCAGTAAACACAATATGTGGTCGTATTATGATTGGGTTGTCGTTGTCTTCCGTCTGTAAACACAATATGTGGTCGTATTATGATTGGGTTGTCGTTGTCGTCCGTCAGTAAACACAATATGTGGTCGCATTATGATTGGGTTGTCGTCACTCAATGTCTTCCGTCAGTAAACAGAATATGTGGTTGTATTATGATTGGGTTGTCGTTGTTGACGTCAGTCAGTAAACACAATATGTGGTCGTGTTATGATTGGGTTGTCGTTGTCTTCCGTCGGTAAGCACAATATGTGGTCGTCTTATGATTGGGTTGTCATTGTCTTCCGTCAGTAAACACAATATGTGATCATATTATGATTGGGTAGTCATTGTCGTCCGTCAGTAAACACAATATGTGGTCGTATTATGATTGGGTTGTCATTGTCGTCCGTCAGTAAACACAATATGTGGTCGCATTATGATTGGGTTGTCGTCACTCAATGTCTTCCGTCAGTAAACAGAATATGTGGTTGTATTATGATTGGGTTGTCGTTGTTGACGTCAGTCAGTAAACACAATATGTGGTCGTATTATGACTGGGCTGTCGTTGTTGACGTCAGTCAGTAAACACAATATGTGGTCGTGTTATGATTGGGTTGTCGTTGTTGACGTCAGTCAGTAAACACAATATGTGGTCGTATTATGACTGGGTTGTCGCCCTTCAGTAAACACAATATGTGGTCGTATTATGATTGGGTCGTTGTTGTCGTCCATCAGTAAACACAATATGTGGTCGTATTATGATTGGGTTGTCATTGTCATCCGTCAGTAAACACAATATGTGGTCGTATTATGATTGGGTTGTCGTTGTTGTCGTCGTCAGTAAACACAATATGTGGTCGTATTATGATTGGGTTGTCGTTTTTGTCGTTCGTCAGTAAACACAATATGTGGTCGTATTATGATTGGGTTGTCGTTGTTGTCATCCGGCAGTTAATACAATATGTGGTCGTGTTATGATTGGGTTGTCGTTGTTGTCGTCTATCAGTAAACACAATATGTGGTCGCATTATGATTGTGTTGTTGTTGTCTTCCGTCAGTAAACACAATATGTGGTCGTATTATGATTGGGTTGTCGTTGTTGTCCGTCAGTAAACACAATATGTGGTCGTATTATGACTGGGTTGTCGTTGTTGACGTCAGTCAGTAAACACAATATGTGGTCGTGTTATGATTGGGTTGTGGTTGTTGATGTCAGTCAGTAAACACAATATGTGGTCATATTATGACTGGGTTGTCGTCCGTCAGTAAACACAATATGTGGTCGTATTATGATTGGGTTGTTGTTGTCGTCCGTCAGTAAACACAATATGTGGTCGTATTATGATTGGGTTGTCATTGTCGTCCGTCAGTAAACACAATATGTGGTCGTATTATGATTGGTTCGTTGTTGTCGTCCATCAATAAACACAATATGTGGTCGTATTATGATTGGGTTGTCATTGTCATCCGTCAGTAAACACAATATGTGGTCGTATTATGATTGGGTTGTCGTTGTTGTCGTCGTCAGTAAACACAATATGTGGTCGTATTATGATTGGGTTGTCGTTTTTGTCGTTCGTCAGTAAACACAATTTGTGGTCGTATTATGATTGGGTTGTCGTTGTTGTCGTCCGTCAGTAAACACAATATGTGGTCGTGTTATGATTGGGTTGTCGTTGTTGACGTCCGTCAGTAAACACAATATGTGGTCGTATTATGATTGGGTTGTCGTTGTTGTCATCCGGCAGTTAACACAATATCTGGTCGTGTTATGATTGGGTTGTCGTTGTTGTCGTCTATCAGTAAACACAATTTGTGGTCGTATTATGATTGGGTTGTCGGTTTCTTCGTCAGTAAACACAATATGTGGTCATATTATGATTGGGTTGTCATTGTCGTCCCTCATTAAACACAACATGTGGTCGTATTATGATTGGGTCGTTGTTGTCGTCCGTCAATAAACACAATATGTGGTCGTGTTATGATTGGGTTGTCGTTGTTGTCGTCAGTCAGTAAACACAATATGTGGTCGCATTATGATTGTGTTGTTGCTTTCCGTCAGTAAACACAATATGTGGTGGTATTATGATTGGGTGTCGTCTTCCGTCTGTAAACACAATATGTGGTCGTGTTATCATTGGGTTGTCATTGTCTTCCGTCTGTAAGCACAATATGTGGTCGTCTTATGATTGGGTTGTCATTGTCTTCCGTCAGTAAACAGAGTATGTGGTCATATTATGATTGGGTAGTCTTTGTCGTCGGTCAGTAAACACAATATGTGGTCGTATTATGATTGGGTTGTCGTTGTCGTCCGTCAGTAAACACAATATGTGGTCGCATTATGATTGGGTTGTCGTTGTCTTCCGTCAGTAAACACAATATGTGGTCGTGTTATGATTGGGTTGTCGATGTTGTCGTCTGTCAGTAAACACAATATGTGGTCGCATTATGATTGTGTTGTTGTTGTCTTCCGTCAGTAAACACAATATGTGGTCGTATTATGATTGGGTTGTCGTTGTCTTCCGTCTGTAAACACAATATGTGGTCGTATTATGATTGGGTTGTCGTTGTCGTCCGTCAGTAAACACAATATGTGGTCGCATTATGATTGGGTTGTCGTCACTCAATGTCTTCCGTCAGTAAACAGAATATGTGGTTGTATTATGATTGGGTTGTCGTTGTTGACGTCAGTCAGTAAACACAATATGTGGTCGTGTTATGATTGGGTTGTCGTTGTCTTCCGTCGGTAAGCACAATATGTGGTCGTCTTATGATTGGGTTGTCATTGTCTTCCGTCAGTAAACACAATATGTGATCATATTATGATTGGGTAGTCATTGTCGTCCGTCAGTAAACACAATATGTGGTCGTATTATGATTGGGTTGTCATTGTCGTCCGTCAGTAAACACAATATGTGGTCGCATTATGATTGGGTTGTCATCACTCAATGTCTTCCGTCAGTAAACAGAATATGTGGTTGTATTATGATTGGGTTGTCGTTGTTGACGTCAGTCAGTAAACACAATATGTGGTCGTATTATGACTGGGCTGTCGTTGTTGACGTCAGTCAGTAAACACAATATGTGGTCGTGTTATGATTGGGTTGTCGTTGTTGACGTCAGTCAGTAAACACAATATGTGGTCGTATTATGACTGGGTTGTCGCCCTTCAGTAAACACAATATGTGGTCGTATTATGATTGGGTCGTTGTTGTCGTCCATCAGTAAACACAATATGTGGTCGTATTATGATTGGGTTGTCATTGTCATCCGTCAGTAAACACAATATGTGGTCGTATTATGATTGGGTTGTCGTTGTTGTCGTCGTCAGTAAACACAATATGTGGTCGTATTATGATTGGGTTGTCGTTTTTGTCGTTCGTCAGTAAACACAATATGTGGTCGTATTATGATTGGGTTGTCGTTGTTGTCATCCGGCAGTTAATACAATATGTGGTCGTGTTATGATTGGGTTGTCGTTGTTGTCGTCTATCAGTAAACACAATATGTGGTCGCATTATGATTGTGTTGTTGTTGTCTTCCGTCAGTAAACACAATATGTGGTCGTATTATGATTGGGTTGTCGTTGTTGTCCGTCAGTAAACACAATATGTGGTCGTATTATGACTGGGTTGTCGTTGTTGACGTCAGTCAGTAAACACAATATGTGGTCGTGTTATGATTGGGTTGTGGTTGTTGATGTCAGTCAGTAAACACAATATGTGGTCATATTATGACTGGGTTGTCGTCCGTCAGTAAACACAATATGTGGTCGTATTATGATTGGGTTGTTGTTGTCGTCCGTCAGTAAACACAATATGTGGTCGTATTATGATTGGGTTGTCATTGTCGTCCGTCAGTAAACACAATATGTGGTCGTATTATGATTGGTTCGTTGTTGTCGTCCATCAATAAACACAATATGTGGTCGTATTATGATTGGGTTGTCATTGTCATCCGTCAGTAAACACAATATGTGGTCGTATTATGATTGGGTTGTCGTTGTTGTCGTCGTCAGTAAACACAATATGTGGTCGTATTATGATTGGGTTGTCGTTTTTGTCGTTCGTCAGTAAACACAATTTGTGGTCGTATTATGATTGGGTTGTCGTTGTTGTCGTCCGTCAGTAAACACAATATGTGGTCGTGTTATGATTGGGTTGTCGTTGTTGACGTCCGTCAGTAAACACAATATGTGGTCGTATTATGATTGGGTTGTCGTTGTTGTCATCCGGCAGTTAACACAATATCTGGTCGTGTTATGATTGGGTTGTCGTTGTTGTCGTCTATCAGTAAACACAATTTGTGGTCGTATTATGATTGGGTTGTCGGTTTCTTCGTCAGTAAACACAATATGTGGTCATATTATGATTGGGTTGTCATTGTCGTCCCTCATTAAACACAACATGTGGTCGTATTATGATTGGGTCGTTGTTGTCGTCCGTCAATAAACACAATATGTGGTCGTGTTATGATTGGGTTGTCGTTGTTGTCGTCAGTCAGTAAACACAATATGTGGTCGCATTATGATTGTGTTGTTGCTTTCCGTCAGTAAACACAATATGTGGTGGTATTATGATTGGGTGTCGTCTTCCGTCTGTAAACACAATATGTGGTCGTGTTATCATTGGGTTGTCATTGTCTTCCGTCTGTAAGCACAATATGTGGTCGTCTTATGATTGGGTTGTCATTGTCTTCCGTCAGTAAACAGAGTATGTGGTCATATTATGATTGGGTAGTCTTTGTCGTCGGTCAGTAAACACAATATGTGGTCGTATTATGATTGGGTTGTCGTTGTCGTCCGTCAGTAAACACAATATGTGGTCGCATTATGATTGGGTTGTCGTTGTCTTCCGTCAGTAAACACAATATGTGGTCGTGTTATGATTGGGTTGTCGATGTTGTCGTCTGTCAGTAAACACAATATATGGTCGCATTATGATTGTGTTGTTGTTGTCTTCCGTCAGTAAACACAATATGTGGTCGTATTATGATTGGGTTGTCATTGTCGTCCGTCAGTAAACATAATATGTGTCGTATTATGATTGGGTGGTCGTTGTTGTTGTCCGTCAGTAAACACAATATGTGGTCGCATTATGATTGGGTTGTTGTTGTCTTCCGTCAGTAAACACAATATGTGGTTGTATTATAATTGGGTTGTCATTGTTGTCGTCCGTCAGTAAACACAATATGTGGTCGTATTATGACTGGGTTGTCGTCCGTCAGTAAACACAATATGTGGTCGTATTATGATTGGGTTGTTGTTCTCGTCCATCAGTAAACACAATATGTGGTCGTATTATGATTGGGTTGTCATTGTCGTGCGTCAGTAAACACAATATGTGGTCGTGTTATGATTGGGTTGTTGTTGTCTTCCGTCAGTAAACACAATATGTGGTCGTATTATGATTGGATTGTCGTTGTCTTCCGTCTGTAAACACAATATGTGATCGTGTTATGATTGGGTTGTCGTTGTCTTCTGTCGGTAAGCACAATATGTGGTCGTCTTATGATTGGGTTGTCATTGTCTTCCGTCAGTAAACACAATATGTGATCATATTATAATTGGGTAATCATTGTCGTCCGTCAGTAAACACAATATGTGATCGTATTATGACTGGGTTGTCGTCCGTCAGTAAACACAATATGTGGTCGTATTATGATTGGGTTGTTGTTGTCGTCCATCAGTAAACACAATATGTGGTCGTATTATGATTGGGTTGTCATTGTCGTCCGTCAGTAAACACAATATGTGGTCGTGGTATGATTGGGTTGTCGATGTTGTCGTCTGTCAGTAAACACAATATGTGGTCGCATTATGATTGTGTTCTTGTTGTCTTCCGTCAGTAAACACAATATGTGGTCGTATTATGATTGGGTTGTCGTTGTCTTCCGTCTGTAAACACAATATGTGGTCGTATTATGATTGGGTTGTCGTTGTCGTCCGTCAGTAAACACAATATGTGGTCGCATTATGATTGGGTTGTCGTCACTCAATGTCTTCCGTCAGTAAACAGAATATGTGGTTGTATTATGATTGGGTTGTCGTTGTTGACGTCAGTCAGTAAACACAATATGTGGTCGTGTTATGATTGGGTTGTCGTTGTCTTCCGTCGGTAAGCACAATATGTGGTCGTCTTATGATTGGGTTGTCATTGTCTTCCGTCAGTAAACACAATATGTGATCATATTATGATTGGGTAGTCATTGTCGTCCGTCAGTAAACACAATATGTGGTCGTATTATGATTGGGTTGTCATTGTCGTCCGTCAGTAAACACAATATGTGGTCGCATTATGATTGGGTTGTCGTCACTCAATGTCTTCCGTCAGTAAACAGAATATGTGGTTGTATTATGATTGGGTTGTCGTTGTTGACGTCAGTCAGTAAACACAATATGTGGTCGTATTATGACTGGGCTGTCGTTGTTGACGTCAGTCAGTAAACACAATATGTGGTCGTGTTATGATTGGGTTGTCGTTGTTGACGTCAGTCAGTAAACACAATATGTGGTCGTATTATGACTGGGTTGTCGCCCTTCAGTAAACACAATATGTGGTCGTATTATGATTGGGTCGTTGTTGTCGTCCATCAGTAAACACAATATGTGGTCGTATTATGATTGGGTTGTCATTGTCATCCGTCAGTAAACACAATATGTGGTCGTATTATGATTGGGTTGTCGTTGTTGTCGTCGTCAGTAAACACAATATGTGGTCGTATTATGATTGGGTTGTCGTTTTTGTCGTTCGTCAGTAAACACAATATGTGGTCGTATTATGATTGGGTTGTCGTTGTTGTCATCCGGCAGTTAATACAATATGTGGTCGTGTTATGATTGGGTTGTCGTTGTTGTCGTCTATCAGTAAACACAATATGTGGTCGCATTATGATTGTGTTGTTGTTGTCTTCCGTCAGTAAACACAATATGTGGTCGTATTATGATTGGGTTGTCGTTGTTGTCCGTCAGTAAACACAATATGTGGTCGTATTATGACTGGGTTGTCGTTGTTGACGTCAGTCAGTAAACACAATATGTGGTCGTGTTATGATTGGGTTGTGGTTGTTGATGTCAGTCAGTAAACACAATATGTGGTCATATTATGACTGGGTTGTCGTCCGTCAGTAAACACAATATGTGGTCGTATTATGATTGGGTTGTTGTTGTCGTCCGTCAGTAAACACAATATGTGGTCGTATTATGATTGGGTTGTCATTGTCGTCCGTCAGTAAACACAATATGTGGTCGTATTATGATTGGTTCGTTGTTGTCGTCCATCAATAAACACAATATGTGGTCGTATTATGATTGGGTTGTCATTGTCATCCGTCAGTAAACACAATATGTGGTCGTATTATGATTGGGTTGTCGTTGTTGTCGTCGTCAGTAAACACAATATGTGGTCGTATTATGATTGGGTTGTCGTTTTTGTCGTTCGTCAGTAAACACAATTTGTGGTCGTATTATGATTGGGTTGTCGTTGTTGTCGTCCGTCAGTAAACACAATATGTGGTCGTGTTATGATTGGGTTGTCGTTGTTGACGTCCGTCAGTAAACACAATATGTGGTCGTATTATGATTGGGTTGTCGTTGTTGTCATCCGGCAGTTAACACAATATCTGGTCGTGTTATGATTGGGTTGTCGTTGTTGTCGTCTATCAGTAAACACAATTTGTGGTCGTATTATGATTGGGTTGTCGGTTTCTTCGTCAGTAAACACAATATGTGGTCATATTATGATTGGGTTGTCATTGTCGTCCCTCATTAAACACAACATGTGGTCGTATTATGATTGGGTCGTTGTTGTCGTCCGTCAATAAACACAATATGTGGTCGTGTTATGATTGGGTTGTCGTTGTTGTCGTCAGTCAGTAAACACAATATGTGGTCGCATTATGATTGTGTTGTTGCTTTCCGTCAGTAAACACAATATGTGGTGGTATTATGATTGGGTGTCGTCTTCCGTCTGTAAACACAATATGTGGTCGTGTTATCATTGGGTTGTCATTGTCTTCCGTCTGTAAGCACAATATGTGGTCGTCTTATGATTGGGTTGTCATTGTCTTCCGTCAGTAAACAGAGTATGTGGTCATATTATGATTGGGTAGTCTTTGTCGTCGGTCAGTAAACACAATATGTGGTCGTATTATGATTGGGTTGTCGTTGTCGTCCGTCAGTAAACACAATATGTGGTCGCATTATGATTGGGTTGTCGTTGTCTTCCGTCAGTAAACACAATATGTGGTCGTGTTATGATTGGGTTGTCGATGTTGTCGTCTGTCAGTAAACACAATATGTGGTCGCATTATGATTGTGTTGTTGTTGTCTTCCGTCAGTAAACACAATATGTGGTCGTATTATGATTGGGTTGTCGTTGTCTTCCGTCTGTAAACACAATATGTGGTCGTATTATGATTGGGTTGTCGTTGTCGTCCGTCAGTAAACACAATATGTGGTCGCATTATGATTGGGTTGTCGTCACTCAATGTCTTCCGTCAGTAAACAGAATATGTGGTTGTATTATGATTGGGTTGTCGTTGTTGACGTCAGTCAGTAAACACAATATGTGGTCGTGTTATGATTGGGTTGTCGTTGTCTTCCGTCGGTAAGCACAATATGTGGTCGTCTTATGATTGGGTTGTCATTGTCTTCCGTCAGTAAACACAATATGTGATCATATTATGATTGGGTAGTCATTGTCGTCCGTCAGTAAACACAATATGTGGTCGTATTATGATTGGGTTGTCATTGTCGTCCGTCAGTAAACACAATATGTGGTCGCATTATGATTGGGTTGTCATCACTCAATGTCTTCCGTCAGTAAACAGAATATGTGGTTGTATTATGATTGGGTTGTCGTTGTTGACGTCAGTCAGTAAACACAATATGTGGTCGTATTATGACTGGGCTGTCGTTGTTGACGTCAGTCAGTAAACACAATATGTGGTCGTGTTATGATTGGGTTGTCGTTGTTGACGTCAGTCAGTAAACACAATATGTGGTCGTATTATGACTGGGTTGTCGCCCTTCAGTAAACACAATATGTGGTCGTATTATGATTGGGTCGTTGTTGTCGTCCATCAGTAAACACAATATGTGGTCGTATTATGATTGGGTTGTCATTGTCATCCGTCAGTAAACACAATATGTGGTCGTATTATGATTGGGTTGTCGTTGTTGTCGTCGTCAGTAAACACAATATGTGGTCGTATTATGATTGGGTTGTCGTTTTTGTCGTTCGTCAGTAAACACAATATGTGGTCGTATTATGATTGGGTTGTCGTTGTTGTCATCCGGCAGTTAATACAATATGTGGTCGTGTTATGATTGGGTTGTCGTTGTTGTCGTCTATCAGTAAACACAATATGTGGTCGCATTATGATTGTGTTGTTGTTGTCTTCCGTCAGTAAACACAATATGTGGTCGTATTATGATTGGGTTGTCGTTGTTGTCCGTCAGTAAACACAATATGTGGTCGTATTATGACTGGGTTGTCGTTGTTGACGTCAGTCAGTAAACACAATATGTGGTCGTGTTATGATTGGGTTGTGGTTGTTGATGTCAGTCAGTAAACACAATATGTGGTCATATTATGACTGGGTTGTCGTCCGTCAGTAAACACAATATGTGGTCGTATTATGATTGGGTTGTTGTTGTCGTCCGTCAGTAAACACAATATGTGGTCGTATTATGATTGGGTTGTCATTGTCGTCCGTCAGTAAACACAATATGTGGTCGTATTATGATTGGTTCGTTGTTGTCGTCCATCAATAAACACAATATGTGGTCGTATTATGATTGGGTTGTCATTGTCATCCGTCAGTAAACACAATATGTGGTCGTATTATGATTGGGTTGTCGTTGTTGTCGTCGTCAGTAAACACAATATGTGGTCGTATTATGATTGGGTTGTCGTTTTTGTCGTTCGTCAGTAAACACAATTTGTGGTCGTATTATGATTGGGTTGTCGTTGTTGTCGTCCGTCAGTAAACACAATATGTGGTCGTGTTATGATTGGGTTGTCGTTGTTGACGTCCGTCAGTAAACACAATATGTGGTCGTATTATGATTGGGTTGTCGTTGTTGTCATCCGGCAGTTAACACAATATCTGGTCGTGTTATGATTGGGTTGTCGTTGTTGTCGTCTATCAGTAAACACAATTTGTGGTCGTATTATGATTGGGTTGTCGGTTTCTTCGTCAGTAAACACAATATGTGGTCATATTATGATTGGGTTGTCATTGTCGTCCCTCATTAAACACAACATGTGGTCGTATTATGATTGGGTCGTTGTTGTCGTCCGTCAATAAACACAATATGTGGTCGTGTTATGATTGGGTTGTCGTTGTTGTCGTCAGTCAGTAAACACAATATGTGGTCGCATTATGATTGTGTTGTTGCTTTCCGTCAGTAAACACAATATGTGGTGGTATTATGATTGGGTGTCGTCTTCCGTCTGTAAACACAATATGTGGTCGTGTTATCATTGGGTTGTCATTGTCTTCCGTCTGTAAGCACAATATGTGGTCGTCTTATGATTGGGTTGTCATTGTCTTCCGTCAGTAAACAGAGTATGTGGTCATATTATGATTGGGTAGTCTTTGTCGTCGGTCAGTAAACACAATATGTGGTCGTATTATGATTGGGTTGTCGTTGTCGTCCGTCAGTAAACACAATATGTGGTCGCATTATGATTGGGTTGTCGTTGTCTTCCGTCAGTAAACACAATATGTGGTCGTGTTATGATTGGGTTGTCGATGTTGTCGTCTGTCAGTAAACACAATATATGGTCGCATTATGATTGTGTTGTTGTTGTCTTCCGTCAGTAAACACAATATGTGGTCGTATTATGATTGGGTTGTCGTTGTCTTCCGTCTGTAAACACAATATGTGGTCGTATTATGATTGGGTTGTCGTTGTCGTCCGTCAGTAAACACAATATGTGGTCGCATTATGATTGGGTTGTCGTCACTCAATGTCTTCCGTCAGTAAACAGAATATGTGGTTGTATTATGATTGGGTTGTCGTTGTTGACGTCAGTCAGTAAACACAATATGTGGTCGTGTTATGATTGGGTTGTCGTTGTCTTCCGTCGGTAAGCACAATATGTGGTCGTCTTATGATTGGGTTGTCATTGTCTTCCGTCAGTAAACACAATATGTGATCATATTATGATTGGGTAGTCATTGTCGTCCGTCAGTAAACACAATATGTGGTCGTATTATGATTGGGTTGTCATTGTCGTCCGTCAGTAAACACAATATGTGGTCGCATTATGATTGGGTTGTCATCACTCAATGTCTTCCGTCAGTAAACAGAATATGTGGTTGTATTATGATTGGGTTGTCGTTGTTGACGTCAGTCAGTAAACACAATATGTGGTCGTATTATGACTGGGCTGTCGTTGTTGACGTCAGTCAGTAAACACAATATGTGGTCGTGTTATGATTGGGTTGTCGTTGTTGACGTCAGTCAGTAAACACAATATGTGGTCGTATTATGACTGGGTTGTCGCCCGTCAGTAAACACAATATGTGGTCGTATTATGATTGGGTCGTTGTTGTCGTCCATCAGTAAACACAATATGTGGTCGTATTATGATTGGGTTGTCATTGTCATCCGTCAGTAAACACAATATGTGGTCGTATTATGATTGGGTTGTCGTTGTTGTCGTCGTCAGTAAACACAATATGTGGTCGTATTATGATTGGGTTGTCGTTTTTGTCGTTCGTCAGTAAACACAATATGTGGTCGTATTATGACTGGGTTGTCGTTGTCGTCCGTCAGTAAACACAATATGTGGTCGCATTATGATTGGGTTGTCGTTGTCTTCCGTCTGTAAACACAATATGTGGTCGTATTATGATTGGGTTGTCATTGTCGTCCGTCAGTAAATACAATATGTGGTCGTATTATGATTGGGTAGTCTTTGTCGTCGGTCAGTAAACACAATATGTGGTCGTATTATGATTGGGTTGTCGTTGTCGTCCGTCAGTAAACACAATATGTGGTCGCATTATGATTGGGTTGTCGTTGTCTTCCGTCTGTAAACACAATATGTGGTCGTATTATGATTGGGTTGTCATTGTCGTCCGTCAGTAAATACAATATGTGGTCGTATTATGATTGGTTCGTTGTTGTCGTCCATCAATAAACACAATATGTGGTCGTATTATGATTGGGTTGTCATTGTCATCCGTCAGTAAACACAATATGTGGTCGTATTATGATTGGGTTGTCGTTGTTGTCGTCGTCAGTAAACACAATATGTGGTCGTATTATGATTGGGTTGTCGTTTTTGTCGTTCGTCAGTAAACACAATTTGTGGTCGTATTATGATTGGGTTGTCGTTGTTGTCGTCCGTCAGTAAACACAATATGTGGTCGTGTTATGATTGGGTTTTCGTTGTTGTCGTCTGTCAGTAAACACAATATGTGGTCGCATTATGATTGGGTTGTGATTGTCTTCCGTCAGTAAACACAATATGTGGTTGTATTATGGTTGGGTTGTCGTTGTCTATCGTCAGTAAACACAATATGTGGTCGTATTATGATTGGGTTGTCATTGTCGTTCGTCAGTAAACACAATATGTCTCGTACTATGATTGGGTTGTCGTTGTTGTCGTCCGTCAGTAAACACAATATGTGGTCGCATTATGATTGGGTTGTCGGTTTCTTCGTCAGTAAACACAATATGTGGTCATATTATGATTGGGTTGTCATTGTCGTCCCTCATTAAACACAACATGTGGTCGTATTATGATTGGGTCGTTGTTGTCGTCCGTCAATAAACACAATATGTGGTCGTGTTATGATTGGGTTGTCGTTGTTGTCGTCAGTCAGTAAACACAATATGTGGTCGCATTATGATTGTGTTGTTGCTTTACGTCAGTAAACACAATATGTGGTGGTATTATGATTGGGTGTCGTCTTCCGTCTGTAAACACAATATGTGGTCGTGTTATCATTGGGTTGTCATTGTCTTCCGTCTGTAAGCACAATATGTGGTCGTCTTATGATTGGGTTGTCATTGTCTTCCGTCAGTAAACACAGTATGTGGTCATATTATGATTGGGTAGTCTTTGTCGTCGGTCAGTAAACACAATATGTGGTCGCATTATGATTGGGTTGTCGTTGTCTTCCGTCTGTAAACACAATATGTGGTCGTATTATGATTGGGTTGTCATTGTCGTCCGTCAGTAAACACAATATGTGGTCGTATTATGATTGGTTCGTTGTTGTCGTCCATCAATAAACACAATATGTGGTCGTATTATGATTGGGTTGTCATTGTCATCCGTCAGTAAACACACTATGTGGTCGTATTATGATTGGGTTGTCGTTGTTGTCGTCGTCAGTAAACACAATATGTGGTCGTATTATGATTGGGTTGTCGTTTTTGTCGTTCGTCAGTAAACACAATATGTGGTCGTGTTATGATTGGGTTATCGTTGTTGACGTCCGTCAGTAAACACAATATGTGGTCGTATTATGATTGGGTTGTCGTTGTTGTCATCCGGCAGTTAACACAATATCTGGTCGTGTTATGATTCGGTTGTCGTTGTTGTCGTCTATCAGTAAACACAATATGTGGTCATATTATCATTGGGTTGTCGTTGTTGTCGTCCATCAGTAAACACAATATGTGGTCGTATTATGATTGGGTTGTCGTTGTTGTCGTCCGTCAGTAAGCACAATATGTGGTTGTGTTATGATTGGGTTGTCGTTGTTGTCGTCTGTCAGTAAGCACAATATGTGGTCGTATTATGATTGGGTTTATTGTCTTCCGTCAGTAAACACAATATGTTGTCGTATTTTGATTGTGTTGTTGTTGTCTTCCGTCAGTAAACACAATATGTGGTCGTGTTATGATTGGGTTGTCGTTGTCTTCCGTCAGTAAACACAATATGTGGCTGTATTATGATTGGGTTGTCGTTGTCTTCCGTCAGTAAACACAATATGTGGTCGTATTATGATTGGGTCGTCATTGTCGTCCGTCAGTAAACACAATATGTGTCGTATTATGATTGGGTTGTCGTTGTTGTCGTCCGTCAGTAAACACAATATGTGGTCGCATTATGATTGGGTTGTCGTTTTCTTCCGTCAGTAAACACAATATGTGGTCATTTTATGATTGGGTTGTCATTGTCGTCCGTCAGTAAACACAATATGTGGTCGTATTATGATTGGGTCGTTGTTGTCGTCCGTCAGTAAACACAATATGTCGTCGTGTTATGATTGGGTTTTCGTTGTTGTCGTCTGTCAGTAAACACAATATGTGGACGCATTATGATTGGGTTGTCGTTGTCTTCCGTCAGTAAACACAATATGTGGTCGTGTTATCATTGGGTTGTCATTGTCTTCGTCTGTAAGCACAATATGTGGTCGTCTTATGATTGGGTTGTCATTGTCTTCCGTCAGTAAACACAATATGTGGTCGTATTATGATTGGGTAGTCATTGTCGTTCGTCAGTAAACACAATATGTGGTCGTATTATGATTGGGTTGTCGTTGTCGTTCGTCAGTAAACACAATATGTGGTCGCATTATGATTGGGTTGTCGTTGTCTTCCGTCTGTAAACACAATATGTGGTCGCATTATGATTGGGTTGTCATTGTCGTCCGTCAGTAAACACAATATGTGGTCGTGTTATGATTGGGTTGTCGTTGTCTTCCGTCAGTAAACACAATATGTGGTTGTATTATGATTGGGTTGTCGTTGTCTTCCGTCAGTAAACACAATATGTTGTCGTATTATGATTGGGTTGTCATTGTCGTCCGTCAGTAAACACAATATGTGTCGTATTATGATTGGGTTGTCGTTGTTGTCGTCCGTCAGTAAACACAATATGTGGTCGCATTATGATTGGGTTGTCGTTTTCTTCCGTCAGTAAACACAATATGTGGTCATATTATGATTGGGTTGTCATTGTCGTCCGTCAGTAAACACAATATGTGGTTGTATTATGATTGGGTCGTTGTTGTCGTCCGTCAGTAAACACAATATGTGGTCGTGTTATGATTGGGTTTTCGTTGTTGTCGTCTGTCAGTAAACACAATATGTGGTCGCAATATGATTGGGTTGTCGTTGTCTTCCGTCAGTAAACACAATATGTGGTTGTATTATGGTTGGGTTGTCGTTGTCTATCGTCAGTAAACACAATATGTGGTCGTATTATGATTGGGTTGTCATTGTCGTTCGTCAGTAAACACAATATGTGTCGTACTATGATTGGGTTGTCGTTGTTGTCGTCCGTCAGTAAACACAATATGTGGTCGCATTATGATTGGGTTGTCGGTTTCTTCGTCAGTAAACACAATATGTGGTCATATTATGATTGGGTTGTCATTGTCGTCCCTCATTAAACACAACATGTGGTCGTATTATGATTGGGTCGTTGTTGTCGTCCGTCAATAAACACAATATGTGGTCGTGTTATGATTGGGTTGTCGTTGTTGTCGTCAGTCAGTAAACACAATATGTGGTCGCATTATGATTGTGTTGTTGCTTTCCGTCAGTAAACACAATATGTGGTGGTATTATGATTGGGTGTCGTCTTCCGTCTGTAAACACAATATGTGGTCGTGTTATCATTGGGTTGTCATTGTCTTCCGTCTGTAAGCACAATATGTGGTCGTCTTATGATTGGGTTGTCATTGTCTTCCGTCAGTAAACACAGTATGTGGTCATATTATGATTGGGTAGTCTTTGTCGTCGGTCAGTAAACACAATATGTGGTCGTATTATGATTGGGTTGTCGTTGTCGTCCGTCAGTAAACACAATATGTGGTCGCATTATGATTGGGTTGTCGTTGTCTTCCGTCTGTAAACACAATATGTGGTTGTATTATGATTGGGTTGTCATTGTCGTCCATCAGTAAACACAATATGTGGTCGTATTATGATTGGGTCGTTGTTGTCGTCCGTCAGTAAACACAATATGTGTCCTTATTATAATTGGGTTGTCATTGTCGTCCGTCAGTAAACACAATATGTGGTCGTATTATGATTGGGTTGTTGTTGTTGTCGTCATCAGTAAACACAATATGTGGTCGTATTATGATTGGGTTGTCGTTTTTTTTCGTTCGTCAGTAAACACAATATGTGGTCGTACTATGATTGGGTTGTCGTTGTCTTCCGTCAGTAAACACAATATGTGGTCGTATTATGATTGGGTCGTTGTTGTCGTCCGTCAGTAAACACAATATGTGGCCTTATTATAATTGGGTTGTCATTGTCGTCCGTCAGTAAACACAATATGTGGTTGTATTATGATTGGGTTGTTGTTGTTGTCGTCATCAGTAAACACAATATGTGGTCGTATTATGTTTGGGTTGTCGTTTTTTTTCGTTCGTCAGTAAACACAATATGTGGTCGTATTATGATTGGGTTGTCGTTGTGTTCCGTCAGTAAACACAATATGTGGTCGTGTTATGATTGGGTTGTCGTTGTCTTCCGTCGCTAAACACAATATGTGGTTGTATTATGATTGGGTTGTCGTTTTCCTCCGTCAGTAAACACAATATGTGGTCGTGTTATGATTGGGTTGTCGTTGTCTTCCGTCAGTAAACACAATATGTGGTCATATTATGATTGGGTTGTCGTTGTCTTCCGTCAGTAAACACAATATGTGGTTGTATTATGAATGGGTTGTCGTTGTCTTCCGTCAGTAAACACAATATGTGGTCGTGTTATGATTGGGTTGTCGTTGTTGACGTCCGTCAGTAAACACAATATGTGGTCGTATTATGATTGGGTTGTCGTTGTTGTCATCCGGCAGTTAACACAATATCTGGTCGTGTTATGATTGGGTTGTCGTTGTTGTCGTCTATCAGTAAACACAATATGTGGTCATATTATCATTGGTTGTCGTTGTTGTCGTCCATCAGTAAACACAATATGTGGTCGTATTATGATTGGGTTGTCGTTGCTGTCGTCCGTCAGTTAACACAATATGTGGTCGTATTATGATTGGGTTGTCGTTGTTGTCGTCCGTCAGTAAGCACAATATGTGGTTGTGTTATGATTGGGTTGTCGTTGTTGTCGTCTGTCAGTAAACACAATATGTGGTCATATTATGATTGGGTTGTCGTTCTCGTCCGTTAGTAAACACAATATGTGGTCGTATTATGATTGGGTTGTCGTTATTGTCGTCCGTCAGTAAGCACAATATGTGGTCGTATTATGATTGGGTTTATTGTCTTCCGTCAGTAAACACAATATGTTGTCGTATTTTGATTGTGTTGTTGTTGTCTTCCGTCAGTAAACACAATATGTGGTTGTGTTATGATTGGGTTGTCGTTGTCTTCCGTCAGTAAACACAATATGTGGCTGTATTATGATTGGGTTGTCGTTGTCTTCCGTCAGTAAACGCAATATGTGGTCGTATTATGATTGGGTCGTCATTGTCGTCCGTCAGTAAACACAATATGTGGTGGTATTATGATTGGGTTGTTGTTGTTGTCGTCATCAGTAAACACAATATGTGGTCGTATTATGATTGGGTTGTCGTTTTTTTTCGTTCGTCAGTAAACACAATATGTGGTCGTACTATGATTGGGTTGTCGTTGTCTTCCGTCAGTAAACACAATATGTGGTCGTATTATGATTGGGTCGTTGTTGTCGTCCGTCAGTAAACACAATATGTGGCCTTATTATAATTGGGTTGTCATTGTCGTCCGTCAGTAAACACAATATGTGGTTGTATTATGATTGGGTTGTTGTTGTTGTCGTCATCAGTAAACACAATATGTGGTCGTATTATGTTTGGGTTGTCGTTTTTTTTCGTTCGTCAGTAAACACAATATGTGGTCGTATTATGATTGGGTTGTCGTTGTCTTCCGTCAGTAAACACAATATGTGGTCGTGTTATGATTGGGTTGTCGTTGTCTTCCGTCGCTAAACACAATATGTGGTTGTATTATGATTGGGTTGTCGTTTTCCTCCGTCAGTAAACACAATATGTGGTCGTGTTATGATTGGGTTGTCGTTGTCTTCCGTCAGTAAACACAATATGTGGTCATATTATGATTGGGTTGTCGTTGTCTTCCGTCAGTAAACACAATATGTGGTTGTATTATGAATGGGTTGTCGTTGTCTTCCGTCAGTAAACACAATATGTGGTCGTGTTATGATTGGGTTGTCGTTGTTGACGTCCGTCAGTAAACACAATATGTGGTCGTATTATGATTGGGTTGTCGTTGCTGTCGTTCGTCAGTTAACACAATATGTGGTCGTATTATGATTGGGTTGTCGTTGTTGTCGTCCGTCAGTAAACACAATATGTGGTCGTGTTATGATTGGGTTGTCGTTGTTGACGTCCGTCAGTAAACACAATATGTGGTCGTATTATGATTGGGTTGTCGTTGTTGTCATCCGGCAGTTAACACAATATCTGGTCGTGTTATGATTGGGTTGTCGTTGTTGTCGTCTATCAGTAAACACAATTTGTGGTCGTATTATGATTGGGTTGTCGGTTTCTTCGTCAGTAAACACAATATGTGGTCATATTATGATTGGGTTGTCATTGTCGTCCCTCATTAAACACAACATGTGGTCGTATTATGATTGGGTCGTTGTTGTCGTCCGTCAATAAACACAATATGTGGTCGTGTTATGATTGGGTTGTCGTTGTTGTCGTCAGTCAGTAAACACAATATGTGGTCGCATTATGATTGTGTTGTTGCTTTCCGTCAGTAAACACAATATGTGGTGGTATTATGATTGGGTGTCGTCTTCCGTCTGTAAACACAATATGTGGTCGTGTTATCATTGGGTTGTCATTGTCTTCCGTCTGTAAGCACAATATGTGGTCGTCTTATGATTGGGTTGTCATTGTCTTCCGTCAGTAAACAGAGTATGTGGTCATATTATGATTGGGTAGTCTTTGTCGTCGGTCAGTAAACACAATATGTGGTCGTATTATGATTGGGTTGTCGTTGTCGTCCGTCAGTAAACACAATATGTGGTCGCATTATGATTGGGTTGTCGTTGTCTTCCGTCAGTAAACACAATATGTGGTCGTGTTATGATTGGGTTGTCGATGTTGTCGTCTGTCAGTAAACACAATATGTGGTCGCATTATGATTGTGTTGTTGTTGTCTTCCGTCAGTAAACACAATATGTGGTCGTATTATGATTGGGTTGTCGTTGTCTTCCGTCTGTAAACACAATATGTGGTCGTATTATGATTGGGTTGTCGTTGTCGTCCGTCAGCAAACACAATATGTGGTCGCATTATGATTGGGTTGTCGTCACTCAATGTCTTCCGTCAGTAAACAGAATATGTGGTTGTATTATGATTGGGTTGTCGTTGTTGACGTCAGTCAGTAAACACAATATGTGGTCGTGTTATGATTGGGTTGTCGTTGTCTTCCGTCGGTAAGCACAATATGTGGTCGTCTTATGATTGGGTTGTCATTGTCTTCCGTCAGTAAACACAATATGTGATCATATTATGATTGGGTAGTCATTGTCGTCCGTCAGTAAACACAATATGTGGTCGTATTATGATTGGGTTGTCATTGTCGTCCGTCAGTAAACACAATATGTGGTCGCATTATGATTGGGTTGTCATCACTCAATGTCTTCCGTCAGTAAACAGAATATGTGGTTGTATTATGATTGGGTTGTCGTTGTTGACGTCAGTCAGTAAACACAATATGTGGTCGTATTATGACTGGGCTGTCGTTGTTGACGTCAGTCAGTAAACACAATATGTGGTCGTGTTATGATTGGGTTGTCGTTGTTGACGTCAGTCAGTAAACACAATATGTGGTCGTATTATGACTGGGTTGTCGCCCGTCAGTAAACACAATATGTGGTCGTATTATGATTGGGTCGTTGTTGTCGTCCATCAGTAAACACAATATGTGGTCGTATTATGATTGGGTTGTCATTGTCATCCGTCAGTAAGCACAATATGTGGTCGTATTATGATTGGGTTGTCGTTGTTGTCGTCGTCAGTAAACACAATATGTGGTCGTATTATGATTGGGTTGTCGTTTTTGTCGTTCGTCAGTAAACACAATATGTGGTCGTATTATGACTGGGTTGTCGTTGTCGTCCGTCAGTAAACACAATATGTGGTCGCATTATGATTGGGTTGTCGTTGTCTTCCGTCTGTAAACACAATATGTGGTCGTATTATGATTGGGTTGTCATTGTCGTCCGTCAGTAAATACAATATGTGGTCGTATTATGATTGGGTAGTCTTTGTCGTCGGTCAGTAAACACAATATGTGGTCGTATTATGATTGGGTTGTCGTTGTCGTCCGTCAGTAAACACAATATGTGGTCGCATTATGATTGGGTTGTCGTTGTCTTCCGTCTGTAAACACAATATGTGGTCGTATTATGATTGGGTTGTCATTGTCGTCCGTCAGTAAATACAATATGTGGTCGTATTATGATTGGTTCGTTGTTGTCGTCCATCAATAAACACAATATGTGGTCGTATTATGATTGGGTTGTCATTGTCATCCGTCAGTAAACACAATATGTGGTCGTATTATGATTGGGTTGTCGTTGTTGTCGTCGTCAGTAAACACAATATGTGGTCGTATTATGATTGGGTTGTCGTTTTTGTCGTTCGTCAGTAAACACAATTTGTGGTCGTATTATGATTGGGTTGTCGTTGTTGTCGTCCGTCAGTAAACACAATATGTGGTCGTGTTATGATTGGGTTTTCGTTGTTGTCGTCTGTCAGTAAACACAATATGTGGTCGCATTATGATTGGGTTGTCGTTGTCTTCCGTCAGTAAACACAATATGTGGTTGTATTATGGTTGGGTTGTCGTTGTCTATCGTCAGTAAACACAATATGTGGTCGTATTATGATTGGGTTGTCATTGTCGTTCGTCAGTAAACACAATATGTCTCGTACTATGATTGGGTTGTCGTTGTTGTCGTCCGTCAGTAAACACAATATGTGGTCGCATTATGATTGGGTTGTCGGTTTCTTCGTCAGTAAACACAATATGTGGTCATATTATGATTGGGTTGTCATTGTCGTCCCTCATTAAACACAACATGTGGTCGTATTATGATTGGGTCGTTGTTGTCGTCCGTCAATAAACACAATATGTGGTCGTGTTATGATTGGGTTGTCGTTGTTGTCGTCAGTCAGTAAACACAATATGTGGTCGCATTATGATTGTGTTGTTGCTTTACGTCAGTAAACACAATATGTGGTGGTATTATGATTGGGTGTCGTCTTCCGTCTGTAAACACAATATGTGGTCGTGTTATCATTGGGTTGTCATTGTCTTCCGTCTGTAAGCACAATATGTGGTCGTCTTATGATTGGGTTGTCATTGTCTTCCGTCAGTAAACACAGTATGTGGTCATATTATGATTGGGTAGTCTTTGTCGTCGGTCAGTAAACACAATATGTGGTCGCATTATGATTGGGTTGTCGTTGTCTTCCGTCTGTAAACACAATATGTGGTCGTATTATGATTGGGTTGTCATTGTCGTCCGTCAGTAAACACAATATGTGGTCGTATTATGATTGGTTCGTTGTTGTCGTCCATCAATAAACACAATATGTGGTCGTATTATGATTGGGTTGTCATTGTCATCCGTCAGTAAACACACTATGTGGTCGTATTATGATTGGGTTGTCGTTGTTGTCGTCGTCAGTAAACACAATATGTGGTCGTATTATGATTGGGTTGTCGTTTTTGTCGTTCGTCAGTAAACACAATATGTGGTCGTGTTATGATTGGGTTATCGTTGTTGACGTCCGTCAGTAAACACAATATGTGGTCGTATTATGATTGGGTTGTCGTTGTTGTCATCCGGCAGTTAACACAATATCTGGTCGTGTTATGATTCGGTTGTCGTTGTTGTCGTCTATCAGTAAACACAATATGTGGTCATATTATCATTGGGTTGTCGTTGTTGTCGTCCATCAGTAAACACAATATGTGGTCGTATTATGATTGGGTTGTCGTTGTTGTCGTCCGTCAGTAAGCACAATATGTGGTTGTGTTATGATTGGGTTGTCGTTGTTGTCGTCTGTCAGTAAGCACAATATGTGGTCGTATTATGATTGGGTTTATTGTCTTCCGTCAGTAAACACAATATGTTGTCGTATTTTGATTGTGTTGTTGTTGTCTTCCGTCAGTAAACACAATATGTGGTCGTGTTATGATTGGGTTGTCGTTGTCTTCCGTCAGTAAACACAATATGTGGCTGTATTATGATTGGGTTGTCGTTGTCTTCCGTCAGTAAACACAATATGTGGTCGTATTATGATTGGGTCGTCATTGTCGTCCGTCAGTAAACACAATATGTGTCGTATTATGATTGGGTTGTCGTTGTTGTCGTCCGTCAGTAAACACAATATGTGGTCGCATTATGATTGGGTTGTCGTTTTCTTCCGTCAGTAAACACAATATGTGGTCATATTATGATTGGGTTGTCATTGTCGTCCGTCAGTAAACACAATATGTGGTCGTATTATGATTGGGTCGTTGTTGTCGTCCGTCAGTAAACACAATATGTCGTCGTGTTATGATTGGGTTTTCGTTGTTGTCGTCTGTCAGTAAACACAATATGTGGACGCATTATGATTGGGTTGTCGTTGTCTTCCGTCAGTAAACACAATATGTGGTCGTGTTATCATTGGGTTGTCATTGTCTTCGTCTGTAAGCACAATATGTGGTCGTCTTATGATTGGGTTGTCATTGTCTTCCGTCAGTAAACACAATATGTGGTCGTATTATGATTGGGTAGTCATTGTCGTTCGTCAGTAAACACAATATGTGGTCGTATTATGATTGGGTTGTCGTTGTCGTTCGTCAGTAAACACAATATGTGGTCGCATTATGATTGGGTTGTCGTTGTCTTCCGTCTGTAAACACAATATGTGGTCGCATTATGATTGGGTTGTCATTGTCGTCCGTCAGTAAACACAATATGTGGTCGTGTTATGATTGGGTTGTCGTTGTCTTCCGTCAGTAAACACAATATGTGGTTGTATTATGATTGGGTTGTCGTTGTCTTCCGTCAGTAAACACAATATGTTGTCGTATTATGATTGGGTTGTCATTGTCGTCCGTCAGTAAACACAATATGTGTCGTATTATGATTGGGTTGTCGTTGTTGTCGTCCGTCAGTAAACACAATATGTGGTCGCATTATGATTGGGTTGTCGTTTTCTTCCGTCAGTAAACACAATATGTGGTCATATTATGATTGGGTTGTCATTGTCGTCCGTCAGTAAACACAATATGTGGTTGTATTATGATTGGGTCGTTGTTGTCGTCCGTCAGTAAACACAATATGTGGTCGTGTTATGATTGGGTTTTCGTTGTTGTCGTCTGTCAGTAAACACAATATGTGGTCGCATTATGATTGGGTTGTCGTTGTCTTCCGTCAGTAAACACAATATGTGGTTGTATTATGGTTGGGTTGTCGTTGTCTATCGTCAGTAAACACAATATGTGGTCGTATTATGATTGGGTTGTCATTGTCGTTCGTCAGTAAACACAATATGTGTCGTACTATGATTGGGTTGTCGTTGTTGTCGTCCGTCAGTAAACACAATATGTGGTCGCATTATGATTGGGTTGTCGGTTTCTTCGTCAGTAAACACAATATGTGGTCATATTATGATTGGGTTGTCATTGTCGTCCCTCATTAAACACAACATGTGGTCGTATTATGATTGGGTCGTTGTTGTCGTCCGTCAATAAACACAATATGTGGTCGTGTTATGATTGGGTTGTCGTTGTTGTCGTCAGTCAGTAAACACAATATGTGGTCGCATTATGATTGTGTTGTTGCTTTCCGTCAGTAAACACAATATGTGGTGGTATTATGATTGGGTGTCGTCTTCCGTCTGTAAACACAATATGTGGTCGTGTTATCATTGGGTTGTCATTGTCTTCCGTCTGTAAGCACAATATGTGGTCGTCTTATGATTGGGTTGTCATTGTCTTCCGTCAGTAAACACAGTATGTGGTCATATTATGATTGGGTAGTCTTTGTCGTCGGTCAGTAAACACAATATGTGGTCGTATTATGATTGGGTTGTCGTTGTCGTCCGTCAGTAAACACAATATGTGGTCGCATTATGATTGGGTTGTCGTTGTCTTCCGTCTGTAAACACAATATGTGGTTGTATTATGATTGGGTTGTCATTGTCGTCCATCAGTAAACACAATATGTGGTCGTATTATGATTGGGTCGTTGTTGTCGTCCGTCAGTAAACACAATATGTGTCCTTATTATAATTGGGTTGTCATTGTCGTCCGTCAGTAAACACAATATGTGGTCGTATTATGATTGGGTTGTTGTTGTTGTCGTCATCAGTAAACACAATATGTGGTCGTATTATGATTGGGTTGTCGTTTTTTTTCGTTCGTCAGTAAACACAATATGTGGTCGTACTATGATTGGGTTGTCGTTGTCTTCCGTCAGTAAACACAATATGTGGTCGTATTATGATTGGGTCGTTGTTGTCGTCCGTCAGTAAACACAATATGTGGCCTTATTATAATTGGGTTGTCATTGTCGTCCGTCAGTAAACACAATATGTGGTTGTATTATGATTGGGTTGTTGTTGTTGTCGTCATCAGTAAACACAATATGTGGTCGTATTATGTTTGGGTTGTCGTTTTTTTTCGTTCGTCAGTAAACACAATATGTGGTCGTATTATGATTGGGTTGTCGTTGTCTTCCGTCAGTAAACACAATATGTGGTCGTGTTATGATTGGGTTGTCGTTGTCTTCCGTCGCTAAACACAATATGTGGTTGTATTATGATTGGGTTGTCGTTTTCCTCCGTCAGTAAACACAATATGTGGTCGTGTTATGATTGGGTTGTCGTTGTCTTCCGTCAGTAAACACAATATGTGGTCATATTATGATTGGGTTGTCGTTGTCTTCCGTCAGTAAACACAATATGTGGTTGTATTATGAATGGGTTGTCGTTGTCTTCCGTCAGTAAACACAATATGTGGTCGTGTTATGATTGGGTTGTCGTTGTTGACGTCCGTCAGTAAACACAATATGTGGTCGTATTATGATTGGGTTGTCGTTGTTGTCATCCGGCAGTTAACACAATATCTGGTCGTGTTATGATTGGGTTGTCGTTGTTGTCGTCTATCAGTAAACACAATATGTGGTCATATTATCATTGGTTGTCGTTGTTGTCGTCCATCAGTAAACACAATATGTGGTCGTATTATGATTGGGTTGTCGTTGCTGTCGTCCGTCAGTTAACACAATATGTGGTCGTATTATGATTGGGTTGTCGTTGTTGTCGTCCGTCAGTAAGCACAATATGTGGTTGTGTTATGATTGGGTTGTCGTTGTTGTCGTCTGTCAGTAAACACAATATGTGGTCATATTATGATTGGGTTGTCGTTCTCGTCCGTTAGTAAACACAATATGTGGTCGTATTATGATTGGGTTGTCGTTATTGTCGTCCGTCAGTAAGCACAATATGTGGTCGTATTATGATTGGGTTTATTGTCTTCCGTCAGTAAACACAATATGTTGTCGTATTTTGATTGTGTTGTTGTTGTCTTCCGTCAGTAAACACAATATGTGGTTGTGTTATGATTGGGTTGTCGTTGTCTTCCGTCAGTAAACACAATATGTGGCTGTATTATGATTGGGTTGTCGTTGTCTTCCGTCAGTAAACGCAATATGTGGTCGTATTATGATTGGGTCGTCATTGTCGTCCGTCAGTAAACACAATATGTGGTGGTATTATGATTGGGTTGTTGTTGTTGTCGTCATCAGTAAACACAATATGTGGTCGTATTATGATTGGGTTGTCGTTTTTTTTCGTTCGTCAGTAAACACAATATGTGGTCGTACTATGATTGGGTTGTCGTTGTCTTCCGTCAGTAAACACAATATGTGGTCGTATTATGATTGGGTCGTTGTTGTCGTCCGTCAGTAAACACAATATGTGGCCTTATTATAATTGGGTTGTCATTGTCGTCCGTCAGTAAACACAATATGTGGTTGTATTATGATTGGGTTGTTGTTGTTGTCGTCATCAGTAAACACAATATGTGGTCGTATTATGTTTGGGTTGTCGTTTTTTTTCGTTCGTCAGTAAACACAATATGTGGTCGTATTATGTTTGGGTTGTCGTTTTTTTTCGTTCGTCAGTAAACACAATATGTGGTCGTATTATGATTGGGTTGTCGTTGTCTTCCGTCAGTAAACACAATATGTGGTCGTGTTATGATTGGGTTGTCGTTGTCTTCCGTCGCTAAACACAATATGTGGTTGTATTATGATTGGGTTGTCGTTTTCCTCCGTCAGTAAACACAATATGTGGTCGTGTTATGATTGGGTTGTCGTTGTCTTCCGTCAGTAAACACAATATGTGGTCATATTATGATTGGGTTGTCGTTGTCTTCCGTCAGTAAACACAATATGTGGTTGTATTATGAATGGGTTGTCGTTGTCTTCCGTCAGTAAACACAATATGTGGTCGTGTTATGATTGGGTTGTCGTTGTTGACGTCCGTCAGTAAACACAATATGTGGTCGTATTATGATTGGGTTGTCGTTGCTGTCGTTCGTCAGTTAACACAATATGTGGTCGTATTATGATTGGGTTGTCGTTGTTGTCGTCCGTCAGTAAGCACAATATGTGGTTGTGTTATGATTGGGTTGTCGTTGTTGTCGTCTGTCAGTAAACACAATATGTGGTCATATTATGATTGGGTTGTCGTTCTCGTCCGTTAGTAAACACAATATGTGGTCGTATTATGATTGGGTTTATTGTCTTCCGTCAGTAAACACAATATGTTGTCGTATTTTGATTGTGTTGTTGTTGTCTTCCGTCAGTAAACACAATATGTGGTCGTGTTATGATTGGGTTGTCGTTGTCTTCCGTCAGTAAACACAATATGTGGCTGTATTATGATTGGGTTGTCGTTGTCTTCCGTCAGTAAACGCAATATGTGGTCGTATTATGATTGGGTCGTCATTGTCGTCCGTCAGTAAACACAATATATGTCGTATTATGATTGGGTTGTCGTTGTTGTCGTCCGTCAGTAAACACAATATGTGGTCGCATTATGATTGGGTTGTCGTTTTCTTCCGTCAGTAAACACAATATGTGGTCATATTATGATTGGGTTGTCATTGTCGTCCGTCAGTAAACACAATATGTGGTTGTATTATGATTGGGTCGTTGTTGTCGTCCGTCAGTAAACACAATATGTGGTCGTGTTATGATTGGGTTTTCGTTGTTGTCGTCTGTCAGTAAACACAATATGTGGTCGCATTATGATTGGGTTGTCGTTGTCTTCCGTCAGTAAACACAATATGTGGTCGTATTATGATTGGGTTGTCGTTGTCTTCCGTCAGTAAACACAATATGTGGTTGTATTATGGTTGGGTTGTCGTTGTCTATCGTCAGTAAACACAATATGTGGTCGTATTATGATTGGGTTGTCATTGTCGTCCGTCAGTAAACACAATATGTGTCGTACTATGATTGGGTTGTCGTTGTTGTCGTCCGTCAGTAAACACAATATGTGGTCGCATTATGATTGGGTTGTCGGTTTCTTCGTCAGTAAACACAATATGTGGTCATATTATGATTGGGGTGTCATTGTCGTCCCTCATTAAACACAACATGTGGTCGTATTATGATTGGGTCGTTGTTGTCGTCCGTCAATAAACACAATATGTGGTCGTGTTATGATTGGGTTGTCGTTGTTGTCGTCAGTCAGTAAACACAATATGTGGTCGCATTATGATTGTGTTGTTGCTTTCGTCAGTAAACACAATATGTGGTGGTATTATGATTGGGTGTCGTCTTCCGTCTGTAAACACAATATGTGGTCGTGTTATCATTGGGTTGTCATTGTCTTCCGTCTGTAAGCACAATATGTGGTCGTCTTATGATTGGGTTGTCATTGTCTTCCGTCAGTAAACACAGTATGTGGTCGTATTATGATTGGGTAGTCTTTGTCGTCGGTCAGTAAACACAATATGTGGTCGTATTATGATTGGGTTGTCGTTGTCGTCCGTCAGTAAACACAATATGTGGTCGCATTATGATTGGGTTGTCGTTGTCTTCCGTCTGTAAACACAATATGTGGTCGTATTATGATTGGGTCGTTGTTGTCGTCCGTCAGTAAACACAATATGTGGCCTTATTATAATTGGGTTGTCATTGTCGTCCGTCAGTAAACACAATATGTGGTCGTATTATGATTGGGTTGTTGTTGTTGTCGTCATCAGTAAACACAATATGTGGTCGTATTATGATTGGGTTGTCGTTTTTTTTCGTTCGTCAGTAAACACAATATGTGGTCGTACTATGATTGGATTGTCGTTGTCTTCCGTCAGTAAACACAATATGTGGTCGTATTATGATTGGGTCCTTGTTGTCGTCCGTCAGTAAACACAATATGTGGCCTTATTATAATTGGGTTGTCATTGTCGTCCGTCAGTAAACACAATATGTGGTTGTATTATGATTGGGTTGTTGTTGTTGTCGTCATCAGTAAACACAATATGTGGTCGTATTATGTTTGGGTTGTCATTTTTTTTCGTTCGTCAGTAAACACAATATGTGGTCGTATTATGATTGGGTTGTCGTTGTCTTCCGTCAGTAAACACAATATGTGGTCGTGTTATGATTGGGTTGTCGTTGTCTTCCGTCGCTAAACACAATATGTGGTTGTATTATGATTGGGTTGTCGTTTTCCTCCGTCAGTAAACACAATATGTGGTCGTGTTATGATTGGGTTGTCGTTGTCTTCCGTCAGTAAACACAATATGTGGTCATATTATGATTGGGTTGTCGTTGTCTTCCGTCAGTAAACACAATATGTGGTTGTATTATGAATGGGTTGTCGTTGTCTTCCGTCAGTAAACACAATATGTGGTCGTGTTATGATTGGGTTGTTGTTGTTGACGTCCGTCAGTAAACACAATATGTGGTCGTATTATGATTGGGTTGTCGTTGTTGTCATCCGGCAGTTAACACAATATCTGGTCGTGTTATGATTGGGTTGTCGTTGTTGTCGTCTATCAGTAAACACAATATGTGGTCATATTATCATTGGGTTGTCGTTGTTGTCGTCCATCAGTAAACACAATATGTGGTCGTATTATGATTGGGTTGTCGTTGCTGTCGTCCGTCAGTTAACACAATATGTGGTCGTATTATGATTGGGTTGTCGTTGTTGTCGTCCGTCAGTAAGCACAATATGTGGTTGTGTTATGATTGGGTTGTCGTTGTTGTCGTCTGTCAGTAAACACAATATGTGGTCATATTATGATTGGGTTGTCGTTCTCGTCCGTTAGTAAACACAATATGTGATCGTATTATGATTGGGTTGTCGTTATTGTCGTCCGTCAGTAAGCACAATATGTGGTCGTATTATGATTGGGTTTATTGTCTTCCGTCAGTAAACACAATATGTTGTCGTATTTTGATTGTGTTGTTGTTGTCTTCCGTCAGTAAACACAATATGTGGTCGTGTTATGATTGGGTTGTCGTTGTCTTCCGTCAGTAAACACAATATGTGGCTGTATTATGATTGGGTTGTCGTTGTCTTCCGTCAGTAAACGCAATATGTGGTCGTATTATGATTGGGTCGTCATTGTCGTCCGTCAGTAAACACAATATGTGTCGTATTATGATTGGGTTGTCGTTGTTGTCGTCCGTCAGTAAACACAATATGTGGTCGCATTATGATTGGGTTGTCGTTGTCTTCCGTCTGTAAACACAATATGTGGTCGTATTATGATTGGGTTGTCATTGTCGTCCATCAGTAAACACAATATGTGGTCGTATTATGATTGGGTCGTTGTTGTCGTCCGTCAGTAAACACAATATGTGGCCTTATTATAATTGGGTTGTCATTGTCGTCCGTCAGTAAACACAATATGTGGTCGTATTATGATTGGGTTGTTGTTGTTGTCGTCATCAGTAAACACAATATGTGGTCGTATTATGATTGGGTTGTCGTTTTTTTTCGTTCGTCAGTAAACACAATATGTGGTCGTACTATGATTGGGTTGTCGTTGTCTTCCGTCAGTAAACACAATATGTGGTCGTATTATGATTGGGTCGTTGTTGTCGTCCGTCAGTAAACACAATATGTGGCCTTATTATAATTGGGTTGTCATTGTCGTCCGTCAGTAAACACAATATGTGGTTGTATTATGATTGGGTTGTTGTTGTTGTCGTCATCAGTAAACACAATATGTGGTCGTATTATGATTGGGTTGTCGTTGTCTTCCGTCAGTAAACACAATATGTGGTCGTGTTATGATTGGGTTGTCGTTGTCTTCCGTCGCTAAACACAATATGTGGTTGTATTATGATTGGGTTGTCGTTTTCCTCCGTCAGTAAACACAATATGTGGTCGTGTTATGATTGGGTTGTCGTTGTCTTCCGTCAGTAAACACAATATGTGGTCATATTATGATTGGGTTGTCGTTGTCTTCCGTCAGTAAACACAATATGTGGTTGTATTATGAATGGGTTGTCGTTGTCTTCCGTCAGTAAACACAATATGTGGTCGTGTTATGATTGGGTTGTCGTTGTTGACGTCCGTCAGTAAACACAATATGTGGTCGTATTATGATTGGGTTGTCGTTGTTGTCATCCGGCAGTTAACACAATATCTGGTCGTGTTATGATTGGGTTGTCGTTGTTGTCGTCTATCAGTAAACACAATATGTGGTCATATTATCATTGGGTTGTCGTTGTTGTCGTCCATCAGTAAACACAATATGTGGTCGTATTATGATTGGGTTGTCGTTGCTGTCGTCCGTCAGGTAACACAATATGTGGTCGTATTATGATTGGGTTGTCGTTGTTGTCGTCCGTCAGTAAGCACAATATGTGGTTGTGTTATGATTGGGTTGTCGTTGTTGTCGTCTGTCAGTAAACACAATATGTGGTCATATTATGATTGGGTTGTCGTTCTCGTCCGTTAGTAAACACAATATGTGGTCGTATTATGATTGGGTTGTCGTTATTGTCGTCCGTCAGTAAGCACAATATGTGGTCGTATTATGATTGGGTTTATTGTCTTCCGTCAGTAAACACAATATGTTGTCGTATTTTGATTGTGTTGTTGTTGTCTTCCGTCAGTAAACACAATATGTGGTCGTGTTATGATTGGGTTGTCGTTGTCTTCCGTCAGTAAACACAATATGTGGCTGTATTATGATTGGGTTGTCGTTGTCTTCCGTCAGTAAACGCAATATGTGGTCGTATTATGATTGGGTCGTCATTGTCGTCCGTCAGTAAACACAATATGTGTCGTATTATGATTGGGTTGTCGTTGTTGTCGTCCGTCAGTAAACACAATATGTGGTCGCATTATGATTGGGTTGTCGTTGTCTTCCGTCTGTAAACACAATATGTGGTCGTATTATGATTGGGTTGTCATTGTCGTCCATCAGTAAACACAATATGTGGTCGTATTATGATTGGGTCGTTGTTGTCGTCCGTCAGTAAACACAATATGTGGCCTTATTATAATTGGGTTGTCATTGTCGTCCGTCAGTAAACACAATATGTGGTCGTATTATGATTGGGTTGTTGTTGTTGTCGTCATCAGTAAACACAATATGTGGTCGTATTATGATTGGGTTGTCGTTTTTTTTCGTTCGTCAGTAAACACAATATGTGGTCGTACTATGATTGGGTTGTCGTTGTCTTCCGTCAGTAAACACAATATGTGGTCGTATTATGATTGGGTCGTTGTTGTCGTCCGTCAGTAAACACAATATGTGGCCTTATTATAATTGGGTTGTCATTGTCGTCCGTCAGTAAACACAATATGTGGTTGTATTATGATTGGGTTGTTGTTGTTGTCGTCATCAGTAAACACAATATGTGGTCGTATTATGTTTGGGTTGTCATTTTTTTTCGTTCGTCAGTAAACACAATATGTGGTCGTATTATGATTGGGTTGTCGTTGTCTTCCGTCAGTAAACACAATATGTGGTCGTGTTATGATTGGGTTGTCGTTGTCTTCCGTCGCTAAAAACAATATGTGGTTGTATTATGATTGGGTTGTCGTTTTCCTCCGTCAGTAAACACAATATGTGGTCGTGTTATGATTGGGTTGTCGTTGTCTTCCGTCAGTAAACACAATATGTGGTCATATTATGATTGGGTTGTCGTTGTCTTCCGTCAGTAAACACAATATGTGGTTGTATTATGAATGGGTTGTCGTTGTCTTCCGTCAGTAAACACAATATGTGGTCGTGTTATGATTGGGTTGTCGTTGTTGACGTCCGTCAGTAAACACAATATGTGGTCGTATTATGATTGGGTTGTCGTTGTTGTCATCCGGCAGTTAACACAATATCTGGTCGTGTTATGATTGGGTTGTCGTTGTTGTCGTCTATCAGTAAACACAATATGTGGTCATATTATCATTGGGTTGTCGTTGTTGTCGTCCATCAGTAAACACAATATGTGGTCGTATTATGATTGGGTTGTCGTTGCTGTCGTCCGTCAGTTAACACAATATGTGGTCGTATTATGATTGGGTTGTCGTTGTTGTCGTCCGTCAGTAAGCACAATATGTGGTTGTGTTATGATTGGGTTGTCGTTGTTAACGTCTGTCAGTAAACACAATATGTGGTCATATTATGATTGGGTTGTCGTTCTCGTCCGTTAGTAAACACAATATGTGGTCGTATTATGATTGGGTTGTCGTTATTGTCGTCCGTCAGTAAGCACAATATGTGGTCGTATTATGATTGGGTTTATTGTCTTCCGTCAGTAAACACAATATGTTGTCGTATTTTGATTGTGTTGTTGTTGTCTTCCGTCAGTAAACACAATATGTGGTCGTGTTATGATTGGGTTGTCGTTGTCTTCCGTCAGTAAACACAATATGTGGCTGTATTATGATTGGGTTGTCGTTGTCTTCCGTCAGTAAACGCAATATGTGGTCGTATTATGATTGGGTCGTCATTGTCGTCCGTCAGTAAACACAATATGTGTCGTATTATGATTGGGTTGTCGTTGTTGTCGTCCGTCAGTAAACACAATATGTGGTCGCATTATGATTGGGTTGTCGTTGTCTTCCGTCTGTAAACACAATATGTGGTCGTATTATGATTGGGTTGTCATTGTCGTCCATCAGTAAACACAATATGTGGTCGTATTATGATTGGGTCGTTGTTGTCGTCCGTCAGTAAACACAATATGTGGCCTTATTATAATTGGGTTGTCATTGTCGTCCGTCAGTAAACACAATATGTGGTCGTATTATGATTGGGTTGTCGTTTTTTTTCGTTCGTCAGTAAACACAATATGTGGTCGTACTATGATTGGGTTGTCGTTGTCTTCCGTCAGTAAACACAATATGTGGTCGTATTATGATTGGGTCGTTGTTGTCGTCCGTCAGTAAACACAATATGTGGCCTTATTATAATTGGGTTGTCATTGTCGTCCGTCAGTAAACACAATATGTGGTTGTATTATGATTGGGTTGTTGTTGTTGTCGTCATCAGTAAACACAATATGTGGTCGTATTATGTTTGGGTTGTCATTTTTTTTCGTTCGTCAGTAAACACAATATGTGGTCGTATTATGATTGGGTTGTCGTTGTCTTCCGTCAGTAAACACAATATGTGGTCGTGTTATGATTGGGTTGTCGTTGTCTTCCGTCGCTAAACACAATATGTGGTTGTATTATGATTGGGTTGTCGTTTTCCTTCGTCAGTAAACACAATATGTGGTCGTGTTATGATTGGGTTGTCGTTGTCTTCCGTCAGTAAACACAATATGTGGTCATATTATGATTGGGTTGTCGTTGTCTTCCGTCAGTAAACACAATATGTGGTTGTATTATGAATGGGTTGTCGTTGTCTTCCGTCAGTAAACACAATATGTGGTCGTGTTATGATTGGGTTGTCGTTGTTGACGTTCGTCAGTAAACACAATATGTGGTCGTATTATGATTGGGTTGTCGTTGTTGTCATCCGGCAGTTAACACAATATCTGGTCGTGTTATGATTGGGTTGTCGTTGTTGTCGTCTATCAGTAAACACAATATGTGGTCATATTATCATTGGGTTGTCGTTGTTGTCGTCCATCAGTAAACACAAGATGTGGTCGTATTATGATTGGGTTGTCGTTGCTGTCGTCCGTCAGTTAACACAATATGTGGTCGTATTATGATTGGGTTGTCGTTGTTGTCGTCCGTCAGTAAGCACAATATGTGGTTGTGTTATGATTGGGTTGTCGTTGTTGTCGTCTGTCAGTAAACACAATATGTGGTCATATTATGATTGGGTTGTCGTTCTCGTCCGTTAGTAAACACAATATGTGGTCGTATTATGATTGGGTTGTCGTTATTGTCGTCCGTCAGTAAGCACAATATGTGGTCGTATTATGATTGGGTTTATTGTCTTCCGTCAGTAAACACAATATGTTGTCGTATTTTGATTGTGTTGTTGTTGTCTTCCGTCAGTAAACACAATATGTGGTCGTGTTATGATTGGATTGTCGTTGTCTTCCGTCAGTAAACACAATATGTGGCTGTATTATGATTGGGTTGTCGTTGTCTTCCGTCAGTAAACGCAATATGTGGTCGTATTATGATTGGGTCGTCATTGTCGTCTGTCAGTAAACACAATATGTGTCGTATTATGATTGGGTTGTCGTTGTTGTCGTCCGTCAGTAAACACAATATGTGGTCGCATTATGATTGGGTTGTCGTTGTCTTCCGTCTGTAAACACAATATGTGGTCGTATTATGATTGGGTTGTCATTGTCGTCCATCAGTAAACACAATATGTGGTCGTATTATGATTGGGTCGTTGTTGTCGTCCGTCAGTAAACACAATATGTGGCCTTATTATAATTGGGTTGTCATTGTCGTCCGTCAGTAAACACAATATGTGGTCGTATTATGATTGGGTTGTTGTTGTTGTCGTCATCAGTAAACACAATATGTGGTCGTATTATGATTGGGTTGTCGTTTTTTTTCGTTCGTCAGTAAACACAATATGTGGTCGTACTATGATTGGGTTGTCGTTGTCTTCCGTCAGTAAACACAATATGTGGTCGTATTATGATTGGGTCGTTGTTGTCGTCCGTCAGTAAACACAATATGTGGCCTTATTATAATTGGGTTGTCATTGTCGTCCGTCAGTAAACACAATATGTGGTTGTATTATGATTGGGTTGTTGTTGTTGTCGTCATCAATAAACACAATATGTGGTCGTATTATGCTTGGGTTGTCGTTTTTTTTCGTTCGTCAGTAAACACAATATGTGGTCGTATTATGATTGGGTTGTCGTTGTCTTCCGTCAGTAAACACAATATGTGGTCGTGTTATGATTGGGTTGTCGTTGTCTTCCGTCGCTAAACACAATATGTGGTTGTATTATGATTGGGTTGTCGTTTTCCTCCGTCAGTAAACACAATATGTGGTCGTGTTATGATTGGGTTGTCGTTGTCTTCCGTCAGTAAACACAATATGTGGTCATATTATGATTGGGTTGTCGTTGTCTTCCGTCAGTAAACACAATATGTGGTTGTATTATGAATGGGTTGTCGTTGTCTTCCGTCAGTAAACACAATATGTGGTCGTGTTATGATTGGGTTGTCGTTGTTGACGTCCGTCAGTAAACACAATATGTGGTCGTATTATGATTGGGTTGTCGTTGTTGTCATCCGGCAGTTAACACAATATCTGGTCGTGTTATGATTGGGTTGTCGTTGTTGTCGTCTATCAGTAAACACAATATGTGGTCATATTATCATTAGGTTGTCGTTGTTGTCGTCCATCAGTAAACACAATATGTGGTCGTATTATGATTGGGTTGTCGTTGCTGTCGTCCGTCAGTTAACACAATATGTGGTCGTATTATCATTGGGTTGTCGTTGTTGTCGTCCGTCAGTAAGCACAATATGTGGTTGTGTTATGATTGGGTTGTCGTTGTTGTCGTCTGTCAGTAAACACATTATGTGGTCATATTATGATTGGGTTGTCGTTCTCGTCCGTTAGTAAACACAATATGTGGTCGTATTATGATTGGGTTGTCGTTATTGTCGTCCGTCAGTAAGCACAATATGTGGTCGTATTATGATTGGGTTTATTGTCTTCCGTCAGTAAACACAATATGTTGTCGTATTTTGATTGTGTTGTTGTTGTCTTCCGTCAGTAAACACAATATGTGGTCGTGTTATGATTGGGTTGTCGTTGTCTTCCGTCAGTAAACACAATATGTGGCTGTATTATGATTGGGTTGTCGTTGTCTTCCGTCAGTAAACGCAATATGTGGTCGTATTATGATTGGGTCGTCATTGTCGTCCGTCAGTAAACACAATATGTGATCGTATTATGATTGGGTTGTCGTTGTTGTCGTCCGTCAGTAAACACAATATGTGGTCGCATTATGATTGGGTTGTCGTTGTCTTCCGTCTGTAAACACAATATATGGTCGTATTATGATTGGGTTGTCATTGTCGTCCGTCAGTAAACACAATATGTGTTCGTATTATGATTGGGTCGTTGTTGTCGTCCGTCAGTAAACACAATATGTGGCCTTATTATAATTGGGTTTTCATTGTCTTCCGACAGTAAACACAATATGTGTTCGTGTTATCATTGGGTTGTCATTGTCTTCGTCTGTAAGCACAATATGTGGTCGTCTTATGATTGGGTTGTCATTGTCTTCCGTCAGTAAACACAGTATGTGGTCGTATTATGATTGGGTAGTCATTGTCGTCAGTCAGTAAACACAATATGTGGTCGTATTATGATTGGGTTGTCGTTGTCGTCCGTCAGTAAACACAATATGTGGTCGCATTATGATTGGGTTGTCGTTGTCTTCCGACAGTAAACACAATATGTGGTCGTGTTATCATTGGGTTGTCATTGTCTTCGTCTGTAAGCACAATATGTGGTCGTCTTATGATTGGGTTGTCATTGTCTTCCGTCAGTAAACACAGTATGTGGTCGTATTATGATTGGGTAGTCATTGTCGTCAGTCAGTAAACACAATATGTGGTCGTATTATGATTGGGTTGTCGTTGTCGTCCGTCAGTAAACACAATATGTGGTCGCATTATGATTGGGTTGTCGTTGTCTTCCGTCTGTAAACACAATATATGGTCGTATTATGATTGGGTTGTCATTGTCGTCCGTCAGTAAACACAATATGTGTTCGTATTATGATTGGGTCGTTGTTGTCGTCCGTCAGTAAACACAATATGTGGCCTTATTATAATTGGGTTGTCATTGTCGTCCGTCAGTAAACACAATATGTGGTCGTGTTATGATTGGGTTGTCGTTGTCTTCCGTCAGTAAACACAATATGTGGTTGTATTATGATTGGGTTGTCGTTGTCTTCCGTCAGTAAACACAATATGTGGTCGTATTATGATTGGGTTGTCATTGTCGTCCGTCAGTAAACACAATATGTGTCGTATTATGATTGGGTTGTCGTTGTTGTCGTCCGTCAGTAAACACAATATGTGGTCGCATTATGATTGGGTTGTCGTTTTCTTCCGTCAGTAAACAAAATATGTGGTCGTATTATGATTGGGTCGTTGTTGTCGTCCGTCAGTAAACACAATATGTGGTCGTGTTATGATTGGGTTTTCGTTGTTGTCGTCTGTCAGTAAACACAATATGTGGTCGCATTATGATTGGGTTGTCGTTGTCTTCCGTCAGTAAACACAATATGTGGTCGTATTATGATTGGGTTGTCGTTGTCTTCCGTCAGTAAACACAATATGTGGTCGTATTATGATTGGCTTGTCATTGTCGTCCGTCAGTAAACACAATATGTGTCGTATTATAATTGGGTTGTCGTTGTTTTCGTCCGTCAGTAAACACAATATGTGGTCGCATTATGATTGGGTTGTCGTTTTCTTCCGTCAGTAAACACAATATGTGGTCATATTATGATTGGGTTGTCATTGTCGTCCGTCAGTAAACACAATATGTGGTCGTATTATGATTGGGTCGTTGTTGTCGTCCGTCAGTAAACACAATATGTGGTCGTGTTATGATTGGGTTGTCGTTGTTGTCGTCTGTCAGTAAACACAATATGTGGTCGCATTATAATTGTGTTGTTGTTTTCCGTCAGTAAACACAATATGTGGTCGTATTATGATTGGGTGTCGTCTTCCGTCTGTAAACACAATATGTGGTCGTGTTATCATTGGGTTGTCATTGTCTTCCGTCTGTAAGCACAATATGTGGTCGTCTTATGATTGGGTTGTCATTGTCTTCCGTCAGTAAACACAGTATGTGGTCGTATTATGATTGGGTAGTCATTATCGTCGGTCAGTAAACACAATATGTGGTCGTATTATGATTGGGTTGTCGTTGTCGTCCGTCTGTAAACACAATATGTGGTCGTATTATGATTGGGTTGTCATTGTCGTCCGTCAGTAAACACAATATGTGGTCGTATTATGATTGGGTCGTTGTTGTCGTCCGTCAGTAAAGACAATATGTGGCCTTATTATAATTGGGTTGTCATTGTCGTCCGTCAGTAAACACAATATGTGGTCGTATTATGATTGGGTTGTTGTTGTTGTCGTCATCAGTAAACACAATATGTGGTCGTGTTATGATTGGGTTGTCGTTGTTGTCGTATATCAGTAAACACAATATGTGGTCATATTATCATTGGGTTGTCGTTGTTGTCGTCCTTCAGTAAACACAATATGTGGTCGTATTATGATTGGGTTATCGTTGTTGTCGTCCGTCAGTAAACACAATATGTGGTCGTATTATGATTTGGTTGTCGCTGTTATCGTCCATCAGTAAACATTATGAGGTCGTATTATGATTGGGTTGTCGTTGTTGTCGTCCGTCAGTAAACACAATATGTGGTCGTATTATGATTGGGTTTATTGTCTTCCGTCAGTAAACACAATATGTGGTCGTATTATGATTGGGTTGTCGTTGTCTTCCGTCAGTAAACACAATATGTGGTCGTATTATGATTGGGTTGTCGTTGTCTTCCGTCAGTAAACACAATATGTGGTCGTATTATGATTGGGTTGTCGTTTTTGTCGTCCGTCAGTTAACACAATATGTGGTCATGTTATGATTGGGTTGTCGTTGTTGTCGTCTATCAGTAAACACAATATGTGGTCATATTATCATTGGGTTGTCGTTGTTGTCGTCCATCAGTAAACACAATATGTGGTCGTATTATGATTGGGTTGTCGTTGTTGTCGTCCGTCAGTAAACACAATATGTGGTCGTATTATGTTTCGGTTTAAATTTATTGTCTTCCGTCAGTAAACATAATATGTGGTTGTATTATGATTGGGTTGTTGTTGTTGTCGTCATCAGTAAACACAATATGTGGTCGTATTATGATTGGGTTGTCGTTGTCTTCCGTCAGTAAACACAATATGTGGTCGTATTATGAATGGGTTGTCGTTGTTGTTGTCCGTCAGTTAACACAATATGTGGTCGTGTTATGATTGGGTTGTCGTTGTTGTCGTATATCAGTAAACACAATATGTGGTCATATTATCATTGGGTTGTCGTTGTTGTCGTCCTTCAGTAAACACAATATGTGGTCGTATTATGATTGGGTTATCGTTGTTGTCGTCCGTCAGTAAACACAATATGTGGTCGTATTATGATTGGGTTGTCGCTGTTGTCGTCCGTCAGTTAACAAAATATGTGGTCGTGTTATGATTTGGTTGTTGTTGTTGTCGTTTGTCAGTAAACACAATATGTGGTCATATTATCATTGGGTTGTCGTTGTTATCGTCCATCAGTAAACATTATGAGGTCGTATTATGATTGCGTTGTCGTTGTTGTTGTCCGTCAGTAAACACAATATGTGGTCGTATTATGATTGGGTTTATTGTCTTCCGTCAGTAAACACAATATGTGGTCGTATTATCATTGGGTTGTCGTTGTCTTCCGTCAGTAAACACAATATGTGGTCGTATTATGATTGGGTTGTCGTTTTTGTCGTCCGTCAGTTAACACAATATGTGGTCATGTTATGATTGGGTTGTCGTTGTTGTCGTCTATCAGTAAACACAATATGTGGTCATATTATCATTGGGTTGTCGTTGTTGTCGTCCATCAGTAAACACAATATGTGGTCGTATTATGATTGGGTTGTCGTTGTTGTCGTCCGTCAGTAAACACAATATGCGGTCGTATTATGTTTCGGTTTAAATTTATTGTCTTCCGTCAGTAAACACAATATGTGATCGTATTATGATTGGGTTGTCGTTGTTGTCGTCCGTCAGTAAACATAATATGTGGTCGTATTATGATTGGGTTGTCGTTGTCTTCTGTCAGTAAACACAATATGTGGTCGTATTATGATTGTGTTGTTGTTGTCTTCCGTCAGTAAACACAATACACTAGGGACATCAAAATCCTAATTTCCTTGGCTGTATATTAATTTCCGTCAGGAAGTGCTAATTATTCGCACTTTTCAGCGGAGATTCCATGTGAAATGTAGGGATTTATACACAATAATGGAGATTTGAATCAAATCGAGAGATTTATACATGCATCGAGAGATTATAACCTGTATCGGTAAATTATTACTTCGTAGTTCAATTTCATACTTTATTTGGCAGGATTTAATCGATAATCTTTATATATATATATATATATATATATATACGTCTGAAAATTAAACCAAACAGTGTTAGAATTAGATTTTAGAGCTGTCAAATGTTTGTTCTTCCCTCGACGGGATTTGAACCCATACCATTGTTACACTGCAGCACCATTCGCTTAGCCTTACGTCCAGCGCCCTAGACCACTCGACTACATCCACTCCCTAAAAATGGAGCTTCAATAGTCGTAGTGTTACCTTGTCTCGTAAGGCAAATCTAGGGATAGACGCAAGACATGTGTATAAGCGTGTGTAGATGGTACATATATACTTAATATTATAATTTGACAGCAATCTAACTCAGCAATTTTTAATATATTGGATAATGAAGAATTCATTATACAGTCACAGGAAATAAAGTATATTATACAAACGTCTAGAAGCAAATGACAACCATACAATATATCTGTCCCACTGGATCTCAAAGTTACTTTAAAGAATACTAGGTTAATACTAAATATTATATACGTCTGAAAATTAAACCAAACAGTGTTAGAATTAGATTTTAGAGCTGTCAAATTTTTGTTCTTCCCTCGACGGGATTTGAACCCACACCATTGTTACACTGCAGCACCATTCGCTTAGCCTTACGTCCAGCGCCCTAGACCACTCGACTACATCCACTCCCTAAAAAAGGAGCTTCAATAGTCGTAGTGTTACCTTGTCTCGTAAGGCAAATCTAGGGATAGACGCAAGACATGTGTATAAGCGTGTGTAGATACAGTGGATGTGGTCTAGTGGTCTAGGGCGCTGGACGTAAGGCTAAGCGAATGGTGCTGCAGTGTATCAATGGTGTGGGTTCAAATCCCTTCGAGGGAAGAACAAAAATTTGACAGCTCTAAAATCTAATTCTAACACTGTTTGGTTTAATTTTCAGACGTATATATATATATATATATATAGATGTTTGTACATTTATCGATTTTTTACGGATGGGTACGTATATACAATACAATACAATACAATATTTTTTATTCCAATTAGGGTCCCTCAAGGGGCAATAACAAATATACATTCATAATTATATCAACAGTTACAACAATACAGAATGGAGATATATGTTTTTAAACAAGACAATTCTTAACTATTTAAATGATATGTTACAAAAAATATATAAATAAATAAATAAATAGGCCGTGTTCGGCAGCACGACCCGAGGAGAGGCAATGAGTAATGTATAGTTGCAGTGTATCATATGGTTGAAGAATGGACTACATGTATGCGATTACTTAGCTGGAGGAGACACCAGGGGACGATGCTTAAGAATTGTGTTTTGATTCTCCCCGTGTCTGATCCAGCAAAGCAAGCGGTTCAAGTAGTAAAACATCATGTGTTTGATGAAAGGACTGTGATTACTTAGCTGGAGGAGACACCAGGGGACGGTGCTTAAGAATCGCATTTCGATTCTCCCCGTGTCTGATCCAGTAAAGCAAGCAGTTCAAGTAATAAACTAAAATGGGAATAAATAGATGTATCGTTTATCTGCAACAGACACCAAGGGACAGTGCTTCAGGAAATGTATTGCATCTACTAAGATTAGCAATGAGCATTCCTCCTCGTGTCTAGTGCAGACAAACAATAATATATTTTAGGCATTAATATGTAGATTTTGTTAATAAAATTGAAGCAGTGTTATTCAGTTATTTAAATTATCTGCAGTATTTATAAATAAAGTGACACAACTCTTTCAAAACTGATACATCTTCACAGGTCATTAACCAGTAAAAATTTTCTCGAGGATTTAATTGTAGAAAATTGTTACACGATTGAGATATTGTTTTGAACAGCTGTTGTCGCTCCTCTCTAAATTTGCTGCAGCAAAGTAGAAAATGAATTTCATCTTCTACCTCTCCCGAGTAGCACTGCTCACACAACCTTTGGTGCGGAGGGATACCCTGGTATCTACCAGTCTCAATATGTAGACGATGTGCTGAGATTCTTAGTTTAGTTAAACATCTCCTATGCTCAAAATTATATACGCGATCGAGTTGAGAAAAATTGGATGTTTGTTTTCATTTAGTTATGTATCGACAGCTATAGTGCATTTATGAATAAAATATGTTTAAAATGAAATAGTGTATTTACCGTTGGCAGAAGTAAAAAAAACGAATTCGCAACAAATGAAAATGGAATACATATTTTACGGCTGACAAAAAATAATAAACGTAATTTACACATTTCACCAAGATCGAGTTTAACAGCCGGTTTAATTTTCATGAATTAAATGATGTATGTTGAAATAAAAATTCCTTCTATGTTTTCCTAAGACTCTTTATTCTCAAATAAACCATACATTACAATGGTATAGAGAAGTTACATATAAAAATACAACACAACACACACATGACAAATAAATAACAGATACACAAATACAATATTTACATTACAACATGTTTGTGTAGTGATCGATCGCGAGAGCTATATATAGCACACAGGTAAGTTATATATTTTAGTTGCAGTATATTAATATTAGCTACAATAATGTAGCTCCTGTGACAAAGTTGTTTCTCGGCAGAGCTACAACGCGGTCCCATTCGTCACAATGGAGCAAAAAAAAAGTTGCAGTTGAAACATAAAAACTCACTATTTACGCTTCAAACATTTCATTCTTACAATTACTGATGATCCCAGTCCTTGTTAAATCGGTTTGGCTGAGAAATATATGCTTTTCAAAGTTAGCAACAACCTTGTTCAAATTTATCGATCGTTTTCCATAACCGGAAACTACGGAAGGCGGAGCTTTTCTAAATATGGTTAACATTCCAATCGTAACTACTCGGCCATTCTCACTACCCTGTTATTTGCAGGGTAGCGAGAATGACCGAGTAGTTACGATTGGTAAGCATTCACGCCTAAATCGCCAAATATGGTATCGACATCTAAATAGTGAGGCCGGAAATGAGGAAATTCAAAATTTTCAAAGAGGAGATTTTTATTTTGTGGGAATTACATTCTAAAATACTGGTAGGTGATAAAAACTTGTTATAATAATGGACAAAAGGAAAGGTTATGTCTTATTATTGATAAATGCAGGCGTCAGAAGCTCTATAAGCGAGCGCAAACAATCTCGGCGGCTGCTCCATTACGTGTAATGGCATCCCGTTATAACCCTTGCGAGTAAGCGAGCATTTAGGGTTTTATTATTAGAACTAATTAATATGTATATTTTTTTTTACAGACATTTCAAAATATAAAATCGTTTGTTTTGTGTTATACCACAAGTTAGTTTTTATCTTATAATTTTTAGTTCTTTTTTCATTAAACTTTAATTATCATTATTTCTGTATAGTGTACATGTACTAACAACTGTTTTCACTAACAAAGCAATTTCTTTTACAAGTTAATTGCTAACCCTTTCATTTGTATAGACAACAGAATATAATTATTGATTTTTGCAGGTGCGTACGTGTATATGTATCGACGGCCTGTTGACAGAAAATAAAAACCCAATACACATTTCTCCCAGGTCGAGTTTTAAATTTAACAGACTATTTTAATGAATATATATATGCTATCAAGTTATAATGAAGAATGTTGTATTAATCCTTGCGTTTGTTTGGATATTACGCCGTGGTTTTTTTTTACCGGTTTTTGTACTGCACGAAATCGCGGACAAAATATAGTAGAATGATCATGACCCGATCAAGTGAGTTAAAGTATATCACATAGTGTAATTATTGTAGCTATTAATTATCTGTGTTTATTTAAAACCATGTTTGCTTTTTATTTTTAATGCTTAAGTATAATTGTCTTTAGTGCTTTTTCGGGAAACTGCACATATATTTCTTTTATTTTACAGATATTTCAAGAAAAGGTATCAAAATATTAAATAGTTTGTTTTATGTTATTTTGTTATAACCTTCCATTCAGTTTTTGTTATTATTATTTTCTGTTGCGTTTTTATCAGTTATTTTTTATTTCCCTTTTAGTTAATATAATTTCTCTAAATTTTCGACTATTTTCATTTTTGGAGATTTCCAGTTGGATGACGTTTTTTATGTGGAATTTTTTTTACCTGCATTAGTGGGGTTTCGGGTCCGTTCTCCCTGATAATTATACATATGTAGGGTATTAAAAATAAACAAAGTATAAATGATATTTGATGTTTACAAATATTAAATTGAGAAATTTTAACAAGTGTATGTTTCGATTATGAGCAAAGTTAAACATTTCAGTCCCTTGGAATAAGTAAAGCAGATATATATTTATATATACGCAAAGATAAGTGAATTAAGAGTCGGTAGAACGATCGATCTTTTGTAAAATTGATAAAAAAAATCACTCATACTCGAGTGCGGTAGATCGTGGGTTCAAGCCCCAGTCGGGATAAAATCAAAGACTATAAACTTGGTATTTGTTGCTTCTCCGCTAAGTACCCAACATTAAGGAGAAAGAGCAACGACTGGTTAGCTCAGAATCAGGATAACGAGTCCGAGTGGGGCGACATGTCTATCCGTGGACTTGTTTCAGTGAGCTAGCACTATAAAAATTCAATCCAGCGTATTGGTCTATAGCTAGTACAAAGCGGACATCATCATCTCATTGAAAATTAACATGTTCTCGCCATGATATAGCTGAAAAATTGCTGCATTGGCGTTAAATAACAATGATCACCACTCACTCTTTATTAAATTATCGTGTTTCAAAATTGCAAGCTAAATAAAGAACACGACCTATATAGTCTAGTTCTAATAATAAAACCCTAAATGCTCGCTTACTCGCAAGGGTTATAACGGGATGCCATTACACGTAATGGAGCAGCCGCCGAGATTTTTTGCGCTCGCTTACAGAGCTTCTGACGCCTGCATTTATCAATAATAAGACATAATCTTTCCTTTTGTTCATTATTATAACAAGTTTGTATCACCTACCAGTATTTTAGAATGTAATTCCCACAAAATAAAAATCTCCTCTTTGAAAATTTTGAATTTCGTCATTTCCAGCCTCACTATTTGGATGTCGATACCATATTTGGCGATTTAGGCGTGAATGTTTACCAATCGTAACTACTCGGCCATTCTCGCTACACTGCAAATAACAGGGTAGCGAGAATGGCCGAGTAGTTACGATTGGAATGTTTACATCAGCTTGTAATAAGAAATACCATATTTAGAAAAGCTCCGCCTTCCGTAGTTTCCGGTTATGGAAAACGATCGATAAATTTGAACAAGGTTGTTGCTAACTTTGAAAAGCATATATTTCTCAGCCAAACCGATTTAACAAGGACTGGGATCATCAGTAATTGTTATAATGAAATGTTTGAAGCGTAAATAGTGAGTTTTTACGTTTCAACTGCAACTTTTTTTTTGCTCCATTGTGACGAATGGGACCGCGTTGTAGCTCTGCCGAGACACAAGTTTGTCACAGGAGCTACATTATTGCAGCTATATATAGTCCAACATTTAACCCTCATAATTAGATTTGGTAATTCTGTAATTGATTTGTAATCGTGTTTTCGATTGATTTTTTAATTATTTTTTTTTTAGAAAACTGCAAGTTGTATAGTTTTTAAATAATCAGTAATGCGGTGTCAAACTTATATATCAAATTTAGTGTACAGATCCCACCAAGTGTATCAACGATCATACTCTCAGGTCGGACACGAGTTTTGTCGGACTTGAAGAGAGTGTCGCTCTTAAAATTGTCCGACAAAATCGTCCGACAAAATCCTCCCATGTCGGAGTGAGAGTCTCCACTCTCAGATAGTTAAACTGTTAACAGGAAACGTCCCCAAATTCTGCTAACCATTAAATTCGTGCATAAAGAAACATGCGTATCTTAGTAAAGCTGAAGTAAATGAGTGATATACAGTACGGAAAGTATAGATATGCTAACGGCCGTCACGGGCGATATATACAATAATATCCATGAATAAAATGTATTAACATGCAGTACCCATGTTTTAAGTGCACTAGAAGTGAATATTAATATGTCCCTATGTACTCGCGACAATCGATGCCAAGGCCCTTTCACTTGCTGCAGACAGTTGCCGGTTTACATATCGGGTGCGTTTGCTCTTTTACGTGTTTGTCAAATGTAGGGCGAACGAACCCGGGTAAATAATTCTAATATACTTAAAAAATAAATTTATATTTTTTTCTTTCTTGCATATGTGTATAAATATCTTAATAAAATAAATACATTTACGGTGAGAAATTATTATACGTCATGATATCGTTATTTAGGTAAATACTTATTAGACAGATTTTTTTTAAAACCATTTTTGTCTTTTTAATTGATAACTGACCCAAGCTAAATAAATGAAATGTGACTTAATGTGTTAATTATATAAATCCTTGCCTTCTATAAATTTTAATTTCTTATCTAATTCTTATTCTTATTTAACAATATGGTCAGGTTGTTATTTTCATTGAATGGCATCTCAAAATAGATGGCTTCACAGTAGGGGCTCTTCCTGTATATTGGTTACATCCTGTATATTACAACTGACAGCTAATGCATGACAAACAATTTTAATCAGCCATCATTATCATAAAATACATTTTTTTAATCTTTATTTTGATAATGGCACCTAATTCTCATCACCTAATCCAAATTAGTATAGTAGAGGAGTACCGTATTTTTCGGACGATAAATCTAGATAAAAATGACGATTTTGTTTACAGTATACCTTTATTTTGCTGTAGGTTTATTTCTGAATAAGAAGACTCGTATCATCGATGTTCTTGGTGTTATTTTTTTTTTAAATAAAGCAATAAAAGTATACTAACAGGGGGTGCAATTCTGGGGATAAAATATTCAACATCCGAAAAAATCAATATTCAGTGATTGAAGTGTTAGCGAAAATCAGTTCAATGTTGTATTCTATAATAAAATATATACTATAAAAAATGTATCTTGTTGAAAAAAATCGATTTACAATATAAAATTATTATCACAAAATATCTAAATATAGCTATAGCTTTCCCATCGGTGGCATCCCAAATTGCCGAGTCCAATTAGCCGATTCCCAAATTGCCGACATATGAAATATATTGTTATTGCAAGTAGAATAATGCTTCTAATTTATGAAGGAATATTGTAAATAATTAAATAAATATTTCTTTTGAAATGGTCCGACATACAAGGGAGTTTAGATTATAGCATTCGAGCTCAAAGTCAAAAGGATATACGGTGGATTAGTCCTGGAGACAACCATGATTTCTGTCAAGATGAAGGATGCCAAGAAATAATTTCAAAACATATGCTCTGTGAATAATAACTAGCATAAACATGAGCGAATACACATTTTTTGTTTTGAAATAGGTCCCAAATTTTGCATTTGAGCGAGACTTAGTAAAACTCTAAATAAACATTTACTTATTTGTAGTTTATTTCCATTGTTCTTCAATTATTTGAGTAATGAGGATCGGCATCTCCTATTCATCAGTGCATTTGATTATGGTTTTTCTAATTAAAATTGCACGAAAAATTACTGCTTTCAATAAAATATTTACACATCATCAATATTTTTTTTTAAATAAAAAATTATATTATGAAACTTTGTCATTTTTAACAAAAGCCGGCAATATGGGATTCGGCAATCTGGTACTAATTCTTCCCATCAAACACGAGCATGCGCACGTGGTTGTAGTAAAAAATGGCGGTTGCAATACATCTCACAGTAAGCGTGCAGAACAAGCCTTTTATACTAAATATACTGGAAAATAATTTATATCGATTTCGTTACTTAATCGATATTTTATTGCAATAATTTATATGAGGCTATGGGTGTTTAAACGTCACTTTTCAACAATATTTCAGTTATATATTGACCTTTAAGCTACCTTTCCTGGCACGAATATGGTGCAAGGTAGAAATACACTAGGGTATTTATGTACCCGGACATTCTACACACCGGAAAGAAAGTACGCTTACAAATACACATCGATCACAAAATGTTTGACATGTTCATCTCGAGAAATGTAAAAAAAAATCTTTAAATATCCACTCTCACGTCCGACCAAATACTCTGAATGCACCCACGATGTCCGACCAAATAGTCGGAGTTAGAGGGTGTTGACTCAAATTTGTCGGACATTTCCCTGGAGTGAGTCGGACATTTTGGGAGGGATATGTCCGACCTGACCGGAGTGTACTGTACATGACCCGTTTTTGGAATTTTAGTTAACTGTAACGTTCATAAATAGAAAATGTCACTATGCAATTTTTTTGCAAAGTATAAGGCCTTGATTTCTTGTTAAAATATTCTTTTATCCTGCAATCAGTACATTTGCTGTACAAATATACCACACGAATAAATTTTTGCTTTATTCGTAGCCTACGAATAAACTTTTGAAGCCTACGAATAAACTTTTAAACCTACGAATAAACTTTTAAGCCCCGCCCATAGATTCCGGAACTACTTTTTTGTGTTTTTGCTCTCCTGTGAAGGAGTTAAAATATTAACCGTAACCAATGTCAATAATCGACGTCGTCTTTTTCTAATAAATCTTTTCGTTCTCACTATTTGTAAATTTACAAACCGACAAAATGAAACTAATAATTCTAAAATTTCATATTTTTTATACATATTTTACGATAAAAAAAATCCTAGAAGTCAATAAAAAACAAAACAAAAATCTTAAACAAATCCGAATCATTTATAACTTGACAGGGAAGCTTTGAAAACAAAACAAAAGCAACTAAAACTACAGGACAAAGGGAATAAACCAAAGAGGGCATGCCCTCCAACAGATGAGGAAATTAACATCCTTTATAACAGAAACGTTCTGGGCAGTCACACACCACAATCTTTACTAAACACACTTATATGGTTAAATAACTCAGTACAGTTTGAACATCAAACTCTAAGATTACTACATATATTTTATTATAAAATTTCTTCATATTAAATGTTCAATTAATTCACATCAATTACTTCAACATATCAGATAGTAGATTTCTTCAAGGTGAAAATAACACATATTCCTGCTATTGCATCAAGTCACTTTAAAATTATAGATATAATTTTTTATATTCTGAATTCTTTATGACACCACAAAATATCTATATAATTTGTTTTAACCATTTGGAATAATTGTATTCAGTCACTTCCTCCAATCATTTTGCATCTTTTTTTAAAACATTTTTTTCTTTTGCAAAATTCCAACAAAGTTGTATGATTTGTCAGTTGAAACTAGTGTTTTATCTGCTGTAATTCTACTCACTGTTGATCAGGATTACAGTACATTTTTCATTTTGTGCAATTCCATTTGAAACTGATTCACATACCCCTGGCCTGTATGCAACAACTGAGTGATAGTTCTTGAAAAATGTCCTTTGTTTAATCAGATCTTTATAAAACGTTCATAGGTTTTTATGCAATTATTTCTTTCATATATAGTCTTTGCACTTATTTCAAACATCACATGTACATTGTACACTGTTAAACCATTAATCCAGCCATTCATCTGAAAGACATTAATATAGCATTGATTATAATTAAAATACATGTTATTATATATTTACTAATAAAATAACAAGAAAAAAGGAACAAAATGCAGACTAAATTAGCAATGTTTAAATATTTGAAACTTCAAGCTTTCATAATGCATTTTTGTATGATCCGACTCAGAAAATATATTCGCACATTAGTCATTACTCGCAACAACCAACATTATCATATAAATATTGTTCATTCCAGAAAAATAAAATAAAAATAAAAGTGAACCATATAGTTGCAGGCGTATACCTTTTCACACAGGCGTATATATTTACCTGGTTACTACTGCAGGCGTATTTAAGTATGACCGCATGTGACGTATGATCGCTAAATTAATGTGTTTTCATATCTATGAAAAACATATTAAATATATATATTTCAGGTTCTAAACTATCAATTTTCTATATAGATGTTCACCTTAATCAATAAATCTTCACTTAAATAAAGTTATTTCACTTCCTTTTGAGAACTAATTGTTCGCGAATTTTTGTCAGCAAAAAAAATCTGGTATTTTTCTACGCCAAATAGTGAGGATTCCGTTGCATTAAAAAATGCATTTTTACGAGTTAAGATTATTTTTTAGGACATCGTGGATTGCAGGATAAATACAATATTGGTCTGTTGAGGGTAAATATAGAATTTATTTGACTCGGCGCGAAACGGGGAGAAACACTCGCTAGAAGCTCGTCTTTCACCCCGTTTCTCAGCCTTGTCAAATAAATTCTATATTTACCGTCAACAGACCAATATTGTATATATATTTTTAATAATTATATTGATATTATTTGGGGGGTGGGAGGGGGAATTGCCCCAAAGATATTTATACAATTAGTCATGCCTAGAGGCCCCTTTCTCGGATGTCAACGTGCTGTTTTCACTACTGTCAAGGTATTAACTATTTTATGGGGGTGAAATACCAAAGTAATAAGAATTATATAATTTCCTGTCAGTCTGATATTTGTTTTCTCTTTTATTTTTTATTGTTAAGCCCTGTTTACACGATCAAAGTTTTCCATCAAAAACTTTGTCAAAGTTTTTGATGGAAAACTTTGATAAAGAACTGCCCTGTTTACAGGGTCAACGTTTTTGATGGGAATTGGCGGGAAATGCAAAGATAACATAAACATGGCTGACTTTGAGGAGTATGTTGCTTTGTATGTGTGCATTTTGTGCACTTTGATTTTAAGGCGAAGGCTGCGTAGACTTCGTGTTAGACCAAGGAGAATGTGGTCTAGAGCCTGGCTTCAAAGGAGGAGGACCAGAAGTTGCTATAACATTCTACTGCAAGGGCTGAGGGCTGAAGATATTGATGAATATAAAAATATGAGAATGAGCAAAGAAACATTTAATATGCTCCTGGAAAAGGTCCGACCATATATCATGAGATCATTTACTAACTCATTTGTCCAGTTAAATTTTGACATTTTATTTGAACTTGTTTGTCTGTTGTTTCCCGCCATATTTACCATGTGCTTCTGTTTACATAATATCTTAATGATCTTGATTCCAAAAACCATTCTGATTGGTTAGTTCCCATCAAAGTCCATCAAAGTTTTTAGAAAAATAGGATGGAGTTCTATTCCATCAAAGTCCGTCAAAGTTTTTGATGCAGGTTTACATGGTCAAAAAACTTTGACAAAGTTTTTGATTGAAAACTTTGATCGTGTAAACGGGGCTTTACACATTACTTAAGTTTGTAGTGGATTAAAAAAAAGTATTGTTTTGCCTTTCAAATGTTTATTTCTTTGTTTTGTCTTTCATTGTTTAAATCATGTTTTCTGTGCATTTCCTACAATCAAAACAATCTCTTGTTTTCTGTATAATATAATAAAATCATATATTTTTTTTTTCATTCATCGCACCAGTTTAAATTGATATGTCCAAATATACGACAGTACCAAAAACGGGTTTTTATAATTTGTTTATGTTACTACTTCTGGTACTGGTGATGTGTACATAATTCTCATCTTCGCATCATGTGATGTCTTTAACAATCACCATTCCTATAATACCAGTGTTGCGGGCGGTAGCATCCCAAATTGCCGATTCCCAGTTTGTCGAATCCCAAATTGCCGAGTCCAATTAGCCGATGCCCAAATTGCCGACATATGAAAAATATTGTTATTGCAAGTAGAATAATGCTTCTAATTTATGAAGGAATATTGTAAATAATTAAATAAATATTTCTTTTGAAATGGTCCGACATACAAGGGAGTTTAGATTATAGCACATTTTTTGTTTTGTAAATAGGTCCCAAATTTTGCATTTGAGCGAGACTTAGTAAAACTCTAAATAAACATTTACTTATTTGTAGTTTATTTCCATTGCTCTTCAATTATTTGAGTAATGAGGATCGGCATCTCCTATTCATCAGTGCATTTGATTATGTTTTTTCTAATTAAAATTGCGCGAAAAATTACTGCTTTCAATAAAATATGTACACATCATCAATAAAAAAAATTTAAATAAAAAACAATATTATGAAACTTTGTCATTTTTAACAAAAGTCGGCAATATGGGATTCGGCAAAATGGACTCGGCAATATGGTATTCGGCAATCTGGGATTCGGCAATCTGGTTGCGGGCACCTCAAATAAACTCTCCTTGGCACCATATAGTTCCCTCCTTCATCACAGAAGTCCTAATAAACTGTGAGGTAGTTTTATCCTATAGAAGCTGCATGAAGGGAAAGGAAGAGCAAGTGGAGAAGAAAAATGTGTTTTCTTACTTCTACCATAATTTTGTCTAACTAAAATATATACACACACACACACACACATATATATATATATATAATACATGTATATAATAATTTAATTCTTTGTAGGTCTGTTGTTGACTAGGCTTCAAACCAGCTTATTTTCTGGAAATATGAAAATTAAAACAACATTAACCTATAAAATGATAAAATTATTGGCAAGAAACAATTTGAAGCTCATTTTTCTAATGTGGAAACGTTACATTTATTTTAATTATAGATAATTAAGTGATAACAAAAATCATTTACTTTCATAAAACTTGATAAAAGTTACATAATTCATTGATAAGACTGCCAAATCTTACTAAGGATTAACAATTAACCTATAACATAATTGTTTTGTTAATGAACACAGTTATAAAAATGAACAATAAGAATAATAAACATAAAAAGTTGTATTAGAAACTGAATTAAAAAAAAAACATTAACAGAAATAATATAACACAAACTACAACAAAAAAAACTGAATGGAAGGTAACAAAATAACATAAAACAAACTATTTAATATTTTGATACCTTTTATTGAAATATCTGTAAAATAAAAGAAATATAAGCAGTTTCCTGAAAAAGCACTAAAGACAATTATACTTAAGCATTAAAAATAAAAAGCAAACATGGTTTTAAATAAAAACAGATAATTAATAGCTACAATAATGACACTATGTGATATACTTTAACTCACTTGATCGGGTCATGATCATTCTATCCGCGATTTCGTGCAGTACAAAAACCGGTAAAAAAAACCCACCGCCTAATATCCAAACAAACGCCAGGATTAATACAACATTCTTCATTATAACTTGATAGCATATATATATTCATTAAAATAGTCTGTTAAATTTAAAACTCGACCTGGGAGAAATGTGTATTCGGTTTTTATTTTCTGTCAACAGGCCGTCGATACATATACACGTACGCACCTGCAAAAATCAATAATTATATTCTGTTGTCTATACAAATGAAAGGGTTAGCAATTAACTTGTAAAAGAAATTGTTTTGTTAGTGAAAACAGTTGTTAGTACATGTACACTATACAGAAATAATGATAATTAAAGTTTAATGAAAAAAGAACTAAAAATTATAAGATAAAAACTAACTTGTGGTATAACACAAAACAAACGATTTTATATTTTGGTACCTTTTCTTGAAATGTCTGTAAAAAAAAAAATATATACATATTAATGTACTGCAGCCAAAATATATAACTTACCTGTGTGCTATATATAGCTCTCGCGATCGATCAGTACACATGCAAACATGTACATGGCGTGATAATTATAACACCTGCGTGGTCAGGACAGAAGGAATTTTTATTTCAACATTCATCATTTTATTCATGAAAATTAAATCGGCTGTTAAACTCGATCTTGGTGAAATGTGTAAATTACGTTTATTATTTTTTGTCAGCCGTGAATACTTGATTGCATATATATATATTCATTAATACAGACTCGATCTTTGGCGAAATATGTATTCCGTTTTCATTTGTTGTGAATTCGTTTTTTTTTTTACTTCTGCCAACGGTAAATACACTATTTCATTTTAAACATATTTTATTCATAAATGCACTATAGCTGTCGATACATAACTAAATGAAAACAAACATCCAATTTTTCTCAACTCGATCGCGTATATATATACGTACCCATCCGTTAAAAAATCGATAAATGTACAAACATCTATATATATATATATATATAAAGATTATTGATTAAATCCTGCCAAATAAAGTATGAAATTGAACTACGAAGTAATAATTTACCGATACAGGTTATAATCTCTCGATGCATGTATAAATCTTTCGATTTGAATCTAATCTCCATTATTGTGTATAAATCCCTACATTTCACATGGAATCTCCGCTGAAAAGTGCGAATAATTAGCACTTCCTGACGGAAATTAATATACAGCCAAGGAAATTAGGATTTTGATGTCCCTAGTGTTTATTGTCTTCCGTCAGTAAACACAATATGTGATCATATTATGATTGGGTTGTCGTTGTTGTCGTCCGTCAGTAAACATAATATGTGGTCGTATTATGATTGGGTTGTCGTTGTCTTCTGTCAGTAAACACAATATGTGGTCGTATTATGATTGGGTTGTCGTTGTCTTCCGTCAGTAAACACAATATGTGGTCGTGTTATGATTGGGTTGTCGTTGTCTTCCGTCGGTAAACACAATATGTGGTCGTATTATGATTGGGTTGCTTTGTCTTCCGTCAGTAAACACAATATGTGGTCGTATTATGATTGGGTTGTCGTTGTCTTCCGTCAGTAAACACAATATGTGGTCGTGTTATGATTGGGTTGTCGTTGTCTTCCGTCAGTAAACACAATATGTGGTCGTATTATGATTGGGTTGTCGTTGTCTTCCGTCAGTAAACACAATATGTGGTTGTATTATGATTGGGTTGTCGTTGTTGTCGTCCGTCAGTAAACACAATATGTGGTCGTATTATGACTGGGTTGTCGTCAGTCAGTAAACACAATATGTGGTCGTATTATGATTGGGTTGTTGTTGTCGTCCGTCAGTAAACACAATATGTGGTCGTATTATGATTGGGTTGTCATTGTCGTCCGTCAGTAAACACAATATGTGGTCGTATTATGGTTGGGTCGTTGTTGTCGTCCGTCAGTAAACACAATATGTGGTCGTATTATGATTGGGTTGTCGTCGTCCGTCAGTAAACACAATATGTGGTCGTATTATGATTGGGTTGTCGTTGTTGTCGTCCGTCAGTAAACACAATATGTGGTCGTATTATGATTGGGTTGTCGTTGTTGTCGTCGTCAGTAAACACAATATGTGGTCGTGTTATGATTGGGTTGTCGTTGTCTTCCGTCAGTAAACACAATATGTGGTCGTATTATGATTGGGTTGTCGTTGTTGTCGTCCGTCAGTAAACACAATATGTGGTCGTATTATAATTGGGTTGTCGTCTTCCGTCAGTAAACAGATTAGATATCAGGACATCTCGGTACTCGGTACTGGACATCTCGGTACTCGGTGCTGGACATCTCGGTACTGGAAATTTCGGTACTGGACATCTCGGTACTGGAAATTTCGGTACTGAATAATAAAAATAATTTGATTGAATTTAAAAACTTTTTTAATTTTTTTTTTACATGTAGACGTTGTTTATACAAATTTGTGTTTTTTTTTATAATCATCTAATTAAATGCACATCAAAGAGGCTATTCATTAATATTTGTAAATAACTTTTGTTTTGATAACTAAGTCCCTTTATCAATAAATCACAGATAAACTTAACGGGATGATTATTTTCATTTCTGTTTTGATTACATAGCTGTTTTAATTAGATAGCTTCAATTACCAAATTTAATTTCTTTAGTCATAGATCAATGCTTTAATCTTTTGTTTGACTTCAAAAGACGATACAAGCTGAATTTTATTTGAGAAATATTTGCCAAGCCGAGGGTTACCCTAATTTGAGATTCAAACTGTAAAAATGGAGTATCCATGCATAGATTGTGGCAGCAATGTCCGTCTCAGACAGGAGGTTTTGCAATGTGACCAGTGTTCACAGTGGCAGCACAGACTATGCAACACTGGTAAGACCTTTTTATCTAATTTTATCGCTTTTGTATATTATTTAACCCCCCAAATTATTGACAGAAAATCAAGAAATGTCGTATAATGATAGCACTGACAATTTCCTCAGTTACTCACACGAACACACATAGCATAATTGGTAACGCCACTACAAATTATAGAAGAATCGTTAGGGTGACGAACTTTCATACATCAGGGATATCAGATAATCTGAAGCAAAGGTCAAAATAATGAAAATATAAATAAAAATCAATGTATACTAAAACAACGATCTCCGGAATCGATCTACACTGGAATTATCAAAAAAACCTTTGGTTCATATATATTAAAGAATTACTAGTACAAAAATATTGACAATTAATAAGTACCAAACAATTGTGGTCAATAAGGAATATTGTTTCATCCAAGTCCCGAACTGTCCAGTACCGAGTACCGAGATGTCCAGGTCAATACCGAAATGTCCAGGACCGAGTATCGAGATGTCCAAGTCAGTACCGAGATGTCCAGGTCCCGAGATGTGGTTGGTTGTATTATGGCTGGGTTGTCGTTGTCGTCTGTTAGTAAACACAATATGTGGTCGTATTATGATTGGGTTTTCGTTGTCTTCCGTCAGTAAACACAATATGTGGTCGTGTTATGATTGGGTTTTCGTTGTTGTCGTCCGTCAGTTAACACAATATGTGGTCGTATTATGGTTGGGTTGTCGTTGTTGTCGTCCATCAGTAAAAACAATACGTGGTCGAATTATGATTGGGTTGTCGTTGTTGTCGTCCATCAGTAAGCACAATACGTGGTCGTGTTATGATTGGGTTGTCGTTGTTGTCTTCCGTCAGTAAACACAATATGTGGTCGTATTATGATTGGCTTGTCGTTGTCTTCCGTCAGTAAACACAATATGTGGTCGTATTATGATTCGGTTGTCGTTGTTGTCGTCCGTCAGTAAACACAATATGTGGTCGTGTTATGATTGGGTTGTCGTTGTCTTCCGTCAGTAAACACGATATATGGTCGTATTATGATTGGGTTGTCGTTGTTGTCTTCCGTCAGTAAACACAATAAGTGGTCGTATTATGATTGGGTTGTCGTTGTCGTCCGTCAGTAAACACAATGTGTGGTCGTATTATGATTGGGTTGTCGTTGTCGTCCGTCAGTAAACACAATATGTGGTCGTATTATGATTGGGTTGTCGTTGTTGTCGTCCGTCAGTAAGCACAATAGTTGGTCGTATTATGATTGGGTTGTCGTTGTCTTCCGTCAGTAAACACAATATGTGGTCGTGTTATGATTGGGTTGTCGTTGTTGTCGTCCGTCAGTAAACACAATATGTGGTCGTATTATGATTGAGTTGTCGTTGTCTTCCGTCAGTAAACACAATATGTGGTCGTATTATGATTGGGTTGTCGTTGTCTTCCGTCAGTAAACACAATATGTGGTCGTGTTATGATTGGGTTGTCGTTGTCTTCCGTCGGAAACACAATATGTGGTCGTATTATGATTGGGTTGCTTTGTCTTCCGTCAGTAAACACAATATGTGGTCGTATTATGATTGGGTTGTCGTTGTCTTCCGTCAGTAAACACAATATGTGGTCGTGTTATGATTGGGTTGTCGTTGTCTTCCGTCGGAAACACAATATGTGGTCGTATTATGATTGGGTTGCTTTGTCTTCCGTCAGTAAACACAATATGTGGTCGTATTATGATTGGGTTGTCGTTTTCTTCCGTCAGTAAACACAATATGTGGTCGTATTATGATTGGGTTGTCGTTGTCTTCCGTCAGTAAACACAATATGTGGTCGTATTATGGTTGGGGTGTCGTTGTCTTCCGTCAGTAAACACAATATGTGGTCGTGTTATGATGTTCATGAATATTTAGTCTTTCAGAAAATATTAAAAAAACACATATAAGAACAATTAAATATAAATGTTATTAGGATATATCGTAGACTAAACCGATTTCATTCGGGCAATATACCCGCACAAAATTGCTTGTATTTTCGCAAATAAGTGATATTTTCGACAAATTCAAGTTCAGGTAGACAATAAAATCATTAATTTACAAAATGTAATTAATAGTTTTGCAAAAAAAGTGCTAAAAATCGTACTGAGAAGACTTTTCTCGTATAGGGAAACACACAAAAAATCAAACGCCATTTTCAATTGGCAAGTTGGGACTTTCTATAAAAAAAAATACGTTAAATACACATTATTTTTTTTAGAACAAATCAAATTCTTGTGAAGCAACATTTGTTTATTTAGAACATTCATTATTTTTCCTTAAGTTCAAGAAGTATTTTTTTTCTCTCAATTTTACTCGTTTGTTTATAAAATATAACTTTCCGGGATCGAGATCAAATATCTTCTTTTTTGTCACTATTTTTACTTTAGTTTTAATATTGTGATGAATTAAGAAAGTAATGAAGCGATATAGTCTAAAGGGGATTGTGATGGATTTTTGTGTGTGTTAACATGTCTATTATTTGTTGTTGATTGTTTTAATAAGAAATCGGTAGTAGCCATTATATCACTTAAGAGAAAAATAGATTTGGCCACGAAGGTAAAAAAAAAATGGTGGGAAAGTTAAACTATATTTTACATTAGAAAGGAAAGCAACTGTACAATCGATTGTTCCTTTACATTCGTATTTGTAAAGGTGTGGTACTCGTCAGCATGTATATTTTTTACTTATTTGATTTTTTTCTATTTTCAGTTTTGGAGAAGAGAGAGAAAATATGGCATTGGGACAAAGCTGGATTTAGATTTGTAAATTGTGAAATAACAATTTAGATTCTTTTTGAAGAATTTGGGTAGCCCTTAAAAGGGCTGTTGGTGGCAAATGCCAACAAGTTAAACTCAACAGTTTACTTCTTCTTTGGTGTCTTCTTAGGTTTGACTGCTTTAGTCTTTTTTGGTGACTTGGTAGCTTTCTTTGCAGGTTTAGCGGCCAGTTTCTTTGCTGCAGCCGGTTTCTTGGCCTTTGGTTTCGCCGCTTTCTTCACAGCAGCTGGTTTCTTCGCAGCAGTCTTTTTTGGTGTCTTGGCCGTTTTAGGTTTAGCTGACTTTGGTTTGGCTGCAGGCTTCTTTTTGGGTTTGACTACTTCTCCGATCTTGAATGACCCGGAAGCACCAGTTCCCTTCGACTGTTTTAAGCTCTTGTTCTTGACACCAGCTCTGAGTGAGAGTTTAAGATGAACATTTACAGTCTTGGCGTCTTTTCCAACAATGAAGTTGGCCATAATATACTTCAGGATGGCTTGTCTGGAAGACCCTCCTCTTTCTTTTAGTGCAGCAATTGCTTTACCAACCATTTCACTGTATTTTGGATGAGCTGCTGGTTTCTTAGGCTTGGCTGCAACCTTCTTCTTTGGAGATGTATCTTCCATTTTTCGATTCTAAAACTATTTCAACGATGTATACTGTTCGACGAACGATTTGATTATAACGCTCGCTTGGACAATTAGTGTATATGACGCTGACGCGGACCTCCTCGTAGACACCTACAAAAATATTTACAAATTTTGAGTAGATCGCACGATGAATAAATAATGTGCTTTCTTCGGCTGGTTATGTGCCTTTTCCCACATTAATGCGTATAGTTTCTGCACATATTATACCTTATGATGTTCATGAATATTTAGTCTTTCAGAAAATATAAAAAACACATATAAGAACAATTAAATATAAATGTTATTAGGATATATCGTAGACTAAACCGATTTCATTCGGGCAATATACCCGCACAAAATTGCTTGTATTTTCACAAATAAGTGATATTTTCGACAAATTCAAGTTCAGGTAGACAATAAAATCATTAATTTACAAAATGTAATTAATAGTTTTGCAAAAAAAGTGCTAAAAATCGTACTGAGAAGACTTTTCTCGTATAGGGAAACACACAAAAAATCAAACGCCATTTTCAATAGGCAAGTTGGGACTTTCTATAAACAAATACGTTAAATACACATTATTTTTTTTAGAACAAATCAAATTCTTGTGAAGCAACATTTGTTTATTTAGAACATTCATTATTTTTCCTTAAGTTCAAGAAGTATTTTTTTTCTCTCAATTTTACTCGTTTGTTTATAAAATATAACTTTCCGGGATCGAGATCAAATATCTTCTTTTTTGTCACTATTTTTACTTTAGTTTTAATATTGTGATGAATTAAGAAAGTAATGAAGCGATATAGTCTAAAGGGGATTGTGATGGATTTTTGTGTGTGTGTACATGTCTATTATTTGTTGTTGATTGTTTTAATAAGAAATCGGTAGTAGCCATTATATCACTTAAGAGAAAAATAGATTTGGCCACGAAGGTAAAAAAAAAAATGGTGGGAAAGTTAAACTATATTTTACATTAGAAAGGAAAGCAGCTGTACAATCGATTGTTCCTTTACATTCGTATTTGTAAAGGTGTGGTACTCGTCAGCATGTATATTTTTTACTTATTTGATTTTTTTCTATTTTCAGTTTTGGAGAAGAGAGAGAAAATATGGCATTGGGACAAAGCTGGATTTAGATTTGTAAATTGTGAAATAACAATTTAGATTCTTTTTGAAGAATTTGGGTAGCCCTTAAAAGGGCTGTTGGTGGCAAATGCCAACAAGTTAAACTCAACAGTTTACTTCTTCTTTGGTGTCTTCTTAGGTTTGACTGCTTTAGTCTTTTTTGGTGACTTGGTAGCCTTCTTTGCAGGTTTAGCAGCTGGTTTCTTTGCTGCAGCCGGTTTCTTGGCCTTTGGTTTCGCCGCTTTCTTCGCAGCAGTCTTTTTTGGTGTCTTGGCCTTTTTAGGTTTAGCTGCCTTTGGTTTTACAGCTTTCTTTGGTTTGGCTGCAGGCTTCTTTTTGGGTTTGACTACTTCTCCGATCTTGAATGACCCGGAAGCACCAGTTCCCTTCGACTGTTTCAAGCTCTTGTTCTTGACACCAGCTCTGAGTGAGAGTTTAAGATGAACATTTACAATCTTGGCGTCTTTTCCAACATTGAAGTTGGCCATAATATACTTCAGGATGGCTTGTCTGGAAGACCCTCCTCTTTCTTTTAGTGCAGCAATTGCTTTACCAACCATTTCGCTGTATTTTGGATGAGCTGCTGGTTTCTTAGGCTTGGCTGCAACCTTCTTCTTTGGAGATGTATCTGCCATTTTTCGATTCTAAACTATTTCAACGATGTATACTGTTCGACGAACGATTTGATTTTGAATTGATTTGAATTTAGATGTGACTTTCTCAATGAGAAATTGCTTCCTTAGAAAAAATTATTAGAGTTTTTTGGTGATTGTCTTATTATTTACTTACTTTTTATGTCTTATTATTACATATTGTGAGATTTTAGAATAATTGAAATTTGTAAATGATGAAGTTTATTTTAAATATTTAATTAAATGAATGACTTTAATATATAGTTTGTCAGATTTATTATGTGAACCAAAATATTTTAATTGCTCTCATTTATGAATTTAGCATACAAGTTGTTTAAATAGTGTGACAAATCCCAGTTTAATAGGTATAGTGTATCATAAAGAGTTGGGCACTACGACCTTCCTCTAGATACACATTAACCCTATTTTGGTGTTAATGAGCAGGGGCGGATCCAGGATTTGCGATTAGGGGGGGCGTGAGTAGGAGAGGGATCTGGGGACCGCTTAAGGTCCCCAGCGGGTCCAGGACAGAGCCCTAGGAGGGGATCCAGGTGGGCGAAACCCCTCCCCCCTAAGCTCTGGGGGTTTGAGGAATTACAGACATTTATTTGAACGACAATTTTGAACCAATCACACCATTTTTATCAGACCTAAAAAACTTTACTTCGAGTCTTAATTTTGTCGGATAATTGATAACAGTATGTTTTTGTCAGATTATAAGAACCTGAAGTAAAACCTTTTTCTTTAACAACCGTGATGCGAATTGTTCAACTCATGACTGATCGATCACGATATTTTAACGCTTCAAAGAACTATTGCTTTAGTTTTAACGCATTCCTGGGGTCGGATGGCTCAATGAGTTATCACCAATACGGCGTGGGTTCGCGCCCAGCTTTGTAAATTACAAAAAGGGTACACTCGACTCGCAGTCGCAAGTGATAAAGTTTACCAGTTGCGTCAAGTGTTTGAGCAACGGGCGTAAAAACCTCATTACACTAAGAGATCAAACAAACAAAATGTATCAAAGTTCTCGAGAAATATGTTTACGGAAATCAGGTGTGAGATATGCATAAACCATTTTGTCGAGATTATTTTCACACTTTCATGTGCAGTTGTAGATATTAATTTATTACAAATAAATTGTAGTAAGAATTTTTTGTTAAAAATATGTAAAAAAAATTGTACAGACATCCATTGGTAGATATAAATAATATAAACGTACCCAGACAAAGGATTTGTTCACACTTTCTTGAGCAGATAGCTCGGGCAGATGCAGAGATTGTTACAAATAAATTGCCGCTATTTTTTTTTTATTAATATGTTACTTTTGTATTTTAATGTACAATATACCAACGCGTATTTTTACTGATCTTTACTTGAAAAGTAAAAGGCAACATTTTCGGGTATTTGTATACAAATCAAAATTATATTTTTTTTTCATATGAAATTGCAGAATTTCGAATTCAAGAAAAAAAAATTTGAACCATTATTTAAAGAGAAGTGACCATTTTCTTAGGACACTCAAGTTTCTCCACACTGTCTCAGTTTCATCATCTGATTCTCTCGTTATAGGTTTTAGTTGTATGTTTTATAAATGAGATCAATTGTTAAATTAATTATTCGAAGTATTGATTGAATTTACTTTTTAGTTTACCTTTGACTTTTCTCGTCTCGTCGAGGAATCAGAAATGTATCCAATCTTGCTTGTTTTCTTGGCCTAGAATTTTCGTCCATTTTATAATTTCTAAATAGCACGTGTACATGTAGTTGTAAAATTGACTGCAGAAATAATGTTTAATTAGCGTGAGAAAATAGTTGATGTCTGGTACCTCGGAACCAATCAGAATGGAATAATCTTTGAACTACTGACGGCGAATACATACAAATGTATATGAATCAGCGAACACATCCAACGTGTATTTACAATGTGTAAGAATATTTTACTACAGGTCACGAGTTAACCATTCATGAAAAAGTTATTTATTGAACTGCTTAATTAACGTTGTATAACATATGATTTGCGAATTTTAGGGGGGGGGGGGGGGCGCACGCCCCGCACGCCCCCTCTAAATCCGCCACTGTTATGTATATGCTAAAAGTTCCACAAAGATAGTGTTCGATCTTTAGTTTTCTGTGAAGTGTTTTGTAGATCATTGTTTCTCCTTTTCCCTTTAGTCTTTGCATTGTCTATCCTTCGATGTACGGCTTCTGATTACCTCCCTTTGGTATCTTCAAACCAATGGTGGATTATGTCGAAACATTCTGCCTTGCCATCAGACACTAACGAACACTACTCACAAGCCAGGAAAGTTAGAGGTTAGGAATATGAACTTTGTCTCTCTTTGTATTTCTTTCGTTCTAGGTTATTTACGAAAATGATTATGAAAATTTTCAACTGCAATTTATCTTTATGGTTTTTTAAATCAAAGTTTAGGTCTTATATTGAGAAACTTTTTTTTTATTAAAATAACGGCCTGTGTGCCTTTAGCGATTTTCCTTCTTTTTTTTTAACTGTTCCGACAGTGTGGAATTTGTTGTTTTTCATTTCATTGCAAATTAGGAATTGGAGAGAGATCTTTTTACGTCATTAGAGTGTGGTTCATATGTATTCCCCAAACCCGGAGCATTTGTTTACGTCCTGTCCTAAAGAGCCAGTTGTGTTTTTTAATACGGACCAAATAGGGAATTTTCAGTAAAACACTTTAACATAAAATCCAATATATAACATCCACAATTTAAAATTAATAGAGAATATCAAGTGTTTTTTTAAATTATTAAGTAGAAACGATTGTAAAATATTAGCACCCAGGTGCAAAATCGAAAGTTGTGTTTACCAATTATGATTAAATTTTGTTAACTATATCCAGGTATATAGGTATTCCTTAAAATTAATTTTGTTTTGCATATACAAAGCACATTTTATTGATCATTTTAATGGGATTATGCATTTGTCTGAAAGTCTATTAAATTAAGAGAAACTTAAAAGAATCCATTTCATTTTGCATGCGTAGAACAGAATCATTATATACACTATACTCTACTGAAGCTTAAAATAAAGAGCAGCAATTAAAGTCATATTGAATTTCCTTACTTTCAATTAAAAACCTTAATATTAAATGACATTTCCTATACTGTCCTAGTTATTTGTCTAATTAATATTTATGTAGCAATTCATTTTTATCGTAATATGCTTCTGCTATGTAGACTTTTGGATGTAAACCATACACCTAGATCCTGGTCGATGGAAAGGTTAATGGAGTTTATCTTCTGAACACGATCGTCACAACCCGTCCAAATCCGTTCCCTTCAGGAGAGTAGCAGATTCAACCGAGCATTGCCGATTGATTCTGACCATATAACTCGGCTAATTCCGTTCACTTCAGGAAAGTAGCAGATTCATCCGAGCATTGTCGATTGATTCTGACCATATAACTCGGCCAATTCAGTTCTCTTCAGGGGAGTAGCGGATTCACACGAGCGTTGCGATTGATTCTGACCACATAACTCGGTCAATTCAGTTCCCTTCAGGAGAGTAGCAGATTCACCACAGCATTGCCGATTGATTCTGACCATATTACTCGGCCAATTCAGTTCTCTTCAGGAGAGTAGCGGATTCACCCAAGCGTTGTCGATTGATTCTGACCACATAACTTGGTCAATTCAGTTCCCTTCAGGAGAGTAGCGGATTCACCCGAGCATTGTCGATTGATTTCTACCTTCTTCATAAGGTGTGGCAGTTTACTGACGCCTACACAAATCTGGTAGCTTCAAAGGTCGATTCATACTATCTGTCCAGGCTCATAACAAGCTAATCATAGTGATCATTAGAAACTGTTCAAGGTTGTCTTTAACATACAAGGAGGCTGACGTTCACTCCCGTCCTAATTTTGATTCGTCCTGACCAACCAGCGGTTGTCCAGTCGACATTGACAATCTAATATGGTTATGTTTAGGGCTATGGGTTTTAACGACACTTTCAACAATATTTCATTTATATCGTGGCGGTCAATGTTATTAGTGTAGGAAACCGAAGTACTCACAGAAAACCACCGACCTGCCGCAAATCACTGACAAATGTTATCACATAATATTGTATCGAGTACACCTTTTTAATTATTTTCTTTGGTGATATACAAACATATAACAACATCACGTACGGGATCTTTTCATGTAACCTGTCATTCATCTTTGACCATCCAATCATATGCAAGATAGTTAAATATATTGACCAATCGGAGAACAGTTCTTGACGTCTACCCGTTTGCTTTGATACCTAAAGATTTAGTAAGGTCATCATTGATTGGTCGGTTGAGAATATGAACTATGACATGAACGTATTCTGGATGTCTTTAGATGATAGTGTATCGGCAAAGAAAAAAGTAAAAAAAGATATAACAGACATATAATTTTAATTAAAAGTTATTCGTTCTTTTCCATTGCATCACGGGGGCCTCTCTGGGGTTCTATATTAATGATAAAATTCTGTAAAGTTAACTCAGAAATGTCACTTTCCTATCGAAAATTAATTTTTACATCGAAAGAAGATTTCATAAAATTATCTCGAACATTGATATTTATATTATAAAGCCCTTCCTCTGGAGCAACATGCATTATAAAGTACTACTATTCTCAGATATCTAGACTCTTCATATATACTACTAGTGAAGAAGAGTTTGAAGATACCAAAGGAGTAATCAGAATCCGTAAGTCGAACAAGGACAGACAACACAATGACTAAAGGAAAAAGAACACAAAGACAAACAACGATCTACAAAACATACATATAAAACTAAAGATCGGGTAACACGAACTCCAATAAAACCGGGGGTGAACTCATGTACTATGGAATGGTAAGTAGTTCCTGCTTCACTAGTGGCACTCGTCGTGTTAATGTAGTTACAAACCCGCTGATAAGTCATGAATGAGGAAAGGATCGGGAAATATTTAGGACAAGTGGAACATATCCGTGGTCATTTGTGACACAGATATTCCATAGCGGTTAACCAAGTCTTGGTGGAGAAGATCGAGTAACACGAAGCTTTTATAAAAACATTAATAGTATGATATTTGTAGCAATGTAAGAATATAATATAATGACTTTCATAATTCATAAAATGATAATAATTAGATGTAATTCATACTGAAAAAGATGTGGTCTAAAGATGACTTGTGTAAATTCATACAGACGGGCATGTGATACTAGTATAATGATGTTTTATATTGTATTACAAGACTCAGTGGAAACCAATATCGTGATCTCCGGTTCTAAAGGCTATGAACAGTTTGAAAATACCAAAGGGAGTAATCAGAAGCCGTAAATACAAGGACACACAATACAATACAATGGCCAAAACAAAAAAGACTAAAGGACAAACAATGATCTACTAAATTAAAGATCGAGCAACACGAACCCCTCTAAAACCGTGGGTGAATTCAGGTGCTCCTGCTCCACTAGTGGCATTACATCATGCACAAGTGACAACAATAATTCTTGAGGGAGTCGAATATAACTACTTAATTTTTTATTTTCTTCTCATATAAATTGTACCTCATGATTTCAGAATACAATAATAGGAATCAATATATGTACCTTGGTGTTTTGAAGTCAGAGGAACCCTTTACTGTAAATCTAGTTAAGCGAGTATTTGAGTTAACAGATAATAGCTACCAGTTGATATGAATGTAGCACATTATCAAAGGAATGGTTTATCTGCATTCGAGATGCCCATATCTTGTTTGGAAAGGAATATAAGATATTATTGAGTTCTTTTAAAAACAATGACAATTAATGTTTTGAAAACTAACCATCACATTTGTGTGTCTGTACCAAGCCAGAACCTGGATATTAGCAACCACATTTGTGTGTCTGTACCAAGCCAGAATCTGGATTTTAGCCATCACATTTGTGTGTCTGTACCAAGCCAGAACCTGGATTTTAGCCACCACATTTGTGTGTCTGTACCAAACCAGAACCTGGATTGTAGCCATCACATTTGTGTGTCTGTACCAAGCCAGAACCTGGATTTTAGCCATCACATTTGTGTGTCTGTGCCAAGCCAGAACCTGGATTTTAGCCACCACATTTGTGTGTCTGTACCAAGCCAGAACCTGGATTTTAGCCACCACATTTGTGTGTCTGTACCAAACCAGAACCTGGATTTTAGCCACCACATTTGTGTGTCTGTACCAAGCCAGAACCTGTATTTTAGACATCACATTTGTGTGTCTGTGCCAAGCCAGAACCTGGATTTTAGCCATCACATTTGTGTGTCTGTGCCAAGCCAGAACCTGGATTTTAACCATCACATTTGTGTGTCTGTACCAAGCCAGAACCTGGATTTTAACCATCACATTTGTGTGCCTGTGCCAAGCCAGAACCTGGATTTTAGCCATCACATTTGTGTGTCTGTACCAAGCCAGAACCTGGATTTTAGCCATCACATTTGTGTTTCTGTACCAAGCCAGAACCTGGATTTTAGCCACTACATTTGTGTGTCTGTACCAAGCCAGAACCTGGATTTTAGGCACCACATTTGTGTGTCTGTACCAAGTCAGAACCTGGATTTTAGCCATCACATTTGTGTGTCTGTACCAAGCCAGAATCTGGATTTTAGCCATCACATTTGTGTGTCTGTGCCAAACCAGAACCTGGATTTTAGCCATCACATTTGTGTGTCTGTGCCAAGCCAGAACCTGGATTTTAGCTATCACATTTGTGTCTGTACCAAGCCAGAACCTGGATTTTAGCCATCACATTTGTGTGTCTGTGCCAAGCAAGAACCTGGATTTAACCATCACATTTGTGTGTCTGTACCAAGCCAGAACCTGGATTTTAGCCATCACATTTGTGTGTCTGTACCAAGCCAGAACCTGGATTTTAGCCACCACATTTGTGTGTCTGTACCAAGCCAGAACCTGGATTTTAGCCATCACATTTGTGTGTCTGTACCAAGCCAGAACCTGGATTTTAGCCATCACATTTGTGTGTCTGTGCCAAGCCAGAACCTGGATTTTAGCCATCACATTTGTGTGTCTGTACCAAACCAGAACCTGGATTTTAGCCATCACATTTGTGTGTCTGTACCAAGCCAGAACCTGGATGTTAGCCACCACATTTGTGTGTCTGTACCAAGCCAGTACCTGGATTTTAGCCATCACATTTGCGTGTCTGTACCAAGCCAGATTCTGGATTTTCATCGTCATATGTCGTGGTCTTTTTATGTTCAATGAGTTGAGGTGATCAAAGTATAACTTTTCATTTCATAATATTACAAATTACATTATTTTGTATAAACTCATGAACACAGAGATCCACAAGATAAAGTTACAAATCAACATCACTAAATGTCAATGATCTAAAATAAATAAACGTCAGAGTAAACCGAAGGGGCAATCAAGAATGGACAATCCAGAGAAACTGGCAACCTTGGGTACACATGACACAGGGCAAAGGTTAGAGAAATCCTAAAGGGCAATCAAGAATGGACAATCCAAAGAAACTGGCAACCTTGGGTACACATGACACAGGGCAAAGGTTAGAGAAAACCGAAAGGGCAATCAAGAATGGACAATCCAGAGAAACTGGCAACCTTGGGTACACAGGACAAAGGTTAGAGAAAACCGAAAGGGCAATCAAGAATGGACAATCCAAAGAAACTGGCAACCTTGGGTACACATGACACAGGTCAAAGGTTGGAGAAAACCGAAGGGGCAATCAAGAATGGACAATCCAGAGAAACTGGCAACCTTGGGTACACAGGACAAAGGTTAGAGAAAACCGAAAGGGCAATCAAGAATGGACAATCCAAAGAAACTGGCAACATTGGGTACACGTGACAGAGGTCAAAGGTTAGAGAAAACCGAAGGGGCAATCAAGAATGGACAATCCAGAGAAACTAGCAACATTGGGTACACATGACACAAGACGAAGACAAACCAAACAAAAAAATAACACATGTTGTACACCACTATACAGAAACAAACACAAATAACGTAAATAAGACACGAGCCCTCCTACAAACAACTGGAGGTAAAGACGAATCAAACATCGGTTTTATGCGGAAATCGCAACGAACATCACAACACGTAACAAACAACTTAAAGACACATAGTAGTTTCCAATTCATATTTGTGATTATGAATTTCAGAAACTGTGGTTAAATTGAAGTAATTATTTCTCAAGTTTTACAAGTTTTCTGTTTTGCGTGTTTGTTTTCGTTCTGTATGTTATGTCTGGTGTTGCCAGTATCACTGGATTGTCCATTCTTGATTGCACTTTTGGTTTTCTCTAATGTTTACTCAGACTTCTTTATCTCTGTAGACAAATTACTTGCGTCACAAGACACTCTTCTAAATCCATTTCTTTTAAGTGTAAAAAGGTGATAAACCCGAAGAACATCGCTTGAAGACTCCAGACTAAATTGCATTTCATTTTTATATTGATGAGATAGATTCAATGTTGAAAATCAGGTCAATAAATTCTACTTTTGAAGAACACAATTAATTGCATTTTACAATAACTAAGGCAATAAAAATAAATAAATGTCAACGAATAAAATGAAAAACAGAAAATAACAGTTAGAAGAGTTCAAAAGTTCAAATCAAATAATCATAGAACCAGATGTAAAATTGATACCACTAACACATAGACATGGCCGCTCATTACTGATTCATGTTGTTGATTGATTGATTGGTTGGTTGGTGTTTAACGCCAACGTTAGAAATATTTCAACTATATAGTGGCGTGATTCATGCTGTCATAAAATGAAAAAACAAAACAAAATTATACCACAGAACAGAATAGAGTAATAGTAGAAACAGTGATTATCATAACCCCTCACGCACATATACATGGCCATATAACCCCTCACGCACATATACATGGCCATATAACCTCTCACGTACATATACATGGCCATATAACCTCTCACGTACATATACATGGCCATATAACCTCTCACGCACATATACATGGCCATATAACCTCACGTACATATACATGGCCATATAACCCCTCACGCACATATACATGGCCATATAACCCCTCACGTACATATACATGGCCATATAACCTCTCACGCACATATACATGGCCATATAACCCCTCACGCACATATACATGGCCATATAACCCCTCACGCACATATACATGGCCATATAACCTCTCACGTACATATACATGGCAATATAACCCCTCACGCACATATACATGGCCATATAACCCCTCACACACATATACATTGTCATATAACCCCTCACGCACATATACATGGCCATATAACCTCACGTACATATACCTGGCCATATAACCCCTCACGCACAAATACATGGCCATATAACCCCTCACGCACATATACATGGCCACATAACCTCACGTACATATACTTGGCCATATAACCCCTCACGCACAAATACATAGCCATATAACCCCTCACGCACATATACATGGCCACATAACCTCACGTACATATACCTGGCCATATAACCCCTCACGCACAAATACATGGCCATATAACCCCCCACGCACATATACATGGCCATATAACCCCTCACGTACATATACATGGCCATATAACCCCGCACGCACATATACATGGCAATATAACCCCCCACGCACATATACATGGCCATATAACCCCTCACGCACATATACATGGCCATATAACCCCACACACACACATATACATGGCCAAATGACCCCTCACGTACACATACATGGCCATATAACCCTCACGTACATATACATGGCCATATAACCCCTCACGCACATATACATGGCCATATAACCCCCCACGCACATATACATGGCCATATAACCCCTCACGCACATATACAAGGCCATATAACCCCGCACGCACATATACATGGCCATATAACCCCTCACGCACATATACAAGGCCATTTAACCCCGCACGCACATATACATGGCAATATAACCCCTCACGCACATATACAAGGCCATATAACTCCGCACGCACATATACATGGCAATATAACCACTCACGCACATATACATGGCCATATAACCCCTCACGCACATATACATGGCCATATAACCCCTCACGCACATATACAGGCCATATAACCCCTCATGCACATATACATGATCATATAACCCTGCATGCACATATACATGGCTATATAGCCCCTCACGCACATATAGATGGCCATATAACCCCTCACGCACATATACATGGCCATATAACCCCTCACGCACTTATACATGGCCATATAACCCCTCACGCACATATACATGGCCATATAATCCCTCACGCACATATAGATGGCCATATAACCTCTCATGTACATATACATGGCCATATAACTCCTCACGCACATATACATGGCCATATAATCCCTCACGCACATATACATGGCCATATAACCCCTCACGCACATATACATGGCCATATAACTCCTCACGCACATATGCATGGCCATATAACCCCTCACGCACATATACATGGCCATATAACCCCTCACGCACATATACATGGCCATATAACCCCTCACGCACATATACATGGCCATATAACCCCTCACGCACATATACATGGCCATATAACCCCTCACGCACATATACATGGCCATATAATCCCTCACGCACATATAGATGGCCATATAACCTCTCACGTACATATACATGGCCATATAACCCCTCACGCACATATACATGGCCATATAATCCCTCACGCACATATAGATGGCCATATAACCCCTCACGCACATATGCATGGCCATATAACCCCTCACGCACATATACATGGCCATATAACCCCTCACGCATATATACATGGCCATATAACCCCTCACGCACATATACATCGCAATATAACCCCCCACGCACATATACATGGCCATATAACCCCTCAAGCACATATACATGGCCATATATCCCCACACACACATATACATGGCCATATGACCCCTCACGTACACATACATTGCCATATAACCCTCACGTACATATACATGGCCATATAACCCCTCACGCACATATACATGGCCATATAACCCCCCACGCACATATACATGGCCATATAACCCCTCACGCACATATACAAGGCCATATGACCCCGCACGCACATATACATGGCCATATAACCCCTCACGCACATATACAAGGCCATTTAACCCCGCACGCACATATACATGGCAATATAACCCCTCACGCACATATACAAGGCCATATAACCCTTCACGCACATATACATGGCCATATAACCCCTCACGCACATATACAGGCCATATAACCCCTCATGCACATATACATGATCATATAACCCTGCATGCACATATAAATGGCTATGTAGCCCCTCACGCACATATACATGGCCATATAATCCCTCACGCACATATAGATGGCCATATAACCCCTCACGCACATATGCATGGCCATATAACCCCTCACGCACATATACATGGTCATATAACCCCTCACGCACATATACATGGCCATATAACCCCTCACGCACATATACATGGCCATATAATCCCTCACGCACATATAGATGGCCATATAACCTCTCATGTACATATACATGGCCATATAACTCCTCACGCACATATACATGGCCATATAATCCCTCACGCACATATACATGGCCATATAACCCCTCACGCACATATACATGGCCATATAATCCCTCACGCACATATAGATGGCCATATAACCTCTCATGTACATATACATGGCCATATAACTCCTCACGCACATATACATGGCCATATAATCCCTCACGCACATATGCATGGCCATATAACCCCTCACGCACATATACATGGCCATATAACCCCTCACGCACATATACATGGCCATATAACCCCTCACGCACATATACATGGCCATATAACCCCTCACGCACATATACATGGCCATATAACCCCTCACGCACATATACATGGCCATATAACCCCTCACGCACATATACATGGCCATATAATCCCTCACGCACATATAGATGGCCATATAACCCCTCACGCACATATGCATGGCCATATAACCCCTCACGCACATATACATGTCCATATAACCCCTCACGCATATATACATGGCCATATAACCCCTCACGCACATATACATGGCCATATAACCCCTCACGCACATATACATGGCCATATAACCCCTCAAGCACATATACATGGTCATATAACCCCCCACGCACATATACATGGCCATATAACCCCTCACGCACATATACATGGCCATATAACCCCTCACGCACATATACATGGCCATATAACCCCTCACGCACATATACATGGCCATATAATCCCTCACGCACATATAGATGGCCATATAACCTCTCACGTACATATACATGGCCATATAACCCCTCACGCACATATACATGGCCATATAAGCCCTCACGCACATATACATGGCCATATAAACCCTCACGCACATATGCATGGCCATATAACCCCTCACGCACATATACATGGCCATATAACCCCTCACGCACATATACATGGCCATATAACCCCTCACGCACATATACATGGCCATATAACCCCTCACGCACATATACATGGCCATATAACCCCTCACGCACATATACATGGCCATATAACCCCTCACGCACATATACATGGCCATATAATCCCTCACGCACATATAGATGGCCATATAACCCCTCACGCACATATACATGCCCATATAACCCCTCACGCACATATGCATGGCCATATAATCCCTCACGCACATATGCATGGCCATATAACCCCTCACGCACATATACATGGCCATATAACTCCTCACGCACATATGCATGGCCATATAACCCCTCACGCACATATACATGGCCATATAACCCCTCACGCACATATACATGGCCATATAACCCCTCACGCACATATACATGGCCATATAACCCCTCACGCACATATAGATGGCCATATAACCTGTCACGTACATATACATGGCCATATAACCCCTCACGCACATATACATGGCCATATAATCCCTCACTCACATATACATGGCCATATAACCCCTCACGCACATATGCATGGCCATATAACCCCTCACGCACATATAGATGGCCATATAACCCCTCACGCACATATAGATGGCCATATAACGCCTCACGCACATATACATGGCCATATAACCCCTCACGCACATATACATGGCCATATAACCCCTCATCCACATATAGATGGCTATATAACCCCCACGCACATATACATGGCCATATAACCCCTCACACACATATACATGGTCATATAACCCCCCACGCACATATACATTGCCATATAACCCACTCACGCACATATGCATGTCCATATAACCCCTCACGCACATATACATGGCCATATAACCCCCCCCACGCACATATACATGGCCATATAACCCCTCACGCACATATACATGGCCATATAACCCCTCACGCACATATACATGGCCATATAACCCCGCACGCACATATACATGGCAATCTAACCCCTCACGCACATATACATGGCCATATAACCCCTCACGCACATATACATGGCCATATAACCCCACACGCACATATACATGGCTATATAACCCCTCATGCACATATATATGGCCATATAACTCCTCACGCACATATACATGGCCATATAACTCCTCACGTACATATACATGGCCATATAACCCCTCACGCACATATACATGGCCATATAACCCCTCACGCACATATACATGGCCATATAACTCCTCACGCACATATGCATGGCCATATAACCCCTCACGCACATATACATGGCCATATAACCCCTCACGCACATATACATGGCCATATAACCCCTCACGCACATATACATGGCCATATAACCCCTCACGCACATATACATGGCCATATAACCCCTCACGCACATATACATGGCCATATAATCCCACACGCACATATAGATGGCCATATAACCTCTCACGTACATATACATGGCCATATAACCCCTCACGCACATATACATGGCCATATAATCCCTCACGCACATATAGATGGCCATATAACCTCTCACGTACATATACATGGCCATATAACCCCTCACGCACATATACATGGCCATATAACCCCTCACGCACATATACATGGCCATATAACCCCTCACGCACATATGCATGGCCATATAACCCCTCACGCACATATACATAGCCATATAACCCCTCACGCACATATACATGGCCATATAACCCCTCACGCACATATACATGGCCATATAACCCCTCACGCACATATACATGGCCATATAACCCCTCACGCACATATACATGGCCATATAACCCTCACGCACATATACATGGCCATATAATCCCTCACGCACATATAGATGGCCATATAACCCCTCACGCACATATACATGCCCATATAACCCCTCACGCACATATGCATGGCCATATAATCCCTCACGCACATATGCATGGCCATATAACCCCTCACGCACATATACATGGCCATATAACTCCTCACGCACATATGCATGGCCATATAACCCCTCACGCACATATACATGGCCATATAACCCCTCACGCACATATACATGGCCATATAACCCCTCACGCACATATACATGGCCATATAACCCCTCACGCACATATACATGGTCATATAACCCCTCACGCACATATACATGGCCATATAATCCCTCACGCACATATAGATGGCCATATAACCTCTCACGTACATACACATGGCCATATAACCCCTCACGCACATATACATGGCCATATAATCCCTCACGCACATATACATGGCCATAAAACCCCTCACACACATATACATGGTCATATAACCCCCCACGCACATATACATTGCCATATAACCCACTCACGCACATATACATGTCCATATAACCCCTCACGCACATATACATGGCCATATAACCCCCCACGCACATATACATGGCCATATAACCCCTCACGCACATATACATGGCCATATAACCCCTCACGCACATATACATGGCCATATAACCCCGCACGCACATATACATGGCAATCTAACCCCTCACGCACATATACATGGCCATATAACCCCTCACGCACATATACATGGCCATATAACCCCGAACGCACATATACATGGCTATATAACCCCTCATGCACATATATATGGCCATATAACTCCTCACGCACATATACATGGCCATATAACTCCTCACGCACATATACATGGCCATATAACCCCTCACGCACATATACATGGCCATATAACCCCTCACGCACATATACATGGCCATATAACTCCTCACGCACATATGCATGGCCATATAACCCCTCACGCACATATACATGGCCATATAACCCCTCACGCACATATACATGGCCATATAACCCCTCACGCACATATACATGGCCATATAACCCCTCACGCACATATACATGGCCATATAACCCCTCACGCACATATAGATGGCCATATAACCTCTCACGTACATATACATGGCCATATAACCCCTCACGCACATATACATGGCCATATAATCCCTCACGCACATATAGATGGCCATATAACCTCTCACGTACATATACATGGCCATATAACCCCTCACGCACATATACATGGCCATATAACCCCTCACGCACATATACATGGCCATATAACCCCTCACGCACATATGCATGGCCATATAACCCCTCACGCACATATACATAGCCATATAACCCCTCACGCACATATACATGGCCATATAACCCCTCACGCACATATACATGGCCATATAACCCCTCACGCACATATACATGGCCATATAACCCCCTCACGCACATATACATGGCCATATAACCCTCACGCACATATACATGGCCATATAATCCCTCACGCACATATAGATGGCCATATAACCCCTCACGCACATATACATGCCCATATAACCCCTCACGCACATATGCATGGCCATATAATCCCTCACGCACATATGCATGGCCATATAACCCCTCACGCACATATACATGGCCATATAACTCCTCACGCACATATGCATGGCCATATAACCCCTCACGCACATATACATGGCCATATAACCCCTCACGCACATATACATGGCCATATAACCCCTCACGCACATATACATGGCCATATAACCCCTCACGCACATATACATGGCCATATAACCCCTCACGCACATATACATGGCCATATAATCCCTCACGCACTTATAGATGGCCATATAACCTCTCACGTACATACACATGGCCATATAACCCCTCACGCACATATACATGGCCATATAATCCCTCACGCACATATACATGGCCATATAACCCCTCACGCACATATGCATGGCCATATAACCCCTCACGCACATATACATGGCCATATAACCCCTCACGCACATATAGATGGCCATATAACGCCTCACGCACATATACATGGCCATATAACCCCTCACGCACATATACATGGCCATATAACCTCTCACGTACATACACATGGCCATATAACCCCTCACGCACATATACATGACCATATAACCCCTCACCCACATATAGATGGCCATATATCCCCCACGCACATATACATGGCCATATAACCCCTCACACACATATACATGGTCATATAACCCCCCACGCACATATACATTGCCATATAACCCACTCACGAACATATACATGTCCATATAACCCTCACGCACATATACATGGCCATATAACCCCCCCCACGCACATATACATGGCCATATAACCCCTCACGCACATATACATGGCCATATAACCCCTCACGCACATATACATGGCCATATAACCCCGCACGCACATATACACGGCAATCTAACCCCTCACGCACATATACATGGCCATATAACCCCTCACGCACATATACATGGCCATATAACACCACACGCACATATACATGGCTATATAACCCCTCATGCACAAATATATGGCCATATAACTCCTCACGCACATATACATGGCCATATAACTCCTCACGCACATATACATGGCCATATAACCCCTCACGCACATATACATGGCCATATAACCCCTCACGCACATATACATGGCCATAAAACCTCTCAAGTACATATACATGGCCATATAACCCCTCACGCACATATACATGGCCATATAATCCCTCACGCACATATACATGGCCATATAACCCCTCACGCACATATACATGGCCATATAACCCCTCACGCACATATACATGGCCATATAACCTCTCACGTACATACACATGGCCATATAACCCCTCACGCACATATACATGGCCATATAACCCCCCCACGCACATATACATGGCCATATAACCCCTCACACACATATACATTGCCATATAACCCCTCACGCACATATACATGGCCATATAACCCCCACGCACATATACATGGCCATATAACCCCTCACGTACATATACATGGCCATATATCCCTTCATGCACATATACATGGCTATATAGCCCCTCACGCACATATATATGGCCATATAACCCCTCACGCACATATACATGGCCATATAACCCCTCACGCACATATACATGGCCATATAACCCCTCACGCACATATACATGGCCATATAATCCCTCACGCACATATAAATGGCCATATAATCCACTCACGCACATATACATGGCCATATAACCCCTCACGCACATATACATGGCCATATAACCCCCCCACGCACATATACATGGCCATATAACCCCTCACGCACATATACATTGCCATATAACCCCTCACGCACATATACATGGCCATATAACTCCTCACGCACATATACATGGCCATATAATCCCTCACGCACATATACATGGCCATATAACCCCTCACGCACATATACATGGCCATATAACTCCTCACGCACATATGAATGGCCATATAACCACTCACGCACATATACATGGCCATATAACCCCTCACGCACATATACATGGCCATATAACCCCTCACGCACATATACATGGCCATATAACCCCTCACGCACATATACATGGCCATATAACCCCTCACGCACATATACATGGCCATATAATCCCTCACGCACATATAGATGGCCATATAACCTCTCACGTACATATACATGGCCATATAACCCCTCACGCACATATACATGGCGATATAATCCCTCACGCACATATACATGGCCATATAACCCCTCACGCACATATGCATGGCCATATAACCCCTCACGCACATATACATGGCCATATAACCCCTCATGCATATATGCATGGCCATATAACCCCTCACGCACATATACATGGCCATATAACCCCTCGCGCACATATACATGGCCATATAACCCCTCACGCACATATGCATGGCCATATAACCCCTCACGCACATATACATGGCCATATAACCCCTCACGCACATATACATGGCCATATAATCCCTCACGCACATATACATGGCCATATAACCCCCCCACGCACATATACATGGCCATATAACCCCTCACACACATATACATTGCCATATAACCCCTCACGCACATATACATGGCCATATAACCCCCACGCACATATACATGGCCATATAACCCCTCACGTACATATACATGGCCATATAACCCCGCAGGCACATATACATGGCAATATAACCCCTCACGCACATATACATGGCCATATAACCCCTCACGCACATATACATGGCCATATAACCCCACACGCACATATACATGGCCATATGACCCCTCACGTACACATACATGGCCATATAACCCTCACGTACATATACATGGCCATATAACCCCTCACGCACATATACATGGCCATATAACCCCCCACGCACATATACATGGCCATATAACCCCTCACGCACATATACAAGGCCATATAACCCCGCACGCACATATACATGGCCATATAACCCCTCACGCACATATACAAGGCCATATATCCTCGCACGCAAATATACATGGCAATATAACTCCTCACGCACATATACAAGGCCATATAACCCCGCACGCACATATACATGGCAATATAACCCCTCACGCACATATACATGGCCATATAACCCCTCACGCACATATACATGGCCATATAACCCCTCACGCACATATACAGGCCATATAACCCCTCATGCACATATATATGATCATATATCCCTTCATGCACATATACATGGCTATATAGCCCCTCACGCACATATATATGGCCATATAACCCCTCACGCACATATACATGGCCATATAACCCCTCACGCACATATACATGGCCATATAACCCCTCACTCACATATACATGGCCATATAATCCCTCACGCACATATAAATGGCCATATAATCCACTCACGCACATATACATGGCCATATAACCCCTCACGCACATATACATGGCCATATAACCCCCCCACGCACATATACATGGCCATATAACCCCTCACGCACATATACATTGCCATATAACCCCTCACGCACATATACATGGCCATATAACTCCTCACGCACATATACATGGCCATATAATCCCTCACGCACATATACATGGCCATATAACCCCTCACGCACATATACATGGCCATATAACTCCTCACGCACATATGAATGGCCATATAACCACTCACGCACATATACATGGCCATATAACCCCTCACGCACATATACATGGCCATATAACCCCTCACGCACATATACATGGCCATATAACCCCTCACGGACATATACATGGCCATATAACCCCTCACGCACATATACATGGCCATATAATCCCTCACGCACATATAGATGGCCATATAACCTCTCACGTACATATACATGGCCATATAACCCCTCACGCACATATACATGGCGATATAATCCCTCACGCACATATACATGGCCATATAACCCCTCACGCACATATGCATGGCCATATAACCCCTCACGCACATATACATGGCCATATAACCCCTCATGCATATATGCATGGCCATATAACCCCTCACGCACATATACATGGCCATATAACCCCTCGCGCACATATACATGGCCATATAACCCCTCACGCACATATGCATGGCCATATAACCCCTCACGCACATATACATGGCCATATAACCCCTCACGCACATATACATGGCCATATAATCCCTCACGCACATATAGATGGCCATATAACCTCTCACGTACATATACATGGCCATATAACCCCTCACGCACATATACATGGCCATATAACCCCTCACGCACATATACATGGCCATATAACCCCTCACGCACATATGCATGGCCATATAACCCCTCACGCACATATACATGGCCATATAGCCCCTCACGCACATATACATGGCCATATAATCCCTCACGCACATATAGATGGCCATATAACCCCTCACGCACATATACAAGGCCATATAACCCCGCACGCACATATACATGGCCATATAACCCCTCACGCACATATACAAGGCCATATAACCCCGCACGCACATATACATTGCAATATAACCCCTCACGCACATATACAAGGCCATATAACTCCTCACGCACATATACATGGCAATATAACCACTCACGCACATATACATGGCCATATAACCCCTCACGCACATATACATGGCCATATAACCCCTCACGCACATATACAGGCCATATAACCCCTCATGCACATATACATGATCATATGACCCTGCATGCACATATACATGGCTATATAACTCCTCACGCACATATACATGGCCATATAACCCCTCACGCACATATACATGGCCATATAACCCCTCACGCACATATACATGGCCATATAACCCCTCACGCACATATAGATGGCCATATAACCTCTCACGTACATATACATGGCCATATAACCCCTCACGCACATATACATGGCCATATAATCCCTCACGCACATATACATGGCCATATAACCCCTCACGCACATATACATGGCCATATAACCCCTCACGCACATATACATGGCCATATAACCCCTCACGCACATATACATGGCCATATAACCCCTCACGGACATATACATGGCCATATAACCCCTCGCGCACATATACATGGCCATATAACCCCCCCCCCCACGCACATATACATGGCCATATAACCCCTCACGCACAAATACATTGCCATATAACCCCTCACGCACATATACATGGCCATATAACCCCCCACGCACATATACATAGCCATATAACCCCTCACGTACATATACATGGCCATATAACCCCGCACGCACATATATATGGTAATATAACCCCTCACGCACATATACATGGCCATATAACCCCTCACGCACATATACATGGCCATATAACCCCACACGCACTTATACATGGCCATATGACCCCTCACGTACACATACATGACCATATAACCCTCACGTACATATGCATGGCCATATAACCCCTCACGCACATATACATGGCCATATAACCCCCCACGCACATATACATGGCCATATAACCCCTCACGCACATATACAAGGCCATATAACCCCGCACGCACATATACATGGCCATATAACCCCTCACACACATATACAAGGCCATATAACCCCGCACGCACATATACATGGCAATATAACTCCTCACGCACATATACAAGGCCATATAACCCCGCACGCACATATACATGGCAATATAACCCCTCACGCACATATACATGGCCATATAACCCCTCACGCACATATACATGGCCACATAACCCCGCACGCACATATACAGGCCATATAACCCCTCATGCACATATACATGATCATATATCCCCTCACGCACATATATATGGCCATATAACCCCTCACGCACATATACATGGCCATATAACCCCTCACGCACATATACATGGCCATATAACCCCTCACGCACATATACATGGCCATATAATCCCTCACGCACATATAAATGGCCATATAACCCCTCACGCACATATACATGGCCATATAACCCCTCACGCACATGTACATGGCCATATAACCCCCCCACGCACATATACATGGCCATATAACCCCTCACGCACATATACATTGCCATATAACCCCTCACGCACATATACATGGCCATATAACCTCTCACGCACATATACATGGCCATATAACTCCTCACCCACATATACATGGCCATATAATCCCTCACGCACATATACATGGCCATATAACCCCTCACGCACATATACATGGCCATATAACTCCTCACGCACATATGCATGGCCATATAACCCCTCACGCACATATACATGGCCATATAACCCCTCACGCACATATACATGGCCATATAACCCCTCACGCACATATACATGGCCATATAACCCCTCACGCACATATACATGGCCATATAACCCCTCACGCACATATACATGACCATATAATCCCTCACGCACATATAGATGGCCATATAACCTCTCACGTACATATATATGGCCATAAAACCCCTCACGCACATATACATGGCCATATAATCCCTCACGCACATATACATGGCCATATAACCCCTCACGCACATATGCATGGCCATATAACCCCTCACGCACATATACATGGCCATATAACCCCTCACGCATATATGCATGGCCATATAACCCCTCACGCACATATACATGGCCATATAACCCCTCGCGCACATATACATGGCCATATAACCCCTCACGCACATATACATGGCCATATAACCCCTCACGCACATATACATGGCCATATAACCCTTCACGCACATATACATGGCCATATAATCCCTCACGCACATATAGATGGCCATATAACCTCTCACGTACATATACATGGCCATATAACCCCTCTCGCACATATACATGGCCATATAACCCCTCACGCACATATACATGGCCATATAACCCCTCACGCACATATGCATGGCCATATAACCCCTCACGCACATATACATGGCCATATAACCCCTCACGCATATATGCATGGCCATATAACCCCTCACGCACATATACATGGCCATATAACTCCTCGCGCACATATACATGGCCATATAACCCCTCACGCACATATACATGGCCATATAACCCCTCACGCACATATACATGGCCATATAACCCCTCACGCACATATACATGGCCATATAATCCCTCACGCACATATACATGGCCATATAATCCCTCACGCACATATAGATGGCCATATAACCTCTCACGTACATATACATGGCCATATAACCCCTCACGCACATATACATGGCCATATAACCCCTCACGCACATATACATGGCCATATAGCCCCTCACGCACATATGCATGGCCATATAACCCCTCACGCACATATACATGGCCATATAACCCCTCACGCACATATCCATGGCCATATAACCCCTCACGCACATATACATGGCCATATAACCCCTCACGCACATATACATGGCCATATAACCCCTCACGCACATATACATGGCCATATAACCCCTCACGCACATATAGATGGCCATATAACCCCTCACGCACATATACATGGCCATATAACCCCTCACGCACATATACATGGCCATATAACCCCTCACGCACATATAGATGGCCATATAACCCCTCACGCACATATACATGGCCATATAACCCCTCACGCACATATACATGGCCATATAACCCCTCACGCACATATACATGGCCATATAACCCCTCACGCACATATACCTGGTCATACACTCTCCTGAGAAGGTACAGGTACTTCAATAAAAAGTGGTGGGGTTAAGCTAGTTTTATAGACCCAAATCTCAACGCTTAGTGAAATAATACGAGCTACATCGAATGCACTATCGTTGATTCAGTTTTAATTTATATCTTCTTTTCTTCAGTTAAAAACTCGGGAACCAACTAAAATGTGTCCTTTGGTTTTCGTGCTCACAAATACTTTTTAAATTACTTGGCTTTCCAATCTTTTGAACATTAGCGTACCTTATAAAGGTTATTCTAGAAACTCGTCATGAGCACTAAATTCGATATCTACGTTATCATTACTATCACTGGGTCGATACCTCTGATGGTGGACTATTAGTCCCCGAGGGTATCACCCACACAGTCGTCATTGCTTCAACACTGACATGGATTGTTAGATATATTTTTCTATCGAAATTTACATTTCCTAAATAATGTAATTACAGTGGAACTTGTGAAATCCGACACCTGAGTTTTCCGACATCCTGTGACATCCGACAAAAATGTATGGTCCCAAAGTATTTCTGTTAACAAAAATAAAACCTGAGTATTCCGACATCCTTTACAATCCGACACATTTCCCGGGTCCCTTGGTGTGTCGAATAAGACATGTTCCACTGTATTAATAAACTAAGATTCCTCTCATGAATAGGTGACATTAGCAGATTTTGGCTATCCTGTTTTTATGCAGTGATCAATTTAGAAATAGTTAACTTTTACAAACCATGATCTAACATGAAGATCTTGATGTTATTCCATGATTTTGCACAAACCATGGTCTAACATGAAGATCTTGATGTTATTGCATGATTTTGCACAAACCATGGTCTAACATGAAGATCTTGATGTTATTCCATGATTTTGCACAAGCCATGGTCTAACATGAAGGTCTTGATGTTATTCCATGATTTTGCGGACCTCGACGAAAGCACCCAATATTGATTTCTGCTACAAACCGTATATTCCATGGATCTTACTCATGAACTTATTTAAACCAATTCATCCTTCGGATTCGTTGTTTTAAATAAGTTAATTCGTAAGATCCATGGTATAAAAAATACTTAATTACTGTCTATATACCTATCTCAGCAGCCCCTATTTACCTACAATAGTTATTTTGTGCAACCGTGATCTTGTCAAGACTATATAGCTGAAATATAAGTAAATCTGGTGTTAAACAACAATCAATCAGAAATATGCCAACAATATACTACATTTATATGTTTGTTCTTTTGTACTTTTTCGTTTGGCCATTGTATTGTTTGTCCTTCGATTTACGGATTCTGATTACCCCTTTGGTATCTTCAAACTTTTTAAATAACATTATGTCACAAGCCAAACGATTGGAAGAATTATTAGTGGAGCAGGAATGTCTTACCATTCCGGGGCACCCAAATCCCCCCCCCCCCCCCCCGGATTTTTTCGAAGGTTTCGTGTCGCTCGATCTTTAGTTTTCTGTGTAGTGTTTTGTAGATCATTTATTTTCCTTTTGTCTTTTGTCTTTTATCCATTGTATTGTCTGTCTTCTGATTACCCCTCTGCTATCCTCAAACATTTCTTAATATTGTATTATGTATTTTCGTCTTATTCTTATTCCAAAAATTTACTGCTGTATTAATGAGAAATAAAATCTAGAAAAATATACTGTTGTATTAATGAGAAATAAAATCTAGAAAAATATACTGTTGTATTAATGAGAAATAAAATCTAGAAAAATATACTGTTGCATTAATGAGAAATAAAATCTAGAAAAATATACAGTTGTATTAATGAGAAATAAAATCTAGAAAAATATACTGTTGTATTAATGAGAAATAAAATCTAGAAAAATCTATGATATTTGATATACAAACTTTTAGTTATATTATAACATATATAATTTGAGTGTCATTGATCATAATTCATGTCTTGTTTATAACATTTATTTGAAATCTAAAAGTTCATTTGTTAAACATTTATTAATTAAAATACAAAATGTATATGTCATTCCTTCAATTATGTTTGCTTTATAATAGATTTAGTATATATAGAAAATCAATTTAAAAAATACAGAAATATTAAATTTCTAGACAAATTTAGCAACATCTTATAAATTAGACCATAAAAACAAAGTAAGAAGGATCATATGACAAAAGATAATCTAAACATATACGAACTGATGTTGTAAACAACATACGAACTGATGTTGTAAACAACATACGAACTGATGTTGTAAACAATATGATCGGGCAAATTTTCTTACAAATGAAATGAAATACAACAAATACCACATTGTCAGAATAGTACCCTAGAAAGAGGAAAAACTGATACCCGAACACACAAAGGACCTCTCACTTCCGTGGCTTTGTACATGCACTTCAATAGAAAGTGACAGGCCTATCAATCGTGTAATAGTGAACAGATGGAGTCATGTAAATGTTTTCCCACTTCTATGTATGAAGCCTATCCTCACTGTTTTCCCACGTCTATTTATGATGCCTATCCTCACTGTTTTTCCACTTCTATATAATATGTCTATCCTCACTGTTTTCCCACGTCTATTTATGATGCCTATCCTCACTGTTTTCCCACTTCTATGTAGTATGGCTATCCTCACTGTTTTCCCACTTCTATGTAGGATGCCTATCCTCACTGTTTTCCCACTTCTATGTAGGATGCCTATCCTCACTGTTTTCCCACTTCTATGTAGGATGACTATCCTCACTGTTTTTCCACTTCTATGTAGGATGCCTATCCTCACTGTTTTCCCACTTCTATGTAGGATGCCTATCCTCATTGTTTTCCCACTTCTATGTAGGATGCATATCCTCACTGTTTTCCCACTTCTATGTAGGATGCCTATCCTCACTGTTTTCCCACTTCTATGTAGGATGCCTATCCTCACTGTTTTTCCACTTATATGTAGGATGCCTATCCTCACTGTTTTTCCACTTATATGTAGGATGCCTATCCTCACTGTTTTCCCACTTTTATGTAGGATGCCTATCCTCACGGTTTTCCCACTTCTATGTAGGATGCCTATCCTCACTGTTTTCCCACTTCTATGTAGGATGCCTATCCTCACGGTTTTCCCACTTCTATGTAGGATGTCGATCCTCACTGTTTTCCCACTTCTATGTAGGATGCATTTCCTCAGTTTTCCCACTTCTATGTAGGATGCCTATCCTCACTGTTTTCCCACTTCTATGTAGGATGCCTATCCTCACTGTTTTTCCACTTATATGTAGGATGCCTATCCTCACTGTTTTTCCACTTATATGTAGGATGCCTATCCTCACTGTTTTTCCACTTATATGTAGGATGCCTATCCTCACTGTTTTTCCACTTATATGTAGGATGCCTATCCTCACTGTTTTCCCACTTCTATGTAGGATGCCTATCCTCACTGTTTTCCCACTTCTATGTAGGATGTCTATCCTCACTGTTTTCCCACTTCTATGTAGGATGCATTTCCTCAGTTTTCCCACTTCTATGTAGGATGCCTATCCTCACTGTTTTCCCACTTCTATGTAGGATGCCTATCCTCACTGTTTTTCCACTTATATGTAGGATGCCTATCCTCACTGTTTTTCCACTTATATGTAGGATGACTATCCTCACTGTTTTCCCACTTCTTTGTAGGATGCCTATCCTCACTGTTTTTCCACTTATATGTAGGATGCCTATCCTCACTGTTTTCCCACTTATATGTAGGATGCCTATCCTCACTGTTTTCCCACCTCTATGTAGGATGCATTTCCTCAGTTTTCCCACTTCTATGTAGGATGCCTATCCTCACTGTTTTCCCACTTATATGTAGGATGCCTATCCTCACTGTTTTCCCACTTCTATGTAGGATGCCTATCCTCACTGTTTTCCCACTTCTATGTAGGATGCCTATCCTTACTGTTTTCCCACTTCTATGTAGGATGCATTTCCTCAGTTTTCCCACTTCTATGTAGGATGCCTATCCTCACTGTTTTCCCACTTATATGTAGGATGCCTATCCTCACTGTTTTCCCACTTCTATGTAGGATGCCTATCCTCACTGTTTTTCCACTTATATGTAGGATGCCTATCCTCACTGTTTTCCCACTTCTATGTAGGATGTCTATCCTCACTGTTTTCCCACTTCTATGTAGGATGCCTATCCTCACTGTTTTCCCACTTCTATGTAGGATGCCTATCCTCACTGTTTTTCCACTTATATGTTGGATGCTTATCCTCACTGTTTTCCCACTTCTATGTAGGATGCCTATCCTCACTGTTTTCCCACTTCTATGTAGGATGTCTATCCTCACTGTTTTCCCACTTCTATGTAGGATGCCTACCCTCACTGTTTTCCCACTTCTATGTAGGATGCCTATCCTCACTGTTTTCCCACTTATATGTAGGATGCCTATCCTCACTGTTATCCCACTTCTATGTAGGATGCCTATCCTCACTGTTTTTCCACTTATATGTTGGATGCTTATCCTCACTGTTTTCCCACTTCTATGTAGGATGCCTATCCTCACTGTTTTTCCACTTATATGTTGGATGCTTATCCTCACTGTTTTCCCACTTCTATGTAGGATGCCTATCCTCACTGTTTTCCCACTTCTATGTAGGATGTCTATCCTCACTGTTTTCCCACTTCTATGTAGGATGCCTATCCTCACTGTTTTCCCACTTCTATGTAGGATGCCTATCCTCACTGTTTTTCCACTTATATGTTGGATGCTTATCCTCACTGTTTTCCTACTTCTATGTAGGATGCCTATCCTCACTGTTTTCCCACTTCTATGTAGGATATCTATCCTCACATATAACTGAGTGAGCAGCACAAAACTTTAAATTATTTAGCTATCCAATATTTCGAATTTGAGCGTACGTGATGAAGGTTATTCTAGAAACGCGTCGTGCGAACTAAATTTAATGTTTACGTTTTTATTGTTATAAAGAACTCTGTTGTCATGAACTATATGCATAATATATTTAATCTTTATGACACATACGTTGTCATGTATACAAAATACCTGACCTGACACCGGATTTTTAGTCGGAATCATGCTGCTGGAGCTTTAGTTTTGTAGATCGTTGTTTGTCCTTTTGTCCTTTTTCGCTTGTCCATTGTGGTGTCTTTCCGTCTTTGATTTACCGATTCTAATTATTCGTATGGTATCTTCAAACTCTTCTTATCTACAATAATATGGTACAAATGCATTCAGTCTTTGCGTTGTTCAATATAAATACCACTCCATCAATACACTTAGTAAGCTAAGGAGAGCACCATCAATGGATTTCACACATCGTATGTATTGTATTCATACACTTAGTAAGCTAAGGAGAGAACCATCAATGGATTTCACACATCGTATGTATTGTATTCATACATAAATAGAACAAAATCGAAGTTAATTATATATAATACATTGTTAGAGGACAACAAGTTTGATGATGGGGTAATCATTAGAAGTCATAGATCGAAGGAGAGACACAAAAATGCAAATGAAAAAGAATACAATTAGTCAAACAATGGTCCACGAAAAATATATTGTCTGCAGTTTTCAAGGAGAAATTGTGCAATGTTATGAAACATTATAGATAATTCATTTAAAAAAAGAGATTATCTGATTTTTGTTTGGTATGAAACACAATTCTGGCTCGGAAACTCCCCTGCTCAAAGTTAAGTGGATGGTCCATACAGTGTGTTCCTAAGAAGAACATAATTCTATGCCTTTTGGTTTTCTCGTGAGCTTGAGTTACTCAAACAAGGTTAACTTGCTCCTAGATTGAAGTATAATCGGTACAAAATTCTACGATCATCATCACGAAATATGGTTGACCGTCACGAAATATCCATTTCTCAAATTGCAAGGAATACATTTTCCTTTCAGAATTTGTTCTTTCCTCTATCAGAGACAATACTCTTACCTGACTTGACTATATGATTAATACGATGGATGTCTTATAAGAAGCATGAAATGCTTATCCTTCGAGAGCCCATGGCTTCACCTCCTGATTTTGGAAAGGTCCGTTTTGCGCGCCTTGTTTTATGTCTTGTGCTTTTCCTTTGTTTGTCTTCGTTCTGCCTTAAGCCCAATGATTCCTGTGTCCCCTCTTGTCTATTCTGGATTACCCCTTTGCTTCATCCTAACGTTTATTTGGGAATATGATAATTGATTATAAGATCATTGAAACCCAACTACTATATGAAGGATCTCCAAATGCTTTACAGTAAATCCTGGCTTTTATGTCTTGTTTTGTTGTTGTTCGCTATTATTGCACAGATCCTTGTTTAGTAGCAGAAAACACGTGTTGATCAATAAATCGAACATTACCGACTAAATAGGATTATCTTAACAAAGCTATAATAAAGCTGGAATCAATATATAAACTTATTAAAGTAATGATCTTAAGAATTAGTTATGCTTAACATATTGATCGATGTCTTAAAGGTTTTTGGTAATTCTGTATTTGTCTGTGTACATACATTGAGATGAGATATAATAGTTTTTGATGATAAACAGATTTTGATATTTTGATTCAACTTGAGTAAATTTCTTTGATCAATGAAAGACTGAATATAAAGGTATAATTCATCTTAAGAAGCTCGGGGAGAGAGAGAGAGAGAGAGAGAGAGAGAGAGCGCCTATGGCGTCAAACAAAAGACTATAAAATTTGTTGCCACTCCGCTAAGCATTAAGGAGAAAGAGCAAAGACTGGCTGGTGAGATAGCACTATGAAAATCTAACTCAGCGTGTTGGTCTAGTACAAAGTTGACCTCATCATCATCTCATTGAAAATTAACTTGTTCTCGCCATGATATAGCTGACAAATTGCTGAGTTGGCGTTAAACAACAATCACTCGCTCACTCACTCACTCTTGTCATGGCTGCAATACTGCTTACATAACATTAAACAACCAATTAAAGAATAAAACAATAAAAACATTTCTGCAAGTAGGAAAAGGTTTGAAAAAAGTCCATACTCTAGGCTTAGTTATGTTGTAAAACGTATAGACATTTCCCTATGATATACACAATCCTCTTTTTACCCATCCATATAGTATACTGTAGACAGAGTAATTAGGCAAGAAAACAAAATGACAAAACAATTGTAAGTGATAAACCATCATTGTCAAACTTTAAACTAAAATTGTAATACTTTTCTTTCAGATGGAGAATCTAGTCAAACGAGCACAACAACGACAGTGTTCATTTCAGAGTGTTCGTGTGAAATTCACGAAAGTTCCAATCGTATCCGTTGTGGAATATTTCTTACAGCATTGATCGCTGTCACATCCGTTTCAGCAACCTACCTTGCCCAAAGTACTTACAATGGCGAATTTAACGCACCTTATTTTGTGACGTATTTCTCAACGTCGTGGTTTATTTTCATGTATCCTGTGTACACACTAATATTATTTGCATACTCAAAAGGAGCATACTCACCAAAGCATGCTATCAGGTAAGTGTATTTATATACGTAAGAAAAGTTGGTAGATGCCAAAGAATTAGAATTCGTTAATCAAAGAAGTACAGAAAACACAATGACCAATAGTAAAAGGACAAACGGACAAATAATGATCTACAAAACACTACACAGAAAACTAAAGATCAAGTAAACAAGAACCCCACTAAACATCGGGGGTGAACTCACAGTTCCTGCTCCACAAGTAGCACCTGTCATGTTAAGTATCTAAGTCAAGATATGTAGAGCGAACACAATGAAGGAAAAATAGTATAATTATTCTCTGTATTCCGAATATCAACAATAATCGAATGACCACGCAGCGATTCACGAACGCGCGTACGAGCGATTTATTATTCATATTCGGGATGCAATAGTAATTATATTGCTTATGATATAGATTTACACCTTAGTTTGGGCTAATAAGATGTTTCAGAAAGGAAAATGTTTTTCATTGTCAGACACTAATGTTATTTGCACATCATGCAGTTATCTACTGCGATTGAATACTGTTTATAATTCTTTATATTAATATTCATGACTTTTCATATATACAACATTGTCAGAATAAATGACATACGTCAAGAAAGATTTAATGACGAAGAATACGGAAACAGATTAGTTTTATTTGTTCAGGTTGATCGTAATATCTAATTAATGACGGCAAATTATAAGTAAAATATTTATCAACAACAATAAATGTTTTGGATTAAATGGGAATGTATTCGCTATAAGATATATATAATAGCAATCCTTTATTATATCCAGTTAATTTAATTAAGTCCTATAAAACAAAAACAAAAATGCGTCCATGTATATCGCAACACATGTTTCACAACTTTAATTCAGTATTTTAAGTGGTCGTCATGGTGACATACACAGATGAATTAATGTAAAATCAATTAGTTTACGATGAAGGAAACTTCGGACGCCTTACATAATAGATATATAATAGATATATACAAATGTACAATATTATGTTGATAGAAAATGTTTTAAGATGTTAAAGGAGTAATCAGAAGTCTTAAATCGAGAGAAAAAGACAAAATCTCAAAACAATGATCTACAAAACACTACACTGAAAGCTACATATTAACTAGGGGTGAACTCAGGTGCTCCGGAAGGGTAACCAGTTGTTGCTCTACTAATAGCACCCGTCTTGTATCTAATAATTATATCAAAACGAATCTCAAATTGACTTGGTTATAAAGACACTCATTTTCTTTTCTTCTAAAAATGGATTCTGATATTTGTGTCGGAAACTCGTGTCGTGGAAACTGGTGTCGTGGAAACTCGTGTAGAAACTGTGTAATGGAAACTCTGGCTTATATGTTTTGTGTCTTATTATTCTGTCATCTGAAATTGAGTTGGTCATAAAGACACTCATTTTCTTTTCTTCTTTAAAAGTGATTCGGATACTTGTTTTGCACCGCACCACCATGTAGAAGAGACTCTGTCTTATAGTTATACCCCGGGATCCCACAGAGGGCGAACGATACTTCCTCTTCTGGTTTGAATTAGTAGGAACGAATATGGAAGTAAGTGAACATGATAGACTATCCAACTTGACACATTAGACACAAGTTTAAGTAAGACAACATGTATTGTTGTTCTACATTTCACAGTCACAGTAGGACCTTACAATAAAAACGTAGATATCTAAGTTAATGCACACCGCACGTTTCTGGAATAACCTTCATAAGGTATGCTCAAAGTCAAAACAATGGAAAGCCAAATAATTTTAAAGTCTCTGTGAGCAAAAATACCAAAAGGCCTAAACAGAAAACCCAACATCATCTAACGTCACCTATGTCTGAAGGAGGAGAACCTAAACAGAATACCCAAAATCGGCTAACGTCACCTATGTCTGAGGGAGGAGAACTTAAACAGAATACCCAAAATCATCTAAAGTCACCTATGTCTGAGGGAGGAGAACCTAAACAGAATACCCAAAATTATCTAACGTCACCTATGTCTGAGGGAGGAGAACCTAAACAGAATACCCAAAATCATCTAACGTCACCTATGTCTGAGGGAGGAGAACCTAAACAGAATACCCAAAATCATCTAACGTCACCTATGTCCGAAGGAGGAGAACCTAAACAGAATACCCAAAATCATCTAACGTCACCTATGTCTGAGGGAGGAGAACCTAAACAGAAAACCCAAAATCTCCTAACGTCACCTATGTCTGAGGGAGGAGAACGTAAACAGAATACCCAAAATCTGCTAAAGTCACCTATGTCTGAGGGAGGAGAACCTAAACAGAATACCCAAAATCATCTAACGTCAACTATGTCTGAGGGAGGAGAACCTAAATAGAATACCCAAAATCATCTAACGTCACCTATGTCTGAGGGAGGAGAACCTAAACAGAAAACCCAAAATCATCTAACGTCACCTATGTCTGAGGGAGGAGAACCTAAGCAGAATACCCAAAATCATCTAACGTCACCTATGTCTGAGGGAGGAGAACCTAAACAGAATACCCAAAATCTGCTAACGTCACCTATGTCTGAGGGAGGAGAACCTAAATAGAATACCCAAAATTATCTAACGTCACCTATGTCTGAGGGAGGAGAACCTAAACAGAATACCCAAAATCATCTAACGTCACCTATGTCTGAGGGAAGAGAACCTAAACAGAATACCCAAGATCATCTAACGTCACCTATGTCTGAGGGAGGAGAACCTAAACAGAATACCCAAAATCATCTTACGTCACCTATGTCTGAGGGAGGAGAACCTAAACAGAATACCCAAGATCATCTTACGTCACCTATGTCTGAGGGAGTAGAACCTAAGCAGATTACCCAAAATCATCAAACGTCACCTATGTCTGAGGGAGGAGAACCTAAACAGAATACCCAAAATCATCTAACGTCACCTATGTATGAGGGAAGAGAACCTAAACAGAATACCCAAGATCATCTAACGTCACCTATGTCTGAGGGAGGAGAACCTAAACAGAATACCCAAGATCATCTTACGTCACCTATGTCTGAGGGAGGAGCACCTAAACAGAATACCCAAAATCATCTAACGTCACCTATGTCTGAGGGAGTAGAACCTAAACAGAATACCGAAAATCATCTAACGTCACCTATGTCTGAGGGAGGAGAACTTAAACAGAATACCCAAGATCATCTAACGTCACCTATGTCTGAGGGAGGAGCACCTAAACAGAATACCCAAAATCATCTAACGTCACCTATGTCTGAGGGAGGAGAACCTAAACAGAATACCCAGAATCAGCTAACGTCACCTATGTCTGAGGGAGGAGAACCTAAACAGAATACCCAAGATCATCTTACGTCACCTATGTCTGAGGGAGGAGAACCTAAGCAGAATACCCAAAATCATCTAACGTCACCTATGTCTGAGGGAGGAGAACCAAAACAGAATACCCAAGATCATCTTACGTCACCTATATCTGAGGGAGGAGAACGTAAACAGAATACCCAAAATCATCTAACGTCACCTATGTCTGAGGGAGGAGAACCTAAACAGAATACCCAAAATCATCTAACGTCACCTATGTCTGAGGGAGGAGCACCTAAACAGAATACCCAAAATCATCTAACGTCACCTATGTCTGAGGGAGGAGAACCTAAACAGAATACCCAAAATCATCTAACGTCACCTATGTCTGAGGGAGTAGAACCTAAACAGAATACCCAAAATCATCTAACGTCACCTATGTCTGAGGGAGGAGAACCTAAACAGAATACCCAAAATCATCTAACGTCACCTATATCTGAGGGAGGAGCACCTAAACAGAATACCCAAAATCATCTAACGTCACCTATATCTGAGGGAGGAGAACTTAAACAGAATACCCAAGATCATCTAACGTCACCTATGTCTGAGGGAGGAGCACCTAAACAGAATACCCAAAATCATCTAACGTCACCTATGTCTGAGGGAGGAGAACCTAAACAGAATACCCAGAATCAGCTAACGTCACCTATGTCTGAGGGAGGAGAACCTAAACAGAATACCCAAGATCATCTTACGTCACCTATGTCTGAGGGAGGAGAACCTAAGCAGAATACCCAAAATCATCTAACGTCACCTATGTCTGAGGGAGGAGAACCTAAACAGAATACCCAAGATCATCTTACGTCACCTATATCTGAGGGAGGAGAACGTAAACAGAATACCCAAAATCATCTAACGTCACCTATGTCTGAGGGAGGAGAACCTAAACAGAATACCCAAAATCTGCTAACGTCACCTATGTCTGAGGGAGGAGAACCTAAACAGAATACCCAAAATTATCTAACGTCACCTATGTCTGAGGGAGGAGAACCTAAACAGAATACCCAAAATCATCTAACGTCACCTATGTCTGAGGGAGGAGAACCTAAACAGAATACCCAAAATCATCTAACGTCACCTATGTCTGAGGGAGTAGAACCTAAACAGAATACCCCATATCATCTAACGTCACCTATGTCTGAGGGAGGAGAACCTAAACAGAATACCCAAAATTATCTAACGTCACCTATGTCTGAGGGAGGAGAACCTAAACAGAATACCCAAGATCATCTAACGTCACCTATGTCTGAGGGAGGAGAACCTAAACAGAATACCCCATATCATCTAACGTCACCTGTCTGAGAGAGGAGAACCTAAACGGAATACCCCAAATCATCTAACGTCACCTATGTCTGAGGGAAGAGAACTTAAACAGAATACCCAAGATCATCTAACGTCACCTATGTCCGAGGGAAGAGAACCTAAACAGAATACCCAAGATCATCTAACGTCACCTATGTCTGAGGGAGGAGAACCTAAACAGAATACCCAAAATCATGTAACGTCACCTATGTCTGAGGGAGGAGAAACTAAATAGAATACCCAAAATCATCAAACGTCACCTATGTCTGAGGGAGGAGAACCTAAACAGAATACCCAAGATCATCTTACGTCACCTATGTCTGAGGGAGTAGAACCTAAGCAGATTACCCAAAATCATCAAACGTCACCTATGTCTGAGGGAGGAGAACCTAAACAGATTACCCAAAATCATCAAACGTCACCTGTGTCTGAGGGAGGAGAACCTAAACAGAATACCCAAAATCATCTAACGTCACCTATGTCTGAGGGAGGAGAACCTAAACAGAATACCCAAGATCATCTAACGTCACCTATGTCTGAGGGAGGAGAACCTAAACAGAATACCCAAGATCATCTTACGTCACCTATGTCTGAGGGAGGAGCACCTAAACAGAATACCCAAAATCATCTAACGTCACCTATGTCTGAGGGAGGAGCACCTAAACAGATAACCAAAATCATCTAACGTCACCTATGTCTGAGGGAGGAGAACCTAAACAGAATACCCAAAATCATCTAACGTCACCTATGTCTGAGGGAGGAGAACCTAAACAGAATACCCAAAATCATCTAACGTCACCTATGTCTGAGGGAGGAGAACTTAAACAGAATACCCAAAATCATCTAACGTCACCTATGTCTGAGGGAGTAGAACCTAAACAGAATACCCAAGATCATCTAACGTCACCTATGTCTGAGGGAGGAGCACCTAAACAGAATACCCAAAATCATCTAACGTCACCTATGTCTGAGGGAGTAGAACCTAAACAGAATACCCAAGATCATCTTACGTCACCTATGTCTGAGGGAGGAGAACCTAAACAGAATACCCAAGATCATCTTACGTCACCTATATCTGAGGGAGGAGAACGTAAACAGAATACCCAAAATCATCTAACGTCACCTATGTCTGAGGGAGGAGAACCTAAACAGAATACCCAAGATCATCTTACGTCACCTATGTCTGAGGGAGGAGAACGTAAACAGAATACCCAAAATCATCTAACGTCACCTATGTCTGAGGGAGGAGAACCTAAACAGAATACCCAAAATCATCTAACGTCACCTATGTCTGAGGGAGGAGAACCTAAACAGAATACCCAAGATCATCTAACGTCACCTATGTCTGAGGGAGGAGAACCTAAACAGAATACGCAAAATCAGCTAACGTCACCTATGTCTGAGGGAGGAGAACTTAAACAGAATACCGAAAATCATCTAACGTCACCTATGTCTGAGGGAGGAGAACCTAAACAGAATACCCAAAATCATATAACGTCACCTATGTCTGAGGGAGGAGAACCTAAACAGAAAACCCAAAATCATCTAACGTCACCTATGTCTGAGGGAGGAGAACCTAAACAGAATACCCAAAATTATCTAACGTCACCTATATCTGAGGGAGGAGAACCTAAACAGAATACCCAAAATCTGCTAACGTCACCTATATCTGAGGGAGGAGAACCTAAACAGAATACCCAAGATCATCTAGCGTCACCTATGTCTGAGGGAGGAGAACCTAAACAGAATACGCAAAATCAGCTAACGTCACCTATGTCTGAGGGAGGAGAACCTAAACAGAATACCCAAAATCATCTAACGTCACCTATGTCTGAGGGAGGAGAACCTAAACAGAATACCGAAAATCAGCTAACGACACGTATGTCTGAGGGAGGAGAACCTAAACAGAATACCCAAAATCATCTAACGTTACCTATGTCTGAGGGAGGAGAACGTAAACAGAATACCGAAAATCATCTAACGTCACCTATGTCTGAGGGAGGAGAACCTAAACAGAATACCCAGAATTATCTAACGTCACCTATGTCTGAGGGAGGAGAACGTAAACAGAATACCCAAAATCATCTAACGTCACCTATGTCTGAGGGAGGAGAACCTAAACAGAATACCCAGAATTATCTAACGTCACCTATGTCTGAGGGAGGAGAACCTAAACAGAATACCCAAAATTATCTAACGTCACCTATGTCTGAGGGAGGAGAACCTAAACAGAACACCCAAAATCATCTAACGTCACCTATGTCTGAGGGAGGAGAACCTAAACAGAATACCCAAAATCATCTAACGTCACCTATGTCTGAGGGAGGAGAACCTAATGAGAAAACCCAAAATCATCTAACGTCACCTATGTCTGAGGGAGAAGAACCTAAACAGAATACCGAAAATCAGCTAACGTCACATGTCTGAAGGAGGAGAACGTAAACAGAATACCCAAAATCATCTAACGTCACCTATGTCTGAGGGAGGAGAACCTAAACAGAATACCCAAAATTATCTAACGTCACCTATGTCTGAGGGAGGAGAACCTAAACAGAATACCCAAAATCAGCTAACGTCACCTATGTCTGAGGGAGGAGAACCTAAACAGAATACCCAAAATCAGCTAACGTCACCTATGTCTGAGGGAGGAGAACCTAAACAGAATACCGAAAATCAGCTAACGAAACGTATGTCTGAGGGAGGAGAACCTAAACAGAATACCCAAAATCATCTAACGTCACCTATGTCTGAGGGAGGAGAACCTAAACAGAATACCCAAAATCAGCTAACGTCACCTATGTCTGAGGGAGGAGAACCTAAACAGAATACCCAAAATCATCTAACGTCACCTATGTCTGAGGGAGGAGAACCTAAACAGAATACCCAAAATCAGCTAACGTCACGTATGTCTGAGGGAGGAGAACCTAAACAGAATACCCAAAATCAGCTAACGTCACCTATGTCTGAGGGAGGAGAACCTAAACAGAAAACCCAAAATCATCTAACGTCACCTATGTCTGAAGGAGGAGAACCTAAACAGAATACCCAAAATCAGCTAACGTCACCTATGTCTGAGGGAGGAGAACCTAAACAGAAAACCCAAAATCATCTAACGTCAGCTAGGTCTGAGGGAGGAGAACCTAAACAGAATACCCAAAATTATCTAACGTCACCTATGTCTGAGGGAGGAGAACCTAAACAGAATACCCAAAATCAGCTAACGTCACCTATGTCTGAGGGAGGAGAACCTAAACAGAATACCCAAAATCAGCTAACGTCACCTATGTCTGAGGGAGGAGAACCTAAACAGAATACCGAAAATCAGCTAACGAAACGTATGTCTGAGGGAGGAGAACCTAAACAGAATACCCAAAATCATCTAACGTCACCTATGTCTGAGGGAGGAGAACCTAAACAGAATACCCAAAATCAGCTAACGTCACCTATGTCTGAGGGAGGAGAACCTAAACAGAATACCCAAAATCAGCTAACGTCACGTATGTCTGAGGGAGGAGAACCTAAACAGAATACCCAAAATCAGCTAACGTCAGCTAGGTCTGAGGGAGGAGAACCTAAACAGAATACCGAAAATCATCTAACGTCACGTATGTCTGAGGGAGGAGAACCTAAACAGAATACCCAAAATCAGCTAACGTCACCTATGTCTGAGGGAGGAGAACCTAAACAGAATACCGAAAATCAGCTAACGAAACGTATGTCTGAGGGAGGAGAACCTAAACAGAATACCCAAAATCAGCTAACGTCACCTATGTCTGAGGGAGGAGAACCTAAACAGAATACCCAAAATCATCTAACGTCACCTATGTCTGAGGGAGGAGAACCTAAACAGAATACCCAAAATCATCTAACGTCACCTATGTCTAAGGGAGGAGAATATTAGTGTCAATAACAATAATTGCATAACTTAGGAAATGTTAATTTAGAATATAACTATATTTAATAAATTATGTCAGTGCCGAAACACTGACTACTGGTCGGATGATACACTCGGGGACTAATAGTCCACCAGAGCAGAGGTATTAATCCAGTGATATAGGAATACAGTCGGTTACATTTGCCTTTGCTATGCTCATATGTAATTGCTATTTTCTGATCTTGTATGATAAATCATGGTCTATGTTTATACCTATCATGTAACACTCCTAATGTATTAATAAATCACAATCATTACAATTAAAAACCTTTAACATTAAGCTGCTCGACTCCATGACAAACCGGACATTATTGTCTATACCTGTCTGCGACCGTCACAACATAATTCCCCGTAGCCATTATATATAGTCTATCAATAACCCGTTGTTATGTTATCGTCTCCGTTCTGCCATCAATCATTGTTATATTCTGCCTCTTACAAATAATCGTATTGGATGTCACGAATTTACTCCTCATCCTCATCCATCTTGGAATATGTTTTTTTTTTTTAAATATTAGAGAGAGGAAAGTAATGGGATATGTCTAGTTATGTCGTAAAAATATATAAATATTACCCTCTGACGCACTCAATCCTCTTTTTACCGGTAAAAACAAACGTAGATATCTTGTTTAGTGCCTATGACGCGTTACCTATGACGCGTTGCCCGTGACGCGTTTCTAGAATAACCTTCATCAGGTACGCTCATAGTCACATGATTGGAAAACCAAATCAATTTTAAAATCTTTGGGAGTAAGTAAACCAAAGAGCCTAAACAGGATATCAAATATCGGCTAAGGTAACATATACTTGAGAGATATTGATCTTACTTTTAACAAATTACTTCATTTAGGAACTGTAAAATGTTGATATTCGAAATCAATAAAAAGCCATACACAACGCCTAGTTATGTGACGAAAGTATAAATATTGCCCCTGACATACACAATCCTCTTTTTCCTGATCCATATGGTATTATACAGACAACTACTTAGACATTTGTGACAATAATTAAAATAATGAAAGAGTAGTTCGATATTTATTTAATTATAGCTGTTCGTACACGCAATGTATATAACATAGAATCTTGCATGATTTTGAAGAACCAATTGTTTGATTGATTGATTGATTGGTGTTGACGCCATCTTATCAAGTATTCCAGCTGTATCCTGATGGCTTCATTTGAAAGCTCGTCGTCGGTACAGTTCACGTCGTTTTCGGGGCTTTTTACATTTCTGTTATTTTATGTTAAGAATCCATTTTGCCAACCAGGAAAAATCCGTTAAAATATTTACTGTTATCAATGTAAAAAAATACGGTACACAATTACCTTTTTTGAACTTTATAGGGTTAGAGTTATGGTGTTAAACGCCACTTTCAACATTATTTCAGCTATATCGTGGCGATCAGTTTTATTGGTGGAGGAAACCGGAGTACCCGGAGAAAATCACCGACCTGTCGCAAATCACTGACAAACTTTATCTCCAAATGTTGTATCGAGTACACCTCGCCACAAGCGGGATTCAAACTCAATACGTTAGTGGTGATATGCACTCTTCAAGGTCATGATCTATGCATAATGTCAGCCACAACAGGGAACCTACGTTTCCATAATCGATGAAATATACAGTGTCATATACTCAATGAAAATTAACTTGTTCTCGCCATGATATAGCTGAAAAATTGCTGAGTTGGCGCTAAACAACAATCACTCCAATTTCAAGTTCATGTTCAAAGTGGTGTCATCTGAAACGTCATATACAAGTATACATGGTTGTGCTATCTAACATAGTCGCTGAAATATCAAATGTCAAGGTCATATTAAAAGTGGTATCAGCTGAAACAACATGCATACGTATACATAGTTGTGATATCTAACATAGTCGCTGAAATATCCAAGGTCAAGGTCATATGCAAAGTGGTTTCAACTCTGACCACATATTCCAGAATACATAACTGTATTATCATAGTCGATCAAGCCCCCAAGGTCGTGACCTTTTCATATTTAAAGTGGTTTCACCTCGATCAACACACACATGTACTCAAAATTGCTATTTGCACAGGATCTGAAACGTTCAAGGTCATGACCTTTACATATTCAATGAAATTTCAGTTCTAACAACATGGAGAATTATACATTACTGTGTTATATGCATAGTCTCTGAAACCTTCACATATTCAATGCGGTTTCAGCTCTAACAACATACCTAAGTATACATAACTGAGATCTACACAATCGTCAAAATATTCAAAATCTTTACATGTTCGATTGGGTTTCGGTTTAATTAACGGCTTCTGATTACCACTTTGGTAACTTTTCTAGCAATGCCAGCGTACTTAAATACTTAAATATTCGTACGACAGCGCTGTATTGAGCATATTAAAAAAACTAGTTCAATGCTTAAAGGGATATTAAAGCTCATTTTTGTATTTTTTTGTATCTCATGAAAACTTACAATAAATGATATTTATGAAACATTAACCCGGTTTTTATCAATGAAACTTTGTAAAAGTGACATAATTCGTTGATAATTCTGTTATATCTTCCGATTTTCTCGGGGTTTTTCCAATAATTTATTTTTTGCTTCCTGGACAAAATTCATTTCGACCCTTTTAAGTGATATTTTAACGATATTAGGGATTGTATTGGCGTGCAAAGTATTTTTGGATTGTTTTTACAATTAAATTGAAAGAAACAACCTTCGTCACGAGTTGAAAAAATACATGTTAAAACGAGCTTTAATATCCCTTTAAACGATTGGCTACTAATCTTTGTTTGAAGTTCACAAAATTCTCAATATTATTTTTACTCAATAAATATAAATAGTTATTTTTGTACAAAAAGTAAATAATCTTGCATAAAGACAGTAAATTCGATTTTGTAAAATTAAAAGTCAACAAAAGACAAAAGAGCTTTGAGCGATGATCAACCTTACTGATTGTCAATGTTATTTTTTCATTAATATCATATGACAGTCACGTGATGGGAATTGATTAGATGTTAAATGGTGAATAGTCTCTGTAACATAGTTGTAAATATCAGATTGATTTTATAATAAAACATTGTAATGTCAAGTATGCTTTGGTTAATTGTTTGGCACTGAACAGCTACAACACCCATATTTTATTACACGAGTTCACAAATCAAAAGGGTTTGGTTTTTATAGCTTGTTTTAAATGAGAATACTGTACTATGATAGATATTGTCTCTAAAAAGATGAACTTTTTTTGTCATATACTGGGTACAATTTATGCTTCACAGTGGTCAAATCCACAGAGAGGATAGAGCCATGCTCTCTTCTCTCGATTGGGAGGGGACGGTCCAGATTAAATAACGGAATCCCTGACAGTGGATCATAGTGGGTAACGTATTTGGGGAGTACCCCGCTCACTGCATGCTACAGACCGCATTTGATAATTTCAAAAAAATGGTAGACGCCATCCAAGAATCAAGCTTTCTAATCTCGAAGTACTGGAACGTGATAGTGCTTTACAAAGAAAAGAAAACAATGTCACGTGATTTAGATTGATGCTGAATGATGAAAATAATTGTCACGTGACTTGGATTGATGCTGAATGATGAAATTGATTGTCACGTGATTTGGATGGATGTTTTGGTTGACAAAGACAACCACCACCCTCGTCACTGGTCAGACTTACAATCACGTGTTGAACGACCCTTTCAACAATATTTCAGTTATATCGTGGCGGTTAGTTTTACTGGTGGGGGAAACCGAAGTATTTGGAGAAAACCACCCACCTGCCGCAAGTCACTGACAAACTTTATCACATAATGTTGTATCGACCACACCTAAGGAAGAATTATTTATCGTAAGTGTAATTTTAGTAGTAAGATTAAAATTTGTCGTAAGATAATCTTTGTGAAAATGACTTAGGAAATGTCGTAGGATTAATCGTAAGTGAAAAAGTTAAGATTATACTTGCGAATTTTTGTGAAAAGGGCTACTGGTTTGGAAAAGTTTACGCCTTCTATATACCGCTTTGAGGTTTATTAAGCATTAACTGTCATAAGCCAGGTTATATCGTATAACCTGTTCAAAAATTGAAAATATTCCTTCAAGATCTCTGATGGTAAATGTTGAATTGAATTAATCCTCGCCCACTATTATAAATATCACAGAAATATATACAACTGTCATCGATTGTTTTGAATTATTTTGTTTACCAGTTATTAAACGTATTGACATATCATCTTTTATTTATATTGTTTACTAATTACTAAACGTATTGACAATATAATACTTTATTTATATTGTTTTCGTATACAAACATTCTGCGATCGTCGTCATGAACGAACTGGTCGACTGTAACAAAATATATATTTTTCAGATGGCAATGGCGTCTTTTCCCTTTTACGTAAATTTCGTCATTACAAACATATGGCCCTAAATGAGTGGCAATCTCACAAAATATGATAATAGTTTCGCGGATTTCGTCATTACAAACATATGGCCCTAAATGAGTGGAAATCTCACAAGTATTAAACGTTACGGAGGAGATATGCTAATAAGATATGTATTATATAAGCATTACATGCAATTTTCCCAGAATGCATCAATGTGTAAAATTCGCCGATGGATTCACAAACTAAAAGTCACTTAAGTTGGAAGTATATCTGCCCATTTTACACGCGGATAAATTCCCCAAAAAAATCGTTTAATCCTATATTGTTTGTTTCTGTGGATTTTTGTTGTTGTAGTTTTTTTTATTGTGTTTTATTGTTATCTTATTGTTTACTGTGTTCGGCAGTTTCAAACGCTAAACTCTTTTTTTATTTCAGGGAACGTATTCAAATATTTGCTCAGCACGAGTTTATGATCAGCCATTTTCTTGGAAAGTCCGTTCGTATTGTTTTATTTCTATCTTATTGTTTACTGTGTTCCACAGTTTCAAACACTACATTCTGTTTTTTCTTTTATTGTTTACCATGTTCCACAGTTTCAAACACTACATTCTGTTTTTTCTTTTATTGTTTACTATGTTCCACAGTTTCAAACACTACATTCTGTTTTTTTCTTTCAGGGAACATCTTCAAATATTTTCTCAGCACGAGTTTATGATCAGCCATTTTCTTGGAAAGTCCGCCATGTTTTGTATATTATGGTCTGCCACCATGTATTCCTATACGAAAGCTCTGGATCCAGACTTTATTAATGCATCGGATGTTTTTGCACTTTATTCTACACATTACAGCTTCCTTTATATGTTATCATGGATTGTGTTGTTTGAAATGTTTGTTGCCATGAGAGTAAGTACACATGTTTACACAAGATTAAGTACACATATTTACACATAATATAGCTACAACTTGATGAAATACAAAGGTACTAGTAACAGTGAGACCTGTATAAACCAAACCCTGGATAAAAGGAACAGAACTTTTAAATTAAATGCCAATATAGAAAATATTTGCTAACCTGTATAAACCAAACACCTGTCTATTCTGAACACAAGTAGTTCGGTTTCTACATGTTTCACTGTATATAACCACTGTCTATGATGGACACTTTGGTACGAATGATTTTTTGATTGATTTATTGTATTTAACGCCACCACTTTCAGCAATATTTCAACTATATCATGGCGACCAGTTTTAGTGGTGGAAGAAGCCGAAGTATCCGGAGAGAACCACCAACCATGGGCAAGCAACTGGTAAACTTTATCACTTGCGGCTGCAAGTCGAGAGCACCCACGCCGTATTGGTGATAGGTTTGTATGAGTTGTAAGGTAATCCAACTACCTACCTCATCGAGCCACTCGGACCCTGGTACGAATGAAAACTTTACATAATTACTGCCAAAATATTAAATGGCTGTATATAATGGTCGGCCATATCTCTTGTGTAGTGGTTAGCATGACTGAGTGTGGTAGATCATGGATTAGAGCTCCACTCGCGCGGGTGTGTCTTCCACTCAATAGTAAGTGATTAGGCACTGACATGGCTTATTAGATATAGTTATAGTGCCTGAGTGATGTAATTTTTATTTAAGTTAAAGTTCGTCTCCTTCGGACATAGGTGACCTTTTCTAACGATATGTCTATCCTTTTTAGACCCATTGGCTTTCCAATATTTTCACTCTGAGTGTACATGATGAATGTGAATGCAGAAACAACGCGTTGCGCCCACTAAATATGATGTCTACGTTTTATTACTATCACAGGTCGATACCTCTGCTGGTGGACTATTAGTTCATAAGTGTTTATCCTCCGAGTAGTCAGTGTTCCGACCCTAGCTGCAATAATGTAGCTCATGTGACAAACTTGTGTCTCGGCAGAGCTACAACGCGGTCCCATTCGTCACAATGGAGCAAACAACAAAAGTTGCAGTTGAAACATAAAAACTCACTATTTACGCTTCAAACATTTCATTATAACTATTACTGATGATCCCAGTCCTTGTTAAATCGGTTTGGCTGAGAAATATATGCTTTTCAAAGATAACAACAACCTTGTTCAAATTTATCGATTGTTTGCCATAACCGGAAACTACGGAGCCTTTCTAAACATGGTATTTCTTACTACACGTTTTCCACCGCTGATGTAAACATTCACGCCTCAAATCGCCAAATATGGTATGGACATCCAAATAGCGAGGCCGAAAATGACGAAATTCAAAATGTTCAGAGAGAAAGTAAACATGGATTCTTATTTTGTGGGAATTACATTCTAAAATACTGGTAGGTGATAAAAACTTGTTATAATAATGGACAAAAGGAAAGGTTATGTCTTATTATTGATAAATGCAGGCGTCAGCAAATCTGTAAGCGAGCGCAACAAATCTCGGCGGCTGCTCCATTACGTGTAATGGCACCCCGTTATAACCCTTGCGAGTAAGCGAGCATTTAGGGTTTTATTATTAGAACTATTCCCACCCCGATATGGTTTATTAAACATACTAATTACTAAACCTTTCAGTGCCTAAATAATGTAATCATTATTAAAACTAAGGTTAATCTTCCTCAGACATATGTAAACATAGCCAGGCCACACCCCTTATACATATCCAGAAATTGAGGGTACTTTCCTCATAAATATTCATCATATTTAAATTAGATTTTGATCACGTGACTGCAGTTTTAAGCTTGATGGATCGTTTATTAGATTTGTCAAAAAATAGCCTATAGTACGGAAATTCAATGTGTCCGTCAATGATTCGAAAATTAAAAGTTATTGTTTATTTCCGCAAAGTTTTTCTTCTGTCAAAATTCAAATATTTTTGTTTTGTAACGATTTTAGACATGTCTTTGATATCGCGATCATGCAAAAATGATCATATTATATTTAATGTGGGAACCCCGAGTTTAGAAGCTAGAAATATAAGGTTAGTCAATATAATTACATATATTATTGAGGAATCTAAATTAATTTCAGAAAATATGTCGCCAAATGTCATTCATTGTTAAATTTTGTGTCACACGCCACCAGTTTCATGTATTTCAGACATTTTTACATAGACTCTTAAGGCCAAAAAAGGGTTCGTCGCCTCTGATTTTCATTTAGTTCAGGAACAGCGAATATTTAATTGTTTTCATTAATTTTTATTTCATTTAATTCAGCTTGATTCAATGTATCATTTTCAAGTTCAGAAAATGACACACATGCAATTATGAATGATATCGTCTATATAGATCATATGAAAATTGCAGACGTCCCGGCGTCGCCATCTTAGATATGCAAATGAGAAAAGTACCCATCATTTCTGGCTATGAACCTTATATGTAAACATAGCCAGGCCACACCCCTTATAGCCTTATATGTAAACATAGCCAGGCCACACCCCTTATAACCTTATATGTAAACATAGCCAGGCCACACCCCTTAGAACCTTATATGTAAACATAACCAGGCCACACCCCTTACAACCTTATGTATTCTTGTTTCCAAGACTTTTATTTTATTTGGTTTTCCAATCGTTTGACCTTGAGAGTACATGTTGAAGGTTATTCCAGAAAGGACACACGTACACACTTAATTGTATATCTACGTTTTATAAATTCTAATTCATAGCAATAATTTTCTATTCCTTTTAGCACCTTTCCCAATAATTTTCCATAGCATGAGGTATTTTATTTCTACAGCAACGCTGCTTTTCAAATAAACTGACAAATGATTGGTTATTTTATATAATTATACTGAACAAACATTAAATTAAAATTATAATCCCCTTAGGAGAATAAGAATAATTATTCCTACCTTTTTGAATCGATAAATATCGGTACAAACGTTCTAAGATGCTGAAGCAGACTAATTTAATCTGTGCTTTATTATTATTATTATCTTATCAGTAATATGGTTTCAAAAGAAATGCATTGATTTTAATTGAATATGTAAGGACACTCCTCTCACAAACACAGATGAAACCAAGTAAAGTGCTTTTGTTACGTTCTGTATAATAGTCACGTAGTCAAGGAAACTCATAGTATACCGGTATGTCTTAAGACCTGAAAGATAATAAGAAACCGTAAATCCTAAATGAACAGACGAAAAGGAAAGGGTTAGGGGTTATTTTGTTTAACGCCACTTTCAACAATATTTCAGTTATATCGTGGCGGTCAGTTTTATTGGTGAAGGAAACCGGAGAAAACCACGAAAATGAACAGATTCGTCCACAAAACACTATACAGAAAACAGAAGATTGAGCAATACGAACCAATCGTAACTACTAGGCCATTCTCGCTACCCTACAAATAACAATCGTAACTACTCGGCCATTCTCGTTACCCTACAAATAACCTCGTATGAATTAGGCGTATAAATCGCACTACTTTTCACATGTCAGTTACATGAAAGTTTGATAAAGTTATATTTTAAAAATTTTCTATATTTCAATTATTTTCATGGATAAAAGTTAAAGTTTTAATTAGTATTGCATGATTAGATTTTACTTAGTATGTCTTCCATATTGGATTTTCGTGGACTATATTTTTGTGCGGCTTAACTTAGCTTAACTTCCGGCAAACAATTTAAGAAGAATTTATAATATCTACGTACGAGGTTATTTGTAGGGTAGCGAGAATGGCCGAGTAGTTACGATTGCAATACGAACCCCACTTAAATGGGGATGAACACAGATACTGCGGAAGGGTAAGCAATTCCTGCTCCACTAGTGGCACTCGTCGTATCTATGTAAGTAGCATGGCTGGTGGCTTGTGAGAGGCGGGAACTGATTACCTTCACGGACAATTAGGTTCACCTCGTTTTTAGTGTCGTCCGTGCGGATCATCCTTTTGGTTTCTGCGTTGTGTAGTTTTTTGTGGTTTTTATTTGTCTTCGTCCTGTGTCTTGTGTGCCCAGTATTGCCACTGTCTCTGGATTGTTCAATCTTGGTTGCCCCTTCGGGTTTTCTCTAGCTTTTACCTATAGCCTGTGAGAATAGTTATAAACCTACACGGATGACTGTTCACAGTAGGGTTCTGTTCGATTCATTAATAACAAGTTATACTGTGTCTTTTCCTCGATGCAATTTAACGATACTTGCTATTAAAAGCGACCTAAACAACTGTGTGAATTGATTTGATTTTTGGTGCTTAATGCCACTTTCAGCAATATTTCAGCTATATCATGGCGACCAGTTTTAGTGGTGGAAGAAGACGGAGTACCCGGAGAGAACCACCGAGCATCGGCAAGCAACTATTAAACTTTATCACTTGCGGCTGTGAGTCGAGTGCACCATTTTTTGTAATTTACAAAGCCGGGCGCGAACCCACGCAGTATTGGTGATAGGCTTGTATGAGTTGTTAGGTAATCCAACTACCTAGCTCATTGAACCACCCGGGCCCTCTACAACTTGTGATTTTTCCTAAATGTCCTAATTCGAGTTCACACTTTTTTGCTAGAGAATTATGGATGTAATAAATGACAGAGAAGAAAATGAAAATGTTATTCATCAAGTTAATTACATTGATTGGTGTAAGCAAAACGTGGATAATATGAGAAAAATAAATCGATATCGGAAATATTGAAGAAGGAAAATTAAAAGCGAAAAAATACCACACTGTCGGAACAGTTCCAAATTTTAATAGAATATTCACAGAAAGAAGCAAAAGTGATATCCCTAGCACACATATACATGACCTCTAACTTTCCTAGCCTAGCACACATATACATGACCTCTAATTTTCCTAGCCTGGTACAAATATACATCACCTCTAACTTCCCTAGCCTGGCACATATATACATGACCTCTAACTTTCCTAGCCTGGCACATATATACATGACCTCTAACCTTCCTAGCCTGGCACACATATACATGACCTCTAACTTTCCTAGCCTGGCACACATACATGACATCTAACTTTCCTAATCTGACACACATATACACAGCCTCTAACTTTCCTAGCCTGGCACATATATACATGACCTCTAACCTTCCTAGCCTAGCACACATATACATAACCTCTAACTTTCCTAGCCTAGCACACATATACATGACCTCTAACCTTCCTAGCCTGGCACAAATATACATGACATCAACATTCCTAGCCTGCCACACATATACATGACCTCTAACTTTCGTAGCCTGGTACACATATACATGACCTCTAACTTTCCTAGCCTGGCACACATATACATGACCTCTAACTTTCCTAGCCTAGCACACATATACATGACCTCTAACCTTCCTAGCCTGGCACAAATATACATGACATCAACCTTCCTAGCCAAGCACATCAACTTCAATAAAAAATGGTGGGATTAAATTAGCTTTAAACAGACAATGTGTCCTTATATAATACATTGTTCTGAATATAACATAGTTTGATAACGGTCTGATTAGAATATACATATCCGAGTGGATAATATGTCCTATTGTATATATAATGCCTTGCTCTGAATATAGCATAGTTTAATAACGGTCTGATAAGAATATAAATATCAGACAGGATAATAGGTCCTATTGTATATATAATATCCTGCTCTGAAATTAACAGAGTTTAATAAGGTCTGATATGAATATAAATATCAGACTGGATAATATGTCCTATTGTATATATAATACCTTGTTCTGAATATAACAGAGTTTAATAACGTCTGATATGATTATAAATATCTGACTGGACAATATGTCCTATCGTATGTTTTATACCTTACTCTGAAAATAACAGAGTTTAATAAATTCTGATATGATTATAAATATCAGACTGGATAATATTTCCTATTGTATGTATAATACCTTGCCCTGAATATAACAGAGTTTAATAAAGTTTGATATGATTATAGATATCTGACTGGACCATGTGTCTTATTGTATATATAATACCTTGTTCTGGATATGACATACTTTAATAACGGTCTGATAAGAATATAAATATCAGACTGGATAATAGGTCCTATTGTATATATAATACCTTGTTCTGAATATAACAGAGTTTAATAACGTCTGATATGATTATATATATCAGACTGGAAAATATTTCCTATTGTATGTATAATACCTTACTCTGAATATAACAGAGTTTAATCAAGTTTGATATGATTATAAATATCTGCGTGGACCATGTGTCTTATTGTATATATAATACCTTATTCTCAATATAGCATATTTTGATAACGGTCTGATAAGAATATAAATATTTGCCTGGATAATATGTACTATTGTATGTATAATATCTTGTTCTGAAAATAAAAGAGTTTAATAACGGTCTGATATGATTATAAATATCTGACTGGATAATAGGTCCTATTGTATATATAATATCCTGCTCTGAAATTAACAGAGTTTAATAAGGTCTGATATGATTATATATATCTGACTGGATAATATGCCCTATTGTATGTATTATACCTTACTCTGAATATAACAGAGTTTATTAACGGTCTGATAAGATTATAAATATCAGAATCGACAATATGCCCTATTGTATGTATAATGCCTTACTCTGAATATAACAGAGTTTAATAACAGTCTCATATGATTATAACTATCTGACTGGATAATATGCCCTATTCTATATATAATATCCTTCTCTGAAATAAACAGAGTTTATTAACGGTCTGATATGATTATAAATATCTGACTGGATAATATTTCTCTATTGTATGTAAAATACCTTACTCTGAATATAGCATAATTTATTAACGGTCTGATAAGATTATACATATTTGATTTGACAATAGATCTTATTGTATGTATAATATCCATGACCCCTAATACACAAATACATGACCTCTAACACACTAATACATGACCCATAACACACTAATACATGACCTCTAACACACTAATACATGACCCCTAACACACTAATACATGACCCCTAACACACTAATACATGACCTCTAACACACTAATACATGACCCCTAACACACTAATACATGACCCCTAACACACTAATACATGACCTCTAACACACTAATACATGACCCCTAACACACTAATACATGACCCCTAACACACTAATACATGACCCCTAACACACTAATACATGACCCCTAACACACTAATACATGACCTCTAACACACTAATACATGACCCCTAACACACTAATACATGACCCCTAACACACTAATACATGACCCCTAACACACTAATACATGACCCCTAACACACTAATACATGACCCCTAACACACTAATACATGACCTCTAACACACTAATACATGACCCCTAACACACTAATACATGACCCCTAACACACTAATACATGACCCCTAACACACTAATACATGACCCCTAACACACTAATACATGACCCCTAACACACTAATACATGACCCCTAACACACTAATACATGACCCCTAACACACTAATACATGACCCCTAACACACAAATACATGACCCCTAACACACTAATACATGACCTCTAACACACTAATACATGACCCCTAACACACAAATACATGACCCCTAACACACTAATACATGACCTCTAACACACAAATACATGACCCCTAACACACTAATACATGACCTCTAACACACAAATACATGACCCCTAACACACTAATACATGACCCCTAACACACAAATACATGACCCCTAACACACTAATACATGACCTCTAACACACAAATACATGACCCCTAACACACTAATACATGACCCCTAACACACTAATACATGACCTCTAACACACTAATACATGACCCCTAACACACAAATACATGACCCCTAACACACTAATACATGACCTCTAACACACTAATACATGACCCCTAACACACTAATACATGACCCCTAACACACTAATACATGACCCCTAACACACTAATACATGACCCCTAACACACTAATACATGACCCCTAACACACTAATACATGACCCCTAACACACTAATACATGACCCCTAACACACTAATACATGACCCCTAACACACAAATACATGACCCCTAACACACTAATACATGACCCCTAACACACTAATACATGACCCCTAACACACTAATACATGACCCCTAACACACTAATACATGACCCCTAACACACTAATACATGACCCCTAACACACTAATACATGACCCCTAACACACAAATACATGACCCCTAACACACTAATACATGACACCCCCTAACACACTAATACATGACCCCTAACACACTAATACATGACCCCTAACACACTAATACATGACACCCCCTAACACACTAATACATGACCCCTAACACACTAATACATGACCTCTAACACACTAATACATGACCCCTAACACACTAATACATGACCCCTAACACACTAATACATGACCCCTAACACACTAATACATGACCCCTAACACACTAATACATGACCCCTAACACACTAATACATGACACCCCCTAACACACTAATACATGACCCCTAACACACTAATACATGACCTCTAACACACTAATACATGACCTCTAACACACTAATACATGACCTCTAACACACTAATACATGACCTCTAACACACTAATACATGACACCCCCTAACACACTAATACATGACCCCTAACACACTAATACATGACCCCTAACACACAAATACATGACCCCTAACACACTAATACATGACCTCTAACACACTAATACATGACACCCCCTAACACACTAATACATGACCCCTAACACACTAATACATGACCTCTAACACACTAATACATGACCTCTAACACACTAATACATGACCTCTAACACACTAATACATGACCTCTAACACACTAATACATGACCTCTAACACACTAATACATGACCTCTAACACACAAATACATGACCCCTAACACACTAATACATGACCCCTAACACACTAATACATGACCTCTAACACACTAATACATGACCCCTAACACACTAATACATGACCTCTAACACACTAATACATGACCCCTAACACACTAATACATGACCCCTAACACACTAATACATGACCCCTAGCACACTAATACATGACCTCTAACACACTAATACATGACACCTAACACACTAATACATGACCTCTAACACACTAATACATGACCCCTAACACACTAATACATGACCCCTAACACACTAATACATGACCCCTAACACACTAATACATGACCTCTAACACACTAATACATGACACCCCCTAACACACAAATGCATGACCCCTAACACACTAATACATGACCCCTAACACACTAATACATGACCCCTAACACACTAATACATGACCCCTAACACACTAATACATGACCTCTAACACACTAATACATGACACCCCCTAACACACAAATACATGACCCCTAACACACTAATACATGACCCCTAACACACTAATACATGACCCCTAACACACTAATACATGACACCCCCTAACACACTAATACATGATCCCTAACACACTAATACATGACCCCTAACACACTAATACATGACACCCCCTAACACACTAATACATGACCCCTAACACACTAATACATGACCTCTAACACACTAATACATGACACCCCCTAACACACTAATGCATGACCTCTAACACACTAATACATGACCTCTAACACACAAATACATGACCCCTAACACACTAATACATGACACCCCCTAACACACTAATACATGACACCCCCTAACACACTAATGCATGACCTCTAACACACTAATACATGACCTCTAACACAATAATACATGACCCCTAACACACTAATGCATGACACCCCCTAACACACTAATACATGACACCCCCTAACACACTAATGCATGACCTCTAACACACTAATACATGACCTCTAACACACTAATACATGACCCCTAACACACTAATACATGACACCCCCTAACACACTAATACATGACCCCTAACACACTAATACATGACACCCCCTAACACACTAATACATGACCTCTAACACACTAATACATGACACCCCCTAACACACAAATACATGACCCCTAACACACTAATACATGACACCCCCTAACACACTAATGCATGACCTCTAACACACTAATACATGACACCCCCTAACACACAAATACATGACCCCTAACACACTAATACATGACACCCCCTAACACACTAATGCATGACCTCTAACACACTAATACATGACCTCTAACACACTAATGCATGACCTCTAACACACTAATACATGACTTCTAGCACACAAATACATGACCCCTAACACACTAATACATGACACCCCCTAACACACTAATACATGACACCCCCTAACACACTAATGCATGACCTCTAACACACTAATACATGGCCTCTAACACACTAATGCATGACCTCTAACACACTAATACATGACCTCTAACACACTAATACATGACCCCTAACACACTAATACATGACACCCCCTAACACACTAATGCATTACCTCTAACACACTAATGCATGACCTCTAACACACTAATACATGACCCCTAACACACTAATACATGACACCCCCTAACACACTAATGCATGACCTCTAACACACTAATACATGACCCATAACACACTAATACATGACACCCCCTAACACACTAATGCATGACCTCTAACACACTAATACATGACCTCTAACACACTAATGCATGACCTCTAACACACTAATACATGACCTCTAACACACTAATACATGACCCCTAGCACACTAATACATGACACCCCCTAACACACTAATGCATGACCTCTAACACACTAATACATGACCTCTAACACACTAATGCATGACCTCTAACACACTAATACATGACCTCTAAGACACTAATACATGACCCCTTACACACTAATACATGACCCCTTACACACTAATACATGACACCCCCTAACACACTAATACATGACCTCTAACACACTAATACATGACCCCTAACACACTAATACATGACACCCCCTAACACACTAATGCATGACCTCTAACACACTAATACATGACCTCTAACACACTAATGCATGACCTCTAACACACTAATACATGACCACTAACACACTAATACATGACACCTTACACACTAATACATGACACCCCCTAACACACTAATACATGACCTCTAACACACTAATACATGACCCCTTACACACTAATACATGACACCCCCTAACACACTAATACATGACCTCTAACACAATAATACATGACACCCCCTAACACACTAATGCATGACCTCTAACACACTAATACATGACCTCTAACACACTAATACATGACACCCCCTAACACACTAATGCATGACCTCTAACACACTAATACATGACCCCTTACACACTAATACATGACACCCCCTAACACACTAATGCATGACCTCTAACACACTAATACATGACCCCTAACACACTAATACATGACCGCTCACTTTCCTAGCTTAATATCCCTAGCACACTAATACATGACCGCTCACTTTCCTAGCTTGATACCCCTAGCACACTAATACATGACCGCTCACTTTCCTAGCCTAACACACTAATACATGACCGCTCCCTTTCCTAGCCTAACACACTAATACATGACCGCTCACTTTCCTAGCCTAACACACTAATACATGACCGCTCACTTTTCTAGCCTAACACACTAATACATGACGCTCACTTTTCTAGCCTAACACACTAATACATGACCGCTCACTTTCCTAGCCTAACACACTAATACATGATCGCGCACTTTCCTAACCTAACACACTAATACATGACCGCTCACATTCCTAGCCTAACACACTAATACATGACCGCTCCCTTTCCTAGCCTAACACACTAATACATGACCGCTCACTTTCCTAGCCTAACACACTAATACGTGACCGCTCACTTTCCTAGCCTAACACACTAATACATGACCGCTCACTTTCCTAGCCTAACACACTAATACATGATCGCGCACTTTCCTAACCTAACACACTAATACATGACCGCTCACATTCCTAGCCTAACACACTAATACATGATCGCTCACTTTCCTAGCCTTACACACTAATACATGACCGCTCACTTTCCTAGCCTAACACACTAATACATGACCGCTCACATTCCTAGCCTAACACACTAATACATGACCGCTCACTTTCCTAGCCTAACACACTAATATATGACCGCTCACATTCCTAGCCTAACACACTAATACATGATCGCTCACTTTCCTAGCCTAACACACTAATACATGACCGCTCACTTTCCTAGCATGGTACAACAACTTCAATAAAAAGCATAGCGGGGATAAGAAGAGTTTGAAGATGCCAAAAGGATAATCAGAATCCATAAATGGAAGAACGTCAGACAACACAATGGTCAAAAGAAAAACAAAAGGACAAACAACGATCTACAAAACATACATACAAAACTAAAGAATACAGATCCAATTGCATATATAATACCTTGCTCTAAATATAAGATATTTTAATAACAATGCAGTTTTATGTCTTTTTCAGATTATAGCCTTGATATTTTCTATTATTGGAGTAGTATTGTTTCTCTATACAGACGTGTTTGGGTCTAAGCACATGTGGGGAGTGATATTAGCTGTTTCATCGTCCGCCATTATGTCTATATATAAGGTTTGTATCACAATATATGTCGTGTTATTCTAAATTTAATACTGATTTCCAATTATTTATATGCGAGCGAAGCGAGCTCTTTTTGGTAGCAAATATGTACCTAGGTAATTTTGCTATTTATTAAATATCTTCTGACATACTGACAAAAATTATGTTTTTCTGCGCGAAAGTGACTTTTTGAGATCTCGTAAGGAACGAGAGTGTGATTGAATTAGACTAGATTCGATCCTAAAAAAGTCGTCCCCGACATATCTCGGCCCCCACAAATATCGACACTATTTTGATGCATTGGATGAGCGTGAGATCGGCCGAAAATTTTCAAGATTCGCGAGTATTCATCGCCGTGCCTGTTTCATATTATGATTTATAGATTATATATGGTAAAATTTCAGGAATGTGAAGGTTGGTGGGATGAGCTAAAATACGCAGACGAACGAGCCAGCAAGACTTCATATTTCGTCGTGCAGCTAGACAATCTGATTAAGATTAACGAGAGACTGAGAAAGTGTTACTAAACTGCCTTGCATGCTATAGCTAAGAGCATCCGTGAGAAGGTGTTACTAAACTGCCTTGCATGCTATAGATAAGATCATCCACGAGAAAGTGTTTCTAAACTGCCTTGCATGCAATAACTAAGAGCATCTGTGAGAAAGTGATACTAAGCTGCCTTGCATGCTATAGCTAAGATCATCCATGAAAAAGTGTCACTAAACTGCTTTGCATGCTATAGCTAAGATCATACGTGAAAGAGTGTCACTAAGCAGCCTTGCATGCTATAGCTAAGATCATCCGTGAGAAAGTGTTACTAAACTGCCTTGCATGCAATAGTTAAGATCATCCATGAGAAAGTGTCACTAAGCTGCATTGCATGCTATAGCTAAGATCATCCACGAGAAAGTGTTACTAAACTGCCTTGCATGCAATAGCTAAGATCATCCATGAACAATTGTTACTAAACTGCCTTGCATGCTATAGCTAAGATCATCCGTGAGAAAGTGTTACTAAACTGCCTTGCATGCAATAGCTAAGATCATCCATGAGAAAGTGTGACTAAACTGCCTTGCATGCTATAGCTAAGATCATCCGTGAGAAAGTGCTACTAAACTGCCTTGCATGCTATAGCGAAGATCATCCATGAGAAAGTGTTATTAAACTCTCTTGCATGCTATAGCTAAGGTCATCCGCGAGAAGGTGTCACTAAACTGCCTTGCATGCTATAGATAAGATCATCCGTGAGGAAGTGTTACTAAACTGCCTTGCATGCTATACCTAAGATCATCCGTGAGAAAGTGTTACTAAACTGCCTTGCATGCTATAGCTAAGATCATCCGATTGGCCGAAAAGGTAATAACCGTAATATATCCATGACATAATGACGTAAAGTCACTCGCATGCTACCCGTTTCCTCTGATATATAAAATTGTATATTGATCAATGACAGAATTTATGTCAATCATTTTCTGTTTAAATTGTCCTCATTGAAATAAACATTATAGATATATTATCACACAATCGTTTGTGACAAAAGACAACCTTTACGCACCGGAAGCAGAAATTCGTATATTTCATTATTTAAGAATTGAATGCATTTTTTTGTAGTTTTATTGGCGTGTAAAAGTGTTGACCGAAGCACATTTTGTATGAAGCGCGCTAGCTATAACTACAAAAAAATGCATTCAATTCTTATAATTACATTTAAATCACACCAAAATTTAATATAGTTGAATTTTTCGTTGTGAATTTTATTTGTGTTAGATTATTTGCTGTTGGAAATTACTACGCCATTGATTGTTTACATCTGACGTCGTCATGGAGGCACGTGTAAGTTCGGGTTTGAGTTTTATTGGGATGTAAAACATCTCTTTTATAATCATGTGACCACTTCATAACCAATCATATTGCAACATTTCAATGAAAAACGGAAGTAATGTAATAATCATTGAATAATCATGCCCCAGTTAAAAACCGACGTGAAATGATGAAACATTCGCTAAGAAACATGGATATATATTGGTCGATTAGATACATGTTTCGCTGCGTTTTTGTTTTGTCGATATAAATCAATTAATTGCAGTTTCAGGTTAAAACTATAGATTTACTTTTCTATAGAAGTAAATTATTTATATCGATCATCAAAGTAATGCAAATTTTCACCATACTTCATTTTAATTCGTAATTACGAATTAATGTCGAATCGATTGATAATTTTACGCACTGGGTGTTACGTTATATTTGACAACGTAATAAAATGGAAAAAACTAAAACATACCATATGGTCGTAGCAGTATTATTAGACTTACAAATATTTTGGATTTCTTTTTAGGAGGGGGGGGGGATTTTTGGTGTTTCAACGCCACTTTCAGCAATATTTCAGCTATATCATGGCGACCAGTCTTAGTGGTGGAAGAAGCCGGAGTACCCGGAGAGAACCACCGACCATGGGCAAGCAACTGGTAAGCTTTATCACTTGCGGCTGCGATTCGAGTGCACTCTTTTTGTAATTTATAAAGCCTGGCGCGAACCCACGCGTATTGGTGATAGGCTTGCATGAGTTGTTAGGTAACCCAACTACCTAACACATTGAGCCACCCGGGCCTTCCAAATATTTTGGCTTAAAGTGTATCTGATGAAGGTTATTCCGCAGGCGATTGTGTAGAGTCAAAACAATGCTCGCTGGACAATGGCAACCCCCTAAATAACCACAAGGCCGGACTCACTCTAGACCAAATTATTCTGTCGTTTAGAAAGCTATTTCTATCATTCTATATTTATCTTTTACTTATCTGACTTTTTATGTTTATTTTTATCTTTTTATGATGATTTCTAACGACAGAACGAGTCTATTGTAAAATTCGTGAGATCGCTACCTTTTTGAAAGCGCTGGAATTTCGGTCGATTTATACGTGTATGCGCCCACAAACACCTACCGATGTGTAGAGGAACAACTTTTCTGCATATTCATCGCGGTCCACCGTATACATTTGCTCAGATTACCCCTCTAAACCGCTTCAATCTATGTTGACATCTCCTCCTTAGCCATTCAAACGATTTCGACCAATCAAATCTCGTCCTGCTTCCAACGCGTAAGGGAGACAACTCTGATCATGTGATCATCAAAATGAAGCAAAATGGCAACTGAAAAAAACCCATCAGTATTTAATAGTATGGTCTCTTCTTTTAAGTTTACTCTCTATTTCAGCTCTGTCAAATCGTTTCCTTTTAGCCTGATAATTAAACTTTTGATCACATAAACCGCAATTTTCAGTGTTTGTGGGCGCATACACGTAAAAATCGACCAAAATTCCAGCGCTTCCAAAAAGGTAGCGATCTCACGAATTTTACAATAGACTCGTTCTATCGTTAGAAAGCAGCATACAAAAATAAAAATAAACATAAAAAGTCAGATATTTAAAAGATAAATATAGAATGATAGAAAGGGCTTTCTAAACGACAGAATAATTCTAGACTCACTCCTACTACCCATGTCACTTCAATCGTTATTTCTACCGTCAAATGTCCATAGAACGCAAATCGCCTACTGATTTGCGTAGTGAAATGATTTTTCTTCAAGGAAAGCCCGTTTTTTACACCTTCCTACCATCTACACCCCCATACTGACAGATAATCTTCCGATTTTGTTGACAAAGGATAACTCTATGGCCGCTCCAGAGCGAAAGTAGGTCACATGACAGCTTCCGCCTTTCGGTCGTTCTCGGGTTTTAACATAAATAAATAATAAACACTAGAAACATTCCAAATTCAAATTACAAGGCGCCAACATATGAACTTCTCAGATATGTTTCGTAAGGCAATGCTAAAACCCGAGAACGACCGAAAGGCGGAAGATGTCATGTGACCTACTTTCGCTCTGGAGCGGCCATGGAGTTGTCCTTTGTCAACAAAATCGGAAGATTATCTGTCAGTATGGGGGTGTAGATAGTAGGAAGGTATAAACAACGGGTTTTCCTTGAAGAAAAATCATTTCACTACGCTAATCAGTAGGCGATTTGCGTCCTAACGACATTTTGACGGGGGAAATAGCGGTTGAAGTAACAAGGGTAGTAGGAGCGAGTCCGGCCTTGTGGTTATTTAAGGGATTGCCATTGTCCATCGAGCATTTTTTTTGACTCTACACAAGCGCCTGTGGTTATTCCAGAATCAAAATCAAAATCGTAGAAACAGAAGACACAAAATACATGACCGCTCACTTTCCTGTCTTGGTACAGGCATTTCAATTAATAAAAAAGATGGCAGGACTAAGCTAGTTTTAGGGGCCCAAACCTGCCCTCTTAGTAACTGACACAAAACCAACTAGTATTTCTTAAATAGATCCATTCAATGAAACATGCATTTTGCTCTCTCGTTTTCTTTGCCTACAAAAGATTTAAGTTTTGAAAGTGTATGCTGAATGAATATACATTCACATCTCGTTATCTAAAACTCTAACACGTCGTTACCTTGGATACCCGGAAGTAAACATTGGGATCGTTCGTTGTAGTTTTTACCCTTTAGTCTTTCCCTTCTTTCAAATTTCAAACAAACTTTTTACGAATAATTCAATAAAAGTTAAACACTATAAACCAACCAGCCAACCCTCAAATGTCCATACATATTGATTGCCAGAACTCTCTGGTAGATAAAACTCATAATGCTGGTCATAAATTATGCCTCTCTAAAACAAACTTAGACAAAACTATTTTTTTCCGTTTTAAGTTTAATTGGATGTGATAGATGCAAGTTATCACGCAACATAATCATCAAGTTTAAAACAGGATTACGTCCCTTGGGAAATCATAAATATACTGTCACAGTTTTAATTAAGTGATGACAATCGTCATATTTTATTCATATGTAAGTGTTAATAAACGTAGATCATCGGTCCTATTGCACTTAAATTAATTGCATTTTGTATGAGGTAGTTGTAATCAGACATTAACTGTCTGGTCCTCTAGTGTCAGTCGTGATATTACACTGTACAATCAACTTTGTATTAATCAATATTGTTGCAATTAAATTGATATCTAAAGCAATCCATCTATGTTTAGCTTCGTTTGCTGATATTTCAGATTCAGATTAAAACTACTCAAAGCATTCATGACTTATCACTGGATTTGTAACTAGATTAACCTGAATTCACCCCGGTTTTCAGTGGGGTCATTGATACTCGATCTTTAGTTTTATGGGTATGTTTTGTAGATCGTTGCTTGTCCTTCTTCTTTTGGCCATTGTGTTGCTTGTCCTTCTTCCTTTGGCCATTGTGTTGCTTTTCCTTTTTATCCCCTCGCCAACGAAGTTGCGAAGGGAAATAATAACGCTACCGTCCGTCCGTCCGTCCGTCCTTCCGTCCTTCCTTCCGTTCTTCCGTCCCTCCTGCTGTAACATCCTTGTGAACACTCTAGGATCAACATCCTTCAATGGATTTTGACCAAACTGGGTACATATTTAGTCCTTAAGAGAATCTGGATCCCTATTGATTTTCAAGGTCATAGGTCAAAGGTCAAGGTCACCATGTCAAATATTTACCTTGTAACATCCTTCTGAACACTCTAGAATTAACATCCTTCAATGGATTTTGACCAAACTTGGTACATGCTTAGTCCTTATGAGAGTCGCAAACCCTATTGATTTGGAAGGTCATAGGTCAAAGGTCAAGGTCACAAGATCAAATTTGTACCGTGTAACATCCTTGTGAACACTCTAGAATCAACATCCTTCAATGGATTTTAACCAAATTTGGTACATACATAGTCCTTATGAGAATCTGGAACCCCATTATGTTGCTTGTCCTTCTTTTGACCATTGTGTTGCTTGTCCTTCTTTTGGCCATTGTGCTGCTTGGCTTTCTTTTGGCCATTGTGCTGCTTGGTTTTCTTCTTTTGATCATTGTGTTGCTTGTCCTTCTTTTGGCCATTGTGCTGCTTGGCTTTCTTCTTTTGACCATTGTGTTGCTTGTCCTTCTTTTGCCCATTGTGTTGCTTGTCCTTCTTCTTTTGACCATTGTGTTGCTTGTCCTTTTTCTTTTGGCCAATGTGTTGCTTGTTCTTCTTCTTTTGACCATTGTGTTGCTTGTCCTTCTTTTGGCCATTGTGTTTCTTGTCCTTCTTCTTTTGGCCATTGTGTTGTTTGTCCTTCTTTTGGCCATTGTGTTGCTTGTCCTTCTTTTGGCCATTGTGTTGCTTGTTCTTCTTCTTTTGACCATTGTGTTGCTTGTCCTTCTTTTGCCCATTGTGTTGCTTGTCCTTCTTTTGACCATTGTGTTGCTTGTCCTTTTTCTTTTGGCCAATGTGTTGCTTGTTCTTCTTCTTTTGACCATTGTGTTGCTTTTCCTTCTTTTGGCAATTGTGTTGCTTGTCCTTCTTTTGACCATTGTGTTGCTTGTCCTACTTCTTTTGGCCATTGTGTTGCTTGTACTTCTTCTTCTGGCCATTGCGTTGCTTGTCCTTTTTCTTTTGGCCATTGTGTTGCTTGTCCTTCTTTTGGCCATTGTGTTGTTTGTCCTTTTTCTTTTGGCCATTGTGTTGCTTGTCCTTTTTCTTTTGGCCATTGTGTTGCTTGTCCTTCTTCTTGTGGCCATTTTGTTGCTTGTCCTTCTTCTTTTGGTCATTGTGTTGCTTGTTCTTTTTCTTTTGGCCATTGTGTTGGTTGTCCTTCTTTTGCCCATTGTGTTGCTTGTCCTTCTTCTTTTGACCATTGTGTTGCTTGTCCTTTTTCTTTTGGCCATTGTGTTTCTTGTCCTTCTTCTTTTGACCATTGTGTTGCTTGTCCTTTTTCTTTTGGCCATTGTGTTGCTTGTCCTTCTTCTTTTGACCATTGTGTTGCTTGTCCTTCTTCTTGTGGCCATTGTGTTGCTTGTCCTTCTTCTTTTGACCATTGTGATGCTTGTCCTTTTTCTTTTGGCCATTGTGTTGCTTTTCTTTTTTCTTTTGACCATTGTGTTGCTTGTCCTTCTTTTGGCCATTGTGTTTCTTGTCCTTCTTCTTTTGGCCTTTGTGTTGTTTGTCCTTCTTTTGGCCATTGTGTTGCTTGTCCTTCTTTTGGCCATTGTGTTGCTTGTCCTTCTTCGTTTGACCTATGTGTTGCTTGTCCTTTTTCTTTTGGCCATTGTGTTGCTTGTCCTTCTTCTTTTGACCATTGTGTTACTTGTCCTTCTTCTTGTGGCCATTGTGTTGCTTGTCCTTCTTCTTTTGGCCATTGTGTTGCTTTTCTTTTTTCTTTTGACCATTGTGTTGCTTGTCCTTCTTTTGGCCATTGTGTTTCTTGTCCTTCTTCTTTTGGCCTTTGTGTTGTTTGTCCTTCTTTTGGCCATTGTGTTGCTTGTCCTTCTTTTGGCCATTGTGTTGCTTGTCCTTCTTCTTTTGATCATTGTGTTGCTTGTCCTTCTTTTGGCCATTGTGTTGCTTGGTCTTCTTCTTTTGGCCAGATTTACTGATTCTCATTACCTTTTTAGTATCTTCAAACTCTTCTTAAGCAAATTCAGAGAAATTTTTACTATTTTTAGACAGTTTTATTATTCACTAAAGTAAACGTTTATTTCAGATATTAACAGAAATGTTTATCTACCTATATAGCTACCGACTTCTAAAGTTGTTAGTCGGGTTTCTGATGTGAACCTTTACTTTTCTAGGATGATCTAAGAAGAGTTTGAAGATACCAAAGGGGCAATCAGAATCGTATATCGAAAAAGAACCGACAACACAATGGCCAAAAGAAAATGTACAAAAGGACAAACAACGATCGACAAAACATACATATAAAACTAAAGATCGAGTGACACGAATCCCACTAAAACCCAGGGGTGAGCTCAGGTGCTCCGGAGGGGTAAGCAGTTCCTGCTTCACTAGTGCCACCAGTCGTGTTAATCTAGTTACAAACCCGGTATTTTCAATAAAATTTCAATAAAATGAAAAACGAAAAATACCATACTCTCAGAACAGTTCTAAAATCTACCAGAAACACAGTAGAAACAGAGTGAAAGCACCCTAACACATAATCATACATGATCGCTCACTTTCCTCACTTGGTGTAGGACCTAACACATAATCATGCATGATCGCTCACTTTCCTGACTTGGTGTAGGACCTAGCACATAATCATACATGATCGCTCACTTTCCTCACTTGGTGTAGGACCTAGCACATAATCATACATGGTCGCTCACTTTCCTGACTTGGTGTAGGACCTAACACATAATCATACATGATCGCTCACTTTCCTGACTTGGTGTAGGACCTAGCACATAATCATACATGATCGCTCACTTTCCTGACTTGGTGTAGGACCTAGCACATAGTCATACATGATCGCTCACTTTCCTCACTTGGTGTAGGACCTAACACATAATCATACATGATCACTCACTTTCCTGACTTGGCGTAGGACCTAGCACATAATCATACATGATGGCTCACTTTCCTGACTTGGTGTAGGACCTAACACAATCATACATGAACCCTCACTTTCCTCACTTGGCGAAGGACCTAACACATAATCATACATGATCGCTCACTTTCCTCACTTGGTGTAGGACCTAGCACATAATCATACATGATCGCTCACTTTCCTGACTTGGCGTAGGACCTAGCACATAATCATACATGATGGCTCACTTTCCTGACTTGGTGTAGGACCTAACACAATCATACATGAACCCTCACTTTCCTCACTTGGCGAAGGACCTAACACATAATCATACATGATCGCTCACTTTCCTCACTTGGTGTAGGATCTAACACATAATCATACATGATCACTCACTTTCCTGACTTGGTGTAGGACCTAGCACATAATCATACATGATTGCTCACTTTCCTCACTTGGTGTAGGACCTAACACATAATCATGCATGATCGCTCACTTTCCTGACTTGGTGTAGGACCTAGCAGATAATCATACATGATCGCTCACTTTCCTGACTTGGTGTAGGACCTAACACATAATCATGCATGATCACTCACTTTCCTGACTTGGTCTAGGACCTAACATATAAGCATGCATGGTCGCTCACTTTCCTGACTTGGTGTAGGACCTAACATAATCATACATGATCGCTCACTTTCCTGACTTGGTGTAGAACCTAGCACATAATCATACATGATCGCACACATTCCTGACTTGGGGTAGGATCTAACACATAATCATACATGATCACTCACTTTCGTCACTTGGGGTAGGATCTAACACATAATCATACATGATCACTCACTTTCCTGACTTAGTGTAGGATCTAACACATAATCATACATGATCGCTCACTTTCCTGACTTGGTGTAGGACCTAGCACATAATCATACATGATCGCTCACTTTCCTCACTTGGTGTAGGACCTAGCACATAATCGTACATGATCGCTCACTTTCCTCACTTGGAGTAGAACCTAGCACATAATCATACATGATCGCTTACTTTCCTCACTTGGTGTAGGACCTAACACATAATCATACATGATCGCTCACTTTCCTGACTTGGTGTAGGACCTAGCACATAATCATACATGATCGCTCACTTTCCTCACTTGGTGTAGGACCTAACACATAATCATACATGATTGCTCACTTTCCTCACTTGGTGTAGGACCTAACACAATCATACATGATCGCTCACTTTCCTGACTTGGTGTAGGACCTAGCGCATAATCATACATGATCGCTCACTTTCCTCACTTGGTGTAGGACCTAGCACATAATCATACATGGTCGCTCACTTTCCTGACTTGGTGTAGGACCTAACACATAATCATACATGATCGCTCACTTTCCTCACTTGGTGTAGGATCTAACACATAATTATACATGATCGCTCACTTTCCTCACTTGGTGTAGGATCTAACACATAATCATACATGATCGCTCACTTTCCTGACTTGGTGTAGGACCTACTACATAATCATACATGATCACTCACTTTCCTGACTTGGTGTAGGACCTAGCACATAATCATACATGATCGCTCACTTTCCTGACTTGGTGTAGGACCTAACACATAATTTTACATGATCGCTCACTTTCCTGACTTGGTGTAGGACCTAGCACATAATCATACATGATCGCTCACTTTCCTCACTTGGTGTAGGACCTAACACATAATCATACATGATCGCTCACTTTCCTGACTTGGTGTAGGACCTAGCACATAATCATACATGATCGCTCACTTTCCTCACTTGGTGTAGGACCTAACACATAATCATACATGATTGCTCACTTTCCTCACTTGGTGTAGGACCTAACACAATCATACATGATCGCTCACTTTCCTGACTTGATGTAGGACCTAGCACATAATCATACATGATCGCTCACTTTCCTCACTTGGTGAAGGACCTAGCACATAATCATACATTGTCGCTCACTTTCCTGACTTGGTGTAGGACCTAGCACAATCATGCATGATCGCTCACTTTCCTCACTTGGTGTAGGACCTAGCACATAATCATACATGATTGCTCACTTTCCTGACTTGGTGTAGGACATAACACAATCATACATGAACCCTCACTTTCTTGACTTGGCGTAGGACCTAGCACATAATCATACATGATCGCTCACTTTCCTCACGTGGTGTAGGACCTAGCACATAATCATACATGATCGCTCACTTTCCTCAATTGGTGTAGGACCTAGCACATAGTCATACATGATCGCTCACTTTCCTGACTTGGTGTAGGACCTAGCACATAATCATACATGATCGCTCACTTTCCTCACTTGGTTTAGGACCTAGCACATAGTCATACATGATCGATCACTTTCCTCACTTGGTGTAGGACCTAACACATAATAATACATGATCGCTTACTTTCCTCACTTGGTGTAGGATCTAACACATAATCATACATGATCGCTCACTTTCCTCACTTGGTGTAGGATCTAACACATAATCATACATGATCACTCACTTTCCTGACTTGGTGTAGGACCTAGCACATAATCATACATGATCGCTCACTTTCCTCACTTGGTGTAGGACCTAGCAGATAATCATACATGATCGCTCACTTTCCTGACTTGGTGTAGGACCTAACACATAATCATGCATGATCACTCATTTTCCTGACTTGGTCTAGGACCTAACATATAAGCATGCATGGTCGCTCACTTTCCTGACTTGGTGTCGGACCTAACATAATCATACATGATCGCTCACTTTCCTGACTTGGTGTAGAACCTAGCACATAATCATACATGATCGCTCACGTTCCTGACTTGGGGTAGGATCTAACACATAATCATACATGATTACTCACTTTCGTCACTTGGGGTAGGATCTAACACATAATCATACATGATCACTCACTTTCCTGACTTGATGTAGGATCTAACACATAATCATACATGATCGCTCACTTTCCTCACTTGGTGTAGGACCTAGCACACAATCGTACATGATCGCTCACTTTCCTCACTTGGTGTAGAACCTAGCACATAATCATACATGATCGCTTACTTTCCTCACTTGGTGTAGGACCTAACACATAATCATGCATGATCGCTCACTTTCCTGACTTGGTGTAGGACCTAGCAGATAATCATACATGATCGCTCACTTTCCTGACTTGGTGTAGGACCTAACACATAATCATGCATGATCACTCACTTTCCTGACTTGGTCTAGGACCTAACATATAAGCATGCATGGTCGCTCACTTTCCTGACTTGGTGTAGGACCTAACATAATCATACATGATCGCTCACTTTCCTGACTTGGTGTAGAACCTAGCACATAATCATACATGATCGCACACATTCCTGACTTGGGGTAGGATCTAACACATAATCATACATGATCACTCACTTTCGTCACTTGGGGTAGGATCTAACACATAATCATACATGATCACTCACTTTCCTGACTTGGTGTAGGATCTAACACATAATCATACATGATCGCTCACTTTCCTGACTTGGTGTAGGACCTAGCACATAATCATACATGATCGCTCACTTTTCTCACTTGGTGTAGGACCTAGCACATAATCGTACATGATCGCTCACTTTCCTCACTTGGAGTAGAACATAGCACATAATCATACATGATCGCTTACTTTCCTCACTTGGTGTAGGACCTAACACATAATCATACATGATCGCTCACTTTCCTGACTTGGTGTAGGACCTAGCACATAATCATACATGATCGCTCACTTTCCTCACTTGGTGTAGGACCTAACACATAATCATACATGATTGCTTACTTTCCTCACTTGGTGTAGGACCTAACACAATCATACATGATCGCTCACTTTCCTGACTTGGTGTAGGACCTAGCGCATAATCATACATGATCGCTCACTTTCCTCACTTGGTGTAGGACCTAGCACATAATCATACATGGTCGCTCACTTTCCTGACTTGGTGTAGGACCTAGCACAATCATACATGATCGCTCACTTTCCTCACTCGGTGTAGGATCTAACACATAATCATACATGATCGCTCACTTTCCTGACTTGGTGTAGGACCTATTACATAATCATACATGATCGCTCACTTTCCTGACTTGGTGTAGGACCTAACACATAATTTTACATGATCGCTCACTTTCCTGACTTGGTGTAGGACCTAGCACATAATCATACATGATCGCTCACTTTCCTCACTTGGTGTAGGACCTAACACATAATCATACATGATCACTCACTTTCCTGACTTGGTGTAGGACCTAGCACATAATCATACATGATCGCTCACTTTCCTCACTTGGTGTAGGACCTAACACATAATCATACATGATTGCTCACTTTCCTCACTTGGTGTAGGACCTAACACAATCATACATGATCGCTCACTTTCCTGACTTGGTGTAGGACCTAGCACATAATCATACATGATCGCTCACTTTCCTCACTTGGTGAAGGACCTAGCACATAATCATACATTGTCGCTCACTTTCCTGACTTGGTGTAGGACCTAGCACAATCATACATGATCGCTCACTTTCCTCACTTGGTGTAGGACCTAGCACATAATCATACATGATTGCTCACTTTCCTGACTTGGTGTAGGACATAACACAATCATACATGAACCCTCACTTTCTTGACTTGGCGTAGGACCTAGCACATAATCATATATGATCGCTCACTTTCCTCACGTGGTGTAGGACCTAGCACATAATCATACATGATCGCTCACTTTCCTCAATTGGTGTAGGACCTAGCACATAGTCATACATGATCGCTCACTTTTCTCACTTGGTGTAGGACCTAGCACATAATCATACATGATCGCTCACTTTCCTGACTTGGTGTAGGACCTAGCACATAATCATACATGATCGCTCACTTTCCTCACTTGGTTTAGGACCTAGCACATAGTCATACATGATCGATCACTTTCCTCACTTGGTGTAGGACCTAACACATAATCATACATGATCGCTTACTTTCCTCACTTGGTGTAGGATCTAACACATAATCATACATGATCGCTCACTTTCCTCACTTGGTGTAGGATCTAACACATAATCATACATGATCACTCACTTTCCTGACTTGGTGTAGGACCTAGCACATAATCATACATGATCGCTCACTTTCCTCACTTGGTGTAGGACCTAACACATAATCATGCATGATCGCTCACTTTCCTGACTTGGTGTAGGACCTAGCAGATAATCATACATGATCGCTCACTTTCCTGACTTGGTGTAGGACCTAACACATAATCATGCATGATCACTCATTTTCCTGACTTGGTCTAGGACCTAACATATAAGCATGCATGGTCGCTCACTTTCCTGACTTGGTGTCGGACCTAACATAATCATACATGATCGCTCACTTTCCTGACTTGGTGTAGAACCTAGCACATAATCATACATGATCGCTCACGTTCCTGACTTGGGGTAGGATCTAACACATAATCATACATGATTACTCACTTTCGTCACTTGGGGTAGGATCTAACACATAATCATACATGATTACTCACTTTCCTGACTTGATGTAGGATCTAACACATAATCATACATGATCGCTCACTTTCCTGACTTGGTGTAGGACCTAGCACACAATCGTACATGATCGCTCACTTTCCTCACTTGGTGTAGAACCTAGCACATAATCATACATGATCGCTTACTTTCCTCACTTGGTGTAGGACCTAACACATAATCATACATGATCGCTCACTTTCCTGACTTGGTGTAGGACCTAGCACATAATCATACATGATCGCTCACTTTCCTCACTTGGTGTAGGACCTAACACATAATCATACATGATTGCTCACTTTCCTCACTTGGTGTAGGACCTAACACAATCATACATGATCGCTCACTTTCCTGACTTGGTGTAGGACCTAGCACATAATCATACACGATCGCTCACTTTCCTCACTTGGTGAAGGACCTAGCACATAATCATACATTGTCGCTCACTTTCCTGACTTGGTGTAGGACCTAGCACAATCATACATGATCGCTCACTTTCCTCACTTGGTGTAGGACCTAGCACATAATCATACATGATCGCTCACTTTCCTGACTTGGTGTAGGACATAGCACATAATCATACATGATCGCTCACGTTCCTCACTTGGTGTAGGATCTAACACATAATTATACATGATCGCTCACTTTCCTGACTTGGTGTAGGATCTAACACATAATCATACATGATCACTCACTTTCCTGACTTGGTGTAGGACTTAACACATAATCATACATGATCGCTCACTTTCCTCACTTGGGGTAGGATCTAACACATAATTTTACATGATCGCTCACTTTCCTCACTTGGTGTAGTATCTAACACATAATCATACATGATCACTCACTTTCCTGACTTGGTGTAGGACCTAACACATAATCATACATGATCGCTCACTTTCCTGACTAGGTGTAAGACCTAACACATAATCATACATGATCGCTCACTTTCCTGACATGGTGTAGGACCTAACACATAATCATACATGATCGCTCACTTTCCTGACTTGGTGTAGGACCTAACACATAATCATACATGATCGCTCACTTTCCTGACTTGGTGTAGGACCTAGCACATAATCATACATGATCGCTCACTTTCCTCACTTGGTGTAGGACCTAACACAATCATACATGATCGCTCACTTTCCTGACTTGGTGTAGGACCTAACACATAATCATACATGATCGCTCACTTTCCTCACTTGGTGTAGGATCTAACACATAATCATACATGATCGTTCACTTTCCTCACTTGGTGTAGGAACTAACACATGATTATACATGATCGCTCACTTTCCTCACTTGGTGTAGGATCTAACACATAATCATACATGATCGCTCACTTTCCTCAATTGGTGTAGGACCTAACACATAATCATGCATGCTCGCTCACTTTCCTGACTTGGTGTAGGACCTAGCACATAATCATACATGATCGCTCACTTTCCTGACTTGGTGTAGGATCTAACACATAATCATACATGATCGCTCTTTTTTCTGTCTTGGTGTAGGATCTAACACATAATCATACATGATCGCTCACTTTCCTGACTTGGTGTATGATCTAACACATAATCATACATGATCGCTCACTTTCCTGACTTGGTGTAGGACCTAACACATAATCATACATGATCGCTCACTTTCTTGACTTGGTGTAGGACCTAACACATAATCATACATGATCGCTCACTTTCCTGACTTGGTGTAGGACCTAGTAAATAATCATACATGATCGCTCATTTTCCTCACTTGGTGTAGGACCTAACACATAATCATACATTATCGGTCACTTTCCTCACTTAGTGTAGGATCTAACACATACTCATGCATGATCGGTCACTTTCCTCACTTGGTGAAGGACCTAACACATAATTATACATGATCGGTCACTTTCCTCACTTGGTGTAGGATCTAGCACATAAGCATACATGATCGCTCACTTTCCTGACTTGGTGTAGGACCTAACACATAATCATACATGATCGCTCACTTGGTGTAGGAACTTTATATAAACAATGGCGATATTAAACTACTTTTATGGATCCACACCTCCCCTCTTAGTGAAATGAATCGGCCCACCTCCCCTATAAGTGAAATGAATCGGCCATGCAAGTTCTTTCCAAATGCTTTTTAAATTATATAATTCATACAAGACCATCCTCAAGCAAGATTATGTTGATTGTTGGCTGCCTACCCTCCAGTGACTCTTATTTCATGTATATTCCGGGCGGGAAGAAGTTGAACAATATATAAAAAACAATAAAGAAATAACGGAGGGATGGCTCAGCCAGGGCAACACAGTTTGACTGCCACTAGAAAATAATGAGAGTTAGATAAGGGTTCGATCGGGAACATACAAACGAACATTTTTCACGAATGACCTCATTAATTATACACAGTTATAGTCGTATATGTTGGTTAAATTGATTGATTGATTGGCGCTTAACGCAAAATTTTGCAGTATTCAGCTATATCGTGGCTTTTTGATTAAAAGAAAAATTATAGTCTTTCAGGTTTTCACTTTAACATGCCAATGCAGTGCTGAAAAACGATTTATATTCAATTATATTTGTAATTGGTTTAAAGAAAACCAAACGAACGAACTACTAAATGTAACGGGGAATAGTTAAGGTACTCTTGTAGCTTTATCATGTAATTACCATAAAAACAGACATTTCCTCTTACTTCGTGATATTGGCTAATAACCTAGGTAACAATATGTTAGTTATAAATCTAATGGCTAATATCCTAGGGATATTTGTAAATTTAATGTCTCCTAGACCGGATCCAATTTATTAAACGTTTAGGTTTACGTTAAAGGTTCTGTTTAAGAAGTTTGCTGGCCAACCAATACCTTTATGTTTAAGTGTAATAGATAGTTTTATATTTCTCACACCGAATCTACGTTAATAAACGTTTAGTTTAACGTTACATTTTCTGTTTAATAAGTTTGTTGCCAACCAAGGGCTTGATAACGTACCTTTATATTTAAGTGTATTAGGTAATTTTATATCTCTCAGACCGGATCCAATTTATTAAAGGTTTCTTTATCTTTGCAGGTTCTATTTAAGAAGTTTGCAGGCCAACCAGGGTTTGGTAAATTGTCTTTATTTCTAAGTGTCTTAGGTAAGATATGATAATTGGCAGATTTAAAATAGTGGCGCTATGCTTGATTTGTCCAATCAAAATAAAATATGATGCAAAATTGAAAATAAACAGTACAATATGCTTATTTGTGTCCCGCACATTTGTACAACACGAATAATTCCTCTCCAATTCGTAGAACATCTGAATACGACGCCAACAATGGATTAATGGGCAATACGACGCCGAAAATGGATTAATGGACAAAACGAAGCCGAAAATGAATTAATGGGCAATACGACGCCGAGAATGGATTAATGGGCAATGCGACGCCGAGAATGGATTAATGGGCAATACGACACCGACAATGGATTAATGGGCAACACGACGGCGAAAATGGATTAATAGGCAATACGACGCCGAAAATGGATTAATGGGCAAAATGACGCCGAAAATGGATTAATGGACAATACGACGCCGAAAATGGATTAATGGGCAATACGACACCGAAAATGGATTGATGGGCAATACGACGCGAAAATGGATTAATGGGCAATACGACGCCGAAAATGGATTGATGGGCAATACCACGCCGAAAATGGATTAATGGGTAATACGACACCGAAAATGGATTAATGGGCAATACGACGCCGAAAATGAATAGATGTGCAATACGACGCCGAAAATGGATTAATGGGCAATACGACGCCGAAAATGGGCAATGCGACGCCGAAAATGGATTAATGGGCAATACGACGCCGAAAATGGATTAATGGGCAATACAACGCCGAAAATGGATTAATGGGCAATACGACGCCGAAAATGGATTAATGGGCAAAACGACGCCGAAAATGAATAGATGTGCAATACGACGCCGAAAATGGATTAATGGGCAATACGACGCCAAAAATGGGCAATGCGACACCGAAAATGGATTAATGGGCAATATGACGCCGAAAATGGATTAATGGGCAATACGACGCCGAAAATGGATTAATGGGCAATACAACGCCGAAAATGGATTAATGGGCAATACGACACCGACAATGGATTAATGGGCAAAACGACGCCGAAAATGGATTAATGGGCAATACGACGCCGAAAATGGATTAATAGGCAAAACGACACCGAAAATAGATCAATGGGCAAAACGACGCCGGAAATGGATTAATGGGCAATACGACGTCGAAAATGGGCAATACGACGCCGATAATGGGTTAATGGGCAATACTACGCCGGCAATGGATTGATGGGCAAAACGACACCGAAAATGGATTAATGGGCAATACGACGCCGAAAATGGATTAATGGGCAAAACGACGTCGAAAATGGATTAATGGGCAAAACGACGCCGAAAATGGATTAATGGGCAATACGACGCCGAAAATGGGCAATACGACGCCGAAAATGGATTAATGGGCAATACGACGCCGAAAATGGGGAATACGACGCCGAAAATGGATTAATGGGCTAAAGGACGCCGAAAATGGATTAATAGGCAATACGACGCCGAAAATGGATTAATGGGCAAAACGACGCCGAAAATGGATTAATGGGCAAAACGACGCCGAAAATGGATTAATGGGCAATACGACGCCGAAAATGGATTGATGGGCAATGCGACACCGAAAATGGATTAATGGGCAAAACGACACCGGAAATGGATTAATGGGCAATACGACGCCGAAAATGGATTAATGGGCAATACGACGCCGGAAATGGATTAATGGACAAAACGACACCGAAAATGGATTAATGGGCAATACGACGCCGAAAATGGATTAATGGGCAATACGACGCCGAGAATGGATTAATGGGCAATACGACGCCGAAAATGGATTAATGGGCATTACGACGCCGAAAATAGATTAATGGACAATACGACACCGGAAATGGATTAATGGGCAATACGACGCCGAAAATGGATTAATGGGCAATACGACGCCGAAAATGGATTAATGGCCAATACGACGCCGAAAATGGATTTAAAGACAATACAATAGGAAAAAGAAAACGGTGGAAAAAGACAAACAATGATCAACAAAAACCTACATAAAAAACTAAGAATTGCGGTACAGAACTCCTCAAACAATGGAGGTGCACTAAGGTGTTCCGAAAGGATAACACTTTCTGCTCCATTAGTGGTATCCGTCATGTTACTATTGTTAAACATCCGGTGGTTATATCTACAGCACGATTTTATAGTAATAATAATAATAATAATAATAATAATAATAATAATAATAATAATAATAATAACTACTACTACTAATATTGCTAATAATAATAATAATAATAATTCTTCCTTTTATATTCTACAGGTTTATTTTCCACTTTGTTCTTATGGCCTATAGTCCTAGCTTTGGCTCTTACCAATACAGAGAGAATATCGGGAACGATTATTCCATGGGGAAAAGTGTGTGGAACAACAGCATTGTTTCTATGTAAGTTCTACCTATTAACAGCAGTTTTACGGGACAATGCATAAAAGAGCAGTCTTAGAGGACAGTACATAAACTGGCCGAGCTCTGGGCAGTACAGAGAATGGCAATATAGAAAATATTGTAGACAATTCAAGGGTGGGGGTAAATCAAATGCCGTAATTAACAGACGGACAGACAATAAAATGGTCATAGACAAAAGGGCAAAAAGACAAACCACGATCTATAAAGCACTACACAAAACACTAAATTTAGAACAAGAAGAGTATGAAGATATCAAAGGGGCAATCAGAATCCGTATATCGAAGAAGAACAGACAACACAATAAAACCGAGGGTGAACTCAAGTGATCCAGAAGGGTAAGAAGTTCCTGCTCAACTAGTGGAACCGTGTGTAATCATATGTTCTTGATAGTTGGAAGCAACAGAAAATAAAGTTACAAAGCAAATAAATGTTCAGGACCAGGATTTCTAATGTCATATTCGTAGCGTTTTATGTGATCAGTAAGTTAAGGTGAGAGGTGATTGTTAGTTTTGTTGACATTGGTGGAATTGTTGATCATTACTGTTTATACTTTCTTTTTTATCATTTGTTATTTTCAGCATACCATATTTTGATGACATATACAAGTGGATTAACATATAAAATATTTTTTGGACTTGGAGTGGCTTTAGGTATCCCAATATGTACAAGTAAGTATGTGTTTTATACTTAATTAGTCGTCGGCCGTTAGAGAAAACCCACAAGGGAATCAAGAATTGACAACCCAGACCCACTGGCAACATGACTCGGAACGAATGGAAATGCTTATATTATCAAATTGATGCTAAAGAAATTTGTGCTAATCAAAAAAAGACTAGAGAAAATCGAAGAGTCATTTAAGACAATCTTGGAAACAGGAAACATCGGGTACACACAACACAGCAGGAAGTAAAAAAATACAAAATACACAACACAGAAAACAAAGAGGAGCAACACGAACACCACCAAAAAACCGGGAGTGAATCTAGGTGCTAGCGAAGGATGAACAGTTCCTATACCTGTCGTGTTACCGGGAGTGAATCTAGGTGCTAGTGAAGGGTGAACAGTTCCTATACCTGTCATGTTACCGGGAGTGAATCTAGGTGCTAGTGAAGGGTGAACAGTTCCTATACCTGTCATGTTACCGGGAGTGAATCTACGTACTAGTGAAGGGTGAACAGTTCCTATACCTGTCATGTTACCGGGAGTTAATCTAGGTGCTAGTGAAGGGTGAACAGTTCCTATACCTGTCGTGTTACCGGGAGTGAATCTACGTGCTAGTGAAGGGTGAACAGTTCCTATACCTGTCATGTTACCGGGAGTGAATCTAGGTGCTAGTGAAGGGTGAACAGTTTCTATACCTGTCGTGTTACCGGGAGTGAATCTAGGTGCTAGCGAAGGGTGAACAGTTTCTATACCTGTCGTGTTACCAGGAGTGAATCTAGGTGCTAGCGAAGGGTGAACAGTTCCTATATATGTCGTGTTACCGGGAGTGAATCTAGGTGCTAGTGAAGGGTGAACAGTTCCTATACCTGTCATGTTACCGGGAGTGAATCTAGGTGCTAGTTAAGGGTGAACAGTTCCTATACCTGTCGTGTTACCGGGAGTGAATCTAGGTGTTAGTGAAGGGTGAACAGTTCCTATACATGTCGTGTTACCGGGAGTGAATCTAGGTGCTAGTGAAGGGTGAACAGTTCCTATACATGTCGTGTTACCGGGAGTGAATCTAGGTGCTAGTGAAGGATGAACAGTTCCTATACCTGTCGTGTTACCGGGAGTGAATCTAGGTGCTAGCGAAGGGTGAACAGTTCCTATACCTATCGTGTTACCGGGAGTGAATCTAGGTGCTAGCGAAGGGTGAACGGTTTCTATACCTATCGTGTTACCGGGAGTGAATCTAGGTGCTAGCGAAGGGTGAACAGTTCCTATACCTGTTGTCTTACCGTGAGTAAATCTAGGTGGTAGCAAAGGGTGAACAGTTCCTATACCTGTCATGTTACCGGGAGTGAAACTATGTGCTAGCGAAGGGTGAACAGTTCCTATACCTGTCGTGTTACCGGGAGTGAATATAGGTGCTAGTGAAGGGTGAACAGTTCCTATTCCTGTCGTGTTACCGGGAGTAAATCTAGGTGCTAGCGAAGGGTGAACAGTTCCTATACCTGTCGTGTTACCGGGAGTGAATCTAGGTGCTAGCGAAGGGTGAACAGTTCCTATACCTGTCGTGTTACCGGGAGTGAATCTAAGTGCTAGCGAAGGGTGAACAGTTCCTATACCTGTCGTGTTACCGGGAGTAAATCTAGGTGCTAGCGAAGGGTGAACAGTTCCTATACCTGTCGTGTTACCGGGAGTGAATATAAGTGCTAGCGAAGGGTGAACAGTTCCTATACCTGGCGTGTTACCGGGAGTAAATCTAGGTGTTAGTGAAGGATGAACAGTTCCTATACCTGTCGTGTTACCGGGAGTGAATCTGGGTGCTAGCGAAGGGTGAACAGTTCCTATTTCTTATAAGATATCTGTCGTGTTCCTCATAGTAAGTCTTTTTTTCCAATTTGCTAAGATTTGTAGAACAAAGTTAATATAATATACTGGTATGTTAGAAGGCTTTGAATTAAATTGTCTCCCCTGACGCACTGATATTGAAAATGTTTCAGTTGGGTTATGGCACATGGTGTTCTAATATTGAAAAGGGTTGCAGCTAAATAGTGACTACTTGACTTATTTAGGCAATGCAATCCCGGAGAGCTATAACAAACAGACCGGTGTAGTTTTCAGTCTTGCGTAGTTGTCTGGAATCCTCAATTAATAGAGTTGGTATCACGACTCAGACTCAAGTCAGTGATTGTGCAATGTATAAAAAACGTAGATATCAAATTTAGTGCACATGACGCGTTTCTGGAATAACCTTCATCATGTACGCTCAATATCGAAAGATTAGAAAGTCAAATAATTTAAAAGTGCTTAGGAGCAATACATAGGATAGCCAGAATCAGCTATGTTGCAGTTTTTCATGTCTTTGATGATCTATTTGACACATATTGTATTTGTTGTAGCTTATATATTACCTATTACAGTTTCAGATTATGTGTTTAAAAATTTGACATTAAATGGTATGGAAATAGCAGCTCTGAGTTTAACATTGACTGGCTTGTTGTTAGTGCTATGGCCAGAGAGGTGTCCAGCGGGGTTATACAAACCATTTAAATGTTGTGTCAAAAATGAAATTGAAGCTCAACAACGAGAACAACGATCACATTCTCACTCCGTTCTACATTTCAACAAGACTTGACTATGGCAAGGTTTTTGCGTCAGAAAAAATGTCATATGATGTTTCTGAAGAGACATAATGATTTATTTAGTTCGTGCTAACTGTGATAGGTATCTAAAGTGTTGGTCTACCTGGGAATCAGACAATTCTTGTATTAGCAGTTGGTAAAGTCGCACATTTTTGCCAAATTGACTGGATTCTTTTGAACGTTTGACAAGAAAGCGTTGTGGAGCCAAGTAATTGGGATAAAAAAGCATCTAATTATTAAGTATAGTGGGTTTTATAGCATAAAAGTATTGATCATAATGAACCTTTCGGAATTAATATTATGAACGTGATATCGATAAAGATCATATAGCACGTGTACAGAACGTGATATCGTGTACAGAACGTGATATCGAAAGGATCATATAGCACGTGTAAATTTAATGGTATACAGTGATGATCTTAGAAATATCAAGGGAACCAGGCATTTGTGTCATATCTTTCATAGACTTATCATAGATATAGACAGGGAACCATGCACGGACTGGGTAATGGAAAAACAAACACTTCAGCATTTTATTTATATACTAACTTTTTATGCAATGTATGTTGTTAATATATTTTATGGTAATTACATCAATAATGACCACGTGTATTAATTACACTGTGGATGTCTATATATAGAAATGATGAAATCGTCGCAATTTAGCATTGTTAGTGGATAAAATGAATTAGATGAGAAATAGATTAGCGCCCCATTTCGCAGACGACAGCATACATTTCTCGTTATTACATCATTGATGACCAGGTGTATTACTGTAATAAGACTGTAGATGTCCATATATGGTAGTGAAAAAATTATCATGGCGCTTGTAAAAAAATTAATGAGGTGAGAAATGAATTATTTCCCCATTTTCCAGACGGCTACACAATTGGCCTATGACGATTGGTGCTATAAAATTAATTTGTTGTCGATTAAAAACAATAGTTGACGTAGATGACAGATGTCATCAATGCATGCATACACAAGATTAGGATCGTTACCAGTACAAATTGTTGTAGTTAGGTGATAATTGCAAACTGACATTCATATTTGATGGAAATCTAAACAAGTTAGAATTGTTCGTCAACAATGAGAGGAATTGTAATATTGTGAATTTATTTAATTAAAAAATACATTTGTAGTTGTTTGTTATCTTTGTACGTAACGTTTGTTCTGTACAATATTAAGACGAAAAGTGCACCGAGTTTGTAACTAGATTAACACGACGGGGGCCAATAGTGGAGCAGGAACTGTCTACCCTTCCGGAGCACCTGAGTTCAACCCCGGTTTTTAGTGGGGTTCATGCTACTCGATCTTTAGTTTTATGTGTATTATTTATAGATCGTTGTTTGTCCTTTTGTACTTTTTCTTTTGGCCATTGTGTTGTCTGTTCTTCTTTGATTTACGGATTCTGATTACCCTTTTTGTATCTTCAAACGCTTCTTAGAAAGTTCGTATTGTCTGACATAAGATAATAACCGTCTTGTTGTATAATCTATTTGAGTATATGTTACTCAATCTTTAATTTTCTGTGTGCTTTGTACTCATTGTTTGTCCTTTTGTCCTTTTTCTTTGGGCTGTTGTATTGTTTGTCCTTTTGTCCTTTGTCTTTGGGCTGTTGTATTGTTTGTCCTTTTGTCCTTTTTCTTTGGGCTGTTGTATTATTTGTCCTTTTGTCCTTTTTATTTGGGCTGTTGTATTGTTTGTCCTTTTGTCCTTTTTCTTTGGGCTGTTGTATTGTTTGTCCTTTTGTCCTTTTTCTTTGGGCTGTTGTATTGTTTGTCCTTTTGTCCTTTTTCTTTGGGCTGTTGTATTGTTTGTCCTTTTGTCCCTTTTCTTTGGGCTTTTGTATTGTTTGTCCTTTTGTCCTTTTTCTTTGGGTTGTTGTATTGTTTGTCCTTTTGTCCTTTTTCTTTGGGCTGTTGTATTGTTTGTCCTTTTGTCCTTTTTCTTTGGGCTGTTGTATTGTTTGTCCTTTTGTCCTTTTTCTTTGGGCTGTTGTATTGTTTGTCCTTTTGTCCTTTTTCTTTGGGCTGTTGTATTGTTTGTCCTTTTGTCCTTTTTCTTTGGGCTGTTGTATTGTTTGTCCTTTTGTCCTTTTTCTTTGGGCTGTTGTATTGTTTGTCCTTTTGTCCTTTTTCTTTGGGCTGTTGTATTGTTTGTCCTTTTGTCCTTTTTCTTTGGGCTGTTGTATTGTTTGTCCTTTAGTCCTTTTTCTTTGGGCTGTTGTATTGTTTGTCCTTTGTCCTTTTTCTTTGGGCTGTTGTATTGTTTGTCCTTTTGTCCTTTTTCTTTGGGCTGTTGTATTGTTTGTCCTTTTGTCCTTTTTCTTTGGGCTGTTGTATTGTTTGTCCTTTTGTCCTTTTTCTTTGTTCTGTTGTATTGTTTGTCCTTTTGTCCTTTTTCTTTGGGTTGTTGAATTGTTTGTCTTTTTGTCCTTTTTCTTTGGTCTGTTGTATTGTTTGTCCTTTTGTCCTTTTTCTTTGGGCTGTTGTATTGTTTGTCCTTTTGTCCTTTTTCTTTGGGCTGTTGTATTGTTTGTCCTTTTGTCCTTTTTCTTTGGGCTGTTGTATTGTTTGTCCTTTTGTCCTTTTTCTTTGTTCTGTTGTATTGTTTGTCCTTTTGTCCTTTTTCTTTGGGTTGTTGAATTGTTTGTCTTTTTGTCCTTTTTCTTTGGACTGTTGTATTGTTTGTCCTTTTGTCCTTTTTCTTTGGGCTGTTGTATTGTTTGTCCTTTTGTCCTTTTTCTTTGGGCTGTTGTATTGTTTGTCCTTTTGTCCTTTTTCTTTGGGCTGTTGTATTGTTTGTCCTTTTGTCCTTTTTCTTTGGGCTTTTGTATTGTTTGTCCTTTTGTCCTTTTTCTTTGGGTTGTTGTATTGTTTGTCCTTTTGTCCTTTTCCTTTCGGCTGTTGTATTGTTTGTCCTTTTGTCCTTTTTCTTTGGTCTGTTGTATTGTTTGTCCTTTTGTCCTTTTTCTTTGGGCTGTTGTATTGTTTGTCCTTTTGTCCTTTTTCTTTGGACTGTTGTATTGTTTGTCCTTTTGTCCTTTTTCTTTGGGTTGTTGTATTGTTTGTCCTTTTGTCCTTTTTCTTTGGGCTGTTGTATTGTTTGTCGTTTTGTCCCTTTTCTTTGGGCTGTTGTATTGTTTGTCCTTTTGTCCTTTTTCTTTGGTCTGTTGTATTGTTTGTCCTTTTGTCCTTTTTCTTTGGGCTGTTGTATTGTTTGTCCTTTTGTCCTTTTTCTTTGGACTGTTGTATTGTTTGTCCTTTTGTCCTTTTTCTTTGGGTTGTTGTATTGTTTGTCCTTTTGTCCTTTTTCTTTGGGCTGTTGTATTGTTTGTCGTTTTGTCCCTTTTCTTTGGGCTGTTGTATTGTTTATCCTTTTGTCCTTTTTCTTTGGACTGTTGTATTGTTTGTCCTTTTGTCCTTTTTCTTTGGACTGTTGTATTGTTTGTCCTTTTGTCCTTTTTCTTTGGGCTGTTGTATTGTTTGTCGTTTTATCCCTTTTCTTTGGGCTGTTGTATTGTTTGTCCTTTTGTCCTTTTTCTTTGGGCTGTTGTATTGTTTGTCGTTTTATCCCTTTTCTTTGGGCTGTTGTATTGTTTGTCCTTTTGTCCTTTTTCTTTGGACTGTTGTATTGTTTGTCCTTTTGTCCTTTTTCTTTGGGCTGTTATATTGTTTGTCGTTTTGTCCCTTTTCTTTGGGCTGTTGTATTGTTTGTCCATTTGTCCCTTTTCTTTGGACTGTTGTATTGTTTGTCCTTTTGTCCTTTTTCTTTGGACTGTTGTATTGTTTGTCCTTTTGTCCTTTTTCTTTTGGCTGTTGTATTGTTTGGCCTTTTGTCCTTTTTCTTTATGCTGTTGTATTGTTTGGCCTTTTGTCCTTTTTCTTTGGGCTGTTGTATTGTTTGTCCTTTTGTCCTTTTTCTTTGGGCTGTTGTATTGTTTGTCCTTTTGTCCTTTTTCTTTGGGCTGTTGTATTGTTTGTCCTTTTGTCCTTTTTCTTTGGGCTTTTGTATTGTTTGTCCTTTTGTCATTTTAGTTTGGGTTGTTGTATTGTTTGTCCTGTTGTCCTTTTTCTTTGGGCTGTTGTATTGTTTGTTCTTTTGTCCTTTTTCTTTGGGCTGTTGTATTGTTTGTCCTTTTTTCCTTTTTCTTTGGGCTGTTGTATTGTTTGTCCTTTTGTCCTTTTTCTTTGGGCTGTTTTATTGTTTGTCCTTTTGTCCTTTTTCTTTGGACTGTTGTATTTTTGTTCTTTTGTTCTTTTTCTTTAGGCTGTTGTATTGTTTGTCCTTTTGTCCTTTTTCTTTGGGCTGTTGTATTGTTTGTCCTTTTGTCCTTTTTTTTTGAGCTGTTGTATTGTTTGTCCTTTTGTCCTTTTTCTTTGGGCTGTTGTATTGTTTGTCCTTTTGTCCTTTTTCTTTGGGCTTTTGTATTGTTTGTCCTTTTGTCCTTTTTCTTTGGGCTGTTGTATTGTTTGTCCTTTTGTCCTTTTTCTTTGGGCTGTTGTATTGTTTGTCCTTTTGTCCTTTTTCTTTGGGCTGTTTTATTATTTGTCCTTTTGTCCTTTTTATTTGGGCTGTTGTATTGATTGTCCTTTTGTCCTTTTTATTTGGGCTGTTGTATGGTTTGTCCTTTTTTCCTTTTTCTTTGGACTGTTGTATTGTTTATTCTTTTCTCCTTTTTCTTTGGGCTGTTGGATTTTTTGTCCTTTTGTCCTTTTTCTTTGGGCTGTTGTATTGTTTGTCCTTTTGTCCTTTTTCTTTGGGCTGTTGTATTGTTTGTCCTTTTGTCCTTTTTCTTTGGGCTGTTGTATTGTTTGTCCTTTTGTCATTTTTCTTTGGGCTGTTGTATTGTTTGTCCTTTTGTCCTTTTTTTTGGGCTGTTGTATTGTTTGTCCTTTTGTCCTTTTTCTTTAGGCTGTTGCATTGTTTGTCCTTTTGTCCTTTTTCTTTGGGCTGTTGTATTGTTTGTCCTTTTGTCCTTTTTCTTTGGGCTGTTGTATTGTTTGTCCTTTTGTCCTTTTCCTTCGGACTGTTGTATTTTTTGACCTTTTGTCCTTTTTCTTTGGGCTTTTGCATTGTCTGTCCTTTTGTCCTTTTTCTTTGGGCTGTTGTATTGTTTGTTCTTTTGTCCTTTTTCATTGGTCTGTTGCATTGTTTGTCCTGTTGTCCTTTTTCTTTGGGCTTTTGCATTGTCTGTCCTTTTGTCCTTTTTCTTTGGGCTGTTGTATTGTTTGTCCCTTTGTCCTTTTTCTTTGGTCTGTTGCATTGTTTGTCCTTTTGTCCTTTTTCTTTGGTCTGTTGTATTGTTTGTCCTTTTGTCCTTTTTCTTTGGTCTGTTGTATTGTTTGTCCTTTTGTCCTTTTTCTTTGGGCTTTTGCATTGTCTGTCCTTTTGTCCTTTTTCTTTGGGCTGTTGTATTGTTTGTCCTTTTGTCCTTTTTCTTTGGGCTGTTGTATTGTTTGTCCTTTTGTCCTTTTTCTTTGGTCTGTTGCATTGTTTGTCCTTTTGTCCTTTTTCTTTGGGCTGTTGTATTGTTTGTCATTTTTTCCTTTTTCTTTGGGCTGTTGTATTGTTTGTCCCTTTGTCCTTTTTCTTTGGGCTGTTGTATTATTTGTCATTTTTTCCTTTTTCTTTAGGCTGTTGTATTGTTTGTCCTTTTGTCCTTTTTTTTTTTGGGCTGTTGTATTGTTTGTCATTTTGTCCTTTTTTTTTGGGCTGTTGTATTGTTTGTCCTTTTGTCCTTTTTCTTTGGGCTGTTGTATTGTTTGTCCTTTTGTCCTTTTTCTTCGGACTGTTGTATTGTTTGTCCTTTTGTCCTTTTTCTTTGGGCTGTTGTATTTTTTGACCTTTAGTCCTTTTTCTTTGGGCTGTTGTATTGTTTGTCCTTTTGTCCTTTTTCTTCGGACTGTTGTATTGTTTGTCATTTTGTCCTTTTTCTTTGGGCTGTTGTATTGTTTGTCCTTTTGTCCTTTTTCTTTGGGCTGTTGTATTGTTTGTCCTTTTGTCCTTTTTCTTCGGACTGTTGTATTGTTTGTCCTTTTGTCCTTTTTCTTTGGGCTGTTGTATTGTTTGTCCTTTTGTCCTTTTTCTTCGGACTGTTGTATTTTTTGACCTTTTGTCCTTTTTCTTTGGGCTTTTGCATTGTCTGTCCTTTTGTCCTTTTTCTTTGGGCTGTTGTATTGTTTGTTCTTTTGTCCTTTTTCATTGGTCTGTTGCATTGTTTGTCCTTTTGTCCTTTTTCTTTGGGCTTTTGCATTGTCTGTCCTTTTGTCCTTTTTCTTTGGGCTGTTGTATTGTTTGTCCCTTTGTCCTTTTTTTTTGGTCTGTTGCATTGTTTGTCCTTTTGTCCTTTTTCTTTGGTCTGTTGCATTGTTTGTCCTTTTGTCCTTTTTCTTTGGGCTGTTGTATTGTTTGTCCTTTTGTCCTTTTTCTTTGGTCTGTTGCATTGTTTGTCCTTTTGTCCTTTTTCTTTGGGCTGTTGTATTGTTTGTCATTTTTTCCTTTTTCTTTGGGCTGTAGTATTGTTTGTCCCTTTGTCCTTTTTCTTTGGGCTTTTGTATTATTTGTCATTTTTTCTTTTTTCTTTGGGCTGTTGTATTGTTTGTCCTTTTGTCCTTTTTTTTTTGGGGGCTGTTGTATTGTTTGTCATTTTGTCCTTTTTCTTTGGGCTGTTGTATTGTTTGTCCTTTTGTCCTTTTTCTTTGGGTTGTTGTATTGTTTGTCCTTTTGTCCTTTTTCTTCGGACTGTTGTATTGTTTGTCCTTTTGTCCTTTTTCTTTGGGCTGTTGTATTTTTTGACCTTTTGTCCTTTTTCTTTGGGCTGTTGTATTGTTTGTCCTTTTGTCCTTTTTCTTTGGACTGTTGTATTGTTTGTCATTTTGTCCTTTTTCTTTGGGATGTTGTATTGTTTGTCCTTTTGTCCTTTTTCTTTGGGCTGTTGTATTGTTTGTCCTTTTGTCCTTTTTCTTCGGACTGTTGTATTGTTTGTCCTTTTGTCCTTTTTCTTTGGGCTGTTGTATTGTTTGTCCTTTTGTCCTTTTTCTTTGGGCTGTTGTATTGTTTGTCCTTTTGTCCTTTTTCTTCGGACTGTTGTATTGTTTGTCCTTTTGTCCTTTTTCTTTGGTCTGTTGTATTGTTTGTCCTTTTGTCCTTTTTCTTTGGGCTGTTGTATTGTTTGTCCTTTGTCCTTTTTCTTTGGGCTGTTGTATTGTTTGTCCTTTTGTCCTTTTTCTTTGGGCTGTTGTATTGTTTGTCCTTTTGTCCTTTTTCTTTGGGCTGTTGTATTGTTTGTCATTTTGTCCTTTTTCTTTGTTCTGTTGCATTGTTTGTCCTTTTGTCCTTTTTCTTTGGGCTGTTGTATTGTGTGTCCTTTTGTCCTTTTTCCTTGGGCTGTTGTATTGTTTGTCCTTTTGTCCTTTTTCTTTGGGCTGTTGTATTGTTTGTCCTTTTGTCCTTTTTCTTTGGGCTGTTGTATTGTTTGTCATGTTATCCTTTTTCTTTGGGCTGTGGTATTGTTTGTCCTTTTGTCCTTTTTCTTTGGGCTGTGGTATTGTTTGTCCTTTTGTCCTTTTTCTTTGGACTGTTGTATTGTTTGTCCTTTTGTCCTTTTTCTTTGGGCTGTTGTATTGTTTGTCCTTTTGTCCTTTTTCTTTGGGCTGTTGTATTGTTTGTCATTTTGTCCTTTTTCTTTGGGCTGTTGTATTGTTTGTCCTTTTGTCCTTTTTCTTTAGGCTGTTTTATTGTTTGTCCTTTTGTCCTTTTTCTTTGGGCTGTTGTATTGTTTGTCCTTTTGTCCTTTTTCTTTAGGCTGTTGTATTGTTTGTCCTTTTGTCCTTTTTCTTTGGGCTGTTGTATTGTTTGTCATGTTATCCTTTTTCTTTGGGCTGTTGTATTGTTTGTCCTTTTGTCCTTTTTCTTTGGTCTGTTGTATTGTTTGTCCTTTTGTCCTTTTTCTTTGGGCTGTTGTATTGTTTGTCCTTTTGTCCTTTTTCTTTGGGCTGTTGTATTGTTTGTCCTTTTGTCCTTTTTCTTTGGGCTGTTGTATTGTTTGTCATTTTGTCCTTTTTCTTTGTTCTGTTGCATTGTTTGTTCTTTTGTCCTTTTTCTTTGGGCTGTTGTATTGTGTGTCCTTTTGTCCTTTTTCCTTGGGCTGTTGTATTGTTTGTCCTTTTGTCCTTTTTCTTTGGGCTGTTGTAATGTTTGTCCTTTTGTCCTTTTTCTTTGGGCTGTTGTATTGTTTGTCCTTTTGTCCTTTTTCTTTGGGCTGTGGTATTGTTTGTCCTTTTGTCCTTTTTCTTTGGGCTGTTGTATTGTTTGTCCTTTTGTCCTTTTTCTTTGGGCTGTTGTATTGTTTGTCCTTTTGTCCTTTTTCTTTGGGCTGTTGTATTGTTTGTCCTTTTGTCCTTTTTCTTTGGGCTGTGGTATTGTTTGTCATTTTGTCCTTTTTCTTTGGGCTGTTGTATTGTTTGTCCTTTTGTCCTTTTTCTTTAGGCTGTTGTATTATTTGTCCTTTTGTCCTTTTTCTTTAGGCTGTTGTATTGTGTGTCCTTTTGTCCTTTTTCTTTGGGCTGTTGTATTGTTTGTCCTTTTGTCCTTTTTCTTTAGGCTGTTGTATTGTTTGTCATGTTATCCTTTTACTTTGGGCTGTTGTATTGTTTGTCATGTTATCCTTTTTCTTTAGGCTGTTGTATTGTTTGTCCTTTTGTCCTTTTTCTTTGGGCTGTTGTATTGTTTGTCCTTTTGTCCTTTTTCTTTGTGCTGTTGTATTGTTTGTCCTTTTGTCCTTTTTCTTTGGACTGTTGTATTGTTTGTCCTTTTGTCCTTTTTCTTTGGGCTGTTGTATTGTTTGTCCTTTTGTCCTTTTTCTTTGGGCTGTTGCATTGTTTGTCCTTTTGTCCTTTTTCTTTGGGCTGTTGTATTGTTTGTCATTTTGTCCTTTTTCTTTGTTCTGTTGCATTGTTTGTCCTTTTGTCCTTTTTCTTTGGGCTGTTGTATTGTGTGTCCTTTTGTCCTTTTTCTTTGGGCTGTTGTATTGTTTGTCCTTTTGTGCTTTTTCTTTGGGCTGTTGTATTGTTTGTCCTTTTGTGCTTTTTCTTTGGGCTGTTGTATTGTTTGTCCTTTTGTCCTTTTTCTTTGGGCTGTGGTATTGTTTGTCCTTTTGTCCTTTTTCTTTGGGCTGTGGTATTGTTTGTCCTTTTGTCCTTTTTCTTTGGGCTGTGGTATTGTTTGTCCTTTTGTCCTTTTTCTTTGGGCTGTTGTATTGTTTGTCCTTTTGTCCTTTTTCTTTGGGCTGTTGTATTGTTTGTCCTTTTGTCCTTTTTCTTTGGGCTGTTGTATTGTTTGTCATTTTGTCCTTTTTCTTTGGGCTGTTGTATTGTTTGTCCTTTTGTCCTTTTTCTTTAGACTGTTGTATTGTTTGTCCTTTTGTCCTTTTTCTTTGGGCTGTTGTATTGTTTGTCCTTTTGTCCTTTTTCTTTAGGCTGTTGTATTGTTTGTCCTTTTGTCCTTTTTCTTTGGGCTGTTGTATTGTTTGTCATGTTATCCTTTTTCTTTGGGCTGTTGTATTGTTTGTCCTTTTGTCCTTTTTCTTTAGGTTGTTGTATTGTGTGTCCTTTTGTCCTTTTTCTTTGGGCTGTTGTATTGTTTGTCCTTTTGTCCTTTTTCTTTGGGCTGTTGTATTGTTTGTCATGTTATCCTTTTACTTTGGGCTGTTGTATTGTTTGTCATGTTATTCTTTTTCTTTAGGCTGTTGTATTGTTTGTCCTTTTGTCCTTTTTCTTTGGACTGTTGTATTGTTTGTCCTTTTGTCCTTTTTCTTTGGTCTGTTGTATTGTTTGTCATGTTATCCTTTTTCTTTAGGCTGTTGTATTGTGTGTCCTTTTGTCCTTTTTCTTTGGGCTGTTGTATTGTCTGTCCTTTTGTCCTTTTTCTTTAGGCTGTTGTATTGTTTGTCCTTTTGTCCTTTTTCTTTGGTCTGTTGTATTGTTTGTCCATTTGTCCTTTTTCTTTGGGCTGTGGTATTGTTTGTCCTTTTGTCCTTTTTCTTTGGGCTGTTGTATTGTTTGTCCTTTTGTCCTTTTTCTTTGGGCTGTTGTATTGTTTGTCCTTTTGTCCTTTTTCTTTGGGCTGTTGTATTGTTTGTCCTTTTGTCCTTTTTCTTTGGGCTGTGGTATTGTTTGTCATTTTGTCCTTTTTCTTTGGGCTGTTGTATTGTTTGTCCTTTTGTCCTTTTTCTTTAGGCTGTTGTATTATTTGTCCTTTTGTCCTTTTTCTTTAGGCTGTTGTATTGTGTGTCCTTTTGTCCTTTTTCTTTGGGCTGTTGTATTGTTTGTCCTTTTGTCCTTTTTCTTTAGGCTGTTGTATTGTTTGTCATGTTATCCTTTTACTTTGGGCTGTTGTATTGTTTGTCATGTTATCCTTTTTCTTTAGGCTGTTGTATTGTTTGTCATTTTGTCCTTTTTCTTTGGGCTGTTGTATTGTTTGTCCTTTTGTCCTTTTTCTTTAGACTGTTGTATTGTTTGTCCTTTTGTCCTTTTTCTTTGGGCTGTTGTATTGTTTGTCCTTTTGTCCTTTTTCGTTAGGCTGTTGTATTGTTTGTCCTTTTGTCCTTTTTCTTTGGGCTGTTGTATTGTTTGTCATGTTATCCTTTTTCTTTGGGCTGTTGTATTGTTTGTCCTTTTGTCCTTTTTCTTTAGGTTGTTGTATTGTGTGTCCTTTTGTCCTTTTTCTTTGGGCTGTTGTATTGTTTGTCCTTTTGTCCTTTTTCTTTGGGCTGTTGTATTGTTTGTCATGTTATCCTTTTACTTTGGGCTGTTGTATTGTTTGTCATGTTATTCTTTTTCTTTAGGCTGTTGTATTGTTTGTCCTTTTGTCCTTTTTCTTTGGACTGTTGTATTGTTTGTCCTTTTGTCCTTTTTCTTTGGTCTGTTGTATTGTTTGTCATGTTATCCTTTTTCTTTAGGCTGTTGTATTGTGTGTCCTTTTGTCCTTTTTCTTTGGGCTGTTGTATTGTCTGTCCTTTTGTCCTTTTTCTTTAGGCTGTTGTATTGTTTGTCCTTTTGTCCTTTTTCTTTGGTCTGTTGTATTGTTTGTCCTTTTGTCCTTTTTCTTTGGGCTGTGGTATTGTTTGTCCTTTTGTCCTTTTTCTTTGGGCTGTTGTATTGTTTGTCCTTTTGTCCTTTTTCTTTGGGCTGTTGTATTGTTTGTCCTTTTGTCCTTTTTCTTTGGGCTGTTGTATTGTTTGTCCTTTTGTCCTTTTTCTTTGGGCTGTGGTATTGTTTGTCATTTTGTCCTTTTTCTTTGGGCTGTTGTATTGTTTGTCCTTTTGTCCTTTTTCTTTAGGCTGTTGTATTATTTGTCCTTTTGTCCTTTTTCTTTAGGCTGTTGTATTGTGTGTCCTTTTGTCCTTTTTCTTTGGGCTGTTGTATTGTTTGTCCTTTTGTCCTTTTTCTTTAGGCTGTTGTATTGTTTGTCATGTTATCCTTTTACTTTGGGCTGTTGTATTGTTTGTCATGTTATCCTTTTTCTTTAGGCTGTTGTATTGTTTGTCCTTTTGTCCTTTTTCTTTGGGCTGTTGTATTGTTTGTCCTTTTGTCCTTTTTCTTTGTGCTGTTGTATTGTTTGTCCTTTTGTCCTTTTTCTTTGGACTGTTGTATTGTTTGTCCTTTTGTCCTTTTTCTTTGGGCTGTTGTATTGTTTGTCCTTAAGTCCTTTTTCTTTGGGCTGTTGTATTGTTTGTCCTTTTGTCCTTTTTCTTTGGGCTGTTGTATTGTTTGTCATTTTGTCCTTTTTCTTTGTTCTGTTGCATTGTTTGTCCTTTTGTCCTTTTTCTTTGGGCTGTTGTATTGTGTGTCCTTTTGTCCTTTTTCTTTGGGCTGTTGTATTGTTTGTCCTTTTGTGCTTTTTCTTTGGGCTGTTGTATTGTTTGTCCTTTTGTGCTTTTTCTTTGGGCTGTTGTATTGTTTGTCCTTTTGTCCTTTTTCTTTGGGCTGTGGTATTGTTTGTCCTTTTGTCCTTTTTCTTTGGGCTGTGGTATTGTTTGTCCTTTTGTCCTTTTTCTTTGGGCTGTTGTATTGTTTGTCCTTTTGTCCTTTTTCTTTGGGCTGTTGTATTGTTTGTCCTTTTGTCCTTTTTCTTTGGGCTGTTGTATTGTTTGTCATTTTGTCCTTTTTCTTTAGGCTGTTGTATTGTTTGTCCTTTTGTCCTTTTTCTTTGGGCTGTTGTATTGTTTGTCCTTTTGTCCTTTTTATTTAGGCTGTTGTATTGTTTGTCCTTTTGTCCTTTTTCTTTGGGCTGTTGTATTGTTTGTCATGTTATCCTTTTTCTTTGGGCTGTTGTATTGTTTGTCCTTTTGTCCTTTTTCTTTAGGTTGTTGTATTGTGTGTCCTTTTGTCCTTTTTCTTTGGGCTGTTGTATTGTTTGTCCTTTTGTCCTTTTTCTTTGGGCTGTTGTATTGTTTGTCATGTTATCCTTTTACTTTGGGCTGTTGTATTGTTTGTCATGTTATTCTTTTTCTTTAGGCTGTTGTATTGTTTGTCCTTTTGTCCTTTTTCTTTGGTCTGTTGTATTGTTTGTCCTTTTGTCCTTTTTCTTTGGTCTGTTGTATTGTTTGTCATGTTATCCTTTTTCTTTAGGCTGTTGTATTGTGTGTCCTTTTGTCCTTTTTCTTTGGGCTGTTGTATTGTCTGTCCTTTTGTCCTTTTTCTTTAGGCTGTTGTATTGTTTGTCCTTTTGTCCTTTTTCTTTGGTCTGTTGTATTGTTTGTCCTTTTGTCCTTTTTCTTTGGGCTGTTGTATTGTTTGTCATTTTGTCCTTTTACTTTGGGCTGTTGTATTGTTTGTCATGTTGTCCTTTTTCTTTGGTCTGTTGTATTGTTTGTCATGTTATCCTTTTTCTTTGGGCTGTTGTATTGTTTGTCCTTTTGTCCTTTTTCTTTGGGCTGTTGTATTGTTTGTCATTTTGTCCTTTTTCTTTGGGCTGTGGTATTGTTTGTCCTTTTGTCCTTTTTCTTTGGGCTGTTGTATTGTTTGTCCTTTTGTCCTTTTTCTTTGGGCTGTTGTATTGTTTGTCCTTTTGTCCTTTTTCTTTGGGCTGTTGTATTGTTTGTCCTTTTGTCCTTTTTCTTTGGGCTGTTGTATTGTTTGTCCTTTTGTCCTTTTTCTTTAGGCTGTTGTATTGTTTGTCCTTTTGTCCTTTTTCTTTGGGCTGTTGTATTGTTTGTCCTTTTGTCCTTTTTCTTTGGGCTGTTGTATTGTTTGTCCTTTTGTCCTTTTTCTTTAGGCTGTTGTATTGTTTGTCATGTTATCCGTTTTCTTTGGGCTGTTGTATTGTTTGTCCTTTTGTCATTTTTCTTTGGGCTGTTGTATTGTTTGTCTTTTTGTCCTTTTTCTTTGGGCTGTTGTATTGTTTGTCCTTTTGTACTTTTTCTTTGGGCTGTGGTATTGTTTGTCCTTTTGTCCTTTTTCTTTGGGCTGTTGTATTGTTTGTCCTTTTGTCCTTTTTCTTCGGACTGTTGTATTTTTTGACCTTTTGTCCTTTTTCTTTGGGCTTTTGCATTGTCTGTCCTTTTGTCCTTTTTCTTTGGGCTGTTGTATTGTTTGTTCTTTTGTCCTTTTTCATTGGTCTGTTGCATTGTTTGTCCTTTTGTCCTTTTTCTTTGGGCTTTTGCATTGTCTGTCCTTTTGTCCTTTTTCTTTGGGCTGTTGTATTGTTTGTCCCTTTGTCCTTTTTTTTTGGTCTGTTGCATTGTTTGTCCTTTTGTCCTTTTTCTTTGGTCTGTTGCATTGTTTGTCCTTTTGTCCTTTTTCTTTGGGCTGTTGTATTGTTTGTCCTTTTGTCCTTTTTCTTTGGTCTGTTGCATTGTTTGTCCTTTTGTCCTTTTTCTTTGGGCTGTTGTATTGTTTGTCATTTTTTCCTTTTTCTTTGGGCTGTAGTATTGTTTGTCCCTTTGTCCTTTTTCTTTGGGCTTTTGTATTATTTGTCATTTTTTCTTTTTTCTTTGGGCTGTTGTATTGTTTGTCCTTTTGTCCTTTTTTTTGGGGGGCTGTTGTATTGTTTGTCATTTTGTCCTTTTTCTTTGGGCTGTTGTATTGTTTGTCCTTTTGTCCTTTTTCTTTGGGTTGTTGTATTGTTTGTCCTTTTGTCCTTTTTCTTCGGACTGTTGTATTGTTTGTCCTTTTGTCCTTTTTCTTTGGGCTGTTGTATTTTTTGACCTTTTGTCCTTTTTCTTTGGGCTGTTGTATTGTTTGTCCTTTTGTCCTTTTTCTTTGGACTGTTGTATTGTTTGTCATTTTGTCCTTTTTCTTTGGGATGTTGTATTGTTTGTCCTTTTGTCCTTTTTCTTTGGGCTGTTGTATTGTTTGTCCTTTTGTCCTTTTTCTTCGGACTGTTGTATTGTTTGTCCTTTTGTCCTTTTTCTTTGGGCTGTTGTATTGTTTGTCCTTTTGTCCTTTTTCTTTGGGCTGTTGTATTGTTTGTCCTTTTGTCCTTTTTCTTCGGACTGTTGTATTGTTTGTCCTTTTGTCCTTTTTCTTTGGTCTGTTGTATTGTTTGTCCTTTTGTCCTTTTTCTTTGGGCTGTTGTATTGTTTGTCCTTTGTCCTTTTTCTTTGGGCTGTTGTATTGTTTGTCCTTTTGTCCTTTTTCTTTGGGCTGTTGTATTGTTTGTCCTTTTGTCCTTTTTCTTTGGGCTGTTGTATTGTTTGTCATTTTGTCCTTTTTCTTTGTTCTGTTGCATTGTTTGTCCTTTTGTCCTTTTTCTTTGGGCTGTTGTATTGTGTGTCCTTTTGTCCTTTTTCCTTGGGCTGTTGTATTGTTTGTCCTTTTGTCCTTTTTCTTTGGGCTGTTGTATTGTTTGTCCTTTTGTCCTTTTTCTTTGGGCTGTTGTATTGTTTGTCATGTTATCCTTTTTCTTTGGGCTGTGGTATTGTTTGTCCTTTTGTCCTTTTTCTTTGGGCTGTGGTATTGTTTGTCCTTTTGTCCTTTTTCTTTGGGCTGTTGTATTGTTTGTCCTTTTGTCCTTTTTCTTTGGGCTGTTGTATTGTTTGTCCTTTTGTCCTTTTTCTTTGGGCTGTTGTATTGTTTGTCATTTTGTCCTTTTTCTTTGGGCTGTTGTATTGTTTGTCCTTTTGTCCTTTTTCTTTAGGCTGTTTTATTGTTTGTCCTTTTGTCCTTTTTCTTTGGGCTGTTGTATTGTTTGTCCTTTTGTCCTTTTTCTTTAGGCTGTTGTATTGTTTGTCCTTTTGTCCTTTTTCTTTGGGCTGTTGTATTGTTTGTCATGTTATCCTTTTTCTTTGGGCTGTTGTATTGTTTGTCCTTTTGTCCTTTTTCTTTGGTCTGTTGTATTGTTTGTCCTTTTGTCCTTTTTCTTTGGGCTGTTGTATTGTTTGTCCTTTTGTCCTTTTTCTTTGGGCTGTTGTATTGTTTGTCCTTTTGTCCTTTTTCTTTGGGCTGTTGTATTGTTTGTCATTTTGTCCTTTTTCTTTGTTCTGTTGCATTGTTTGTTTTTTGTCCTTTTTCTTTGGGCTGTTGTATTGTGTGTCCTTTTGTCCTTTTTCCTTGGGCTGTTGTATTGTTTGTCCTTTTGTCCTTTTTCTTTGGGCTGTTGTAATGTTTGTCCTTTTGTCCTTTTTCTTTGGGCTGTTGTATTGTTTGTCCTTTTGTCCTTTTTCTTTGGGCTGTGGTATTGTTTGTCCTTTTGTCCTTTTTCTTTGGGCTGTTGTATTGTTTGTCCTTTTGTCCTTTTTCTTTGGGCTGTTGTATTGTTTGTCCTTTTGTCCTTTTTCTTTGGGCTGTTGTATTGTTTGTCCTTTTGTCCTTTTTCTTTGGGCTGTGGTATTGTTTGTCATTTTGTCCTTTTTCTTTGGGCTGTTGTATTGTTTGTCCTTTTGTCCTTTTTCTTTAGGCTGTTGTATTATTTGTCCTTTTGTCCTTTTTCTTTAGGCTGTTGTATTGTGTGTCCTTTTGTCCTTTTTCTTTGGGCTGTTGTATTGTTTGTCCTTTTGTCCTTTTTCTTTAGGCTGTTGTATTGTTTGTCATGTTATCCTTTTACTTTGGGCTGTTGTATTGTTTGTCATGTTATCCTTTTTCTTTAGGCTGTTGTATTGTTTGTCCTTTTGTCCTTTTTCTTTGGGCTGTTGTATTGTTTGTCCTTTTGTCCTTTTTCTTTGTGCTGTTGTATTGTTTGTCCTTTTGTCCTTTTTCTTTGGACTGTTGTATTGTTTGTCCTTTTGTCCTTTTTCTTTGGGCTGTTGTATTGTTTGTCCTTTTGTCCTTTTTCTTTGGGCTGTTGCATTGTTTGTCCTTTTGTCCTTTTTCTTTGGGCTGTTGTATTGTTTGTCATTTTGTCCTTTTTCTTTGTTCTGTTGCATTGTTTGTCCTTTTGTCCTTTTTCTTTGGGCTGTTGTATTGTGTGTCCTTTTGTCCTTTTTCTTTGGGCTGTTGTATTGTTTGTCCTTTTGTGCTTTTTCTTTGGGCTGTTGTATTGTTTGTCCTTTTGTGCTTTTTCTTTGGGCTGTTGTATTGTTTGTCCTTTTGTCCTTTTTCTTTGGGCTGTGGTATTGTTTGTCCTTTTGTCCTTTTTCTTTGGGCTGTGGTATTGTTTGTCCTTTTGTCCTTTTTCTTTGGGCTGTGGTATTGTTTGTCCTTTTGTCCTTTTTCTTTGGGCTGTTGTATTGTTTGTCCTTTTGTCCTTTTTCTTTGGGCTGTTGTATTGTTTGTCCTTTTGTCCTTTTTCTTTGGGCTGTTGTATTGTTTGTCATTTTGTCCTTTTTCTTTGGGCTGTTGTATTGTTTGTCCTTTTGTCCTTTTTCTTTAGACTGTTGTATTGTTTGTCCTTTTGTCCTTTTTCTTTGGGCTGTTGTATTGTTTGTCCTTTTGTCCTTTTTCTTTAGGCTGTTGTATTGTTTGTCCTTTTGTCCTTTTTCTTTGGGCTGTTGTATTGTTTGTCATGTTATCCTTTTTCTTTGGGCTGTTGTATTGTTTGTCCTTTTGTCCTTTTTCTTTAGGTTGTTGTATTGTGTGTCCTTTTGTCCTTTTTCTTTGGGCTGTTGTATTGTTTGTCCTTTTGTCCTTTTTCTTTGGGCTGTTGTATTGTTTGTCATGTTATCCTTTTACTTTGGGCTGTTGTATTGTTTGTCATGTTATTCTTTTTCTTTAGGCTGTTGTATTGTTTGTCCTTTTGTCCTTTTTCTTTGGACTGTTGTATTGTTTGTCCTTTTGTCCTTTTTCTTTGGTCTGTTGTATTGTTTGTCATGTTATCCTTTTTCTTTAGGCTGTTGTATTGTGTGTCCTTTTGTCCTTTTTCTTTGGGCTGTTGTATTGTCTGTCCTTTTGTCCTTTTTCTTTAGGCTGTTGTATTGTTTGTCCTTTTGTCCTTTTTCTTTGGTCTGTTGTATTGTTTGTCCATTTGTCCTTTTTCTTTGGGCTGTGGTATTGTTTGTCCTTTTGTCCTTTTTCTTTGGGCTGTTGTATTGTTTGTCCTTTTGTCCTTTTTCTTTGGGCTGTTGTATTGTTTGTCCTTTTGTCCTTTTTCTTTGGGCTGTTGTATTGTTTGTCCTTTTGTCCTTTTTCTTTGGGCTGTGGTATTGTTTGTCATTTTGTCCTTTTTCTTTGGGCTGTTGTATTGTTTGTCCTTTTGTCCTTTTTCTTTAGGCTGTTGTATTATTTGTCCTTTTGTCCTTTTTCTTTAGGCTGTTGTATTGTGTGTCCTTTTGTCCTTTTTCTTTGGGCTGTTGTATTGTTTGTCCTTTTGTCCTTTTTCTTTAGGCTGTTGTATTGTTTGTCATGTTATCCTTTTACTTTGGGCTGTTGTATTGTTTGTCATGTTATCCTTTTTCTTTAGGCTGTTGTATTGTTTGTCATTTTGTCCTTTTTCTTTGGGCTGTTGTATTGTTTGTCCTTTTGTCCTTTTTCTTTAGACTGTTGTATTGTTTGTCCTTTTGTCCTTTTTCTTTGGGCTGTTGTATTGTTTGTCCTTTTGTCCTTTTTCGTTAGGCTGTTGTATTGTTTGTCCTTTTGTCCTTTTTCTTTGGGCTGTTGTATTGTTTGTCATGTTATCCTTTTTCTTTGGGCTGTTGTATTGTTTGTCCTTTTGTCCTTTTTCTTTAGGTTGTTGTATTGTGTGTCCTTTTGTCCTTTTTCTTTGGGCTGTTGTATTGTTTGTCCTTTTGTCCTTTTTCTTTGGGCTGTTGTATTGTTTGTCATGTTATCCTTTTACTTTGGGCTGTTGTATTGTTTGTCATGTTATTCTTTTTCTTTAGGCTGTTGTATTGTTTGTCCTTTTGTCCTTTTTCTTTGGACTGTTGTATTGTTTGTCCTTTTGTCCTTTTTCTTTGGTCTGTTGTATTGTTTGTCATGTTATCCTTTTTCTTTAGGCTGTTGTATTGTGTGTCCTTTTGTCCTTTTTCTTTGGGCTGTTGTATTGTCTGTCCTTTTGTCCTTTTTCTTTAGGCTGTTGTATTGTTTGTCCTTTTGTCCTTTTTCTTTGGTCTGTTGTATTGTTTGTCCTTTTGTCCTTTTTCTTTGGGCTGTGGTATTGTTTGTCCTTTTGTCCTTTTTCTTTGGGCTGTTGTATTGTTTGTCCTTTTGTCCTTTTTCTTTGGGCTGTTGTATTGTTTGTCCTTTTGTCCTTTTTCTTTGGGCTGTTGTATTGTTTGTCCTTTTGTCCTTTTTCTTTGGGCTGTGGTATTGTTTGTCATTTTGTCCTTTTTCTTTGGGCTGTTGTATTGTTTGTCCTTTTGTCCTTTTTCTTTAGGCTGTTGTATTATTTGTCCTTTTGTCCTTTTTCTTTAGGCTGTTGTATTGTGTGTCCTTTTGTCCTTTTTCTTTGGGCTGTTGTATTGTTTGTCCTTTTGTCCTTTTTCTTTAGGCTGTTGTATTGTTTGTCATGTTATCCTTTTACTTTGGGCTGTTGTATTGTTTGTCATGTTATCCTTTTTCTTTAGGCTGTTGTATTGTTTGTCCTTTTGTCCTTTTTCTTTGGGCTGTTGTATTGTTTGTCCTTTTGTCCTTTTTCTTTGTGCTGTTGTATTGTTTGTCCTTTTGTCCTTTTTCTTTGGACTGTTGTATTGTTTGTCCTTTTGTCCTTTTTCTTTGGGCTGTTGTATTGTTTGTCCTTAAGTCCTTTTTCTTTGGGCTGTTGTATTGTTTGTCCTTTTGTCCTTTTTCTTTGGGCTGTTGTATTGTTTGTCATTTTGTCCTTTTTCTTTGTTCTGTTGCATTGTTTGTCCTTTTGTCCTTTTTCTTTGGGCTGTTGTATTGTGTGTCCTTTTGTCCTTTTTCTTTGGGCTGTTGTATTGTTTGTCCTTTTGTGCTTTTTCTTTGGGCTGTTGTATTGTTTGTCCTTTTGTGCTTTTTCTTTGGGCTGTTGTATTGTTTGTCCTTTTGTCCTTTTTCTTTGGGCTGTGGTATTGTTTGTCCTTTTGTCCTTTTTCTTTGGGCTGTGGTATTGTTTGTCCTTTTGTCCTTTTTCTTTGGGCTGTTGTATTGTTTGTCCTTTTGTCCTTTTTCTTTGGGCTGTTGTATTGTTTGTCCTTTTGTCCTTTTTCTTTGGGCTGTGGTATTGTTTGTCCTTTTGTCCTTTTTCTTTGGGCTGTTGTATTGTTTGTCCTTTTGTCCTTTTTCTTTGGGCTGTTGTATTGTTTGTCCTTTTGTCCTTTTTCTTTGGGCTGTTGTATTGTTTGTCCTTTTGTCCTTTTTCTTTGGGCTGTGGTATTGTTTGTCATTTTGTCCTTTTTCTTTGGGCTGTTGTATTGTTTGTCCTTTTGTCCTTTTTCTTTAGGCTGTTGTATTATTTGTCCTTTTGTCCTTTTTCTTTAGGCTGTTGTATTGTGTGTCCTTTTGTCCTTTTTCTTTGGGCTGTTGTATTGTTTGTCCTTTTGTCCTTTTTCTTTAGGCTGTTGTATTGTTTGTCATGTTATCCTTTTACTTTGGGCTGTTGTATTGTTTGTCATGTTATCCTTTTTCTTTAGGCTGTTGTATTGTTTGTCCTTTTGTCCTTTTTCTTTGGGCTGTTGTATTGTTTGTCCTTTTGTCCTTTTTCTTTGTGCTGTTGTATTGTTTGTCCTTTTGTCCTTTTTCTTTGGACTGTTGTATTGTTTGTCCTTTTGTCCTTTTTCTTTGGGCTGTTGTATTGTTTGTCCTTTTGTCCTTTTTCTTTGGGCTGTTGCATTGTTTGTCCTTTTGTCCTTTTTCTTTGGGCTGTTGTATTGTTTGTCATTTTGTCCTTTTTCTTTGTTCTGTTGCATTGTTTGTCCTTTTGTCCTTTTTCTTTGGGCTGTTGTATTGTGTGTCCTTTTGTCCTTTTTCTTTGGGCTGTTGTATTGTTTGTCCTTTTGTGCTTTTTCTTTGGGCTGTTGTATTGTTTGTCCTTTTGTGCTTTTTCTTTGGGCTGTTGTATTGTTTGTCCTTTTGTCCTTTTTCTTTGGGCTGTGGTATTGTTTGTCCTTTTGTCCTTTTTCTTTGGGCTGTGGTATTGTTTGTCCTTTTGTCCTTTTTCTTTGGGCTGTGGTATTGTTTGTCCTTTTGTCCTTTTTCTTTGGGCTGTTGTATTGTTTGTCCTTTTGTCCTTTTTCTTTGGGCTGTTGTATTGTTTGTCCTTTTGTCCTTTTTCTTTGGGCTGTTGTATTGTTTGTCATTTTGTCCTTTTTCTTTGGGCTGTTGTATTGTTTGTCCTTTTGTCCTTTTTCTTTAGACTGTTGTATTGTTTGTCCTTTTGTCCTTTTTCTTTGGGCTGTTGTATTGTTTGTCCTTTTGTCCTTTTTCTTTAGGCTGTTGTATTGTTTGTCCTTTTGTCCTTTTTCTTTGGGCTGTTGTATTGTTTGTCATGTTATCCTTTTTCTTTGGGCTGTTGTATTGTTTGTCCTTTTGTCCTTTTTCTTTAGGTTGTTGTATTGTGTGTCCTTTTGTCCTTTTTCTTTGGGCTGTTGTATTGTTTGTCCTTTTGTCCTTTTTCTTTGGGCTGTTGTATTGTTTGTCATGTTATCCTTTTACTTTGGGCTGTTGTATTGTTTGTCATGTTATTCTTTTTCTTTAGGCTGTTGTATTGTTTGTCCTTTTGTCCTTTTTCTTTGGACTGTTGTATTGTTTGTCCTTTTGTCCTTTTTCTTTGGTCTGTTGTATTGTTTGTCATGTTATCCTTTTTCTTTAGGCTGTTGTATTGTGTGTCCTTTTGTCCTTTTTCTTTGGGCTGTTGTATTGTTTGTCCTTTTGTCCTTTTTCTTTGGTCTGTTGTATTGTTTGTCCATTTGTCCTTTTTCTTTGGGCTGTGGTATTGTTTGTCCTTTTGTCCTTTTTCTTTGGGCTGTTGTATTGTTTGTCCTTTTGTCCTTTTTCTTTGGGCTGTTGTATTGTTTGTCCTTTTGTCCTTTTTCTTTGGGCTGTTGTATTGTTTGTCCTTTTGTCCTTTTTCTTTGGGCTGTGGTATTGTTTGTCATTTTGTCCTTTTTCTTTGGGCTGTTGTATTGTTTGTCCTTTTGTCCTTTTTCTTTAGGCTGTTGTATTATTTGTCCTTTTGTCCTTTTTCTTTAGGCTGTTGTATTGTGTGTCCTTTTGTCCTTTTTCTTTGGGCTGTTGTATTGTTTGTCCTTTTGTCCTTTTTCTTTAGGCTGTTGTATTGTTTGTCATGTTATCCTTTTACTTTGGGCTGTTGTATTGTTTGTCATGTTATCCTTTTTCTTTAGGCTGTTGTATTGTTTGTCATTTTGTCCTTTTTCTTTGGGCTGTTGTATTGTTTGTCCTTTTGTCCTTTTTCTTTAGACTGTTGTATTGTTTGTCCTTTTGTCCTTTTTCTTTGGGCTGTTGTATTGTTTGTCCTTTTGTCCTTTTTCGTTATGCTGTTGTATTGTTTGTCCTTTTGTCCTTTTTCTTTGGGCTGTTGTATTGTTTGTCATGTTATCCTTTTTCTTTGGGCTGTTGTATTGTTTGTCCTTTTGTCCTTTTTCTTTAGGTTGTTGTATTGTGTGTCCTTTTGTCCTTTTTCTTTGGGCTGTTGTATTGTTTGTCCTTTTGTCCTTTTTCTTTGGGCTGTTGTATTGTTTGTCATGTTATCCTTTTACTTTGGGCTGTTGTATTGTTTGTCATGTTATTCTTTTTCTTTAGGCTGTTGTATTGTTTGTCCTTTTGTCCTTTTTCTTTGGACTGTTGTATTGTTTGTCCTTTTGTCCTTTTTCTTTGGTCTGTTGTATTGTTTGTCATGTTATCCTTTTTCTTTAGGCTGTTGTATTGTGTGTCCTTTTGTCCTTTTTCTTTGGGCTGTTGTATTGTCTGTCCTTTTGTCCTTTTTCTTTAGGCTGTTGTATTGTTTGTCCTTTTGTCCTTTTTCTTTGGTCTGTTGTATTGTTTGTCCTTTTGTCCTTTTTCTTTGGGCTGTGGTATTGTTTGTCCTTTTGTCCTTTTTCTTTGGGCTGTTGTATTGTTTGTCCTTTTGTCCTTTTTCTTTGGGCTGTTGTATTGTTTGTCCTTTTGTCCTTTTTCTTTGGGCTGTTGTATTGTTTGTCCTTTTGTCCTTTTTCTTTGGGCTGTGGTATTGTTTGTCATTTTGTCCTTTTTCTTTGGGCTGTTGTATTGTTTGTCCTTTTGTCCTTTTTCTTTAGGCTGTTGTATTATTTGTCCTTTTGTCCTTTTTCTTTAGGCTGTTGTATTGTGTGTCCTTTTGTCCTTTTTCTTTGGGCTGTTGTATTGTTTGTCCTTTTGTCCTTTTTCTTTAGGCTGTTGTATTGTTTGTCATGTTATCCTTTTACTTTGGGCTGTTGTATTGTTTGTCATGTTATCCTTTTTCTTTAGGCTGTTGTATTGTTTGTCCTTTTGTCCTTTTTCTTTGGGCTGTTGTATTGTTTGTCCTTTTGTCCTTTTTCTTTGTGCTGTTGTATTGTTTGTCCTTTTGTCCTTTTTCTTTGGACTGTTGTATTGTTTGTCCTTTTGTCCTTTTTCTTTGGGCTGTTGTATTGTTTGTCCTTAAGTCCTTTTTCTTTGGGCTGTTGTATTGTTTGTCCTTTTGTCCTTTTTCTTTGGGCTGTTGTATTGTTTGTCATTTTGTCCTTTTTCTTTGTTCTGTTGCATTGTTTGTCCTTTTGTCCTTTTTCTTTGGGCTGTTGTATTGTGTGTCCTTTTGTCCTTTTTCTTTGGGCTGTTGTATTGTTTGTCCTTTTGTGCTTTTTCTTTGGGCTGTTGTATTGTTTGTCCTTTTGTGCTTTTTCTTTGGGCTGTTGTATTGTTTGTCCTTTTGTCCTTTTTCTTTGGGCTGTGGTATTGTTTGTCCTTTTGTCCTTTTTCTTTGGGCTGTGGTATTGTTTGTCCTTTTGTCCTTTTTCTTTGGGCTGTTGTATTGTTTGTCCTTTTGTCCTTTTTCTTTGGGCTGTTGTATTGTTTGTCCTTTTGTCCTTTTTCTTTGGGCTGTTGTATTGTTTGTCATTTTGTCCTTTTTCTTTAGGCTGTTGTATTGTTTGTCCTTTTGTCCTTTTTCTTTGGGCTGTTGTATTGTTTGTCCTTTTGTCCTTTTTATTTAGGCTGTTGTATTGTTTGTCCTTTTGTCCTTTTTCTTTGGGCTGTTGTATTGTTTGTCATGTTATCCTTTTTCTTTGGGCTGTTGTATTGTTTGTCCTTTTGTCCTTTTTCTTTAGGTTGTTGTATTGTGTGTCCTTTTGTCCTTTTTCTTTGGGCTGTTGTATTGTTTGTCCTTTTGTCCTTTTTCTTTGGGCTGTTGTATTGTTTGTCATGTTATCCTTTTACTTTGGGCTGTTGTATTGTTTGTCATGTTATTCTTTTTCTTTAGGCTGTTGTATTGTTTGTCCTTTTGTCCTTTTTCTTTGGTCTGTTGTATTGTTTGTCCTTTTGTCCTTTTTCTTTGGTCTGTTGTATTGTTTGTCATGTTATCCTTTTTCTTTAGGCTGTTGTATTGTGTGTCCTTTTGTCCTTTTTCTTTGGGCTGTTGTATTGTCTGTCCTTTTGTCCTTTTTCTTTAGGCTGTTGTATTGTTTGTCCTTTTGTCCTTTTTCTTTGGTCTGTTGTATTGTTTGTCCTTTTGTCCTTTTTCTTTGGGCTGTTGTATTGTTTGTCATTTTGTCCTTTTACTTTGGGCTGTTGTATTGTTTGTCATGTTGTCCTTTTTCTTTGGTCTGTTGTATTGTTTGTCATGTTATCCTTTTTCTTTGGGCTGTTGTATTGTTTGTCCTTTTGTCCTTTTTCTTTGGGCTGTTGTATTGTTTGTCATTTTGTCCTTTTTCTTTGGGCTGTGGTATTGTTTGTCCTTTTGTCCTTTTTCTTTGGGCTGTTGTATTGTTTGTCCTTTTGTCCTTTTTCTTTGGGCTGTTGTATTGTTTGTCCTTTTGTCCTTTTTCTTTGGGCTGTTGTATTGTTTGTCCTTTTGTCCTTTTTCTTTGGGCTGTTGTATTGTTTGTCCTTTTGTCCTTTTTCTTTAGGCTGTTGTATTGTTTGTCCTTTTGTCCTTTTTCTTTGGGCTGTTGTATTGTTTGTCCTTTTGTCCTTTTTCTTTGGGCTGTTGTATTGTTTGTCCTTTTGTCCTTTTTCTTTAGGCTGTTGTATTGTTTGTCATGTTATCCGTTTTCTTTGGGCTGTTGTATTGTTTGTCCTTTTGTCATTTTTCTTTGGGCTGTTGTATTGTTTGTCTTTTTGTCCTTTTTCTTTGGGCTGTTGTATTGTTTGTCCTTTTGTACTTTTTCTTTGGGCTGTGGTATTGTTTGTCCTTTTGTCCTTTTTCTTTGGGCTGTTGTATTGTTTGTCCTTTTGTCCTTTTTCTTCGGACTGTTGTATTTTTTGACCTTTTGTCCTTTTTCTTTGGGCTTTTGCATTGTCTGTCCTTTTGTCCTTTTTCTTTGGGCTGTTGTATTGTTTGTTCTTTTGTCCTTTTTCATTGGTCTGTTGCATTGTTTGTCCTTTTGTCCTTTTTCTTTGGGCTTTTGCATTGTCTGTCCTTTTGTCCTTTTTCTTTGGGCTGTTGTATTGTTTGTCCCTTTGTCCTTTTTTTTTGGTCTGTTGCATTGTTTGTCCTTTTGTCCTTTTTCTTTGGTCTGTTGCATTGTTTGTCCTTTTGTCCTTTTTCTTTGGGCTGTTGTATTGTTTGTCCTTTTGTCCTTTTTCTTTGGTCTGTTGCATTGTTTGTCCTTTTGTCCTTTTTCTTTGGGCTGTTGTATTGTTTGTCATTTTTTCCTTTTTCTTTGGGCTGTAGTATTGTTTGTCCCTTTGTCCTTTTTCTTTGGGCTTTTGTATTATTTGTCATTTTTTCTTTTTTCTTTGGGCTGTTGTATTGTTTGTCCTTTTGTCCTTTTTTTGGGGGGGCTGTTGTATTGTTTGTCATTTTGTCCTTTTTCTTTGGGCTGTTGTATTGTTTGTCCTTTTGTCCTTTTTCTTTGGGTTGTTGTATTGTTTGTCCTTTTGTCCTTTTTCTTCGGACTGTTGTATTGTTTGTCCTTTTGTCCTTTTTCTTTGGGCTGTTGTATTTTTTGACCTTTTGTCCTTTTTCTTTGGGCTGTTGTATTGTTTGTCCTTTTGTCCTTTTTCTTTGGACTGTTGTATTGTTTGTCATTTTGTCCTTTTTCTTTGGGATGTTGTATTGTTTGTCCTTTTGTCCTTTTTCTTTGGGCTGTTGTATTGTTTGTCCTTTTGTCCTTTTTCTTCGGACTGTTGTATTGTTTGTCCTTTTGTCCTTTTTCTTTGGGCTGTTGTATTGTTTGTCCTTTTGTCCTTTTTCTTTGGGCTGTTGTATTGTTTGTCCTTTTGTCCTTTTTCTTCGGACTGTTGTATTGTTTGTCCTTTTGTCCTTTTTCTTTGGTCTGTTGTATTGTTTGTCCTTTTGTCCTTTTTCTTTGGGCTGTTGTATTGTTTGTCCTTTGTCCTTTTTCTTTGGGCTGTTGTATTGTTTGTCCTTTTGTCCTTTTTCTTTGGGCTGTTGTATTGTTTGTCCTTTTGTCCTTTTTCTTTGGGCTGTTGTATTGTTTGTCATTTTGTCCTTTTTCTTTGTTCTGTTGCATTGTTTGTCCTTTTGTCCTTTTTCTTTGGGCTGTTGTATTGTGTGTCCTTTTGTCCTTTTTCCTTGGGCTGTTGTATTGTTTGTCCTTTTGTCCTTTTTCTTTGGGCTGTTGTATTGTTTGTCCTTTTGTCCTTTTTCTTTGGGCTGTTGTATTGTTTGTCATGTTATCCTTTTTCTTTGGGCTGTGGTATTGTTTGTCCTTTTGTCCTTTTTCTTTGGGCTGTGGTATTGTTTGTCCTTTTGTCCTTTTTCTTTGGGCTGTTGTATTGTTTGTCCTTTTGTCCTTTTTCTTTGGGCTGTTGTATTGTTTGTCCTTTTGTCCTTTTTCTTTGGGCTGTTGTATTGTTTGTCATTTTGTCCTTTTTCTTTGGGCTGTTGTATTGTTTGTCCTTTTGTCCTTTTTCTTTAGGCTGTTTTATTGTTTGTCCTTTTGTCCTTTTTCTTTGGGCTGTTGTATTGTTTGTCCTTTTGTCCTTTTTCTTTAGGCTGTTGTATTGTTTGTCCTTTTGTCCTTTTTCTTTGGGCTGTTGTATTGTTTGTCATGTTATCCTTTTTCTTTGGGCTGTTGTATTGTTTGTCCTTTTGTCCTTTTTCTTTGGTCTGTTGTATTGTTTGTCCTTTTGTACTTTTTCTTTGGGCTGTTGTATTGTTTGTCCTTTTGTCCTTTTTCTTTGGGCTGTTGTATTGTTTGTCCTTTTGTCCTTTTTCTTTGGGCTGTTGTATTGTTTGTCCTTTTGTCCTTTTTCTTTGGGCTGTTGTATTGTTTGTCATTTTGTCCTTTTTCTTTGTTCTGTTGCATTGTTTGTCCTTTTGTCCTTTTTCTTTGGGCTGTTGTATTGTGTGTCCTTTTGTCCTTTTTCCTTGGGCTGTTGTATTGTTTGTCCTTTTGTCCTTTTTCTTTGGGCTGTTGTAATGTTTGTCCTTTTGTCCTTTTTCTTTGGGCTGTTGTATTGTTTGTCCTTTTGTCCTTTTTCTTTGGGCTGTGGTATTGTTTGTCCTTTTGTCCTTTTTCTTTGGGCTGTTGTATTGTTTGTCCTTTTGTCCTTTTTCTTTGGGCTGTTGTATTGTTTGTCCTTTTGTCCTTTTTCTTTGGGCTGTTGTATTGTTTGTCCTTTTGTCCTTTTTCTTTGGGCTGTGGTATTGTTTGTCATTTTGTCCTTTTTCTTTGGGCTGTTGTATTGTTTGTCCTTTTGTCCTTTTTCTTTGGGCTGTTGTATTGTTTGTCCTTTTGTCCTTTTTCTTTGGGCTGTTGTATTGTTTGTCCTTTTGTCCTTTTTCTTTGGGCTGTTGTATTGTTTGTCCTTTTGTCCTTTTTCTTTGGGCTGTGGTATTGTTTGTCATTTTGTCCTTTTTCTTTGGGCTGTTGTATTGTTTGTCCTTTTGTCCTTTTTCTTTAGGCTGTTGTATTATTTGTCCTTTTGTCCTTTTTCTTTAGGCTGTTGTATTGTGTGTCCTTTTGTCCTTTTTCTTTGGGCTGTTGTATTGTTTGTCCTTTTGTCCTTTTTCTTTAGGCTGTTGTATTGTTTGTCATGTTATCCTTTTACTTTGGGCTGTTGTATTGTTTGTCATGTTATCCTTTTTCTTTAGGCTGTTGTATTGTTTGTCCTTTTGTCCTTTTTCTTTGGGCTGTTGTATTGTTTGTCCTTTTGTCCTTTTTCTTTGTGCTGTTGTATTGTTTGTCCTTTTGTCCTTTTTCTTTGGACTGTTGTATTGTTTGTCCTTTTGTCCTTTTTCTTTGGGCTGTTGTATTGTTTGTCCTTTTGTCCTTTTTCTTTGGGCTGTTGTATTGTTTGTCCTTTTGTCCTTTTTCTTTGGGCTGTTGTATTGTTTGTCATTTTGTCCTTTTTCTTTGTTCTGTTGCATTGTTTGTCCTTTTGTCCTTTTTCTTTGGGCTGTTGTATTGTGTGTCCTTTTGTCCTTTTTCTTTGGGCTGTTGTATTGTTTGTCCTTTTGTGCTTTTTCTTTGGGCTGTTGTATTGTTTGTCCTTTTGTGCTTTTTCTTTGGGCTGTTGTATTGTTTGTCCTTTTGTCCTTTTTCTTTGGGCTGTGGTATTGTTTGTCCTTTTGTCCTTTTTCTTTGGGCTGTGGTATTGTTTGTCCTTTTGTCCTTTTTCTTTGGGCTGTTGTATTGTTTGTCCTTTTGTCCTTTTTCTTTGGGCTGTTGTATTGTTTGTCCTTTTGTCCTTTTTCTTTGGGCTGTTGTATTGTTTGTCATTTTGTCCTTTTTCTTTAGGCTGTTGTATTGTTTGTCCTTTTGTCCTTTTTCTTTGGGCTGTTGTATTGTTTGTCCTTTTGTCCTTTTTATTTAGGCTGTTGTATTGTTTGTCCTTTTGTCCTTTTTCTTTGGGCTGTTGTATTGTTTGTCATGTTATCCTTTTTCTTTGGGCTGTTGTATTGTTTGTCCTTTTGTTCTTTTTCTTTAGGTTGTTGTATTGTGTGTCCTTTTGTCCTTTTTCTTTGGGCTGTTGTATTGTTTGTCCTTTTGTCCTTTTTCTTTGGGCTGTTGTATTGTTTGTCATGTTATCCTTTTACTTTGGGCTGTTGTATTGTTTGTCATGTTATTCTTTTTCTTTAGGCTGTTGTATTGTTTGTCCTTTTGTCCTTTTTCTTTGGTCTGTTGTATTGTTTGTCCTTTTGTCCTTTTTCTTTGGTCTGTTGTATTGTTTGTCATGTTATCCTTTTTCTTTAGGCTGTTGTATTGTGTGTCCTTTTGTCCTTTTTCTTTGGGCTGTTGTATTGTCTGTCCTTTTGTCCTTTTTCTTTAGGCTGTTGTATTGTTTGTCCTTTTGTCCTTTTTCTTTGGTCTGTTGTATTGTTTGTCCTTTTGTCCTTTTTCTTTGGGCTGTTGTATTGTTTGTCATTTTGTCCTTTTACTTTGGGCTGTTGTATTGTTTGTCATGTTGTCCTTTTTCTTTGGTCTGTTGTATTGTTTGTCATGTTATCCTTTTTCTTTGGGCTGTTGTATTGTTTGTCCTTTTGTCCTTTTTCTTTGGGCTGTTGTATTGTTTGTCATTTTGTCCTTTTTCTTTGGGCTGTGGTATTGTTTGTCCTTTTGTCCTTTTTCTTTGGGCTGTTGTATTGTTTGTCCTTTTGTCCTTTTTCTTTGGGCTGTTGTATTGTTTGTCCTTTTGTCCTTTTTCTTTGGGCTGTTGTATTGTTTGTCCTTTTGTCCTTTTTCTTTGGGCTGTTGTATTGTTTGTCCTTTTGTCCTTTTTCTTTAGGCTGTTGTATTGTTTGTCCTTTTGTCCTTTTTCTTTGGGCTGTTGTATTGTTTGTCCTTTTGTCCTTTTTCTTTGGGCTGTTGTATTGTTTGTCCTTTTGTCCTTTTTCTTTAGGCTGTTGTATTGTTTGTCATGTTATCCGTTTTCTTTGGGCTGTTGTATTGTTTGTCCTTTTGTCCTTTTTCTTTGGGCTGTTGTATTGTTTGTCTTTTTGTCCTTTTTCTTTGGGCTGTTGTATTGTTTGTCCTTTTGTACTTTTTCTTTGGGCTGTGGTATTGTTTGTCCTTTTGTCCTTTTTCTTTGGGCTGTTGTATTGTTTGTCCTTTTGTACTTTTTCTTCGGACTGTTGTATTTTTTGACCTTTTGTCCTTTTTCTTTGGGCTTTTGCATTGTCTGTCCTTTTGTCCTTTTTCTTTGGGCTGTTGTATTGTTTGTTCTTTTGTCCTTTTTCATTGGTCTGTTGCATTGTTTGTCCTTTTGTCCTTTTTCTTTGGGCTTTTGCATTGTCTGTCCTTTTGTCCTTTTTCTTTGGGCTGTTGTATTGTTTGTCCCTTTGTCCTTTTTTTTTGGTCTGTTGCATTGTTTGTCCTTTTGTCCTTTTTCTTTGGTCTGTTGCATTGTTTGTCCTTTTGTCCTTTTTCTTTGGGCTGTTGTATTGTTTGTCCTTTTGTCCTTTTTCTTTGGTCTGTTGCATTGTTTGTCCTTTTGTCCTTTTTCTTTGGGCTGTTGTATTGTTTGTCATTTTTTCCTTTTTCTTTGGGCTGTAGTATTGTTTGTCCCTTTGTCCTTTTTCTTTGGGCTTTTGTATTATTTGTCATTTTTTCTTTTTTCTTTGGGCTGTTGTATTGTTTGTCCTTTTGTCCTTTTTTTTTTGGGGCTGTTGTATTGTTTGTCATTTTGTCCTTTTTCTTTGGGCTGTTGTATTGTTTGTCCTTTTGTCCTTTTTCTTTGGGTTGTTGTATTGTTTGTCCTTTTGTCCTTTTTCTTCGGACTGTTGTATTGTTTGTCCTTTTGTCCTTTTTCTTTGGGCTGTTGTATTTTTTGACCTTTTGTCCTTTTTCTTTGGGCTGTTGTATTGTTTGTCCTTTTGTCCTTTTTCTTTGGACTGTTGTATTGTTTGTCATTTTGTCCTTTTTCTTTGGGATGTTGTATTGTTTGTCCTTTTGTCCTTTTTCTTTGGGCTGTTGTATTGTTTGTCCTTTTGTCCTTTTTCTTCGGACTGTTGTATTGTTTGTCCTTTTGTCCTTTTTCTTTGGGCTGTTGTATTGTTTGTCCTTTTGTCCTTTTTCTTTGGGCTGTTGTATTGTTTGTCCTTTTGTCCTTTTTCTTCGGACTGTTGTATTGTTTGTCCTTTTGTCCTTTTTCTTTGGTCTGTTGTATTGTTTGTCCTTTTGTCCTTTTTCTTTGGGCTGTTGTATTGTTTGTCCTTTGTCCTTTTTCTTTGGGCTGTTGTATTGTTTGTCCTTTTGTCCTTTTTCTTTGGGCTGTTGTATTGTTTGTCCTTTTGTCCTTTTTCTTTGGGCTGTTGTATTGTTTGTCATTTTGTCCTTTTTCTTTGTTCTGTTGCATTGTTTGTCCTTTTGTCCTTTTTCTTTGGGCTGTTGTATTGTGTGTCCTTTTGTCCTTTTTCCTTGGGCTGTTGTATTGTTTGTCCTTTTGTCCTTTTTCTTTGGGCTGTTGTATTGTTTGTCCTTTTGTCCTTTTTCTTTGGGCTGTTGTATTGTTTGTCATGTTATCCTTTTTCTTTGGGCTGTGGTATTGTTTGTCCTTTTGTCCTTTTTCTTTGGGCTGTGGTATTGTTTGTCCTTTTGTCCTTTTTCTTTGGGCTGTTGTATTGTTTGTCCTTTTGTCCTTTTTCTTTGGGCTGTTGTATTGTTTGTCCTTTTGTCCTTTTTCTTTGGGCTGTTGTATTGTTTGTCATTTTGTCCTTTTTCTTTGGGCTGTTGTATTGTTTGTCCTTTTGTCCTTTTTCTTTAGGCTGTTTTATTGTTTGTCCTTTTGTCCTTTTTCTTTGGGCTGTTGTATTGTTTGTCCTTTTGTCCTTTTTCTTTAGGCTGTTGTATTGTTTGTCCTTTTGTCCTTTTTCTTTGGGCTGTTGTATTGTTTGTCATGTTATCCTTTTTCTTTGGGCTGTTGTATTGTTTGTCCTTTTGTCCTTTTTCTTTGGTCTGTTGTATTGTTTGTCCTTTTGTCCTTTTTCTTTGGGCTGTTGTATTGTTTGTTCTTTTGTCCTTTTTCTTTGGGCTGTTGTATTGTTTGTCCTTTTGTCCTTTTTCTTTGGGCTGTTGTATTGTTTGTCCTTTTGTCCTTTTTCTTTGGGCTGTTGTATTGTTTGTCATTTTGTCCTTTTTCTTTGTTCTGTTGCATTGTTTGTCCTTTTGTCCTTTTTCTTTGGGCTGTTGTATTGTGTGTCCTTTTGTCCTTTTTCCTTGGGCTGTTGTATTGTTTGTCCTTTTGTCCTTTTTCTTTGGGCTGTTGTAATGTTTGTCCTTTTGTCCTTTTTCTTTGGGCTGTTGTATTGTTTGTCCTTTTGTCCTTTTTCTTTGGGCTGTGGTATTGTTTGTCCTTTTGTCCTTTTTCTTTGGGCTGTTGTATTGTTTGTCCTTTTGTCCTTTTTCTTTGGGCTGTTGTATTGTTTGTCCTTTTGTCCTTTTTCTTTGGGCTGTTGTATTGTTTGTCCTTTTGTCCTTTTTCTTTGGGCTGTGGTATTGTTTGTCATTTTGTCCTTTTTCTTTGGGCTGTTGTATTGTTTGTCCTTTTGTCCTTTTTCTTTAGGCTGTTGTATTATTTGTCCTTTTGTCCTTTTTCTTTAGGCTGTTGTATTGTGTGTCCTTTTGTCCTTTTTCTTTGGGCTGTTGTATTGTTTGTCCTTTTGTCCTTTTTCTTTAGGCTGTTGTATTGTTTGTCATGTTATCCTTTTACTTTGGGCTGTTGTATTGTTTGTCATGTTATCCTTTTTCTTTAGGCTGTTGTATTGTTTGTCCTTTTGTCCTTTTTCTTTGGGCTGTTGTATTGTTTGTCCTTTTGTCCTTTTTCTTTGTGCTGTTGTATTGTTTGTCCTTTTGTCCTTTTTCTTTGGACTGTTGTATTGTTTGTCCTTTTGTCCTTTTTCTTTGGGCTGTTGTATTGTTTGTCCTTTTGTCCTTTTTCTTTGGGCTGTTGCATTGTTTGTCCTTTTGTCCTTTTTCTTTGGGCTGTTGTATTGTTTGTCATTTTGTCCTTTTTCTTTGTTCTGTTGCATTGTTTGTCCTTTTGTCCTTTTTCTTTGGGCTGTTGTATTGTGTGTCCTTTTGTCCTTTTTCTTTGGGCTGTTGTATTGTTTGTCCTTTTGTGCTTTTTCTTTGGGCTGTTGTATTGTTTGTCCTTTTGTGCTTTTTCTTTGGGCTGTTGTATTGTTTGTCCTTTTGTCCTTTTTCTTTGGGCTGTGGTATTGTTTGTCCTTTTGTCCTTTTTCTTTGGGCTGTGGTATTGTTTGTCCTTTTGTCCTTTTTCTTTGGGCTGTTGTATTGTTTGTCCTTTTGTCCTTTTTCTTTGGGCTGTTGTATTGTTTGTCCTTTTGTCCTTTTTCTTTGGGCTGTTGTATTGTTTGTCATTTTGTCCTTTTTCTTTGGGCTGTTGTATTGTTTGTCCTTTTGTCCTTTTTCTTTAGACTGTTGTATTGTTTGTCCTTTTGTCCTTTTTCTTTGGGCTGTTGTATTGTTTGTCCTTTTGTCCTTTTTCTTTAGGCTGTTGTATTGTTTGTCCTTTTGTCCTTTTTCTTTGGGCTGTTGTATTGTTTGTCATGTTATCCTTTTTCTTTGGGCTGTTGTATTGTTTGTCCTTTTGTCCTTTTTCTTTAGGTTGTTGTATTGTGTGTCCTTTTGTCCTTTTTCTTTGGGCTGTTGTATTGTTTGTCCTTTTGTCCTTTTTCTTTGGGCTGTTGTATTGTTTGTCATGTTATCCTTTTACTTTGGGCTGTTGTATTGTTTGTCATGTTATTCTTTTTCTTTAGGCTGTTGTATTGTTTGTCCTTTTGTCCTTTTTCTTTGGACTGTTGTATTGTTTGTCCTTTTGTCCTTTTTCTTTGGTCTGTTGTATTGTTTGTCATGTTATCCTTTTTCTTTAGGCTGTTGTATTGTGTGTCCTTTTGTCCTTTTTCTTTGGGCTGTTGTATTGTCTGTCCTTTTGTCCTTTTTCTTTAGGCTGTTGTATTGTTTGTCCTTTTGTCCTTTTTCTTTGGTCTGTTGTATTGTTTGTCCTTTTGTCCTTTTTCTTTGGGCTGTGGTATTGTTTGTCCTTTTGTCCTTTTTCTTTGGGCTGTTGTATTGTTTGTCCTTTTGTCCTTTTTCTTTGGGCTGTTGTATTGTTTGTCCTTTTGTCCTTTTTCTTTGGGCTGTTGTATTGTTTGTCCTTTTGTCCTTTTTCTTTGGGCTGTGGTATTGTTTGTCATTTTGTCCTTTTTCTTTGGGCTGTTGTATTGTTTGTCCTTTTGTCCTTTTTCTTTAGGCTGTTGTATTATTTGTCCTTTTGTCCTTTTTCTTTAGGCTGTTGTATTGTGTGTCCTTTTGTCCTTTTTCTTTGGGCTGTTGTATTGTTTGTCCTTTTGTCCTTTTTCTTTAGGCTGTTGTATTGTTTGTCATGTTATCCTTTTACTTTGGGCTGTTGTATTGTTTGTCATGTTATCCTTTTTCTTTAGGCTGTTGTATTGTTTGTCATTTTGTCCTTTTTCTTTGGGCTGTTGTATTGTTTGTCCTTTTGTCCTTTTTCTTTAGACTGTTGTATTGTTTGTCCTTTTGTCCTTTTTCTTTGGGCTGTTGTATTGTTTGTCCTTTTGTCCTTTTTCTTTAGGCTGTTGTATTGTTTGTCCTTTTGTCCTTTTTCTTTGGGCTGTTGTATTGTTTGTCATGTTATCCTTTTTCTTTGGGCTGTTGTATTGTTTGTCCTTTTGTCCTTTTTCTTTAGGTTGTTGTATTGTGTGTCCTTTTGTCCTTTTTCTTTGGGCTGTTGTATTGTTTGTCCTTTTGTCCTTTTTCTTTGGGCTGTTGTATTGTTTGTCATGTTATCCTTTTACTTTGGGCTGTTGTATTGTTTGTCATGTTATTCTTTTTCTTTAGGCTGTTGTATTGTTTGTCCTTTTGTCCTTTTTCTTTGGACTGTTGTATTGTTTGTCCTTTTGTCCTTTTTCTTTGGTCTGTTGTATTGTTTGTCATGTTATCCTTTTTCTTTAGGCTGTTGTATTGTGTGTCCTTTTGTCCTTTTTCTTTGGGCTGTTGTATTGTCTGTCCTTTTGTCCTTTTTCTTTAGGCTGTTGTATTGTTTGTCCTTTTGTCCTTTTTCTTTGGTCTGTTGTATTGTTTGTCCTTTTGTCCTTTTTCTTTGGGCTATGGTATTGTTTGTCCTTTTGTCCTTTTTCTTTGGGCTGTTGTATTGTTTGTCCTTTTGTCCTTTTTCTTTGGGCTGTTGTATTGTTTGTCCTTTTGTCCTTTTTCTTTGGGCTGTTGTATTGTTTGTCCTTTTGTCCTTTTTCTTTGGGCTGTGGTATTGTTTGTCATTTTGTCCTTTTTCTTTGGGCTGTTGTATTGTTTGTCCTTTTGTCCTTTTTCTTTAGGCTGTTGTATTATTTGTCCTTTTGTCCTTTTTCTTTAGGCTGTTGTATTGTGTGTCCTTTTGTCCTTTTTCTTTGGGCTGTTGTATTGTTTGTCCTTTTGTCCTTTTTCTTTAGGCTGTTGTATTGTTTGTCATGTTATCCTTTTACTTTGGGCTGTTGTATTGTTTGTCATGTTATCCTTTTTCTTTAGGCTGTTGTATTGTTTGTCCTTTTGTCCTTTTTCTTTGGGCTGTTGTATTGTTTGTCCTTTTGTCCTTTTTCTTTGTGCTGTTGTATTGTTTGTACTTTTGTCCTTTTTCTTTGGACTGTTGTATTGTTTGTCCTTTTGTCCTTTTTCTTTGGGCTGTTGTATTGTTTGTCCTTTTGTCCTTTTTCTTTGGGCTGTTGTATTGTTTGTCCTTTTGTCCTTTTTCTTTGGGCTGTTGTATTGTTTGTCATTTTGTCCTTTTTCTTTGTTCTGTTGCATTGTTTGTCCTTTTGTCCTTTTTCTTTGGGCTGTTGTATTGTGTGTCCTTTTGTCCTTTTTCTTTGGGCTGTTGTATTGTTTGTCCTTTTGTGCTTTTTCTTTGGGCTGTTGTATTGTTTGTCCTTTTGTGCTTTTTCTTTGGGCTGTTGTATTGTTTGTCCTTTTGTCCTTTTTCTTTGGGCTGTGGTATTGTTTGTCCTTTTGTCCTTTTTCTTTGGGCTGTGGTATTGTTTGTCCTTTTGTCCTTTTTCTTTGGGCTGTTGTATTGTTTGTCCTTTTGTCCTTTTTCTTTGGGCTGTTGTATTGTTTGTCCTTTTGTCCTTTTTCTTTGGGCTGTTGTATTGTTTGTCATTTTGTCCTTTTTCTTTGGGCTGTTGTATTGTTTGTCCTTTTGTCCTTTTTCTTTAGGCTGTTGTATTGTTTGTCCTTTTGTCCTTTTTCTTTGGGCTGTTGTATTGTTTGTCCTTTTGTCCTTTTTATTTAGGCTGTTGTATTGTTTGTCCTTTTGTCCTTTTTCTTTGGGCTGTTGTATTGTTTGTCATGTTATCCTTTTTCTTTGGGCTGTTGTATTGTTTGTCCTTTTGTCCTTTTTCTTTAGGTTGTTGTATTGTGTGTCCTTTTGTCCTTTTTCTTTGGGCTGTTGTATTGTTTGTCCTTTTGTCCTTTTTTTTTGGGCTGTTGTATTGTTTGTCATGTTATCCTTTTACTTTGGGCTGTTGTATTGTTTGTCATGTTATTCTTTTTCTTTAGGCTGTTGTATTGTTTGTCCTTTTGTCCTTTTTCTTTGGTCTGTTGTATTGTTTGTCCTTTTGTCCTTTTTTTTTGGTCTGTTGTATTGTTTGTCATGTTATCCTTTTTCTTTAGGCTGTTGTATTGTGTGTCCTTTTGTCCTTTTTCTTTGGGCTGTTGTATTGTCTGTCCTTTTGTCCTTTTTCTTTAGGCTGTTGTATTGTTTGTCCTTTTGTCCTTTTTCTTTGGTCTGTTGTATTGTTTGTCCTTTTGTCCTTTTTCTTTGGGCTGTTGTATTGTTTGTTATTTTGTCCTTTTACTTTGGGCTGTTGTATTGTTTGTCATGTTGTCCTTTTTCTTTGGTCTGTTGTATTGTTTGTCATGTTATCCTTTTTCTTTGGGCTGTTGTATTGTTTGTCCTTTTGTCCTTTTTCTTTGGGCTGTTGTATTGTTTGTCATTTTGTCCTTTTTCTTTGGGCTGTGGTATTGTTTGTCCTTTTGTCCTTTTTCTTTGGGCTGTTGTATTGTTTGTCCTTTTGTCCTTTTTCTTTAGGCTGTTGTATTGTTTGTCCTTTTGTCCTTTTTCTTTGGGCTGTTGTATTGTTTGTCATGTTATCCTTTTTCTTTGGGCTGTTGTATTGTTTGTCCTTTTGTCCTTTTTCTTTGGTCTGTTGTATTGTTTGTCCTTTTGTCCTTTTTCTTTGGGCTGTTGTATTGTTTGTTCTTTTGTCCTTTTTCTTTGGGCTGTTGTATTGTTTGTCCTTTTGTCCTTTTTCTTTGGGCTGTTGTATTGTTTGTCCTTTTGTCCTTTTTCTTTGGGCTGTTGTATTGTTTGTCATTTTGTCCTTTTTCTTTGTTCTGTTGCATTGTTTGTCCTTTTGTCCTTTTTCTTTGGGCTGTTGTATTGTGTGTCCTTTTGTCCTTTTTCCTTGGGCTGTTGTATTGTTTGTCCTTTTGTCCTTTTTCTTTGGGCTGTTGTAATGTTTGTCCTTTTGTCCTTTTTCTTTGGGCTGTTGTATTGTTTGTCCTTTTGTCCTTTTTCTTTGGGCTGTGGTATTGTTTGTCCTTTTGTCCTTTTTCTTTGGGCTGTTGTATTGTTTGTCCTTTTGTCCTTTTTCTTTGGGCTGTTGTATTGTTTGTCCTTTTGTCCTTTTTCTTTGGGCTGTTGTATTGTTTGTCCTTTTGTCCTTTTTCTTTGGGCTGTGGTATTGTTTGTCATTTTGTCCTTTTTCTTTGGGCTGTTGTATTGTTTGTCCTTTTGTCCTTTTTCTTTAGGCTGTTGTATTATTTGTCCTTTTGTCCTTTTTCTTTAGGCTGTTGTATTGTGTGTCCTTTTGTCCTTTTTCTTTGGGCTGTTGTATTGTTTGTCCTTTTGTCCTTTTTCTTTAGGCTGTTGTATTGTTTGTCATGTTATCCTTTTACTTTGGGCTGTTGTATTGTTTGTCATGTTATCCTTTTTCTTTAGGCTGTTGTATTGTTTGTCCTTTTGTCCTTTTTCTTTGGGCTGTTGTATTGTTTGTCCTTTTGTCCTTTTTCTTTGTGCTGTTGTATTGTTTGTCCTTTTGTCCTTTTTCTTTGGACTGTTGTATTGTTTGTCCTTTTGTCCTTTTTCTTTGGGCTGTTGTATTGTTTGTCCTTTTGTCCTTTTTCTTTGGGCTGTTGCATTGTTTGTCCTTTTGTCCTTTTTCTTTGGGCTGTTGTATTGTTTGTCATTTTGTCCTTTTTCTTTGTTCTGTTGCATTGTTTGTCCTTTTGTCCTTTTTCTTTGGGCTGTTGTATTGTGTGTCCTTTTGTCCTTTTTCTTTGGGCTGTTGTATTGTTTGTCCTTTTGTGCTTTTTCTTTGGGCTGTTGTATTGTTTGTCCTTTTGTGCTTTTTCTTTGGGCTGTTGTATTGTTTGTCCTTTTGTCCTTTTTCTTTGGGCTGTGGTATTGTTTGTCCTTTTGTCCTTTTTCTTTGGGCTGTGGTATTGTTTGTCCTTTTGTCCTTTTTCTTTGGGCTGTTGTATTGTTTGTCCTTTTGTCCTTTTTCTTTGGGCTGTTGTATTGTTTGTCCTTTTGTCCTTTTTCTTTGGGCTGTTGTATTGTTTGTCATTTTGTCCTTTTTCTTTGGGCTGTTGTATTGTTTGTCCTTTTGTCCTTTTTCTTTAGACTGTTGTATTGTTTGTCCTTTTGTCCTTTTTCTTTGGGCTGTTGTATTGTTTGTCCTTTTGTCCTTTTTCTTTAGGCTGTTGTATTGTTTGTCCTTTTGTCCTTTTTCTTTGGGCTGTTGTATTGTTTGTCATGTTATCCTTTTTCTTTGGGCTGTTGTATTGTTTGTCCTTTTGTCCTTTTTCTTTAGGTTGTTGTATTGTGTGTCCTTTTGTCCTTTTTCTTTGGGCTGTTGTATTGTTTGTCCTTTTGTCCTTTTTCTTTGGGCTGTTGTATTGTTTGTCATGTTATCCTTTTACTTTGGGCTGTTGTATTGTTTGTCATGTTATTCTTTTTCTTTAGGCTGTTGTATTGTTTGTCCTTTTGTCCTTTTTCTTTGGACTGTTGTATTGTTTGTCCTTTTGTCCTTTTTCTTTGGTCTGTTGTATTGTTTGTCATGTTATCCTTTTTCTTTAGGCTGTTGTATTGTGTGTCCTTTTGTCCTTTTTCTTTGGGCTGTTGTATTGTCTGTCCTTTTGTCCTTTTTCTTTAGGCTGTTGTATTGTTTGTCCTTTTGTCCTTTTTCTTTGGTCTGTTGTATTGTTTGTCCTTTTGTCCTTTTTCTTTGGGCTGTGGTATTGTTTGTCCTTTTGTCCTTTTTCTTTGGGCTGTTGTATTGTTTGTCCTTTTGTCCTTTTTCTTTGGGCTGTTGTATTGTTTGTCCTTTTGTCCTTTTTCTTTGGGCTGTTGTATTGTTTGTCCTTTTGTCCTTTTTCTTTGGGCTGTGGTATTGTTTGTCATTTTGTCCTTTTTCTTTGGGCTGTTGTATTGTTTGTCCTTTTGTCCTTTTTCTTTAGGCTGTTGTATTATTTGTCCTTTTGTCCTTTTTCTTTAGGCTGTTGTATTGTGTGTCCTTTTGTCCTTTTTCTTTGGGCTGTTGTATTGTTTGTCCTTTTGTCCTTTTTCTTTAGGCTGTTGTATTGTTTGTCATGTTATCCTTTTACTTTGGGCTGTTGTATTGTTTGTCATGTTATCCTTTTTCTTTAGGCTGTTGTATTGTTTGTCATTTTGTCCTTTTTCTTTGGGCTGTTGTATTGTTTGTCCTTTTGTCCTTTTTCTTTAGACTGTTGTATTGTTTGTCCTTTTGTCCTTTTTCTTTGGGCTGTTGTATTGTTTGTCCTTTTGTCCTTTTTCTTTAGGCTGTTGTATTGTTTGTCCTTTTGTCCTTTTTCTTTGGGCTGTTGTATTGTTTGTCATGTTATCCTTTTTCTTTGGGCTGTTGTATTGTTTGTCCTTTTGTCCTTTTTCTTTAGGTTGTTGTATTGTGTGTCCTTTTGTCCTTTTTCTTTGGGCTGTTGTATTGTTTGTCCTTTTGTCCTTTTTCTTTGGGCTGTTGTATTGTTTGTCATGTTATCCTTTTACTTTGGGCTGTTGTATTGTTTGTCATGTTATTCTTTTTCTTTAGGCTGTTGTATTGTTTGTCCTTTTGTCCTTTTTCTTTGGACTGTTGTATTGTTTGTCCTTTTGTCCTTTTTCTTTGGTCTGTTGTATTGTTTGTCATGTTATCCTTTTTCTTTAGGCTGTTGTATTGTGTGTCCTTTTGTCCTTTTTCTTTGGGCTGTTGTATTGTCTGTCCTTTTGTCCTTTTTCTTTAGGCTGTTGTATTGTTTGTCCTTTTGTCCTTTTTCTTTGGTCTGTTGTATTGTTTGTCCTTTTGTCCTTTTTCTTTGGGCTGTGGTATTGTTTGTCCTTTTGTCCTTTTTCTTTGGGCTGTTGTATTGTTTGTCCTTTTGTCCTTTTTCTTTGGGCTGTTGTATTGTTTGTCCTTTTGTCCTTTTTCTTTGGGCTGTTGTATTGTTTGTCCTTTTGTCCTTTTTCTTTGGGCTGTGGTATTGTTTGTCATTTTGTCCTTTTTCTTTGGGCTGTTGTATTGTTTGTCCTTTTGTCCTTTTTCTTTAGGCTGTTGTATTATTTGTCCTTTTGTCCTTTTTCTTTAGGCTGTTGTATTGTGTGTCCTTTTGTCCTTTTTCTTTGGGCTGTTGTATTGTTTGTCCTTTTGTCCTTTTTCTTTAGGCTGTTGTATTGTTTGTCATGTTATCCTTTTACTTTGGGCTGTTGTATTGTTTGTCATGTTATCCTTTTTCTTTAGGCTGTTGTATTGTTTGTCCTTTTGTCCTTTTTCTTTGGGCTGTTGTATTGTTTGTCCTTTTGTCCTTTTTCTTTGTGCTGTTGTATTGTTTGTACTTTTGTCCTTTTTCTTTGGACTGTTGTATTGTTTGTCCTTTTGTCCTTTTTCTTTGGGCTGTTGTATTGTTTGTCCTTTTGTCCTTTTTCTTTGGGCTGTTGTATTGTTTGTCCTTTTGTCCTTTTTCTTTGGGCTGTTGTATTGTTTGTCATTTTGTCCTTTTTCTTTGTTCTGTTGCATTGTTTGTCCTTTTGTCCTTTTTCTTTGGGCTGTTGTATTGTGTGTCCTTTTGTCCTTTTTCTTTGGGCTGTTGTATTGTTTGTCCTTTTGTGCTTTTTCTTTGGGCTGTTGTATTGTTTGTCCTTTTGTGCTTTTTCTTTGGGCTGTTGTATTGTTTGTCCTTTTGTCCTTTTTCTTTGGGCTGTGGTATTGTTTGTCCTTTTGTCCTTTTTCTTTGGGCTGTGGTATTGTTTGTCCTTTTGTCCTTTTTCTTTGGGCTGTTGTATTGTTTGTCCTTTTGTCCTTTTTCTTTGGGCTGTTGTATTGTTTGTCCTTTTGTCCTTTTTCTTTGGGCTGTTGTATTGTTTGTCATTTTGTCCTTTTTCTTTGGGCTGTTGTATTGTTTGTCCTTTTGTCCTTTTTCTTTAGGCTGTTGTATTGTTTGTCCTTTTGTCCTTTTTCTTTGGGCTGTTGTATTGTTTGTCCTTTTGTCCTTTTTATTTAGGCTGTTGTATTGTTTGTCCTTTTGTCCTTTTTCTTTGGGCTGTTGTATTGTTTGTCATGTTATCCTTTTTCTTTGGGCTGTTGTATTGTTTGTCCTTTTGTCCTTTTTCTTTAGGTTGTTGTATTGTGTGTCCTTTTGTCCTTTTTCTTTGGGCTGTTGTATTGTTTGTCCTTTTGTCCTTTTTTTTTGGGCTGTTGTATTGTTTGTCATGTTATCCTTTTACTTTGGGCTGTTGTATTGTTTGTCATGTTATTCTTTTTCTTTAGGCTGTTGTATTGTTTGTCCTTTTGTCCTTTTTCTTTGGTCTGTTGTATTGTTTGTCCTTTTGTCCTTTTTTTTTGGTCTGTTGTATTGTTTGTCATGTTATCCTTTTTCTTTAGGCTGTTGTATTGTGTGTCCTTTTGTCCTTTTTCTTTGGGCTGTTGTATTGTCTGTCCTTTTGTCCTTTTTCTTTAGGCTGTTGTATTGTTTGTCCTTTTGTCCTTTTTCTTTGGTCTGTTGTATTGTTTGTCCTTTTGTCCTTTTTCTTTGGGCTGTTGTATTGTTTGTCATTTTGTCCTTTTACTTTGGGCTGTTGTATTGTTTGTCATGTTGTCCTTTTTCTTTGGTCTGTTGTATTGTTTGTCATGTTATCCTTTTTCTTTGGGCTGTTGTATTGTTTGTCCTTTTGTCCTTTTTCTTTGGGCTGTTGTATTGTTTGTCATTTTGTCCTTTTTCTTTGGGCTGTGGTATTGTTTGTCCTTTTGTCCTTTTTCTTTGGGCTGTTGTATTGTTTGTCCTTTTGTCCTTTTTCTTTAGGCTGTTGTATTGTTTGTCCTTTTGTCCTTTTTCTTTGGGCTGTTGTATTGTTTGTCCTTTTGTCCTTTTTCTTTGGGCTGTTGTATTGTTTGTCCTTTTGTCCTTTTTCTTTAGGCTGTTGTATTGTTTGTCATGTTATCCGTTTTCTTTGGGCTGTTGTATTGTTTGTCCTTTTGTCCTTTTTCTTTGGGCTGTTGTATTGTTTGTATTTTTGTCCTTTTTCTTTGGGCTGTTGTATTGTTTGTCCTTTTGTACTTTTTCTTTAGGCTGTGGTATTGTTTGTCCTTTTGTCCTTTTTCTTTGGGCTGTTGTATTGTTTGTATTTTTGTCCTTTTTCTTTGGGCTGTTGTATTGTTTGTCCTTTTTTCCTTTTTCTTTGGGCTGTTGTATTGTTTGTCCTTTTGTCCTTTTTCTTTGGGCTGTGGTATTGTTTGTCCTTTTGTCCTTTTTCTTTGGGCTGTTGTATTGTTTGTATTGTTTATCCTTTTTCTTTGGGCTGTGGTATTGTTTGTCATGTTATCCTTTTTCTTTGGGCTGTTGTATTGTTTGTCCTTTTGTCCTTTTTCTTTGGGCTGTTGTATTGTTTGTCCTTTTGTCCTTTTTCTTTGGGCTGTGGTATTGTTTGTCATGTTATCCTTTTTCTTTGGGCTGTTGTATTGTTTGTCCTTTTGTGCTTTTTCTTTGGGCTGTTGTATTGTTTGTCCTTTTGTGCTTTTTCTTTGGGCTGTGGTATTGTTTGTCCTTTTGTCCTTTTTCTTTGGGCTGTGGTATTGTTTGTCCTTTTGTCCTTTTTCTTTGGGCTGTTGTATTGTTTGTCCTTTTGTCCTTTTTCTTTGGGCTGTTGTATTGTTTGTCCTTTTGTCCTTTTTCTTTGGGCTGTTGTATTGTTTGTCATTTTGTCCTTTTTCTTTGGGCTGTTGTATTGTTTGTCCTTTTGTCCTTTTTCTTTAGGCTGTTGTATTGTTTGTCATGTTATTCTTTTTCTTTGGGCTGTTGTATTGTTTGTCCTTTTGTCCTTTTTCTTTAGGTTGTTGTATTGTGTGTCCTTTTGTCCTTTTTCTTTGGGCTGTTGTATTGTTTGTCCTTTTGTCCTTTTTCTTTGGGCTGTTGTATTGTTTGTCATGTTATCCTTTTACTTTGGGCTGTTGTATTGTTTGTCATGTTATTCTTTTTCTTTAGGCTGTTGTATTGTTTGTCCTTTTGTCCTTTTTCTTTGGACTGTTGTATTGTTTGTCCTTTTGTCCTTTTTCTTTGATCTGTTGTATTGTTTGTCATGTTATCCTTTTTCTTTAGGCTGTTGTATTGTGTGTCCTTTTGTCCTTTTTCTTTGGGCTGTTGTATTGTCTGTCCTTTTGTCCTTTTTCTTTGGGCTGTTGTATTGTTTGTCATTTTGTCCTTTTTCTTTGGGCTGTTGTATTGTTTGTCCTTTTGTCCTTTTTCTTTAGGCTGTTGTATTGTTTGTCCTTTTGTCCTTTTTCTTTGGGCTGTTGTATTGTTTGTCCTTTTGTCCTTTTTATTTAGGCTGTTGTATTGTTTGTCCTTTTGTCCTTTTTCTTTGGGCTGTTGTATTGTTTGTCATGTTATCCTTTTTCTTTGGGCTGTTGTATTGTTTGTCCTTTTGTCCTTTTTCTTTAGGTTGTTGTATTGTGTGTCCTTTTTTCCTTTTTCTTTGGGCTGTTGTATTGTTTGTCCTTTTGTCCTTTTTCTTTGGGCTGTTGTATTGTTTGTCATGTTATCCTTTTACTTTGGGCTGTTGTATTGTTTGTCATGTTATTCTTTTTCTTTAGGCTGTTGTATTGTTTGTCCTTTTGTCCTTTTTCTTTGGTCTGTTGTATTGTTTGTCCTTTTGTCCTTTTTTTTTGGTCTGTTGTATTGTTTGTCATGTTATCCTTTTTCTTTAGGCTGTTGTATTGTGTGTCCTTTTGTCCTTTTTCTTTGGGCTGTTGTATTGTCTGTCCTTTTGTCCTTTTTCTTTAGGCTGTTGTATTGTTTGTCCTTTTGTCCTTTTTCTTTGGTCTGTTGTATTGTTTGTCCTTTTGTCCTTTTTCTTTGGGCTGTTGTATTGTTTGTCATTTTGTCCTTTTACTTTGGGCTGTTGTATTGTTTGTCATGTTGTCCTTTTTCTTTGGTCTGTTGTATTGTTTGTCATGTTATCCTTTTTCTTTGGGCTGTTGTATTGTTTGTCCTTTTGTCCTTTTTCTTTGGGCTGTTGTATTGTTTGTCATTTTGTCCTTTTTCTTTGGGCTGTGGTATTGTTTGTCCTTTTGTCCTTTTTCTTTGGGCTGTTGTATTGTTTGTCCTTTTGTCCTTTTTCTTTAGGCTGTTGTATTGTTTGTCCTTTTGTCCTTTTTCTTTGGGCTGTTGTATTGTTTGTCCTTTTGTCCTTTTTCTTTGGGCTGTTGTATTGTTTGTCCTTTTGTCCTTTTTCTTTAGGCTGTTGTATTGTTTGTCATGTTATCCGTTTTCTTTGGGCTGTTGTATTGTTTGTCCTTTTGTCCTTTTTCTTTGGGCTGTTGTATTGTTTGTCTTTTTGTCCTTTTTCTTTGGGCTGTTGTATTGTTTGTCCTTTTGTACTTTTTCTTTGGGCTGTGGTATTGTTTGTCCTTTTGTCCTTTTTCTTTGGGCTGTTGTATTGTTTGTATTTTTGTCCTTTTTCTTTGGGCTGTTGTATTGTTTGTCCTTTTTTCCTTTTTCTTTGGGCTGTTGTATTGTTTGTCCTTTTGTCCTTTTTCTTTGGGCTGTGGTATTGTTTGTCCTTTTGTCCTTTTTCTTTGGGCTGTTGTATTGTTTGTATTGTTTATCCTTTTTCTTTGGGCTGTGGTATTGTTTGTCATGTTATCCTTTTTCTTTGGGCTGTTGTATTGTTTGTCCTTTTGTCCTTTTTCTTTGGGCTGTTGTATTGTTTGTCCTTTTGTCCTTTTTCTTTGGGCTGTGGTATTGTTTGTCATGTTATCCTTTTTCTTTGGGCTGTTGTATTGTTTGTCCTTTTGTGCTTTTTCTTTGGGCTGTTGTATTGTTTGTCCTTTTGTGCTTTTTCTTTGGGCTGTGGTATTGTTTGTCCTTTTGTCCTTTTTCTTTGGGCTGTGGTATTGTTTGTCCTTTTGTCCTTTTTCTTTGGGCTGTTGTATTGTTTGTCCTTTTGTCCTTTTTCTTTGGGCTGTTGTATTGTTTGTCCTTTTGTCCTTTTTCTTTGGGCTGTTGTATTGTTTGTCATTTTGTCCTTTTTCTTTGGGCTGTTGTATTGTTTGTCCTTTTGTCCTTTTTCTTTAGGCTGTTGTATTGTTTGTCATGTTATTCTTTTTCTTTGGGCTGTTGTATTGTTTGTCCTTTTGTCCTTTTTCTTTGGGTTGTTGTATTGTCTGTCCTTTTGTCCTTTTTCTTTGGGCTGTTGTATTGTTTGTCCTTTTGTCCTTTTTCTTTGGGCTGTTGTATTGTTTGTCATGTTATCCTTTTACTTTGGGCTGTTGTATTGTTTGTCATGTTATTCTTTTTCTTTAGGCTGTTGTATTGTTTGTCCTTTTGTCCTTTTTCTTTGGACTGTTGTATTGTTTGTCCTTTTGTCCTTTTTCTTTGATCTGTTGTATTGTTTGTCATGTTATCCTTTTTCTTTAGGCTGTTGTATTGTGTGTCCTTTTGTCCTTTTTCTTTGGGCTGTTGTATTGTCTGTCCTTTTGTCCTTTTTCTTTAGGCTGTTGTATTGTTTGTCCTTTTGTCCTTTTTCTTTGGTCTGTTGTATTGTTTGTCCTTTTGTCCTTTTTCTTTGGGCTGTTGTATTGTTTGTCCTTTTGTCCTTTTTCTTTGGGCTGTTGTATTGTTTGTCATTTTGTCCTTTTACTTTGGGCTGTTGTATTGTTTGTCATGTTGTCCTTTTTCTTTGGTCTGTTGTATTGTTTGTCATGTTATCCTTTTTCTTTGGGCTGTTGTATTGTTTGTCCTTTTGTCCTTTTTCTTTGGGCTGTTGTATTGTTTGTCATTTTGTCCTTTTTCTTTGGGCTGTGGTATTGTTTGTCCTTTTGTCCTTTTTCTTTGGGCTGTTGTATTGTTTGTCCTTTTGTCCTTTTTCTTTGGGCTGTTGTATTGTTTGTCCTTTTGTCCTTTTTCTTTGGGCTGTTGTATTGTTTGTCCTTTTGTCCTTTTTCTTTGGGCTGTTGTATTGTTTGTCCTTTTGTCCTTTTTCTTTAGGCTGTTGTATTGTTTGTCTTTTTGTCCTTTTTCTTTGGGCTGTTGTATTGTTTGTCCTTTTGTCCTTTTTCTTTGGGCTGTTGTATTGTTTGTCCTTTTGTCCTTTTTCTTTGGGCTGTTGTATTGTTTGTCATGTTATCCGTTTTCTTTGGGCTGTTGTATTGTTTGTCCTTTTGTCCTTTTTCTTTGGGCTGTTGTATTGTTTGACTTTTTGTCCTTTTTCTTTGGGCTGTTGTATTGTTTGTCCTTTTGTACTTTTTCTTTGGGCTGTGGTATTGTTTGTCCTTTTGTCCTTTTTCTTTGGGCTGTTGTATTGTTTGTATTTTTGTCCTTTTTCTTTGGGCTGTTGTATTGTTTGTCCTTTTGTCCTTTTTCTTTGGGCTGTTGTATTGTTTGTCCTTTTGTCCTTTTTCTTTGGGCTGTGGTATTGTTTGTCCTTTTGTCCTTTTTCTTTGGGCTGTTGTATTGTTTGTATTGTTTGTCCTTTTTCTTTGGGCTGTGGTATTGTTTGTCATGTTATCCTTTTTCTTTGGGCTGTTGTATTGTTTGTCCTTTTGTCCTTTTTCTTTGGGCTGTGGTATTGTTTGTCCTTTTGTCCTTTTTCTTTGGGCTGTTGTATTGTTTGTCATGTTATCCTTTTTCTTTGGGCTGTTGTATTGTTTGTCATTTTGTCCTTTTTCTTTGGGCTGTTGTATTGTTTGTCCTTTTGTCCTTTTTCTTTGGGCTGTTGTATTGTTTGTCCTTTTGTCCTTTTTCTTTGGGCTGTTGTATTGTTTGTCCTTTTGTCCTTTTTCTTTGGGCTGTTGTATTGTTTGTCCTTTTGTCTTTTTTCTTTGGGCTGTTGTATTGTGTGTCCTTTTGTCCTTTTTCTTTAGGCTGTTGTATTGTTTGTCCTTTTGTCCTTTTACTTTGGGCTGTTGTATTGTTTGTCCTTTTGTCCTTTTTCTTTGGGCTGTTGTATTGTTTGTCATGTTGTCCTTTTTCTTTAGGCTGTTGTATTGTTTGTCCTTTTGTCCTTTTTCTTTGGGTTGTTGTATTGTTTGTCCTTTTGTCCTTTTACTTTGGGCTGTTGTATTGTTTGTCCTTTTGTCCTTTTTCTTTGGGCTGTTGTATTGTTTGTCATATTGTCCTTTTTCTTTAGGCTTTTGTATTGTTTGTCATGTTGTCCTTTTTCTTTGGGTTGTTGTATTGTTTGTCCTTTTGTCCTTTTTCTTTGGGCTGTTGTATTGTTTGTCCTTTTGTCCTTTTACTTTGGACTGTTGTATTGTTTGTCCTTTTGTCCTTTTTCTTTGGGCTGTTGTATTGTTTGTCCTTTTGTCCTTTTTCTTTGGGCTGTTGTATTGTTTGTCCTTTTTTCCTTTTTCTTTGGGTTGTTGTATTGTTTGTCCTTTTGTCCTTTTTCTTTGGGCTGTTGTATTGTTTGTCCTTTTGTCCTTTTTCTTTGGGCTGTTGTATTGTTTGTCCTTTTGTCCTTTTTCTTTGGGCTGTTGTATTGTTTGTCCTTTTGTCCTTTTTCTTTGGGCTGTTGTATTGTTTGTCCTTTTGTCCTTTTTCTTTAGGCTGTTGTATTGTTTGTCATGTTATCCGTTTTCTTTGGGCTGTTGTATTGTTTGTCCTTTTGTCCTTTTTCTTTGGGCTGTTGTATTGTTTGTATTTTTGTCCTTTTTCTTTGGGCTGTTGTATTGTTTGTCCTTTTGTACTTTTTCTTTGGGCTGTGGTATTGTTTGTCCTTTTGTCCTTTTTCTTTGGGCTGTTGTATTGTTTGTCCTTTTGTCCTTTTTCTTTGGGCTGTGGTATTGTTTGTCATTTTGTCCTTTTTCTTTGGGCTGTTGTATTGTTTGTCCTTTTGTCCTTTTTCTTTAGGCTGTTGTATTATTTGTCCTTTTGTCCTTTTTCTTTAGGCTGTTGTATTGTGTGTCCTTTTGTCCTTTTTCTTTGGGCTGTTGTATTGTTTGTCCTTTTGTCCTTTTTCTTTAGGCTGTTGTATTGTTTGTCATGTTATCCTTTTACTTTGGGCTGTTGTATTGTTTGTCATGTTATCCTTTTTCTTTAGGCTGTTGTATTGTTTGTCCTTTTGTCCTTTTTCTTTGGGCTGTTGTATTGTTTGTCCTTTTGTCCTTTTTCTTTGTGCTATTGTATTGTTTGTCCTTTTGTCCTTTTTCTTTGGACTGTTGTATTGTTTGTCCTTTTGTCCTTTTTCTTTGGGCTGTTGTATTGTTTGTCCTTTTGTCCTTTTTCTTTGGGCTGTTGTATTGTTTGTCCTTTTGTCCTTTTTCTTTGGGCTGTTGTATTGTTTGTCATTTTGTCCTTTTTCTTTGTTCTGTTGCATTGTTTGTCCTTTTGTCCTTTTTCTTTGGGCTGTTGTATTGTGTGTCCTTTTGTCCTTTTTCTTTGGGCTGTTGTATTGTTTGTCCTTTTGTGCTTTTTCTTTGGGCTGTTGTATTGTTTGTCCTTTTGTGCTTTTTCTTTGGGCTGTTGTATTGTTTGTCCTTTTGTCCTTTTTCTTTGGGCTGTGGTATTGTTTGTCCTTTTGTCCTTTTTCTTTGGGCTGTGGTATTGTTTGTCCTTTTGTCCTTTTTCTTTGGGCTGTTGTATTGTTTGTCCTTTTGTCCTTTTACTTTGGGCTGTTGTATTGTTTGTCCTTTTGTCCTTTTTCTTTGGGCTGTTGTATTGTTTGTCATTTTGTCCTTTTTCTTTGGGCTGTTGTATTGTTTGTCCTTTTGTCCTTTTTCTTTAGGCTGTTGTATTGTTTGTCCTTTTGTCCTTTTTCTTTGGGCTGTTGTATTGTTTGTCCTTTTGTCCTTTTTCTTTAGGCTGTTGTATTGTTTGTCCTTTTGTCCTTTTTCTTTGGGCTGTTGTATTGTTTGTCATGTTATCCTTTTTCTTTGGACTGTTGTATTGTTTGTCCTTTTGTCCTTTTTCTTTAGGTTGTTGTATTGTGTGTCCTTTTGTCCTTTTTCTTTGGGCTGTTGTATTGTTTGTCATTTTGTCCTTTTGCTTTGGGCTGTTGTATTGTTTGTCCTTTTGTCCTTTTTCTTTAGGCTGTTGTATTGTTTGTCCTTTTGTCCTTTTTCTTTGGGCTGTTGTATTGTTTGTCCTTTTGTCCTTTTTCTTTAGGCTGTTGTATTGTTTGTCCTTTTGTCCTTTTTCTTTGGGCTGTTGTATTGTTTGTCATGTTATCCTTTTTCTTTGGGCTGTTGTATTGTTTGTCCTTTTGTCCTTTTTCTTTGGGCTGTTGTATTGTTTGTCCTTTTGTCCTTTTTCTTTAGGCTGTTGTATTGTTTGTCCTTTTGTCCTTTTTCTTTGGGCTGTTGTATTGTTTGTCATGTTATCCTTTTTCTTTGGGCTGTTGTATTGTTTGTCCTTTTGTCCTTTTTCTTTAGGTTGTTGTATTGTGTGTCCTTTTGTCCTTTTTCTTTGGGCTGTTGTATTGTTTGTCCCTTTGTCCTTTTTCTTTGGGCTGTTGTATTGTTTGTCCTTTTGTCCTTTTTCTTTAGGCTGTTGTATTGTTTGTCCTTTTGTCCTTTTTCTTTGGGCTGTTGTATTGTTTGTCCTTTTGTCCTTTTTCTTTAGGCTGTTGTATTGTTTGTCCTTTTGTCCTTTTTCTTTGGGCTGTTGTATTGTTTGTCATGTTATCCTTTTTCTTTGGGCTGTTGTATTGTTTGTCCTTTTGTCCTTTTTCTTTGGGCTGTTGTATTGTTTGTCATGTTATCCTTTTACTTTGGGCTGTTGTATTGTTTGTCATGTTATTCTTTTTCTTTAGGCTGTTGTATTGTTTGTCCTTTTGTCCTTTTTCTTTGGACTGTTGTATTGTTTGTCCTTTTGTCCTTTTTCTTTGGTCTGTTGTATTGTTTGTCATGTTATCCTTTTTCTTTAGGCTGTTGTATTGTGTGTCCTTTTGTCCTTTTTCTTTGGGCTGTTGTATTGTCTGTCCTTTTGTCCTTTTTCTTTAGGCTGTTGTATTGTTTGTCCTTTTGTCCTTTTTCTTTGGTCTGTTGTATTGTTTGTCCTTTTGTCCTTTTTCTTTGGGCTGTTGTATTGTTTGTCCTTTTGTCCTTTTTCTTTGGGCTGTTGTATTGTTTGTCCTTTTGTCCTTTTACTTTGGGCTATTGTATTGTTTGTCATGTTGTCCTTTTTCATTGGTCTGTTGTATTGTTTGTCATGTTATCCTTTTTCTTTGGGCTGTTGTATTGTTTGTCCTTTTGTCCTTTTTCTTTGGGCTGTTGTATTGTTTGTCATTTTGTCCTTTTTCTTTGGGCTGTTGTATTGTTTGTCCTTTTGTCCTTTTTCTTTGGGCTGTTGTATTGTCTGTCCTTTTGTCCTTTTTCTTTAGGTTGTTGTATTGTGTGTCCTTTTGTCCTTTTTCTTTGGGCTGTTGTATTGTTTGTCCTTTTGTCCTTTTTCTTTGGGCTGTTGTATTGTTTGTCCTTTTGTCCTTTTTCTTTGGGCTGTTGTATTGTTTGTCCTTTTGTCCTTTTTCTTTGGGCTGTTGTATTGTTTGTCCTTTTGTCCTTTTTCTTTAGGCTGTTGTATTGTTTGTCCTTTTGTCCTTTTTCTTTGGGCTGTTGTATTGTTTGTCCTTTTGTCCTTTTTCTTTGGGCTGTTGTATTGTTTGTCCTTTTGTCCTTTTTCTTTAGGCTGTTGTATTGTTTGTCATGTTATCCGTTTTCTTTGGGCTGTTGTATTGTTTGTCCTTTTGTCCTTTTTCTTTGGGCTGTTGTATTGTTTGTCTTTTTGTCCTTTTTCTTTGGGCTGTTGTATTGTTTGTCCTTTTGTACTTTTTCTTTGGGCTGTGGTATTGTTTGTATTTTTGTTCTTTTTCTTTGGGCTGTTGTATTGTTTGTCCTTTGTCCTTTTTCTTTGGGCTGTTGTATTGTTTGTATTGTTTATCCTTTTTCTTTGGGCTGTGGTATTGTTTGTCATGTTATCCTTTTTCTTTGGGCTGTTGTATTGTTTGTCCTTTTGTCCTTTTTCTTTGGGCTGTGGTATTGTTTGTCCTTTTGTCCTTTTTCTTTGGGCTGTGGTATTGTTTGTCATGTTATCCTTTTTCTTTGGGCTGTTGTATTGTTTGTCCTTTTGTGCTTTTTCTTTGGGCTGTTGTATTGTTTGTCCTTTTGTGCTTTTTCTTTGGGCTGTGGTATTGTTTGTCCTTTTGTCCTTTTTCTTTGGGCTGTGATATTGTTTGTCCTTTTGTCCTTTTTCTTTGGGCTGTTGTATTGTTTGTCCTTTTGTCCTTTTTCTTTGGGCTGTTGTATTGTTTGTCCTTTTGTCCTTTTTCTTTGGGCTGTTGTATTGTTTGTCATTTTGTCCTTTTTCTTTGGACTGTTGCATTGTTTGTCCTTTTGTCCTTTTTCTTTAGGCTGTTGTATTGTTTGTCATGTTATCCTTTTTCTTTGGGCTGTTGTATTGTTTGTCCTTTTGTCCTTTTTCGTTAGGTTGTTGTATTGTGTGTCCTTTTGTCCTTTTTCTTTGGGCTGTTGTATTGTTTGTCCTTTTGTCCTTTTTCTTTGGGCTGTTGTATTGTTTGTCCTTTTGTCTTTTTTCTTTGGGCTGTTGTATTGTTTGTCCTTTTGTCCTTTTTCTTTGGGCTGTTGTATTGTTTGTCCTTTTGTCCTTTTTCTTTGGGCTGTTGTATTGTTTGTCCTTTTGTCTTTTTTCTTTGGGCTGTTGTATTGTGTGTCCTTTTGTCCTTTTTCTTTAGGCTGTTGTATTGTTTGTCATTTTGTCCTTTTACTTTGGGCTGTTGTATTGTTTGTCATGTTGTCCTTTTTCTTTGGTCTGTTGTATTGTTTGTCATGTTATCCTTTTTCTTTGGGCTGTTGTATTGTTTGTCCTTTTGTCCTTTTTCTTTGGGCTGTTGTATTGTTTGTCATTTTGTCCTTTTTCTTTGGGCTGTGGTATTGTTTGTCCTTTTGTCCTTTTTCTTTGGGCTGTTGTATTGTTTGTCCTTTTGTCCTTTTTCTTTGGGCTGTTGTATTGTTTGTCCTTTTGTCCTTTTTCTTTGGGCTGTTGTATTGTTTGTCCTTTTGTCCTTTTTCTTTGGGCTGTTGTATTGTTTGTCCTTTTGTCCTTTTTCTTTAGGCTGTTGTATTGTTTGTCCTTTTGTCCTTTTTCTTTGGGCTGTTGTATTGTTTGTCCTTTTGTCCTTTTTCTTTGGGCTGTTGTATTGTTTGTCCTTTTGTCCTTTTTCTTTGGGCTGTTGTATTGTTTGTCATGTTATCCGTTTTCTTTGGGCTGTTGTATTGTTTGTCCTTTTGTCCTTTTTCTTTGGGCTGTTGTATTGTTTGACTTTTTGTCCTTTTTCTTTGGGCTGTTGTATTGTTTGTCCTTTTGTACTTTTTCTTTGGGCTGTGGTATTGTTTGACTTTTTGTCCTTTTTCTTTGGGCTGTTGTATTGTTTGTATTTTTGTCCTTTTTCTTTGGGCTGTGGTATTGTTTGTCCTTTTGTCCTTTTTCTTTGGGCTGTTGTATTGTTTGTCCTTTTTTCCTTTTTCTTTGGGCTGTTGTATTGTTTCTCCTTTTGTCCTTTTTCTTTGGGCTGTGGTATTGTTTGTCCTTTTGTCCTTTTTCTTTGGGCTGTTGTATTGTTTGTATTGTTTGTCCTTTTTCTTTGGGCTGTGGTATTGTTTGTCATGTTATCCTTTTTCTTTGGGCTGTTGTATTGTTTGTCCTTTTGTCCTTTTTCTTTGGGCTGTGGTATTGTTTGTCCTTTTGTCCTTTTTCTTTGGGCTGTGGTATTGTTTGTCATGTTATCCTTTTTCTTTGGGCTGTTGTATTGTTTGTCCTTTTGTGCTTTTTCTTTGGGCTGTTGTATTGTTTGTCCTTTTGTGCTTTTTCTTTGGGCTGTGGTATTGTTTGTCCTTTTGTCCTTTTTCTTTGGGCTGTGATATTGTTTGTCCTTTTGTCCTTTTTCTTTGGGCTGTTGTATTGTTTGTCCTTTTGTCCTTTTTCTTTGGGCTGTTGTATTGTTTGTCCTTTTGTCCTTTTTCTTTGGGCTGTTGTATTGTTTGTCATTTTGTCCTTTTTCTTTGGACTGTTGCATTGTTTGTCCTTTTGTCCTTTTTCTTTAGGCTGTTGTATTGTTTGTCATGTTATCCTTTTTCTTTGGGCTGTTGTATTGTTTGTCCTTTTGTCCTTTTTCGTTAGGTTGTTGTATTGTGTGTCCTTTTGTCCTTTTTCTTTGGGCTGTTGTATTGTTTGTCCTTTTGTCCTTTTTCTTTGGGCTGTTGTATTGTTTGTCCTTTTGTCTTTTTTCTTTGGGCTGTTGTATTGTTTGTCCTTTTGTCCTTTTTCTTTGGGCTGTTGTATTGTTTGTCCTTTTGTCCTTTTTCTTTGGGCTGTTGTATTGTTTGTCCTTTTGTCTTTTTTCTTTGGGCTGTTGTATTGTGTGTCCTTTTGTCCTTTTTCTTTAGGCTGTTGTATTGTTTGTCATTTTGTCCTTTTACTTTGGGCTGTTGTATTGTTTGTCATGTTGTCCTTTTTCTTTGGTCTGTTGTATTGTTTGTCATGTTATCCTTTTTCTTTGGGCTGTTGTATTGTTTGTCCTTTTGTCCTTTTTCTTTGGGCTGTTGTATTGTTTGTCATTTTGTCCTTTTTCTTTGGGCTGTGGTATTGTTTGTCCTTTTGTCCTTTTTCTTTGGGCTGTTGTATTGTTTGTCCTTTTGTCCTTTTTCTTTGGGCTGTTGTATTGTTTGTCCTTTTGTCCTTTTTCTTTGGGCTGTTGTATTGTTTGTCCTTTTGTCCTTTTTCTTTGGGCTGTTGTATTGTTTGTCCTTTTGTCCTTTTTCTTTAGGCTGTTGTATTGTTTGTCCTTTTGTCCTTTTTCTTTGGGCTGTTGTATTGTTTGTCCTTTTGTCCTTTTTCTTTGGGCTGTTGTATTGTTTGTCCTTTTGTCCTTTTTCTTTGGGCTGTTGTATTGTTTGTCATGTTATCCGTTTTCTTTGGGCTGTTGTATTGTTTGTCCTTTTGTCCTTTTTCTTTGGGCTGTTGTATTGTTTGACTTTTTGTCCTTTTTCTTTGGGCTGTTGTATTGTTTGTCCTTTTGTACTTTTTCTTTGGGCTGTGGTATTGTTTGACTTTTTGTCCTTTTTCTTTGGGCTGTTGTATTGTTTGTATTTTTGTCCTTTTTCTTTGGGCTGTGGTATTGTTTGTCCTTTTGTCCTTTTTCTTTGGGCTGTTGTATTGTTTGTCCTTTTTTCCTTTTTCTTTGGGCTGTTGTATTGTTTCTCCTTTTGTCCTTTTTCTTTGGGCTGTGGTATTGTTTGTCCTTTTGTCCTTTTTCTTTGGGCTGTTGTATTGTTTGTATTGTTTGTCCTTTTTCTTTGGGCTGTGGTATTGTTTGTCATGTTATCCTTTTTCTTTGGGCTGTTGTATTGTTTGTCCTTTTGTCCTTTTTCTTTGGGCTGTGGTATTGTTTGTCCTTTTGTCCTTTTTCTTTGGGCTGTGGTATTGTTTGTCATGTTATCCTTTTTCTTTGGGCTGTTGTATTGTTTGTCATTTTGTCCTTTTTCTTTGGGCTGTTGTATTGTTTGTCCTTTTGTCCTTTTTCTTTGGGCTGTTGTATTGTTTGTCCTTTTGTCCTTTTTCTTTGGGCTGTTGTATTGTTTGTCCTTTTGTCCTTTTTCTTTGGGCTGTTGTATTGTTTGTCCTTTTGTCTTTTTTCTTTGGGCTGTTGTATTGTGTGTCCTTTTGTCCTTTTTCTTTAGGCTGTTGTATTGTTTGTCCTTTTGTCCTTTTACTTTGGGCTGTTGTATTGTTTGTCCTTTTGTCCTTTTTCTTTGGGCTGTTGTATTGTTTGTCATGTTGTCCTTTTTCTTTAGGCTTTTGTATTGTTTGTCATGTTGTCCTTTTTCTTTGGGTTGTTGTATTGTTTGTCCTTTTGTCCTTTTTCTTTGGGCTGTTGTATTGTTTGTCCTTTTGTCCTTTTACTTTGGACTGTTGTATTGTTTGTCCTTTTGTCCTTTTTCTTTGGGCTGTTGTATTGTTTGTCCTTTTGTCCTTTTTCTTTGGGCTGTTGTATTGTTTGTCCTTTTTTCCTTTTTCTTTGGGTTGTTGTATTGTTTGTCCTTTTGTCCTTTTTCTTTGGGCTGTTGTATTGTTTGTCCTTTTGTCCTTTTTCTTTGGGCTGTTGTATTGTTTGTCCTTTTGTCCTTTTTCTTTGGGCTGTTGTATTGTTTGTCCTTTTGTCCTTTTTCTTTGGGCTGTTGTATTGTTTGTCCTTTTGTCCTTTTTCTTTAGGCTGTTGTATTGTTTGTCATGTTATCCGTTTTCTTTGGGCTGTTGTATTGTTTGTCCTTTTGTCCTTTTTCTTTGGGCTGTTGTATTGTTTGTATTTTTGTCCTTTTTCTTTGGGCTGTTGTATTGTTTGTCCTTTTGTACTTTTTCTTTGGGCTGTGGTATTGTTTGTCCTTTTGTCCTTTTTCTTTGGGCTGTTGTATTGTTTGTCCTTTTGTCCTTTTTCTTTGGGCTGTGGTATTGTTTGTCCTTTTGTCCTTTTTCTTTGGGCTGTTGTATTGTTTGACTTTTTGTCCTTTTTCTTTGGGCTGTTGTATTGTTTGTCCTTTTGTACTTTTTCTTTGGGCTGTGGTATTGTTTGACTTTTTGTCCTTTTTCTTTGGGCTGTTGTATTGTTTGTATTTTTGTCCTTTTTCTTTGGGCTGTGGTATTGTTTGTCCTTTTGTCCTTTTTCTTTGGGCTGTTGTATTGTTTGTCCTTTTTTCCTTTTTCTTTGGGCTGTTGTATTGTTTCTCCTTTTGTCCTTTTTCTTTGGGCTGTGGTATTGTTTGTCCTTTTGTCCTTTTTCTTTGGGCTGTTGTATTGTTTGTATTGTTTGTCCTTTTTCTTTGGGCTGTGGTATTGTTTGTCATGTTATCCTTTTTCTTTGGGCTGTTGTATTGTTTGTCCTTTTGTCCTTTTTCTTTGGGCTGTGGTATTGTTTGTCCTTTTGTCCTTTTTCTTTGGGCTGTGGTATTGTTTGTCATGTTATCCTTTTTCTTTGGGCTGTTGTATTGTTTGTCATTTTGTCCTTTTTCTTTGGGCTGTTGTATTGTTTGTCCTTTTGTCCTTTTTCTTTGGGCTGTTGTATTGTTTGTCCTTTTGTCCTTTTTCTTTGGGCTGTTGTATTGTTTGTCCTTTTGTCCTTTTTCTTTGGGCTGTTGTATTGTTTGTCCTTTTGTCTTTTTTCTTTGGGCTGTTGTATTGTGTGTCCTTTTGTCCTTTTTCTTTAGGCTGTTGTATTGTTTGTCCTTTTGTCCTTTTACTTTGGGCTGTTGTATTGTTTGTCCTTTTGTCCTTTTTCTTTGGGCTGTTGTATTGTTTGTCATGTTGTCCTTTTTCTTTAGGCTGTTGTATTGTTTGTCCTTTTGTCCTTTTTCTTTGGGTTGTTGTATTGTTTGTCCTTTTGTCCTTTTACTTTGGGCTGTTGTATTGTTTGTCCTTTTGTCCTTTTTCTTTGGGCTGTTGTATTGTTTGTCATATTGTCCTTTTTCTTTAGGCTTTTGTATTGTTTGTCATGTTGTCCTTTTTCTTTGGGTTGTTGTATTGTTTGTCCTTTTGTCCTTTTTCTTTGGGCTGTTGTATTGTTTGTCCTTTTGTCCTTTTACTTTGGACTGTTGTATTGTTTGTCCTTTTGTCCTTTTTCTTTGGGCTGTTGTATTGTTTGTCCTTTTGTCCTTTTTCTTTGGGCTGTTGTATTGTTTGTCCTTTTTTCCTTTTTCTTTGGGTTGTTGTATTGTTTGTCCTTTTGTCCTTTTTCTTTGGGCTGTTGTATTGTTTGTCCTTTTGTCCTTTTTCTTTGGGCTGTTGTATTGTTTGTCCTTTTGTCCTTTTTCTTTGGGCTGTTGTATTGTTTGTCCTTTTGTCCTTTTTCTTTGGGCTGTTGTATTGTTTGTCCTTTTGTCCTTTTTCTTTAGGCTGTTGTATTGTTTGTCATGTTATCCGTTTTCTTTGGGCTGTTGTATTGTTTGTCCTTTTGTCCTTTTTCTTTGGGCTGTTGTATTGTTTGTATTTTTGTCCTTTTTCTTTGGGCTGTTGTATTGTTTGTCCTTTTGTACTTTTTCTTTGGGCTGTGGTATTGTTTGTCCTTTTGTCCTTTTTCTTTGGGCTGTTGTATTGTTTGTCCTTTTGTCCTTTTTCTTTGGGCTGTGGTATTGTTTGTCATTTTGTCCTTTTTCTTTGGGCTGTTGTATTGTTTGTCCTTTTGTCCTTTTTCTTTAGGCTGTTGTATTATTTGTCCTTTTGTCCTTTTTCTTTAGGCTGTTGTATTGTGTGTCCTTTTGTCCTTTTTCTTTGGGCTGTTGTATTGTTTGTCCTTTTGTCCTTTTTCTTTAGGCTGTTGTATTGTTTGTCATGTTATCCTTTTACTTTGGGCTGTTGTATTGTTTGTCATGTTATCCTTTTTCTTTAGGCTGTTGTATTGTTTGTCCTTTTGTCCTTTTTCTTTGGGCTGTTGTATTGTTTGTCCTTTTGTCCTTTTTCTTTGTGCTATTGTATTGTTTGTCCTTTTGTCCTTTTTCTTTGGACTGTTGTATTGTTTGTCCTTTTGTCCTTTTTCTTTGGGCTGTTGTATTGTTTGTCCTTTTGTCCTTTTTCTTTGGGCTGTTGTATTGTTTGTCCTTTTGTCCTTTTTCTTTGGGCTGTTGTATTGTTTGTCATTTTGTCCTTTTTCTTTGTTCTGTTGCATTGTTTGTCCTTTTGTCCTTTTTCTTTGGGCTGTTGTATTGTGTGTCCTTTTGTCCTTTTTCTTTGGGCTGTTGTATTGTTTGTCCTTTTGTGCTTTTTCTTTGGGCTGTTGTATTGTTTGTCCTTTTGTGCTTTTTCTTTGGGCTGTTGTATTGTTTGTCCTTTTGTCCTTTTTCTTTGGGCTGTGGTATTGTTTGTCCTTTTGTCCTTTTTCTTTGGGCTGTGGTATTGTTTGTCCTTTTGTCCTTTTTCTTTGGGCTGTTGTATTGTTTGTCCTTTTGTCCTTTTACTTTGGGCTGTTGTATTGTTTGTCCTTTTGTCCTTTTTCTTTGGGCTGTTGTATTGTTTGTCATTTTGTCCTTTTTCTTTGGGCTGTTGTATTGTTTGTCCTTTTGTCCTTTTTCTTTAGGCTGTTGTATTGTTTGTCCTTTTGTCCTTTTTCTTTGGGCTGTTGTATTGTTTGTCCTTTTGTCCTTTTTCTTTAGGCTGTTGTATTGTTTGTCCTTTTGTCCTTTTTCTTTGGGCTGTTGTATTGTTTGTCATGTTATCCTTTTTCTTTGGACTGTTGTATTGTTTGTCCTTTTGTCCTTTTTCTTTAGGTTGTTGTATTGTGTGTCCTTTTGTCCTTTTTCTTTGGGCTGTTGTATTGTTTGTCATTTTGTCCTTTTGCTTTGGGCTGTTGTATTGTTTGTCCTTTTGTCCTTTTTCTTTAGGCTGTTGTATTGTTTGTCCTTTTGTCCTTTTTCTTTGGGCTGTTGTATTGTTTGTCCTTTTGTCCTTTTTCTTTAGGCTGTTGTATTGTTTGTCCTTTTGTCCTTTTTCTTTGGGCTGTTGTATTGTTTGTCATGTTATCCTTTTTCTTTGGGCTGTTGTATTGTTTGTCCTTTTGTCCTTTTTCTTTGGGCTGTTGTATTGTTTGTCCTTTTGTCCTTTTTCTTTAGGCTGTTGTATTGTTTGTCCTTTTGTCCTTTTTCTTTGGGCTGTTGTATTGTTTGTCATGTTATCCTTTTTCTTTGGGCTGTTGTATTGTTTGTCCTTTTGTCCTTTTTCTTTAGGTTGTTGTATTGTGTGTCCTTTTGTCCTTTTTCTTTGGGCTGTTGTATTGTTTGTCCTTTTGTCCTTTTTCTTTGGGCTGTTGTATTGTTTGTCCTTTTGTCCTTTTTCTTTAGGCTGTTGTATTGTTTGTCCTTTTGTCCTTTTTCTTTGGGCTGTTGTATTGTTTGTCCTTTTGTCCTTTTTCTTTAGGCTGTTGTATTGTTTGTCCTTTTGTCCTTTTTCTTTGGGCTGTTGTATTGTTTGTCATGTTATCCTTTTTCTTTGGGCTGTTGTATTGTTTGTCCTTTTGTCCTTTTTCTTTGGGCTGTTGTATTGTTTGTCATGTTATCCTTTTACTTTGGGCTGTTGTATTGTTTGTCATGTTATTCTTTTTCTTTAGGCTGTTGTATTGTTTGTCCTTTTGTCCTTTTTCTTTGGACTGTTGTATTGTTTGTCCTTTTGTCCTTTTTCTTTGGTCTGTTGTATTGTTTGTCATGTTATCCTTTTTCTTTAGGCTGTTGTATTGTGTGTCCTTTTGTCCTTTTTCTTTGGGCTGTTGTATTGTCTGTCCTTTTGTCCTTTTTCTTTAGGCTGTTGTATTGTTTGTCCTTTTGTCCTTTTTCTTTGGTCTGTTGTATTGTTTGTCCTTTTGTCCTTTTTCTTTGGGCTGTTGTATTGTTTGTCCTTTTGTCCTTTTTCTTTGGGCTGTTGTATTGTTTGTCCTTTTGTCCTTTTACTTTGGGCTATTGTATTGTTTGTCATGTTGTCCTTTTTCATTGGTCTGTTGTATTGTTTGTCATGTTATCCTTTTTCTTTGGGCTGTTGTATTGTTTGTCCTTTTGTCCTTTTTCTTTGGGCTGTTGTATTGTTTGTCATTTTGTCCTTTTTCTTTGGGCTGTTGTATTGTTTGTCCTTTTGTCCTTTTTCTTTGGGCTGTTGTATTGTCTGTCCTTTTGTCCTTTTTCTTTAGGTTGTTGTATTGTGTGTCCTTTTGTCCTTTTTCTTTGGGCTGTTGTATTGTTTGTCCTTTTGTCCTTTTTCTTTGGGCTGTTGTATTGTTTGTCCTTTTGTCCTTTTTCTTTGGGCTGTTGTATTGTTTGTCCTTTTGTCCTTTTTCTTTGGGCTGTTGTATTGTTTGTCCTTTTGTCCTTTTTCTTTAGGCTGTTGTATTGTTTGTCCTTTTGTCCTTTTTCTTTGGGCTGTTGTATTGTTTGTCCTTTTGTCCTTTTTCTTTGGGCTGTTGTATTGTTTGTCCTTTTGTCCTTTTTCTTTAGGCTGTTGTATTGTTTGTCATGTTATCCGTTTTCTTTGGGCTGTTGTATTGTTTGTCCTTTTGTCCTTTTTCTTTGGGCTGTTGTATTGTTTGTCTTTTTGTCCTTTTTCTTTGGGCTGTTGTATTGTTTGTCCTTTTGTACTTTTTCTTTGGGCTGTGGTATTGTTTGTATTTTTGTTCTTTTTCTTTGGGCTGTTGTATTGTTTGTCCTTTGTCCTTTTTCTTTGGGCTGTTGTATTGTTTGTATTGTTTATCCTTTTTCTTTGGGCTGTGGTATTGTTTGTCATGTTATCCTTTTTCTTTGGGCTGTTGTATTGTTTGTCCTTTTGTCCTTTTTCTTTGGGCTGTGGTATTGTTTGTCCTTTTGTCCTTTTTCTTTGGGCTGTGGTATTGTTTGTCATGTTATCCTTTTTCTTTGGGCTGTTGTATTGTTTGTCCTTTTGTGCTTTTTCTTTGGGCTGTTGTATTGTTTGTCCTTTTGTGCTTTTTCTTTGGGCTGTGGTATTGTTTGTCCTTTTGTCCTTTTTCTTTGGGCTGTGATATTGTTTGTCCTTTTGTCCTTTTTCTTTGGGCTGTTGTATTGTTTGTCCTTTTGTCCTTTTTCTTTGGGCTGTTGTATTGTTTGTCCTTTTGTCCTTTTTCTTTGGGCTGTTGTATTGTTTGTCATTTTGTCCTTTTTCTTTGGGCTGTTGCATTGTTTGTCCTTTTGTCCTTTTTCTTTAGGCTGTTGTATTGTTTGTCATGTTATCCTTTTTCTTTGGGCTGTTGTATTGTTTGTCCTTTTGTCCTTTTTCGTTAGGTTGTTGTATTGTGTGTCCTTTTGTCCTTTTTCTTTGGGCTGTTGTATTGTTTGTCCTTTTGTCCTTTTTCTTTGGGCTGTTGTATTGTTTGTCATGTTATCCTTTTACTTTGGGCTGTTGTATTGTTTGTCATGTTATTCTTTTTCTTTAGGCTGTTGTATTGTTTGTCCTTTTGTCCTTTTTCTTTGGACTGTTGTATTGTTTGTCCTTTTGTCCTTTTTCTTTGATCTGTTGTATTGTTTGTCATGTTATCCTTTTTCTTTAGGCTGTTGTATTGTGTGTCCTTTTGTCCTTTTTCTTTGGGCTGTTGTATTGTCTGTCCTTTTGTCCTTTTTCTTTAGGCTGTTGTATTGTTTGTCCTTTTGTCCTTTTTCTTTGGTCTGTTGTATTGTTTGTCCTTTTGTCCTTTTTCTTTGGGCTGTTGTATTGTTTGTCCTTTTGTCCTTTTTCTTTGGGCTGTTGTATTGTTTGTCATTTTGTCCTTTTACTTTGGGCTGTTGTATTGTTTGTCATGTTGTCCTTTTTCTTTGGTCTGTTGTATTGTTTGTCATGTTATCCTTTTTCTTTGGGCTGTTGTATTGTTTGTCCTTTTGTCCTTTTTCTTTGGGCTGTTGTATTGTTTGTCATTTTGTCCTTTTTCTTTGGGCTGTGGTATTGTTTGTCCTTTTGTCCTTTTTCTTTGGGCTGTTGTATTGTTTGTCCTTTTGTCCTTTTTCTTTGGGCTGTTGTATTGTTTGTCCTTTTGTCCTTTTTCTTTGGGCTGTTGTATTGTTTGTCCTTTTGTCCTTTTTCTTTGGGCTGTTGTATTGTTTGTCCTTTTGTCCTTTTTCTTTAGGCTGTTGTATTGTTTGTCCTTTTGTCCTTTTTCTTTGGGCTGTTGTATTGTTTGTCCTTTTGTCCTTTTTCTTTGGGCTGTTGTATTGTTTGTCCTTTTGTCCTTTTTCTTTGGGCTGTTGTATTGTTTGTCATGTTATCCGTTTTCTTTGGGCTGTTGTATTGTTTGTCCTTTTGTCCTTTTTCTTTGGGCTGTTGTATTGTTTGACTTTTTGTCCTTTTTCTTTGGGCTGTTGTATTGTTTGTCCTTTTGTACTTTTTCTTTGGGCTGTGGTATTGTTTGTCCTTTTGTCCTTTTTCTTTGGGCTGTTGTATTGTTTGTATTTTTGTCCTTTTTCTTTGGGCTGTTGTATTGTTTGTCCTTTTTTCCTTTTTCTTTGGGCTGTTGTATTGTTTCTCCTTTTGTCCTTTTTCTTTGGGCTGTGGTATTGTTTGTCCTTTTGTCCTTTTTCTTTGGGCTGTTGTATTGTTTGTATTGTTTGTCCTTTTTCTTTGGGCTGTGGTATTGTTTGTCATGTTATCCTTTTTCTTTGGGCTGTTGTATTGTTTGTCCTTTTGTCCTTTTTCTTTGGGCTGTGGTATTGTTTGTCCTTTTGTCCTTTTTCTTTGGGCTGTGGTATTGTTTGTCATGTTATCCTTTTTCTTTGGGCTGTTGTATTGTTTGTCATTTTGTCCTTTTTCTTTGGGCTGTTGTATTGTTTGTCCTTTTGTCCTTTTTCTTTGGGCTGTTGTATTGGTTGTCCTTTTGTCCTTTTTCTTTGGGCTGTTGTATTGTTTGTCCTTTTGTCCTTTTTCTTTGGGCTGTTGTATTGTTTGTCCTTTTGTCCTTTTTCTTTGGGCTGTTGTATTGTTTGTCCTTTTGTCCTTTTTCTTTAGGCTGTTGTATTGTTTGTCCTTTTGTCCTTTTACTTTGGGCTGTTGTATTGTTTGTCCTTTTGTCCTTTTTCTTTGGGCTGTTGTATTGTTTGTCATGTTGTCCTTTTTCTTTGGGCTGTTGTATTGTGTGTCCTTTTGTCCTTTTTCTTTGGGCTGTTGTATTGTCTGTCCTTTTGTCCTTTTTCTTTAGGCTGTTGTATTGTTTGTCCTTTTGTCCTTTTTCTTTGGTCTGTTGTATTGTTTGTCCTTTTGTCCTTTTTCTTTGGGCTGTTGTATTGTTTGTCCTTTTGTCCTTTTTCTTTGGGCTGTTGTATTGTTTGTCATTTTGTCCTTTTACTTTGGGCTGTTGTATTGTTTGTCATGTTGTCCTTTTTCTTTGGTCTGTTGTATTGTTTGTCATGATATCCTTTTTCTTTGGGCTGTTGTATTGTTTGTCCTTTTGTCCTTTTTCTTTGGGCTGTTGTATTGTTTGTCATTTTGTCCTTTTTCTTTGGGCTGTGGTATTGTTTGTCCTTTTGTCCTTTTTCTTTGGGCTGTTGTATTGTTTGTCCTTTTGTCCTTTTTCTTTGGGCTGTTGTATTGTTTGTCCTTTTGTCCTTTTTCTTTGGGCTGTTGTATTGTTTGTCCTTTTGTCCTTTTTCTTTGGGCTGTTGTATTGTTTGTCATGTTATCCTTTTACTTTGGGCTGTTGTATTGTTTGTCATGTTATTCTTTTTCTTTAGGCTGTTGTATTGTTTGTCCTTTTGTCCTTTTTCTTTGGACTGTTGTATTGTTTGTCCTTTTGTCCTTTTTCTTTGATCTGTTGTATTGTTTGTCATGTTATCCTTTTTCTTTAGGCTGTTGTATTGTGTGTCCTTTTGTCCTTTTTCTTTGGGCTGTTGTATTGTCTGTCCTTTTGTCCTTTTTCTTTAGGCTGTTGTATTGTTTGTCCTTTTGTCCTTTTTCTTTGGTCTGTTGTATTGTTTGTCCTTTTGTCCTTTTTCTTTGGGCTGTTGTATTGTTTGTCCTTTTGTCCTTTTTCTTTGGGCTGTTGTATTGTTTGTCATTTTGTCCTTTTTCTTTGGGCTGTTGTATTGTTTGTCATGTTGTCCTTTTTCTTTGGTCTGTTGTATTGTTTGTCATGTTATCCTTTTTCTTTGGGCTGTTGTATTGTTTGTCCTTTTGTCCTTTTTCTTTGGGCTGTTGTATTGTTTGTCATTTTGTCCTTTTTCTTTGGGCTGTGGTATTGTTTGTCCTTTTGTCCTTTTTCTTTGGGCTGTTGTATTGTTTGTCCTTTTGTCCTTTTTCTTTGGGCTGTTGTATTGTTTGTCCTTTTGTCCTTTTTCTTTGGGCTGTTGTATTGTTTGTCCTTTTGTCCTTTTTCTTTGGGCTGTTGTATTGTTTGTCCTTTTGTCCTTTTTCTTTAGGCTGTTGTATTGTTTGTCCTTTTGTCCTTTTTCTTTGGGCTGTTGTATTGTTTGTCCTTTTGTCCTTTTTCTTTGGGCTGTTGTATTGTTTGTCCTTTTGTCCTTTTTCTTTGGGCTGTTGTATTGTTTGTCATGTTATCCGTTTTCTTTGGGCTGTTGTATTGTTTGTCCTTTTGTCCTTTTTCTTTGGGCTGTTGTATTGTTTGACTTTTTGTCCTTTTTCTTTGGGCTGTTGTATTGTTTGTCCTTTTGTACTTTTTCTTTGGGCTGTGGTATTGTTTGTCCTTTTGTCCTTTTTCTTTGGGCTGTTGTATTGTTTGTATTTTTGTCCTTTTTCTTTGGGCTGTTGTATTGTTTGTCCTTTTTTCCTTTTTCTTTGGGCTGTTGTATTGTTTCTCCTTTTGTCCTTTTTCTTTGGGCTGTGGTATTGTTTGTCCTTTTGTCCTTTTTCTTTGGGCTGTTGTATTGTTTGTATTGTTTGTCCTTTTTCTTTGGGCTGTGGTATTGTTTGTCATGTTATCCTTTTTCTTTGGGCTGTTGTATTGTTTGTCCTTTTGTCCTTTTTCTTTGGGCTGTGGTATTGTTTGTCCTTTTGTCCTTTTTCTTTGGGCTGTGGTATTGTTTGTCATGTTATCCTTTTTCTTTGGGCTGTTGTATTGTTTGTCATTTTGTCCTTTTTCTTTGGGCTGTTGTATTGTTTGTCCTTTTGTCCTTTTTCTTTGGGCTGTTGTATTGGTTGTCCTTTTGTCCTTTTTCTTTGGGCTGTTGTATTGTTTGTCCTTTTGTCCTTTTTCTTTGGGCTGTTGTATTGTTTGTCCTTTTGTCCTTTTTCTTTGGGCTGTTGTATTGTTTGTCCTTTTGTCCTTTTTCTTTAGGCTGTTGTATTGTTTGTCCTTTTGTCCTTTTACTTTGGGCTGTTGTATTGTTTGTCCTTTTGTCCTTTTTCTTTGGGCTGTTGTATTGTTTGTCATGTTGTCCTTTTTCTTTAGGCTGTTGTATTGTGTGTCCTTTTGTCCTTTTTCTTTGGGCTGTTGTATTGTCTGTCCTTTTGTCCTTTTTCTTTAGGCTGTTGTATTGTTTGTCCTTTTGTCCTTTTTCTTTGGTCTGTTGTATTGTTTGTCCTTTTGTCCTTTTTCTTTGGGCTGTTGTATTGTTTGTCCTTTTGTCCTTTTTCTTTGGGCTGTTGTATTGTTTGTCATTTTGTCCTTTTACTTTGGGCTGTTGTATTGTTTGTCATGTTGTCCTTTTTCTTTGGTCTGTTGTATTGTTTGTCATGATATCCTTTTTCTTTGGGCTGTTGTATTGTTTGTCCTTTTGTCCTTTTTCTTTGGGCTGTTGTATTGTTTGTCATTTTGTCCTTTTTCTTTGGGCTGTGGTATTGTTTGTCCTTTTGTCCTTTTTCTTTGGGCTGTTGTATTGTTTGTCCTTTTGTCCTTTTTCTTTGGGCTGTTGTATTGTTTGTCCTTTTGTCCTTTTTCTTTGGGCTGTTGTATTGTTTGTCCTTTTGTCCTTTTTCTTTGGGCTGTTGTATTGTATGTCCTTTTGTCCTTTTTCTTTAGGCTGTTGTATTGTTTGTCCTTTTGTCCTTTTTCTTTGGGCTGTTGTATTGTTTGTCCTTTTGTCCTTTTTCTTTTGGCTGTTGTATTGTTTGTCCTTTTGTCTTTTTTCTTTGGGCTGTTGTATTGTTTGTCATGTTATCCGTTTTCTTTGGGCTGTTGTATTGTTTGTCCTTTTGTCCTTTTTCTTTGGGCTGTTGTATTGTTTGACTTTTTGTCCTTTTTCTTTGGGCTGTTGTATTGTTTGTCCTTTTGTACTTTTTCTTTGGGCTGTGGTATTGTTTGTCCTTTTGTCCTTTTTCTTTGGGCTGTTGTATTGTTTGTATTTTTGTCCTTTTTCTTTGGGCTGTTGTATTGTTTGTCCTTTTTTCCTTTTTCTTTGGGCTGTTGTATTGTTTGTCCTTTTGTCCTTTTTCTTTGGGCTGTGGTATTGTTTGTCCTTTTGTCCTTTTTCTTTGGGCTGTTGTATTGTTTGTATTGTTTGTCCTTTTTCTTTGGGCTGTGGTATTGTTTGTCATGTTATCCTTTTTCTTTGGGCTGTTGTATTGTTTGTCCTTTTGTCCTTTTTCTTTGGGCTGTGGTATTGTTTGTCCTTTTGTCCTTTTTCTTTGGGCTGTGGTATTGTTTGTCCTTTTGTCCTTTTTCTTTGGGCTGTTGTATTGTTTGTCCTTTTGTCCTTTTTCTTTGGGCTGTTGTATTGTTTGTCCTTTTGTCCTTTTTCTTTGGGCTGTTGTATTGTTTGTCCTTTTGTCCTTTTTCTTTAGGCTGTTGTATTGTTTGTCCTTTTGTCCTTTTACTTTGGGCTGTTGTATTGTTTGTCCTTTTGTCCTTTTTCTTTGGGCTGTTGTATTGTTTGTCATGTTGTCCTTTTTCTTTAGGCTGTTGTATTGTTTGTCCTTTTGTCCTTTTTCTTTGGGTTGTTGTATTGTTTGTCCTTTTGTCCTTTTACTTTGGGCTGTTGTATTGTTTGTCCTTTTGTCCTTTTTCTTTGGGCTGTTGTATTGTTTGTCATATTGTCCTTTTTCTTTAGGCTGTTGTATTGTTTGTCATGTTGTCCTTTTTCTTTGGGTTGTTGTATTGTTTGTCCTTTTGTCCTTTTTCTTTGGGCTGTTGTATTGTTTGTCCTTTTGTCCTTTTACTTTGGACTGTTGTATTGTTTGTCCTTTTGTCCTTTTTCTTTGGGCTGTTGTATTGTTTGTCCTTTTGTCCTTTTTCTTTGGGCTGTTGTATTGTTTGTCCTTTTTTCCTTTTTCTTTGGGTTGTTGTATTGTTTGTCCTTTTGTCCTTTTTCTTTGGGCTGTTGTATTGTTTGTCCTTTTGTCCTTTTTCTTTGGGCTGTTGTATTGTTTGTCCTTTTGTCCTTTTTCTTTGGGCTGTTGTATTGTTTGTCATGTTATCCTTTTTCTTTGGGCTGTTGTATTGTTTGTCCTTTTGTCCTTTTTCTTTGGGCTGTTGTATTGTTTGTCCTTTTGTCCTTTTTCTTTGGGCTGTTGTATTGTTTGTCCATTTGTCCTTTTTCTTTAGGCTGTTGTATTGTTTGTCCTTTTTTCCTTTTTCTTTGGGCTGTTGCATTGTTTGTCCTTTTGTCCTTTTTCTTTGGGCTGTTGTATTGTTTGTCATGTTATCCTTTTTCTTTGGGCTGTTGTATTGTTTGTCCTTTTGTCCTTTTTCTTTGGGCTGTTGTATTGTTTGTCCTTTTGTCCTTTTTCTTTGGGCTGTTGTATTGTTTGTCATGTTGTCCTTTTTCTTTGGGCTGTTGTATTGTTTGTCCTTTTGTCCTTTTTCTTTGGGCTGTTGTATTGTTTGTCCTTTTGTCCTTTTTCTTTGGGCTGTTGTATTGTTTGTCCTTTTGTCCTTTTTCTTTAGGCTGTTGTATTGTTTGTCCTTTTGTCCTTTTTCTTTGGGCTGTTGTATTGTTTGTCCTTTTGTCCTTTTTCTTTAGGCTGTTGTATTGTTTGTCCTTTTGTCCTTTTTCTTTAGGCTGTTGTATTGTTTGTCCTTTTGTCCTTTTTCTTTGGGCTGTTGTATTGTTTGTCCTTTTGTCCTTTTTCTTTGGGCTGTTGTATTGTTTGTCCTTTTGTCCTTTTTCTTTGGGCTGTTGTATTGTTTGTCCTTTTGTCCTTTTTCTTTAGGCTGTTGTATTGTTTGTCCTTTTGTCCTTTTCTTTGGGCTGTTGTATTGTTTGTCCTTTTGTCCTTTTTCTTTGGGCTGTTGTATTGTTTGTCATGTTATCCTTTTTCTTTGGGCTGTTGTATTGTTTGTCCTTTTGTCCTTTTTCTTTGGGCTGTTGTATTGTTTGTCCTTTTGTCCTTTTTCTTTGGGCTGTTGTATTGTTTGTCATGTTATCCTTTTTCTTTGGGCTGTTATATTGTTTGTCCTTTTGTCCTTTTTCTTTGGGCTGTTGTATTGTTTGTCCTTTTGTCCTTTTTCTTTGGGCTGTTGTATTGTTTGTCCTTTTGTCCTTTTTCTTTAGGCTGTTGTATTGTTTGTCCTTTTGTCCTTTTTCTTTGGGCTGTTGTATTGTTTGTCCTTTTGTCCTTTTTCTTTAGGCTGTTGTGTTGTTTGTCCTTTTGTCCTTTTTCTTTAGGCTGTTGTATTGTTTGTCCTTTTGTCCTTTTTCTTTGGGCTGTTGTATTGTTTGTCCTTTTGTCCTTTTTCTTTGGGCTGTTGTATTGTTTGTCCTTTTGTCCTTTTTCTTTAGGCTGTTGTATTGTTTGTCCTTTTGTCCTTTTTCTTTGGGCTGTTGTATTGTTTGTCCTTTTGTCCTTTTTCTTTGGGCTGTTGTATTGTGTGTCCTTTTGTTCTTTTTCTTTAGGCTGTTGTATTGTTTGTCTTTTTGTCCTTTTTCTTTGGGCTGTGGTATTGTTTGTCCTTTTGTCCTTTTTCTTTGGGCTGTGGTATTGTTTGTCCTTTTGTCCTTTTTCTTTGGGCTGTGGTATTGTTTGTCATGTTATCCTTTTTCTTTGGGCTGTTGTATTGTTTGTCATGTTATCCTTTTTCTTTGGGCTGTTGTATTGTTTGTCCATTTGTCCTTTTTCTTTGGCCTGTTGTATTGTTTGTCCTTTTGTCCTTTTTCTTTAGGCTGTTGTATTGTTTGTCCTTTTGTCCTTTTTCTTTGGGCTGTTGTATTGTTTGTTCTTTTGTCCTTTTTCTTTAGGCTGTTGTGTTGTTTGTCCTTTTGTCCTTTTTCTTTAGGCTGTTGTATTGTTTGTCCTTTTGTCCTTTTTCTCTGGGCTGTTGTATTGTTTGTCCTTTTGTCCTTTTTCTTTGATCTGTTGTATTGTTTGTCCTTTTGTCCTTTTTCTTTAGGCTGTTGTATTGTTTGTCCTTTTGTCCTTTTTCTTTAGGCTGTTGTGTTGTTTGTCCTTTTGTCCTTTTTCTTTAGGCTGTTGTATTGTTTGTCCTTTTGTCCTTTTTCTTTGGGCTGTTGTATTGTTTGTCCTTTTGTCCTTTTTCTTTGGGCTGTTGTATTGTTTGTCCTTTTGTCCTTTTTCTTTAGGCTGTTGTATTGTTTGTCCTTTTGTCCTTTTTCTTTGGGCTGTTGTATTGTTTGTCCTTTTGTCCTTTTTCTTTGGGCTGTTGTATTGTGTGTCCTTTTGTCCTTTTTCTTTAGGCTGTGGTATTGTTTGTCCTTTTGTCCTTTTTCTTTGGGCTGTGGTATTGTTTGTCCTTTTGTCCTTTTTCTTTGGGATGTGGTATTGTTTGTCATGTTATCCTTTTTCTTTGGGCTGTTGTATTGTTTGTCATGTTATCCTTTTTCTTTGGGCTGTTGTATTGTTTGTCCATTTGTCCTTTTTCTTTGGCCTGTTGTATTGTTTGTCCTTTTGTCCTTTTTCTTTAGGCTGTTGTATTGTTTGTCCTTCTGTCCTTTTTCTTTGGGCTGTTGTATTGTTTGTCCTTTTGTCCTTTTTCTTTAGGCTGTTGTGTTGTTTGTCCTTTTGTCCTTTTTCTTTAGGCTGTTGTATTGTTTGTCCTTTTGTCCTTTTTCTTTGGGCTGTTGTATTGTTTGTCCTTTTGTCCTTTTTCTTTGATCTGTTGTATTGTTTGTCCTTTTGTCCTTTTTATTTAGGCTGTTGTATTGTTTGTCCTTTTGTCCTTTTTCTTTGGGCTGTTGTATTGTTTGTCCTTTTGTCCTTTTTCTTTAGGCTGTTGTATTGTTTGTCCTTTTGTCCTTTTTCTTTGGGCTGTTGTATTGTTTGTCTTTTTGTCCTTTTTCTTTGGGCTGTTGTATTGTGTGTCCTTTTGTCCTTTTTCTTTAGGCTGTTGTATTGTTTGTCTTTTTGTCCTTTTTCTTTGGGCTGTGGTATTGTTTGTCCTTTTGTCCTTTTTCTTTGGGCTGTGGTATTGTTTGTCCTTTTGTCCTTTTTCTTTGGGCTGTGGTATTGTTTGTCATGTTATCCTTTTTCTTTGGGCTGTTGTATTGTTTGTCATGTTATCCTTTTTCTTTGGGCTGTTGTATTGTTTGTCCTTTTGTCCTTTTTCTTTGGGCTGTTGTATTGTTTGTCCTTTTGTCCTTTTTCTTTAGGCTGTTGTATTGTTTGTCCTTTTGTCCTTTTTCTTTGGGCTGTTGTATTGTTTGTCCTTTTGTCCTTTTTCTTTAGGCTGTTGTGTTGTTTGTCCTTTTGTCCTTTTTCTTTAGGCTGTTGTATTGTTTGTCCTTTTGTCCTTTTTCTTTGGGCTGTTGTATTGTTTGTCCTTTTGTCCTTTTTCTTTGGGCTGTGGTATTGTTTGTCCTTTTGTCCTTTTTCTTTAGGCTGTTGTATTGTTTGTCCTTTTGTCCTTTTTCTTTGGGCTGTTGTATTGTTTGTCCTTTTGTCCTTTTTCTTTGGGCTGTGGTATTGTTTGTCCTTTTGTCCTTTTTCTTTGGGCTGTTGTATTGTTTGTCCTTTTGTCCTTTTTCTTTGGGCTGTTGTATTGTTTGTCCTTTTGTCCTTTTTCTTTGGGCTGTTGTATTGTTTGTCATTTTGTCCTTTTTCTTTGGGCTGTTGCATTGTTTGTCCTTTTGTCCTTTTTCTTTAGGCTGTTGTATTGTTTGTCATGTTATCCTTTTTCTTTGGGCTGTTGTATTGTTTGTCCTTTTGTCCTTTTTCGTTAGGTTGTTGTATTGTGTGTCCTTTTGTCCTTTTTCTTTGGGCTGTTGTATTGTTTGTCCTTTTGTCCTTTTTCTTTGGGCTGTTGTATTGTTTGTCATGTTATCCTTTTACTTTGGGCTGTTGTATTGTTTGTCATGTTATTCTTTTTCTTTAGGCTGTTGTATTGTTTGTCCTTTTGTCCTTTTTCTTTGGACTGTTGTATTGTTTGTCCTTTTGTCCTTTTTCTTTGATCTGTTGTATTGTTTGTCATGTTATCCTTTTTCTTTAGGCTGTTGTATTGTGTGTCCTTTTGTCCTTTTTCTTTGGGCTGTTGTATTGTCTGTCCTTTTGTCCTTTTTCTTTAGGCTGTTGTATTGTTTGTCCTTTTGTCCTTTTTCTTTGGTCTGTTGTATTGTTTGTCCTTTTGTCCTTTTTCTTTGGGCTGTTGTATTGTTTGTCCTTTTGTCCTTTTTCTTTGGGCTGTTGTATTGTTTGTCATTTTGTCCTTTTACTTTGGGCTGTTGTATTGTTTGTCATGTTGTCCTTTTTCTTTGGTCTGTTGTATTGTTTGTCATGTTATCCTTTTTCTTTGGGCTGTTGTATTGTTTGTCCTTTTGTCCTTTTTCTTTGGGCTGTTGTATTGTTTGTCATTTTGTCCTTTTTCTTTGGGCTGTGGTATTGTTTGTCCTTTTGTCCTTTTTCTTTGGGCTGTTGTATTGTTTGTCCTTTTGTCCTTTTTCTTTGGGCTGTTGTATTGTTTGTCCTTTTGTCCTTTTTCTTTGGGCTGTTGTATTGTTTGTCCTTTTGTCCTTTTTCTTTGGGCTGTTGTATTGTTTGTCCTTTTGTCCTTTTTCTTTAGGCTGTTGTATTGTTTGTCCTTTTGTCCTTTTTCTTTGGGCTGTTGTATTGTTTGTCCTTTTGTCCTTTTTCTTTGGGCTGTTGTATTGTTTGTCCTTTTGTCCTTTTTCTTTGGGCTGTTGTATTGTTTGTCATGTTATCCGTTTTCTTTGGGCTGTTGTATTGTTTGTCCTTTTGTCCTTTTTCTTTGGGCTGTTGTATTGTTTGACTTTTTGTCCTTTTTCTTTGGGCTGTTGTATTGTTTGTCCTTTTGTACTTTTTCTTTGGGCTGTGGTATTGTTTGTCCTTTTGTCCTTTTTCTTTGGGCTGTTGTATTGTTTGTATTTTTGTCCTTTTTCTTTGGGCTGTTGTATTGTTTGTCCTTTTTTCCTTTTTCTTTGGGCTGTTGTATTGTTTCTCCTTTTGTCCTTTTTCTTTGGGCTGTGGTATTGTTTGTCCTTTTGTCCTTTTTCTTTGGGCTGTTGTATTGTTTGTATTGTTTGTCCTTTTTCTTTGGGCTGTGGTATTGTTTGTCATGTTATCCTTTTTCTTTGGGCTGTTGTATTGTTTGTCCTTTTGTCCTTTTTCTTTGGGCTGTGGTATTGTTTGTCCTCTTGTCCTTTTTCTTTGGGCTGTGGTATTGTTTGTCATGTTATCCTTTTTCTTTGGGCTGTTGTATTGTTTGTCATTTTGTCCTTTTTCTTTGGGCTGTTGTATTGTTTGTCCTTTTGTCCTTTTTCTTTGGGCTGTTGTATTGTTTGTCATGTTATCCTTTTTCTTTGGGCTGTTGTATTGTTTGTCCTTTTGTCCTTTTTCTTTGGGCTGTTGTATTGTTTGTCCTTTTGTCCTTTTTCTTTGGGCTGTTGTATTGTTTGTCATGTTGTCCTTTTTCTTTGGGCTGTTGTATTGTTTGTCCTTTTGTCCTTTTTCTTTGGGCTGTTGTATTGTTTGTCCTTTTGTACTTTTTCTTTGGGCTGTTGTATTGTTTGTCCTTTTGTCCTTTTTCTTTAGGCTGTTGTATTGTTTGTCCTTTTGTCCTTTTTCTTTGGGCTGTTGTATTGTTTGTCCTTTTGTCCTTTTTCTTTAGGCTGTTGTATTGTTTGTCCTTTTGTCCTTTTTCTTTAGGCTGTTGTATTGTTTGTCCTTTTGTCCTTTTTCTTTGGGCTGTTGTATTGTTTGTCCTTTTGTCCTTTTTCTTTGGGCTGTTGTATTGTTTGTCCTTTTGTCCTTTTTCTTTGGGCTGTTGTATTGTTTGTCCTTTTGTCCTTTTTCTTTAGGCTGTTGTATTGTTTGTCCTTTTGTCCTTTTCTTTGGGCTGTTGTATTGTTTGTCCTTTTGTCCTTTTTCTTTGGGCTGTTGTATTGTTTGTCATGTTATCCTTTTTCTTTGGGCTGTTGTATTGTTTGTCCTTTTGTCCTTTTTCTTTGGGCTGTTGTATTGTTTGTCCTTTTGTCCTTTTTCTTTGGGCTGTTGTATTGTTTGTCATGTTATCCTTTTTCTTTGGGCTGTTATATTGTTTGTCCTTTTGTCCTTTTTCTTTGGGCTGTTGTATTGTTTGTCCTTTTGTCCTTTTTCTTTGGGCTGTTGTATTGTTTGTCCTTTTGTCCTTTTTCTTTAGGCTGTTGTATTGTTTGTCCTTTTGTCCTTTTTCTTTGGGCTGTTGTATTGTTTGTCCTTTTGTCCTTTTTCTTTAGGCTGTTGTGTTGTTTGTCCTTTTGTCCTTTTTCTTTAGGCTGTTGTATTGTTTGTCCTTTTGTCCTTTTTCTTTGGGCTGTTGTATTGTTTGTCCTTTTGTCCTTTTTCTTTGGGCTGTTGTATTGTTTGTCCTTTTGTCCTTTTTCTTTAGGCTGTTGTATTGTTTGTCCTTTTGTCCTTTTTCTTTGGGCTGTTGTATTGTTTGTCCTTTTGTCCTTTTTCTTTGGGCTGTTGTATTGTGTGTCCTTTTGTTCTTTTTCTTTAGGCTGTTGTATTGTTTGTCTTTTTGTCCTTTTTCTTTGGGCTGTGGTATTGTTTGTCCTTTTGTCCTTTTTCTTTGGGCTGTGGTATTGTTTGTCCTTTTGTCCTTTTTCTTTGGGCTGTGGTATTGTTTGTCATGTTATCCTTTTTCTTTGGGCTGTTGTATTGTTTGTCATGTTATCCTTTTTCTTTGGGCTGTTGTATTGTTTGTCCATTTGTCCTTTTTCTTTGGCCTGTTGTATTGTTTGTCCTTTTGTCCTTTTTCTTTAGGCTGTTGTATTGTTTGTCCTTTTGTCCTTTTTCTTTGGGCTGTTGTATTGTTTGTTCTTTTGTCCTTTTTCTTTAGGCTGTTGTGTTGTTTGTCCTTTTGTCCTTTTTCTTTAGGCTGTTGTATTGTTTGTCCTTTTGTCCTTTTTCTCTGGGCTGTTGTATTGTTTGTCCTTTTGTCCTTTTTCCTTGATCTGTTGTATTGTTTGTCCTTTTGTCCTTTTTCTTTAGGCTGTTGTATTGTTTGTCCTTTTGTCCTTTTTCTTTAGGCTGTTGTGTTGTTTGTCCTTTTGTCCTTTTTCTTTAGGCTGTTGTATTGTTTGTCCTTTTGTCCTTTTTCTTTGGGCTGTTGTATTGTTTGTCCTTTTGTCCTTTTTCTTTGGGCTGTTGTATTGTTTGTCCTTTTGTCCTTTTTCTTTAGGCTGTTGTATTGTTTGTCCTTTTGTCCTTTTTCTTTGGGCTGTTGTATTGTTTGTCCTTTTGTCCTTTTTCTTTGGGCTGTTGTATTGTGTGTCCTTTTGTCCTTTTTCTTTAGGCTGTGGTATTGTTTGTCCTTTTGTCCTTTTTCTTTGGGCTGTGGTATTGTTTGTCCTTTTGTCCTTTTTCTTTGGGCTGTGGTATTGTTTGTCATGTTATCCTTTTTCTTTGGGCTGTTGTATTGTTTGTCATGTTATCCTTTTTCTTTGGGCTGTTGTATTGTTTGTCCATTTGTCCTTTTTCTTTGGCCTGTTGTATTGTTTGTCCTTTTGTCCTTTTTCTTTAGGCTGTTGTATTGTTTGTCCTTCTGTCCTTTTTCTTTGGGCTGTTGTATTGTTTGTCCTTTTGTCCTTTTTCTTTAGGCTGTTGTGTTGTTTGTCCTTTTGTCCTTTTTCTTTAGGCTGTTGTATTGTTTGTCCTTTTGTCCTTTTTCTTTGGGCTGTTGTATTGTTTGTCCTTTTGTCCTTTTTCTTTGATCTGTTGTATTGTTTGTCCTTTTGTCCTTTTTATTTAGGCTGTTGTATTGTTTGTCCTTTTGTCCTTTTTCTTTGGGCTGTTGTATTGTTTGTCCTTTTGTCCTTTTTCTTTAGGCTGTTGTATTGTTTGTCCTTTTGTCCTTTTTCTTTGGGCTGTTGTATTGTTTGTCTTTTTGTCCTTTTTCTTTGGGCTGTTGTATTGTGTGTCCTTTTGTCCTTTTTCTTTAGGCTGTTGTATTGTTTGTCTTTTTGTCCTTTTTCTTTGGGCTGTGGTATTGTTTGTCCTTTTGTCCTTTTTCTTTGGGCTGTGGTATTGTTTGTCCTTTTGTCCTTTTTCTTTGGGCTGTGGTATTGTTTGTCATGTTATCCTTTTTCTTTGGGCTGTTGTATTGTTTGTCATGTTATCCTTTTTCTTTGGGCTGTTGTATTGTTTGTCCTTTTGTCCTTTTTCTTTGGGCTGTTGTATTGTTTGTCCTTTTGTCCTTTTTCTTTAGGCTGTTGTATTGTTTGTCCTTTTGTCCTTTTTCTTTGGGCTGTTGTATTGTTTGTCCTTTTGTCCTTTTTCTTTAGGCTGTTGTGTTGTTTGTCCTTTTGTCCTTGTTCTTTAGGCTGTTGTATTGTTTGTCCTTTTGTCCTTTTTCTTTGGGCTGTTGTATTGTTTGTCCTTTTGTCCTTTTTCTTTGGGCTGTGGTATTGTTTGTCCTTTTGTCCTTTTTCTTTAGGCTGTTGTATTGTTTGTCCTTTTGTCCTTTTTCTTTGGGCTGTTGTATTGTTTGTCCTTTTGTCCTTTTTCTTTGGGCTGTGGTATTGTTTGTCCTTTTGTCCTTTTTCTTTGGGCTGTTGTATTGTTTGTCCTTTTGTCCTTTTTCTTTGGGCTGTTGTATTGTTTGTCCTTTTGTCCTTTTTCTTTGGGCTGTTGTATTGTTTGTCATTTTGTCCTTTTTCTTTGGGCTGTTGCATTGTTTGTCCTTTTGTCCTTTTTCTTTAGGCTGTTGTATTGTTTGTCATGTTATCCTTTTTCTTTGGGCTGTTGTATTGTTTGTCCTTTTGTCCTTTTTCGTTAGGTTGTTGTATTGTGTGTCCTTTTGTCCTTTTTCTTTGGGCTGTTGTATTGTTTGTCCTTTTGTCCTTTTTCTTTGGGCTGTTGTATTGTTTGTCATGTTATCCTTTTACTTTGGGCTGTTGTATTGTTTGTCATGTTATTCTTTTTCTTTAGGCTGTTGTATTGTTTGTCCTTTTGTCCTTTTTCTTTGGACTGTTGTATTGTTTGTCCTTTTGTCCTTTTTCTTTGATCTGTTGTATTGTTTGTCATGTTATCCTTTTTCTTTAGGCTGTTGTATTGTGTGTCCTTTTGTCCTTTTTCTTTGGGCTGTTGTATTGTCTGTCCTTTTGTCCTTTTTCTTTAGGCTGTTGTATTGTTTGTCCTTTTGTCCTTTTTCTTTGGTCTGTTGTATTGTTTGTCCTTTTGTCCTTTTTCTTTGGGCTGTTGTATTGTTTGTCCTTTTGTCCTTTTTCTTTGGGCTGTTGTATTGTTTGTCATTTTGTCCTTTTACTTTGGGCTGTTGTATTGTTTGTCATGTTGTCCTTTTTCTTTGGTCTGTTGTATTGTTTGTCATGTTATCCTTTTTCTTTGGGCTGTTGTATTGTTTGTCCTTTTGTCCTTTTTCTTTGGGCTGTTGTATTGTTTGTCATTTTGTCCTTTTTCTTTGGGCTGTGGTATTGTTTGTCCTTTTGTCCTTTTTCTTTGGGCTGTTGTATTGTTTGTCCTTTTGTCCTTTTTCTTTGGGCTGTTGTATTGTTTGTCCTTTTGTCCTTTTTCTTTGGGCTGTTGTATTGTTTGTCCTTTTGTCCTTTTTCTTTAGGCTGTTGTATTGTTTGTCCTTTTGTCCTTTTTCTTTAGGCTGTTGTATTGTTTGTCCTTTTGTCCTTTTTCTTTGGGCTGTTGTATTGTTTGTCCTTTTGTCCTTTTTCTTTGGGCTGTTGTATTGTTTGTCCTTTTGTCCTTTTTCTTTGGGCTGTTGTATTGTTTGTCATGTTATCCGTTTTCTTTGGGCTGTTGTATTGTTTGTCCTTTTGTCCTTTTTCTTTGGGCTGTTGTATTGTTTGACTTTTTGTCCTTTTTCTTTGGGCTGTTGTATTGTTTGTCCTTTTGTACTTTTTCTTTGGGCTGTGGTATTGTTTGTCCTTTTGTCCTTTTTCTTTGGGCTGTTGTATTGTTTGTATTTTTGTCCTTTTTCTTTGGGCTGTTGTATTGTTTGTCCTTTTTTCCTTTTTCTTTGGGCTGTTGTATTGTTTCTCCTTTTGTCCTTTTTCTTTGGGCTGTGGTATTGTTTGTCCTTTTGTCCTTTTTCTTTGGGCTGTTGTATTGTTTGTATTGTTTGTCCTTTTTCTTTGGGCTGTGGTATTGTTTGTCATGTTATCCTTTTTCTTTGGGCTGTTGTATTGTTTGTCCTTTTGTCCTTTTTCTTTGGGCTGTGGTATTGTTTGTCCTTTTGTCCTTTTTCTTTGGGCTGTGGTATTGTTTGTCATGTTATCCTTTTTCTTTGGGCTGTTGTATTGTTTGTCATTTTGTCCTTTTTCTTTGGGCTGTTGTATTGTTTGTCCTTTTGTCCTTTTTCTTTGGGCTGTTGTATTGGTTGTCCTTTTTTCCTTTTTCTTTGGGCTGTTGTATTGTTTGTCCTTTTGTCCTTTTTCTTTGGGCTGTTGTATTGTTTGTCCTTTTGTCCTTTTTCTTTGGGCTGTTGTATTGTTTGTCCTTTTGTCCTTTTTCTTTAGGCTGTTGTATTGTTTGTCCTTTTGTCCTTTTACTTTGGGCTGTTGTATTGTTTGTCCTTTTGTCCTTTTTCTTTGGGCTGTTGTATTGTTTGTCATGTTGTCCTTTTTCTTTAGGCTGTTGTATTGTGTGTCCTTTTGTCCTTTTTCTTTGGGCTGTTGTATTGTCTGTCCTTTTGTCCTTTTTCTTTAGGCTGTTGTATTGTTTGTCCTTTTGTCCTTTTTCTTTGGTCTGTTGTATTGTTTGTCCTTTTGTCCTTTTTCTTTGGGCTGTTGTATTGTTTGTCCTTTTGTCCTTTTTCTTTGGGCTGTTGTATTGTTTGTCATTTTGTCCTTTTACTTTGGGCTGTTGTATTGTTTGTCATGTTGTCCTTTTTCTTTGGTCTGTTGTATTGTTTGTCATGATATCCTTTTTCTTTGGGCTGTTGTATTGTTTGTCCTTTTGTCCTTTTTCTTTGGGCTGTTGTATTGTTTGTCATTTTGTCCTTTTTCTTTGGGCTGTGGTATTGTTTGTCCTTTTGTCCTTTTTCTTTGGGCTGTTGTATTGTTTGTCCTTTTGTCCTTTTTCTTTGGGCTGTTGTATTGTTTGTCCTTTTGTCCTTTTTCTTTGGGCTGTTGTATTGTTTGTCCTTTTGTCCTTTTTCTTTGGGCTGTTGTATTGTATGTCCTTTTGTCCTTTTTCTTTAGGCTGTTGTATTGTTTGTCCTTTTGTCCTTTTTCTTTGGGCTGTTGTATTGTTTGTCCTTTTGTCCTTTTTCTTTGGGCTGTTGTATTGTTTGTCCTTTTGTCCTTTTTCTTTGGGCTGTTGTATTGTTTGTCATGTTATCCGTTTTCTTTGGGCTGTTGTATTGTTTGTCCTTTTGTCCTTTTTCTTTGGGCTGTTGTATTGTTTGACTTTTTGTCCTTTTTCTTTGGGCTGTTGTATTGTTTGTCCTTTTGTACTTTTTCTTTGGGCTGTGGTATTGTTTGTCCTTTTGTCCTTTTTCTTTGGGCTGTTGTATTGTTTGTATTTTTGTCCTTTTTCTTTGGGCTGTTGTATTGTTTGTCCTTTTTTCCTTTTTCTTTGGGCTGTTGTATTGTTTGTCCTTTTGTCCTTTTTCTTTGGGCTGTGGTATTGTTTGTCCTTTTGTCCTTTTTCTTTGGGCTGTTGTATTGTTTGTATTGTTTGTCCTTTTTCTTTTGGCTGTGGTATTGTTTGTCATGTTATCCTTTTTCTTTGGGCTGTTGTATTGTTTGTCCTTTTGTCCTTTTTCTTTGGGCTGTGGTATTGTTTGTCCTTTTGTCCTTTTTCTTTGGGCTGTGGTATTGTTTGTAATGTTATCCTTTTTCTTTGGGCTGTTGTATTGTTTGTCATTTTGTCCTTTTTCTTTGGGCTGTTGTATTGTTTGTCCTTTTGTCCTTTTTCTTTGGGCTGTTGTATTGTTTGTCCTTTTGTCCTTTTTCTTTGGGCTGTTGTATTGTTTGTCCTTTTGTCCTTTTTCTTTGGGCTGTTGTATTGTTTGTCCTTTTGTCCTTTTTCTTTGGGCTGTTGTATTGTTTGTCCTTTTGTCCTTTTTCTTTAGGCTGTTGTATTGTTTGTCCTTTTGTCCTTTTACTTTGGGCTGTTGTATTGTTTGTCCTTTTGTCCTTTTTCTTTGGGCTGTTGTATTGTTTGTCATGTTGTCCTTTTTCTTTAGGGTGTTGTATTGTTTGTCCTTTTGTCCTTTTTCTTTGGGTTGTTGTATTGTTTGTCCTTTTGTCCTTTTACTTTGGGCTGTTGTATTGTTTGTCCTTTTGTCCTTTTTCTTTGGGCTGTTGTATTGTTTGTCATATTGTCCTTTTTCTTTAGGCTGTTGTATTGTTTGTCATGTTGTCCTTTTTCTTTGGGTTGTTGTATTGTTTGTCCTTTTGTCCTTTTTCTTTGGGCTGTTGTATTGTTTGTCCTTTTGTCCTTTTACTTTGGACTGTTGTATTGTTTGTCCTTTTGTCCTTTTTCTTTGGGCTGTTGTATTGTTTGTCCTTTTGTCCTTTTTCTTTGGGCTGTTGTATTGTTTGTCCTTTTTTCCTTTTTCTTTGGGTTGTTGTATTGTTTGTCCTTTTGTCCTTTTTCTTTGGGCTGTTGCATTGTTTGTCCTTTTGTCCTTTTTCTTTGGGCTGTTGTATTGTTTGTCCTTTTGTCCTTTTTCTTTGGGCTGTTGTATTGTTTGTCATGTTATCCTTTTTCTTTGGGCTGTTGTATTGTTTGTCCTTTTGTCCTTTTTCTTTGGGCTGTTGTATTGTTTGTCCTTTTGTCCTTTTTCTTTGGGCTGTTGTATTGTTTGTCCATTTGTCCTTTTTCTTTAGGCTGTTGTATTGTTTGTCCTTTTGTCCTTTTTCTTTGGGCTGTTGCATTGTTTGTCCTTTTGTCCTTTTTCTTTGGGCTGTTGTATTGTTTGTCATGTTATCCTTTTTCTTTGGGCTGTTGTATTGTTTGTCCTTTTGTCCTTTTTCTTTGGGCTGTTGTATTGTTTGTCCTTTTGTCCTTTTTCTTTGGGCTGTTGTATTGTTTGTCATGTTGTCCTTTTTCTTTGGGCTGTTGTATTGTTTGTCCTTTTGTCCTTTTTCTTTGGGCTGTTGTATTGTTTGTCCTTTTGTCCTTTTTCTTTGGGCTGTTGTATTGTTTGTCCTTTTGTCCTTTTCCTTTAGGCTGTTGTATTGTTTGTCCTTTTGTCCTTTTTCTTTGGGCTGTTGTATTGTTTGTCCTTTTGTCCTTTTTCTTTAGGCTGTTGTATTGTTTGTCCTTTTGTCCTTTTTCTTTAGGCTGTTGTATTGTTTGTCCTTTTGTCCTTTTTCTTTGGGCTGTTGTATTGTTTGTCCTTTTGTCCTTTTTCTTTGGGCTGTTGTATTGTTTGTCCTTTTGTCCTTTTTCTTTGGGCTGTTGTATTGTTTGTCCTTTTGTCCTTTTTCTTTAGGCTGTTGTATTGTTTGTCCTTTTGTCCTTTTCTTTGGGCTGTTGTATTGTTTGTCCTTTTGTCCTTTTTCTTTGGGCTGTTGTATTGTTTGTCATGTTATCCTTTTTCTTTGGGCTGTTGTATTGTTTGTCCTTTTGTCCTTTTTCTTTGGGCTGTTGTATTGTTTGTCCTTTTGTCCTTTTTCTTTGGGCTGTTGTATTGTTTGTCATGTTATCCTTTTTCTTTGGGCTGTTATATTGTTTGTCCTTTTGTCCTTTTTCTTTGGGCTGTTGTATTGTTTGTCCTTTTGTCCTTTTTCTTTGGGCTGTTGTATTGTTTGTCCTTTTGTCCTTTTTCTTTAGGCTGTTGTATTGTTTGTCCTTTTGTCCTTTTTCTTTGGGCTGTTGTATTGTTTGTCCTTTTGTCCTTTTTCTTTAGGCTGTTGTGTTGTTTGTCCTTTTGTCCTTTTTCTTTAGGCTGTTGTATTGTTTGTCCTTTTGTCCTTTTTCTTTGGGCTGTTGTATTGTTTGTCCTTTTGTCCTTTTTCTTTGGGCTGTTGTATTGTTTGTCCTTTTGTCCTTTTTCTTTAGGCTGTTGTATTGTTTGTCCTTTTGTCCTTTTTCTTTGGGCTGTTGTATTGTTTGTCCTTTTGTCCTTTTTCTTTGGGCTGTTGTATTGTGTGTCCTTTTGTTCTTTTTCTTTAGGCTGTTGTATTGTTTGTCTTTTTGTCCTTTTTCTTTGGGCTGTGGTATTGTTTGTCCTTTTGTCCTTTTTCTTTGGGCTGTGGTATTGTTTGTCCTTTTGTCCTTTTTCTTTGGGCTGTGGTATTGTTTGTCATGTTATCCTTTTTCTTTGGGCTGTTGTATTGTTTGTCCATTTGTCCTTTTTCTTTGGCCTGTTGTATTGTTTGTCCTTTTGTCCTTTTTCTTTAGGCTGTTGTATTGTTTGTCCTTTTGTCCTTTTTCTTTGGGCTGTTGTATTGTTTGTTCTTTTGTCCTTTTTCTTTAGGCTGTTGTGTTGTTTGTCCTTTTGTCCTTTTTCTTTAGGCTGTTGTATTGTTTGTCCTTTTGTCCTTTTTCTTTGGGCTGTTGTATTGTTTGTCCTTTTGTCCTTTTTCTTTGATCTGTTGTATTGTTTGTCCTTTTGTCCTTTTTCTTTAGGCTGTTGTATTGTTTGTCCTTTTGTCCTTTTTCTTTAGGCTGTTGTGTTGTTTGTCCTTTTGTCCTTTTTCTTTAGGCTGTTGTATTGTTTGTCCTTTTGTCCTTTTTCTTTGGGCTGTTGTATTGTTTGTCCTTTTGTCCTTTTTCTTTAGGCTGTTGTATTGTTTGTCCTTTTGTCCTTTTTCTTTAGGCTGTTGTATTGTTTGTCCTTTTGTCCTTTTTCTTTGGGCTGTTGTATTGTTTGTCCTTTTGTCCTTTTTCTTTGGGCTGTTGTATTGTGTGTCCTTTTGTCCTTTTTCTTTAGGCTGTGGTATTGTTTGTCCTTTTGTCCTTTTTCTTTGGGCTGTGGTATTGTTTGTCATGTTATCCTTTTTCTTTGGGCTGTTGTATTGTTTGTCATGTTATCCTTTTTCTTTGGGCTGTTGTATTGTTTGTCCATTTGTCCTTTTTCTTTGGCCTGTTGTATTGTTTGTCCTTTTGTCCTTTTTCTTTAGGCTGTTGTATTGTTTGTCCTTCTGTCCTTTTTCTTTGGGCTGTTGTATTGTTTGTCCTTTTGTCCTTTTTCTTTAGGCTGTTGTGTTGTTTGTCCTTTTGTCCTTTTTCGTTAGGCTGTTGTATTGTTTGTCCTTTTGTCCTTTTTCTTTGATCTGTTGTATTGTTTGTCCTTTTGTCCTTTTTATTTAGGCTGTTGTATTGTTTGTCCTTTTGTCCTTTTTCTTTGGGCTGTTGTATTGTTTGTCCTTTTGTCCTTTTTCTTTAGGCTGTTGTATTGTTTGTCCTTTTGTCCTTTTTCTTTGGGCTGTTGTATTGTTTGTCCTTTTGTCCTTTTTCTTTGGGCTGTTGTATTGTGTGTCCTTTTGTCCTTTTTCTTTAGGCTGTTGTATTGTTTGTCTTTTTGTCCTTTTTCTTTGGGCTGTGGTATTGTTTGTCCTTTTGTCCTTTTTCTTTGGGCTGTGGTATTGTTTGTCCTTTTGTCCTTTTTCTTTGGGCTGTGGTATTGTTTGTCATGTTATCCTTTTTCTTTGGGCTGTTGTATTGTTTGTCATGTTATCCTTTTTCTTTGGGCTGTTGTATTGTTTGTCCTTTTGTCCTTTTTCTTTGGGCTGTTGTATTGTTTGTCCTTTTGTCCTTTTTCTTTAGGCTGTTGTATTGTTTGTCCTTTTGTCCTTTTTCTTTGGGCTGTTGTATTGTTTGTCCTTTTGTCCTTTTTCTTTAGGCTGTTGTGTTGTTTGTCCTTTTGTCCTTTTTCTTTAGGCTGTTGTATTGTTTGTCCTTTTGTCCTTTTTCGTTGGGCTGTTGTATTGTTTGTCCTTTTGTCCTTTTTCTTTGGGCTGTGGTATTGTTTGTCCTTTTGTCCTTTTTCTTTAGGCTGTTGTATTGTTTGTCCTTTTGTCCTTTTTCTTTGGGCTGTTGTATTGTTTGTCCTTTTGTCCTTTTTCTTTGGGCTGTTGTATTGTGTGTCCTTTTGTTCTTTTTCTTTAGGCTGTGGTATTGTTTGTCCTTTTGTCCTTTTTCTTTGGGCTGTGGTATTGTTTGTCATGTTATCCTTTTTCTTTGGCCTGTTGTATTGTTTGTCCTTTTGTCCTTTTTCTTTAGGCTGTTGTATTGTTTGTCCTTTTGTCCTTTTTCTTTGGGCTGTTGTATTGTTTGTTCTTTTGTCCTTTTTCTTTAGGCTGTTGTGTTGTTTGTCCTTTTGTCCTTTTTCTTTAGGCTGTTGTATTGTTTGTCCTTTTGTCCTTTTTCTTTGGGCTGTTGTATTGTTTGTCCTTTTGTCCTTTTTCTTTGATCTGTTGTATTGTTTGTCCTTTTGTCCTTTTTCTTTAGGCTGTTGTATTGTTTGTCCTTTTGTCCTTTTTCTTTAGGCTGTTGTGTTGTTTGTCCTTTTGTCCTTTTTCTTTAGGCTGTTGTATTGTTTGTCCTTTTGTCCTTTTTCTTTGGGCTGTTGTATTGTTTGTCCTTTTGTCCTTTTTCTTTGGGCTGTTGTATTGTTTGTCCTTTTGTCCTTTTTCTTTAGGCTGTTGTATTGTTTGTCCTTTTGTCCTTTTTCTTTGGGCTGTTGTATTGTTTGTCCTTTTGTCCTTTTTCTTTGGGCTGTTGTATTGTGTGTCCTTTTGTCCTTTTTCTTTAGGCTGTGGTATTGTTTGTCCTTTTGTCCTTTTTCTTTGGGCTGTGGTATTGTTTGTCCTTTTGTCCTTTTTCTTTGGGCTGTGGTATTGTTTGTCATGTTATCCTTTTTCTTTGGGCTGTTGTATTGTTTGTCATGTTATCCTTTTTCTTTGGGCTGTTGTATTGTTTGTCCATTTGTCCTTTTTCTTTGGCCTGTTGTATTGTTTGTCCTTTTGTCCTTTTTCTTTAGGCTGTTGTATTGTTTGTCCTTCTGTCCTTTTTCTTTGGGCTGTTGTATTGTTTGTCCTTTTGTCCTTTTTCTTTAGGCTGTTGTGTTGTTTGTCCTTTTGTCCTTTTTCTTTAGGCTGTTGTATTGTTTGTCCTTTTGTCCTTTTTCTTTGATCTGTTGTATTGTTTGTCCTTTTGTCCTTTTTATTTAGGCTGTTGTATTGTTTGTCCTTTTGTCCTTTTTCTTTGGGCTGTTGTATTGTTTGTCCTTTTGTCCTTTTTCTTTAGGCTGTTGTATTGTTTGTCCTTTTGTCCTTTTTCTTTGGGCTGTTGTATTGTTTGTCCTTTTGTCCTTTTTCTTTGGGCTGTTGTATTGTGTGTCCTTTTGTCCTTTTTCTTTAGGCTGTTGTATTGTTTGTCTTTTTGTCCTTTTTCTTTGGGCTGTGGTATTGTTTGTCCTTTTGTCCTTTTTCTTTGGGCTGTGGTATTGTTTGTCCTTTTGTCCTTTTTCTTTGGGCTGTGGTATTGTTTGTCATGTTATCCTTTTTCTTTGGGCTGTTGTATTGTTTGTCATGTTATCCTTTTTCTTTGGGCTGTTGTATTGTTTGTCCTTTTGTCCTTTTTCTTTGGGCTGTTGTATTGTTTGTCCTTTTGTCCTTTTTCTTTAGGCTGTTGTATTGTTTGTCCTTTTGTCCTTTTTCTTTGGGCTGTTGTATTGTTTGTCCTTTTGTCCTTTTTCTTTAGGCTGTTGTGTTGTTTGTCCTTTTGTCCTTTTTCTTTAGGCTGTTGTATTGTTTGTCCTTTTGTCCTTTTTCGTTGGGCTGTTGTATTGTTTGTCCTTTTGTCCTTTTTCTTTGGGCTGTGGTATTGTTTGTCCTTTTGTCCTTTTTCTTTAGGCTGTTGTATTGTTTGTCCTTTTGTCCTTTTTCTTTGGGCTGTTGTATTGTTTGTCCTTTTGTCCTTTTTCTTTGGGCTGTTGTATTGTGTGTCCTTTTGTTCTTTTTCTTTAGGCTGTTGTATTGTTTGTCTTTTTGTCCTTTTTCTTTGGGCTGTGGTATTGTTTGTCCTTTTGTCCTTTTTCTTTGGGCTGTGGTATTGTTTGTCATGTTATCCTTTTTCTTTGGGCTGTTGTATTGTTTGTCATGTTATCCTTTTTCTTTGGGCTGTTGTATTGTTTGTCCTTTTGTCCTTTTTCTTTGGGCTGTTGTATTGTTTGTCCTTTTGTCCTTTTTCTTTGGGCTGTTGTATTGTTTGTCCTTTTGTCCTTTTTCTTTGGGCTGTTGTATTGTTTGTCCTTTTGTCCTTTTTCTTTAGGCTGTTATATTGTTTGTACTTTTGTCCTTTTTTTTTGGACTGTTGTATTATTTGTCCTTTTGTCCTTTTTCTTTGGGCTGTTGTATTGTGTGTCCTTTTGTTCTTTTTCTTTGGGCTGTTGTATTGTTTGTCCTTTTGTCCTTTTTCTTTAGGCTGTTTTATTGTTTGTCCTTTTGTCCTTTTTCTTTGGACTGTTGTATTGTTTGTCCTTTTGTCCTTTTTCTTTGGGCTGTTGTATTGTTTGTCTTTTTGTCCTTTTTCTTTAGGCTGTTGTATTGTTTGTCCTTTTTCTTTGGGCTGTTGTATTGTTTGTCCTTTTGTCCTTTTTCTTTGGGCTGTTGTATTGTTTGTCCTTTTGTCCTTTTTCTTTGGGCTGTTGTATTGTTTGTCCTTTTGTCCTTTTTCTTTGGGCTGTTGTATTGTTTGTCATGTTGTCCTTTTTCTTTAGGCTGTTGTATTGTCTGTCCTTCATGATTTTCTGAATACCCTTATCTTTAAACTTGTATTGCATTTGATATTCTGAACCATCAGAAATCTTTCAATTAATTAGAAAAGAGAATAATTAAAGTAATGAACTACTGTTTGTTAGAAGGTATCGTTGGTGGTCGCTAAAGTCCCCTCCTTTTATGCAAGGTAACAATTTTCAATCTTATAACTAATAATTATCATCTTTTTCCCTACTGCAGTCTTAACTTCAGTCCGTAGTTATTTTGTACTTACAATGTCCATTGTTTGAAAACCTTGTCCTCATAATGGACATTGCTGGTTCGATACCGCTCATGGTGAGGTGTGCTCGAAACAACATTATGTAATCGGTGGTTTTCTCTGGTTTCCTCCAGCAATAAAACTGCCGGCACTTTATAGCTCAAATATTGTTCAAAGTGGCGTTAAACACCATATCCATAACCTGAACATCGCTGAATAAATGTTAATAAAGGACGAATTCCTTTTAATGGTATGCTGTCCGATGTTTCTTCCTTTCTATGTTGATAGCCAAATATCTGTTCACCGGAAGTTTAAAAAAATAGATCAATTGATATTTAGAAACGCAAAAGAAATATATTTCAATAAAAAATTCCCAATTCTTTAATTATTTACCATATGCAAAATTTAAATAAACTTGAAATAAAATTCTAATAAAAAAAAGAGCGGCATAGGTAAAATGAACGGAACAGCCATAGCAAATCGGCTACAAAATTCATTCAAAATAAAAGATAATAACGTGTACGGATCATCGTATTGTTGAAATTTTAGGACTTCGTCCTTCAAACAGGTTGCCTGTCTCATATTATATTTTTAAGCAACAATCAATCTGATCGAGGTTATTTCTTCATGAACCGAACAAATAATTTCGATCAATCCTTATAAATGAATTCAAACTTTTTTTGCTATGATATTGAAAAATATATTTATCCTTTCAAAATAAGGCAAATAATCGGAAATAAATTTAAATAACCCCAAAGGTACCTCATTTAATGAAAATCGCCTGAGGACAACGGAACGCGACGACTTGAGAACGACGTCTATTTTCAGATTCAGTACATATGAAAATAACCTCAACTTTTTAAGCCAATCAAAACACGTATAAAATAACATGTGGCTCTAAAATTAATTTATATGTTAACATAACTTTAAGCAACAATCAATCAATAATTTACTCTTAATAAAACTAACTTAGATGTCAACATGTCGTTGCGCATGTTGCATATTAACACATCCTATCACAATAATATTAAAGTACAAATTAAATTTAAGAGAAAATCGAAGGTGCAATTATGAATGGACAATCCAGAGAAACTGGCAATATTGGATACACAAGACACAGGACGAAGTTTGGAAATACCCAAGACGTAATCGCCAGCGGTGAATCGACAATGTAATGGTCAAATGAAAAAGGACGAGGAAACAACACATGACACCCAACACAGGAAACTAAAGATTGAGAAATACGAACCCTCAAAAACGGGTGCTAGTTTAATTCCTGTTTCACTAGTGGTACCAGTTGTGTTAATTTTCAAACGACACAACCAACACTTAATATAGAATTCGCGTAAACAAATAAATATATACCTCCTTACAAAAACACGGAAACAAAGACGAAGCGAACATCTTGTTACACACAAATCGTAGCAGACATCACACAACGGAAATAATATGGCGATATGTAATTTGACAAATGAACAACATCAACCAACCCAAAACGGAGGGCGATTTTGATTGCTCCGGAAGAGTAGGCATTTTACATCATATTTAAATAGGACTTCAAGATTTGGAAATCAGCAATTTAACTGAACAAGTAGATGTCATCAGAACTTAGTCATGATCGGGTTTCAGATATATCGTCGGTGACGTTTTAGAAAAAAATGAGTGGGGCAAAAATACAATTTTAATTAGATTGATCCTAATGCAAACAACATAAAAGAGACACTATTATGTCTCTAGTCTTGTTGTTTGTAGGAGGGCTCACAAAGAGACACTATTATGCCTCTAGTCTAGTTGTTTGTAGGGGGGCTCACAAAGAGACACTATTATGTCTCTAGTCTAGTTGTTTGTAGGGGGGTCACAAAGAGACACTATTATGTCTCTAGTCTAGTTGTTTGTAGGAGGGCTCACAAAGAGACACTATTATGTCTCTTGTCTTGTTGTTTGTAGGAGGGCTCACAAAGAGACACTATTATATCTCTAGTCTTGTTGTTTGTAGGAGGGCTCACAAAGAGACACTATTATGCCTCTAGTCTAGTTGTTTGTAGGAGGGCTCACAAAGAGACACTATTATGTCTCTAGTCTAGTTGTTTGTAGGGGGGCTCACAAAGAGACACTATTATGTCTCTTGTCTAGTTGTTTGTAGGAGGGCTCACAAAGAGACACTATTATGCCTCTAGTCTAGTTGTTTGTAGGAGGGCTCACAAAGACACTATTATGTCTCTAGTCTAGTTGTTTGTAGGAGGGCTCCCAAAGAGACACTATTATGTCTCTAGTCTAGTTGTTTGTAGGAGGGCTCACAAAGAGACACTATTATGCCTCTAGTCTAGTTGTTTGTAGGGGCTCACAAAGACACTATTATGTCTCTAGTCTAGTTGTTTGTAGGGGGGTCACAAAGAGACACTATTATGTCTCTAGTCTAGTTGTTTACAGGAGGGCTCACAAAGAGACACTATTATGCCTCTAGTCTAGTTGTTTGTAGGGGCTCACAAAGAGACACTATTATGTCTCTAGTCTAGTTATTTGTAGGAGGGCTCACAAAGAGACACTATTATGCCTCTAGTCTAGTTGTTTGTAGGGGCTCACAAAGAGACACTATTATGTCTCTAGTCTAGTTGTTTGTAGGGGGGTCACAAAGAGACACTATTATGTCTCTAGTCTTGTTGTTTGTAGGGGGGCTCACAAAGAGACACTATTATGTCTCTAGTCTTGTTGTTTGTAGGAGGTCTCACAAAGAGACACTATTATGTCTCTAGTCTAGTTGTTTGTAGGAGGGCTCACAAAGAAACACTATTATGTCTCTAGTCTAGTTGTTTGTAGGAGGGCTCACAAAGAGACACTATTATGCCTCTAGTCTAGTTGTTTGTAGGAGGGCTCACAAAGAAACACTATTATACCTCTAGTTTAGTTGTTTGTAGGAGGACTCACAAGGAGACATTAGTATGTCTCTAGTTGTTTGTAGGGGGGCTGACACTATTATTTCTTTAGTCTAGTTGTTTGTAGGAGGGCTCACAAAGAGACACTATTATGCCTCTGGTTGTTTGTAGGAGGGCTCACAAAGAGACACTATTATGCCTCTGGTTGTTTGTAGGAGGGCTCACAAAGAGACACTATTATGCTTCTGGTTGTTTGTAGGAGGGCTCACAAAGAGACACTATTATGCCTCTGGTTGTTTGTAGGAGGGCTCACAAAGAGACACTATTATGGCTCTGGTTGTTTGTAGGAGGGCTCATGTCTTATTTATGTTATTTGTCTTTGTTTACGTACAGTCTAACACATATTGTGCTGTGTTTTTGTTTTGTTTTTTCTTCGTATTGTTTAACCTATGTTGCCAGTTTCTCTGAATTGTCCATTTTTGATTGTCCCTTCGGTATTCTCTAACGTTATTTTGCAGATGTCACCGTGTAATCATTCTTTTATCCAATATTTATATTTTCTCCACATTATTAACTTTTATTATATATACTGCTAATTGCGGGAAGTTTGTAATTATGAATACATGTTATAGGATATAACAGAACAAAGACATCTGTCGCTAATATACTACTAATATATATACATACAATAACGAATACAATCATTATTAATATATTATTACTAGTAATTTAGAAAATGGTTATATTTGTCGTTGTTTTATATTAAAGTACAATCTCGTAAGAGTACAATATAAACAAAATACTACAGTAAAACCTATCTAATCCGTACCCCTTTGGGACTGACAAATTTGTTCGGTTTACGAAAAGACGACCCCAATGTCTGTAAAAACAATATTTAATCTTATGCATTTATTAATGGTTGTTAGTCTTATTTGATACTTATCTACCAACCAGTACATATTTAGTATTAAAACGTTTGTGGATGTAAATTAACACGGCAGAAAATATAACTGAAACTCAGGTATCATGACATAAAATCTACCTGACGCTTAGGTATTATGAAATAAAATCTACCTTGGACTCAGGTATCATGACATACAATATACCTGGCGCTTAGGTATCATGAAATAAAATCTACCTGAGACTCAGGTATCATGACATACAATCTACCTGGCGCTTAGGTATCATGACATAAAATCTACCTGACGGTTATGTATCATGACATAAAATCTACCTGATGCTTAGGTATCATGACATAAAATCTACCTGAAACTCAGGTATCATGATATAAAATCTACCCGACGTTTAGGTATCATGACATAGCATCTACCAGGTAATTGTGCATAGGTGACCTTGTCGATTTTGGCTATCCTATTTGGACCTTTTGGTTTACTTACTCCCCAAATATTTAAATCATGCAGCTTTCCCGTCATTGGACCATGACCGTACCTGATAAATATCGTTTTCCAGGAAAGCGTAATGCGCACTAAATTAGATATCTAGGTTTTTATTATCTTCATCTTACATCCACGTGGCCATCAATGCCAATGTCAAGGGCGTATCCAGGATTTCAAGTTAGGGGGGGCGCACTTAAAAACATTGCCCCGAGCAGAGGGTGGCTCGAAAATATTTGGGGTATCTCGTATAAAAAATCACGATTTTACGCCAAAAAATCATATTTTTTTCAATTTTAGGGGGGAGGGGGAGCGCCGGCTGCGCGCCCCCTGGATCCGCCCCTGAATAGTTATATTTATGATACATTTAATATCATATCATTATATTATATAAATTTGTTATCGTTATTTTGTTTATTTTCCCATTGATGTTTAAAACCAATATATTTCATATCACGTAAGCGCTGAGGTGATTCCAATAATCGTAAATCGCTAAGCGATGTCAAGGACGCACGTAGTATTACCGCTGTTTTCTAATATAACGTTATAATGACGTCACATTACCAAATCCTTGATAATTATAGATTAATACATGGCCTTTTTCATATTGCCCTTGTTATCAGCACGAAACCTTGATATCGGCCCCGAGGGCTTTAGCCCGAGGAACGAAGATATCAGTCGAGGGATGATGACAAGGGCAATATGAAAAAGGCCATGTATTAATCTATTTTCACATATTTTGCCAAGGCAGATAACATGTTATTGCCCTTCACAAGAGGGCAGAAAACATGTTATTGCCCTCGTAAAATGTTATTGCCCCGGAGGCAAATAACACGCTGCACATTTTTTATTACACATGCAAATTCGGCGTTATTTCAATAAAATATGTGATAATAAGTGATTAACGATATAAAATATTAATTGTGTTTAAAAAAATGTCAGTATCTCAACAAAAATTATTTAATTATGAATACAAAATAGCGATAAAATAATTAAAGATGTTTTTAAAACTCGAGGACGTTTCTCAGTCATCCATCTCAGTCAGATGACTGAGAAAGTCCTCTCGTTTAAAAAAAACATCGTTAATCACTTAATAACGTTGTCATATGATAAGCTGATAATATTGATTTTTTTTTATATAATTATCGTGGTTTTTTTCAAAGGTAGGATTCGGTTACTAATATATGTAATATTGCTAAAACTAAAGTTCTCCTCCCTCAAACAAACATAACCTTGACCGATATTGGCTATCCCGTTTAGGCCCTTTGGTTTTAAAGTTCAAATTAAAAAAATATATTTGGCTTTCCATCCTTTGGACTCACCTGGTGAAGGTTATTATATAAACGTGTCGTGCACATTAAATGTGATATCTATATTTTTATTTTTTCACTTAGGATTCTAATACATCAATGTCATATCTGAATGTCAACAAAAGAGATAATTGCCTATATGAAATCCTTTCCAAGTTTTATAATGTTAAATTATGAGAGGTCTCATTTCCATCCAATATGATTATATTACAACCAGAGATACATAATATTGAATATTGGTGACTGGCGGTTCCCAATCCCAAGTATCAACCCACAGATCTGACCATGGCCAGTGCGTCCCCATGTGGTTGAAGATTATGAGTGAGTGAGTGATTGCTGTTTAACGTCAACTCAACAATTTTTCAGCTATATCATGGTGAGAAGTTAATTTTCAATGAGATTATGACGAGGTCCGCTTTGTATTATACCAACACACTTAGTTGATTTTTTTTAATATTGCTAGTTCACTGAAACAACAGTTCACGGATAGACATGTCGCCCCACTGGTACACATTATTCTGATTCCGAGCCAACCAGACTTTGCTCTTTCTCTTTAATGCTGCGTGCTTTTCGAAGAAGCAACACACACCAAGCTTATAGTCTCTGGTTTGATCCGATCGGAGCTCGAACCCACGATCTACCGCATTCGAGACGAGCACGCTAAACATTACACCACCGATGCGGTGCGATGGTTATCTGTGTTGGAGGGATATTCGTGAAAGGTATTGGTCCACTTCTATTTTTCTTTTCACCATGTTTTTGTCTTTTGCTATTAGTTTATGACTTTTGGTCATGTCTTGGTAACTTCATTACTGGTGTAAATAGCGTTAAACAACAAACACTCATTGACTCGCTTACCCTTCTATTGGAGATTCATGACTGTTGTCAGGTCTTGATTCACGCAGCTGCCCAGTATCTGCTGTGGTGGCGGATAAGGGGTGTGGTCTTCGATGGTGGTATGCCAGGTTATTATATGGAAAGCCTGTTCGCTGATCATAGTGAACAACGTGTGTAGAGGGTGCCACGCACCTCGTAGGTGAAAGACCTGCAGTGCAGATTTCGATGATGTTTGAGAAACAAAAACAGTTCCTAAATAATGTAAATCGTTGTTTGTTCTTTTGTCCTTTTTCTTTTGGCCATTGTGTTGACTGTTCCTCGATTTACATATCCTGATTACCCTTTTGTCAAATCTGTCCATGTGGTCACCTCTATTAAGCGGTCACCTGTATTCAAAGGCCACATTTTTCTTGTCCTTTCATAGAAAATTACATATGAATTGAACCTCTTTTAAGAGGTCACCTGTCTTATAAGGCCACATTTTCTTTGTCCCAAGGGTGACCTCTTAATACAGGTTGGACTGTAGTGGCAAAGTAGTCTCTACAAAAGACTAAGTTACAACCCAGCTCTCCATACTTCTACACTTAATAAATTATTTATTAAAACACGTTTAACGCCCACTAATCAGCTTTACCTGACCCCCCCCCCCCCTCTCTCTCTCTCTCTCTCTCTCTCTCTCTCTCTCTCTCTCTCCGAGTTGCATAAATACTAGTATTAAAAGGTTACTTGAAAGGGACGCTGAAGGCTGAAGGACTGACTTAATGCTAATAAACAGTACATTGTAATTCAGATTACCCATTTGGTATCTACCCACCATTCCATATTTTCTCTCTATATATATTTTTTTTCTCTCTCTCTCTCTCTCTCTCTCTCTCTCTCTCTCTCTCTCTCTCTCTCTCTCCGAGTTGAATAAATACTAGTATTAAACTGTTACATGAAAGGGACACTGAAGGCTCAAAGCCTGACTTGATACTATTAAACAATGCTATAACCGATCTATTATTTAATCGTGAAAGTGGAATTTCATTGTATAATTAGTTTCAATTAAAACTCGACATTGCCAGACATCAATGGAAGATCTAATAACAGAACAAAGTATAATATATTATATCAAAACGCACAATACCATCGATCTTGAGGAGGAGAATAATGTAAATTTTGTCTTCAGGGAGCATTTATTGACGAATTGAAACGTAATAATTGTGGTTGGTTTATTTTATGTGAAGAGGAATTAATTACTAAATGCAATTAAATATTAATATTAAACTTTCTCCACCAAATGATGGATCCTGTTGTCGGTGGTAAAACATTATTATTACGTATGATATGATATAAAAGATTGATCTAGGAAGCCATTCCATTGTAGATTTATATTGCCTTGTGGTATTGTATGTTATAATGAATTCTGATATTTTACTTGAAGGTCAATACAAGCTCAAGGGAGACAATCGAAATAAAAACGTAGACATGTAATGTTGTGCCCACGATACTTTGCTGGGGGTCGTATTACTCGATCTTTTGTTTTATGTGTAATGTTTTGTAGATCAATGTTTGTCCTTTTGTCCTTTTTCTTTTGGCCATTGTGTTGTCTTTCCTTCTTCGGCTTATGGATTCTGATTGCCCCTTTGGTATCATCAAATGATCTTCTCACCAGGAACGATTGGAAAACCAATTAATTTAGAAGTCATTGGGAGAAAGAAAACCAAATGGCTAAATAAGATAGCCACAAATCGGCTAAGGTCACCTATAGGTAGGATAATCCTACCTACCCATAGGTAGACTTGTTGCATCACTCGGACACATTATTCTGAGATACCCATAGGTAGACATGTTGCATCACTCGGACACATTATTCTGAGATACCCATAGGTAGACTTGTTGCATCACTCGGACACATTATTCTGAGATACCCATAGGTAGACATGTTGCATCACTCGGACACATTATTCTGAGATACCCATAGGTAGACATGTTGCATCACTCGGACACATTATTCTGAGATACCCATAGGTAGACATGTTGCATCACTCGGACACATTATTCTGAGATACCCATAGGTAGATATGTTGCATCACTCGGACACATTATTCTGAGATACCCATAGGTAGACATGTTCCACCACTCGGACACATTATTCTGAGATACCCATAGGTAGACATGTTGCATCACTCGGACACATTATTCTGAGATACCCATAGGTAGACATGTTGCATCACTCGGACACATTATTCTGAGATACCCATAGGTAGACATGTTGCATCACTCGGACACATTATTCTGAGATACCCATAGGTAGACATGTTGCATCACTCGGGCACATTATTCTGAGATACCCATAGGTAGACATGTTGCATCACTCGGACACATTATTCTGAGATACCCATAGGTAGACATGTTGCATCACTCGGACACATTATTCTGAGATACCCATAGGTAGACATGTTGCATCACTCGGACACATTATTCTGAGATACCCATAGGTAGACATGTTGCACCACTCGGACACATTATTCTGAGATACCCATAGGTAGACATGTTGCATCACTCGGACACATTATTCTGAGATACCCATAGGTAGACATGTTGCATCACTCGGACACATTATTCTGAGATACTCATAGGTAGACATGTTGCATCACTCGGACACATTATTCTGAGATACCCATAGGTAGACATGTTGCATCACTCGGACACATTATTCTGAGATACCAATAGGTAGACATGTTGCATCACTCGGACACATTATTCTGAGATATCCATAGGTAGACATGTTGCATCACTCGGACACATTATTCTGAGATACCCATCGGTAGACATGTTGCATCACTTGGACACATTATTCTGAGATACCCATAGGTAGACATGTTGCATCACTCGAACACATTATTCTGATTCCGAGCCAACATGTAGTTGATCTTTCTCATTGTTGCGTGCTTAGCAGGGGAAACACAAATACCAATTTTATAGTGACTGATTTGACCCAACCAGAGATCGAACTCAACATAAGCACGACAACCATTACCTCATCGATGCAGTTCCAATGAAATAAACCGTTATGTAGTAATTGACACACATACTTCAGGAAGCTACTAGATGAGATTGTTTCCGAGTATCTCTATGACAAAAATTTGTAACGGACTTTTCCTGGTAATCGTACGCTTTCGATCCCATTCTAGGCTTTGATGAATTTCATTTTGGTCTCCATTAAATTGGAACTACAATGAATTACTAAGGAGGGGAGTACATCTGTCAAATACATAATTTCTTCACCTACCCAGGATAAGGTGGTACCATACACTTTAGGTAAAATTTGATCTGCTCGTTTAATTTTCTTATTTTTTTTTGGCAGTGTGTTTGAATATATCCACTGTAATAAATATCAAAATTTTAACAAATTCCAACCAACAGACTCAGAGCTATAAATTCACTAGTTACATAGCAGCTTTTCTCTCTGTGGTTTTGATCACCGAGATGCTTGAAATCTGCATACAAATATCATATGATCAAAACGATCAACTGATTTTAAAGAGTTATCTCCCTGTAGTGTAAGGTACCACCTTAAGAACAGTTTGAAAATACAAAAGGGGCAATAAGAAGCCATCAATCGAAGAAAGAGAGACAATACAATGGCCAAAAGAAAAAGGACAAACAATGATCTATGAAACACTAAGCAAAAAATGAAAGATCGAGCAACACGAACCCTACTAATACAAACTACATTTTATGTATTACTAAAAACTTTTTATTTTTTGTTTTATTTTTCTAACAATTGGCAACATTTGAAAACGGAATATCAACATAACACATGAGGATTTTATTTAATTTGTGAGGAAGACAAGACATATAAAACAACAAACATAACTGTAGAATAATTTAAATCGTATAATATGACTCAGTAAGATTGTGGCTTAACGCCAAACGAGCAAATATTCAGCTATATCATGACAGGAATAAGTTACATTTCGATGAGATGATGATGGCCGTGTCCACTTTGTACTAGACTAACACGTTTAGATGTATTTGTATAGTGCTATCTCACTGAAACCACAGTCGCTCCTCTCTGACACATTGTCCTGATTCCAAGACAACCAGTCTTTGTTCTTACTCCTTAAAACTGCGTGCTTGGCAGAGAAGCAGCAAATACCAATTTTATAGTCTTTGGTTTTGATCCGAACGCACTCGATGCTAGCACGCTAACCATTACATCACCGATGCGGTATATATCAGCATCACGTACATTCGTAAGATAGAAAATATAAAAATTGCATCATTATACTAGTATTTCATTCATTAGCTAAAACAATAAAAAGAATTATATAATCTCCTTATATCATGTTCTTGAATTTTCGTAATTAATCGATCAAGGAGTGTGTATTTGTAAATTGGAATAAAAAAATTAGCATCATCAATAATAGTGGTAGATTGGGGACCATGACACTAATTTAGCTCCGCCACATTTTATCGAAAAATTGGAAAGCCAATGACATGAGAGAATATCCAACATTACACTTGGACACACAATCAAGAAAAGGAACAGAGCTGTTATAACTAGGTAACATATTTACAACATTTTAATGGGCAAACACATATAAGTCCATGTCTGGGAAGTGTACCTTCGTCTTTTTATTTTAAACATAACCTTTCATTACCTGCCTTCTTTTGTAGAAACCTATTTGATAATACTTTTAATACAAGAAAAAATTGAAGATACCAAAGAGATAATCAGAAGCTGTACATCTAAGAATGACAGACAATACAATGGACAAGAGGAAAAGACAAGGAGACAAGAGGAAAAGACAAGGATACAACAGGAAAAGACAAGGAGAAAACAGGAAAAGACAAGGAGACAAGAAGAAAAGACAAGTAGACAAGAGGAAAAGACAAGGAGAAAAGAGGAAAAGACAAGGATACAACAGGAAAAGACAAGGAGACAAGAGGAAAAGACAAGTAGACAAGAGGAAAAGACAAGGAGACAAGAGGAAAAGACAAGGATACAACAGGAAAAGACAAGGAGAAAACAGGAAAAGACAAGGAGACAAGAGGAAAAGACAAGGAGACAAGAGGAAAAGACAAGGAGACAAGAGGAAAAGACAAGGAGACAACAGGAAAAGACAAGGAGACAACAGGAAAAGACAAGGAGACAAGAGGAAAAGACATGGAGACAACAGGAAAAGACAAGGAGACAACAGGAAAAGACAAGGAGACAACAGGAAAAGACAAGGAGACAAGAGGAAAAGACAAGGAGACAACAGGAAAAGACAAGGAGACAAAAGGAAAAGACAAGGAGACAAGAGGAAAAGACAAAGAGACAACAGGAAAAGACAAGGAGACAACAGGAAAAGACAAGGAGACAAGAGGAAAAGACAAGGAGACAACAGGAAAAGACAAAGAGACAACAGGAAAAGACAAGGAGAAAAGAGGAAAAGACATGGAGACAAGAGGAAAAGACAAAGAGACAACAGGAAAAGACAAGGAGACAACAGGAAAAGACAAGGAGACAAGAGGAAAAGACAAGGAGACAAGAGGAAAAGACAAAGAGACAACAGGAAAAGACAAGGAGACAAGAGGAAAAGACAAAGAGACAACAGGAAAAGACAAGGAGACAACAGGAAAAGACAAGGAGACAAGAGGAAAAGACAAGGAGACAAGAGGAAAAGACAAGGAGACAAGAGGAAAAGACATGGAGACAAGAGGAAAAGACAAGGAGACAAGAGGAAAAGACAAGGAGACAACAGGAAAAGACAAGGAGACAACAGGAAAAGACAAGGAGACAACAGGAAAAGACAAGGAGACAAGAAGAAAAGACAAGGAGATAAGAGGAAGAGACAAGGAGAAAACAGGAAAAGACAAGGAGACAACAGGAAAAGACAATGAGACAAGAGGAAAAGACAAGGAGACAACAGGAAAAGACAAGGAGACAAGAGGAAAAGACAAGGAGACAACAGGAAAAGACAAGGAGACAACAGGAAAAGACAAGGAGACAACAGGAAAAGACAAGGAGACAAGAGGAAAAGACAAGGAGACAACAGGAAAAGGCAGGGAGACAACAGGAAAAGACAAGGAGACAACAGGAAAAGACAAGGAGACAACAGGAAAAGACAAGGAGACAAGAGGAAAAGACAAGGAGACAACAGGAAAAGACAAGGAGACAAAAGGAAAAGACAAGGAGACAAGAGGAAAAGACAAAGAGACAACAGGAAAAGACAAGGAGACAACAGGAAAAGACAAGGAGAAAAGAGGAAAAGACAAGGAGACAAGAGGAAAAGAAAAAGAGACAACAGGAAAAGACAAGGAGACAAGAGGAAAAGACATGGAGACAAGAGGAAAAGACAAAGAGACAACAGGAAAAGACAAGGAGACAACAGGAAAAGACAAGGAGACAAGAGGAAAAGACATGGAGACAAGAGGAAAAGACAAGGAGACAAGAGGAAAAGACAAGGAGACAACAGGAAAAGACAAGGAGACAACAGGAAAAGACAAGGAGACAACAGGAAAAGACAAGGAGACAAGAAGAAAAGACAAGGAGATAAGAGGAAGAGACAAGGAGAAAACAGGAAAAGACAAGGAGACAACAGGAAAAGACAATGAGACAAGAGGAAAAGACAAGGATTCAACAGGAAAAGACAAGGAGACAAGAGGAAAAGACAAGGAGACAACAGGAAAAGACAAGGAGACAACAGGAAAAGACAAGGAGACAACAGGAAAAGACAAGGAGACAAGAGGAAAAGACAAGGAGACAACAGGAAAAGGCAGGGAGACAACAGGAAAAGACAAGGAGACAACAGGAAAAGACAGCAAAAGACAAAGAGACAAGAGGAAAAGACAAGGAGACAACAGGAAAAGACAAGGAGACAAGAAGAAAAGACAAGGAGACAAGAGGAAAAGACATGGAGACAAGAAGAAAAGACAAGGAGACAACAGGAAAAGAAAAGGAGACAACAGGAAAAGACAAGGAGACAACAGGAAAAGACAAGGAGACAAGAAACGATCTACAAATCACTACACAGAAAGCTAAAGAAGAAACAACACGAACCCCACTAAAACCCGGAGGTGAACTCGGTGCAAAGGAAGGGTTAGTATTTCCTGCTCCAGTAACAGTAGAACTCGGTGCAAAGGAAGGGTTAATATTTCCTGCTCCAGTAACAGTAGAACTCGGTGCTAAGGAAGGGTGAATATTTCCTGCTCCAGTAACAGTAGAACTCGGTGCTAAGGAAGGGTTAGTATTTCCTGCTCCAGTAACAGTAGAACTCGGTGCTAAGGAAGGGTTAGTATGTTCTGCTCCAGTAACAGTAGAACTCGGTGCTAAGGACGGGTTAGTATTTCCTGCTCCAGTAACAGTAGAACTTGGTGCTAAGGAAGGGTTAGTATTTCCTGCTCCGGTAACGTTCTTTAAAATATAAAATCAGTTCGGTCTGCTCAAAGAACAATAAACCAGAGTCATTTATTTATAAAATTAGTTTCTAGTCTGCGGCTGCACTCAACTTAATCCATAGTGCTGTTGGTACATTAAAGACATGCATTCATGACATAATTGCTTCATTTAGGTAATTAAAGGTCTATATAGCTATCAGTCGTAATTCACATCAACTATCACCATGTAATTGTCGTATTTAGTCAGACATTTGTCACGAGTCTTGGTGATTGGACACATTAAGACGTAATTCAGATCACCTATCACCATGTAATTGTCATATTTAGTCAGAAATGTGTCACGAGTATTGGTGCTTGGACACAGTAAGACGTAATTCAGATCACCTATCACCATGCATTGGTCAGATTTAGTCTGACATTTGTCACGAATATGGGTAAGTATTGGTTAGATTTAGTCAGACATGTTGTCACGTTCAGTAAATCATGTATTTCAACAAATTTGGACTTTAGACCTGTGATACTATTAACTTTATATGGTGATCTTTTACTTTTCAATTTTTGAAATGGACTATCGTAGTCATGATCGTATGGTAGTTGGATTTACAACTATCTGTGCAATCAATGAGTTGTGGGTTCGATTCAAACTCACGGTGAAGTGTATTCGATACAATATTATATGATCAAGTTTGTCGGTGACTTGCGGTAAGTCTATATGGATTTCTCTGGGACTCCAGTTTTCCTCCACCAATACAACTGATCGACCGGCCATTATATAACTGAAATATTGTTGAAAGTGGCATTAAACGCCATAATCATATACATATACTCCATTCTTTAGAGAGGTTAATTTCGTTGTATGTTGAACCATCTAAAGAGAGATAACTCGAGTTTGTTTCATCAATAGTAGTTTGGTCGTATTGGAATTTGAGAAAGTGCAGTTTAAAAAAAAAATTCAATTCTCGTTTGAGTTAGATAATATATCGAATTCTGATTTTAATATGTTAATACATTTTATGTAATATCACTGTATTCATTCGTCACAAAGAACAATTCCAGTTTGTTTTTCCTCGCGTATTTCTTGCCTACACCACATTGAAACTTTGGGTGAGGGTTATGGTGTTTAACGTCACTTTAAAACAATATGTAAATTATATAGTGGCGATCAGATTTATTGGGAAGAAACCTCAGTACCCGAAGAAAACTACGGACCTGCCGCAAGGCACTGAAAAAATTCATCACATAAGGTTGTATGAAGTAATCTTATGTAGAACATATTTATCTTTGTGTTGAAGTTATTGTTATGAAAGGGGCCCGGGTGGCTCAATGAGTTAGTTCGTTGGATCTAACAACTCATACAAGCCTATCACTAATACGGTGTGGGTTCGCGCCCAGCTTTGTAAATTACAAAAAGGGTGCACTCGACTTGCAGCTGCAAGTGATATAGTTTACCAGTTGCTTGCCCAGGGTCGGTGGTTCTCTCAGGGTAATCCAGCTTCCTCCACCACTAAAACTGGTCGTCATGTTATAGCTGAAAGTGCATGGCGTTAAACACCAACAATCCAATCAGATATTGTTATGTAAGATTATTGATCGATTTAAACTGTTTTTTTTTATATTTTGGGGGATAGGCCTACTAATTACGTAGCTAAACAAAATCACCTCTGAAAACCAAATATTGGCAATTAGGATTTTTTACACCGTTATGCACAACAGTGAATTATAAAAATTCCCTGTGCACAATTGTTATTCTTACTTAATTAGTTTAAGCATATTTTTATTAATTAATAAATATTGTACAATAAGATAAATTTCAATATGATATAATACACATAATTAAAGGGATTCGAAAACAAGTTTAATTAAAAATGTACATATATTTTTTCTATTTCTAAATACTATAGGATGTATATATAAATGTGTTCAGAATATTAATGAGCATAAAAATGGTGTCTTCAACCTACGCCAACATTTTGAAATATTATATTCAAGGTATGCCAACAAACATTATATTACAGGTGTTTATATAGCAATTAATGACATTTACAGGTAAGTAAATTTGGAAATGCAGGTCTCATAAGTGAAATTTATTATTTAAAAAAAACCAAACAAAACAAAAAACAATCTAAAAATATAAGAATAAGTCTGTTAAAATTTAATAACTTGAAAAAAAAATAATTAAACTTTTGTAAAAATTTATATATAAAATAAAAATCTGGTAAAATACCAAAAAATCTGTAAATAAAAAAGATGAAAATATAAAATTTTAGAATAATTTAAATAAACAATCTTTCTAAAACGTATGCATTTAAAATATTATATGATACTCATGCAATTAAGCAATTTTCTTAAAATCTAAATTCAAAAGTTTTTAATAATACTGTATTCATTTATAAATTTAGAATTATCATAATTTCTATGATTTCTAAATCGAACATTGTTATCCAAAATCTAAGACAATTGTATTTTTAGCAATTTGTAATGTGATTGTGTATACTGATTGTTTTTGATTATTTTTATAAAGTATGATAAAAAAAATATCTGTGCCTATAATGTCTTTAATTTATTTTCATGAAGTATGATAAAAAAAAATATCTGTGCTTGTAATATCCTATTTTATTTTCATAATGATTGATGTTAAAATATATGTGCTTATAATAATATCCTAATTATTTTTATAAAGTTTGATATTAAATATATGTGCTGATATACTGATTTTTTGTTTGTTATTTCATTAAAATATGATTTTAAATTTTAACTTTCTACTTATTTTATTCATTAAAAATTAATTATGGACTTGGAGTACATTGACATCTCCCCCGATTTTACACTAATTAAACATGACTAGTCATGTTTATATAACAATTAACCTATTCAACCTATGTCAACAAATTTTTCTTACCTTTTCATATATTTTTTTTAAATGTTGGCATAGGTGAATGAACGATACAAATGGGTGCAGGTCGATTCGGTCATATTACCAGTTCGGCCATAGTTGCTTCGGCCATAAAATTAAAGTCGATTCGGCCATGGAATATTTAATACGATATTTGATAAGTTCTAAGCTCAAAATTTAAGTTTTATTTGATTTAAATGATAAAGTTTTTGATATTAAACATGAAATTTCGGTTTAAAACATTTGATGATTAATGATCAATATAAACTAGAGTTTGTAGACCGACTTGTTAATTGTAAGACAATAAAATGTAATCATGTTCATTACTTCATGATAATTAGCAATGATTTATTCTTTGATCTGCTATTAATGAATAGTCCTTCAAACAGGGGAGATAAGCGAAACGTCGTCATCAGTGTCTATCGATCATCTGATATGGGTGGAAGTGTGTACCAGGCCTCGTAAGATATAATCAAATTTTAGGCCAAATACCAGCGAGCTGCTGGTAAGATCAGGATCAGAATCAGGAAGATTTTTAGTTTGACAATTTTTTCTGAATGGATTTTTTTTCTTTTGTAAGGTATTTTTACCTTAATTATAATATATAAAAACAGAAAATACAGGTTATATATTTTTATAAAATAAATAAATAAAAAAAACCACGTGGATTTATGATATGCAAAGAATAAGTGTATTTTGTAAACAACTAATGGTATGTAGATTTCTAATATAGTTAAAGGCATACACGCGTTCAAAACTGATTTTTTTTATATTTTTTTAAAAGTTGCCAATATTCGATGTTTTATACTAATTGCAGTTGAAATTTTTCATAATATCATACGTAAATAGCCTAGAACGAAGGAAGTACGTCGCTGTTTGATTCTCTTACATCCAGTAAAACATTCATCAATGTTTACTCGCATATTCATGATATTATTCATATATTCCGTGGCCTACACAGCGAAATTCGGTAACGCGTTTGTGAATGTGCGATATTGTTTGCGGAAGGAAAAGCACAAACAAAAATTATTGACGGATTCTACACGAAAACGACACAAAGGGGAGGATATAGCAAGCTTTGTGTAAAAAAAAAAAATGTTATACCGACCTACTCCATTTTTCAACACGTATACGGTAAGCATAATTTAGTATCTTTTTATGGCCGAATCATATTTTGACAGTAGAATTGCATTGTAGTTTTTTAAATATTCTTTTTTTTTCTTGAGAAAACGCTAGATTAAATTAGAGACTAAAATAATGAACTTCATGTCTGTTTTTTTTTAAATATAAACAAGAAAACTCAAGTATTGTCAATAATATACAATACAATACAATTTGTTTACAAATTTCCCTGTTTCGGGCCCCTTTGTATAGTTTGGGTTTGTTGTTATTGATTTCATCACGTATTTCCGATTTTAAGTGTCATTCTTAATAAATACCATTATATAATATTAACTGGTTAGATCTAACGAATTTACATGAAAAGCATGCTCCCTGGTTATTTATAGCAGTTATTAGTATTCGGCCCTTTTCGGAAAAGAAACCGACTTATAATTAGGTGTATTAGACAGACATTCGAATTCTCTTCACTAATTACGACATTATAGCATATGTTTTAAACCTGGCTTCTTGTTCAGAACATTTTATAAGTATAAAACATCGAATATTGGCAACTTTTGATATAAACAAAAAAAAATCAGTTTTGAACGCGTGTATGCCTTTAACACTTAATCCAAATTTTATTTAGCATACAGTCTTACAGGATGAATTTTAGAATTTTATTTTATGAATATAAATTGTTATTAAAACAGAGGATCTATTTAGAATTATCACAGGCACTAGACGTTGTGTCAATATAAATATAACATAAGCAATGGGCAGAAAATAGCGTCCAATATATAATATGAAACAGGCACGGCCATGAATGCTTGCGAATCTGAAAATTATCTGGCAATTTCACGCTCATCCAGTGCATCAAAAAGTGTCGAGATTTTTTGGGCCGAGATATATCGGGGACGACATTTTTTTAGGGCCGAATCTAGTTTCATTCAATCGAATTGTCCAATCGGCAAACCTCGGGTGAGTCCGCTTCTCTCCCTCAATACCTCGGCTGTAATACGGTATTTGGTATGCGTCTACGCGTCACATTTCTTCGCCGGAAGACCGTATCACTTCAATCAAACATTGCGCACCGCGAATAAGTTCTAAAATGGCGACAATAGATGAGTTTGCTTTGAAAAATATTGGTCTTTGATGAAGGTACGGAATCAGTCGACATTGCGACGAATGAAAATATATTATTATTGGACGAATATTCGAAAGTGAAATTATTTTAATACCTCCTTCATTGAAGATTTCCGAAAGTAGTTCCATTGGGAGCTATCGTAATACCGACGAGGTATGATGAAGGTACGGAATCAGCCGAAGTTGCGACGACTGTCGAATTGTCGTTCCTTACGAAATCTCAAAAGTTAACTTCCGCGTAGAAACAAAATTCTTGTCAGTATGTCAAAAGAGATTTAATAAATTAAAAAATATCAATATAAGTAAAACAAGCTAACAAAATGACTTTTAATATGGATTAGGCACAGCCTACAGGCGAGCATCGCATCAACGCATAGACATGTACATGTACAAATAGTAGTTTTGGGTTCTTTTCTTCATTAATCTTGATTATTTTTCCTTTGTTCTTCAATTCGACTTACCCAGTTAATTCTATTGCAAAGGATATTTTTTGGGCCGAGATATATCGGGGACGACTTTTTTTTAGGGCCGAGATATATCGGGGACGACTTTTTGTTAGGGTCGATCGTTCTTTAGGGGCGAAACAAGAAATTAATCATTTCATGTAAAGAAGCTGTACGGTTTTCTTTCTATTTTTTTTTGGTTATTGTTAAACTGGATAGTTATTTTTTATGCAAATTAAAAGGCTATTTCCTGTACTTCACTCCGATTGTCCATTCTATGCCGAAACTTAGAATCCATTTCCGGTTGGTATTGATCGTATATACAACATGTATTGATTCATCTCCTTACACACATGTTGTTGTTTAGCTCGCATTTTGCGATGCTCGCTATTACACACGGGTTCCGGGTTTCAGTGCACAGGCACTTGTTTCATTCAAAAAATATATGCCCCCTCCTCTTCCTTTCTTCGAGGTAAACATCTGCCCTTTTCTCCTTCCCCACTTCGCCTCAATATTTTTCGCTTATTGTGAACCTTTCGCTGACCCAATTATATCGTTACACTCCCGATATATTTCTCTTTTCGAATGCCACATTTAAATATACCAACCGAGCCCCCCCTCAGACGAATTGGACAAGAATAAACAGCGAATGTGGCTTGGTGAAAATTGCAGTCATTGAAACGGATACAGCCACTTCCGGTCCGGTTTAAATTGATTTAGAAAAAAAAAAGATGCTTTAAAAATCAAATGGCAGTAATTTGGAGTTGAACATATTTTTATAATCTGCATTGGAACAATTATCTTTATTTTAAAGGCTTACTTTACATTTGAAAGGAGATGATCATGATGGCATTTTTACACATGGCCAGTTTAGAGAATTCCGAATGCATATGAAAAATCCAGCGCAAACCGGAAGTGGCTGTATCCGTTTCAATGACTGAAATTTTCACCAAGCCACGTTCGCTGTTTATTCTTGTCCAATTCGTCTGAGGGGGGCCGGTAGGTATATTTAAATGTGGCAGTCGAAAAGAGAAATATCTCGGGAGTGTAATGATATAATTAGGTCAGCGAAAGGATCACAAATAAGCGAAAAATATTGAGGCGAAGCGGGGAAGGGGAAATGGGCAGATGTTTACCTTGAAGTAAGGAAGAGGAGGGGGCATATATTTTTTGAATGAAACAAGTGCCTGTGTTTCAGTGGTATCGGACGTACAAGAGAGGGTACGAGACTTAGGATCACCTTTGCGCTTTATGTTAAGAAGATCGTCATTAGTTGAGTGTGTTAGTGTGTTATACGGAACGTATTTACAATGCGCAGTTTTTTTTTATTCATCAGTATGTGCAGCCATGTTTGTCAAAAAATCCTAAGTACACATTGTATACCATAAAGAGCTCGCTGACGCTGGCATAATATGAAACAGGCACGGCCATGAATGCTCGCAAATCTGAAAATTATCTGGCAATTTCACGCTCATCCAGTGCATCAAAAAGTGTCCAGATTTTTTGGGCCGAGATATATCGGGGACGACTTTTTCTTAGGGCCGAATCTAGTCTCATTCAATCGAACTGTCGTTCCTTACGAAATCTCAAAAGTTAACTTCCGCGTAGAAACAAAAATTCGTGTCAGTATGTCAGAACAGATTTAATAAATTAAAAAATATCAATATAAGTAAAACAAGCTAACAAAATGACTTTTATTACACACGGGTTCCGGGTTTCAGTGGTATCGGTCGTAGGAGAGAGGGTACGAGACTTAGGATCACCTTTGCGCTTTATGTTAAGAAGATCTTCATTTGTTGAGTGTGTTAGTGTGTTACACGGAATGTGTTTACAATGCGTCAATTTTTTTTTATCAGTATGTGCAGCCATGTTTGTCAAAAAATCCGAAGTACACATTTTATACCATAAAGAGCTCGCTGACGCTGGCATATAATAATGTCCAATATATATACAATACGTGTGCACTGTCGAAGCATATGGGTAATATGTGTATGAGGCTTAGAAACGCGGGAAAAGGCGAGGCTTCGCCGAGCCTTTTCCCGCGTTTCGCGCCGAATACACATATTTACCTATATGCTTCGACAGTGCACATGTATTGTATTTATCCTGCAATTTTAAATCGTAAATAAACGTTTACTGGACGATGATAAAAGTATTTGAAATAATTCTATGTATGTATTTGAAAACAATATCCCCCGATGTGCCCCGTTTTACATTTGTATGTTCTATTTATAACTGACCAATATCAAAAAATGTTCTATTTATAACTGACCAATATCAAAAAATATATTAGGCAGGCTATATTGGTCGGTAAATGCTGTCATTGCAGGATAAATATACAATACTTGTGCACTGTCGAAGCATATAGGTAATATGTCTATGAGGCTTAGAAACGGGGGAAAAGGCGAGGCTTCGCCGAGCCTTTTCCCGCGTTTCGCGCCGAATACACATATTTACCTATATGCTTCGACAATGCACATGTATTGTATGTATCCTGCAATTTTAAATCGTAAATAAACGTTTACTGGACGATGATAAAAATATTTGAAATAATTTTGTGTATGTATTTAAAAACAATATCCCCCGATGTGCCCCGTTTTACATTTGTATGTTCTATTTATAACTGACCAATATCAAAAAATGTTCTATTTATAACTGACCAATATCAAAAAAAATATTGGGCAGGCTATATATTGGTCGGTAAATGCTGTCATTGCAGGATAAATATAATAATATTGGACACTTCGATATTTTCCGTATATTACAATTATACTTCGGTATTTTCCGACTTATTTCGGTCAATTCTAAATTTGCATATACACACTTCAAATACGTCAAAAAATTATCCAATGAAAAGTTTCTCGATATACGCGAAGTAGACGAGAATTTCCTTACTTATTATAAAATCCCGAGATATATCGAATGGTAAAATCGGCCATTCTCTAGCATAATTATGTGCAGATTCCCTCCCCTTTCCCTATGGCATCCCCTGTGTGTACACGGCAGTCAACTGGTCAGTCATTTGAATGATGCGACCATGTTTTACAGTGAATAACACAAAGGTAACTGAATTTACTTATTATAAACATCATTTATTGATGATAAATTGTGTTTTGTCAACTTTTACAAGATGTTGAATTTTCACAACATTGACATTGTACGCAATGGAAAACGAAAGTGAAAAAAATAATAATTTTGTTTAAAACTGTTACACATAATATTTCAGATTATTTCCGTCTTACATAAGTCAGTATATTTTAAAATTTATATAATAACATCTTAAGACAAGAAGAGAAAGTACAAATAACCTTGATCAATATTTTGTCCTAGATATAAGACATATGATACTATTTACGGTTCAATAATCGGAATGTCGCTGTGGGGATTTTCCCATAATAAATTGAAGAATGCGGGTCGTTTCGTAACCTGGTCGTTTCTTTCCGGGTCGTTTCGACCTAGGTCGGAACGTTTCGTACCGCATAGTGAGACGTTTCGTACCTATACGGCTATAGATTTATCATGGTGAGATGTTTCATACCTATATTAGGGAGGACAAACGTAGTCCTCGATAGCGTTATTATTTTCTGTCAGAGTAGAAAAACCCGAATTTTCACCTTTTTCATTTCATTAGAAAAACACCTAAAATTTATTATTTCGTGATAAAAAATATATCAGATAAAACTTGAAAACTAGATCTTTATTAATTTGGTAGTTATAAGCATTAAAAATATGATTGGGTACTACTACTGAACGTCCAAAGTGAAGTCGTTTCGAGAAAATCGGACGCCATCTTGATTTATGTGTCAACGAACAGCCCATTTTCAAAAATAATTCCGGGAGCTATCCCTGGACCAATATATTTATTTATACCTATATATTTATTTTTTGTGGGAATTTTTTTGTATTCATTCAGATATAATTATAAATGTTACCACAAATGAGTTAACAATATATGAATATTATGTATATAAAACAAGGTACGATATCGTTTAATTATGTCCCCCAAACGAAGTTTGGGAGACATGTAGACCAATTTCACGTTACCGCCGCCATTATGGTTCAAACTCAAAGGTCAATCGGAGTAAAAAACGTAAACAAGACGTCATTGCATTTGTAAACACGGTGACGCAATTTATTCATTGTGGCAGTTATGCACATATCGTCACGGTCGTAAGGAAGTTTTCGTGAATTTGTTGGTTAGGAAAATAATTTATGACTACAGTACATGTATCATAAAGTCTCTTGAAAATAATGAGAAATCGTGTGAATATTCAGCTATACAGTATGTGGCCAAAAGTATTGCCACATGTAAAAAAAATCTCTATATAATCAACCAAAACCATATTTTTTCAAAATATTATTGTGAAGTCATTTTTGGATAGATTTTAACAAATTTTACACCAAAACATTCAGAATAGTCTATATTTTGATGTTTATTTGCTCATTATGTTTATATGAGTGGTTTTTATTTGTACATAATTTAAGCAGGATTGTGAATTTTTAGGATTTATTTTTAGTTGAAATATATAGGAAAATCAAAGTCAATTTTTATTTGTTATGTTTAAATTCCTTTTGTTAGAGAATGTATAAAGTCTGTGTGTGTAAGACACTTTTGATGTACTAACTTAAAAATGACTTGGTTCAACTACATGTATATATCATTTTATGATTTTTTTAGAAGTCAAAATCCTGTAAGAATGCACACCTTTAGTATTTGTACATTAAACACACTACAAAATATTACAAAAACTCTAGCTCAAAACTATAGGGAGGGACAGACAGGAGTTAAATAGTATGCCCTGATACAGGGCTATACATTAACAGTCATGTTCCATTCTTACATGTATGTCAAGCACATTATTATGCTGTGGTTTCTGTTCATGAGGCACTCCATCCTTTCTTGTTTATGCCAATGTCAGGAGACCAATAATAACATATAAGGATTAGTATGGAAAAAGTGCTATATTCAGGAACAAGTCAGTCTTTGTTGGGCAAAATATGTACATGCACATGTACTTTGTAAATGATTCAACTCTATAACTTTTGTAAATCATAGAGCACAAAAATTAAACAAATACTCATTAGCAAGAAATATTATTGCAAAAACAAAACATTATTAAAAGGTCAGCTACATGTATAATAACAATGTTGTAAAATAACAAATCTATGAACTGGAACATTGAAGAATGGGTAATAAATTAAAACACATTCCCCTCATCCTGGTGAAGTCTTAAGTTAATGATTGAATGAACATTATATTGCTTTTAACATCAAAAAGTTAATATTGGGGGACACTATACAATTTTCTCTATCCTTTAGTTATTGAATTGAGAAGTTAAAAAATCTGACTAAAGTTCCACCCCCCCAAAAAACATACTACATGTAATAAGGTACAAAACTCCGTTAATTTTAAAATATTTGTCTAAGACTTTCTCAGGTAAATGAACAAAGCCCAAAATATTCAGTAATTTTACATGAAAAACAACACTCATATGGGGGATAAAAACATTCTATTCATAGAATTTTTAAACAATAAACAACAAGAAACATAAACTATAACATGTGATGTGTAAACTATTTAAGCATGAGCAACAGGAAACACATTTAGATACAAAAAATGAAAAGACCAACACCCTTAGTTGGATTTTTAGAGTGCTAGTTCATTGAAACAACAGTCTGTGGGTAGATATGTCGTTCCACTCTGAAACATTATTCTGATTCTGACCCGACAATTCTTTGTTCTTAGTCCTTAATGCTGCATTCTTACCAATTTTATAATCTTTGGTTTGACTAGACAGGGGCTAGAACCCATGGATCTACCACATTCAAGGTGAGCATGCTAACCATTACACAACATTTTTGCAGTGTGTAAAAATCACACTGAAAAAGGAGTAGTTCTTCAAAACTTTCATTAAGCTAGAGACTTGTGTCCAAGTTAGTTAATGCAGTCAACATGATCAAGCATATATTAAAATAAACCCATAGATTAGCTTCCAGTCAGATTTGAACTGACATCTTTTCAAAATTATTGAAATGTACTACCTTGTACTATAGAAGCTATATACATGTATTGTAATTGTTAGTAGTTGACAAACCTAATACAGTACTCCGATCATTAGCTTCCAGAGAGATTTGAACTGACATCTCTCAAACATTATTGAAATGTACTGATTCATCGACACCATAGTAACTACAACATTTTGTCATGAATTTGTTAGGAACATTTCAGCCAAGATTGCCCATCATTGGTTGCAATCCCTTCTGTTATTATCTAATGGTCCTGAATTGGCACTGCATAGACACGATAGAGAATTTAAAAAAACATGCATAAATTTCATACCCTGCAGTGCAAGAACAATAAGCTCCTTCTGTCAAACCATCATCTTCTTTGGCGCAATATCTATACATTGTGGGGGTCATCATCCAGTGTCTGTGATGGTGAACACTTTGTTCTTAAAATACACAAGTTGTTGTTGTTGCTTAGTCCGAGATTCCTCTGTCGTCTAACGACTTTTATGGAGTTGCTGTAGCCGTTGGACATATCTACCCACAGACTGTTGTTTCAATGAACTAGCACTTTAGTCCAACGGCTACAGCAACTCCATAAAAGCCGTTAAGACGACAGAGGAATCTCGGACTAGTTGTTGTTCGACATAGACTTTAAGAAATATCCCTCCTGTAGCCACCCACTTGAAAAATATTCATAGGCCTTGCCAACCTTATAGTCTTTCAGCATGTCATTTGTCAATGCTACATCAACATGGGCTAACAAGAACTTCGTTATGTCTGTAAAAAAATTTGGTGACCTAACTACATACCATGAATGGCATGATCATGTTCATCAAGCCAACCAGAATAAATCTGAAGGGGGTCTGTAATTCCACACTTACTCAAAATGTTGTCGTAGCATCTCTTGTTGTCCTTCAAAACATCATCTTGTGATGGCACCAAAGGCAAGTTCAACTTGCATGCCGAAAAACACCAGGCCGCTAGCTCCTCCTTCGTTCCCGATTTCGTTAGATCTCTCACTTTTCAAGAACTCCGAGATTCTCAACTTTCCAACATCGAAGCTCATCAAGAGTGCAGAGTTTGATCACCAGGATCCATTTGTAGATGTATAATAAAATTTTGCAAATAAATAACGTGAATAAAACTTCGAAAAGGTTGAAAAATGATGTGGATATAGAAAATCATCGTATAATCCAAACAGAAAGGCCGCTTATCACCCGGATTTTACTCCGATTGGACTTTGGACTAAGGCCGCTTACAACAAAAATAGGTTAATGTGAAATAGGTCTATTATTTTTGCTCCGTTATTTTTTATTATTATTATTATATATAATTCTTTATTTGCATAATAATACATTTTTATTATTCTTCCTCCTTCCGCATCAATTTTGTCCGTCCCTTTTCTCAGAGATGCCTTGATCAAACTTTATGAAACCTTGTAAAAGTTGTAGGAATATCATATGCCATGTGAAGTTGTGCTTTTAAGGGTTGATTTTTTAAAAATAGCTGCCGTTGCCATGGAAACGGCCAAAATGCTAAAAAATTGAAAAAGACAAAAATTATCATAGCAGGTTACTCGCCGAACAGAAATTGATGAAACTTGATAGGAACAACATCCACATCTAGTGGAACGAGATAAGCCAAAAAAATCGGAATCGGTTGGACAAACTTTGCCGCAGTTGCCATGGAAACAAAAAAGGTGGGATTTAAAAAAAAATTGGATTCCTTCCATCAAACTTCATGAAACTTTGTAGGAATATCCACCGTAGTGTGTGGCAGCTCTTCGGGGTTGGGGGGGGGGGGGAGGTTTTACAAATTCAACCAAGGTTAAAAAAATGTTAAATTCTCTCCAAACTTCACAAATTTTTGCAGTAGTGTTTCTTGTCACATCCACATCTAGTGGAACGAGATAAGCCCAAAATATCGGAATCGGTAGGACAAAATGGCCACCATTTCAAAATGGCTGCCAATATAAAAATTAAAAAAATCAAAATAAATTGTTAAAAATTCAAAGATGAAAAGATTTAAATGGAAATGGATGTTTACAAGGAGTAAGACATGCTGCACCATATGGCGACCATTTTGAATCCAAAATGGCCACCAAAATACAAAAATCCTCCGATTTGGGCAAAATTTGCTTTCCAAAAAGTAGCCTTTGTTCTTGCGAATTGATAATCGTTTTTGGAATTGGGAACCATATTATGATCCTTCAGATCATATCATATCTTGTTATTATTCTTCTTCTTCTTTCTTTCTTTCTTTCTTCCGTCAAAAGTTTGTCTGACACATTTCTCGGAGATGCCTAGATCAAACTTTATGAAACCTTGTAGGAATATCATATGCCATGTGAAGTTGTGCCTTTAATGGTTGATTTTTTTCAAAATGGCTGCCGTTGCCATGGAAACGGCCAAAATGCAAAAAAAAATGAAAAACACAAAAATGATCATAGCAGGTTACTCGCCAAACAGAAATTGACGAATCTTGATAGGAACAACATCCACATCTAGTGGAACGAGATAAGCCAAAAAATTCGGAATCGTTTGGACAAATTTTGCCGCAGTTGCCATGGAAACAAAAAAGGGGGATTTAATTTTTTTTTGGATTTCTTTGATCAAACTTCATAAAGCTTTGTAGGAATATCAACCGTAGTGTGTGGCAGCATTTGAGGGGTTGAACAAATTCAAAATGGAGGACGTTGCCATGGTATCCAAGGTGCAAAAAATATTGAATTCTCTCCAAGCAGCGGATCCTTTTGAAACTTGACACAAAAATAGATCATCACTGAAAGTTGTGCTCTTCGTTTTTAAAATTTTCAAAATGGCCGCCAATATAAAAATTTAAAAAATCGTTAAAAATTCAAAGATGAAAAGATTTAAATGGAAATGGATATTTACAAGGAGTAAGACATGCTGCACCATATGGCGACCATTTTAGTTTGCTATGGTGGCCATTTTGAATCCAAAATGGCCACCAAAATACAAAAATCCTCCGATTTGGCAAAATTTGCTTTCCAAAAAGTAGCCTTTGTTCTTGCGAATTGATAATCGTTTTTGGAATTGGGAACCATATTATGATCCTTCAGATCATATCATATCTTGTTATTATTCTTCTTCTTTCTTTCTTTCTTTCTTTCTTCTGTCAAAAGTTTGTCTGACACATTTCTCGGAGATGCCTAGATCAAACTTTATGAAACCTTGTAGGAATATCATATGCCATGTGAAGTTGTGCCTTTCATGGTTGATTTTTTTTCAAAATGGCTGCCGTTGCCATGGAAACGGCCAAAATGCTAAAAAAAATGAAAAACACAAAAATGATCATAGCAGGTTACTCGCCAAACAGAAATTGACGAATCTTGATAGGAACAACATCCACATCTAGTGGAACGAGATAAGCCAAAAAATTCGGAATCGTTTGGACAAATTTTGCCGCAGTTGCCATGGAAACAAAAAAGGGGGATTTAAATTTTTTTTGGATTTCTTTGATCAAACTTCATAAAGCTTTGTAGGAATATCAACCGTAGTGTGTGGCAGCATTTGAGGGGTTGAACAAATTCAAAATGGAGGACGTTGCCATGGTATCCAAGGTGCAAAAAATGTTGAATTCACTCCAAGCAGTGGATCCTTTTGAAACTTGACACAAAAATAGATCATCACTGAAAGTTGTGCTCTTTGTTTTTAAAATTAAAATGGCCGCCAATATAAAAATTTAAAAAATCGTTAAAAATTCAAAAATGAAAATATTTCAATGGAAATGGATATTTACAGGGAGTAAGATATGCTGCACCATATTGCGACCATTTCGGTTTGCTTTGGCGGCCATTTTGAATCCAAAATGACCGCCAAAATACAAAAATCTCCGATTTGGGCGAAATTTGGTTTCCAAGTAGATTATGATGTTGCGAATTGATATCCAAACTTCACAGGAATGTTAAGCACTATGAGTAGATGTGCAGACTACTTACAGCATTTTCAAAATGTCTGCCGTTGCCATGGAAACCACAAAAAAAACCACGAAAAATTTAAAGTGCTCAGAATTGGATGAAACTTAATAGAAATGTTGTATGGCATGTGTATAAATGGTTTTGAGGCTTGGAAATTTCAAAATGCTAGTTTATTGTAGCACATTGTAGGGTAACATAACAAAGAAGCCCTACTATAGACATGATAGAGTCAAAAACTGGGCTCTAATTATTTCTTGCTATGTTCTCACACTATTCTTCATTCATACCACTAGTACTTGCATTGTTCGTTTGGGGGACATCTGTAGAGCTCTGCATTACAGTAACCAATATTTTTTATTTGTTTTAATTTGGAAAGGCTGAAAATTTTGTTTTGTTTTACACGTGTACTAAATTAAATAGATATGAGTGCCTGTGAGTCTAGCAAAATTTATACATTGATAATAATACTTTTACATGCAAAATGCATAACCCTCCTCCTTTTTCACCCGGGCTTGGAACCGGCGTTGGCGGAGTTAAAGTTTTTTTTTTTTTTTTTTTTTTTTTTTTTAGTATTGTACATATATAAACAGAATCTCTTCTTTCCACCAACACTGTCATAGTCCTTAGATCATACACTGACTACCATGCTTATACTGGCATAAAGCCTGATTTTTCATATGAAAAACCCTGGTATAACTTATACTATAAGCATGGATTGGAAGTCAATTTGAATTAGGGAGAAACGGTAGCTGCAGTTGGTGCATACACAAAAGCACACCTCCTTAATGAAGGTGTTGGCAGATATCTGGTGCTGTGCGTACTGATCCCATAAGGAAAATATACGGCCTTGAATGTAGTGGGACCGTTTGCGCTGGTACCGTTTAAGTTTGCCCTCGCAAACCTACTTAACTTGTAGAGGGAGCAGCGATGATTCCCTGTCAAGTAATCGGCACAACAAGTAGAAAGGCGGGTTCACAATTACAGCTTGCGTGTTGAGGTCATTGTGGTACCCCTCAATGTCGTTGTTTATCCGGATGGCTTGACGAAAGACACACCAGCTGGCGATTGGGTAAATACGTATACGACTGGAAATCCAACGTTTTTCCACATACTGAACAACTGTCTGGAGGCAACCCTGTGCAGTGTCCTTTAATTTGTTGAACGCAATTGGTATGTGTGCATGCAATGATTGGCAGTTTTATGATCCCCACCCTTTAATTGCAGATGTAATTATATCTTCATTTATGACAGGTGTGAACTTGTGATGGCCGCTAATCTCCTGACATGTCCTCCCGAGTCATTAATTCACCAAGCTTCACCATTAATCTTATTTAGAGTATAGACCTATGTATTTGTACTTTTGTGATGATATTCTTGGTAAGGGGAACCCCTGCCCAAATTTTTCAAAAAATGGGGTTCCAGAAGGGGTTTTAATTGATATTTGGGGGTAAAAATGTGTAAAAGTGTTGCACAAATTGAAGTTTTACATACATTTAAATTAATTTTCACATTATATTGGGTTAATGCCACCTAAACCAGCTGGATACTGGTAACCCCTGCCCAAATATTCTTACAGATACTTGTCAGACTTTTCAAGTTTAATCAGTGAATAACAAGAGGTTTTACAGAACTTTTATACTGTTTAAAAACATACATATTTTACAGATACAATTTAACACACATACGAATAGAGCAGAAATATTTGAAATGTCCATCATCATTAAAGTGCACACCGTCTCTATCAAAATATTTAGGCTTCTGCCACGAGCTTTGATGTCTCCAGTATTTGATATCACTCTCTTTCACTTTGTTCAGTTCTTTATTTATCTTCTTTTTCTTTCTATCATATGTTGTCTCCTTCATATTTCTTGGGGTTGGTCGTATTATGTTGGATCCAATCACAACAGTGGAAACTCCCATACGCCTAATGTGTTTTGCAAGTTGGATGATCTCTGATGCAGTGTGTGATGCCGAATATTGCTGGCAGATGTCATTCTCTCCAATCTGTAGAAATACCATGTCTCACTCTGGTTCAAAGTTCTTTACAACATGAAGATCAAAGTGTTTCAATGAATGGACTTGTCTTCCGCCTACACCATGCAGTTTAGTATCAATAGTGCTTGACAGGTCTGATTTTGTCCTCTCCATCCATGACTCTAGTCTTCTAATAAAACTGTGTACAATTACAAGTACTTTGTGTTTATTGACTGACAATGACATCTTTGACGTTAATTTTTAGAATGGAATTAAGTGAGAAAAGTGCTGCCAATATATACTTGTACATGAACACATCTCACTTACATGTGACCTAATTAAATCTTAATAGTTCAGTTAATTGTTTAATTAATTAAAATAGGGGTAATTAAGCATAAGCTCTTTATTAATGCGTATATGAATTAAGTCTTCTGTGTTTAATTTTTTTTTTAAATATTATAAATAAATGTAGTCCCGGAATAGACTCTATCATCATGTAAAGCTTCACCTTTAATCTTATTTAGAGTATAGACCTATGTATGTGTACACTCTTGTGATGATTAAACGAGTTTCAACTATACATACAACATTTTAATTAACGAGTTTATTGCAAATCTATGAGTTGAAAAGAAGGTACGAAATGTCTCACTATACATTTTTACTCTGGTACGAAACGTCCTGATGTAGATACGAAACGACCTGGTACGAAACGACCAGGTTACGAAACGTCCTGCACCCAAATTGAAAAACTATGTGTTTTTTTCAGTTGTGTGTGTCAGTAAAAGGGGATATTTATTATCATACATCCTATTTTCTCACATTAAGGTGCATTATAACACTTGTCAAGGGAGTTTCTACATGATCTTGTAACCTTAAAAAATAATAAATATAATTTTAGGTACAGCAATACAGCACATATACCAACAGTCAAGACTACCCGGTATGTAATTGATATTATGCTTCAAAAACTTGGAATGAGCTGCCAGACCACTCTAGGAAAGAAACATTTTCCAATCAATTTAAGAGTTTATTAAATTCTTGGAATGGCAGCTCATGCCACTGCAGCTTCTGTGCATGAGTTTTAAATTGTTTTCATACTTTTTGCTTTGTTTTAAATTTGTCGATATATAGATGCATGTGTTTTGAAATTGATAATTTAAAATTTGACTAGTTTCTTTAGATATTAATACTTTTTGTTTACTCACATCAATGTGTGTGTGCTTTTAAATTATGATTGTGCTACTGCTGTGTTTTAATTGCTTTCATATTTTAGTTTGGTTTTAAATTTGTTTGAGGGATTTTTAGATTTCACAGTGTTTTTTAAATTTATTGTGTGCATGTTTCGTCTTATTTTTTGTATATCCATATTCTTATGTCAGATTTAAAAGCTCACTAGAGCTTGCATTAAAATTGTTTGATTCTTTCTGACTTTAAATCAATTGTTGTGTTCGACTTGTAATTTGATAAAAGGAAAAACACATTTATTTCTTAAATGAATAAAAAATGGAAAAAAACCCAACAACAACAACACATAATCGATATATTTTACACGGGGAATACTTTGTATAACATTAAAAGAAAGAAATAGAAAACAGTTTGTGCAGAATTGGCATTCCCTAAAGTCACCTTCGACAGAATGGTCATGCATTTTTTTTTTATAGAATTTGTCATTTTTTATTTATTTGCTATGCAGTTTGATTATTGCAATATTCAAAGCTCAAAGGTAGGAACTCCCAACTGTTTTTGTAGTCATAAGTTGTGTTTGAACGCCTCAAAATTGTATCAGAAGTGGAAAAAGTTGGTAAATGTACCGGTATGCCATATTTACAATGTTTTCAAGCTCAGAGTTACCTTTTCTCCATTTCCAAGTTAGACAATGTTATATATATAGATATGCTGGGAGTGCCTAGCTGATACCATAAACATCATGTTGTACTATATATATAGATATGCTGGGAGTGCCTAGCTGACACCATAAACATCATGTTGTACTATATATATAGATATGCTGGGAGTGCCTAGCTGACACCATAAACATCATGTTGTACTATTTATATAGATATGCTGGGAGTGCCTAGCTGACACCATAAACATCATGTTGTACTATTTATATTTACAACTTTTTACATAAAACAAAAGATCGGAATTCTATAAAAACAAATTATGTTGCATCATGAAAATTCGGAAACTTTTCAACTCATTATTACTAGTACATGATGGCTATGTGGAAATATCAAGTAACTCTTATAGTTTCCTATTCATTTTTGCTTTCACATGAACTATTGAAGGTCACTAAGACGTTTTGATAAAAACAAATTGGCATATCGAGTGCACCCTTTGAATTTGAAACGTGTTGTGTGAACTATGTAAATAAAGAATAGAATACAATATAAATAATGTTCTACAATGGTAAAATTACTTACAGACATGGCTGTTACATGATTTCTTACAATAAAATTTGAGTAAAATATATAATAAAGTTTGAGTAAAATATATAATAAAGTTTGAGTAAAATATATAATCAAGTTTGAGTAAAATATATAATCAAGTTTGAGTAAAATATATAATACAACTTGAGTAAAATATATATAGGTTTTGTAAAAGATATAATAAAGATTGAATGAAATATATTATAAAGTTTGAGTAAAATATAAGATACCCCTTCCCCCACACATACATACACCCACCAAGAGTCTTCATAGAATCGGTATACAGTGTAGTTTGTGTAAGGGTATGTAGTAAAACTGACATATAGAATAAAGGTAGGCAGGTGGGCAGATAGACAGGCAGGAAGGCAGGCTGGCAATATGTTTGTCTGTTTTTCAATCAGATTTTCCAGTGTATTCGACTTAGCTATTTATTTTAGTTTCTATGATTTAATGGATTAAAAGGAGGCTGAAAGGGAGCAACTATTATTACAGTGAGACTAGACAAATATTTGTTTTCAACATATTACTGTGTCCACACTGCTTTCCTTTGCCGACACGTTGCGGTCGTGACATGCTGATTACATCAATACAGATTTCTGCAATTTTGACATTATCTTTTGTAAACAAACCTGGACGTGTAGTCGAGTGAACCTGTAAGCGTAGTCGGAGTGCAGGTGGAAGTGAAATCAGAGTGAACATGGAAGTGTAGTAGAGTGAACCAGTGAGTGTAGTCGGAGTGAACCTAGCATTGTAGTGGGCGTGGACCAATGAGTTTAGTCAGAGTGAACCTGGAAGTGTAGTCGGAGTGAATCCCTAGTCAGTTTGAAGTGAACATGGACGTGTAGTCTGAGTTTACCAGTAAGTGTAGTCGTGGTGAACTGGGAGTTTTTGTCAGAGTGAATGAGTAAGTGTAGTCAGATTGAAGCTGTCAGTTTAGTTGGAGAGAACTAGCCGAACTTAATTTAACATAGGACCCTATGGGAAATTCCCATAAAAATCTTCTTGTCTGAAATCATTTGCTCAATAAGAGCTAAATTTTGATGAAATAGTCATTGGATGGTTCTCTTCCAAAAATGTGTCCGGCGGTTCGGCCCTTCGACCAAATTTGCCCCACAGCCGAACTTAGCTTAACATAGAACTCTATGGGAAATTCACATAAAAATCTTTTCTTCAGAAACCACTGGGCTAATTGCAACCAAACTTTGGTGGAATGGTCCTTGGATGGTCCCCTTCCAAAAATGTGTCCGGTGATCCCGACTTCCAACCAAGATGTCCGTCAAGCTAAAAATGAAAAAAGGGGGGATGAAATTTAAAAAAAATCTTCTCTGAAACTGCTGAGCCATTCTCAACCAAACTTTGCTGAAATGATCCTTGGGTGGTCCCCTTCCAAAAGTGTGTCCGGCATTTCAAACCTCCGAGGCTCCGACCAAGATGGCCGCCACAGTAGAACTTAATTTAACATAGGACCCTATGGGATATTCCCATTAAAATCTTCTTGTCTGAAACCATTTGCTCAATAAGAACTAAATTTTGATGAAATAGTCATTGGATGGTTCTTTTCCTAAAATGTGTCCGGCGGTTCGGCCTTTCGACCAAGATGGCTCTCACAGCCGAACTTAGCTTAACATAGAACCCTATGGGAAATTCACATACACATCTTCTCCTCATAAACCACTGGACCAATTGCAACCAAACTTTGGTGGAATGGTCCTTGGATGGCCCCCTTCCAAAGATGTGTCCGGTGATCAAGACTTCCATCCAAGATGTCCGCCAAGCTAAAAATAGAAAAAAGGGGAGATGAAATTTAGAAAAATCTTCTCTGAAACTACTGAGCCAATCTCAACCAAACTTTGCTGAAATGATCCTTGGGTGGTCCCCTTCCAAATTTGTGTCCAGCATTTCAGACCTCCGACCAATATGGCCACCACAGCCGAACCTAATTTAACATAGGACCCTATGGGAAATTCCCATAAAAATTTTCTTGTCTGAAACCATTTGCCCAATAAGAACTAAATTTTGATGAAATAGTCATTGGATGGTTCTCTTCCAAAAATGTGTCCGTCGTTTCGGCCCTTCGACCATGATGGCTCCCACAGCCGAACTTAGCTTAACATAGAACCCTATGGGAAATTCACATAAAAATCTTCTCTTCAGAAATCACTGGGCTAATTGCAACCAAACTTTGGTGGAATGGTCCTTGGATAGACCCCTTCCAAAATATTGTCCGGCGATCGCGGCCTTCAACCAAGATAGCCGCCAAGCTAAAAATAGAAAAATGGGGGGATGAAATTTAAAAAAAATGTTCTCCTCTGAAATTACTGAACCAATCTCAACCAAACTTTGCTGAAATGATCCTTGTGTGGTCCCCTTCCAAAATTGTGTCCGGCCTTTCAGATCTCCGACCGAAATGACCGCCACAGCCGAACTTAATTTAACATAGGACCCTATGGGATATTCCCATAAAAATTTTCTTGTCTGAAACCATTTGCTCAATAAGAACTAAATTTTGATGAAATAGTCATTGGATGGTTCTCGTCCAAGAATATTTTCGGCGGTTCGGCCCTTCGACCAAGATGGCCCCCACAGTCGAACTTAGTTTAACATAGGACCCTATGGGAAATTCCCATAACAATCTTCTTGTCTGAAACCATTTGCTCAATAAGAATTAAATTTTGATGAAATAGTCATTGGATGGTTCTCTTCCATAAATGTGTCGGGCGGTTCGGCCCTTCGACCAAAATGGCCCCCACAGCCGAACTTAGCTTAACATAGAACTCTATGGGAAATTCACATAAAAATATTCTCTTCAGAAACCACTGGGTTAATTGCAACCAAACTTTGGTGGAATGGTCCTTGGATGACCCCCTTCCAAAAATGTGTCCGGTGATCCCGACTTCCAACCAAGATGTCCGCGAAGCTAAAAATAGAAAAGGGGGGATGAAATTAAAAAAAAATCTTCTCTGAAACTACTGAGCCAATCTCAACCAAACTTTGCTGAAATGATCCTTGGGTGGTCCCCTTCCAAAAGTGTGACCGTCATTTCAGACCCCCGACCAAGATGGCCACCACAGCCGAACTTAGTTTAACATAGGACCCTATGGGAAATTCCCATAAAAATCTTCTTGTCTGAAACCATTTGCTCAATAAGTATTAAATTTTGATGAAATAGTCATTGGATGGTTCTCTTCCAAAATTGTGGACGGCGGTTCGGCCCTTCGACCAAGATGGCTCCCACAGCCGAACTTAGCTTAACATAGAACCCTATGGGAAATTCACATTACAATCTTCTCTTCAGAAACCACTGGGCTAATTGCAACCAAACTTTGGTGGAATGGTCCTTGGATAGTCCCCTTCCAAAATTGTATCTGGTGATCCCGACTTTCAACCAAGATGGCCGCCAAGCTAAAAATAGAAAAATGGGGGGATGAAATTAATAAAAAAAATGTTCTCCTCTGAAACTACTGAGCCAATCTCAACCAAACTTTGGTGGAATGATCCTTGTGTAGTCCCCTTCCAAAAGTGGGTCCGTTATTTCAGACCTCCGACCAATATGGCCACCACAGCCGAACTTAATTTAACATAGGACCCTATGGGAAATTCCCATAAAAATCTTCTTGTGTGAAACCATTTGCTCAATAAGAACTAAATTTTGATGAAATAGTCATTGGATGGTTGTCGTCCAAAAATGTGTCCGGCGGTTCGGCCCTTCGACAAAGATGGCCCCCACAGTCGAACTTAGTTTAACATAGGACCCTATGGGAAATTCACATAAACATCTTCTTGTCTGGAACCAGTTGCTCAGTTGGAACCAAACTTTGATAAAATAGTCATTGGATGGTCCTCTTCCAAAATTGTGTCTGGTGGTCTAGCCCACTGACCAAGATGGCTGCACAGCTGAACTTAGTTTAAGATAGGACCCTATGGGAAATTCACATAAAAAGCATCTTGTCTGGAACCAGTAGCTCAATTAGAACTAAATTTTGATGGAATAGTCATTGGATGGTCCTTTTCGAAAATTGTGTCTGGCAGTCACGCTCTCTCACGAAGATGGCCGCCACAGTGCAGTTGCGTTGTTATTGAAAGCAGCTTTGATCCAGGTGAGCGATTACAGGCTCCTGTGAGCCTTTGGTCGTATTAGCACCTGTGTAGTAGTCTCAGTAATCTTGTGTCAAGGAACATTTTGATTAATTAGTCATGGGAAATAGTGATGAATAATTTGTAATGTACATAATAATTATTTCAAGGACTGGCTTGAGAACAAAACAAAACACCACTAGCAGATTTAACATTTATATTAATAAAAGAATATCACTTTTGAATTGATATTATTAGCCCTGTATTTGTATACTGAAAAACATGAAAATTCAGGGTAAACAATTATATGTATCCATGCAGTGTACTTGTATAGACATAAACATGGCTGAACTCAAGAGTCTGGCGAAAGTATGCAGTTCCTGAAAGTTATAGAGCATGCTAACGCCAGACTAACAATAAACTAGAACTGTGAGTGACCTCACTGAGTGATACCCCCCCCCCGCTTGCAATAATATGATGTTCAAACTTTGGAATCGAGGTATATTAGCAAGTTACCTATGATGAAAAATGAACGGATATGGAGTTATGTCAAGGAGACAACATCCCATCTCCAAAATAAACTAACGAAGAACATACATCTAGGGGTCGCCACAAGGCCTTCAACAAAGTGGGATTGTTTGAAACCAATACGGTTTCATCAGTTGAATTATCTCCCCTTCTAAATTTTAGACAGCAACGGTATTCCTTCATGTATATGTGCAGGTTGTTTACTACAATTGTGTAAAGTTTCATAAAATTCAATAAGCAGCTTAGTAGGAGTTCCGCTTACAAGGTACACCCCTCCTTTTCGTGAAAGTATAAGTTGAATCATCTCCCCTTTTAAAATGTTGGACAGCAACCATATTCCTTCATGCACATCTGCAGGTAGAGTACTACAACTGTGTAAAGTTTCACAAAATTCCAATAAGCCGTTTAGGAGGAGTTGCGCTTACAAGGTACACGACCCCCTTTTCGTGAAAGTACAAGTTGAATTATCTCCCCTTCTAAATTTTAGACAGCAACGGTATCTCCTTCATGCACATCTGCAGGTTGTGTACTACAATTGTGTAAAGTTTCATAAAAATGCAATAAACAGTTTAGTAGGAGTTGCGCTTACAAGGTACATGCCCCCCCCTTTTTCTTGAAATTATAAGTTGAATTATCTCCCCTTTTAAATCTTGGACAGCAACCATATTCCTTCATGCACATCTGCAGGTAGTGTACTACAACTGTGCAAAGTTTCACAAAACTCCAATAAGCCGTTTAGGAGGAGTTGCGTTTATAAGGTACACGACCCCCCTTTTCGTGAAAGTATAAGTTGAATTATCTGCCCTTCTAAATTTTAGACAGCAACGGTATTCCTTCATGCACATCTGCAGGTTGTGTACTAGAACTGTGTAAAGTTTCATAAAAATTCAATAAGCAGTTTAGTAGGAGTTGAGTTTACAAGGTACATGTGTGTACATGCCCCCCCCCCCCCCCCCCCTTTCGTGAAAGTATATAAGTTGAATTATCTCCCATTTTAAATGTTGGACAGCAACCATATTCCTTCATGCACATCTGCAGGTAGAGTACTACAACTGTGTAAAGTTTCACAAAACTCCAATAAGCCGTTTAGGAGGAGTTGTGCTTACAAGGTACACGACCCCCTTTTCTTGAAAGTATAAGTTGAATTATCTCCCCTTCTAAATTTTAGACAGCATCGATATTCCCTCATGCACATCTGCAGGTTGTGTACTCCAACTGTGTAAAGTTTCATAAAAAATCAATAAACAGTTTAGTAGGAGTTGAGGTTACAAGGTACATGTATGTACATGCCCCCCCCCCCCCCCCCCCCCCTTTTCGTGAAAGTATAAGTTGAATTATCTCCCCTTTTAAATTTTGGACAGCAACCATATTCCTTCATGCACATCTGCAGGTAGTGTACTACAAATGTGTAAAGTTTCATAAAAATCCAATAAGCCGCTTAGGAGGAGTTGCGCTTACAAGGTACATGGACAGACGGACGGACGGACAGGGTGATTCCTATATACCCCCCCCCCCCCCAAACTTTGTTTGCTGGGGGTATTATGAGGCAACAGAACCACCAACCTTTGGCGGGTAACTGACCAATCCTATAATTACATACACTCGAGTACACCTATTTTTGTTATGCACAAAGCAGGGATTGAACTATTACCATAGAGGTAATTGACTGATGGTCAACAGTAGTCGTATTTAAACTAGCAACATAGACTACTCTGCCACCTAGGCCCCCACTAGCCGTTTCTAAGCACATTTTCATTACAATCCTTGAAAACAGCATAGTTTTATAGGAATTAGCTTGTACAGTACATAGGTACATTTTTTTTTATTCAAATGCTTTTGAAAAAAAACCAATGGTTTCAGGCATTTATTTCATATTCCAATCAGGTAAAAATAACTTTCAAATGTGCACACATAAAATAAAAATTCAACCAAATAACGTTTGCATAAATTATTGCATAAACAAAACTTGATTCTCAAAATCCGTGTCCCTCAGACCAAAAAATTGCAGATAATTGTTTCTTATGACAAAAATAGTTTAATCCTCACCAACTTCACATTCTTTTTTTTTAAATCTGAAATTTTTTGCTCATCATAAGCTAGTTATTTCATTAAAAACAAGAATTAATTCTAAAAATCCGGCCATAATTTTCAAAGAAAACTAGAATTGTTTCAGAGGATTAAAACCCATGTCTCCCATTCATAAAACTCTCAAGTAAACCATTTGACTTCAAGGTCAAACTGTGATCATGATGGTACGTGAGACACTGTCTCATCATTATACAACCACATACCAAATATCATTAACCTATCTAAAAAGGCAAAAAGTTATTGCCCAGACACAAAAACACTTAAAAAATATCAATTATTTGACCTTAAAATCAAAGGTCACGATGGAACACGACACACCGTTTTATGATTATACATGGTACACCTACATACCAAATATCATTAATCTATCGTAAAAGACATAAAGGTTATGATTCGGACACCATAACACTTCAAAAATATCAATTATTTGACCTTAAGGTCAAAGGTGAAAGACAAAATGTGATCATGTTGGTACATGACACACCCTCTCATGATTATACACCTACATACCAAATATCATTGACCTATCTGAAGAGACAAAAAAGTTAGGGAACGATCATTCAACTTGAGGCGTGGGGGGGGGGGGGGGGGGGGGGATACGTCAGTAAACACAATATGTGGTCGTATTACGATTGGGTTGTCGTTGTTACCGTCCGTCAGTAAACACAATATGTGGTCGTATTATGTCTGGATTTATTGTTGTTGTCGTCCGTCAGTAAACACAATATGTGGTCGTATTATGACTGGGTTTATTGTTGTTTTCGTCCGTCAGTAAACACAATATGTGGTCGTATTATGACTGGGTTTATTGTTGTTGTCGTCCGTCAGTAAACACAATATGTGGTTGTATTATGATTGGGTTTATTGTTGTTGTCGTCCGTCAGTAAACACAATATGTGGTCGTGTTATGATTGTGTTGTCGTTGTTGTTGTCCGTCAGTAAACACAATATGTGGTCGTGTTATGATTGGGTTGTCGTTGTTGTTGTCCGTCAATAAACACAATATGTGGTCGTATTATGACCGGGTTTATTGTTGTCGTCGTCCGTAAGTACACACAATATGTGGTCGTATTATGTTTGGGTTTATTGTTGTTGTCGTCCGTCAGTAAACACAATATGTGGTCGTATTATGATTGGGTTTATTGTTGTTGTCGTCCGTCAGTAAACACAATATCTGGTGGTTTTATGACTGGGTTTATTGTTGTTGTCGTCCGTCAGTAAACACAATATGCGGTCGTATTATGATTGAGTTGTCGTTGTTGTCGTCCGTAAGTAAACACAATATGTGGTCGTATTATGACTGGGTTTATTGTTCTTGTCGTCCGTCAATAAACACAATATGTGGTCGTATTATGATTCGGTTTATTGTTGTCGTCCGTCAGTAAACACAATATGTGGTCGTATTATGACCGGGTTTATTGTTGTCGTCGTCAGTAAACACAATATGTGGTCGTATTATGATTGAATTTATTGCTGTTGTTGTCCGTCAGTAAACACAATATGTGGTCGTATTATGATTGAGTTTTTCGTTGTTGTCTTCCGTCAGTAAACACAATATGTGGTCGTATTATGATTGGATTTATTGCTGTTGTTGTCCGTCAGTAAACACAATATGTGGTCGTATTATGATTGGGTTAGTCGTTGTTGTCGTCCATCAGTAAACACAATATTTGGTCGTATTATGATCGGGTTGTCGTTGTTGTTGTCCGTCAGTAAACACAATATGTGGTCGTATTATGATTGGGTTTATTGTTGTTGTCGTCCGTCAGTAAACACAATATGTGGTCGTATTATGATTGGGTTTATTGTTGTTGTCCGTCAGTAAAAACAATATGTGGTCGTATTATGATTGGGTTGTCGTTGTTGTCGTCCGTCAGTAAACACAATATGTGGTCGTATTATGATTGGATTTATCGTTGTTGTCGTCCGTCAGTAAACACAATATGTGGTCGTGTTATGATTGAGTTGTCGTTGTTGTCTTCCGTCAGTAAACACAATATGTGGTCGAATTATGATTGAGTTGTCGTTGTTGTCGTCCGTCAGTAGAAACAATATTTGGTCGTATTATGATTGGGTTGTCGTTGTTGTTGTCCGTCAGTAAACACAATATGTCGTCGTATTATGATTGGGTTTATTGTTGTCCGTCAGTAAACACAATATGTGGTTGTATAATGATTGGGTTTATTGTTTTTGTCCGTCAGTAAAAACAATATGTGGTCGTATTATTATTGGGTTGTCGTTGTTGTCGTCCGTCAGTAAACACAATAAGTTGTGGTATATGATTGGGTTTATTGTTGTTGTCGTCCGTCAGTAAACACAATATGTGGTCGTATTATGATTGGCTTTATTGTTGTCCGTCAGTAAAAATAATATGTGGTCGTATTATGATTGGGTTGTCGTTGTCGTCCGTCAGTAAACACAATATGTGGTCGTATTATGACTGGGTTTATTGTTGTTGTCGTCCGTCAGTAAACACAATATGTGGTCGTATTATGATTGGGTTTATTGTTGTTGTCGCCCGTCAGTAAACACAATATGTGGTCGTATTATGACTGGGTTTATTGTTGTTGTCGTCCGTCAGTAAACACAATATGTGGTCGTATTATGATCGGGTTGTCGTTGTTGTTGTCCGTCAGTAAACACAATATGTGGTCGTATTATGATTGGGTTTATTGTTGTTGTCGTCCGTCAGTAAACACAATATGTGGTCGTATTATGATTGGGTTTATTGTTGTTGTCCGTCAGTAAAAACAATATGTGGTCGTATTATGATTGGGTTGTCGTTGTTGTCGTCCGTCAGTAAACACAATATGTGGTCGTATTATGATTGGATTTATCGTTGTTGTCGTCCGTCAGTAAACACAATATGTGGTCGTGTTATGATTGAGTTGTCGTTGTTGTCTTCCGTCAGTAAACACAATATGTGGTCGAATTATGATTGAGTTGTCGTTGTTGTCGTCCGTCAGTAGAAACAATATTTGGTCGTATTATGATTGGGTTGTCGTTGTTGTTGTCCGTCAGTAAACACAATATGTCGTCGTATTATGATTGGGTTTATTGTTGTCCGTCAGTAAACACAATATGTGGTTGTATAATGATTGGGTTTATTGTTTTTGTCCGTCAGTAAAAACAATATGTGGTCGTATTATTATTGGGTTGTCGTTGTTGTCGTCCGTCAGTAAACACAATAAGTTGTGGTATATGATTGGGTTTATTGTTGTTGTCGTCCGTCAGTAAACACAATATGTGGTCGTATTATGATTGGCTTTATTGTTGTCCGTCAGTAAAAATAATATGTGGTCGTATTATGATTGGGTTGTCGTTGTCGTCCGTCAGTAAACACAATATGTGGTCGTATTATGACTGGGTTTATTGTTGTTGTCGTCCGTCAGTAAACACAATATGTGGTCGTATTATGATTGGGTTTATTGTTGTTGTCGCCCGTCAGTAAACACAATATGTGGTCGTATTATGACTGGGTTTATTGTTGTTGTCGTCCGTCAGTAAACACAATATGTGGTCGTATTATGATTGGATTTATTGTTGTTGTCCGTCAGTAAACACAATATGTGGTCGTGTTATGATTGGGTTGTCGTTGTTGTTGTGCGTCAGTAAACACAATATGTGGTCGTATCATAACCGGGTTTATTGTTGTTGTCGTCCGTAAGTAAACACAATATGTGGTCGTATTATGTTTGGGTATATTGTTGTTGTCGTCCGTCAGTAAACACAATATGTGGTCGTATTATGACTTGGTTTATTGTTGTTGTCGTCCGTCAGTAAACACAATATGTGGTCGTATTATAATTGGGTTTATTGTTGTTGTCGTCCGTCAGTAAACACAATATGTGGTCGTATTATGATTGGGTTGTCGTTGTTGTCGTTCGTCAGTAAACACAATATGTGGTCGTATTATGTTTCGGTTTATTGTCTTCCGTCAGTAAACACAATATGTGGTCGTATTATGATTGGGTTGTCGTTGTCTTCCGTCAGTAAACACAATATGTGGTCGTATTATGATTGGGTTGTCGTTGTCTTCCGTCAGTAAACACAATATGTGGTCGTATTATGATTGGGTTGTCGTTGTTTTCTTCCGTCAGTAAGGGAACGACCATTTAACTTGAAGGGGGGTTATGTTTTTTTTCTAAAAAAATATTCTGATTCCCAATGTTGCTGAAAAAAATATTCTGATTATGGTGGAGGAAAAATAAAATAATCTGATTCAGAGTTTTTGTCATATAACCTATTGTTGAATTCTGGACAAAAAAAATGAATATTCTAACTCTCGTGTTGTCCGAAAAAAAAATTTTGAACGAAGCAAAAAACCATAACCCCCCCCCCCCTTCAAGTTAAATGGTCGGTCCCTTATGGCCCGAGAGATAGTAAATTTGCAATTCCATTCAGATTGAACAAAGAGTTAACTCCCTTTTTTGTCTATTTTCTTGTATAATATATTAATATTACTTATATCTTTTTTATTTGGACGGTGACCCACCAATCTTTGAATTTTATCTTTTTTAAGAAACATTTGAACCATTCAATTACAAAACATCAGAAAATTCTATGGATTAGAAATTGATATGTTCATCAGATAAATGCATCCAATAACTTTTTTCCTTCATTGTCTATAAATGTTGCCCCAAAATGCCATTTCCCCTTCAATTTTTAAATTAAAATTTTGATCTTGGAATGCAGGTGACCCTCATTTTTTATCTTTTTTATTTGGAAGGGCATATTACAAGGAAGCTTACTTTAAAAAATAAAAAAAAATCTATGGATAAAAAATTAGACACCCCATCTACCTTAAGGCATGGCCTACGTGACCAAAATCACTTTTGCACACGTCTGAGACGTGACGTCTCGCAATTATCGATTAACGCTTCATTTTTTCAAATTTCCATTGACCAGAACTTGGCAGAAGCAGACGTGAAATTTGGATTGGTAAAATTTTGTTAAATTTTCTTCATTTTATATGTAATTAACGACATTTTGCTGAAAACAGTTAAGAATAACATTGTTGCGTGTTTGTGCAGTGCATTTTATACGAATTTATTTCTCTGGAACACAACAATACAATACAATACAATACACATATTTTTATTTCCAATTAAGGAGCCCTTTCGGGCAGAACAATTAACAAAGAATTTAATACAATGATTATGGATTGATTACATTGATTGGAAGATGACAACATTTTATGAAACAAGACATCACTTGACTTGTGTAATCCTATCACATAGTACCGCGGGTGGCGATATTTACTATTTGTTTTCTATTTGCTGCCTCCGCCTGAAATAAAAAATGAAAAAATCCCAATGAAAACGTAAAATATGAACATGGAATGCGAAGTCGTATGTTATATAGGACTATTGACTTTTTTGTGTTGTTCGCATGCAAACGTCCACGTAGATCACAGGGACTTGCTCCCGGCCTTTCGTTATCAATAATTTTAACCCTACTATCAATGATTATTGATAAGGGACCAACCATTTAACTTGAAGGAGGGGGGGAGGGGTTATGGTTTTTTGTTTCGTTCAGAATTTTTTTTTTGTCGGGCAAAGCGCGAAATTTTTTTCCAGAATTTACCATCGTGTTATCGGTTTTCGTGCTATTATCGATTTTCAGATATAGCGATTAACAGTGTTAACCCTCCATTCATATGACGATTGGAATTTTCAAAGAATTGCTAGTTAAATATTTCTTTGTGCATAAGATTGTTTTTAAAGCCATTCTTGTATTTTAATATACTCTCGATTACCTGGCAACTTTTGGTGTCAGTAAAATGGCGGTATCTGTTTCCGTGGCAAATAAAAACAAGGCCGATATACGGGATGGAAACGAATATAAAATTCCGAAATGGCTGGTTTTAAAATTTCATGGTTCTGGCCATCTACCAAATCATACTACATCTAAATAAAATAACAGAATGTTTGAAAATCACCACTTTCAAAATTGTGTTTACTTTTGACGTTTTTTTAGTGCTGAAACCACAATGCACTGCAAAGTGACATGTATTTTATATAAGAAACAGGCACATTTCAGTCGGCTCTTTTGTTTACAAATACGATCAGTGACCCCATGATAGTTACATGACAGGAAGAGCAGGTGTCTAAGAGGCAGACGACATAGTTCAATTTTATATAGCCCTTCTGGATTTTTTTCCAGCTACTTTATAAATGAAGTACATTTTTGGCATTACAAAAAGTATGGTTCAGTAGGTAGGTTCACTGTTTTTGGTACTTACGTCTTTAAAAGTAAACTTGATCATTTGTTACAGATGTCAGCTTTCGTATTGTTTATGTTCCATAAATAGAAACCAGAAGACACGTCAAAAATAATGCGTGCGCTGTGGAAATCAAAATAAAATGGATACCACGAAAACAGATGACGCACGAAAATTACCATCGATTTGTTATTTCCTTGCAAGCAAATAATTTGACCTCGCTTTCTCCGTATGCAACTGACCTTACTAGTGACAGGTAAAAACGATTAATTTGTATTTTGTCGCTTATTAACTGCAAACTTGCATGGTTGTTTGTCCGTAATTAACGCCGACTAAAAGCAGATTCACAGAAAATAAGAAATAAGTGCATCATAGCCAGAAATCATGGGTGATTTTGCTCATGAATATTCATAAACCAAATCGCGTCATGTATGACCTCAGCAAATAAACGTTTAACCATATTTGGAAGACGCTGATGAAAACTCGTATCTATTTTTTTTTAAATAATATTTCATCACAGTTTTGATCACATAAATAACTTCATAATTATTTGTGATCGTATCAAAATTAATTGTCATCCTAACTATGTTCATTAGGAATCCGATGATGTGTGTAAAAGATCGAAAATATATTTAATGCACTGCCTTTTTAAAATATATTTAATGTCCCCCTTTTTTCACGAAATAAAAATATGTAAATAAAAAATATATTGTGCATTTTTTTTCAATTTCTGCCCCACATTTATAAGTATTAGTATGTCATTGAAATCGTTTAGTATAGGATATATATTGTTAAATTTTTTGAAATTTATATATCTGCAGTACTATTATAGCTACATGTACTTGTTCTGTTGTTTTGTCGAAATAAAAAAATACCCTTGTGGAGCCTTTTTTTAATTGTTTATTTACATTTACAATGGAATGCGGTGCTTACTCAAATAATGCTATGCCTAGCAGAAGCAGTTTTACGAAATAGTAGATTTTTTGGCGTAAACCCCTATTGAATCTCTACTAGAAAGGTAAAAAAAACTTGTGAAGCCCTCTTTTAAATTATCGTGGTAACCTTTAATTTGTCAGCAAAATTTTTTTCGAAGAAAGATTCCTCAACAATGTTACCGGAACTGACGGAATTTGTCCCGGCAATTAGAATGGGGATTGTAAGAAAAGTGCTTTTAGGTCTTGAAAACCGTGCAGGATGCATTTTTTCACTTATTCTCAAATTTGAAACTGGGTGGGAACCTTGCGTTTTCATGGTACAGCTGTAATATTTTGAGATATTGTTCAAACCGGTGCATAGTTTGATTTTTTATCCCGGCAAATTATCCGGCCCAAGCTAACAGAAAGTTTCCCGTTCAACTATATGTTAAAATCCAAATTCTCTTTGAGCCGCCATTTTGAATATGCAAATGAGCAAATCACCTATCATTTCTGGCTATGTTGTATTGATTTAATGACGATTCGGAAAACTCCGTAAACAATGGCGATAATCAATAAGATGGCGTCCATTTCTTGATCATCTCAAAACACGAGCAGTTGCACCTTTTTTTCCCCGATGCGCGTACATTTGATAACATTAAGTTACAGAAACACGTTATATTAAAGGCATCAATCATATCTGATAGTTTTTATGGGTAACAAAAATTTACGATTTTGGCAGATAATGGCCCTTTAATATTTAGGGGATGTCTGTCTTTCTTTCCCAAACCAGAAATATTTTTGACACGAAACAAGAATTTATTTTTATATGAACAAATTTAAATGTTATTTTTATTCAAATTAAAAAAAAAAGTTGCATCTTTCAGGTCACTATATTTTTTCTATTAAATTCGAGGCTTTTTTTTTTGCAAACAAAAATATACCCCACCCTCCAAAAGTTAAATGGTCAAATATCGAATATAGTATTAAATTATTTTTTCCGAGAGAGGTAAGAGACAAGAATAAAGAGTCATCAATGTATACACAAAATTCCTGAATTGTGGACATTTGTTTGATCCTTTTGTACTTGACAAAATGTGGTTACTGTTCAAAGAAGAGTTTGAAGATACCAAAGGGGTAATCAGAATCTGTATATCGAAGAAGAAGAGACAACACAATGGCCAAAAGAAAAAGGACAAACAACGATCTATAAAACATACACATAAACGTGCAAATAAAATATATGTATTGCTTTTTATTGCACATTTTCATTAGCTTCAACCCCAGGACTACACACCAAACATGGCAATCCCAAGCAATGCAAGTTTGAACCCATTTGAGACCCCGAAGCCCATTGCACACCTCGCTAGATTTGCTTAGTGCTCTGCATTTAAATCATGTGCATAGTAGGGCATCCCCAACATTTGGTAAGTGGGTGAGGAAAAAAAGGGGGGAGACTACTTCACTTGTTATGGCAGAAATTTAATTAGCAACTGGATTTTCAGCATGAAAGCAAAAACAAAATATTAAGTTGCCAGTCTCTGTGTTTGTTTGTTTTTATTTATTTACGTGTTATTTTTGCAAGCTTTCACCCCTCGTGTCAACTCCAAATGACCCCCCCCCCCCACACACACACCTTCCGATTCCTTTCTAAAGCTTGATCTTCGCATCTGTAACCCTTTGCTACTCCACTGCATATGCATAATGCACAGAAAACATCGTATTGGACGAATAGCAGTCGAGCTATTAGAGATTTAGAAAGTCGATATTTCAAGATTTTAATGTTGATTTTTTTTTATTAAAAATGTTAAGATTTTTTTTTATATAAATAATCAATGTCATAATATTTCTACTTGTAGATCCATCATGGAAACAATTTGTGGTCCATGTTCAGAAAAAAACAAAAGGCTTGCTGCTGAAAAATATTGTTGGGACTGTGAAGAAAAGTTATGCACAAAATGCGCTGAAGGGCATCTGCGGTGGAAGGCATTTAGATCTCATCATGTAATTGATTTGTCGTCGGTGGGATCAAGAATACCATCATCTTCTAAGATAAACTGTGAAATACACACAGACGTCCAGATTGATTATTTCTGTAGTCAACATGATGTTTTATGCTGTAGAGCTTGTCTCTCGGATAGCCATAGGTCTTGTGAGTCTGTTTTACCTTTAGACTCTGCTTCAAAGGACGTCAAAAATTCATCTTTACTTTCCGATACGTTAGAAGAACAAGAATATATGACTGAAACATTGCAGAAAATAGAAGAAAATAGAAACGAGAATCAAAAATTACTGAAACAAAAGAAGTCTCTGATAATAAAACAAATCAGTGCAGCTAAATCAAAAGTTATAAAATATCTAGATGACATAGAAGAAAGATTAATTACTGAAGTAGAGTCTGTACAGAAAAAAAATGAGGAGAAAATAAACAGAGAAAAACATGACATTTTTCAATTAACATCGATTTTAAAAGACAATAAACAAGAACTAGAATTCCTAAAAGACCACGGCTCTAATAATCAGCTATTTTTAACTTTACGAAAACAAATAACAATCATCCAGAAAACAGACAAGAAGATTCATGACATGTCGTCTGCTATTAATGAAATTGACATGGAGTTTAAAGAAATTAAGAATGTCAACATTGAAACAATCGGATCATTGTCACAAATTACCCGACCTTGTCCTATTAAATATAAATCAATGAAAGTACAACATGAACAGGTAGAAGTCGATAGAAGTCAAACACTGACCGAATTCATCAAAGAAGATGAAATTAATCTAACACGTGGCGTACACTACATCTTAACAGACATGGCTGTCACTTCTGACAACAAATTACTACTTTGTAATTATGATGATAAGAAGGTATTTATATACAAGGATTACAAAACCTATGAAGATAAAATATCGTTGACCAGTAAACCTTTGTGTATTACTGTAGTACCATGTACAGATAAAGCAGTAGTTATTCTTCTACATGAGAGATCCATACAATTTATCAACACTACTAACAATACAAAGGACAACAAGATAAACATAGGAGAAAGGTGTCACGGTGTCACTGCTGGAAAGGACAAAATTTACATCGGTGGAGGAGATAAAGTTATAATTCTAAATATAGATGGATCATTTGTAAGAGAGATACCAACTCATGGTGGTGTTAATTACAACTTATTGTATAATGAAAGGAATGATCAGTTGTTGTTAAGACAGGACAGGAGATTGTGTTGTATCAATTTAGATGGCCACGTTATATATAGATACGACATATCAGGACATGAAGGACTGGCTGTGGATCAACAAGGTCATGTATACATAAGTGGTTATCATTCACACGACATACACAGGTTGTCACCAGATGGAACATTCCGTGATATAGTATTAAGTAAACATGATGGTGTTCACGGACCACGGAGTATAACATTTAACAATGACTTTACAAAACTGTTCATTATAAATAATGGAGGTAAGACTGTATTAGTTTATAGTTGTAAATGAAGGGTTTTATATTTTATAAATGAAGGATTTTTATATTTTATAAATGAAGGATTTTTATATTTTATAAATGAAGGATTTTTATATGTTATAAATGAAAGGATTTTTATATTTTGTGAAAATGGTGGTATTAACAAATCACATGGTATAACATTTAACAATAACTTTATAAAACTGTTCATTGTAGGTAGAGCTAAGACTGTATTATTTATTTCCATGAAAAAAAACCTTTTATTATTGGTATGTAAAGTAGATAAATTATTGACATTAGATCTACTGAATTTTACTGATAATTATTTGTTTTTGACTATTGGAATATACAGTATAATAATCAATGGATTATTTCTAACATTATACCTTAGAATTGACACAACATTTGGAATTATTTAAAACATGTAGATCATTTAAAACATTTGATCATTTAGAGCCTTTGGATTATTTAAAAGATTTGGATTATTTAGAACATTTCATCATTTAGGACATTTGGATAATTTAGAACATTTGGAATATTTAGAATATTTGGATTATTTAGAATATTTGGATTATTAAGAACATTTGGGTTATTTAAAACATTTGAAATATTTAGAATATTTTAGTTATTTAAAACATTTGGATTATTTAGAACATTTGGGTTATTTAGAACATTTTAGTCATTTAGAACATTTTAGTTATTTAGAACATTTGGGTTATTTAGAACATTTTAGTTATTTAGAACATTTGGGTTATTTAGAACATTTTAGTTATTTAGAACATTTGGGTTTTTTAGAACATTTGATCATTTAGAACATTTGGATAATTTAGAACATTTGGAATATTTAGAATATTTGGATTATTAAGAACATTTGGGTTATTTAAAACATTTGAAATATTTAGAATATTTTAGTTATTTAAAACATTTGGATTATTTAGAACATTTGGGTTATTTAGAACATTTTAGTTATTTAGAACATTTTAGTTATTTAGAACATTTGGGTTATTTAGAACATTTTAGTTATTTAGAACATTTTAGTCATTTAGAACATTTTAGTTATTTAGGTTATTTAGAACATTTTAGTTATTTAGAACATTTGGGTTTTTTAGAACATTTGATCATTTAGAACATTTGCATTATTTTTAACATTTGTGTCAACTATTTATGTTTTAACAATCTTATTTATATTTTGTACATTCTTTTCTTATTTTAGTTGTGAAAATCTACTAAGATTATATTGTATATAAAACTTAAATAAAAAGTATAATCTGTACAAACTCTCCATTGATTTTATTTTTATTTTTGGTGTTTAACGCCACTTTCAGCAATATTTCAGCTATTTCATGGCGACCAGTTTTAGTGATTGAAGAAGCCGGAGTACCCGGAGAGAACCGGCAAGCAACTGGTAAACTTTATCACTTGCGGCTGCGAGTCGAGTGCACCCTTTTTTGTAATTTACAAATCGGGGCACGAACCCACGCCGTATTGGTGATAGGCTTGTATGAACTGTTGGATCCAACGACCTAACTCATTGAGCCACCTGGGCCCCTACAACGAGGGAACATCGTTATTATAAAGAATGTTATATTCTTGAACATTATACATATTATTTTTTTTAAATAAAGATACCATTAGCCATCAAATGAAGGACAGAAAAATACCAAAAGAAAATGAACAAAAGGACAAACAGGAACTACGAAACATTACACAGTTTAAAATGAACCTGACTAAAAACCGGGGGTGATCCCAGGTACTCTGGAAGGCTAGGCATATGTTTTTTGCAAATTGATGCACACAATCACTTGACATCTGTCGTCCGTCTCTTTGTCATGATCGTCCTAGACAACCTAATCTAGAGTGTCATGGATGTTGTCGTTTGTAATCATCTGTTGTTGTCTCATGCACCCGTTTCATATTTAATCTTCTAATCTGAATCGTTGACACAGATTGAATCAAACTTGGCAGGAATGATTTTCAATTATCTGATTTGTTATGAATCTAAACTCAAATATGATTCTGATTGGCTGACATGTAAAAACAAACTTCAAAATAACATGACATGAAATTGGTAATTGTAGGAATGTTTCTTTGCATCATGTTTCATATGACCGCAATATGTGGTCGTGTTATGATTGGGTTGTTGTTGTCTTCCGTCAGTAAACACAATATGTGGTCGTGTTATGATTGGGTTGTTGTCGTTGTCTTCCGTCAGTAAACACAATATGTGGTCGTGTTATGATTGGATTGTCGTTGTTGTCGTCTGTCAGTAAGCACAATATGTGGTCGTATTATGATTGGGTTGTCGTTGTTGTCGTCCGTCAGTAAACATAATATGTGGTCGTATTATGATTGGGTTGTCGTTGTCGTCTATCAGTAAACACAATATGTGGTCGTGTTATGATTGGGTAGTCGTTGTCTTCCGTCATTAAACACAATATGTGGTCGTATTATGATTGAGTTGTCGTTGTTGTCTTCCGTCAGTAAACACAATAAGTGGTCGTATTATGATTGGGTTGTCGTTGTCGTCCGTCAGTAAACACAATTTGTGGTCGTATTATGATTGGGTTGTCGTTGTCTTCGTCAGTAAACACAATATGTGGTCGTATTATGATTGGGTTGTCGTTGTCTTCCGTCAGTAATCACAATATGTGGTCGTGTTATGATTGGGTTGTCGTTGTTGTCGTCCAACAGTAAACACAATATGCGGTCGTGTTATGATTGGGTTGTCGTTGTTGTCGTCCGTCAGTAAGCACAATATGTGGTCGTATGATGATTGGGTTGTTGTCTTCCGTCAGTAAACACAATATTTGTCGTATTATGATTGGCTTGTCGTTGTTGTCTTTCGTCAGTAAACACAATATGTGGTCGTATTATGATTGGGTTGTCGTTGTCGTCCGTCAGTAAACACAATAGTTGGTCGTATTATGATTGGGTTGTCGTTGTCTTCCGTCAGTAAACACAATATGTGGTCGTGTTATGATTGGTTTGTCTTTGTTGTCTTCCGTCAGTAAACACAATATGTGGTCGTATTATGATTGAGTTATCGTTGTTGTCTTTCGTCAGTAAACACAATATGTGGTCGTATTATGATTGGGTTGTCGTTGTTGTCGTCCGTCAGTAAACACAATAGTTGGTCGTATTATGATTGGGTTGTCGTTGTCTTCCGTCAGTAAACACAATATGTGGTCGTATTATGATTGGGTTGTCTTTGTTGTCTTCCGTCAGTAAACACAATATGTGGTCGTATTATGATTGGGTTGTCGTTGTTGTCGTTCGTCAGTAAACACAATATGTGGTCGTATTATGATTGAGTTATCGTTGTCGTCCGTCAGTAAACACAATATGTGGTCGTGTTATGATTGGGTTGTCGTAGTTGTCTTCCGTCAGTAAACACAATATGTGGTCGTATTATGATTGGGTTGTCGTTGTTCTCGTCCGTCAGTAAACACAATAGTTGGTCGTATTATGATTGGGTTGTCGTTGTCTTCCGTCAGTAAACACAATATGTGGTCGTGTTATGATTGGGTTGTCGTTGTCTTCCGTCTGTTAACACAATATGTGGTGATATTATGATTGGGTTGTCGTTGTTGTCGTCCGTCAGTAAACACAATATGTGGTCGTATTATAATTAGGTTGTCGTTGTCTTCCATCAGTAAACACAATATGTGGTCGTATTATCATTGGGTTGTCGTTGTTGTCGTCCGTCAGTAAGCATAATATGTGGTCGTATTATGATTGGGTTGTCGTTGTCGTCTGTCAGTAAACACAATATGTGATCGTGTTATGATTGGGTTGTCGTTGTCTTCCATCAGTAAACACAATATGTTGTCGTATTATGATTGGGTTTATTGTTGTTGTCGTCCGTCAGTAAACATAATATGTGGTCGTATTATGATTGGGTTGTCGTTGTCTTCCGTCGGTAAACACAATATGTGGTCATGTTATGATTGGGTTGTCGTTGTTGTCATCGTCAGTAAACACAATATGTGGTCGTATTATGATTGGGTTTATTGTTGTTGTCGTCCACGAGTAAACACAATATGTGGTCATATTATGATTGGGTTGTCGTTGTCTTCCGTCAGTAAACACAATATGTGGTCGTGTTATTATTGGGTTGTCGTTCGTCAGTAAACACAATATGCGGTCGTGTTATGATTGGGTTGTCGTTGTTGTCCGTCAGTAAACATAATATGCGGTCGTATTATGATTGGGTTGTCGTTGTCGTCCGTCAGTAAACACAATATGTGGTCGTGTTATGATTGGGTTGTCGTTGTTGTCTTCCGTCTGTTAACACAATATGTGGTGATATTATGATTGGGTTGTCGTTGTTGTCGTCCGTCAGTAAACACAATATGTGGTCGTATTATGATTAGGTTGTCGTTGTCTTCCGTCAGTAAATACAATATGTGGTCGTATTATGATTGGGTTGTCGTTGTCGTCTGTCAGTAAACACAATATGTGGTGATATTATGATTGGGTTATCGTTGTTGTCGTCCGTCAGTAAACACAATATGTGGTCGTATTATAATTAGGTTGTCGTTGTCTTCCGTCAGTAAACACAATATGTGGTCGTATTATGATTGGGTTGTCGTTGTTGTCGTCCGTCAGTAAGCATAATATGTGGTCGTATTATGATTGGGTTGTCGTTGTCGTCTGTCAGTAAACACAATATGTGATCGTGTTATGATTGGGTTGTCGTTGTCTTCCGTCAGTAAACACAATATGTGGTCGTATTATGATTGGGTTGTCGTTGTTATCGTCTATCAGTAAACACAATATGTGGTCATATTATCATTGGGTTGTCGTTGTTGTCGTCCATCAGTAAAAACAATATGTGGTGGTATTATGATTGGGTTGTCTTTGTCTTCCGTCAGTAAACACAATATGTGGTCGTGTTATGATTGGGTTGTCGTTGTTGTCTTCTGTCTGTTAACACAATATTTGGTGGTATTATGATTGGGTTGTCGTTGTTGTTGTCTGTCAGTAAACACAATATGTGGTTGTATTATGATTGGGTTGTCGTTGTCTTCCGTCAGTAAACACAATATGTGGTCGTATTATGATTGGGTTGTCGTTGTTGTCATCCGTCAGTAAACATAATATGTGGTCGTATTATGATTGGATTGTCGTTGTCGTCCGTCAGTAAACACAATATGTGGTCGTATTATGATTGGGTTGTCGTTGTCTTCCGCCAGTAAACACAATATGTGGTCGTATTATGATTGGGTTGTCGTTGTTGTCGTCTGTCAGTAAACATACAATATGTGATCGTATTATGATTGGGTTTATTGTTGTTGTCGTCCGTCAGTAAACATAATATTTGGTCGTATTATGATTGGGTTGTCGTTGTTGTCGTCCGTCAGTAAACACAATATGTGGTCGTATTATGATTGGGTTGTCGTTGTCTTCAATCAGTAAACACAATATGTGGTCGTATTATGATTGGGTTGTCATTGTTGCCGTCTGTCAGTAAACATACAATGTGGTCGTATTATGATTGGGTTTATTGTTGTTGTCGTCCGTCAGTAAACACAATATGTGGTCGTATTATGATTGGGTTGTCTTTGCTGTCGTCTGTCAGTAAACACAATATGTTGTCGTATTATGATTGGGTTTAATGTTGTTGTCGTCCGTCAGTAAACATAATATGTGGTCGTATTATGATTGGGTTGTCGTTGTCTTCCGTCAGTAAACATAATATGTGGTCATGTTATGATTGGGTTGTCGTTGTTGTCGTCCGTCAGTAAACACAATATGTGGTCGTATTATGATTGGGTTTATTGCTGTTGTCGTCCGTGAGTAAACACAATATGTGGTCGTATTATGATTGGGTTGTCGTTGTCTTCCGTCAGTAAACACAATATGTGGTCGTGTTATAATTGGGTTGTCGTCCGTCAGTAAACACAATATGCGGTCGTGTTATGATTGGGTTGTTGTTGTCCGTCAGTAAACATAATATGCGGTCGTATTATGATTGGGTTGTCGTTGTCGTCCGTCAGTAAACACAATATGTGGTCGTGTTATGATTGGGTTGTTGTTGTTGTCTTCCGTCTGTTAACACAATATGTGGTGATATTATGATTGGGTTGTCGTTGTTGTCGTCCGTCAGTAAACACAATATGTGGTCATATTATGATTAGGTTGTCGTTGTCTTCCGTCAGTAAATACAATATGTGGTCGTATTATGATTGGGTTATCTTTGTTGTCGTCCGTCAGTAAACATAATATGTGGTCGTATTATGATTGGGTTGTCGTTGTCGTCTGTCAGTAAACACAATATGTGGTCGTGTTATGATTGGGTAGTCGTTGTCTTCCGTCAGTAAACACAATATGTGGTCGTATTATAATTGATTTGTCGTTGTTGTCTTCCGTCAGTAAACACAATAAGTGGTCGTATTATGATTGGGTTGTCGTTTTCTTCCGTCAGTAAACACAATATGTGGTCGTATTATGATTGGGTTGTCATTGTCTTCCGTCAGTTATCACAATATGTGGTCGTGTTATGATTGGGTTGTCGTTGTTGTCGTCCGTCAGTAAACACAATATGCGGTCGTGTTATGATTGGGTTGTCGTTGTTGTCGTCCGTCAGTAGGCACAATATGTGGTCGTATGATGATTGGGTTGTCGTTGTTGTCGTCCGTCAGTAGGCACAATATGTGGTCGTATTATGATTGGGTTGTCGTTGTTGTCGTCCGTCAGTAAACATAATATGTGGTCGTATTATGATTGGGTTGTCGTTGTCGTCTGTCAGTAAACACAATATGTGGTGATATTATGATTGGGTTATCGTTGTTGTCGTCCGTCAGTAAACACAATATGTGGTCGTATTATAATTAGGTTGTCGTTGTCTTCCGTCAGTAAACACAATATGTGGTCGTATTATGATTGGGTTGTCGTTGTTGTCGTCCGTCAGTAAGCATAATATGTGGTCGTATGATTGGGTTGTCGTTGTCGTCTGTCAGTAAACACAATATGTGATCGTGTTATGATTGGGTTGTCGTTGTCTTCCGTCAGTAAACACAATATGTGGTCGTATTATGATTGGGTTGTCGTTGTTATCGTCTATCAGTAAACACAATATGTGGTCATATTATCATTGGGTTGTCGTTGTTGTCGTCCATCAGTAAAAACAATATGTGGTGGTATTATGATTGGGTTGTCTTTGTCTTCCGTCAGTAAACACAATATGTGGTCGTGTTATGATTGGGTTGTCGTTGTTGTCTTCTGTCTGTTAACACAATATTTGGTGGTATTATGATTGGGTTGTCGTTGTTGTTGTCTGTCAGTAAACACAATATGTGGTTGTATTATGATTGGGTTGTCGTTGTCTTCCGTCAGTAAACACAATATGTGGTCGTATTATGATTGGGTTGTCGTTGTTGTCATCCGTCAGTAAACATAATATGTGGTCGTATTATGATTGGATTGTCGTTGTCGTCCGTCAGTAAACACAATATGTGGTCGTATTATGATTGGGTTGTCGTTGTCTTCCGCCAGTAAACACAATATGTGGTCGTATTATGATTGGGTTGTCGTTGTTGTCGTCTGTCAGTAAACATACAATATGTGATCGTATTATGATTGGGTTTATTGTTGTTGTCGTCCGTCAGTAAACATAATATTTGGTCGTATTATGATTGGGTTGTCGTTGTTGTCGTCCGTCAGTAAACACAATATGTGGTCGTATTATGATTGGGTTGTCGTTGTTGTCGTCTGTCAGTAAACATACAATATGTGATCGTATTATGATTGGGTTTATTGTTGTTGTCGTCCGTCAGTAAACATAATATTTGGTCGTATTATGATTGGGTTGTCGTTGTTGTCGTCCGTCAGTAAACACAATATGTGGTCGTATTATGATTGGGTTGTCGTTGTCTTCCATCAGTAAACACAATATGTGGTCGTATTATGATTGGGTTGTCATTGTTGCCGTCTGTCAGTAAACATACAATGTGGTCGTATTATGATTGGGTTTATTGTTGTTGTCGTCCGTCAGTAAACACAATATGTGGTCGTATTATGATTGGGTTGTCTTTGCTGTCGTCTGTCAGTAAACACAATATGTTGTCGTATTATGATTGGGTTTAATGTTGTTGTCGTCCGTCAGTAAACATAATATGTGGTCGTATTATGATTGGGTTGTCGTTGTCTTCCGTCAGTAAACATAATATGTGGTCATGTTATGATTGGGTTGTCGTTGTTGTCGTCCGTCAGTAAACACAATATGTGGTCGTATTATGATTGGGTTTATTGCTGTTGTCGTCCGTGAGTAAACACAATATGTGGTCGTATTATGATTGGGTTGTCGTTGTCTTCCGTCAGTAAACACAATATGTGGTCGTGTTATAATTGGGTTGTCGTCCGTCAGTAAACACAATATGCGGTCGTGTTATGATTGGGTTGTTGTTGTTGTCGTCCGTCAGTAAACATAATATGCGGTCGTATTATGATTGGGTTGTCGTTGTCGTCCGTCAGTAAACACAATATGTGGTCGTGTTATGATTGGGTTGTTGTTGTTGTCTTCCGTCTGTTAACATAATATGTGGTGATATTATGATTGGGTTGTCGTTGTTGTCGTCCGTCAGTAAACACAATATGTGGTCATATTATGATTAGGTTGTCGTTGTCTTCCGTCAGTAAATACAATATGTGGTCGTATTATGATTGGGTTATCTTTGTTGTCGTCCGTCAGTAAACATAATATGTGGTCGTATTATGATTGGGTTGTCGTTGTCGTCTGTCAGTAAACACAATATGTGGTCGTGTTATGATTGGGTAGTCGTTGTCTTCCGTCAGTAAACACAATATGTGGTCGTATTATAATTGATTTGTCGTTGTTGTCTTCCGTCAGTAAACACAATAAGTGGTCGTATTATGATTGGGTTGTCGTTTTCTTCCGTCAGTAAACACAATATGTGGTCGTATTATGATTGGGTTGTCATTGTCTTCCGTCAGTTATCACAATATGTGGTCGTGTTATGATTGGGTTGTCGTTGTTGTCGTCCGTCAGTAAACACAATATGCGGTCGTGTTATGATTGGGTTGTCGTTGTTGTCGTCCGTCAGTAGGCACAATATGTGGTCGTATGATGATTGGGTTGTCGTTGTTGTCGTCCGTCAGTAGGCACAATATGTGGTCGTATTATGATTGGGTTGTCGTTGTTGTCGTCCGTCAGTAAACATAATATGTGGTCGTATTATGATTGGGTTGTCGTTGTCGTCTGTCAGTAAACACAATATGTGGTGATATTATGATTGGGTTATCGTTGTTGTCGTCCGTCAGTAAACACAATATGTGGTCGTATTATAATTAGGTTGTCGTTGTCTTCCGTCAGTAAACACAATATGTGGTCGTATTATGATTGGGTTGTCGTTGTTGTCGTCCGTCAGTAAGCATAATATGTGGTCGTATGATTGGGTTGTCGTTGTCGTCTGTCAGTAAACACAATATGTGATCGTGTTATGATTGGGTTGTCGTTGTCTTCCGTCAGTAAACACAATATGTGGTCGTATTATGATTGGGTTGTCGTTGTTATCGTCTATCAGTAAACACAATATGTGGTCATATTATCATTGGGTTGTCGTTGTTGTCGTCCATCAGTAAAAACAATATGTGGTGGTATTATGATTGGGTTGTCTTTGTCTTCCGTCAGTAAACACAATATGTGGTCGTGTTATGATTGGGTTGTCGTTGTTGTCTTCTGTCTGTTAACACAATATTTGGTGGTATTATGATTGGGTTGTCGTTGTTGTTGTCTGTCAGTAAACACAATATGTGGTTGTATTATGATTGGGTTGTCGTTGTCTTCCGTCAGTAAACACAATATGTGGTCGTATTATGATTGGGTTGTCGTTGTTGTCATCCGTCAGTAAACATAATATGTGGTCGTATTATGATTGGATTGTCGTTGTCGTCCGTCAGTAAACACAATATGTGGTCGTATTATGATTGGGTTGTCGTTGTCTTCCGCCAGTAAACACAATATGTGGTCGTATTATGATTGGGTTGTCGTTGTTGTCGTCTGTCAGTAAACATACAATATGTGATCGTATTATGATTGGGTTTATTGTTGTTGTCGTCCGTCAGTAAACATAATATTTGGTCGTATTATGATTGGGTTGTCGTTGTTGTCGTCCGTCAGTAAACACAATATGTGGTCGTATTATGATTGGGTTGTCGTTGTCTTCCATCAGTAAACACAATATGTGGTCGTATTATGATTGGGTTGTCATTGTTGCCGTCTGTCAGTAAACATACAATGTGGTCGTATTATGATTGGGTTTATTGTTGTTGTCGTCCGTCAGTAAACACAATATGTGGTCGTATTATGATTGGGTTGTCTTTGCTGTCGTCTGTCAGTAAACACAATATGTTGTCGTATTATGATTGGGTTTAATGTTGTTGTCGTCCGTCAGTAAACATAATATGTGGTCGTATTATGATTGGGTTGTCGTTGTCTTCCGTCAGTAAACATAATATGTGGTCATGTTATGATTGGGTTGTCGTTGTTGTCGTCCGTCAGTAAACACAATATGTGGTCGTATTATGATTGGGTTTATTGCTGTTGTCGTCCGTGAGTAAACACAATATGTGGTCGTATTATGATTGGGTTGTCGTTGTCTTCCGTCAGTAAACACAATATGTGGTCGTGTTATAATTGGGTTGTCGTCCGTCAGTAAACACAATATGCGGTCGTGTTATGATTGGGTTGTTGTTGTTGTCGTCCGTCAGTAAACATAATATGCGGTCGTATTATGATTGGGTTGTCGTTGTCGTCCGTCAGTAAACACAATATGTGGTCGTGTTATGATTGGGTTGTTGTTGTTGTCTTCCGTCTGTTAACACAATATGTGGTGATATTATGATTGGGTTGTCGTTGTTGTCGTCCGTCAGTAAACACAATATGTGGTCATATTATGATTAGGTTGTCGTTGTCTTCCGTCAGTAAATACAATATGTGGTCGTATTATGATTGGGTTATCTTTGTTGTCGTCCGTCAGTAAACATAATATGTGGTCGTATTATGATTGGGTTGTCGTTGTCGTCTGTCAGTAAACACAATATGTGGTCGTGTTATGATTGGGTAGTCGTTGTCTTCCGTCAGTAAACACAATATGTGGTCGTATTATGATTGAGTTGTCGTTGTTGTCTTCCGTCAGTAAACACAATAAGTGGTCGTATTATGATTGGGTTGTCGTTTTCTTCCGTCAGTAAACACAATATGTGGTCGTATTATGATTGGGTTGTCATTGTCTTCCGTCAGTTATCACAATATGTGGTCGTGTTATGATTGGGTTGTCGTTGTTGTCGTCCGTCAGTAAACACAATATGCGGTCGTGTTATGATTGGGTTGTCGTTGTTGTCGTCCGTCAGTAGGCACAATATGTGGTCGTATGATGATTGGGTTGTCGTTGTCTTCCGTCAGTAAACACAATATGTGGTCGTATTATGATTGGGTTGTCGTTGTTGTCTTTCGTCAGTAAACACAATATATGGTCGTATTATGATTGGGTTGTCGTTGTTGTCGTCCGTCAATAAACACAATAGTTGGTCGTATTATGATTGGGTTGTCGTTGTCTTCCGTCAGTAAACACAATATGTGGTCGTGTTATGATTGGGTTGTCGTTGTTGTTTTCCGTCAGTAAACACAATATGTGGTCGTATTATGATTGGGTTGTCGTTGTTGTCTTCCGTCAGTAAACACAATATGTGGTCGTATTATGATTGGGTTGTCGTTGTTGTCGTCCATCAGTAAACACAATATGTGGTCGTATTATGATTGGGTTGTCGTTGTTGTCGTCCGTCAGTAAACACAATATGTGGTCGTGTTATGATTGGGTTGTCGTTGTTGTCTTCCGTCAATAAACACAATAGTTGGTCGTATTATGATTGGGTTGTCGTTGTCGTCCGTCAGTAAACACAATATGTGGTCGTATTATGATTGGGTTGTCGTTGTCTTCCACCAGTAAACACAATATGTGGTCGTATTATGATTGGGTTGTCGTTGTTGTCGTCTGTCAGTAAACATACAATGTGATCGTATTATGATTGGGTTTATTGTTGTTGTCGTCCGTCAGTAAACACAATATGTGGTCGTATTATGATGGGGTTGTCGTTGTCTTCCGTCAGTAAACACAATATGTGGTCGTATTATGATTGGGTTGTCGTTGTTGTCGTCTGTCAGTAAACATACAATGTGATCGTATTATGATTGGGTTTATTGTTGTTGTCGTCCGTCAGTAAACACAATATGTGGTCGTATTATGATGGTGTTGTCGTTGTCTTCCTTCAGTAAACACAATATGTGGTCGTATTATGATTGGGTTGTCGTTGTCGTCTATCAGTAAACACAATATGTGGTCGTGTTATGATTGGGTAGTCGTTGTCTTCCGTCATTAAACACAATATGTGGTCGTATTATGATTGGGTTGTCGTTGTTGTCGTCCATCAGTAAACACAATATGTGGTCGTATTATGATTGGGTTGTCGTTGTTGTCGTCCGTCAGTAAACACAATATGTGGTCGTGTTATGATTGGGTTGTCGTTGTTGTCTTCCGTCAATAAACACAATAGTTGGTCGTATTATGATTGGGTTGTCGTTGTCGTCCGTCAGTAAACACAATATGTGGTCGTATTATGATTGGGTTGTCGTTGTCTTCCACCAGTAAACACAATATGTGGTCGTATTATGATTGGGTTGTCGTTGTTGTCGTCTGTCAGTAAACATACAATGTGATCGTATTATGATTGGGTTTATTGTTGTTGTCGTCCGTCAGTAAACACAATATGTGGTCGTATTATGATGGGGTTGTCGTTGTCTTCCGTCAGTAAACACAATATGTGGTCGTATTATGATTGGGTTGTCGTTGTTGTCGTCTGTCAGTAAACATACAATGTGATCGTATTATGATTGGGTTTATTGTTGTTGTCGTCCGTCAGTAAACACAATATGTGGTCGTATTATGATGGTGTTGTCGTTGTCTTCCTTCAGTAAACACAATATGTGGTCGTATTATGATTGGGTTGTCGTTGTCGTCTATCAGTAAACACAATATGTGGTCGTGTTATGATTGGGTAGTCGTTGTCTTCCGTCATTAAACACAATATGTGGTCGTATTATGATTGAGTTGTCGTTGATGTCTTCCGTCAGTAAACACAATAAGTGGTCGTATTATGATTGGGTTGTCGTTGTCGTCCGTCAGTAAACACAATTTGTGGTCGTATTATGATTGGGTTGTCGTTGTCTTCGTCAGTAAACACAATATGTGGTCGTATTATGATTGGGTTGTCGTTGTCTTCCGTCAGTAATCACAATATGTGGTCGTGTTATGATTGGGTTGTCGTTGTTGTCGTCCGTCAGTAAGCACAATATGTGGTCGTATGATGATTGGGTTGTCGTCTTCCGTCAGTAAACACAATATTTGTCGTATTATGATTGGGTTGTCGTTGTTGTCTTTCGTCAGTAAACACAATATGTGGTCGTATTATGATTGGGTTGTCGTTGTCGTCCGTCAGTAAACACAATAGTTGGTCGTATTATGATTGGCTTGTCGTTGTCTTCCGTCAGTAAACACAATATGTGGTCGTGTTATGATTGGTTTGTCGTTGTTGTCTTCCGTCAGTAAACACAATATGTGGTCGTATTATGATTGAGTTATCGTTGTTGTCTTTCATCAGTAAACACAATATGTGGTCGTATTATGATTGGGTTGTCGTTGTTGTCGTCCGTCAGTAAACACAATAGTTGGTCGTATTATGATTGGGTTGTCGTTGTCTTCCGTGAGTAAACACAATATGTGGTCGTATTATGATTGGGTTGTCTTTGTTGTCTTCCGTCAGTAAACACAATATGTGGTCGTATTATGATTGGGTTGTCGTTGTTGTCGTCCGTCAGTAAACACAATATGTGGTCGTATTATGATTGAGTTATCGTTGTCGTCCGTCAGTAAACACAATATGTGGTCGTGTTATGATTGGGTTGTCGTAGTTGTCTTCCGTCAGTAAACACAATATGTGGTCGTATTATGATTGGGTTGTCGTTGTTCTCGTCCGTCAGTAAACACAATAGTTGGTCGTATTATGATTGGGTTGTCGTTGTCTTCCGTCAGTAAACACAATATATGGTCGTGTTATGATTGGGTTGTCGTTGTCTTCCGTCTGTTAACACAATATGTGGTGATATTATGATTGGGTTGTCGTTGTTGTCGTCCGTCAGTAAACACAATATGTGGTCGTATTATAATTAGGTTGTCGTTGTCTTCCGTCAGTAAACACAATATGTGGTCGTATTATCATTGGGTTGTCGTTGTTGTCGTCCGTCAGTAAGCATAATATGTGGTCGTATTATGATTGGGTTGTCGTTGTCGTCTGTCAGTAAACACAATATGTGGTCGTATTATGATGGGGTTGTCGTTGTCTTCCGTCAGTAAACACAATATGTGGTCGTATTATGATTGGGTTGTCGTTGTTGTCGTCTGTCAGTAAACATACAATGTGATCGTATTATGATTGGGTTTATTGTTGTTGTCGTCCGTCAGTAAACACAATATGTGGTCGTATTATGATGGTGTTGTCGTTGTCTTCCTTCAGTAAACACAATATGTGGTCGTATTATGATTGGGTTGTCGTTGTCGTCTATCAGTAAACACAATATGTGGTCGTGTTATGATTGGGTAGTCGTTGTCTTCCGTCATTAAACACAATATGTGGTCGTATTATGATTGAGTTGTCGTTGATGTCTTCCGTCAGTAAACACAATAAGTGGTCGTATTATGATTGGGTTGTCGTTGTCGTCCGTCAGTAAACACAATTTGTGGTCGTATTATGATTGGGTTGTCGTTGTCTTCGTCAGTAAACACAATATGTGGTCGTATTATGATTGGGTTGTCGTTGTCTTCCGTCAGTAATCACAATATGTGGTCGTGTTATGATTGGGTTGTCGTTGTTGTCGTCCGTCAGTAAGCACAATATGTGGTCGTATGATGATTGGGTTGTCGTCTTCCGTCAGTAAACACAATATTTGTCGTATTATGATTGGGTTGTCGTTGTTGTCTTTCGTCAGTAAACACAATATGTGGTCGTATTATGATTGGGTTGTCGTTGTCGTCCGTCAGTAAACACAATAGTTGGTCGTATTATGATTGGCTTGTCGTTGTCTTCCGTCAGTAAACACAATATGTGGTCGTGTTATGATTGGTTTGTCGTTGTTGTCTTCCGTCAGTAAACACAATATGTGGTCGTATTATGATTGAGTTATCGTTGTTGTCTTTCATCAGTAAACACAATATGTGGTCGTATTATGATTGGGTTGTCGTTGTTGTCGTCCGTCAGTAAACACAATAGTTGGTCGTATTATGATTGGGTTGTCGTTGTCTTCCGTGAGTAAACACAATATGTGGTCGTATTATGATTGGGTTGTCTTTGTTGTCTTCCGTCAGTAAACACAATATGTGGTCGTATTATGATTGGGTTGTCGTTGTTGTCGTCCGTCAGTAAACACAATATGTGGTCGTATTATGATTGAGTTATCGTTGTCGTCCGTCAGTAAACACAATATGTGGTCGTGTTATGATTGGGTTGTCGTAGTTGTCTTCCGTCAGTAAACACAATATGTGGTCGTATTATGATTGGGTTGTCGTTGTTCTCGTCCGTCAGTAAACACAATAGTTGGTCGTATTATGATTGGGTTGTCGTTGTCTTCCGTCAGTAAACACAATATATGGTCGTGTTATGATTGGGTTGTCGTTGTCTTCCGTCTGTTAACACAATATGTGGTGATATTATGATTGGGTTGTCGTTGTTGTCGTCCGTCAGTAAACACAATATGTGGTCGTATTATAATTAGGTTGTCGTTGTCTTCCGTCAGTAAACACAATATGTGGTCGTATTATCATTGGGTTGTCGTTGTTGTCGTCCGTCAGTAAGCATAATATGTGGTCGTATTATGATTGGGTTGTCGTTGTCGTCTGTCAGTAAACACAATATGTGATCGTGTTATGATTGGGTTGTCGTTGTCTTCCATCAGTAAACACAATATGTTGTCGTATTATGATTGGGTTTATTGTTGTTGTCGTCCGTCAGTAAACATAATATGTGGTCGTACTATGATTGGGTTGTCGTTGTCTTCCGTCGGTAAACACAATATGTGGTCATGTTATGATTGGGTTGTCGTTGTTGTCGTCGTCAGTAAACACAATATGTGGTCGTATTATGATTGGGTTTATTGTTGTTGTCGTCCACGAGTAAACACAATATGTGGTCATATTATGATTGGGTTGTCGTTGTCTTCCGTCAGTAAACACAATATGTGGTCGTGTTATTATTGGGTTGTCGTTGTTGTCGTCCGTCAGTAAACACAATATGCGGTCGTGTTATGATTGGGTTGTCGTTGTTGTCGTCCGTCAGTAAACATAATATGCGGTCGTATTATGATTGGGTTGTCGTTGTCGTCCGTCAGTAAACACAATATGTGGTCGTGTTATGATTGGGTTGTCGTTGTTGTCTTCCGTCTGTTAACACAATATGTGGTGATATTATGATTGGGTTGTCGTTGTTGTCGTCCGTCAGTAAACACAATATGTGGTCGTATTATGATTAGGTTGTCGTTGTCTTCCGTCAGTAAATACAATATGTGGTTTTATTATGATTGGGTTGTCGTTGTTGTCGTCCGTCAGTAAACATAATATGTGGTCGTATTATGATTGGGTTGTCGTTGTCGTCTGTCAGTAAACACAATATGTGGTGATATTATGATTGGGTTATCGTTGTTGTCGTCCGTCAGTAAACACAATATGTGGTCGTATTATAATTAGGTTGTCGTTGTCTTCCGTCAGTAAACACAATATGTGGTCGTATTATGATTGGGTTGTCGTTGTTGTCGTCCGTCAGTAAGCATAATATGTGGTCGTATTATGATTGGGTTGTCGTTGTCGTCTGTCAGTAAACACAATATGTGATCGTGTTATGATTGGGTTGTCGTTGTCTTCCGTCAGTAAACACAATATGTGGTCGTATTATGATTGGGTTGTCGTTGTTATCGTCTATCAGTAAACACAATATGTGGTCATATTATCATTGGGTTGTCGTTGTTGTCGTCCATCAGTAAAAACAATATGTGGTGGTATTATGATTGGGTTGTCTTTGTCTTCCGTCAGTAAACACAATATGTGGTCGTGTTATGATTGGGTTGTCGTTGTTGTCTTCTGTCTGTTAACACAATATTTGGTGGTATTATGATTGGATTGTCGTTGTTGTTGTCTGTCAGTAAACACAATATGTGGTTGTATTATGATTGGGTTGTCGTTGTCTTCCGTCAGTAAACACAATATGTGGTCGTATTATGATTGGGTTGTCGTTGTTGTCATCCGTCAGTAAACATAATATGTGGTCGTATTATGATTGGATTGTCGTTATCGTCCGTCAGTAAACACAATATGTGGTCGTATTATGATTGGGTTGTCGTTGTCTTCCGCCAGTAAACACAATATGTGGTCGTATTATGATTGGGTTGTCGTTGTTGTCGTCTGTCAGTAAACATACAATATGTGATCGTATTATGATTGGGTTTATTGTTGTTGTCGTCCGTCAGTAAACATAATATTTGGTCGTATTATGATTGGGTTGTCGTTGTTGTCGTCCGTCAGTAAACACAATATGTGGTCGTATTATGATTGGGTTGTCGTTGTCTTCCATCAGTAAACACAATATGTGGTCGTATTATGATTGGGTTGTCATTGTTGCCGTCTGTCAGTAAACATACAATGTGGTCGTATTATGATTGGGTTTATTGTTGTTGTCGTCCGTCAGTAAACACAATATGTGGTCGTATTATGATTGGGTTGTCTTTGCTGTCGTCTGTCAGTAAACACAATATGTTGTCGTATTATGATTGGGTTTAATGTTGTTGTCGTCCGTCAGTAAACATAATATGTGGTCGTATTATGATTGGGTTGTCGTTGTCTTCCGTCAGTAAACATAATATGTGGTCATGTTATGATTGGGTTGTCGTTGTTGTCGTCCGTCAGTAAACACAATATGTGGTCGTATTATGATTGGGTTTATTGCTGTTGTCGTCCGTGAGTAAACACAATATGTGGTCGTATTATGATTGGGTTGTCGTTGTCTTCCGTCAGTAAACACAATATGTGGTCGTGTTATAATTGGGTTGTCGTCCGTCAGTAAACACAATATGCGGTCGTGTTATGATTGGGTTGTTGTTGTTGTCGTCCGTCAGTAAACATAATATGCGGTCGTATTATGATTGGGTTGTCGTTGTCGTCCGTCAGTAAACACAATATGTGGTCGTGTTATGATTGGGTTGTTGTTGTTGTCTTCCGTCTGTTAACACAATATGTGGTGATATTATGATTGGGTTGTCGTTGTTGTCGTCCGTCAGTAAACACAATATGTGGTCATATTATGATTAGGTTGTCGTTGTCTTCCGTCAGTAAATACAATATGTGGTCGTATTATGATTGGGTTATCTTTGTTGTCGTCCGTCAGTAAACATAATATGTGGTCGTATTATGATTGGGTTGTCGTTGTCGTCTGTCAGTAAACACAATATGTGGTCGTGTTATGATTGGGTAGTCGTTGTCTTCCGTCAGTAATCACAATATGTGGTCGTATTATGATTGATTTGTCGTTGTTGTCTTCCGTGAGTAAACACAATATGTGGTCGTATTATGATTGGGTTGTCGTTTTCTTCCGTCAGTAAACACAATATGTGGTCGTATTATGATTGGGTTGTCATTGTCTTCCGTCAGTTATCACAATATGTGGTCGTGTTATGATTGGGTTGTCGTTGTTGTCGTCCGTCAGTAAACACAATATGCGGTCGTGTTATGATTGGGTTGTCGTTGTTGTCGTCCGTCAGTAGGCACAATATGTGGTCGTATGATGATTGGGTTGTCGTTGTTGTCGTCCGTCAGTAGGCACAATATGTGGTCGTATTATGATTGGGTTGTCGTTGTTGTCGTCCGTCAGTAAACATAATATGTGGTCGTATTATGATTGGGTTGTCGTTGTCGTCTGTCAGTAAACACAATATGTGGTGATATTATGATTGGGTTATCGTTGTTGTCGTCCGTCAGTAAACACAATATGTGGTCGTATTATAATTAGGTTGTCGTTGTCTTCCGTCAGTAAACACAATATGTGGTCGTATTATGATTGGGTTGTCGTTGTTGTCGTCCGTCAGTAAGCATAATATGTGGTCGTATGATTGGGTTGTCGTTGTCGTCTGTCAGTAAACACAATATGTGATCGTGTTATGATTGGGTTGTCGTTGTCTTCCGTCAGTAAACACAATATGTGGTCGTATTATGATTGGGTTGTCGTTGTTATCGTCTATCAGTAAACACAATATGTGGTCATATTATCATTGGGTTGTCGTTGTTGTCGTCCATCAGTAAAAACAATATGTGGTGGTATTATGATTGGGTTGTCTTTGTCTTCCGTCAGTAAACACAATATGTGGTCGTGTTATGATTGGGTTGTCGTTGTTGTCTTCTGTCTGTTAACACAATATTTGGTGGTATTATGATTGGGTTGTCGTTGTTGTTGTCTGTCAGTAAACACAATATGTGGTTGTATTATGATTGGGTTGTCGTTGTCTTCCGTCAGTAAACACAATATGTGGTCGTATTATGATTGGGTTGTCGTTGTTGTCATCCGTCAGTAAACATAATATGTGGTCGTATTATGATTGGATTGTCGTTGTCGTCCGTCAGTAAACACAATATGTGGTCGTATTATGATTGGGTTGTCGTTGTCTTCCGCCAGTAAACACAATATGTGGTCGTATTATGATTGGGTTGTCGTTGTTGTCGTCTGTCAGTAAACATACAATATGTGATCGTATTATGATTGGGTTTATTGTTGTTGTCGTCCGTCAGTAAACATAATATTTGGTCGTATTATGATTGGGTTGTCGTTGTTGTCGTCCGTCAGTAAACACAATATGTGGTCGTATTATGATTGGGTTGTCGTTGTCTTCCATCAGTAAACACAATATGTGGTCGTATTATGATTGGGTTGTCATTGTTGCCGTCTGTCAGTAAACATACAATGTGGTCGTATTATGATTGGGTTTATTGTTGTTGTCGTCCGTCAGTAAACACAATATGTGGTCGTATTATGATTGGGTTGTCTTTGCTGTCGTCTGTCAGTAAACACAATATGTTGTCGTATTATGATTGGGTTTAATGTTGTTGTCGTCCGTCAGTAAACATAATATGTGGTCGTATTATGATTGGGTTGTCGTTGTCTTCCGTCAGTAAACATAATATGTGGTCATGTTATGATTGGGTTGTCGTTGTTGTCGTCCGTCAGTAAACACAATATGTGGTCGTATTATGATTGGGTTTATTGCTGTTGTCGTCCGTGAGTAAACACAATATGTGGTCGTATTATGATTGGGTTGTCGTTGTCTTCCGTCAGTAAACACAATATGTGGTCGTGTTATAATTGGGTTGTCGTCCGTCAGTAAACACAATATGCGGTCGTGTTATGATTGGGTTGTTGTTGTTGTCGTCCGTCAGTAAACATAATATGCGGTCGTATTATGATTGGGTTGTCGTTGTCGTCCGTCAGTAAACACAATATGTGGTCGTGTTATGATTGGGTTGTTGTTGTTGTCTTCCGTCTGTTAACACAATATGTGGTGATATTATGATTGGGTTGTCGTTGTTGTCGTCCGTCAGTAAACACAATATGTGGTCATATTATGATTAGGTTGTCGTTGTCTTCCGTCAGTAAATACAATATGTGGTCGTATTATGATTGGGTTATCTTTGTTGTCGTCCGTCAGTAAACATAATATGTGGTCGTATTATGATTGGGTTGTCGCTGTCGTCTGTCAGTAAACACAATATGTGGTCGTGTTATGATTGGGTAGTCGTTGTCTTCCGTCAGTAAACACAATATGTGGTCGTATTATGATTGAGTTGTCGTTGTTGTCTTCCGTCAGTAAACACAATAAGTGGTCGTATTATGATTGGGTTGTCGTTTTCTTCCGTCAGTAAACACAATATGTGGTCGTATTATGATTGGGTTGTCATTGTCTTCCGTCAGTTATCACAATATGTGGTCGTGTTATGATTGGGTTGTCGTTGTTGTCGTCCGTCAGTAAACACAATATGCGGTCGTGTTATGATTGGGTTGTCGTTGTTGTCGTCCGTCAGTAGGCACAATATGTGGTCGTATGATGATTGGGTTGTCGTTGTCTTCCGTCAGTAAACACAATATGTGGTCGTATTATGATTGGGTTGTCGTTGTTGTCTTTCGTCAGTAAACACAATATATGGTCGTATTATGATTGGGTTGTCGTTGTTGTCGTCCGTCAATAAACACAATAGTTGGTCGTATTATGATTGGGTTGTCGTTGTCTTCCGTCAGTAAACACAATATGTGGTCGTGTTATGATTGGGTTGTCGTTGTTGTTTTCCGTCAGTAAACACAATATGTGGTCGTATTATGATTGGGTTGTCGTTGTTGTCTTCCGTCAGTAAACACAATATGTGGTCGTATTATGATTGGGTTGTCGTTGTTGTCGTCCATCAGTAAACACAATATGTGGTCGTATTATGATTGGGTTGTCGTTGTTGTCGTCCGTCAGTAAACACAATATGTGGTCGTGTTATGATTGGGTTGTCGTTGTTTTCTTCCGTCAATAAACACAATAGTTGGTCGTATTATGATTGGGTTGTCGTTGTCGTCCGTCAGTAAACACAATATGTGGTCGTATTATGATTGGGTTGTCGTTGTCTTCCGCCAGTAAACACAATATGTGGTCGTATTATGATTGGGTTGTCGTTGTTGTCGTCTGTCAGTAAACATACAATGTGATCGTATTATGATTGGGTTTATTGTTGTTGTCGTCCGTCAGTAAACACAATATGTGGTCGTATTATGATGGGGTTGTCGTTGTCTTCCGTCAGTAAACACAATATGTGGTCGTATTATGATTGGGTTGTCGTTGTTGTCGTCTGTCAGTAAACATACAATGTGATCGTATTATGATTGGGTTTATTGTTGTTGTCGTCCGTCAGTAAACACAATATGTGGTCGTATTATGATGGTGTTGTCGTTGTCTTCCTTCAGTAAACACAATATGTGGTCGTATTATGATTGGGTTGTCGTTGTTGTCTTTCATCAATAAACACAATACAGTAGAGTTCGTTTATAACGAACAGGTTTATAACGAAATCAGGCTTATAGCGAAGTAAAGATAAATCCCCGGTCCCATCGCTATTTAAACAATGTATTTGTGAAGGCCTATTACGAATTTTTTATAACGAAATCAGGCTTATAACAAAGAGATTTTTCAACCCAAACAACGTTTTTATTACTCAAAATTGACATGATATAACAAAGAAAATTGCTGAGCAAACAAATCGTTTACCTGTCTTCCGTTGCGCACGGTCGATCACATATTAGAATGGTCAAGTGCACTTGACACTTCGTTATTGATAATTGAAAAATCAATAATCCCACCTTTGATGTTGTTAATGATGTCAATCAAGACTTTTCTTTAAAATATTCAAACAATAAAATGATGTGATTAACAATTTGTCAATTAATAACACACGCGCTAATTTATTGCATTAAAAATTAATAAAACATAATCTAAATTTTAATGAATGGATGCACAAGCTAAAGAAATTAAAAACAAAGTCATGTGTGAGATTAATTCATTCGCTATTGTTTATTTTTTCTTTGATGAGAGACTCTTTACAAACTGCGTGGTCTCAAGTGTACTCGTTCTGAAATTTCGATTAACCTGAGTTTTTATGTGTATATAATACCAAAAAGAAACAATTATTCTTCAAATTCAAATAAAACAAAAGGAAAATGGCTACAATCTTAAAATTGGCCATTAAAAATATATCCGAATTATCAGCATTATACAGATATCGATCCAAGTGTTAATACCCGACCTCATATTTCCAGTTTATAAAATAGATCGTGAACAAAGTTGAAAACATGTTTCTAAGGAACATTTGAAGATACCAAAGAAGTATTCAGAAGCCGTAGTCTTTGAGAAATGTCTAAAGGATTAAATATTTTTTTACGATAAAGGCCCACTTTACTGTGCATCAGTTATCATAGCGTGATGAAACTGCCCGGGTCAGAACCAATTTTTTTTTCTCTTAAATTACGCGACCTCGGTGGCTCGAACTACCGATAGATAGAACAGATTTTGACAGTCCCTTCGAGTTCGAGCCAGCGAAGTTCTACTGTACGATTTTCAAAAGGGGAGGTAATTCTACATTGTTTCTTTTATAACGAACGATGCCTATAACGAACTACGATCGAGAGTCCCCTGGACTTCGTTATAAACGAACTCTACTGTATGTGGTCGTATTATGATTGGGTTGTCGTTGTGGTCGTTCGTCAGTAAACACAATAGTTGGTCGTATTATGATTGGGTTGTCGTTGTCTTCCGTCAGTAAACACAATATGTGGTCGTATTATGATTGAGTTGTCGTTGTCGTCCGTCAGTAAACACAATATGTGGTCGTATTATGATTGGGTTGTCGTTGTCTTCCGTCAGTAAACACATTATGTGGTGGTATTATGATTGGGTTGTCGTTGTCTTCCGTCAGTAAACACAATATGTGGTCGTATTATGATTGGGTTGTCGTTGTTGTCTTCCGTCAGTAAACACAATATGTGGTCGTGTTATGATAGGGTTGTCGTTGTTGTCTTCCGTCTGTTAACACAACATGTGGTGATATTATGATTGGGTTGTCGTTGTTGTCGTCCGTCAGAAACACAATATGTGGTCGTATTATGATTGGGTTATCGTTTTTGTCTTCCGTCAGTTAACACAATATGTGGTCGTATTATGATTGGGTTGTCGTTGTTGTCGTTCGTCAGTAAACATAATATGTGGTCGTATTATGATTGGGTTGTCGTTGTCGTCCGTCAGTAAACACAATATGTGGTCGTATTATGATTGGGTTGTCGTTGTTTTCCGCCAGTAAAAACAATATGTGGTCGTATTATAATTGGGTTGTCGTTGTTGTTGTCTGTCAGTAAACATACAATGTGGTCGAATTATCATTGGGTTATCGTTGTTGTCGTCTGTCAGTAAACACAATATGTGGCCGTATTATGATTGGGTTTATTGTTGTTGTCGTTCGTCAGTAAACATAATATGTGGTCGTATTATGATTGGGTTGTCGTTGTTGTCGTCCGTCAGTAAACACAATATGTGGTCGTATTATGATTGGGTTGTCGATGTCTTCCGTCAGTAAACAAAATATGTGGTCGTATTATGATTGGGTTGTCGTTGTTGTCGTCCGTCAGTAAGCACAATATGTGGTCGTATTATGATTGGGTTGTCGTTTTTGTCGTCTGTCAGTAAACATACAATGTTGTCGTATTATGTTTGGGTTTATTGTTGTTGTCGTCCGTCAGTAAACACAATATGTGGTCGTATTATGATTGGGTTGTCGTTGTTGTCGTCTGTCAGTAAACATACAATGTGGTCGTATTATGATTGGGTTTATTGTTGTTGTCGTCCGTCAGTAAACATAATATGTGGTCGTATTATGATTGGGTTGTCGTTGTTGTCGTCCGTCAGTATAAGCACAATATGTGGTCGTATTATGATTGGGTTGTCGTTTTTGTCGTCTGTCAGTAAACATACAATGTTGTCGTATTATGTTTGGGTTTATTGTTGTTGTCGTCCGTCAGTTTTTAAACACAATATGTGGTCGTATTATGATTGGGTTGTCGTTGTTGTCGTCTGTCAGTAAACATACAATGTGGTCGTATTATGATTGGGTTTATTGTTGTTGTCGTCCGTCAGTAAACATAATATGTGGTCGTATTATGATTGGGTTGTCGTTGTTGTCGTCCGTCAGTATAAGCACAATATGTGGTCGTATTATGATTGGGTTGTCGTTTTTGTCGTCTGTCAGTAAACATACAATGTGGTCGTATTATGATTGGGTTTATTGTTGTTGTCGTCCTTCAGTAAACATAATATGTGGTCGTATTATGATTGGGTTGTAGTTGTTGTCGTCCGTCAGTAAACACAATATGTGGTCGTATTATGATTGGGTTGTCGTTGTCTTCCGTCAGTAAACACAATATGTGGTCGTATTATAATTGGGTTGTCGTTGTTGTCGTCTGTCAGTAAACACAATATGTGGTCGTATTATGATTGGGTTTATTGTTGTTGTCGTCCGTCAGTAAACATAATATGTTGTCTTACTATGATTGGGTTGTCGTTGTTGTCGTCCGTAAGTAAACATAATATGTGGTCGTATTATGATTGGGTTGTCGTTGTCGTCCGTCAGTAAACACAATATGTGGTCGTGTTATGATTGGGTTGTCGTTGTTGTCTTCGGTCTATTAACACAATATGTGGTGATATTATAATTGGGTTGTCGTTGTTGTCGTCCGTCAGTAAACACAATATGTGGTCGTATTATGATTAGGTTGTCGTTGTCTTCCGTCAGTAAATGCAATATGTGGTCGTATTATGATTGGGTTGTCGTTGTTGTCGTCCGTCAGTAAACACAATATGTGGTCGTATTATGATTAGGTTGTCGTTGTCTTCCGTCGGTAAACACAATATGTGGTCGTATTATGATTGGGTTGTCGTTGTTGTCGTCCGTCAGTAAGCATAATATGTGGTCGTATTATGATTGGGTTGTCGTTGTCGTCCGTCAGTAAACACAATATGTGGTCGTGTTATGATTGGGTTGTCGTTGTTGTCTTCTGTCTATTAACACAATATGTGGTGATATTATGATTGGGTTGTCGTTGTTGTCGTCCGTCAGTAAACACAATATGTGGTCGTATTATGATTAGATTGTCGATGTCTTCCGTCGGTAAACACAATATGTGGTCGTATTATGATTGGGTTGTCGTTGTTGTCGTCCGTCAGTAAGCATAATATGTGGTCGTATTATGATTGGGTTGTCGTTGTCGTCTGTCAGTAAACACAATATGTGGTCGTGTTATGATTGGGTTGTCGTTGTCTTCCGTCAATAAACACAATATGTGGTCGTATTATGATTGGGTTGTCGTTGTTGTCGTCCAACAGTAAACACAATATGCGGTCGTGTTATGATTGGGTTGTCGTTGTTGTCGTCCGTCAGTAAGCACAATATGTGGTCGTATGATGATTGGGTTGTTGTCTTCCGTCAGTAAACACAATATTTGTCGTATTATGATTGGCTTGTCGTTGTTGTCGTTCGTCAGTAAACATAATATATGGTCGTATTATGATTGGGTTGTCGTTGTTGTCTTTCGTCAGTAAACACAATATGTGGTGGTATTATGATTGGGTTGTCGTTGTCTTCCGTCAGTAAACACAATATGTGGTCGTGTTATGATTGGGTTGTCGTTGTTGTCTTCCGTCAGTGAACACAATATGGGGTCGTGTTATGATTGGGTTGTCGTTGTTGTCTTCTGTCTGTTAACACAATATTTGGTGGTATTATGATTGGGTTGTCGTTGTTGTCGTCCGTCAGTAAACACAATATGTGGTCGTATTATGATTGGGTTGTCGTTGTCTTCCGTCCGTAAACGCAATATGTGGTTGTATTATGATTGGGTTGTCGTTGTTGTCGTCCGTCAGTAATCATAATATGTGGTCGTATTATGATTGGGTTGTCGTTGTCGTCCGTCAGTAAACACAATATGTGGTCGTATTATGATTGGGTTGTCGTTGTTTTCCGCCAGTAAACACAATATGTGGTCGTATTATAATTGGGTTGTCGTTGTTGTTGTCTGTCAGTAAACATACAATGTGGTCGAATTATCATTGGGTTATCGTTGTTGTCGTCTGTCAGTAAACACAATATGTGGCCGTATTATGATTGGGTTTATTGTTGTTGTCGTTCGTCAGTAAACATAATATGTGGTCGTATTATGATTGGGTTGTCGTTGTTGTCGTCCGTCAGTAAACACAATATGTGGTCGTATTATGATTGGGTTGTCGATGTCTTCCGTCAGTAAACAAAATATGTGGTCGTATTATGATTAGATTATCGATGTCTTCCGTCGGTAAACACAATATGTGGTCGTATTATGATTGGGTTGTCGTTGTTGTCGTCCGTCAGTAAGCATAATATGTGGTCGTATTATGATTGGGTTGTCGTTGTCGTCTGTCAGTAAACACAATATGTGGTCGTGTTATGATTGGGTTGTCGTTGTCTTCCGTCAATAAACACAATATGTGGTCGTATTATGATTGGGTTGTCGTTGTTGTCGTCCAACAGTAAACACAATATGCGGTCGTGTTATGATTGGGTTGTCGTTGTTGTCGTCCGTCAGTAAGCACAATATGTGGTCGTATGATGATTGGGTTGTTGTCTTCCGTCAGTAAACACAATATTTGTCGTATTATGATTGGCTTGTCGTTGTTGTCGTTCGTCAGTAAACATAATATATGGTCGTATTATGATTGGGTTGTCGTTGTTGTCTTTCGTCAGTAAACACAATATGTGGTGGTATTATGATTGGGTTGTCGTTGTCTTCCGTCAGTAAACACAATATGTGGTCGTGTTATGATTGGGTTGTCGTTGTTGTCTTCCGTCAGTGAACACAATATGGGGTCGTGTTATGATTGGGTTGTCGTTGTTGTCTTCTGTCTGTTAACACAATATTTGGTGGTATTATGATTGGGTTGTCGTTGTTGTCGTCCGTCAGTAAACACAATATGTGGTCGTATTATGATTGGGTTGTCGTTGTCTTCCGTCCGTAAACGCAATATGTGGTTGTATTATGATTGGGTTGTCGTTGTTGTCGTCCGTCAGTAATCATAATATGTGGTCGTATTATGATTGGGTTGTCGTTGTCGTCCGTCAGTAAACACAATATGTGGTCGTATTATGATTGGGTTGTCGTTGTTTTCCGCCAGTAAACACAATATGTGGTCGTATTATAATTGGGTTGTCGTTGTTGTTGTCTGTCAGTAAACATACAATGTGGTCGAATTATCATTGGGTTATCGTTGTTGTCGTCTGTCAGTAAACACAATATGTGGCCGTATTATGATTGGGTTTATTGTTGTTGTCGTTCGTCAGTAAACATAATATGTGGTCGTATTATGATTGGGTTGTCGTTGTTGTCGTCCGTCAGTAAACACAATATGTGGTCGTATTATGATTGGGTTGTCGATGTCTTCCGTCAGTAAACAAAATATGTGGTCGTATTATGATTGGGTTGTCGTTGTTGTCGTCCGTCAGTAAGCACAATATGTGGTCGTATTATGATTGGGTTGTCGTTTTTGTCGTCTGTCAGTAAACATACAATGTTGTCGTATTATGTTTGGGTTTATTGTTGTTGTCGTCCGTCAGTAAACACAATATGTGGTCGTATTATGATTGGGTTGTCGTTGTTGTCGTCTGTCAGTAAACATACAATGTGGTCGTATTATGATTGGGTTTATTGTTGTTGTCGTCCGTCAGTAAACATAATATGTGGTCGTATTATGATTGGGTTGTCGTTGTTGTCGTCCGTCAGTATAAGCACAATATGTGGTCGTATTATGATTGGGTTGTCGTTTTTGTCGTCTGTCAGTAAACATACAATGTTGTCGTATTATGTTTGGGTTTATTGTTGTTGTCGTCCGTCAGTAAACACAATATGTGGTCGTATTATGATTGGGTTGTCGTTGTTGTCGTCTGTCAGTAAACATACAATGTGGTCGTATTATGATTGGGTTTGTTGTTGTTGTCGTCCGTCAGTAAACATAATATGTGGTCGTATTATGATTGGGTTGTCGTTGTTGTCGTCCGTCAGTATAAGCACAATATGTGGTCGTATTATGATTGGGTTGTCGTTTTTGTCGTCTGTCAGTAAACATACAATGTGGTCGTATTATGATTGGGTTTATTGTTGTTGTCGTCCTTCAGTAAACATAATATGTGGTCGTATTATGATTGGGTTGTAGTTGTTGTCGTCCGTCAGTAAACACAATATGTGGTCGTATTATGATTGGGTTGTCGTTGTCTTCCATCAGTAAACACAATATGTGGTCGTATTATAATTGGGTTGTCGTTGTTGTCGTCTGTCAGTAAACACAATATGTGGTCGTATTATGATTGGGTTTATTGTTGTTGTCGTCCGTCAGTAAACATAATATGTTGTCGTATTATGATTGGGTTGTCGTTGTTGTCGTCCGTAAGTAAACATAATATGTGGTCGTATTATGATTGGGTTGTCGTTGTCGTCCGCCAGTAAACACAATATGTGGTCGTGTTATGATTGGGTTGTCGTTGTTGTCTTCCGTCTATTAACACAATATGTGGTGATATTATAATTGGGTTGTCGTTGTTGTCGTCCGTCAGTAAACACAATATGTGGTCGTATTATGATTAGGTTGTCGTTGTCTTCCGTCAGTAAATACAATATGTGGTCGTATTATGATTGGGTTGTCGTTGTTGTCGTCCGTCAGTAAACACAATATGTGGTCGTATTATGATTAGGTTGTCGTTGTCTTCCGTCGGTAAACACAATATGTGGTCGTATTATGATTGGGTTGTCGTTGTTGTCGTCCGTCAGTAAGCATAATATGTGGTCGTATTATGATTGGGTTGTCGTTGTCGTCTGTCAGTAAACACAATATTTTATCGTGTTATGATTGGGTTGTCGTTGTCTTCCGTCAATAAACACAATATGTGGTCGTATTATGATTGGGTTGTCGTTGTTGTCGTTCGTCAGTAAACATAATATGTGGTCGTATTATGATTGGGTTGTCGTTGTTGTCTTTCGTCAGTAAACACAATATGTGGTGGTATTATGATTGGGTTGTCGTTGTCTTCCGTCAGTAAACACAATATGTGGTCGTGTTATGATTGAGTTTTCGTTGTTGTCTTCCGTCAGTAAACACAATATGTGGTCGTATTATGATTGGGTTGTCGTTGTTGTCGTCCATCAGTAAACACAAGATGTGGTCGTATTATGATTGAGTTTTCGTTGTTGTCTTCCGTCAGTAAACACAATATGTGGTCGTATTATGATTGAGTTTTCGTTGTTGTCTTCCGTCAGTAAACACAATATGTTGTCGTATTATGATTCGGTTGTCGTTTTTGTCTTCCGTCAGTAAACACAATATGTGGTCGTATTATGATTGGGTTTTCGTTATTGTCTTCCGTCAGTAAACACAATATGTGGTCGTATTATGATTGAGTTGTCGTTGTCGTCCGTCAGTAAACACAATATGTGGTCGTATTATGATTGGGTTGTCGTTGTCTTCCGTCAGTAAACACAATATATGGTCGTATTATGATTGGGTTGTCGTTGTTGTCTTCCGTCAGTAAACATAATATGTGGTCGTGTTATGATAGGGTTGTCGTTGTTGTCTTCCGTCTGTTAACACAACATGTGGTGATATTATGATTGGGTTGTCGTTGTTGTCGTCCATCAGAAACACAATATGTGGTCGTATTATGACTGGGTTTATTGTTGTTGTCGTCCGTCAGTAAACACAATATGTGGTCGTATTATGATCGGGTTGTCGTTGTTGTTGTCCGTCAGTAAACACAATATGTGGTCGTATTATGATTGGGTTTATTGTTGTTGTCGTCCGTCAGTAAACACAATATGTGGTCGTATTATGATTGGGTTTATTGTTGTTGTCCGTCAGTAAAAACAATATGTGGTCGTATTATGATTGGGTTGTCGTTGTTGTCGTCCGTCAGTTAACACAATATGTGGTCGTATTATGATTGGGTTGTCGTTGTTGTCGTTCGTCAGTAAACATAATATGTGGTCGTATTATGATTGGGTTGTCGTTGTCGTCCGTCAGTAAACACAATATGTGGTCGTGTTATGATTGGGTTGTCGTTGTTGTCTTCTGTCTATTAACACAATATGTGGTGATATTATGATTGGGTTGTCGTTGTTGCCGTCCGTCAGTAAACACAATATGTGGTCGTATTATGATTAGATTGTCGATGTCTTCCGTCGGTAAACACAATATGTGGTCGTATTATGATTGGGTTGTCGTTGTTGTCGTCCGTCAGTAAGCATAATATGTGGTCGTATTATGATTGGGTTGTCGTTGTCGTCTGTCAGTAAACACAATATGTGGTCGTGTTATGATTGGGTTGTCTTTGTCTTCCGTCAATAAACACAATATGTGTACGTATTATGATTGGGTTGTCGTTGTTGTCGTTCGTCAGTAAACATAATATGTGGTCGTATTATGATTGGGTTTTCGTTATTGTCTTTCGTCAGTAAACACAATATGTGGTGGTATTATGATTGGGTTGTCGTTGTCTTCCGTCAGTAAACGCAATATGTGGTCGTGTTATGATTGGGTTGTCGTTGTTGTCTTCCGTCAGTGAACACAATATGGGGTCGTGTTATGATTGGGTTGTCGTTGTTGTCTTCTGTCTGTTAACACAATATTTGGTGGTATTATGATTGGGTTGTCGTTGTTGTCGTCCGTCAGTAAACACAATATGTGGTCGTATTATGATTGGGTTGTCGTTGTCTTCCGTCAGTAAACGCAATATGTGGTTGTATTATGATTGGGTTGTCGTTGTTGTCGTCCGTCAGTAAACATAATATGTGGTCGTATTATGATTGGGTTGTCGTTGTCGTCCGTCAGTAAACACAATATGTGGTCGTATTATGATTGGGTTGTCGTTGTTTTCCGCCAGTAAACACAATATGTGGTCGTATTATAATTGGGTTGTCGTTGTTGTCGTCTGTCAGTAAACATACAATGTGGTCGTATTATCATTGGGTTATCGTTGTTGTCGTCTGTCAATAAACATAATATGTGGTCGTATTATGATTGGGTTGTCGTTGTTGTCGTCCGTCAGTAAACACAATATGTGGTCATATTATGATTGGGTTGTCGATGTCTTCCGTCAGTAAACAAAATATGTGGTCGTATTATGATTGGGTTGTCGTTGTTGTCGTCTGTCAGTAAACATACAATGTGGTCGTATTATGATTGGGTTTATTGTTGTTGTCGTCCGTCAGTAAACATAATATGTGGTCGTATTATGATTGGGTTGTCGTTGTTGTCGTCCGTCAGTAAGCACAATATGTGGTCGTATTATGATTGGGTTGTCGTTTTTGTCGTCTGTCAGTAAACATACAATGTTGTCGTATTATGTTTGGGTTTATTGTTGTTGTCGTCCGTCAGTAAACACAATATGTGGTCGTATTATGATTGGGTTGTCGTTGTTGTCGTCTGTCAGTAAACATACAATGTGGTCGTATTATGATTGGGTTTATTGTTGTTGTCGTCCGTCAGTAAACATAATATGTGGTCGTATTATGATTGGGTTGTCGTTGTTGTCGTCCGTCAGTATAAGCACAATATGTGGTCGTATTATGATTGGGTTGTCGTTTTTGTCGTCTGTCAGTAAACATATAATGTGGTCGTATTATGATTGGGTTTATTGTTGTTGTCGTCCTTCAGTAAACATAATATGTGGTCGTATTATGATTGGGTTGTAGTTGTTGTCGTCCGTCAGTAAACACAATATGTGGTCGTATTATGATTGGGTTGTCGTTGTCTTCCGTCAGTAAACACAATATGTGGTCGTATTATAATTGGGTTGTCGTTGTTGCGTCTGTCCGTAAACATACAATGTGGTCGTATTATGATTGGGTTTATTGTTGTTGTCGTCCGTTAGTAAACACAATATGTGGTCGTATTATCATTGGGTTGTCGTTGTTGTCGTCTGTCAGTAAACACAATATGTGGTCGTATTATGATTGGGTTTATTGTTGTTGTCGTCCGTCAGTAAACATAATATGTGGTCGTATTATGATTGGGTTGTCGTTGTTGTCGTCCGTCAGTAAACACAATATGTGGTCGTATTATGATTGGGTTTATTGTTGTTGTCGTCCGTCAGTAAACATAATATGTTGTCGTATTATGATTGGGTTGTCGTTGTTGTCGTCCGTATGTAAACATAATATGTGGTCGTATTATGATTGGGTTGTCGTTGTCGTCCGTCAGTAAACACAATATGTGGTCGTGTTATGATTGGGTTGTCGTTGTTGTCTTCCGTCTATTAACACAATATGTGGTGATATTATAATTGGGTTGTCGTTGTTGTCGTCCGTCAGTAAACACAATATGTGGTGGTATTATGATTAGGTTGTCGTTGTCGTCCGTCAGTAAACACAATATGTGGTCGTATTATGATTGGGTTGTCGTTGTTGTCGTCCGTCAGTAAACATAATATGTGGTCGTATTATGATTGGGTTGTCGTTGTCGTCTGTCACTAAACACAATATGTGGTCGTGTTATGATTGGGTTGTCGTTGTCTTCCGTCAATAAACACAATATGTGGTCGTATTATGATTGGGTTGTCGTTTGTGTCGTCTGTCAGTAAACATACAATGTGGTCGTATTATGATTGGATTTATTGTTGTTGTCGTCTGTCAGTAAACATACAATGTGGTCGTATTATGATTGGGTTTATTGTTGTTGTCGTCCGTCAGTAAACATAATATGTGGTCGTATTATGATTGGGTTGTCGTTGTCTTCTGCCAGTAAACACAATATGTGGTCTTATTATGATTGGGTTGTCGTTGTCTTCCGTCAGTAAACACAATATGTGGTCGTATTATGATTGGGTTTATTGTAGTTGTCGTTCGTCAGTAAACATAATATGTGGTCGTATTATGATTGGGTTTATTGTTGTTGTCGTCCGTCAGTAAACATAATATGTGGTCGTATTATGATTGGGTTTATTGTTGTTGTCGTTCGTCAGTAAACACAATATGTGGTCGTATTATGTTTAGGTTTATTGTTGTTGTCGTCCGTCAGTAAACACAATATGTGGTCGTATTATGATTGGGTTGTCGTTGTTGTCGTCTGTCAGTAAACATACAATGTGGTCGTATTATGATTGGGTTTATTGTTGTTGTCCGTCAGTAAACATACAATGTGGTCGTATTATGATTGGGTTTATTGTTGTTGTTGTTCGTCGGTAAGCACAATATGTGGTCGTATTATGATTGGGTTATCGTTTTTGTCGTCTGTCAGTAAACATACAATGTGGTCGTATTATGTTTAGGTTTATTGTTGTTGTCGTCCGTCAGTAAACACAATATGTGGTCGTATTATGATTGGGTTGTCGTTGTTGTCGTCTGTCAGTAAACATACAATGTGGTCGTATTATGATTGGGTTTATTGTTGTTGTCGTCCGTCAGTAAACATAATATGTGGTCGTATTATGATTGGGTTGTCGTTGTTGTCGTCCGTGAGTATAAGCACTATATGTGGTCGTATTATAATTGGGTTGTCGTTGTTGCCGTCTGTCAGTAAACATACAATGTGGTCGTATTATGATTGGGTTTATTGTTGTTGTCGTCCGTCAGTAAACACAATATGTGGTCGTATTATGATTGGGTTGTCGTTGTTGTCGTCTGTCAGTAAACACAATATGTGGTCGTATTATGATTGGGTTTATTGTTGTTGTCGTCCGTCAGTAAACATAATATGTGGTCGTATTATGATTGGGTTGTCGTTGTTGTCGTCCGTCAGTAAACACAATATGTGGTCGTATTATGATTGGGTTTATTGTTGTTGTCGTCCGTCAGTAAACATAATATGTGGTCGTATTATGATTGGGTTGTCGTTGTTGTCGTCCGTCAGTAAACATAATATGTGGTCGTATTATGATTGGGTTGTCGTTGTCGTCCGTCAGTAAACACAATATGTGGTCGTGTTATGATTGGGTTGTCGTTGTTGTCTTCCGTCTATTAACACAATATGTGGTGATATTATGATTGGTTTGTCGTTGTTGTCGTCCGTCAGTAAACATAATATGTGGTCGTATTATGATTAGGTTGTCGTTGTCTTCGTCAGTAAACACAATATGTGGTCGTATTATGATTGGGTTGTCGTTGTCCGTCAGTAAGCATAATATGTGGTCGTATTATGATTGGGTTGTCGTTGTTGTCGTTCGTCAGTAAACACAATATGTGGTCGTATTATGATTGGGTTGTCGATGTCTTCCGTCAATAAACACAATATGTGGTCGTATTATGATTGGGTTGTCGTTGTTGTCGTCTGTCAGTAAACATACAATGTGGTCGTATTATGATTGGGTTTATTGTCGTTCGTCAGTAAACATAATATGTGGTCGTATTATGATTGGGTTGTCGTTGTTGTCGTCCGTCAGTAAGCACAATATGTGGTCGTATTATGATTGGGATTATTGTTGTTGTCGTCAGTCAGTAAGCATAATATGTGGTCGTATTATGATTGGGTTGTCGTTTTTGTCGTCTGTCAGTAAACATAATATGTGGTCGTATTATGATTGGGTTGTCGTTGTCTTCCGTCAGTAAACACAATATGTGGTCGTGTTATGATTGGGTTGTCGTTGTTGTCGTCCGTCAGTAAACACAATATGCGGTCGTGTTATGATTGGGTTGTCGTTGTTGTCGTCCGTTAGTAAGCACAATATGTGGTCGTATTATGATTGGGTTGTCGTTGTCTTTCGTCAGTAAACATAATATGTGGTCGTATTATGATTGGGTTGTCGTTGTTGTCTTTCGTCAGTAAACACAATACAGTAGAGTTCGTTTATAACGAACAGGTTTATAACGAAATCAAGCTTATAGCGAAGTAAAGATAAATCCCCGGTCCCATCGCTATTTAAACAATGTATTTGTGAAGGCCTATTACGAATTTTTTATAACGAAATCAGGCTTATAACGAAGAGATTTTTCAACCCAAACAACGTTTTTATTACTCAAAATTGACATGATATAACAAAGAAAATTGCTGAACAAACAAATCGTTTACCTGTCTTCCGTTGCGCACGGACGATCGCATATTAGAATGGTCAAGTGCACTTGACACTTCCGTTATTGATAATTGGAAAATCAATAATACCACCTTTGATGTTGTTAATGATGTCAATCAAGACTTTTCTTTAAAATATTCAAACAATAAAATGATGTGATTAACAATTTGTCAATTAATAACACACGCGCTAATTTATTGCATTAAAAATTAATAAAACATAATCTAAATTTTAATGAATGGATGCACAAGCTAAAGAAATTAAAAACAAAGTCATGTGTGAGATTAATTCATTCGCTATTGTTTATTTTTTCTTTGATGAGAGACTCTTTACAAACTGCGTGGTCTCAAGGTTCATCTAAATACCAAAAACAAAAGAAATGTACTCGTTCTGAAATTTCGATTAACCTGAGTTTTTATGTGTATATAATACCAAAAAGAAACAATTATTCTTCAAATTCAAATAAAACAAAAGGAAAATGGCTACAATCTTAAAATTGGCCATTAAAAATATATCCGAATTATCAGCATTATACCGATATCGATCCAAGTGTTAATACCCGACCTCATATTTCCAGTTTATAAAATAGATCGTGAACAAAGTTGAAAACATGTTTCTAAGGAACATTTGAAGATACCAAGAAGAATTCAGAAGCCGTAATCTTTGAGAACTGTCTAAAGGATTAAATATTTTTTTACGATAAAGACCCACTTTACTGTGCATCAGTTATCATAGCGTGATGAAACTGCCCGGGTCAGAACCAATTTTTTTTCTCTTAAATTACGCGACCTCGGTGGCTCGAACTACCGATAGCTAGAACAGATTTTGACAGTCCCTTCGAGTTCGAGCCAGCGAAGTTCTACTGTACGATTTTCAAAAGGGGAGGTAATTCTACATTGTTTCTTTTATAACGAACGATGCCTATAACGAACTAAGATCGAGAGTCCCCTGGACTTCGTTATAAACGAACTCTACTGTATGTGGTCGTATTATGATTGGGTTGTCGTTGTTGTCGTCCGTCAGTAAACACAATAGTTGGTCGTATTATGATTGGGTTGTCGTTGTCTTCCGTTTCGCCGCTTTCTTCTCAGCAGCTGGTTTCTTCGCAGCAGTCTTTTTTGGTGTCTTGGCCTTTTTAGGTTTAGCTGCCTTTGGTTTGGCTGCAGGCTTCTTTTTGGGTTTGACTACTTCTCCGATCTTGAATGACCCGGAAGCACCAGTTCCCTTCGACTGTTTCAAGCTCTTGTTCTTGACACCAGCTCTGAGTGAGAGTTTAAGATGAACATTTACAGTCTTGGCGTCTTTTCCAACATTGAAGTTGGCCATAATATACTTCAGGATGGCTTGTCTGGAAAACCTCCTCTTTCTTTTAGTGCAGCAATTGCTTTACCAACCATTTTGCTGTATTTTGGATGAGCTGCTGGTTTCTTAGGCTTGGCTGCAACCTTCTTCTTTGGAGATGTATCTGCCATTTTTCGATTCTAAAACTATTTCAACGATGTATACTGTTCGACGAACGATTTGATTATAACGCTCGCTTGGACAATTAGTGTATATGACGCTGACGCGGACCTCCTCGAAGACACCTACACAAATATTTACAAATTTTGAGTAGATCGCACGATGAATAAATAATGTGCTTTCTTCGGCTGGTTATGTGCCTTTTCCCACATTAATGCGTATAGTTTCTGCACATATTATACCTTATGATGTTCATGAATATTTAGTCTTTCAGAAAATATAAAAAACACATATAAGAACAATTAAATATAAATGTTATTAGGATATATCGTAGACTAAACCGATTTCATTCGGGCAATATGCCCGCACAAAATTGCTTGTATTTTCGCAAATAAGTGATATTTTCGACAAATTCAAGTTCAGGTAGACAATAAAATCATTAATTTACAAAATGTAATTAATAGTTTTGCCAAAAAAGTGCTAAAAATCGTACTGAAAAGACTTTTCTCGTATAGGAAAACACACAAAAATTCAATCGCCATTTTCAATTGACAAGTTGGGACTTTCTATTAAAAAAAATACGTTAAATACACATTATTTTTTTTAGAACAAATCAAATTCTTGTGAAGCAACATTTGTTTATTTAGAACATTCATTATTTTTCCTTAAGTTCAAGAAGTATTTTTTTTCTCTCAATTTTACTCGTTTGTTTATAAAATATAACTTTCGGGATCGAGATCAAATATCTTCTTTTTTGTCACTATTTTTACTTTAGTTTTAATATTGTGATGAATTAAGAAAGTAATGAAGCGATATAGTCTAAAGGGAATTGTGATGGATTTTTGTGTGTGTGTACATGTCTATTATTTGTTGTTGATTGTTTTAATAAGAAATCGGTAGTAGCCATTATATCACTTAAGAGAAAAATAGATTTGGCCACGAAGGTAAAAAAAAAAATGGTGGGAAAGTTAAACTATATTTTACATTAGAAAGGAAAGCAGCTGTACAATCGATTGTTCCTTTACATTCGTATTTGTAAAGGTGTGGTACTCGTCAGCATGTATATTTTTTACTTATTTGATTTTTTTCTATTTTCAGTTTTGGAGAAGAGAGAGAAAATATGGCATTGGGACAAAGCTGGATTTAGATTTGTAAATTGTGAAATAACAATTTAGATTCTTTTTGAAGAATTTGGGTAGCCCTTAAAAGGGCTGTTGGTGGCAAATGCCAACAAGTTAAACTCAACAGTTTACTTCTTCTTTGGTGTCTTCTTAGGTTTGACTGCTTTAGTCTTTTTTGGTGACTTGGTTGCCTTCTTTGCAGGTTTAGCGGCTAGTTTCTTTGCTGCAGCCGGTTTCTTGGCCTTTGGTTTCGCCGCTTTCTTCTCAGCAGCTGGTTTCTTCGCAGCAGTCTTTTTTGGTGTCTTGACCTTTTTAGGTTTAGCTGCCTTTGGTTTGGCTGCAGGCTTCTTTTTGGGTTTGACTACTTCTCCGATCTTGAATGACCCGGAAGCACCAGTTCCCTTCGACTGTTTCAAGCTCTTGTTCTTGACACCAGCTCTGAGTGAGAGTTTAAGATGAACATTTACAGTCTTGGGGTCTTTTCCAACATTGAAGTTGGCCATAATATACTTCAGGATGGCTTGTCTGGAAGACCCTCCTCTTTCTTTTAGTGCAGCAATTGCTTTACCAACCATTTCGCTGTATTTTGGATGAGCTGCTGGTTTCTTAGGCTTGGCTGCAACCTTCTTCTTTGGAGATGTATCTGCCATTTTTCGATTCTAAAACTATTTCAACGATGTATACTGTTCGACGAACGATTTGATTATAACGCTCGCTTGGACAATTAGTGTATGTGACGCTGACGCGGACCTCCTCGAAGACACCTACACAAATATTTACAAATTTTGAGTAGATCGCACGATGAATAAATAATGTGCTTTCTTCGGCTGGTTATGTGCCTTTTCCCACATTAATGCGTATAGTTTCTGCACATATTATACCTTATGATGTTCATGAATATTTAGTCTTTCAGAAAATATAAAAAACACATATAAGAACAATTAAATATAAATGTTATTAGGATATATCGTAGACTAAACCGATTTCATTCGGGCAATATGCCGCACAAAATTGCTTGTATTTTCGCAAATAAGTGATATTTTCGACAAATTCAAGTTCAGGTAGAAAATAAAATCATTAATTTACAAAATGTAATTAATAGTTTTGCAAAAAAAGTGCTAAAAATCGTACTGAAAAGACTTTTCTCGTATAGGGAAACACACAAAAAATCAAACGCCATTTTCAATTGGCAAGTTGGGACTTTCTATAAAAAAGAAATACGTTAAATACACAATATTTTTTTTAGAACAAATCAAATTCTTGTGAAGCAACATTTGTTTATTTAGAACATTCATTATTTTTACTTAAGTTCAAGAAGTATTTTTTTCTCTCAATTTTACTCGTTTGTTTATAAAATATAACTTTCCGGGATCGAGATCAAATATCTTCTTTTTTGTCACTATTTTTACTTTAGTTTTAATATTGTGATGAATTAAGAAAGTAATGAAGCGATATAGTCTAAAGGGGATTGTGATGGATTTTTGTGTGTGTATACATGTCTATTATTTGTTGTTGATTGTTTTAATAAGAAATCGGTAGTAGCCATTATATCACTTAAGAGAAAAATAGATTTGGCCACGAAGATAAAAAAAAAAAATGGTGGGAAAGTTAAACTATATTTTACATTAGAAAGGAAAGCAGCTGTACAATCGATTGTTCCTTTACATTCGTATTTGTAAAGGTGTGGTACTCGTCAGCATGTATATTTTTTACTTATTTGATTTTTTTCTATTTTCAGTTTTGGAGAAGAGAGAGAAAATATGGCATTGGGACAAAGCTGGATTTAGATTTGTAAATTGTGAAATAACAATTTAGATTCTTTTTGAAGAATTTGGGTAGCCCTTAAAAGGGCTGTTGGTGGCAAATGCCAACAAGTTAAACTCAACAGTTTACTTCTTCTTTGGTGTCTTCTTAGGTTTGACTGCTTTAGTCTTTTTTGGTGACTTTGTAGCCTTCTTTGCAGGTTTAGCGGCTAGTTTCTTTGCTGCAGCCGGTTTCTTGGCCTTTGGTTTCGCCGCTTTCTTCTCAGCAGCTGGTTTCTTCGCAGCAGTCTTTTTTGGTGTCTTGGCCTTTTTAGGTTTAGCTGCCTTTGGTTTGGCTGCAGGCTTCTTTTTGGGTTTGACTACTTCTCCGATCTTGAATGACCCGGAAGCACCAGTTCCCTTCGACTGTTTCAAGCTCTTGTTCTTGACACAAGCTCTGAGTGAGAGTTTAAGATGAACATTTACAGTCTTGGCGTCTTTTCCAACATTGAAGTTGGCCATAATATACTTCAGGATGGCTTGTCTGGAAGACCCTCCTCTTTCTTTTAGTGCAGCAATTGCTTTACCAACCATTTCGCTGTATTTTGGATGAGCTGCTGGTTTCTTAGGCTTGGCTGCAACCTTCTTCTTTGGAGATATATCTGCCATTTTTCGATTCTAAAACTATTTCAACGATGCATACTGTTCGACGAACGATTTGATTATAACGCTCGCTTGGACAATTAGTGTATATGACGCTGACGCGGACCTCCTCGAAGACACCTATAAAAATATTTACAAATTTTGAGTAGATCGCACGATGAATAAATAATGTGCTTTCTTCGGCTGGTTATGTGCCTTTTCCCACATTAATGCGTATAGTTTCTGCACATATTATACCTTATGATGTTCATGAATATTTAGTCTTTCAGAAAATATAAAAAACACATATAAGAACAATTAAATATAAATGTTATTAGGATATATCGTAGACTAAACCGATTTCATTCGGGCAATATGCCCGCACAAAATTGCTCGTATTTTCGCAAATAAGTGATATTTTCGACAAATTCAAGTTCAGGTAGACAATAAAATCATTAATTTACAAAATGTAATTAATAGTTTTGCAAAAAAAGTGCTAAAAATCGTACTGAAAAGACTTTTCTCGTATAGGGAAACACACAAAAAATCAAACGCCATTTTCAATTGGCAAGTTGGGACTTTCTATAAAAAAAAATACGTTAAATACACAATATTTTTTTTAGAACAAATCAAATTCTTGTGAAGCAACATTTGTTTATTTAGAACATTCATTATTTTTACTTAAGTTCAAGAAGTATTTTTTTCTCTCAATTTTACTCGTTTGTTTATAAAATATAACTTTCCGGGATCGAGATCAAATATCTTCTTTTTTGTCACTATTTTTACTTTAGTTTTAATATTGTGATGAATTAAGAAAGTAATGAAGCGATATAGTCTAAAGGGGATTGTGATGGATTTTTGTGTGTGTATACATGTCTATTATTTGTTGTTGATTGTTTTAATAAGAAATCGGTAGTAGCCATTATATCACTTAAGAGAAAAATAGATTTGGCCACGAAGATAAAAAAAAAAAATGGTGGGAAAGTTAAACTATATTTTACATTAGAAAGGAAAGCAGCTGTACAATCGATTGTTCCTTTACATTCGTATTTGTAAAGGTGTGGTACTCGTCAGCATGTATATTTTTTACTTATTTGATTTTTTTCTATTTTCAGTTTTGGAGAAGAGAGAGAAAATATGGCATTGGGACAAAGCTGGATTTAGATTTGTAAATTGTGAAATAACAATTTAGATTCTTTTTGAAGAATTTGGGTAGCCCTTAAAAGGGCTGTTGGTGGCAAATGCCAACAAGTTAAACTCAACAGTTTACTTCTTCTTTGGTGTCTTCTTAGGTTTGACTGCTTTAGTCTTTTTTGGTGACTTTGTAGCCTTCTTTGCAGGTTTAGCGGCTAGTTTCTTTGCTGCAGCCGGTTTCTTGGCCTTTGGTTTCGCCGCTTTCTTCTCAGCAGCTGGTTTCTTCGCAGCAGTCTTTTTTGGTGTCTTGGCCTTTTTAGGTTTAGCTGCCTTTGGTTTGGCTGCAGGCTTCTTTTTGGGTTTGACTACTTCTCCGATCTTGAATGACCCGGAAGCACCAGTTCCCTTCGACTGTTTCAAGCTCTTGTTCTTGACACAAGCTCTGAGTGAGAGTTTAAGATGAACATTTACAGTCTTGGCGTCTTTTCCAACATTGAAGTTGGCCATAATATACTTCAGGATGGCTTGTCTGGAAGACCCTCCTCTTTCTTTTAGTGCAGCAATTGCTTTACCAACCATTTCGCTGTATTTTGGATGAGCTGCTGGTTTCTTAGGCTTGGCTGCAACCTTCTTCTTTGGAGATATATCTGCCATTTTTCGATTCTAAAACTATTTCAACGATGCATACTGTTCGACGAACGATTTGATTATAACGCTCGCTTGGACAATTAGTGTATATGACGCTGACGCGGACCTCCTCGAAGACACCTATAAAAATATTTACAAATTTTGAGTAGATCGCACGATGAATAAATAATGTGCTTTCTTCGGCTGGTTATGTGCCTTTTCCCACATTAATGCGTATAGTTTCTGCACATATTATACCTTATGATGTTCATGAATATTTAGTCTTTCAGAAAATATAAAAAACACATATAAGAACAATTAAATATAAATGTTATTAGGATATATCGTAGACTAAACCTATTTCATTCGGGCAATATGCCCGCACAAAATTGCTCGTATTTTCGCAAATAAGTGATATTTTCGACAAATTCAAGTTCAGGTAGACAATAAAATCATTAATTTACAAAATGTAATTAATAGTTTTGCAAAAAAAGTGCTAAAAATCGTACTGAGAAGACTTTTCTCGTATAGGGAAACACACAAAAAATCAAACGCCATTTTCAATTGGCAAGTTGGGACTTTCTATAAAAAAAAATACGTTAAATACACAATATTTTTTTTAGAACAAATCAAATTCTTGTGAAGCAACATTTGTTTATTTAGAAGATTCATTATTTTTACTTAAGTTCAAGAAGTATTTTTTTCTCTCAATTTTACTCGTTTGTTTATAAAATATAACTTTCCGGGATCGAGATCAAATATCTTCTTTTTTGTCACTATTTTTACTTTAGTTTTAATATTGTGATGAATTAAGAAAGTAATGAAGCGATATAGTCTAAAGGGGATTGTGATGGATTTTTGTGTGTGTGTACATGTCTATTATTTGTTGTTGATTGTTTTAATAAGAAATCGGTAGTAGCCATTATATCACTTAAGAGAAAAATAGATTTGGCCACGAAGATAAAAAAAAAAATGGTGGGAAAGTTAAACTATATTTTACATTAGAAAGGAAAGCAGCTGTACAATCGATTGTTCCTTTACATTCGTATTTGTAAAGGTGTGGTACTCGTCAGCATGTATATTTTTTACTTATATGATTTTTTTCTATTTTCAGTTTTGGAGAAGAGAGAGAAAATATGGCATTGGGACAAAGCTGGATTTAGATTTGTAAATTGTGAAATAACAATTTAGATTCTTTTTGAAGAATTTGGGTAGCCCTTAAAAGGGCTGTTGGTGGCAAATGCCAACAAGTTAAACTCAACAGTTTACTTCTTCTTTGGTGTCTTCTTAGGTTTGACTGCTTTAGTCTTTTTTGGTGACTTTGTAGCCTTCTTTGCAGGTTTAGCGGCTAGTTTCTTTGCTGCAGCCGGTTTCTTGGCCTTTGGTTTCGCCGCTTTCTTCTCAGCAGCTGGTTTCTTCGCAGCAGTCTTTTTTGGTGTCTTGGCCTTTTTAGGTTTAGCTGCCTTTGGTTTGGCTGCAGGCTTCTTTTTGGGTTTGACTACTTCTCCGATCTTGAATGACCCGGAAGCACCAGTTCCCTTCGACTGTTTCAAGCTCTTGTTCTTGACACAAGCTCTGAGTGAGAGTTTAAGATGAACATTTACAGTCTTGGCGTCTTTTCCAACATTGAAGTTGGCCATAATATACTTCAGGATGGCTTGTCTGGAAGACCCTCCTCTTTCTTTTAGTGCAGCAATTGCTTTACCAACCATTTCGCTGTATTTTGGATGAGCTGCTGGTTTCTTAGGCTTGGCTGCAACCTTCTTCTTTGGAGATATATCTGCCATTTTTCGATTCTAAAACTATTTCAACGATGCATACTGTTCGACGAACGATTTGATTATAACGCTCGCTTGGACAATTAGTGTATATGACGCTGACGCGGACCTCCTCGAAGACACCTATAAAAATATTTACAAATTTTGAGTAGATCGCACGATGAATAAATAATGTGCTTTCTTCGGCTGGTTATGTGCCTTTTCCCACATTAATGCGTATAGTTTCTGCACATATTATACCTTATGATGTTCATGAATATTTAGTCTTTCAGAAAATATAAAAAACACATATAAGAACAATTAAATATAAATGTTATTAGGATATATCGTAGACTAAACCTATTTCATTCGGGCAATATGCCCGCACAAAATTGCTCGTATTTTCGCAAATAAGTGATATTTTCGACAAATTCAAGTTCAGGTAGACAATAAAATCATTAATTTACAAAATGTAATTAATAGTTTTGCAAAAAAAGTGCTAAAAATCGTACTGAGAAGACTTTTCTCGTATAGGGAAACACACAAAAAATCAAACGCCATTTTCAATTGGCAAGTTGGGACTTTCTATAAAAAAAAATACGTTAAATACACAATATTTTTTTTAGAACAAATCAAATTCTTGTGAAGCAACATTTGTTTATTTAGAAGATTCATTATTTTTACTTAAGTTCAAGAAGTATTTTTTTCTCTCAATTTTACTCGTTTGTTTATAAAATATAACTTTCCGGGATCGAGATCAAATATCTTCTTTTTTGTCACTATTTTTACTTTAGTTTTAATATTGTGATGAATTAAGAAAGTAATGAAGCGATATAGTCTAAAGGGGATTGTGATGGATTTTTGTGTGTGTGTACATGTCTATTATTTGTTGTTGATTGTTTTAATAAGAAATCGGTAGTAGCCATTATATCACTTAAGAGAAAAATAGATTTGGCCACGAAGATAAAAAAAAAAATGGTGGGAAAGTTAAACTATATTTTACATTAGAAAGGAAAGCAGCTGTACAATCGATTGTTCCTTTACATTCGTATTTGTAAAGGTGTGGTACTCGTCAGCATGTATATTTTTTACTTATATGATTTTTTTCTATTTTCAGTTTTGGAGAAGAGAGAGAAAATATGGCATTGGGACAAAGCTGGATTTAGATTTGTAAATTGTGAAATAACAATTTAGATTCTTTTTGAAGAATTTGGGTAGCCCTTAAAAGGGCTGTTGGTGGCAAATGCCAACAAGTTAAACTCAACAGTTTACTTCTTCTTTGGTGTCTTCTTAGGTTTGACTGCTTTAGTCTTTTTTGGTGACTTGGTAGCCTTCTTTGCAGGTTTAGCGGCTAGTTTCTTTGCTGCAGCCGGTTTCTTGGCCTTTGGTTTCGCCGCTTTCTTCTCAGCAGCTGGTTTCTTCGCAGCAGTCTTTTTTGGTGTCTTGGCCTTTTTAGGTTTAGCTGCCTTTGGTTTGGCTGCAGGCCTCTTTTTGGGTTTGACTACTTCTCCGATCTTGAATGACCCGGAAGCACCAGTTCCCTTCGACTGTTTCAAGCTCTTGTTCTTGACACAAGCTCTGAGTGAGAGTTTAAGATGAACATTTACAGTCTTGGCGTCTTTTCCAACATTGAAGTTGGCCATAATATACTTCAGGATGGCTTGTCTGGAAGACCCTCCTCTTTCTTTTAGTGCAGCAATTGCTTTACCAACCATTTCGCTGTATTTTGGATGAGCTGCTGGTTTCTTAGGTTTGGCTGCAACCTTCTTCTTTGGAGATGTATCTGCCATTTTTCGATTCTAAAACTATTTCAACGATGCATACTGTTCGACGAACGATTTGATTATAACGCTCGCTTGGACAATTAGTGTATATGACGCTGACGCGGACCTCCTCGAAGACACCTATAAAAATATTTACAAATTTTGAGTAGATCGCACGATGAATAAATAATGTGCTTTCTTCGGCTGGTTATGTGCCTTTTCCCACATTAATGCGTATAGTTTCTGCACATATTATACCTTATGATGTTCATGAATATTTAGTCTTTCAGAAAATATAAAAAACACATATAAGAACAATTAAATATAAATGTTATTAGGATATATCGTAGACTAAACCGATTTCATTCGGGCAATATGCCCGCACAAAATTGCTCGTATTTTCGCAAATAAGTGATATTTTCGACAAATTCAAGTTCAGGTAGACAATAAAATCATTAATTTACAAAATGTAATTAATAGTTTTGCAAAAAAAGTGCTAAAAATCGTACTGAAAAGACTTTTCTCGTATAGGGAAACACACAAAAAATCAAACGCCATTTTCAATTGGCAAGTTGGGACTTTCTATAAAAAAAAATACGTTAAATACACAATATTTTTTTTAGAACAAATCAAATTCTTGTGAAGCAACATTTGTTTATTTAGAAGATTCATTATTTTTACTTAAGTTCAAGAAGTATTTTTTTCTCTCAATTTTACTCGTTTGTTTATAAAATATAACTTTCCGGGATCGAGATCAAATATCTTCTTTTTTGTCACTATTTTTACTTTAGTTTTAATATTGTGATGAATTAAGAAAGTAATGAAGCGATATAGTCTAAAGGGGATTGTGATGGATTTTTGTGTGTGTGTACATGTCTATTATTTGTTGTTGATTGTTTTAATAAGAAATCGGTAGTAGCCATTATATCACTTAAGAGAAAAATAGATTTGGCCACGAAGATAAAAAAAAAAATGGTGGGAAAGTTAAACTATATTTTACATTAGAAAGGAAAGCAGCTGTACAATCGATTGTTCCTTTACATTCGTATTTGTAAAGGTGTGGTACTCGTCAGCATGTATATTTTTTACTTATTTGATTTTTTTCTATTTTCAGTTTTGGAGAAGAGAGAGAAAATATGGCATTGGGACAAAGCTGGATTTAGATTTGTAAATTGTGAAATAACAATTTAGATTCTTTTTGAAGAATTTGGGTAGCCCTTAAAAGGGCTGTTGGTGGCAAATGCCAACAAGTTAAACTCAACAGTTTACTTCTTCTTTGGTGTCTTCTTAGGTTTGACTGCTTTAGTCTTTTTTGGTGACTTGGTAGCCTTCTTTGCAGGTTTAGCGGCTAGTTTCTTTGCTGCAGCCGGTTTCTTGGCCTTTGGTTTCGCCGCTTTCTTCTCAGCAGCTGGTTTCTTCGCAGCAGTCTTTTTTGGTGTCTTGGCCTTTTTAGGTTTAGCTGCCTTTGGTTTGGCTGCAGGCCTCTTTTTGGGTTTGACTACTTCTCCGATCTTGAATGACCCGGAAGCACCAGTTCCCTTCGACTGTTTCAAGCTCTTGTTCTTGACACAAGCTCTGAGTGAGAGTTTAAGATGAACATTTACAGTCTTGGCGTCTTTTCCAACATTGAAGTTGGCCATAATATACTTCAGGATGGCTTGTCTGGAAGACCCTCCTCTTTCTTTTAGTGCAGCAATTGCTTTACCAACCATTTCGCTGTATTTTGGATGAGCTGCTGGTTTCTTAGGTTTGGCTGCAACCTTCTTCTTTGGAGATGTATCTGCCATTTTTCGATTCTAAAACTATTTCAACGATGCATACTGTTCGACGAACGATTTGATTATAACGCTCGCTTGGACAATTAGTGTATATGACGCTGACGCGGACCTCCTCGAAGACACCTATAAAAATATTTACAAATTTTGAGTAGATCGCACGATGAATAAATAATGTGCTTTCTTCGGCTGGTTATGTGCCTTTTCCCACATTAATGCGTATAGTTTCTGCACATATTATACCTTATGATGTTCATGAATATTTAGTCTTTCAGAAAATATAAAAAACACATATAAGAACAATTAAATATAAATGTTATTAGGATATATCGTAGACTAAACCGATTTCATTCGGGCAATATGCCCGCACAAAATTGCTCGTATTTTCGCAAATAAGTGATATTTTCGACAAATTCAAGTTCAGGTAGACAATAAAATCATTAATTTACAAAATGTAATTAATAGTTTTGCTAAAAAAGTGCTAAAAATCGTACTGAGAAGACTTTTCTCGTATAGGGAAACACACAAAAAATCAAACGCCATTTTCAATTGGCAAGTTGGGACTTTCTATAAAAAAAAATACGTTAAATACACAATATTTTTTTTAGAACAAATCAAATTCTTGTGAAGCAACATTTGTTTATTTAGAACATTCATTATTTTTACTTAAGTTCAAGAAGTTTTTTTTTCTCTCAATTTTACTCGTTTGTTTATAAAATATAACTTTCCGGGATCGAGATCAAATATCTTCTTTTTTGTCACTATTTTTACTTTAGTTTTAATATTGTGATGAATTAAGAAAGTAATGAAGCGATATAGTCTAAAGGGGATTGTGATGGATTTTTGTGTGTGTGTACATGTCTATTATTTGTTGTTGATTGTTTTAATAAGAAATCGGTAGTAGCCATTATATCACTTAAGAGAAAAATAGATTTGGCCACGAAGATAAAAAAAAAAATGGTGGGAAAGTTAAACTATATTTTACATTAGAAAGGAAAGCAGCTGTACAATCGATTGTTCCTTTACATTCGTATTTGTAAAGGTGTGGTACTCGTCAGCATGTATATTTTTTACTTATTTGATTTTTTTCTATTTTCAGTTTTGGAGAAGAGAGAGAAAATATGGCATTGGGACAAAGCTGGATTTAGATTTGTAAATTGTGAAATAACAATTTAGATTCTTTTTGAAGAATTTGGGTAGCCCTTAAAAGGGCTGTTGGTGGCAAATGCCAACAAGTTAAACTCAACAGTTTACTTCTTCTTTGGTGTCTTCTTAGGTTTGACTGCTTTAGTCTTTTTTGGTGACTTGGTAGCCTTCTTTGCAGGTTTAGCGGCTAGTTTCTTTGCTGCAGCCGGTTTCTTGGCCTTTGGTTTCGCCGCTTTCTTCTCAGCAGCTGGTTTCTTCGCAGCAGTCTTTTTTGGTGTCTTGGCCTTTTTAGGTTTAGCTGCCTTTGGTTTGGCTGCAGGCTTCTTTTTGGGTTTGACTACTTCTCCGATCTTGAATGACCCGGAAGCACCAGTTCCCTTCGACTGTTTCAAGCTCTTGTTCTTGACACAAGCTCTGAGTGAGAGTTTAAGATGAACATTTACAGTCTTGGCGTCTTTTCCAACATTGAAGTTGGCCATAATATACTTCAGGATGGCTTGTCTGGAAGACCCTCCTCTTTCTTTTAGTGCAGCAATTGCTTTACCAACCATTTCGCTGTATTTTGGATGAGCTGCTGGTTTCTTAGGCTTGGCTGCAACCTTCTTCTTTGGAGATGTATCTGCCATTTTTCGATTCTAAAACTATTTCAACGATGTATACTGTTCGACGAACGATTTGATTATAACGCTCGCTTGGACAATTAGTGTATATGACGCTGACGCGGACCTCCTCGAAGACACCTATAAAAATATTTACAAATTTTGAGTAGATCGCACGATGAATAAATAATGTGCTTTCTTCGGCTGGTTATGTGCCTTTTCCCACATTAATGCGTATAGTTTCTGCACATATTATACCTTATGATGTTCATGAATATTTAGTCTTTCAGAAAATATAAAAAACACATATAAGAACAATTAAATATAAATGTTATTAGGATATATCGTAGACTAAACCGATTTCATTCGGGCAATATGCCCGCACAAAATTGCTTGTATTTTCGCAAATAAGTGATATTTTCGACAAATTCAAGTTCAGGTAGACAATAAAATCATTAATTTACAAAATGTAATTAATAGTTTTGCTAAAAAAGTGCTAAAAATTGTACTGAGAAGACTTTTCTCGTATAGGGAAACACACAAAAAATCAAACGCCATTTTCAATTGGCAAGTTGGGACTTTCTATAAAAAAAAATACGTTAAATACACAATATTTTTTTTAGAACAAATCAAATTCTTGTGAAGCAACATTTGTTTATTTAGAAGATTCATTATTTTTACTTAAGTTCAAGAAGTATTTTTTTTCTCTCAATTTTACTCGTTTGTTTATAAAATATAACTTTCCGGGATCGAGATCAAATATCTTCTTTTTTGTCACTATTTTTACTTTAGTTTTAATATTGTGATGAATTAAGAAAGTAATGAAGCGATATAGTCCAAAGGGGATTGTGATGGATTTTTGTGTGTGTGTACATGTCTATTATTTGTTGTTGATTGTTTTAATAAGAAATCGGTAGTAGCCATTATATCACTTAAGAGAAAAATAGATTTGGCCACGAAGATAAAAAAAAAAATGGTGGGAAAGTTAAACTATATTTTACATTAGAAAGGAAAGCAGCTGTACAATCGATTGTTCCTTTACATTCGTATTTGTAAAGGTGTGGTACTCGTCAGCATGTATATTTTTTACTTATTTGATTTTTTTCTATTTTCAGTTTTGGAGAAGAGAGAGAAAATATGGCATTGGGACAAAGCTGGATTTAGATTTGTAAATTGTGAAATAACAATTTAGATTCTTTTTGAAGAATTTGGGTAGCCCTTAAAAGGGCTGTTGGTGGCAAATGCCAACAAGTTAAACTCAACAGTTTACTTCTTCTTTGGTGTCTTCTTAGGTTTGACTGCTTTAGTCTTTTTTGGTGACTTGGTAGCCTTCTTTGCAGGTTTAGCGGCTAGTTTCTTTGCTGCAGCCGGTTTCTTGGCCTTTGGTTTCGCCGCTTTCTTCTCAGCAGCTGGTTTCTTCGCAGCAGTCCTTTTTGGTGTCTTGGCCTTTTTAGGTTTAGCTGCCTTTGGTTTGGCTGCAGGCTTCTTTTTGGGTTTGACTACTTCTCCGATCTTGAATGACCCGGAAGCACCAGTTCCCTTCGACTGTTTCAAGCTCTTGTTCTTGACACCAGCTCTGAGTGAGAGTTTAAGATGAATATTTACAGTCTTGGCGTCTTTTCCAACATTGAAGTTGGCCATAACATACTTCAGGATGGCTTGTCTGGAAGACCCTCCTCTTTCTTTTAGTGCAGCAATTGCTTTACCAACCATTTCGCTGTATTTTGGATGAGCTGCTGGTTTCTTAGGCTTGGCTGCAACCTTCTTCTTTGGAGATGTATCTGCCATTTTTCGATTCTAAAACTATTTCAACGATGTATACTGTTCGACGAACGATTTGATTATAGTAGTAGTAGTATGAGGGTTTAACGTCCGGCTCACCTTTTGAGGTATTGCAGACATAGTTTACTTTTTCTTGCTTGCCTTTCGCATGCTGTTTTTTTTCCGTCGTTGTGTGGGTGTTGGTGGTCTTTCACCAAGGTCTGTTTCAGTTGTGTAATCAGGGAAGCGATCTATTAACGTTGGGTCGTCCGGGTCGAATGATTCTGAAAATGACACCGATCCGTCTTTAAATTCCGTTTTGTATGTAAGTTTTTCTCTGATGTACGGGCTTCGTACAGTTGTACATGTTTTCCATGGCTTCCGGATCGATAAGGTATTTTGTCGGCGTTATTTGCCTGCCAATGAAATTAAGTATTGTCTGGGTAGATCGCTCCCTTGCTTGCGTCGATGTTGTTGGATTGTGGAGGGCTCGTTCGTCGTTGTGTATCTCGGTTTGAGTGCTTTCGTCGGTTATGGGAATGCTGTCGTCTGTTTGTGTTTCAGCACAAGTTTTAATGGCTTCAACGGCTTCGTACCTTTTCGCCTTCCACTGGCTGATGCGTAAAGCATTTCTTTTCCTGGTGGAAGGAGAGAGGTGTTTCTTCTTCTGGGCCTGGCTGGTAACTTTCCCTGTTTTCTCAACGGGTTTCCCTGCCTTGATCCACATCAGCTTGACTGATATTGCGCTGGAATTAACCTGTAGGTCCCAAGTTAATTTTTTCCCATTTATCCCTGCGTGCTTCAATAATCCAACCAATTCAACAGGTAAGTCCATTGTTAAGTAGATTTGTAGATTTCAGTTCACAGTAGAGATGTATCCGCTAGTCAAGTCTAGATCCGATTTGATTATAACGCTCGCTTGGACAATTAGTGTATATGACGCTGACGCGGACCTCCTCGAAGACACCTATAAAAATATTTACAAATTTTGAGTAGATCGCACGATGAATAAATAATGTGCTTTCTTCGGCTGGTTATGTGCCTTTTCCCACATTAATGCGTATAGTTTCTGCACATATTATACCTTATGATGTTCATGAATATTTAGTCTTTCAGAAAATATAAAAAACACATATAAGAACAATTAAATATAAATGTTATTAGGATATATCGTAGACTAAACCTATTTCATTCGGGCAATATGCCCGCACAAAATTGCTCGTATTTTCGCAAATAAGTGATATTTTCGACAAATTCAAGTTCAGGTAGACAATAAAATCATTAATTTACAAAATGTAATTAATAGTTTTGCAAAAAAAGTGCTAAAAATCGTACTGAGAAGACTTTTCTCGTATAGGGAAACACACAAAAAATCAAACGCCATTTTCAATTGGCAAGTTGGGACTTTCTATAAAAAAAAATACGTTAAATACACAATATTTTTTTTAGAACAAATCAAATTCTTGTGAAGCAACATTTGTTTATTTAGAAGATTCATTATTTTTCCTTAAGTTCAAGAAGTATTTTTTTTCTCTCAATTTTACTCGTTTGTTTATAAAATATAACTTTCGGGATCGAGATCAAATATCTTCTTTTTTGTCACTATTTTTAATTTAGTTTTAATATTGTGATGAATTAAGAAAGTAATGAAGCGATATAGTCTAAAGGGGATTGTGATGGATTTTTGTGTGTGTGTACATGTCTATTATTTGTTGTTGATTGTTTTAATAAGAAATCAGTAGTAGCCATTATATCACTTAAGAGAAAAATAGATTTGGCCACGAAGGTAAAAAAAAATGGTGGGAAAGTTAAACTATATTTTACATTAGAAAGGAAAGCAGCTGTACAATCGATTGTTCCTTTACATTCGTATTTGTAAAGGTGTGGTACTCGTCAGTATGTATATTTTTTACTTATATGATTTTTTTCTATTTTCAGTTTTGGAGAAGAGAGAGAAAATATGGCATTGGGACAAAGCTGGATTTAGATTTGTAAATTGTGAAATAACAATTTAGATTCTTTTTGAAGAATTTGGGTAGCCCTTAAAAGGGCTGTTGGTGGCAAATGCCAACAAGTTAAACTCAACAGTTTACTTCTTCTTTGGTGTCTTCTTAGGTTTGACTGCTTTAGTCTTTTTTGGTGACTTGGTAGCCTTCTTTGCAGGTTTAGCGGCTGGTTTCTTTGCTGTAGCCGGTTTCTTGGCCTTTGGTTTCGCCGCTTTCTTCGCAGCAGTCTTTGTTGGTGTCTTGGCCTTTTTAGGTTTAGCTGCCTTTGGTTTTACAGCTTTCTTTGGTTTGGCTGCAGGCTTCTTTTTGGGTTTGACTACTTCTCCGATCTTGAATGACCCGGAAGCACCAGTTCCCTTCGACTGTTTCAAGCTCTTGTTCTTGACACCAGCTCTGAGTGAGAGTTTAAGATGAACATTTACAGTCTTGGCGTCTTTTCCAACATTGAAGTTGGCCATAATATACTTCAGGACGGCTTGTCTGGAAGACCCTCCTCTTTCTTTTAGTGCAGCAATTGCTTTACCAACCATTTCGCTGTATTTTGGATGAGCTGCTGGTTTCTTAGGCTTGGCTGCAACCTTCTTCTTTGGAGATGTATCTGCCATTTTTCGATTCTAAAACTATTTCAACGATCTATATTTTTTTTTTTTCTTCTTTTTTCTTTTAGCACTCAGACTGTTTAACAAAGGGACATTAGAACACAACATGTAGTATACATCAAATAATAATAATAAGCAAATTAAAAAATATAAAGGATTAAAGGACGTCGTTAATATGGGTTTAGCTGCGATTTGTTAACAGAAAAAGCTGTGAAGTACACATGTGCAGAGAAAATCATGCAAAGACTATTTGAGAATAATATTCAATAACATACATTATATAAGTTAACTATAAATTAGAAAATAAATTGAAATTAGTTGATGTAAGATATCACCTTGTAAATTGTGTCTACACGACCAAATAGCATGTGTATAGGCATAAACATAAGGGTAATATTTAAATTTTACATTGTATAGTATAATATTTTGAATGTCCATTGAAAATTTATCTACATGCAGATCTGCTTTAATAAAATCTTTTATCAACTTTCTAAATTTATCTAAATAAGGACATTGCACAAATAAATGCACTATAGTTTCTATAGTATTTTTGCAATATGGACAATTATAAGTGTCCAGATAAATACCTCTTTTTTTTTTTTTCCCCAGTAGGTAAACACATATGTATTGTTTTATATATGAATTCTCTAATATATAATGTATTCACTAAACATAAGGTAGCCCATATTGATTTGAAATCAATGTAGGAATAGTTTAACTCCACTTTATGTGTGAGTTTATCAAGTTCCAATAATTGTAAATATATATCCTTTACAGTTTTGTTATCTAGTATAATGTTTTCTTTGTATTTTAAGTACAAGGTTTTAATTGTGTTGTGTGTGCCTATTGTTTGTATTGTGTGCTGTACGTAGTTAAGTGCTAGCTCTGGTAGTATATCTCTAGTAGTATAACCCAAGAAATAGCTGAAAATGCTTGTCCATGCAGAGTTATTTCCCTTTAAAACTTGTGTGATTCTATTTAAAAGTAAGGCGTTGATCTTTGTTTGTATGTCTGGAACTTGTTGGCCACCATTACAAAAAGGTTGTATCAGGGATTTCCTCTGTAGATATTCAAAATTACCACCCCAGAATATAGTATATATGTATCTGTTGATAATCTGTATGTGTTTTGCTGACGGGGGAACTATCCTGGCTACATACAAAATTTTACTCAATATATAAGTATTTATGATAAGAACCTTATGCCTTAAACTTAACCTTCTATCCTTCCATTTTTCAAATTGTATTTTAACTTTATTTTGTATCTGTAGCCAGTTAGTATTTATATGGTCCTTACCAAACCATATTCCTAACACTTTTACCTTGTCTTTTACTAGTTGGTGTATATGTGGGTGGTTAAGGGTGTCAGGGTTACCTATTTTTAGAATTTCTGTTTTTTGTTCGTTTATTCTAGATCCTGACACTTGTCCGAAATTTTTGAACTCTTTAATCAGATCATCGTATTCGGAGATATCTGTACTTATAATTGAGCAATCGTCTGCGTGTTGAAAAAGTTTTGTGTTTTATGTGTATTTGGGATATGTATGCCTCTAATATTGTCACTACATCTAATACTAGATGCCAGTGTTTCTATAATTAGAGCATATAGTGACATACTGAGAGGACACCCTTGCCTGATAGACCTAGTAATAGGAACTATGTTTGTAAGTAAGCCATTTACTTGAACCCTGCTATTCATGTTTTTGTATAAAATTCCCACCCATGTGATAAAATTCACCGGCAAATTCATGGCTTTCAATACTTCAGTTATAAAAAGATGCTCCACTCTGTCGAAAGCCTTCTCTTGATCAAAGGATATTAGTAGACCATCAAGTTCATTTACATCCATGTATTCTAAGATGCTACTTATCGAAAATAAATTATCAAAGATGACCTTATCTGGTCCAGCTCCTGTTTGACTAGGGTCTATCAATTTATTATTACCTTGGCAAGGCTGTTTGTTAAAAATTTGGCTATAATTTTATAATCAAAACATAATAAGCTAATAGGTCTCCATTGCTTAAGATCTTTATAATCCCCCTTATTTTTATACATCATAGTAATGATGCTACTTTTCATAGTGTCAGTTAGCTCCCCTTGTAAATATATGTTATTCAAAACCTCTACCAAATCTTTCCCTATAATTAGCCAAAAACGTGAATAGAAAGATTTACCCAACCCATCTATTCCTGGAGACTTATTATCTTCAAAACTATTGATTATTTTTATACATTCATCTGTAGATAAAAAATTATCAAAGTAAGTCCAATCTTCTTCATCAAGTTTTTTCAAATCAAGATGTGTTAAATATTCTTTAATCTCGTCCAGACCAATATTTTGCCCTTTATATAAATCTGCATAAAAATTATATACTACATCAATGACTTCCTGTTTGTTTTCTCTTATTTGCCCCATATTGTCTAAAACCGCAGTAATTTCTCTGCGGTCCCCCCTTTTTTCCTCAGCTAATTTAAAAATCTCTATGTTATCTATATCCTCTTCAAAAAATTCTTGCCTTGACCGGATTAAGATACCTTTATTCTTTTTGTTTTCTAACATGATAATTTGTAATCTTCTTCACTTTCTAATTCTAAGTATAAAGTTTGTAGTTTTTTCCTCTCATCTTCAGCTAAATTCTTGGAAAAAGTTATACTTAAACTTTTTATTTTCTTTTTACCTATTTCCCACCAGTCAAGTAGAGAATACTTTAATTTTTCTGATTGCCATCCCTTCCAAAAATTTTCAATTAGCTTAATGTAATTTTCATTTTCTAATAAAGATTCATTAAATTTCCAATAGCTATTTCCCCATTTCTCTCTCTGAAATTTTAGGACAAGTACTACCGCTTTGTGATCAGATTTTTCAAAAGGTATATGTGTTGTCTGTTTTATCTTATCACACCATAAGGTAGGTATATAAATTTTATCTATTCTCGACCCTTGGCCTCTGTTATTAGTAAAAGTATAACTCTTTCTGTTGGGGTATTTATATCTAAAGGTATCCACCACATTTAGTGTATCTATAATATTTTCTAATATTAATTTTAAATTATTACTGGTAACCATGTTGCCACTCTTAGTGTCTAGATCTGAAATTATGCAATTAAAATCTCCTAATACCATATACTTATCTGTATTATTATTAATACTTCTACAATATTAATTTAGATGATTATATAAATTTACTCGTTCGTCCTGTTGTGCAGGACCATAAATATTAAGAACGTGTAATACACATTTATCTAATTTCATACTTATATGATTCAATCTACCATTCAAAAATTGTGGTATAATGTGACAATTCACATTTTCAATATTTTTATTCACTATTATGACTACACCTTTTGTGTTTGTATCACCTTGTGAAATATAAAATTTATAATTATTATTTTTTTCTAGATATTCTACCAAGTTTGTATCCATATGACAACATTCTTGTAGGCAAATTAAATCACTGTCTCCGTAGTTAGCCAAAATATCATCTATCTTATTTCTAAAACCTCGTCTAATATTTAGACTTGTAATTTTTAAGTTCACAACCATATAAAGGGTGCATATTAGTAAGAGTGTTAATAGAAGCCTAGCCATGGTAATATTTTAAGGAAAAAGTTTATTGTTTGCTCTTCTTTTCCTTTCTTTCTTTCTCACTCTCCCCTGTTGATAGTCTCTCTCTTTTTTCATTTTTTTTACCTTTGATGGATTTTTTTGTACCAGTTTTGTTTTCTGAACTAATCTTATGAAAGTCTTTGGCTTTATATTTGGGTTTAAGTGATTTGTCTACATCCTGTGCCACTGCGGCACTTTTTACTGGACTTTTGAGAGGTGAAATAATATCAATTGTTGGAAATTCATCATCTATATTTGATAAAATTGAGTTTTCTATTGTCACTTTTTCTATTGTCACTTTTTCACTTGTATCATTTTCCACTGTAAGCACATCTATCAAATCTTCCGCAAAAGTATTTTGCTTTTCATTTTGTTCAGAGTTTTTACTTTCGTTTTCATTTTCACTGTCTATTACTTCTCCTTCTTCCCTCTCTTCTGTAAGTTCTATATGTTCATTTTGATCTCTTACCTCATCTATCTTAATTTGGTTTGATTCTAGCCTTTCTTTGTTAGGTTCTCGAGATTCAGTATGATCTCTTACCTCTGGCTCATCTTCTTGATTTCTTACCTCTTGTGTCTCACTCTGTCCTTCCACATTATCTCCGTATTCGTCAGTATTCGGATTGTTTGACGAAAAACAGCCGTCAAAAGGTGGTAAACCTGTCGCGGATCCTAAGTCCTCATCAGTATTGTCCGGTCGCACCTCAGAAGGTCTTGGGCGACTGCTAACACAACCCCATACTGGTCTCTTTTCTTGGCCACATTCACGAGACTCGCAAATAGACAATTTGTAAATATGGCAGGAGTACAATCTGACAATTTGGGTCAGGATGAATTTATATTTGGAGAGGACATTAATTTAAATGTCGAGAAAACTTTGTCCAGAGATCTGACCCTATATATTGAACCTTTAATACAGGTGAACACTACTCAGGACGATATAAATAAAATCAGTACAACCGACATGCTTAGTTGGTTTCAGACAAAAGTTAACATCTCAGAGTTTGTTAAATGCTTTCAAAAATTACACGATCGTTTCTTTGTGACTTGTAAAGATAGAGAATGTAAAGAAGTATTACTGAACGACTTCTCCAGGTTTGAAATTAGAGGTATTATTTATCTCATGAGAAATGCTTATCCACTTACTTGGGAGAGTAGGAAAAAATTATATCGACATTACCTTATACAACTTACCCTTTGAAATAAAACCTGATAGCGTCATACAAAAGTTTCAGAAATACGCAACGATCATCATTGAACTTCGTTCGCCAACTTTCAGGTCATTCCCTACGATCCTATCGGGGGTTCGAGTAGTACGAGTTAAAGCGCTACATACACATATCCCTAGGAGGATTTTCATTAAAGGTCAACCGATAACGGTTAAGTATGATGGCCAACCACCGCCGGACAGAAAATGTCATAACTGTGGTGAATACGGGCACATCTCTCGAGAATGTAGCCAAGAAAAGAGACCAGTTTGGGGTTTTGTTAGCAGTCGCCCAAGACCTTCTGAGGTGCGACCGGACAATACTGATGAGGACTTAGGATCCGCGACAGGTTTACCACCTTTTGACGGCTGTTTTTCGTCAAGCAATCCGAATACTGACGAATACGAAGATAATGTGGAAGGACAGAGTGAGACACAAGAGGTAAGAAATCAAGAAGATGAGCCAGAGGTAAGAGCTCATACTGAATCTCGAGAATCTAACAAAGAAAGGCTAGAATCAAACCAAATTAAGATAGATGAGGTAAGAGATCAAAATGAACATATAGAACTTACAGAAGAGAGGGAAGAAGGAGAAGTAATAGACAGTGAAAATGAAAACGAAAGTAAAAACTTTGAACAAAATGAAAAGCAAAATACTTTTGCGGAAGATTTGATAGATGTGCTTACAGTGGAAGATGATAAAAGTCAAAAAAGTGACAATAGAAAACCCAATTTTATCAATTATAGATGATGAATTTCCAACAATTGACATTATTTCACCTCTCAAAAGTCCCGTAAAAAGTGCCGCAGTGGCACAGAATGTAGACAAATCACTTAAACCCAAATATAAAGCCAAAGACTTTCATAAGAGTAGTTCAGAAAACAAAACTGGTACAAAAAAATCCATCAAAGGTAAAAAAAAAAATGAAAAAAGAGAAAGACTATCAATAGGGGAGAGCGAGAAAGAAAGAAAGGAAAAGAAGAGCAAACAATAAACTTTTTCCTTAAAATATTACCATGGCTAGGCTTCTATTAACACTCTTACTAACATGCACCCTTTATGTGGTTGTGAACTTAAAAATTACAAGACCCCTTCATACATAGTAACTTACACGTAGAATTTGTGCATCATCTGGGTATTCATTTAGAATTGTCTGTAACTGTCTCAGCAGTGTTGGTCTCTTCATGGAAATACATTTCTCATCATCAGAATCTTCCTCAACTTCATCAGCTTAAAAGTTAAATGACCAGCATATATACGATATATAATTTAAGTTAAAATTTAGATTTAGAACAAGTCATGACTTCAAATATATAGTGGCCGTTGAGGTCGTGATCGTATGGTAGTTGGATTTACAATTATCTGTGCAATCAATGCTTATCACCACTAACGTTGTGATTTCGAACTCCATTCATGACGAGGTGTACTCGATACAACAATATGTGATCAAGTTTGTCAGTGACTTGCGACAGGTCGGTGGCTTTCTCTGGGTACCCCGATTTCCCCCGCCAATAAAACTGACATATTGTTGAAAGTAGCATTAAACACCATACACAAACAAAATCATCAAATATATATTTATTGTTGTTCTACATTTCCAATGTGATCAACGATTTACCAAATGTTAACCATAGAACTTTTTTTTTTTTTTTTATTATTAAATACAAACTTTCAATTTTCAAATAACAAAATCTAATCTTGTACAGTACCATCTAATGAACTGTCCTGTCAACTTTAGATTTGGTTCCAATTGTTTCAGAATAGAACAAATATTTGAATGAATTTGGGCAAATCAGTCAAATTTCCATATTGGCAAAAATCTAAAAAGCCATAAATTTCAAAGAAAAAAACTGGAATATATGTAATAGAAATGTGCATTATCTACCTAACGTTAAATTTCAGTCACTTCCATCTTAAACATTTTCACACTAAATTTCAAAAAGTGGATCAACTAAATATCATTTGAGTTCAGAAGATTTAAATGTGTTTTTTTCTCTCTCAAAATATGCATAATCATCATAAATTGTTTGAAATAAAAACTTAAAGTAATATTACATCAGATTTGGGTGAAGAAATTTTTTCCCTGAAAATTCAATTTGGAATATGGCGGTACCTTTACTAAGCTATTAATGCATGTTTCAAGCCGAAATATGTTCCCAACAATTTGAAATCTGCAAATCCGTGTACATGTTTATCGTCCTCGACATTGTTGTGGAGACTTATTAACTTTCGGTTGTTTTGTTCCGATGATTGCCGATCATGACCTTGTGACGAAAACATAAACAATCATGGATGCTGAGGTAAGCACGCACGTCGAATTTATTGTCTTCCATCAGTAAACACAATATGTGGTCGTATTATGATTGGGTTGTCGTTGTTGTCGTCCGTCAGTAAACACAATATGTGGTCGTATTATGTTTCGGTTTATTGTCTTCCGTCAGTAAACACAATATGTGATCGTATTATGATTGGATTGTCGTTGTTGTCGTCCGTCAGTAAACATAATATGTGGTCGTATTATGATTGGGTTGTCGTTGTCTTCTGTCAGGAAACACAATATGTGGTCGTATTATGATTGGGTTGTCGTTGTCTTCCGTTAGTAAACACAATATGTGGTCGTATTATGATTGGGTTGTCGTTGTCTTCCGTCAGTAGACACAATATGTGGTCGTATTATGATTGGGTTGTCATTGTCGTCCGTCAGTAGACACAATATGTGGTCGTATTATGATTGGGTTGTCATTGTCGTCCGTCAGTAAACACAATATGTGGTCGTGTTATGATTGGATTGTCGTTGTTGTGGTCTGTCAGTAAACACAATATGTGGTCGCATTATGATTGTGTTGTTGTTGTCTTCCGTCTGTAAACACAATATGTCTTCGTGTTATGATTGGGTTGTCGTTGTCTTCCGTCGGTAAGCACAATATGTGGTCGTCTTATGATTGGGTTGTCATTGCCTTCCGTCAGTAAACACAATATGTGGTCGTATTATGATTGGGTTGTCGTTGTCGTCCGTCAGTAAACACAATATGTGGTCGTATTATGATTGGGTTGTCGTTGTCTTCCGTCAGTAAACACAATATGTGGTTGTATTATGATTGGGTTGTCGTTGTTGTCGTCCGTCAGTAAGCACAATATGTGGTCGTATTATGACTGGGTTGTCGTCCGTCAATAAACACAATATTTGGTCGTATAATGATTGGGTTGTTGTTGTCGTCCGTCAGTAAACACAATATGTGGTCGTATTATGATTGGGTTGTCATTGTCGTCCGTCAGTAAACACAATATGTGGTCGTATTATGATTGGGTCGTTGTTGTCGTTCGTCAGTAAACACAATATGTGGTCGTATTATGATTGGGATGTCATTGTCGTCCGTCAGTAAGCACAATGTGTGGTCGTATTATGATTGGGTTGTCGTTGTTGTCGTCGTCAGTAAACACAATATGTGGTCGTATTATGATTGAGTTGTCGTTGTTGTCGTTCGTCAGTAAACACAATATGTCTTCGTATTATGATTGGGTTGTCGTTGTTGTCGTCCGTCAGTAAACACAATATGTGGTCGTATTATGATTGGGTTGTCGTTGTCTTCCGTCAGTAAACACAATATGTTGTCGTATTATGATTGGGTTGTCGTTGTTGTCGTCCGTCAGTTAACACAATATGTGGTCATATTATCATTGGGTTGTCGTTGTTGTCGTCCATCAGTAAACACAATATGTGGTCGTATTATGATTGGGTTGTCGTTGTCGTCCGTCAGTTAACACAATATGTGGTCGTGTTATGATTGGGTTGTCGTTGTTGTCGTCTGTCAGTAAACACAATATGTGGTCATATTATCATTGGGTTGTCATTGTTGTCGTCCATCAGTAAACACTATGTGGTCGTATTATGATTGGGTTGTCTTTGTCGTCCGTCAGTCAACACAATATATGGTCGTATTATGATTGGGTTTATTGTCTTCCGTCAGTAAACACAATATGTGGTCGTATTATGATTGGGTTGTCGTTGTTGTCGTCCGTCAGTAAACACAATATGTGGTCGTATTATGTTTCGGTTTATTGTCTTCCGTCAGTAAACACAATATGTGATCGTATTATGATTGGATTGTCGTTGTTGTCGTCCGTCAGTAAACATAATATGTGGTCGTATTATGATTGGGTTGTCGTTGTCTTCTGTCAGTAAACACAATATGTGGTCGTATTATGAATGGGTTGTCATTGCCTTCCGTCAGTAAACACAATATGTGGTCGTATTATGATTGGGTTGTCGTTGTCGTCCGTCAGTAAACACAATATGTGGTCGTATTATGATTGGGTTGTCGTTGTCTTCCGTCAGTAAACACAATATGTGGTTGTATTATGATTGGGTTGTCGTTGTTGTCGTCCGTCAGTAAGCACAATATGTGGTCGTATTATGACTGGGTTGTCGTCCGTCAATAAACACAATATTTGGTCGTATAATGATTGGGTTGTTGTTGTCGTCCGTCAGTAAACACAATATGTGGTCGTATTATGATTGGGTTGTCATTGTCGTCCGTCAGTAAACACAATATGTGGTCGTATTATGATTGGGTCGTTGTTGTCGTTCGTCAGTAAGCACAATGTGTGGTCGTATTATGATTGGGTTGTCGTTGTTGTCGTCGTCAGTAAACACAATATGTGGTCGTATTATGATTGAGTTGTCGTTGTTGTCGTTCGTCAGTAAACACAATATGTCTTCGTATTATGATTGGGTTGTCGTTGTTGTCGTCCGTCAGTAAACACAATATGTGGTCGTATTATGATTGGGTTGTCGTTGTCTTCCGTCAGTAAACACAATATGTTGTCGTATTATGATTGGGTTGTCGTTGTTGTCGTCCGTCAGTTAACACAATATGTGGTCATATTATCATTGGGTTGTCGTTGTTGTCGTCCATCAGTAAACACAATATGTGGTCGTATTATGATTGGGTTGTCGTTGTCGTCCGTCAGTTAACACAATATGTGGTCGTGTTATGATTGGGTTGTCGTTGTTGTCGTCTGTCAGTAAACACAATATGTGGTCATATTATCATTGGGTTGTCATTGTTGTCGTCCATCAGTAAACACTATGTGGTCGTATTATGATTGGGTTGTCTTTGTCGTCCGTCAGTAAACACAATATATGGTCGTATTATGATTGGGTTTATTGTCTTCCGTCAGTAAACACAATATGTGGTCGTATTATGATTGGGTTGTCGTTGTTGTCGTCCGTCAGTAAACACAATATGTGGTCGTATTATGTTTCGGTTTATTGTCTTCCGTCAGTAAACACAATATGTGATCGTATTATGATTGGATTGTCGTTGTTGTCGTCCGTCAGTAAACATAATATGTGGTCGTATTATGATTGGGTTGTCGTTGTCTTCTGTCAGTAAACACAATATGTGGTCGTATTATGAATGGGTTGTCGTTGTCTTCCGTCAGTAAACACAATATGTGATCGTATTATGATTGGATTGTCGTTGTTGTCGTCCGTCAGTAAACACAATATGTTGTCGTATTATGATTGTGTTGTTGTTGTCGTCCGTCAGTAAACACAATATGTGGTCGTATTATGATTGGGTTGTCGTTGTCTTCCGTCAGTAAACACAATATGTGGTCGTATTATGAATGGATTGTCGTTGTCTTCCGTCAGTAAACACAATATGTGGTCGTATTATGAATGGGTTGTCGTCTTCCGTCAGTAAACATAATATGTGGTCGTATTATGATTGGGTTGTCGTTGTCTTCCGTCAGTAAACACAATATGTGGTCGTATTATGAATGGGTTGTCGTTGTCTTCCGTCAGTAAACACAATATGTGGTCGTATTATGAATGGGTTGTCGTTGTCTTCCGTCAGTAAACATAATATGTGGTCGTCTTATGATTGGGTTGTCGTTGTCTTCCGTCAGTAAACACAATATGTGGTCGTATTATGAATGGGTTGTCGTTGTCTTCCGTCAGTAAACACAATATGTGGTCGTATTATGATTGGGTCGTTGTTGTCGTCCGTCAGTAAACACAATATGTGGTCGTATTATGATTGGGTTGTTGTCGTTGTCTTCCGTCAGTAAACACAATATGTGGTCGTATTATGATTGGGTTGTCGTTGTCGTCCGTCAGTAAACACAATATGTGGTCGTATTATGATTGGGTTGTCGTTGTCTTCCGTCAGTAAACACAATATGTGGTCGTATTATGATTGGGTTGTCGTTGTTGTCGTCTGTCAGTAAACACAATATGTGGTCGTGTTATGATTGGTTTGTCGTTGTTGTCGTCTGTCAGTAAACACAATATGTGGTCGTGTTATGATTGGATTGTCGTTGTTGTCGTCTGTCAGTAACCACAATATGTGGTCGCATTATGATTGTGTTGTTGCTGTCTTCCGTCTGTAAACACAATATGTGGTCGTGTTATGATTGGGTTGACGTTGTCTTCCGTCGGTAAGCACAATATGTGGTCGTCTTATGATTGGGTTGTCATTGTCTTCCGTCAGTAAACACAGTATGTGGTCGTATTATGATTGGGTAGTCATTGTTGTCCATCAGTAAACACAATATGTGGTCGTATTATGATTTGGTTGTCGTTGTCGTCCGTCAGTAAACACAATATGTGGTCGCATTATGATTGGGTTGTCGTTGTCTTCCGTCAGTAAACACAATATGTGGTCGCATTATGATTGGGTTGTCGTTGTCTTCCGTCAGTAAACACAATATGTGGTTGTATTATGATTGGGTTGTCGTTGTTGTCGTCTATCAGTAAACACAATATGTGGTCATATTATCATTGGGTTGTCGTTGTTGTCGTCCATCAGTAAACACAATATGTGGTCATATTATCATTGGGTTGTCGTTGTTGTCGTCCATCAGTAAACACAATATGTGGTCGTATTATGATTGGGTTGTCGTTGTTGTCATCTGTCAGTAATCACAATATATGGTCGTATTATGATTGGGTTGTCGTTGTTGTCGTCCGTCAGTTAACACAATATGTGGTCGTGTTATGATTGGGTTGTCGTTGTTGTCGTCTGTCAGTAAACACAATATGTGGTCATATTATCATTGGGTTGTCATTGTTGTCGTCCATCAGTAAACACTATGTGGTCGTATTATGATTGGGTTGTCTTTGTCGTCCGTCAGTAAACACAATATATGGTCGTATTATGATTGGGTTTATTGTCTTCCGTCAGTAAACACAATATGTGGTCGTATTATGATTAGGTTGTCGTTGTTGTCGTCTGTCAGTAAACACGATATGTGGTCGTATTATGTTTCGGTTTATTGTCTTCCGTCAGTAAACACAATATGTGATCGTATTATGATTGGATTGTCGTTGTTGTCGTCCGTCAGTAAACATAATATGTGGTCGTATTATGATTGGGTTGTCGTTGTCTTCTGTCAGTAAACACAATATGTGGTCGTATTATGAATGGGTTGTCGTTGTCTTCCGTCAGTAAACACAATATGTGATCGTATTATGATTGGATTGTCGTTGTTGTCGTCCGTCAGTAAACACAATATGTTGTCGTATTATGATTGTGTTGTTGTTGTCGTCCGTCAGTAAACACAATATGTGGTCGTATTATGATTGGGTTGTCGTTGTCTTCCGTCAGTAAACACAATATGTGGTCGTATTATGAATGGGTTGTCGTTGTCTTCCGTCAGTAAACACAATATGTGGTCGTATTATGAATGGGTTGTCGTTGTCTTCCGTCAGTAAACATAATATGTGGTCGTATTATGATTGGGTTGTCGTTGTCTTCCGTCAGTAAACACAATATGTGGTCGTATTATGAATGGGTTGTCGTTGTCTTCCGTCAGTAAACACAATATGTGGTCGTATTATGAATGGGTTGTCGTTGTCTTCCGTCAGTAAACATAATATGTGGTCGTATTATGATTGGGTTGTCGTTGTCTTCCGTCAGTAAACACAATATGTGGTCGTATTATGAATGGGTTGTCGTTGTCTTCCGTCAGTAAACACAATATGTGGTCGTATTATGATTGGGTCGTTGTTGTCGTCCGTCAGTAAACACAATATGTGGTCGTATTATGATTGGGTTGTTGTCGTTGTCTTCCGTCAGTAAACACAATATGTGGTCGTATTATGATTGGGTTGTCATTGTCGTCCGTCTGTAAACACAATATATGTGGTCGTATTATGATTGGGTTGTCGTTGTCTTCCGTCAGTAAACACAATATGTGGTCGTATTATGATTGGGTTGTCGTTGTTGTCGTCTGTCAGTAAACACAATATGTGGTCGTGTTATGATTGGGTTGTCGTTGTTGTCGTCTCAGTAAACACAATATGTGGTCGTGTTATGATTGGATTGTCGTTGTTGTCGTCTGTCAGTAACCACAATATGTGGTCGCATTATGATTGTGTTGTTGCTGTCTTCCGTCTGTAAACACAATATGTGGTCGTGTTATGATTGGGTTGTCGTTGTCTTCCGTCGGTAAGCACAATATGTGGTCGTCTTATGATTGGGTTGTCATTGTCTTCCGTCAGTAAACACAGTATGTGGTCGTATTATGATTGGGTAGTCATTGTCGTCCATCAGTAAACACAATATGTGGTCGTATTATGATTTGGTTGTTGTTGTCGTCCGTCAGTAAACACAATATGTGGTCGCATTATGATTGGGTTGTCGTTGTCTTCCGAGGGTAAACACAATATGTGGTTGTATTATGATTGGGTTGTCGTTGTTGTCCGCCAGTAAGCACAATATGTGGTCGTATTATAACTGGGTTGTCGTCCGTCAGTAAACACAATATGTGGTCGTATTATGATTGGGTTGTTGTTGTCGTCCGTCAGTAAACACAATATGTGGTCGTATTATGACTGGGTTGTCATTGTCGTCCGTCAGTAAACACAATATGTGGTCGTATTATGATTGGGTCGTTGTTGTCGTCCGTCAGTAAACACAATATGTGGTCGTATTATGATTGGGTTGTTGTTGTCGTCCGTCAATAAACACAATATGTGGTCATATTATCATTGGGTTGTCGTTGTTGTCCTCCGTTAGTAAACACAATATGTGGTCGTATTATGATTGGGTTGTCGTTGTCTTCCGTCAGTAAACACAATATGTGGTCGTATTATGATTGGGTTGTCGTTGTTGTCGTCCGTCAGTTAACACAATATGTGGTCATGTTATGATTGGGTTGTCGTTGTTGTCGTCTATCAGTAAACACAATATGTGGTCATATTATCATTGGGTTGTCGTTGCTGTCGTCCATCAGTAAATACAATATGTGGTCGAATTATGATTGGGTTGTCGTTGTTGTCGTCCGTCAGTTAACACAATATGTGGTCGTGTTATGATTGGGTTGTCGTTGTTGTCGTCTGTCAGTAAACACAATATGTGGTCGTGTTATGATTGGGTTGTCGTTGTTGTCGTCTGTCAGTAAACACAATATGTGGTCATATTATCATTGGGTTGTCGTTGCTGTCGTCCATCAGTTAACATAATATGTGGTCATGTTATGATTGGGTTGTCGTTGTTGTCGTCCGTCAGTTAACACAATATGTGATCGTCTTATGATTGGGTTGTCGTTGTTGTCGTCTGTCAGTAAACACAATATGTGATCATATTATCATTGGGTTGTCGTTGTTGTCGTCCATCAGTAAACACTATGTGGTCTTATTATGATTGGGTTGTCGTTGTCGTCCGTCAGTAAACACAATATATGGTCGTATTATGTTTCGGTGTATTGTCTTCCGTCAGTAAACACAATATGTGATCGTATTATGATTGGGTTGTCGTTGTCTTCGTCAGTAAACATAATATGTGGTCGTATTATGATTGGGTTGTCGTTGTCTTCTGTCAGTAAACACAATATGTGGTCGTATTATGATTGGGTTGTCGTCCGTCAGTAAACACAATATGTGGTCGAATTATGTTTGGGTTGTCGTTGTTGTCGTCCGTCAGTAAACACAATATGTGGTCGTATTATGATGGGGTTGTCGTTGTTGTCGTCCGTCAGTTAACACAATATCTGGTCGTGTTATGATTGGGTTGTCGTTGTTGTCGTCCGTTAGTAAGCACAATACGTGGTCGTGTTATGATTGGGTTGTCGTTGTTGTCGTCTGTCATTAAACACAATATGTTGTCGTATTATGATTGTGTTGTTGTTGTCTTCCGTCAGTAAACACAATATGTGGTCGTATTATTATTGGGTTGTCGCTGTTGTCGTCCGTCAGTAAACACAATATGAGGTCGTATCAAGATTGGGTTGTCGTTGTTGTCGTCCGTCAGTAAACACAATATGTTGTCGTATTATGATTGTGTTGTTGTTGTCTTTCGTCAGTAAACACAATATGTGGTCGTATTATGATTGGGTTGTCGTTGTCTTCCGTCAGTAAACACAATATGTGGTCGTGTTATGATTGGGTTGTCGTTGTCTTCCGTCGGTAAACACAATATGTGGTCGTATTATGATTGGGTTGTCGTTGTTTTCCGTCAATAAACACAATATGTGGTCGTATAATGATTGGGTTGTCGTTGTCTTCCGTCAGTAGACACAATATGTGGTCGTATTATGATTGGGTTGTCATTGTCGTCCGTCAGTAAACACAATATGTGTCGTATTATGATTGGGTTGTCGTTGTTGTCGTCCGTCAGTAAACACAATATGTGGTCGCATTATGATTGGGTTGTCGTTGTCTTCCGTCAGTAAACACAATATGTGGTTGTATTATGATTGGGTTGTCATTGTTGTCGTCCGTCAGTAAACACAATATGTGATCGTATTATGACTGGGTTGTCGTCCGTCAGTAAACACAATATGTGGTCGTATATTATGATTGGGTTGTTGTTGTCGTCCATCAGTAAACACAATATGTGGTCGTATTATGATTGGGTTGTCGTTGTCTTCCGTCAGTAAACACAATATGTGGTTGAATTATGATTGGGTTGTCATTGTTGTCGTCCGTCAGTAAACACAATATGTGGTCGTATTATGACTGGGTTGTCGTCCGTTAGTAAACACAATATGTAGTCGTATATTATGATTGGGTTGTTGTTGTCGTCCATCAGTAAACACAATATGTGGTCGTATTATGATTGGGTTGTCATTGTCTTCCGTCAGTAAACACAATATGTGGTCGTGTTATGATTGGGTTGTAGTTGTTGTCGTCTGTCAGTAAACACAATATGTGATCATATTATCATTGGGTTGTCGTTGTCGTCCGTCAGTAAACACAATATATGGTCGTATTATGTTTCGGTGTATTGTCTTCTGTCAGTAAACACAATATGTGATCGTATTATGATTGGGTTGTCGTTGTCTTCCGTCAGTAAACATAATATGTGGTCGTATTATGATTGGGTTGTCGTTGTCTTCTGTCAGTAAACACAATATGTGGTCGTATTATGATTGGGTTGTCGTCCGTCAGTAAACACAATATGTGGTCGAATTATGTTTGGGTTGTCGTTGTTGTCGTCCGTCAGTAAACACAATATGTGGTCGTATTATGATGGGGTTGTCGTTGTTGTCGTCCGTCAGTTAACACAATATCTGGTCGTGTTATGATTAGGTTGTCGTTGTTGTCGTCCGTTAGTAAGCACAATACGTGGTCGTGTTATTATTGGGTTGTCGTTGTTGTCGTCTGTCATTAAACACAATATGTTGTCGTATTATGATTGTGTTGTTGTTGTCTTCCGTCAGTAAACACAATATGTGGTCGTATTATTATTGGGTTGTCGCTGTTGTCGTCTGTCAGTAAACACAATATGTGATCATATTATCATTGGGTTGTCGTTGTTGTCGTCCATCAGTAAACACTATGTGGTCTTATTATGATTGGGTTGTCGTTGTCGTCCGTCAGTAAACACAATATATGGTCGTATTATGTTTCGGTGTATTGTCTTCCGTCAGTAAACACAATATGTGGTCGTATTATTATTGGGTTGTCGCTGTTGTCGTCCGTCAGTAAACACAATATGAGGTCGTATCAAGATTGGGTTGTCGTTGTTGTCGTCCGTCAGTAAACACAATATGTTGTCGTATTATGATTGTGTTGTTGTTGTCTTTCGTCAGTAAACACAATATGTGGTCGTATTATGATTGGGTTGTCGTTGTCTTCCGTCAGTAAACACAATATGTGGTCGTGTTATGATTGGGTTGTCGTTGTCTTCCGTCGGTAAACACAATATGTGGTCGTATTATGATTGGGTTGTCGTTGTTTTCCGTCAATAAACACAATATGTGGTCGTATAATGATTGGGTTGTCGTTGTCTTCCGTCAGTAAACACAATATGTGGTCGTATTATGGTTGGGTTGTCATTGTTGTCCGTCAGTAAACACAATATGTGTCGTATTATGATTGGGTTGTCGTTGTTGTCGTCCGTCAGTAAACACAATATGTGGTCGCATTATGATTGGGTTGTCGTTGTCTTCCGTCAGTAAACACAATATGTGGTTGTATTATGATTGGGTTGTCATTGTTGTCGTCCGTCAGTAAACACAATATGTGGTCGTATTATGACTGGGTTGTCGTCCGTCAGTAAACACAATATGTGGTCGTATATTATGATTGGGTTGTTGTTGTCGTCCATCAGTAAACACAATATGTGGTCGTATTATGATTGGGTTGTCGTTGTCTTCCGTCAGTAAACACAATATGTGGTTGAATTATGATTGGGTTGTCATTGTTGTCGTCCGTCAGTAAACACAATATGTGGTCGTATTATGACTGGGTTGTCGTCCGTTAGTAAACACAATATGTAGTCGTATATTATGATTGGGTTGTTGTTGTCGTCCATCAGTAAACACAATATGTGGTCGTATTATGATTGGGTTGTCATTGTCTTCCGTCAGTAAACACAATATGTGGTCGTGTTATGATTGGGTTGTCGTTGTTGTCGTCTGGCAGTAAACACAATATGTGATCATATTATCATTGGGTTGTCGTTGTCGTCCGTCAGTAAACACAATATATGGTCGTATTATGTTTCGGTGTATTGTCTTCTGTCAGTAAACACAATATGTGATCGTATTATGATTGGGTTGTCGTTGTCTTCCGTCAGTAAACATAATATGTGGTCGTATTATGATTGGGTTGTCGTTGTCTTCTGTCAGTAAACACAATATGTGGTCGTATTATGATTGGGTTGTCGTCCTCAGTAAACACAATATGTGGTCGAATTATGTTTGGGTTGTCGTTGTTGTCGTCCGTCAGTAAACACAATATGTGGTCGTATTATGATGGGGTTGTCGTTGTTGTCGTCCGTCAGTTAACACAATATCTGGTCGTGTTATGATTAGGTTGTCGTTGTTGTCGTCCGTTAGTAAGCACAATACGTGGTCGTGTTATGATTGGGTTGTCGTTGTTGTCGTCTGTCATTAAACACAATATGTTGTCGTATTATGATTGTGTTGTTGTTGTCTTCCGTCAGTAAACACAATATGTGGTCGTATTATTATTGGGTTGTCGCTGTTGTCGTCTGTCAGTAAACACAATATGTGATCATATTATCATTGGGTTGTCGTTGTTGTCGTCCATCAGTAAACACTATGTGGTCTTATTATGATTGGGTTGTCGTTGTCGTCCGTCAGTAAACACAATATATGGTCGTATTATGTTTCGGTGTATTGTCTTCCGTCAGTAAACACAATATGTGATCGTATTATGATTGGGTTGTCGTTGTCTTCCGTCAGTAAACATAATATGTGGTCGTATTATGATTGGGTTGTCGTTGTCTTCCGTCAGTAAACATAATATGTGGTCGTATTATGATTGGGTTGTCGTTGTCTTCTGTCAGTAAACACAATATGTGGTCGTATTATGATTGGGTTGTCGTTGTCTTCCGTCAGTAAACACAATATGTGGTCGTATTATGATTGGGTCGTTGTTGTCGTCCGTCAGTAAACACAATATGTGGTCGTATTATGATTGGGTTGTCGTCCGTCAGTAAACACAATATGTGGTCGAATTATGTTTGGGTTGTCGTTGTTGTCGTCCGTCAGTAAACACAATATGTGGTCGTATTATGATGGGGTTGTCGTTGTTGTCGTCCGTCAGTTAACACAATATCTGGTCGTGTTATGATTGGGTTGTCGTTGTTGTCGTCCGTTAGTAAGCACAATACGTGGTCGTGTTATGACTGGGTTGTCGTTGTTGTCGTCTGTCATTAAACACAATATGTTGTCGTATTATGATTGTGTTGTTGTTGTCTTCCGTCAGTAAACACAATATGTGGTCGTATTATTATTGGGTTTTCGCTGTTGTCGTCCGTCAGTAAACACAATATGTTGTCGTATTATGATTGTGTTGTTGTTGTCTTCCGTCAGTAAACACAATATGTGGTCGTATTATGATTGGGTTGTCGTTGTCTTCCGTCAGTAAACACAATATGTGATCGTGTTATGATTGGGTTGTCGTTGTCTTCCGTCGGTAAACACAATATGTGGTCGTATTATGATTGGGTTGTCGTTGTTTTCCGTCAATAAACACAATATGTGGTCGTATTATGATTGGGTTGTCGTTGTCTTCCGTCAGTAAACACAATATGTGGTCGTATTATGATTGGGTTGTCATTGTCGTCCGTCAGTAAACACAATATGTGTCGTATTATGATTGGGTTGTCGTTGTTGTCGTCCGTCAGTAAACACAATATGTGGTCGCATTATGATTGGGTTGTCGTTGTCTTCCGTCAGTAAACACAATATGTGGTTGTATTATGATTGGGTTGTCATTGTTGTCGTCCGTCAGTAAACACAATATGTGATCGTATTATGACTGGGTTCTCGTCCGTCAGTAAACACAATATGTGGTCGTATATTATGATTGGGTTGTTGTTGTCGTCCATCAGTAAACACAATATGTGGTCGTATTATGATTGGGTTGTCGTTGTCTTCCGTCAGTAAACACAATATGTGGTTGTATTATGATTGGGTTGTCATTGTTGTCGTCCGTCAGTAAACACAATATGTGGTCGTATTATGACTGGGTTGTCGTCCGTTAGTAAACACAATATGTAGTCGTATATTATGATTGGGTTGTTGTTGTCGTCCATCAGTAAACACAATATGTGGTCGTATTATGATTGGGTTGTCATTGTCTTCCGTCAGTAAACACAATATGTGGTCGTGTTATGATTGGGTTGTCGTTGTTGTCGTCTGTCAGTAAACACAATATGTGGTCGCATTATGATTGTGTTGTTGTTGTCTTCCGTCAGTAAACACAATATGTGGTCGTATTATGATTGGGTTGTCGTTGTCTTCCGTCTGTAAACACAATATGTGGTCGTGTTATGATTGGGTTGTCGTTGTCTTCCGTCGGTAAGCACAATATGTGGTCGTCTTATGATTGGGTTGTCATTGTCTTCGTCAGTAAACACAATATGTGGTCATATTAATTATGGTTCTTTGATTTTGCCAGTCAGTCGGTCATTTATGTACCGATTTATTGGTGCTTAATTTAGAAGTCGGCTTGTGAAAATAAGCTTAATCATTTGGTTAATTAACACCTGTTGAGTAGACAAGCTGACCTATGACTCGTGTCTTTGATATAAAGCAATTAACAACCGTTAATCCGATAAATGACACGTGCTACGATATTATTTCATCTTGAACAGGTGCTCATCATCAAACAGTGCCGACTTAATTAGATTAAGAAAAAGGGTGATTCTTGTTAAATGTAAACCTTTTGTAGTGTATTTTCTTTCATTAAATTTTTGCTATTCAATACTCGCTAAAACTACAATAGTCGCTAATTTATTTTATTTTTACTTTGTATATTACCTTTTTTCAGATTTTACGGTAAATGCTTTTTAGAATGTGAAGGCGAAAAAACAATCGCCTGTGACAATTGTGACAAATGGTTTCACCAAAAGTGTGAAAGCCTTTCAAATATTCATTTTTCTTTTTTAGGTAAATCTTCTTTTTCGTATTTTTGTTCTGATTGTTGTTTGGATATTAATACAAATTTCGATTTTTCGGCTTCAGAAGTCCAGGTCACGTTCGACGAGATTCGCGACGAGCTGACCCACTCATATGACATACCCTACCTGTCTAACAGGTTGCTTCCCAATTTGGAGCAGTTCGCTTTCAAGCCTCGGCTACGACACCCCTGTTTGCCTCGTCTATGGTACAACAACTGTAACGAGTCGTACAACAATGTTATTAAGCGGGATATCAAATGGGTTATCCAGAAGTTGCCCGACTTAGTGACAAAGTTGTATGAACTCGAACAGGACCAGACACGTCACGTCAGGGGTGTGCTATTTGACAAAGGCAAGTATGTCTTGTCAAAGCAGGCAGCTGTGCTCAAAGTCTCGTACGAGACTTGGACACAGTTGTTGCCAGCACAGAGGTCAAGAAGTCTCTTGAAATTTGTAAATTTCAAGGCTAAGGCGTCTTCTACCTTGACCTCAACTGGTGGTCATCTCACCATACCACAGGTGACTAGGATCGCACCAAAGCCGGGGCAGCGAAAGCGGACGAAGAACTGCAAGACAGTTACGGCTCCAAGTAAAAAAGTTTTAAATCTGTAAAAAAAAACGCGAGCAAATAAATAAAACTGTAAGAATAAAAAACTAAAAAAAAACAAATTATAAAGCGCTTGGAAATGAAGAGTTTTTTTTTGCCTTTTTCCTCCTCCGCTTGACGGATGTGTATGGATTAAGCTGAACTTTTATTTCACAATGTTGATATAACTTGTTCTGTAATTTTTTGTGTAATTGTTCTCTTGTCACCTTATTTGAAATGTACATGTATATAAGCAAAAAAGAAATAACTTATTATTCATTTAAACGTGTAAAATTATTTTGAAATTAATAAAAAGTTGGATAATCTTCAAATAGATTAAGCTATTTATATTTAATCACAATGTTGAAATAATTTTTTTTGTAAATTTTTTGTATTGTATTATTTATCCTGTCTTAATAATTATTCTGTTATCACCTTATTTGAAATGTATAAATTACTAACCTAAAGAAAAGGTATCTTTACATCTATGAGGGACAAATGTGAATAAGTACAAAATGTATCGTACAACAAACTGACACCCCTCCCCCCATTTTTTTTCCCACTGTAATTTGACATAACTGGAAAGTTCTAATACAATAACTGCAACCCCTGTTAATTTGACCTTTAGGGTGAATTAAAATATCATATATATATACCCCTCATTTGGATATAATAATACATGCTTAAGTATAAAATGTATTTTGAAATTAATAAAAAGTTCGATAATATAATTTTTCATTTAATAACAAAACCAGATAATAAGCAGTTCGTTTTACTTTTTTGGGCTTTTCCTCCTCCGCCTGACGGATGTGCATGGATTAAGCTGAAAGTTTTAAAGAAGACTACTGTTTTCTCCGAATAAATTATTAACTTTATAATTAATATTAATATATTGGGAGGTGTTAGTATAAAAAAGAATGATCTTAATAAATAAACTTTTTACTATTACTTTTTTCATTCCTGTTTTAAAATAAACTTTTTAATCGCGGACCATAATTGATGTCCCGGTAGGTTAAAAAGTTCCCATGTATTTTTTTTTCAAATAAGGGAAAGGGAGGGCCTACCCCCACATTGCTCATGGCCTTGACGTGGCGTGGGGGCTCTAACATTCTGTGCAGTCCTTTTTTAAATACACTGTAATTTATGAAATGATTCTGCTTCAATGTTTAATTTATCATATAACTTCTACCATTGGCATCATATTCTCAATCAATCAATCGATGTTATTTCCAATAAAAACTATATCTCAAAATTACGAACACTGTACAGAATGATAGTCTAACATGAACATTTTTTTTTTCATATTTTTTTTGTAGTGATAAATTTGTTTATTCAAGTGTCACATTATGCCTGCCATAAAATATCCAAGTCATATCATACCATTAATTCAATCAATCCTATACATTGATTTTGTATTGTATGTATCATCATCTTCTTCTTCTTCTTTATATTTTCCTCCTGTGAATAGGAGCACTGGTACCTCCAACAGTGGAGTAAATCCCTTCTTAATTATTTTAAGTGCAAGTCCATGAGAAAACCCTGCAAACCACCCAAAAACTTATACAATGAGTATAACAGTTGTTTGACCTTTTATGTATTTTCTGTAAGAGACCATGTTGTTAGACGATTCATATGTAAAGTTATTTGGAAAATGGTCAAGTTTTAGATAAGATATAAAGTCAAATAGAAAATCGCATTTTCAAATTGAAAATTTGACCAAAAACCTTGCAATAAAACACGCGCTCCTCAGAAAAATCTGTGAAATATTTTGATACATCTACTACTTTTTCTGTACTATGGATATATCCAATTTCCAGAAAGATGCTACTATTTCGATAAGTATTGCCGCTTAAAACTATTAAAATTTGATCGTAGAATATGACTATCTACAAGGCATGAAAACCAATTTTCACGCTAAAAACTGATAAAACGCTTAAAAATTTTTTTTTTCATCCTAGCCTATATTATTTATCAATATGAATCCGACCCTAAAAGATTTTTAGATTTTAAGTATTAAGGATTTTTTTGTATGTAGTTAAAACTTTGCATTTACAGCACTTTGAAAATACCTCCCCTTTTAGAACTCTTCAATAATGAGGCAGTCAACCATTCACTAGAAAAATGGAGGGAAATGGAAACAAATGTGATTTTGGCCAGAATTGCAAGAACAAGGCTTTGAACACGCTGACAAACTGTTCTAAGCTAACAATTAATCATCTGAGGTATCTAAAATCAAATTCAAAAGAACTAGAAATCGCTGAAAATTATCTAATCTTAAATAGAGCTGGGATAAATGTCATAACATTAGCAATGATACACCATTTTTTATTTTCATTCAGATGCAGTTTGTTTTGGTGTAAACATAAAGAACTATGTTATTGAGTTAATATTAGCCACAATTTTCCATGGTAGCATGTTTTTTACAGTATATATGACATGTATTGTGCAGGAGGGGGGTGGCACCCATAAATAGCATAGGTAAAAAAAACATCCCCAGTCTAGAATCTTTTAATTTTATGCAAAAACATGAGTTTCTATATATCAAAAGATAGGTTATAGGATGAGCTATCATAATTCATAGCATTTTTGGAAAAATATCAAGGAAGATCTCCAATAAAAATTCTGTAAAGTCAAAAATCTGTGTTTTTCGGATACACAATCCCTATATATGTATAGTTAAACTTCTGCTGAAATTTACCACAGGAGTCGGAAGTTCTATCAATAATAAGGTATAGGGGCACCTCGAAGTTCGCTGGGAAACTATAAAAAAAACAGCAGGAGTGCAATGCATTTTTGGGGGGTTGGCCTAAATCTATACCTACGGGTAGATCAGCATGGAATAAAAGGTTGAATCCTACTCTTGGATGTTTAAACTAAATAAATATCATGTTTTCTTGTACTTACCTCACGGTTTTGTAGCAGTTTCGTACATTTTACCCTTCTACACCACCATCGCAAGATCCATTACCGGAAGTGTGGGAGTGCAGCTCTGCAGTGAATTTTTAAGGTCAGTATAACTATAATGTACAAAACAAATCCGGAACTTTTTTTTTCCGGAATTTTACACTTTTTCCCGGACTTTTTTTGTTTTTATTATATATATCTCACAGTCACAGCATGTCGCAAGAAGAAGTTTTGGAATTGGCTTTAGCGGGCCACAATATTATATTAACTGGACAATGTGGTACAGGAAATACATATCTCTTGAAGTATGCCAATTAATACAATGTCAATGATTTTATTAATAATATGTATCTGTATCTGTATCAATACATATGGGCTGTTTAAAAAAAAATGGCTCCAACATGTGAAAAAAATGTCCAAATTAAACTCACTCCTAAAAACTTACTGCTGATAATTTTCAATGTTGTATACATTGAAGTAAATGAAACAAGAAAGAAACTATGAACAGATAAGCAATAAATTTTTAAGAACCTTTTATTGAACACAAATTGGCATGAAAAACATGTAAAACACATACTTATTCTATATCAGTTAAACAATCTTTAGTCTCAATTATTTTGTATAATGGTTCCTCAAACAATGCAACTGATATAAATGACTTTTTGTGCAAAATATTGGGTTATTGGTAGTTGTAGTTTTTCTTAAAAGCTATTTTTTATGAAAAATTCTCAATATTTTTGTCCAATCTACCTTATAAAGTTTTTATTATCAAAATAATAACGAATATTTTTACTTAAGACAGCCAAATTTTCAAACTTTAAAGATAAGTAGCCATTTTTAAAAAAAATCACATTGATTCTTTGAACCATCGCAAAATAATTGGTTGTAGAAAAAACATGTTGTCTATTTTTGTTGCACTCCAGACATTTTATAATAAAGAAAAAAGAAGAAAATATCACATTTTAAAATGCCAACATTGAACAGTGATGTTACTGTTAACTCATACAATAATTTTTACATGTTTCAATGAAATATTTGTACAGAAATGACAGTATTTGGAAATTTTGTAACAATTTTTTGCCATACCACTTCTTTAATACCCAGTTTTAGCAGCAATATTTTTAATTACATTTGAAAATTTGTATTATACCACTCTAATATATTTATAAGATAAATCATAAAGAAATTATTAGAATATTTTTATAGGTTAGAAAAGGCAATTTATTATAAATTATTATTTTATCAATGGTACTATTTCATCAGGATATGTTGCACTCCTGACATTATATTTCCATCAAAAAAAAGAAGAGTTATTAACTTAAAAACAATTCATAGGGGAAAAAATCAGTTGGTGTTCTTTCAAGCATTAGTTTTATCAAGTTTTAATGATAATTGTTTCTTAAAGTAACATTTTTCTAGTTATGTCTATGTTGCCAGCCATTGATATATATAATATGCGAGCTTAAGCGAGCTCTTTATGGTATAAAATGTATACTTAGGATTTTTTAACAAACATGGCTGAACATATTGTCGAAGAAAAAAAAATTCTACGTTTTGTATTTGTTATTCAAGTTATCGTTCCTTACGTTTTGTAAACACCGGTTTCCGGGTAACACACTAACACTCAACTAATGGAGATCTTCTTAACATAAAGCGCTAAGGTGATCCTGAAGTCTCGTACCCTCTCTCGTAAGGAACGATAACTCGAATAAAGGAACGACAGCTCGATTGAATGAGACTAGATTCGGCCCTAAAAAAAGTCGTCCCCAATATATCTCGGCCCAAAAATTCTCGACACTTTTGATGAAATTGCCAGATAATTTTCAGATGCGCGAGCATTTAAGGCCGTGCCGGTTTCATATTATAAATGTTTATAATTTAACTTTAGTTTAAATTACAAATTTGAATTAGCCGCCTTGTAAGGTTTTTCGTTGTAGAGAGTTACCTCCCTTGTAAATTTTTAACCCAGGCAAAATAAATACAACAAACAATTGGACCTTATTTTTGAAGTAATATTTTATTATATTTAAATCATATAATATATCACAAGATGTTTCATAATTTATCAAAAGAGATAATTTAATTATACTGACCTTAAAAATTCACTGCAGAGCTGCACTCCCGCACTTCCGGTAATGGATCTTGCGATGGTGGTGTAGAAGGGTAAAATGTACGAAACTGCTACAAAACCGTGAGGTAAGTACAAGAAAACATGATATTTATTTAGTTTAAACATCCAAGAGTAGGATTCAACCTTTTATTCCATGCTGATCTACCCGTAGGTATAGATTTAGGTCAACCCCCCAAAAATGCGTTGCACTCCTGGTGTTTTTTTTTATAGTTTCCCAGCGAACTTCGAGGTGCCCCTATACCTTATTATTGATAGATCTTCCGACTCCTGTGAATTTACACATACTCTGTAGTGAAAATCATCTTAAATCTTACCATTTTGCAGTTGATTTACACATGTTTCATTGAAATCCATTCACAGGTCAAGGAGGGATAGTGGATAAGTGATGGGTACCCCCTCAAGTATGGTATGACAAAATCCATTTTTCAATATGGGAAACCAAAACAATTGAAAATAATCAAATCTCATATAGCATTTGCATAGCCTTTGGGTGTACATCTCCAATGTATGTAGAAGAATGTCTGAAATTTTCATTGAAATCCACCCACAGATTTAGGAGGAGTTGTGGATACGAGATGGGTACCCCATGAAGTCTAACATAAAAATTTCATTTAAATAAGGGGAAAGCAAAAAAATTGAAAATAATCAAATACAAATGTATAAAATATGAGGTGCATATCTGCAATATATGTAAAAGAATGCCTAAATTTTCATTGAAATCCAGGAACATTCAGGAGGGGTTACAAATAAAAGATGAACCCCCTCCCCCCCAAGGTGTAATGGACGGACGTAAGGACATACTCGTCACTACATGTGTTGTAGCTTATTAAAAAAACTAGAATACTGACAGCTATTTCCTCAATTTGAGTAAACACTGAAATAGTTTTATAACTTTATAAGTTTTTTTTAATCAAGTTTGGACCCATTTTCTCAAATTCTTGTTGACTGTTGTGTCACAAGATGTGAGGCCTGTAAATCAATATTTCATGCACTTAGGGTCACTGATAGACAATATAACTGTATACTAACAATGATTTTAAGTTAAAACATGACAAATTTCTACCATATATTATAATACACTACAGTTTACAGCTTATTAGTTATTTATCGATCTTGCAAGTTGGCGGCAAAATCAAGGGGAGCTAACTTTTGTCAATTTCCGGTAAAACATAGCCTGTAAAAAGCTTCAAAAACATCATTGTCGACCTCTAATCTAAATAAAAATAGGTTTTGCTTGTTCCTCTAATATTAAATTACACTGTTATATCGATATAAACAGTGACACATGTATTTTGTAGATGTACGGCTGAAATTTCCACGTCAAATTACTTAAATTTGTTACTCTCGGGGTTTAACCATACATTTTGATTATTGTCACACATTTTGACATCTCCCCTATTAAATGTGCTCTATGAAAGAGATCAGAAACGCCCACATTTCATGTATTAAGGAATGGCAGTTTTTTTTGCAAATAAATATCTCCCCATAATCTGAACCTGGATAAAGTTGGAAATAAATATCCTGGCCTAGTAAATAAATAAATAAATATTCTGGCCCCCAGATTCTAAAGAAGAGTAAAAAGAAGAAAAAAAGTAAATAGATAACCTTCAAGCCCAGTAAACCTTCAAGCCCAGTAAACCTTCAAGCCCAGTAAACCCATACAATGTGTCAAATATTTTTGTTGTAGAATTTTGTTCCACTTACAAAATGTAGCTGCACATCTTTCTCTCAAGAGTCTGCATTAATGCAAGGGAAGATGGCTCATTTTCGACAGATGAAAACTTGTAAATAAACCTTATAATATATAATGTGTGACAGGAAAAGGCTTTCAAAGGGGTCTGAAAACTCTGAAACCCATTTTCGGCAAGGGAGCTTTGCCACCCCCCTCGCCCCCTACAGGCCCTTTGACCCCACCAGGGATCTTAGCGACCCCCAGCCAGAATTAATGGCCCATAGGATTTTATGTTGATGGGCCATAATAAAAAATCCCAGTGAAATCCCTGATATCAAAGGAAAAGAAAATTATCAAAGGTCATAATTTGATGGACCTTGCATTTTTTATTTTAAAAATGTATATGTCGTGTACGGAAATCCATGTACATATTGCTCCTGATAGGTATACCCAAATAGTCTGCACTGGTTAACAGTAGCCCGAGGCTGATGCTAGTAAAAATGTCTGCGGGCCTATAAAAATAGCAGGGCATGGTTTTCCAGTTGAGCGATTCAGGCTCCTGAGAGCCTCTTGTTCATGAAAAGCGCTCTATTCTTTTAACAGTAAAAGTACACAAAAACGCATGTGACATATAAACCCGTGGACATATTACTGTAGTTCATATGCCATATTTGCCAGATAACTGTACACAAAAACTCACGTGACATTTAAAGCCGTACTTGCACATTACTGTAGTTCATATGCTGTATTTGCTGGAGAGGTTGAAATTTATATGCCAATTATTAATGTACCAAATATCACAGTAGTTTCTGGCATGAAGTATAATAATGTAATTTATTACATGTACATGTATTAAGCAAGATAATAATTTTTTTCTATTCTTATTTTCAGCTGTTTGCAGAATATGCACAGACAAGCATTAAAAGCAACTTAGCATTGGTATGGAGATGAAGCTGGCAAAAGATGTTTTTCTCCTTCAGAATGGCTCACACATCAACAAATTCGTGGATATTTTTCCGGTTTTTCTGTGAAGAAACAAAAAGAAAGAAATACAGTGAAGCCCTCAGGGAAACGCTTCAAACTTGATGAGGCTGTAGATGACGAAGATCTGCAAAGTACAATCAGTGCCATTGTTGCATTAGAACATTCAGAAGCTGTATCAACTGTTACAACTGAAGTACAGGAATCAGACGATTAATTATACTTTACTTTGAAAAATAGTTAGGGTATAATGATGTCTTTGCTGAAGTCTGTGAGACACATTTTTGGCCGAATTGCATGAAGTGCAAATCAGGTTATACTATGTTGAATGTCGGGCGGGTGGGCGGGCAGGCATTGAAATAAGGGTACCTATTTTGTGTAATCAACTCCTCTTACAGTTTTTAATCCAGGGCTTTCAAACTTTGTAGAAAGTTTATATATATATATATATATTGAACATATGCACCTCCTATTATGGTAGCGCTTTGATATTTTATGGATAGTGGAACTTTAGTAATTTTTTGAAGAACATAATTCGGCCCTTTCTGTCTTTGACCCATTTTCATGACCGTAGAATAGAGAATGGAAATGGGGAATGTGTCAAAGAGACAACAAACTGACCAAATAGTAGAAAACAGCCCAAGGTCCTTACAAACAATCCACCTTTGGTTCCGGTTGGACAATAAACATGGCCACCAGCAGAGGTGAAAGTTTACATAGAAACCCTATTCTAAATTACAATTTCAAATTCTTATTATTTCAAGTATAAATGAACTGATATTGAAACAAACCATGCAAATATGTTCTTAGCTGATTTTTAAACTTCTAGAAGAAGAAAAAAAATTCAATAAGGGCTCCAGAGGCCAGGGGTCACTTTCACAAAAAGTCGTAAGTATTGTACTTAAGATTTTCCTAAGTGTGGTCCTACGACAATTTCACAAAGCTTGTCGTAAGATTGGTCTTAAACTTAGGATCAGTCCTATGACCGATCTTACGATCACATTTACGATTTTCGTAAGACTAAAATACCTTGGCAACGCTACTTTCACTTCTGAAAATCATGCGCAATGGATACTTCCGATGTAAATAAAAACATCGTCTGCTAGAAAACTAGAAACATGGCCATGGACCAAGTACAGATTGTGATGGCTAAGCGTAAACCAAATTGGTCGGAAAGCGAATTGCTTGCGCTTTCCGATGTAGTGGCATCTAACATTGCAGTCATCCGCGGTCAATTTGGCCCAGGGTTAACGATCAGAGACAAAAATATGTGTTGGGCCAAAGTTGCCGAAAGGTAAAAGCTTTCCCCGTGAGATTCAGCACGATTTACATATTATATATATATCCCCCGTCATATCCCTTATTTTAATTTCCATTACTTGTTTCTATTTTGTGGCACTATATACACTATGGTCAGGTTTCCTTGGTCGAATAGCTTGAGCCAATATATATACACTACAACTTGTACAAATCCGACCCCACTCGAGCAGTGTCCGGAAAATCGACGCGCACGTATCCGTCAGACTATTAATTATTATCTAGCTAGTCCTACTTATTGACTCGAACTTTTTTGTGCATTTCCCATTTGACATGTTTGATCTAAGTTGATTGATTGTTAGTTGGCTAACGTCCAGTCGCAAATAAGTCGGATCTGTCAAAAACTAAAACAGACAATGTACTTAGCATTGACAATAATTGCTGATTTGGGCCAGGTAAAATTCGGATATAGAATTATGTGGTTTCAGTAATTGTGTGTGTGCTGTGGCCGCGTGGGAGGTTGAAATATAATGAATTGGAATTTTGAGTAATTTACACTAATTTTGTGAACTTGGGTAGAAAGATGATAAATATCACGACACCCGGAAATGAGGAATCACTTCGAAAATGGTTCTCAGCCCTCCTAGAAAGCTGTCTGTTGTCTCGAGAAATAGGAGAACCATGGAACGACGAAAGACTTTGTGGCTGGCTTACAAAGTCCAGATAGAGCGCATCTCATGCTTATTGCCGAGTTTGCAATTGTGACTTCAAAGTGGAACACGGTGGGCTGAACGACATTCATCAGCAAAGACACCAGCTGCAAAGAAGGCTGTAAAATCACAAAAAAAACATTAATAGGCAGCACCAAAACCAAAGAAGAAGTAAAGATGTATAGCTTCATTTATCAAAAAAAACAGCCCTTTTAAGGGCTACCAAATTTTCTCAAAAAGAATCTTAAAATGTTGTGTCAGTTAAAAAATCTTAATCCACCCAAACTCTGTAAAGTTTCTTTCTGTTATCTTCTGATTCATATTATTTCAGTTCTTAAAATTTTTCAGTTTTGATCAATATGAACATAAGACTTCTAAACTGACAAACTTTATAGGTACATTTTGCATGTACAACTTTATATAAATAAATAATATGATAGGATACATGAACATGAGACATTGATATCAGGAAGACTGCAACACAAATATGGAATTTATGAACATGAGACACCAAAAACTGAAAATCATTAAAAAAAAACATAAGCCAAAATGTCGCGAATAAAAACAATCATTAAAATGTCGTCACGCATAAAATCCCTTGGACTTTCAACAGTTGGCAGGTATGACAACCACAAGAAGCAGTACAATTCATTATAGATAATGAATTAACAAGAAAAACAAGTGATGTGATTGGTTGATTACATTTATTGGAATATTAAATAAATTGTATATTAAATTATAATCATGATAATACACTCAATTAATAATAAACAATACATGTATGCATTAAGCACAGTGACCTAATGGGCCAATTGGCCTAAGTCACTATTAATGAAATGCAATTTCAGAGTCGGTGCTATAAATGAAAAAAAAATAGTAAAATACATACATTCTTGTGACAGGAGACTTTCCAACATGTCCAACTTTAATATTAAATAATTTAAATTCCTTGTCTTAAAATTTTTGTTTATTTCAAATGAAAAAACTTTATTCTGCTATTTGACTATTTCTTAATTTTTCATATATTTTAAAGTGTAAATGCAGTTAGTACGTCTTGCATAGCCAGAACTGTGGCAGAATGCAAAAAGAAATGGCAAGATGTGCAGGGGACAACTAAGAAAAAGGAAGCAGCTAGGAGGGCAAATGCTCGTGCCACTGGCGGAGGTCCACCTCCTGTTAGTAATCTAAGGCCTTGGGAGTCGGCAGTAAGTATACAACGTTCAATTATTTCAAATGTATGACAAACAGATATGGTTTTAAAAAAAAAAATAACAAATTGTCTACTTATAATTAGAAAATATATACATACAGTGTCGGCAAATATCAAGTTTATTTCTACAATGTTTAGAAACTGGTAGAATTGCAAGCTTCATCGAGTATTATTTTGTGGTTGCAGTATACATATAGAGAACACAACTCTGGTCAAAAGAGTTACAATAGGCCTAACTGAGAGTAAATTGTATTTCTTCACAAAACTTAACATGATACAAAACATTAACTAAAATAACAGAGAACACACAATGAAAATATGACAACACTTGGCTTTCATCTTAATCATTTAATATACCAACAACAGTAATGAAAAAAACCTGATGTAGGGTAAAAATTGAAAAAAACAAACAATTTTTATCTATCAGGGGCGAATCCAGGAGATGAAGTTATGGGGGCGCACGCCTGTCACGCCTCCACCTGAATCCACCCATGTCAATGGCCATATACTGATGAGACATATAATGATATATATAGAATTTCTTTTCTGATACTAACTTGATATCATCGGTAATTCCAATTTAATCCCATTTCAATAATAATGTTACATAAAATAGTCACTCAAACTACTCTCCTCCCCCCCCCCCCCCAAAAAAAATTATGTAATGACATGTCATGAAAAGTACTGGATGTGATCCCGATATTTTTCATATTCGGCTGGTTCTAAATACTAGTTGACTAAAATTACCGATAAATGTAGTTTATACAGAAAATGAAACTACAATTGGAGTTGACCTTCACCTAGTGTATTCTTTTTTAATACATGTATTTCATTTTACAGGTTTTAATGTCTCTGACAAAAACACAGCTGGAAGGTGTTGATGGTGGTGTTGACACCTTAGAACAAATGGGTAAATTATTTTATAAATATGGTTTTGATAGCATCTTTGTTCATTTTTCAGTTGATATAAACAAATGTTATCTTTTACATAGCTTTGACAGTAACATTTGCAGACGTCATAGATGGTTGTTGGTGTCATAAAGGGCTTACTTGTGGTAAAACTATGATAACTTGAAGCCTCCTTTTTATGCCCTGCCTACAAAAGTAGGGGGCATATAGTGTTCGGTTAACCTACAGGTTGAAGTCAGTTTTCCATGACGACATAGTTCAGTTATCTTACAAATAAGGGTGTTTGTAAAAAGCTGCGAGGTGGGGCACCGTGTCTTTTGGACACATTTTCTTGTTATTTCTTACATTAATTGACCTCAAGTCCATAAGTTACAATATTGTCCTCCATGTTTCAGGTACATCTACAAGTATATTGCCAGCCAACTTTTCTTTTGTTGAACCTAGTACATGTATGCCAGAAGCTGTTATAGAGGGGGCTACAGTTCCCATTGAAGATGTTGTCTTGGATCAGGGGACTAGTATGTTTAACAGTAATACTATGGACTCATTTATTTCCATATGAATTTATTTGTCAAGATTTTTTTTGTCATATCTTGAAGACTTTAAGTTTAAAATTTAAAATTATTGAAATTACAAATTCATGGAAATTTATGAAATGTGTCGAGCAAAATTTATACTAATTAAACTATAATACATGTATACATATATCACTCATTCTCACAAAAATGGACCAATTGATGTCTCCACTGTTTTTCAGAGTGGACTGAAAAGTGTTTGAAATATTGCCACTTGTGTTAACGTTCATCTGAAAGCCCTTTTCGAAAGCTTTAAAATGATATATAATATGCATATGCTTATCTTTATATACAAAAAATGTACTACTGAGTGATACAATCAGACTGCAAAACTATAAAAATGCAGAAAATACTGTGTCTCCAATAATTGTTTGTTTCATGTAGATACCCTAGCTTAAAAATGACACAGTTGTGTGCATAAATGGGAATGTAAATTCCTCCAAAACAATTACAGAATTTTTCTATTATTTGATATTGCAGTATGACCAACATTCTTAAATCTTTGAGTGATGATTCAATATTTTTGCAGAAAAAACTACAAATTATATTATAATTCATGTTATCAGGGAATGTCCCTTAAAAATAGTTATCAGGTTTGAATATGAAAAATCTAATTAATGTAGAAATTAACCCTCTTTTGTGTATATTTATTTTAGCAAGTGAATGCAGTATACAGACTGCAGGTACTAGTAAAGGAAAGACCAGAAAAAATACAATGACTAGTAAGTAGTTGTCTTAAAAGGCTTGTTTTTGTCGAAAATGCTTGTTTGTCAAATGAAACGGAAAACGCCAAAGTTCCACAAACCTGTAGCATTTTTCAACGAGTGATAGAAATTTTATGTCTTTTCGCGAATGGAGTGCAGCGAAACGAGCGAACAGACACAAAAATTTCTATCACGAGAGGAAGATCACCCGGGCTTTCCCAACAACGCATGTAAGTACCTATTTCTTCCGTAAACCAACAACTTTCACTATCATGAACTCCTAGAGACGCCCGCCATTGATCAGTAACTAATTTGCATAAATTATCAGATCAATATCGTTGAGCGTTATGAAATACACATCACATAACATTGACTTTGTGACACCGACTAATAAACTAAGTAGCTTTCTACTGATATTTGAGCTTTTCTCACCAATATTTTATTGAAAGTACAGTATTTTCCTTCATGAGACACCCCATACATGAAATATAATCCGTAATATATCTGTTATTCAGCTATCAGACAGGGTATATAATGTGACATTCCCGGCTTAGGGTATATATTTAAACGATTTTTTTCTTGTTAGAGGCGTTCTGATTGGATGTCACAACGAGTAAAGACGAGTGCACATGGACTCGTCTTACCTCGGTCGTCTTCACCCGAAAACGGCCATTTACGGAAGAATAAGAAAACTTTATTTTTATTCAGTGTGTTGTACAACAATATAACAGTATAAGCTCTAAAGAGCTTTTTACCGAATTAAAAGATATAGTCAATGTAATTTGACTGCTCAAATAGAACAGTTGCAGCATAAATGTATATGAAAGACAATGAGCCTTAAAACATCTATTAATCAAATCAGAATATGAGAAATTGTCTAATGCTGTTTTCCTCATTGATGCACTTAATTAAAATCATTTGTTTTTTATTAAAGATGACCAAGATCTTCAAGTCAAGTTCCTCAGGTTGGAGGAAGAAAAGTATTCAGCTTTACAAGAGTACCGACAACAAAAGCTGGAGCTTTTACAGAGGAACGTGGAGGCCAATGAGAACGTTGCTAGATATTTGCAAAGCCTCTTTATGCTATCTAAAGGAGTTGCCTGTTTAGAGGTGGAACATTAATAACTGCCCAAGTGTTATCTTTGTTATCAACAATTTAAGGGAGTTTGGCCTAAAATATTTGCTATCAATAAGAGTTGTTTTTTTATCGCGAGAAGCGCATCTCTTGTTGTCCTATTTTTGCTGTGAGTGTAACTTACCTATCTAGAATGGAGTTGCCTCTTTATCATGAGAGGCGGGTTCCTTTACTGTTTGCTATCAACAAGGGAGTTGTCTCTTAATCGCGAGAGGCGGGACCCTTTACTGTTCGCTCTCCGAGTTATCTTAACTATCAACACATCAAGATGGGAGTTGCCTCTTTATCGCGAGAGGCGGGACCCTTTGGTGTTTGCTCTCTGAGTTATCTTAACTATCAACACATCAGGATGGGAGTTGCCTCTTTATCGCGAGAGGCGGGACCCTTTGCTGTTTGCTCTCCGGTTTATGGTTTATGGTGTTTAATGCCACTTTCAACAATATTTCAGTTATATCATGGCAGTTAGTTTTATTGGTGGAGGAAACCAGAGTACCCGGAGATAACCATGTTTGCTCTCCGAGTTAATCTTAGCTATCAACACATCAAGATGGGAGTTGCCTCTTTATCGCGAGAGGCGCGACCCTTTGTTCTCCGAGTTATCTTAACTATCAACAAATCACAAATCAAGATGGGAGTTGCCTCTTTATCGCGAGAGGCGGGGACCTTTTTAGTTTTAGCTTTAAAGGCAGCAAGGGGGTTTCCTGTCTATCGGAAGAGGCGACGTCAATTGCCGACTACGTGTTATCTTTGCTATCAACATGTGATACCCCCATACCGCCCGAGCGTTTTTACAATTTTTCCAAAAAAAAAGAGGGACCCCTCCGTCAGTAAGGTTTGTGTCGTACTCTGGCTATCTTCAAGATGAAAAAAAAATGATTTTAAATTGCATTATATTAAAAAATGATTTAAAATTGCATTATATTTTCTCTCAACAACATATTACTGTAGACTAATAATTAAAAAAGGTCTTGTTCCATGCACATTTATTCCATAATTTTTTACGTACTTTCTATCGATGATAAGATAAGATAAGAAAACTTTATTTGAATTCGGTTTTTGTATAACAATTAACACAAGCTCTCAGGAGCTTTTTACCGAATGTCACATTATCTGTATAAATGATATCATTTACATGTGATTTTTTGTATGAAATATATATACCATAATTATAATTAATTGGTCATTAAAAAAGACATGTATTAAATATTTATCGGCGTAAATGTAATTGAGCAATTACCTGCAAATGCACTGGGATTGCACTTGATATGCCGGTTGGTCTTTCAATCATTGGCGCGACCTGATCGACCAAATCCTCCATACTGTGCCTGGTAAACCTGAACCGCTGCACCAGCTCCATATCCGTCATGTAATCCATGGGATTGTTTCGGTCTCTGAAAACTCTTTCTCTTCTCATAACGCGTCTACCGAATAATATATGTAGTGCGGCCATTTTCTTTTATCGTAAGTTAATCGTAAGACTGGTCGTAAGTATATCTCCTACACTTAAGTGAGGCTGGGGGCAGTCTTAACTTTAGGACCGATATTGGTCGTAAGTTTTATCGTAAGATATTTTGTGAAATTGGTACTACACTTAAGATTGGTCGTAAGTATGATCTTAGACTTACGACTTTTTGTGAAATTGACCCCAGATATCTAGACAATCGTAGTGGCTCAGGTTATCCAGTTGAGTGTTTCAGGCTCCTGGGAGCCTCTAGTTATAATGAGAATGTTTGTATGGAGTTCTGAGGTCAGTTATATTAACAGTACACCATTTTTCAGATTGAAAATTGTTTCAACAAATGTAAAAACGTACAAATGTACAGCAACTTTGTTTTATATTGTCTTCAAAAAAGGCGATATAATTATGACCCTGGAGAATGATAATGCTGGTAATTGGAGTAAATGTGTGATGCTGTGTTCTGTAAACATGATATGTATATATAAATTTCATTTTTTGTTGTGTATATCTATTCATTTATGCAAATGTTTCACAATAATTGCAGTATTACTTTGTACATTACAGTCAATAAGAAAACGGTTATTTTTAGGTCGAAAACCGTGTACACTGGTCCCTTACCACAATTATATGGGTCCTTTTTGCACATTTTCCAATTGAGATCTTTTCAAATTATTATTCTGCAAACATTTCTTATAGCAATTATTATTAATAACAATATAGGAAAATATTTGCTTACCAGACAAAATATAAAAAAAGGAAAGAAATTGCAAATTTTTGGTCAAGGGGAACTATTTCAAAATTGGTCTTATTCCAAAAGCGATCAGTATCCATAAAATTCCATTTGGTCAAATGAAGTTTATTGATAAAAGTATCTTATGTCAAACTTTCTTTAATTTTGAAGCGACTTATCAGTTTCTGGGAATTTTTAAAAATAATTTATTTTTTAGCCTTTTTCATAATTTTTATCAAGTAAATTTAGAGTTATATCCCCTTTTGCTATTGATATAATGTTCTGAAAATACTGTGTTATAAATTTTCAGTTTATACCGTATTTAGGGTTGTATAATGCGCAGGATTTTGCCCAGATTCTTTAATTTGTAGGAGGGGTGCGCATTATAAACAGGAACAATGTGTTTCACTCTTTCCCAGACCGGGAAATCACATGTCCGCCAATAAAACCCAACATATTTAATATTTTGCAACTTTATTGAAGATGGAAAGAGATAAATGGTTCTTAAATTCTCCCAGCAAATGAAACATGCTCAAAGGACTGAAAAATATATACGATTGATATTTAATTCTTACATTTCCGAGGGCGATTTTTTTAAAAGTCCATGTGCATTATAGACACGAACTAGTTTTTTTCTGGAGATTTTCAAGGCCAAGAGGGGGTGTGCATTATACAACCCTAAATATGGTAGTTAGTTTATATGCACAAAAAGAATATTGAATATAAATTGTCAATTATTAATAAAATATATATTTTTCCAGTAATGTGTGATTTTCTTTGAGATTTTTCATAAATTGGCACACTGCCAATAGGTGGCGCTCTATCACGTGACATGGCGCACAAAATCATTTTAATTCTGTGATTTCCTATTATGGTGGTCACTATCTACCTCTGACCCAAATATGAATAAAATTTGCCAACCTTGCATGTATAGGTCATTGCATGGTTTTCTCATGGACTTGCACTTAATGTTAATTATTTTTAATATTTTAAAGTAATTTAAGTTTTAACTGTTAAAACTTAAATGACTTTAAAATATTAAAAATAATTATTTACATATCTATATACAAAGTAGGGGTAGGATGGAGAGCTTCATTTACTTGATCATAAAAAAAAATACTATTTCAATATTAAAATGTAAAAAAAAAAAAAAAAAAAAATCTTTCATAAGAAGGGAGCCATATGCATGGTTATAACTTTGCAGACGTGTTTCTTAGGTGTTTTATCATTAGGAGGGATACTTCAGAAATAATGTTTATAAAAATATATGGTTAAAATCTAAAATGAGAGGAAAGGTAATATTCACTTTCGTTTGTTTCACTATGATAACAATAGCGAAATAAGAAATATTAAAATATTTTATTAAAATCTAAAAGATATTTTCAATTAAAATGTAAAATTAATGTCCTTACTTTTAGAGAGAAAAATAGATAATTTCATATTTTATTGTATCAAGAGCTCGTGTACGAGGTTTTCATTAATTCATATGTTCAACTATATACATTCATATGCCTTTCTGTAAATTCGATATAGCGTCTATCCTTTCCAGTTGATTTTGTCCATGTATCAATCTTGTGATTGATCCCTTATAACGTTTAGTCTGGTTACATGTAGTTGGAACAGAAAATTCCTGGTATGTTTCTCTATTTCACTCATTAGAATGTTGTCATTTCCAATACAGCCCTCAAACGAAGTACAGTCTATAACCAGCTTTGTGATAGCTAGCTTGGTATTATATATTTCTGTCCATGTCTGTGATGTTAATTTCTTCAAAATAGTCTCTATGATGATTGTGAAATGTTTTTCCCGTATACAGGAGAGAATTGGACATGTTGTAATCAAATGAATAATAGTTTCATCATCAGCTTTGCAGAGCGGACAGGTTGGGTCTATACTGTTATTGTTGAACTTGTGTTTGTCTATTTGAAGGATATAGGATATTATGATTGGGCCAAAAAAAAATATATGTGTGTTTACTGTCACATGTCAAAAAAATCTAGGATCGGTCGGTCGTCATTAATTTTTTTTTTTTTTTTTTTTAAACTATCGGCAAAACCGGAAATAGTCGTGCCCGGTTCCGGTATTCCATTTTCGAAATTTCCGGTAAGCCGTCATTTGTTTTATGACGAGTTACACAGTTTTTCTACCTTATTTGCTCTCAATTTCGACAAAAAGCTAGCGGTTGAATAAATAAAACATTGCTGCTGGTTAAACAACACAAACGGTTATCCGAATTCTGTTTAAAAATTGATAGGGTCGTTAGCAAAAATTAGGGTGGAATAATTGCTGATAAAAAAGGTTAGGGTCGGCGACTGAAAAATAGGGTGGGTCGGGTGACCGTAAACACACATTTTTTTTTTGGCCTTGGCTTGTCGTTGTCTTCCGTCAGTAAACAGAATATGTGGTCGTATTATGGTTAGGTTGTCGTTTTCGTTCGTCAGTAAACATACTATATGGTCGTATTATGATTGGGTTGTTGTTGTCGTCCGTCAGTAAACACAATATGTGGTCGTATTATGATTGGGTTGTCGTTGTCGTCTGTCAGTAAGCACAATATGTGGTCGTATTATGATTGAGTTGTCGTCTTCCGTCAGTAAACACAATATGTGGTCGTATTATGATTGGGTTTATTGTTGTTTTCGTTCGTCAGTAAACAGAATATGTGGTCGTATTATGATTGGGTTTTCGTCCGTCAGTAAACACAATATGTGGTCGATTATGATTGGGTTGTCGTTGTCTTCCGTCAGTAAACACAATATGTGGTCGTATTATGATTGGGTTGTCGTTGTCTTCCGACGGTAAACACAATATGTGGTCGTATTATGATTGGGCTGTCGTTGTTGTCGTCTGTCAGTAAACATGCAATGTGGTCGTATTATGAATGGATTTATTGTTGTTTTCGTTCGTCAGGAAACAGAATATGCGATCGTATTATGATTGGGTTGTCGTTGTTGTCGTCCGTCACTAAATACAATGTGTGGTCGTACTAAGATTGGGTTGTCGTTGTCTTCCGTCAGTAAACACAATATGTGGTCATATTATGATTGGGTTGTCATTGTTGTCGTCTGTCAGTAAACACAATATGTGGTCGTATTATGGTAGGGATTGTCGTTGTCTGTCAGTAAGCATAAAATGTGGTATTACGATTGAGTTTATTGTTGTTTTCGTTCGTCAGTAAACACAATATGTGGTCGTATTATGATTGGGTTGTCGTTGTTGTCGTCCGTCAGTAAACATTATATGTGGTGGTATTATGGTTGGGTTTGTCGTTGCCGTCTGTCAGTAAGCATAAAATGTGGTATTATGATTGGGTTTATTGTTGTTTTCGTTCGTCAGTAAACAAAATATATGGTCGAGTTATGATTGGGTTTATTGTTGTTGTCGTTCGTCAGTAAACACAATATGTGGTCGTATTATGATTGTGTTGTCGTTGTCTTCCGTCAGTAAACACAATATGTGGTCGTATTATGATTGGCTTGTCGTTGTCTTCCGTCAGTAAACAGAATATGGTTGGTTCTATTATGGTTAGGTTGTCGTTTTCGTCTGTCAGTAAACATAGAATGTGGTCGTATTATGACTGGGTTGTCGTTGTTGTCGTCCGTCAGTAAACACAATATGTGGTCGTATTATGATTGTGTTGTTGTTGTCCGTCAGTAAACACAATATGTGGCCGTATTATGATTGGGTTGTCGTTGTCTTCTGTCAGTAAACACAATATGTGGTCGTATTATGATTGGGTTGTCGTTGTCTGTCAGTAAGCATAAAATGTGGTATTACGATTGAGTTTATTGGTGTTTTCGTTCGTTAGTAAACATAATATATGGTCGTATTATGATTGGGTTGTCGTTGTTGTCGTCCGTCAGTAAACACAATATGTGGTCGTATTATGATTGTGTTGTCGTTGTCTTCCGTCAGTAAACACAATATGTGGTTGTATTATGATTGGGTTGTTGTTGTCCGTCAGTAAACACAATATGTGGCCGTATTGTGATTGGGTTGTCGTCTTCCGTCAGTAAACACAATATGTGGTCGTATTATGATTGGGTTTATTGTTGTTTTCGTTCGTCAGTAAACAGAATATGTGGTCGTATTATGATTGGGTTGTCGTCCGCCAGTAAACACAATATGTGGTCGTATTATGATTGGGTTGTCGTTGTCTTCTGTCAGTAAACACAATATGTGGTCGTATTATGATTGGGTTGTCGTTGTCTTCCGTCAGTAAACACAATATGTGGTCGTATTATGATTGGGTTGTCGTTGTCTTCCGTCAGTAAACACAATACATGGTCGTATTATGATTGGGTTGTCGTTGTCTTCTGTCAGTAAACACAATATGTGGTCGTATTATGATTGGGTTGTCGTTGTCTTCCGTCAGTAAACACAATATGTGGTCGTATTATGATTGGGTTGTCGTTGTCTTCCGTCAGTAAACACAATACGTGGTCGTATTATGATTGGGTTGTCGTTGTCTTCTGTCAGTAAACACAATATGTGGGCGTATTATGATTGGGTTGTCGTTGTCTTCCGTCAGTAAACACAATATGTGGTCGTATTATGATTGGGTTGTCGTTGTCTTCCGTCAGTAAACACAATACGTGGTCGTATTATGATTGGGTTGTCGTTGTCTTCTGTCAGTAAACACAATATGTGGTCGTATTATGATTGGGTTGTTGTTGCCGTCCGTCAGTAAACACAATATGTGGTCGTATTATGATTGGGTTGTCGTTTTCGTCCGTCAGTAAACATTATATGTGGTCGTATTATGATTGGGTTGTCGTTGTCTTCCGTCAGTAAACACAATATGTGGTCGTATTATGATTGGGTTGTCGTTGTCTTCTGTCAGTAAACACAATATGTGGTCGTATTATGATTGGGTTGTCGTTGTCTTCCGTCAGTAAACACAATATGTGGTCGTATTATGATTGGGTTGTCGTTGTCTTCCGTCAGTAAACACAATACGTGGTCGTATTATGATTGGGTTGTCGTTGTCTTCTGTCAGTAAACACAATATGTGGTCGTATTATGATTGGGTTGTTGTTGCCGTCCGTCAGTAAACACAATATGTGGTCGTATTATGATTGGGTTGTCGTTGTCGTCCGTCAGTAAACATTATATGTGGTGGTATTATGGTTGGGTTTGTCGTTGTCGTCTGTCAGTAAGCATAAAATGTGGTATTACGATTGGGTTTATTGTTGTTTTCGTTCGTCAGCAAACAGAATATGTGGTCGTATTATGATTGGGTTGTCGTTGTCTTCCGTCAGTAAACACAATATGTGGTCGTATTATGATTGGGTTTATTGTTGTTTTCGTTCGTCAGTAAACAGAATATGTGGTCGTATTATGATTGGGTTGTCTTCCGTCAGTAAGCACAATATGTGGTCGTATTATGATTGGGTTGTCGTTGTCTTCCGTCAGTAAACACAATATGTGGTCATATTATGATTGGATTGTCGTTGTCGTCCGTCAGTAAACACAATATGTGGCCGTATTATGATTGGGTTGTCGTTGTCTTCCTGTCTTCCGTCAGTAAACACAATACGTGGTCGTATTATGATTGGGTTGTTGTCTTCCGTTAGTAAACACAATACGTGGTCGTATTATGATTGGGTTGTCGTTGTCTTCTGTCAGTAAACACAATATGTGGTCGTATTATGATTGGGTTGTTGTTGTCGTCCGTCAGTAAACACAATATGTGGTCGTATTATGATTGGGTAGTCGTTGTTTTCGTCCGTCAGTGAACACAATATATGGTCGTATTATGATTGGGTTGTCGTTGTCTTCCGTCAGTAAACACAATACGTGGTCGTATTATGATTGGGTTGTCGTTGTCTTCTGTCAGTAAACACAATATGTGGTCGTATTATGATTAGGTTGTCGTTGTCTTCCGACAGTAAACACAATATGTGGTCGTATTATGATTGGGCTGTCGTTGTTGTCGTCTGTCAGTAAACATCCAATGTGGTCGTATTATGATTGGGTTTATTGTTGTTTTCGTTCGTCAGTAAACAGAATATGTGGTCGTATTATGATTGTGTTGTCGTTGTTGTCGTCCGACAGTAAATACAATGTGTGGTCGTATTAAGATTGGGTTGTCGTTGTCTTCCATCAGTAAACACAATATGTGGTCATATTATGATTGGGTTGTCATTGTTGTCGTCTGTCAGTAAACACAATATGTGGTCGTATTATGGTAGGATTTGTCGTTGTCGTCTGTCAGTAAGCATAAAATGTGGTATTACGATTGAGTTTATTGTTGTTTTCGTTCGTCAGTAAACACAATATGTGGTCGTATTATGATTGGGTTGTCGTTGTCGTCTGTCAGTAAGCATAACATGTCGTATTACGATTGGGTTTATTGTTTGTTTCGTTCGTCAGTAAACATAATACGTGGTCGAGTTATGATTGGGTTTATTGTTGTTGTCGTTCGTCAGTAAACACAAGATGTGGTCGTATTATGATTGGGTTTATTGTTGTTGTCATCTCTCTGTTAACACAATATGTGGGTTAATTGTTGGTTTCGTTCGTCAGTAAACATAATATATGGTTGAGTTATGATTGGGTTTATTGTTGTTGTCGTCCGTCCGTAACCACAATATGTGGCTGGTTGTGTTATGGTTGGGGTTTGTCATTATCGTCTGTCTGTAAACATAAAATGTGGTCGTATTATGATTGAGTTTATTGTTGTTGTCGTTCGTCAGTAAACACAATATGTGGTGATATTATGGTTGGGTTTGTCATTGTTGTCGTCCGTCAGTAAACAGAATATGTGGTCGTGTTATGATTGGGTTTATTGTTGTTGTCATCTGCCTGTTAACATAATATGTGGTCGTATTGAGGTTGAATTTGTCATTGTTGTCGTCCGTCAGTAAACACAACACATGCTCGTATTATGATTGGGTTTGTCGATGTCGTCATTCAGTAAACACAATATATGGTCGTATTATGATTGGGTTTGTTGTAGTGTAAGCGTACTTTTATTCCAGTGTGAATAATATGCGGTTAGGGTTAGGGTTAGCATGGAAAAAATAACCTAGTGCAATAATTCCTCTATAAATTATACACTAGTGTAACTTGTCCTGTGTAAATTATACACTAGTGTAACTTGTCCTGTGTAAATTATACACTAGTGTAACTTGTCCTCTGTAAATTATACACTAGTGTAACTTGTCCTCTGTAAATTATACACTAGTGTAACTTGTCCTCTGTAAATTATACACTAGTGTAACTTGTCCTCTGGAAAGAATACACTGTTACAGTAGTTGTCGTCAGTTAGTAAATATAATATGTGGTCGAATCATGATTGGGTTTGTCGTTTTTGTCGTCCGTCAGTAAACATAATATGTGGTCGAATCATGATTGGGTTTGTCGTTTTTGTATTATGGTTGGGTTTATTGTTGTCGTCCGTCAGTAAACATAATATGTGGTGGTATTATGGTTGGCTTTGTCGTTGCTGTCGTCTGTCAGTAGACATAATATATGGTTGGGTTTGTCGTTGTCATCAGTCAGTTATCACAACATGTGATGGTATTATGATTGGGTTTGTTTTTGTTGTCGTCCGTCAATAAACACAATATGTGGTCCTATTATGGTTGGGTTTGTCGTTGTCAGTCAGTAAGCACAACATGTGGTCGTAATAAGGTTGGATTTATCGTTGTTGTCGTTGGGCAGTAAGCAAAATATGTGTCGGTATAATGGATGGGTTTGATGTTGTTGTCATTAGTCAGTAAACACAATATGTGGTCGTATTATGGTTGGGTTTGCTTTCATTGTCATCTGTCAGCAAACACAATATGTGGTCGTATTATTGTTGGGTTTGTCGTACGTTGTCGTCATTCAGTAAACACAATATGTGGTTGTATTATGGTTTGGTTTGTCGTTGTTGTCGTCCGTCAATAAACACAATACGTGGTAGTATTATGGATTGGTTAATTTGTCATTGTTTTCGTCATCCAGTAAACACAATATGTGGTAATGTAATGATTGGGTGTATTGTTGTTGTCATTCGTCAGTAAACAAAATATGTGGTCATATTATGGTTGGGTTTATTTTTGTTGTCGTCTGTCAGGAAACACAATATATTATGGTCAGGTTATGATTGGGTGTATTGTTGTCGTTCGTCAGTAAATAAAATATGTGGTGGTATAACATTTACAGGTGAATGTGGTGGCTATTATACCTCCATGAATGTCTCCTTTACTTAGGAGAACTATCTATCATATTAACAGACAGACAAACAGAGATTAATTACTAGTTTTATAACATTTACAGATGGATGTGGTGGCTATTATACCTCCATGAATGTCTCCTTTACCTGGAAGAACTATCTATCATATTAACAGACAGACAAACATAGATTAATAACTAGCTTTATACCATTTACAGGTGAATGTGGTGGCTATTATACCTCCATGAATGTCTCCTTTACCTCGGAGAACTATCTATCATATTAACAGACAGACAAACATAGATTAATAACTAGCTTTATACCATTTACAGGTGAATGTGGTGGCTATTATACCTCCATGAATGTCTCCTTTACCTAGGAGAACTATCTATCATATTTACAGACAGACAAACAGAGATTAATAACTAGCTTTATAACATTTACAGGTGAATGTGGTGGCTATTATACCTCTATGAATGTCTCCTTTACCTAGGAGAACTATCTATCATATTAACAGACAGATAAACAGAGATTAATTACTAGTTTTATAACATTTACAGGTGAATGTGGTGGCTATTATACCTCTAAGAATGTCTCCTTTACCTGGAAGAACTACATGTATCTATCATATTAACAGACAGATAAACAGAGATTAATAACTAGTTTTATAACATTTACAGGTGGATGTGGCGGCTATTATACCTCCATGAATGTCTCCTTTACTTAGGAGAACTATCTATCATATTAACAGATAGATAAACAGAGATTAATTACTAGTTTTATTACATTTACAGGTGAATGTGGTGGCTATTATACCTCCATGAATGTCTCCTTTACTTAGGAGAACTATCTATCATATTAACAGACAGACAAACAGAGATTAATAACTAGTTTTATAACATTTACAGGTGAATGTGGCGGCTATTATACCTCCATGAATGTCTCCTTTACTTAAGAGAACTATCTATCATATTAACAGACAGACAAACAGAGATTAATTACTAGTTTTATAACATTTACAGGTGAATGTGGTGGCTATTATACCTCCATGAATGTCTCCTTTACCTCGGAGAACTATCTATCATATTAACAGACAGACAAACATAGATTAATAACTAGCTTTATACCATTTACAGGTGAATGTGGTGGCTATTATACCTCCATGAATGTCTCCTTTACCTAGGAGACCTATCTATCATATTTACAGACAGACAAACAGAGATTAATAACTAGCTTTATAACATTTACAGGTGAATGTGGTGGCTATTATACCTCTATGAATGTCTCCTTTACCTAGGAGAACTATCTATCATATTAACAGACAGATAAACAGAGATTAATTACTAGTTTTATAACATTTACAGGTGAATGTGGTGGCTATTATACCTCTAAGAATGTCTCCTTTACCTGGAAGAACTACATGTATCTATCATATTAACAGACAGATAAACAGAGATTAATAACTAGTTTTATAACATTTACAGGTGGATGTGGTGGCTATTATACCTCCATGAATGTCTCCTTTACTTAGGAGAACTATCTATCATATTAACAGATAGATAAACAGAGATTAATTACTAGTTTTATTACATTTACAGGTGAATGTGGTGGCTATTATACCTCCATGAATGTCTCCTTTACTTAGGAGAACTATCTATCATATTAACAGACAGACAAACAGAGATTAATAACTAGTTTTATAACATTTACAGGTGAATGTGGCGGCTATTATACCTCCATGAATGTCTCCTTTACTTAAGAGAACTATCTATCATATTAACAGACAGACAAACAGAGATTAATTACTAGTTTTATAACATTTACAGGTGAATGTGGTGGCTATTATACCTCCATGAATGTCTCCTTTACTTAGGAGAACTATCTATCATATTAACAGACAGACAAACAGAGATTAATAACTAGTTTTATAACATTTACATGTGAATGTGGCAGCTATTATACCTCCATGAATGTCTCCTTTACTTAGGAGAACTATCTATCATATTAACAGACAGACAAACAGAGATTAATTACTAGTTTTATAACATTTACAGGTGAATGTGGTGGCTATTATACCTCCATGAATGTCTCCTTTACTTAGGAGAACTATCTATCATATTAACAGATAGATAAACAGAGATTAATAACTAGTTTTATAACATTTACAGGTGGGTGTGGTGGCTATTATACCTCCATGAATGTCTCCTTTACCTAGGAGAACTATCTATCATATTAACAGATAGAAAAACAGATATTAATTACTAGTATTATAACATTTACATGTGAATGTGGTGGCTATTATACCTCCATGAATGTCTCCTTTACCTAGGAGAACTATCTATCATATTAACAGACAGACAAACAGAGATTAATTACTAGTTTTATAACATTTACAGGTGAATGTTGTGGCTATTATACCTCCATGAATGTCTCCTTTACCTATGAGAACTATCTATCATATTAACAGACAGACAAACAGAGATTAATTACTAGTTTTATAACATTTACATGTGAATGTGGTGGCTATTATACCTCCATGAATGTCTCCTTTACCTAGGAGAACTATCTATCATATTAACAGACAGACAAATAGAGATTAATAACTAGTTTTATAACATTTACAGGTAGATGTGGTGGCTATTATACCTCCATGAATGTCTCCTTTACCTCGGAGACCTATCTATCATATTAATAGACAGATAAATATATGCAATCAGACAAAACCATCAAACAAATAACCTATTTACTAAAGCTTTTCGTTCAAGAAAAGTTTGAAGATACCAAAGAGATTATCAGAAGCCGTAAATCGAAGACAGAAAGACAATATAATGGCCAAAAGGACAAGTATATTTGGGTTTGTTGTGGTGGTTTCCAACGCATATTGTGTTGTGTTTTTGTTTTGTTTGTCTTGTGTGCTGGATGTTGCAAGTTTCTCTGGATTGTCCATTTTTGATTGCACCTGTGGTATTCTCTGGCATTTATTTGTAATCAGAAACCATAAATCCAAGGACAGATAATGCAACAACCAAAACAAAGTGCCGGTGCTGCAGGAATGTAGCTACATACAAATGGAAAATTCACAATGGGAAATTGAAATCATCTCTTTACTTGTACAATTGTGTTATAAAATTAACCGATCTCCACTGTCAATGTCTAAGTGTAGGTCATGGCATGAAGTAGACCTAGCTGTATATGTGTATACTTTCATGCTTAATGGGATAGATGCGATCAACATAATCTCAAAACTTGGAAAGATTTAGTGAAAGGACATCATCTTTGTAGCAGAACATGAAATTAAAGATCTTTGTAGCGGAACATGAAATTAAACATCTTTGTAGCGGAACATGAAATTAAAGAATCACACTAGCTTTTTTCATTTTTTCTGAGAAGCTTCTGTATGAAGTCTGTCTCATACAAATAAAGGAACAATCTTTCATGCACTTTTTGGGTTCAAGCAATGTCGTAACTTCGGAGACAAGAATTGCCCATCACCTGCATATTAATTGAGGATTTCTTGTATCGGACTTCAAATATATCATTTGTATCATGTAGGATAGTGTTGCAGATTTCTAAAATTTCAGCCAATCAAAAACGGAAAATTATCCATGGTAGCCATGTTTATTTTTACCAGATCAAGCAAGACAGAATAAAACACGTTTTGCAGAAGACACCACACAAACCATTCCTGCAAAGCTCAGTTCCAATTGAATCAGAATTTTTTGAGGAAATTATCAAACTGTGAAATGTTAGCAATGATAATGGACAAAATCTCACAAACTTTGTAAATGACAATCAAATGAACATGCTGTAGTGTGGGTTCAGTTCAATAGTTGTGAAAAGATATTAATATACCAGTATCTACCATATTGATGATGATAGTGTCCCTTACTATAAGTTTGTCCTGCCATGGCTGACGCTTTGGATTTAGGATCAGCACCAAAAACATGAATTTGGTAGAGGTTCACCCTTGCATCATTCACCCAATATATCAATAGCATAGGCTGTGTTGTTTCTAAAGATCTTTGAAAATTTCAGCCAATCAGAACACTGTTGAAAGTGGCACTAAACACCATAAACCAAACCATCACAATCACAGTAGGGTCTTCAATAATCAGCAAAACTCAAACGTAAAAATAATTGTGAAACAGTTTGTGTTCAATCATGTTTTTAGTTCTGAAGAAAAAGTTTTGACTTATTTTCCTATTAGGTCCTTTGTTAAAAGCTTAAAATTAATAGAGAACCATCTAATGAACATTCCTACAATATCACAATCAAATTTCACCAGCAGTTTCTGAGAAGAAAATGTTTGAAATTTCAACCAATCAGAATGCATTATTGGCCCTGACAGCCATGTTGAATTTAAGATCAACGTCATGAACTCAAACTTGAGCATCCCTGTCAAGTTTAGTTCCAATGGTTCAAGTGGTTTCGCAGGAGATTGAAATGTAATAAGTTTCACTTATGCTTACATAAAGATATCTTATCCAGTTTGTTTAGTTCTAAATGACTTCAAAGGACGAGATATAAGAATGCAGAAACAATATTCTTCCGTAAATGGCCGTTTTCGGGTGAAGACGACCGAGGTAAGACGAGTCCACGTGCACTCGTTGTGACATCCAATCAGAACGCCTCTAACAAGAAAAAAAATCGTTTAAATATATACCCTAAGCCGGGAATGTCACATTATATACCCTGTCCGATAGCTGAATAACAGATATATTACGGATTTAACCATTGTTTTTTTTTTCAAATACAGACTCTAACCGTATTAAATATATTTGTGTCTTTTATTTTCATTTTTTCGTATTTCTAGATGTCCATTTCCGTACCTTTGACGTCATTTCATGTATGGGGGTGTCTCATGAAGGAAAATACTGTACTTTCAATAAAATATTAGTGAGAAAAGCTCAAATATCAGTAGAAAGCTACTTAGTTTATTAGTCTGTGTCACAAAAGTCAATTTTATGTGATGTGTATTTCATAACGCTCAATGATATTAATCTGATAACTTATGCAAATTAGTTACTGATCAATGGCGGGCGTCTCTAGGAGTTCGCGATAGTGAAAGTTGTTGGTTTACGGAAGAAATATGTACTTACATGCGTTGTTGAGAAAGCACGGGTGATCTTCCTCTCGTGATAGAAATTGCTGTCTTTTCGCTCGTTTCGCTGTGCTCCACTCGCGAAAAGACATAAAATTTCTATCACTCGTGGAAGATCACACGGTCTTTCCCAAGAACGTATGTAAGAACCTATTAGTCTCCCACCCATAGGGTCATCCCTTCTGCAACGAAAACGTGATCTTATAAAAGGGGTAGCTTCTCTTGAGGGGGACAATTATCTAGGATTTTACTATCTCAGTGCATCTTATAAACTTGGCCTGATAAGAAGGGTGGCCTTTGATGTTAAGGGCCTTATAAAATGAAGACTACTGTACTATGCTTGAAAATATAAAATTGCAGTTTCAGAAAAAAAACAAAATTCATTTAAATCTTCATTATACTAAATTTATTCTGTACAGAACAGCACAAAAAAAACAACAATAAATAGCAATGTCCAGTTTATAAAGTGTTGGGCATTGTTTAAAAGTTTGCCATAATAGCTTCATTCTCTTACAACAAGTCTTTTCTTTTAAAATCAGAGTGTATTTACTGTTGTTATAACAATCTGATGTAAAACGTGTATAACATAGTTAGTCATTTAGTTAAATCAGTCTTTAAGCTGTTGCTCGTGCAGCTTGTTTTTCTTCGTATTCTTTCATTCTTCGTTCTAATTCTGGTCGGAAATGTCGGATAAGTCCCTGAAAATACAAAGGGTTATTTTTAAATCAACTACTACACCTGTATACTATATGTTTGGTTTATGGTGTTTAACTCCACTTTCAAAAATATCTCGGTTGTATCGTGGAGGTCAGCTTTATTGGTGGAGGAAACAGGAGTACCTGGTGAAAACCACAGACCTGTCACAATTCACTGACAACTTTTATCACATAATGTTGTATCGAGTACAGCTCTCCTGAGTGGGATTCAAACTCACAACGTTAGTGGTGATAGGCACTGATTGCATAGGTAGTTATAAATCCAACTACCATACGATCACGACCACGATAGCAACCTCCTGTATGCTAAAATGTCACTAATGAGTATATATATCTGGTGAGTGAGTGATTGTTGTTTAATGGCAATTGAGAAATGTTTCAGCTAAATCAAGACGAGAACAATTTATTTTTTGATGGGATGACAATGATGTCTGTTTTGAATTAGACTGACAAATTGGGTTGGATTTTCAGTGCTAGCTCACTGAAACAATAGTCCACTGGTAGAATATCACTGCATTCTGACACATTATCCTGATTCCGAACCAACCAGTCTTTGCTCTTTCTCCTTAATGCTGCGTCCTTAGCGGAGAAGCAACAAATACCAATTTCATAGTCTTTGGTTTGACTCGAACCCACGATCTACCACACTCTGGGCGAGCACGCTAACCATTATGCCACCGATGTGGTTGTAGAGAAATTGAGCATTCAAGGTCATACCACTTTAAAACAATCATTTATATTAATTTACCAAGCATCAGAAGAGAAAAGATTTAAATATGCAGGGTATAATTTGACCTTAATTATTTATAATAATTTACTAAAATTGTATTGGAAGATAAATGACTACAGGGTAAATAGTGATAACATCAATTAATTTGATTAATCATGTTATACAGAAGTCATAATAATATTCTACAGAGATTCATTAGGATTATTTGATCATCATGATATAAATGAATGTCAGAGGGGGTTAGGGTTATCATGTTTAACATCACTTTAACAATTAAACCTTATGTTTTAATCCTGTTTAAAGAAAAGTAGAATTAAAATCAGATACAGATTATACAGAGAAGAAACTATATCTATTGCTGTTTTTAATGCTCAAAATTGAATGAAAATTGGGTAAGAAATAACTTAACAAGAATTTTCTAAGAAAAAAATCATGGGTTTGGGTGATGGAAATTAACATCACTTTCAACAATATTTCAGTTATATCGTGGTGGTCAGTTGTATTGGTGGAGGAAACCGTAGTACACGGAGAAAACCACCGACCTGTCGAAAGCCACATCACATGTTGTATCGATTACATCTCGCCATGAGCGGGATTCAAACTCACAACGTAAGTGGTGATAAGCACTGATTGCATAGGTAGTTGTAAATCCAAGACAGCCTCGAATATGTATGACAATCTGCGTTAGCGGTAGACGATCGCCACGTCGCATTTTGCGAATATAACGGTAGTGTGGCGAGGATAATTTGTGTGGCAGTAGCCACACTGGCGAACGAAAAACTTTTAGAGTGTGCATCTGACAACGATCTTTTAATATGTAGAAAGTCAACTTCGAATAAAACGCGTAATAGACAATGATTTGATCGATGTATAATATCCAAAATGATTTTAAAAAGCGGGTCAAATTGATTATTTCCGGTAATTTTTTCAGTTGAAATAACATTATCCGGGTCCCATTCCGGAAATAGTTTCGAATTTAGTCACCGACTGACTGGTTTCCTAAATTACGCTTTATTCTGTCTGTCCTTCTGTCTACGCTTGAATCTAAAACCAGTACATTATTTCACAATGAGAAGGTCAAGCATGGCAAAGCACGAATCCGAGTCCGTTCGCCCTAATTCCCTGTTCGCCCTGGGTCCGTTCGCCCTGATAATTATAATTATGTAGGGTATTAAAAATAATAGAAAAATAAGTGATATTTGATTGCTTAAAGCTATTAAATTGAGAAATTTTAAATATGCGGCATGCTAAAAAGTAGTCAATGAACATAGGTATTCGTCACTCGAATTTACGCTATTTATTTCATATAACCACATTGTTCAAAATTTTTATTTTGAAGTCATTTCTAAACGGGTTTTGATAATTTTTGCACCAGAACAAAGATTTTTGTTTATTTTAGCATGATTTTCCGTTAGATTTCCTTTATTTTCTTATGATTTAAAGACAATTTTTGCTATATACTGTATTTTAACGAAAGTGACAAATACTTATACATGTATATGTCCACGGACTGTATGTTTTAATAATGGGCAAAGTTAAACATTTCAGTCCTTGGAATAAATGAATCAGGTAACGATTAGTGAATCCACAGTCTAGAAAATGTAGGATATTAAAAATAATTGGTATGCTAAAGTGTATGTTTCTATAATGAACAAAGTTAAACGTTTTAGTCCTTGGAATGAATGAAGCAGGTAAAGATGAGTGAATCCAGAGTCTGTAGAAAATATAGGTGTCCTTCGAATTAGTAAATCAGGTAAAGATGAGTGAATCAAGAGTCTGTAGTCCATTATACTTTTATTAAAGTATTAAAAAAGTAATAAATATAACAAAGATAGTTTAAACAAACTACAATGTATTAACATAATGTTCAAGTTACAAAACAAAGTTGCATAGTATAGAAGCTGTAATGTTTTAATTCTGTTGTGCAACATGGTCCAATGGGTTGTTTGTTGGCTTATAAAGACCCGATATCATTTTTAATAATCAGGGCGAACTGACCCAAATGTAGGGCAAACGGACCTGATACCGCCAAGCGCCAAGGATCTATTTTATCCTTTTTTGGCAACGCCTACGGCCCCACACAGCAAAAAACAACAAAAGCATACGAATATTGAATGTTCTGTTCACACATGTATCTAATGTTCAAAGTTTGTTGTTTATCATGATAATATATGAATTATTATTGTTAGTTAATTACATAATACAGTTTTGAACTTTCAACTATTTTATGCTCTTTGTTTATATTTAGTGTGGCTAACTGAAATTGAGTGTGGCTAAAAGAAATTAGTACCCATTAGCCACAGTGACTAATAAAAAAAAATGTCTACCGCTAACACAGACAATTTATCTGAAACTTGGATATAAGTATCACCAAGCAATTGGTGTCCCCTACAGATTAACATATATTTGATAGTACATGTATATGTAAATAATGTCAATAAAATGTTATCAAAGAGACCACATTTTAACCATCTCGACTTGGAAAAAAACAGCTCCATCAACATAACATTCAAATTTTTATCTTTTACCTACCACCCCTACAGTACAAATGGTATGTCCTTAGCTTTCTATATTTGAACTTTGACCTACCTGTACTGGCCACGCAGCTCCGTCCCCTAAAGCACAAATGGTATGGCCTTCTATTTGTTTACTTAATTCATATAACATATCAATTTCATCAGGTTTAGCATTTCCAGTTTCTGAAAGAAAAAAAATCTCTTTAAAATTATTTTTTTTATTTTTACCCAAATATTTTAACTAGAGGCTCAGGTGAACCTGTATCGCTCACCTGACATAAATAAGTCCTCTTAAGAATGTCTGCAGGCCGAATACATCTAAGTTACTATTCAAATCCCATACTGCCATAGGGTTCTATGTTAAAACTATGTCTGCTCATGGTGGCCATCTTGGATGGAGGTCGTGGTCATCGGACACAATTTTGAAAGTATACTACCCAAGGACCATCCATGCCATGTTTGCTTTAAATTGACTGACTGGTTTCAGATGAGAAGACTTTTAAACAATTTTCCCATAGGGTCCTATGTTAAAACTATGTCCGCTGATGGTGGCCATTTTGGACCGAGATCGGGGTCATTGAACACAATTTTGGAAGTTGACCACCTAAGGACCATCGATGATATGTTTGCTATATTAGCTTACTGGTTTCAGAGGAGAAGATTTTAAAACATTTTTTCCCATAAGGTCCTATGTTAAAACTACAGTATGTCTGCTGAAGGTGGCCATCTTGGATGGAGGTCAGGGTCACTGGACACAATTTTGAAAATTGACCACTTAAGGACCATCCATGCCATGTTTGCTTTAAATTGGCTTACTGGTTTCAGAGAAGATTTTTAAACATATTTTCCATAGCATCCTATGTTAAAACTATGTCCGCTGATGGTGGCCATCTTGGATGGAGGTTTGGGTCACTGGATATAATTTTGAAAGTTGACCATTTAAGGACCATTCATGCCATGTTTGCTTTAAATTGGCTTACTGGTTTCCGAGGAATTTTTTTTTAAACATTTTTCCCATAGGGTCCTATGTTAAAACTATGTCCGCTGACGGTGGCCATCTTGGATGGAGGTCGGGGTCACAGGACATAATTTTGAAAGTTGACCACCTAAGGACCATTCATGCCATGTTTCCTTTAAAATGACTTACTGGTTTCAGAGGAGAAGACTTTTAAACATTTTTTCCATAGTGTCCTATGTTAAAATTAAGTCGAGTCATGGTGGCCATCTTGAATTTTCAATCAGCAAACGATTCACAAGTTTAGTACAAGACCACCCAATGATCATTCCTGCAAAGTCACAATTCAATTGGCTTAGTGGTTTCTAACAAGAAGATTTTTAAAATTTCGACCAATCAGAACACATTATGGGCCCTGGCAGCCATGTTGGATTTCCGATCAGCACCAAAAACAAAAATCTTGTATATGACCATCTAATGAACATTTCTGCCAAGTTTGGTTCAAATCTGTTTTGTGGTTTCAGAAAAAAAGATGAAAATGTGAAATTCCCATAGTGTCCAATGTTAAACTAAGTCGAGTCATGGTGGCCATCTTGAATTTCCGATCGGCAAACGATTCACAGGTTTAATACAGGACCACCCAATGATCATTCCTACAAAGTCACAATTCAATTGGCTTAGTGGTTTCCAACAAGAAGATTTTAAAAATTTTGACCAATCAGAACACATTATGGGCCCTGGCAGCCATGTTGGATTTCCGATCAGCACCAAAAAACAAAAATCTTGTATATGACCATCCAATGAACATTTCTGCCAAGTTTGGTTCAAATCTGTTTTGTGGTTTCAGAAAAAAAGATGAAAATGTGAAATTCCCATAGGGTCCAATGTTAAACCAAGTCGAGTCATGGTGGTCAACTTGAATTTACGATCGGCAAACGATTCACAAATTTAGTACAGGACCACCCAATGATTATTCCTGCAAAGTCACAATTCAATTGGCTTGGTGGTTTCTGACAAGAAGATTTTTTAAAATTTCAGCCAATGAGAACACATTATGGACCCTGGCAGTCATGTTGGATTTCAAATCAGCACCAAAAACACAAATCTGGTAGAGGACCATCCAATGAACATTTCTGGCAAGTTTGGTTGAAATCTGTTCAGCGGTTTCAGAGAAGAAGATTTAAATGTGAAAAGCTAACGGACGGACGGACGCTTACCCATGACAAAAGCTCACATGGCCTATGGCCAGGTGAGCTAAAAAGGAATAAATATTAACCAAAAACAAACACCAAAAAGGTTGTTGTGAAAATTTAACGTCAGTCCTTTCTCCTTTAATTTCGCTATACATCACAAATAAGAAAAGTTTGAATATATCAAAGGGGTAATCAGAAGCTGTAAATTGTAGAAAGACAAACAATACAATGACCAAAAGAAAGAGGACAAACACAATCTACAAAATACTACACAGAAAACAAAAGATCGAGTAGCATTAACCCCACTAAAAACTGGGGGTGAACTCAGGTGCTCCGGAAGGATAAGCAGTTCCTGCTCCACTTGTGACATCTGTCGTGTCACAAGATAAACTACTCTAAAGGTCATACAAAATTATAACGGATCTGGGTAGAAAAAGGAACAGAAAAGAAGTTTTGATATAAAGTGAGTGAGTGATATGTAGCTTAATGCCAACTCAGCAAGTTTTCAGCTATATCATGGTGAGAACAAGTTAATTTTCAATGAGATGATGATGAGATCCGCTTTGTACTAGACCAACACGCTTAGTTGGATTTTTATAGTGTTAGCTCACTGAAACAACAGTCCGCGGATAGACATGTTGCCCCACTCTGATACATTATCCTGATTTCGAGCAAACCAGTCTTTGTTCTTTCTCTTTAATTCTGCGTGCTTAGTGGGGAAGCAACAGATACCAATTTTATAGTCTTTGGTTTGACCCGATCAGGGCTCGAAACCACGATCAAGATATAAAAGTTAATCAAGTTTTTATATCTATTACTATCTACACATGTTTGCCCAGACTTGCCAACTGACCCGCTTTTATAATCATAATGAATTAGATTTAAGAAATGGCTTCTTCAAGGAGGAAGATGTCTTTGTTTGAGCCCTGTACAAGTACACCATCAAAACGCAAGAAATATGTTTGCAAATATCAGCACTTCTGGGAGAAAGAGTTTACATGGTTAAAAAAAAGCGATACTTGTTCGGTGAAGACATGGCACACTAAACTTTGTAATACCAATTTTTCAGTTGCTGCCGGTGCCCTTTATGATGTTAAACGACCTGCCAAGAGGTCCACTCATGTTACTGCTGTAGAGGGGTCCTCAAAAACCAAGAGTATAACCAACTTTGTTAATAAGAAATCTTCCAGTGTTATATTATCTGAGACATTATTCAGCAATTTTGTGGCTGAACACAATTTGCCTTTTTCACTGGCAGACCACTTCACAAAATCACTACCAAAGCTATGTAAGTGACTGTTACGACTTTAAGCCATCACCTGATGTTCTTAAAAGTGCTAAGATGGCATGTGTTAATTACAATCTGAGTCTGAAATAAATTGTGTAACTGGTATTATTATATCATTCTTTCTATATATTTTCCAACATTCTGTAACTTTTCTTCAAAATGGCTCGTCACACGCTATGACCCACCACCACAGTCCTGGCTGGTGGGTCATGACCCACCATAGCATATCAAGAGGTTGGCAGGTCTGGTTTGCCTCTTCATCCATATTACAAGTATTTATCTGGATCAAAACCTATGAAAGTCATGTCTAATTAAGAGATAAAAGCACTATTTTCAATCGATAAACTACATTAAACTTTTATTTTCAATATTTTTCAATGATAATTTTTGAGGTAGATATAGGGTCTTGTACCAAGATGAATGTTGTTTGGCTTGTGGGCAGAAGTTAACATTCGACCACTAATCCCCCTTAAATCTGCATTAAAATCAGTAAACAAAAAAATAGAGATGTAAATTACAGAGATCTACATGGTATTTATACCTTTTGAATATTTAACTAGAAAATTAGTTTTTACAGGTGTTTATGGGGTTCTTTTTTTGTCAAGGTTTCAAGACACCTACCAATGACTGATATTACAATCTAACTGCACATTAACATAAAATATATATCAACAACAGCATTCCATATTTTATATTCTAAATGTTCATAAAATACTGAGAAAAAAATTCTGAGTGTTGGTATATGATAAAATCTGTAAATATAGATACGGTGACACCTTAGCTGCAATAATGTAGCTCATGTGACAAACTTGTGTCTCGGCAGAGCTACATCGCCGTCCCATTCGTCACAATGGAGCAAAACAAAATTTGCAGTTGAAACATAAAAACTCACTATTTACGCTTCAAACAATTCATTATAACTATTACTGATGATCCCAGTCCTTGTTAAATCGGTTTGGCTGAGAAATATATGCTTTTCAAAGGTAGCAACAACCTTGTTCAAATTTATCGATTGTTTGTCATAACCGGAAACTACGGAAGGTGGAGCTTTTCTAAATATGGTATTTCTTATTACAATGCTTACGACTGCTGATGTAAATATTCACGCCTTAATCGCCAAATATGGTATCGACATCCAAATAGTGAGGCCGGAAATGACAAAATTCAAAATGTTCAGAGAGTTTAGTAAACATGGATTTTTATTTTGTGGGAATTACATTCTAAAATACTGGTAGGTGATAAAAACTTGTTATAATAATGGACAAAAGGAAAGGTTAAGTCTTATTATTGATAAATGCAGGCGTCAGAAACTCTGTAAGCGAGCGCAAAAAATCTTGGCGGCTGCTCCATTACGTGTAATGGCATCCCGTTATAACCCTTGCGAGTAAGCGAGCATTTAGGGTTTTATTATAATTAGAACTAGGTGACACCTGTGCCGCCCTCTGTCTAAACCAAACACTGGATAAAATGAAATCCTGTATAAACCGAACTTTAAATAAAGTCCTAATGTAAGAAATCTTTGTTAATTTAACCTGTATAAGCCAAACACCTGTCTATTCTGAACACAAAAGTTGGTTTTACTGTAAATTATACTTACCAAATCTGTTCATTATCTTTGCCATCCACCCTGTACCTTCTCTACATGGAGTACACTGAAATGTATACATACATTTATTATATGACTTCAGATAATGTCTTTTCTGATTGGCTGACGTCCCTAGTAACCTTTTTTGACAAAACGTTATATTCAACGCGCAAATAGTCACGAGAATTGAACATAACATTCCAACGCTCCTCCAGACACCTTAAAATAGAAATGGTGTTTCCCAATTATCTTAAAAGTAGTAGCCAATCATCATCGGGTTAAATTTTGTCATTGACTAATCAGATGCATTCTTACTAATTAATTTCGGTACACAATTAAATTAATAATGGCAGACGTTGGGCAGATAGGGGTGTCTGGGGAACAAAGTCGGCACTGTTTGGTGTTAATTCAAATTTGATTTAATGTCATATAATAAAACAGTTAATGACTTTCAATTTCGGTGAATACAATGTTCCAGGGGTTGATCAATCCTTGTATTCACCTCATCGAAAGTCATCAATTGTATAATATTCTACCGTAAAGAAATAAAATTATTTTTAAGATATCATAATTAAAGAATATTTGTATTGTATTAGAGTAAGTGAGTGATTCTTGTTTAACGCCAATTAAGCAATTTTTCAACTATATCATGGCGAGAACAAGTTAATTTCAATGAGATGATGATGAGGTCCGCTTTGTACTAGACCAACATGCTGAGTATATGTACACAATTCTAAATAAAAACAGTAGTTTTCCTACAGCTCAAAGAAAATGGAATACAGTTTTCAATATTAATTCAAATGAGTGGAAACAAATTTATATACTCCCTTTTAAAGCTATAGCATGTACAAAATTACATTGGTTTCAATTTAGGATAAACCACAATATTCTGGCTACTAATTATTTCCTGAAAAAAATTTAAATTATTGATGATGTAAATTGTAATTTTTACCAAAAGGAAAATGAAACAATTGAACACATTTTTTGGGGTTGTGAAAATGTACAAAATCTTCTAGGGATTATATATTGGAAAAGATTGTAAGAGGATTTAATTGTACTTTACTATATAGATTGTATGATGTTTTATATGTTATTATATTATTGTACTCTATTCTGTATTGATGTATTTCGCAGTTGAGAAAAAAAGAAATGAATAAAAAAAAAAAAAACATGCAGAGTTGGAATTTTATAGTGATAGCTCACTGAAACAACAGTTGCGGGTAGACATGTCGCTCCACTCGGACACATTATTCTGATTCCGAGCCAACCAGTCTTTGCTCTTTCTCCTTAATACTGCGTGCTTAGCAAAGAAGCAACAAACACCAATTTTATAGTCTTTGGTTTGACTCGACCGGGGCTCGAACCCAACATTTACCACACACGAGGTGAGAATGCTAACCATTACACTACCGATGTGGTGTATTGTATTTGAAAAGTTGCTGGAATCAATTGGGGATTTGATGGTTGCATATGCAGTTTTACCTGGCAACATGTAGCGGAGCCAGTAAAACAGATATCTGCTATCAAAAGTTGAATCAAAGCATCAAAATGGCATACACACTGTGAAATTATAAGCACATGTTCGTTACAGGCATGATGAAATGTGTAGAAAATTATATATAATTGTTACCATACTTTACAAAAGATGTACGAAAAAAGAATGCTTCCCGCCAAATTTTGAAAATAGAGTGAAGAATATCAAACATTTATGTTTTTGATTTATATTTCAATCAAATTCATATTTTTAAATGTATAATAGTATTTTATGTACCAGTCATAGCAGTTTATGGTGATATGATGGGGTTGTTTACATTCATGATATGACTGAATTGCTTATCTCTAAAAAAAACTAGTAAGATATAACCCCCGCTCCCCACATCTGTCCAACCTATTTCCATAACCAAAACATTACTGATTGTTCCGACCAAAAATGAAATGGACCCTCCTCTCTTTACCGATAAACTGCTGATAAAATTTCAAAACATTCTGAGAAAAACTTCTCAAGTTATACGACATAAGGTAAAAATCCTATTTTCCGTCATATCAAGTCCAATAACTCTGGAACGGCTAAAGTGAAAATCGTCAAAAATGAAAGGGATCCTCCTCTCTTCACCGGTAAACTGCTGATAAAATTTCAAAACATTCTGAGAAACACTACTCAAGTTATCATACGACATAGGGTAAAAATCCTATTCTGATATGACGTCCTTCAAACGCTTTGAGTCCAAACCCGTGGTAAAAATAATATTAATCTATGACCGATTAAATCTATGACGTCATCGACAATTTATAACGATATTTTACCAATTTTTACATATTAGAATCGAAATAATTCATGGAAGCCATATGTATATATTGTTTTTACCACTGGTAGGCCTTTCTGTCAGCTTTTTACCCCTCGCTTACGCTCGGGGTATAACTTCGTGGTAAAGACAATATATACATATGGCTTCCATAAATTATTTCTTAATTTTCCATCATATCAAGTCCAATAACTCTGGAACGGCAAAAGTGAAAATCGTCATAAAAGAAAGGGATCCTCCTCTCTTCACCAGTAAGCAGCTGATAACATTTTAAAAGATTCAAAGAAACACAACTCAAGTTATCGTACGACATAGGATTTGTCTACAGACGAACGGACAGGCGGACATGGTGAAACCAGTAAAAATTATGCCATATAAATTTGAAGACCTCTAGATATAAATTTATACTGTGATTTATTTCATGTATCAACGGTTAGGGTTATGGTGTTTAATGCCACTTTCAACAATATTTCAGTTATATTGTGGCGGTCAGTTTTATTGGTGGAGGAAACCGGAGTTAACCCGAAAAAACCACTGACCTGTCACAAATCACTGACAAACTTTATCCAATAATGTTGTATCGAGTACACCTCGCCATGAGCGGGATATGAACTCACAACTTTTGTGGTGATAGGCATTGATGGCACAGGTAGTTCTTAATCCAACTACCATACGACCATGATCACGATCCCCCTCCCCCATGTATCAAGCATTGCTTCACTAGGTATATAAAATATATACATCGTTTACTCACCTGTCCACAGCTTTCATGTTTATAAAACTCAATAAGACGTGATATGCATCGTACCATATCTGCCTGGTTATTCAGTACGATGAGAGCTGCCGTACCTAATCCTGTCTGAACTGCTATCAACCCATCAAAGTCCATAGGTACGTCATCACATACACTAAAATTAATTATAATATAGGGTTAATTACAATGAGAGCTGCCGTACCTAATCCTGTCTGAACTGCTATCAACCCATCAAAGTCCATAGGTACGTCATCACATACACTAAAATTAATTATAATATAGGGTTAATTACAATGAGAGCTGCCGTACCTAATCCTGTCTGAACTGCTATCAACCCATCAAAGTCCATAGGTACGTCATCACATACACTAATATTAATTATAATACAAGGTTAATTTAATTTAGGGAATCTTCTCCATGAAATATGAAGTCTTGTTTTTCTACGATTGTGTGTTAGTGAATGAGTAAATTACTGTCGTTTAGATACTCGTGATTTATTTTTGATATTCGGAAAGCAATAGTAGCTATAACGCTTCAATAAATTTTACACGTTTGTTTGTGCTAATAAGACGTTTCAAATAGGAACTTCTTTTTCATTGTAGGATGCTCAATGATATTTTCAATTGTGATGACGTTGGAATTGTGAGCTCACACAGTGAAATAAACTAGGTGAAATACCAGCTTTTATTTCACCAGGAAATCTCAGTATTTCACAGGCATCTATGTAATAATCAGTTTTATTCATGATGGAAAAATGTTACTTTATATGACAAGTAATATAAAATATGGAATAGATCGAGAAAAATGACAAAGTCCTTATTGTAAATCTAAACAATTCTGTGTTACCTTTTAGGTATAACAGGTGTAGATGATCCACCAGGTATTACCCCCTGTAAGTTGTCCCATCCCCCTATCACACCTCCAGCATGTCTCTCTATTAATTCTTTTAGGGGGATAGACATTTCTTCTTCTACGGTACAGGGGTTGTTTACATTTCCTGAGATGTTAAACAGCTGAAAAATAAAAATAAATAAAAATATAAAGATATTTGCGATATAAATCTAATAATGCTTTTCATTAGTTGGTAATCTACAGTTAATTCACTTAATTAGTCTTGCTTAAAAATACAAATTTATGTGATATTAAAGGGATATTGTCTACCACAATCGTAATTTTTTCATACCCAAAATTATTGTCGTTTTCCGTACTGACCTTCATAAAATGAAGATTAAATACCGAAATATTGGCGAATACGCTACGAAACGTTGTTTTTTCGATATAAAAAAGCTGACCATCGTTACTGGAAGCTAATTAATTATTCACTGACCTGAGCGAGGCCAAATCTATTTTTATCTATTTTTATGCCAGTAGCCCGGATGCTGCTGCATGGATGTTAAAATTTGTGTTTGTTTACCTCGCAAATACGGCCGTTTTATGCTATTCATTGACAATAATTTGCTGTTGCCAAGTGCAAGATTACATATATTGAATAATATCTACCGAAAATGATCATAGGCATCATCATAAATTCATAAAATATGAAAAACGATTGAGAAAAGAAGGAAAAAACATGTTCGGCTTACCTATCAAACAAAATATTTGCAAAATTCAGCGCGAGTTTGGACGTGCAGCACTTCCTTGAGTTCGTTCCAACGGTCCAACTAATCCCCTACATATATCCTGCATTTATTCCATTTGGAAGATACTTCACTTCTATTCATCTTTCTCTCTGAATCAGTCAAAGTCCGCTTTCTTTCACGCGTTGACAGTTTCTCTTTTGCCCAAGAACCACATGTTGTTTATTGTTTCTAAACAGTGCACATGCTCAAGACGTGTTCACATAGAAGGCCATATGAATAGATTTGAATATTGTCATCCAGGACAATAATTCTGATAACGATAGTTTTGGGTCTTTTTTGTCAAAAAATCGTATCTTTTGCAGCATAACTCGGTGTTAATCTTCATTTTATGAAGGTCAGTACGGAAAACGACAATAATTTTGGTATGAAAAAATTACGAATTTAATAGACAATATCCCATTAAGTGATTAACAATGTCTTTTAAAACGAGAGTTCGCCCTTTGATGAGAGATGACTGAGAAACGTCCTCGAGTTTTAAAAGACATCTTTAATTATTTTATCGCTATGATAGTATGTTTATCAAGGATTTGGTAATGTGACATCATTATAACGTCATATTAGAAAACAGCGATATTACTACGCATCCTTGACAACGCTTAGCGATTAGCGATAATTTGAATCGTCTCAGCGCTAACGTAATATGAAACATATTGGTTTTAAACATCAAAGGGAAAATAAACAAAATAGCGATAAAATATATTATGCTAAATTTAATTACAATTCATATCAATAAGAAATATTTACCTTTGTTCCACGATTTCTTTCTCTTCCAAAGCTGGCAAACCAACTAGCTCCTCTTCTACAAATAGCCTATAAAAACATAACAATGTAAATTCTCAAAACTTCTTGCAAAGATTTTAAAGTGTACAATAAAAACACTGTTTCTTTTACCTTTAGTAATCAACTTGATACAAAAGTAATTCATGGAGGTTCTAATCTTGAACTTCATATGAAATTATTAACAGGAAGTGAGCAATGTTGTATGATTATTTGTTTTCTACAGCTTTCATGTGATGACAGATTTTAAGCCTATCTACTGACCCTACTACAACAGTCCAACCAAATACACCAACTTCAACTTGGAATATAAGCTTCAAACATAGCATTTATCGGCAGAAATAAAGAGTACCGCTCATTTGCAGACTACTGCGACTGTGAAAAATGCAGAACATCAATAAAAGTACTGTTCCTTTACTTGAATTTATGTCTAAGTGTAATAAAGAAATAAATCATGGAAGCCAGAATGTGTTGGGAGTTTTAACATGGGTTGAAATTGGCGGATATTAGTATTTTTTAATTTACTAATAACCGCCAACCTATGTTAAAACTCAAAACACATTCTGGCTTCCATGATTTATTTCGATTCTGATATGTCTAAGAGTACAAATACGGTAGTATACTTTGATTGGAAGACGGTAATTTATATTTACGCTTGCGGAAAATGTCGCACACAGTTTATGCTGCCAATGGAAAAGTCAGTCACATTCACCGGCGCATGTGCAAATGAGATTATACCATCGATAAATCGCTCGTTTGTCTACAAAGCAAAAGAAGGACGCCATGTTAGAATGTTGGATAGTCTCTCCATATCCTTTCTTACTAATTAAGACCAGGTTTAATACTTACTGGGGCTACGGCTACAGTTTCTACGTTAGCTACAGTAGGTAGAATGTTGGATAGTCTCTCCATATCCTTTCTTACTAATAAAGACCAGGTTTAATACTTACTGGGGCTACAGCTACAGTTTCTACGTTAGCAACAGTAGTAGGACAACCAAATACTCCAATATCAGCAGGGAATGGTGGCTTCAGTCTAGGTTTACCTGCTTTTCCTTCCAGAGACTCAATTAATGACTGAAAAAATATATATAAATAATTTTGATATTGTAAAAAAATCACATAATGTTGTATCGAATACACCTCCCCATGAGCGGGATTTGAACTCACAACTTTTGTGGTTCTAGGTAGATTACACAGGTAGTTATAAATCCAACTACCATACGATAACAACTACAACGACCCCTCTAAAAAATCCTGGCTTTATATGAAATATATAGGGAAATATTCTAGTGCAGGAATTCACAGCACAATCCGATTCTTGGACACCATGATCATAGTCTTCAACTTTCTCATTGAAGAATTCACAAAATTTACCAATACGTTTACAATAATGTTGATTGATTGAGTGGTGTTTAATGCCAACTCCAGCAATATTTCAGCTACATGTATATCATGGTGTGTCCACACCAAGGATTCAGCATCATTAAATAAAAAAAAAATCATACAGTAAATAATTTCCTGTAAAATTGTACCGTAATTTCACACAAAATTGCTTTTTAAAAACATTTTCCCCTTAGGATCCTATGTTATTGTTCGTCCTGCCATGGTGGCCATTTTGCATCCATATTAAAAATGAAAAATGTTGTGAGGTACCATCCAGTGATGATCATTCCTGCACAGCTTGGGTTCATTCAAGTTTGCAGCTTCCCTCTACAAACATAAAACATAATACAGGTGCGGATGCAGGATTTCAAGTTAGACGTGCAAGCATTTTCTAGATGCTTTCTAATGTCTCCAACAGGTCCTGTGAATTAGTTATAAGACGATGTAAATGGTTATAAAGAAAATAGTATCGTTCTAATTTAACAACAAACGATCAGCAGCCGATATTTAGAAGGAGCGTGTGCCGGGTGCATCCCTGTCTTATTCCGCAACAGTAAACATCATTATCTTAACAACTACTTACAGTTTCTTCACCACAAATATAAGCTCCAGCTCCACGGTGAACGAACACATCAAAGTCATAACCAGAACCGCAGGCATTTTTACCTATCAACCCAGCTGCATATGCCTAAAATAGAAAATATCAAAGTCATAATCAGAACCACAGTCATTTTTACCTATCAAACCTGTGGCATATGCCTAAAATAGAAAACATCAAAGGTCTATGATGAGGTATTCCCTGAGTAACAGGTGTTCCTCTATCAAACAAACTGACCATCATGATATAACTGAAAAATATGTTGAAAATGGCATTAATCAGCCATAATTCATAAAAAAAAACATTAATCTCAAATTTGAATCAATAAAATGACATCATATCATGCTGGTAATATGAATCATGTTATGAGCTGTTAAATCAAAAAAAAAAATAATGGATAAATACCAAATTAGTAGACCTTTGATGAATTAGAAATTCAAGAATTATTTATTTTCTAATTTCCATTTACTAACCCAGGAAAATGAGCGGGCATGTATATATGTGTTAGAGCTATCAATTTTGCCCATTTCCCACGATTTAGCGAGTATTTCCCATTAAATTCGATCTCCGATATGTGTGTTAGAGTTATCAATTTTGCCCCTTTCCCACGATTTCTCCCAGAATCGATTTTGAAACTGTTCTGATGCTGTGGTATTATTTGTTTTTTCCATCACCTTTAATCAACATGAAATCTACCATGCTACAAAAAAATTAATTCTTGATATTAATACAATGATTTTTTCTATAAATAGACTTACCTCTTTTATAGCTAGTTGTAAGTTTGATGCTTCATTGTAAAATTCTCCTCTGATATAAATATATGCTGTAAAATAAAAATAAATGTGTCAATGTCTAGTTTTATCACCTTAAAGTGACATCATATATTGTCCTTGCTGCAGGCCTGTATTGTCCTAGTGATCATTTAGTGAATGGTATATTTGTATAATGCAGTGTTCTTAGAAATTAATTAATTTTCACTTTAAAAATTAATGACACGTAATTATCATTTGTTTTTTTTATTTCATATACAGTATAAAACTTGTCTAAAAATTACAAGATGTACCTCCAGTTAAACCTGTCTAATATGGAAACCTTTGTGACCAAACTTCTTGTCCTGAATAGACAGGTGTTTCAATTAAACATAGTAAACTTACAAAGATATTTAACTATTGCTTATGAGTTACAGTCAATAAATAAGCAAATAGAAAAAAAAAAATCTTTTAACAGCTTTTTTCAGGTTAGTTTGTCAAAATGTTTTTGGGGAAAACTGCAAAACATATCAATATAAAGACTTAATCCACAAAATTAAGGGATTATGGTGTTTAATGCCACTTTCAACAATATTTCAGCTATATATTGGCAGTCAGTTTTGTTGGTGGAGCAAACCGAAGTACCCAGAGAAAACCACAGCTTTTTATTTCATATGTACTTCATAATTTACTGAAAAACTGGAGTTATCTCCCATTTCCATGACTACAGCATATATTTACATTTAGAATACTAGATTAGAATTGAACAACAGTTTGTAAGAGAAGTTAACAACAATTAACTGGAGTTATCTCCCATTTCCATGACTACAGCATATAACTAAAACTACATTTAGAATACTAGAATTGAGCATACTGTTGAAATACAGCTTGATTCAATGTAAAAAAAAATATATAAAAAAAGAGTTTTAATTTATGCTTCCCTGACATAATTTCTAGTTAAAATTGTGTAATATCAAGTCTTATTCTAAAGCTTCAGCCATATCCAGGCTTTCAGAGTAAATCAATGTGCAGAAAATGGCAAAATATTTCAAAACAAAGTTTTTCCATTGACATATATCTAAAAAAAACAAATTAACTATTCATTCGTGTAAACTGGTAGTACCAAAAGAATGAGACCACAGGATGACACACAAGTTATTTAACATAGAATGAGACCACAGGATGACACACAAGTTATTTAACATAGAATGAGACAACAGGATGACACACAAGTTATTTAACATAGAATGAGACCACAGGATGACACACAAGTTATTTAACATAGAATGAGACCACAGGATGACACACAAGTTATTTAACATAGAATGAGACAACAGGATGACACACAAGTTATTTAACATAGAATGAGACAACAGGATGACACACAAGTTATTTAACATAGAATGAGACAACAAGATGACACACAAGTTATTTAACATAGAATGAGACCACAGAATGACACACAAGTTATTTAACATAGAATGAGACAACAGGATGACAAACAAGTTATTTAACATAGAATGAGACCACAGGATGACACACAAGTTATTTAACATAGAATGAGACAACAGGATGACACACAAGTTATTTAACATAGAATGAGACCACAGGATGACACACAAGTTATTTAACATAGAATGAGACAACAGGATGACACACAAGTTATTTAACATAGAATGAGACCACAGAATGACACACAAGTTATTTAACATAGAATGAGACAACAGGATGACACACAAGTTATTTAACATAGAATGAGACCACAGAATGACACACAAGTTATTTAACATAGAATGAGACCACAGGATGACACACAAGTTATTTAACATAGAATGAGACCACAGGATGACACACAAGTTATTTAACATAGAATGAGACCACAGGATGACACACAAGTTATTTAACATAGAATGAGACCACGGGATGACACACAAGTTATTTAACATAGAATGAGACAACAGGATGACACACAAGTTATTTAACATAGAATGAGACCACAGGATGACACACAAGTTATTTAACATAGAATGAGACAACAAGATGACACACAAGTTATTTAACATAGAATGAGACCACAGAATGACACACAAGTTATTTAACATAGAATGAGACAACAGGATGACAAACAAGTTATTTAACATAGAATGAGACCACAGGATGACACACAAGTTATTTAACATAGAATGAGACAACAGGATGACACACAAGTTATTTAACATAGAATGAGACCACAGGATGACACACAAGTTATTTAACATAGAATGAGACAACAGGATGACACACAAGTTATTTAACATAGAATGAGACCACAGAATGACACACAAGTTATTTAACATAGAATGAGACCACAGGATGACACACAAGTTATTTAACATAGAATGAGACCACAGGATGACACACAAGTTATTTAACATAGAATGAGACCACAGGATGACACACAAGTTATTTAACATAGAATGAGACCACAGGATGACACACAAGTTATTTAACATAGAATGAGACCACAGGATGACACACAAGTTATTTAACATAGAATGAGACAACAGGATGACACACAAGTTATTTAACATAGAATGAGACCACAAGATGACACACAAGTTATTTAACATAGAATGAGACCACGGGATGACACACAAGTTATTTAACATATACAGTTTTACAAATTGATAGAGATTTTCATTTCATTACCTGCGATAGCTCCCATTGAACGTCCAGCAACCAGACATCCCTCGACAAGCTTGTGTGGATCGTGTCTCATAATCTCTCTGTCTTTACAAGTACCTGGTTCACCTTCATCAGCATTTACAACTAAATATTTCGGTCTGAAATCAAAAAAGAGATTATCATAAATATGACAATAAATTTATATTGTATAAAATAATTATAAAATATTCTGTGTATTTTGCTGTGAAAATAAAAAAAAACTTTTGAATAAAAGATAAGGGTAAAAAAAAAGACTGATTATCTAACAGCTGTCAAGGCTAATAAAAATCTGTCTATTCAACAAATTGTCTTGCATTTTCAAAAAGGACTTATTTTTGTAATTCAGAATCTCTGGATACTAGTTGTTTGCGATATGAGAGTCTACATACATGTATATGTAGAAGTATACGATTGCATTGTGTACAAATATTATGAAACAATGCTCAACGGTCCAAATTTAAATTTATTTATTAAAAAGTAATCTTTTACTCAATCACTGGATTACAGATTTTCAGATGTTTTCTAGACAAAAAATTTCTTTGTGGGATTCAATGCTAGATAAAAAACAATTCAATAAAATATTTTGAGTCATGAACCCCCAAGTCAGCCAGATAGTCTTATGTCATACTAGGTCTGCAATCCTATATCATACCTGCCATCACTGGGTTTGTTCATGAACCCCCATTTCATTCCTATATCATACCTGCCATCACTGGGTTTGTTCATGAACCCCCATTTCAATCCTATATCATACCTGCCATCACTGGGTTTGTTCATGAACCCCCATTTCAATCCTATATCATATCTGCCATCACTGGATTTGTTCATGAACCCCCATTTCATTGCTATATCATACCTGCCATCACTGGGTTTGTTCATGAACCCCCATTTCAATCCTATATCATACCTGCCATCACTGGGTTTGTTCATGAACCCCCATTTCATTGCTATATCATACCTGCCATCACTGGGTTTGTTCATGAACCCCCATTTCATTCCTATATCATACCTGCCATCACTGGGTTTGTTCATGAACCCCCATTTCAATCCTATAATCATACCTGCCATCACTGGGTTTGTTTATGAATCCCCATTTCAATCCTATATCATACCTGCCATCACTGGGTTTGTTCATGAACCCCCATTTCATTCCTATATCATACCTGCCATCACTGGGTTTGTTCATGAACCCCCATTTCAATCCTATATCATACCTGCCATCACTGGGTTTGTTCATGAACCCCCATTTCATTCCTATATCATACCTGCCATCACTGGGTTTGTTCATGAACCCCCATTTCAATCCTATATCATACCTGCCATCACTGGGTTTGTTCATGAACCCCCATTTCAATCCTATATCATACCTGCCATCACTGGGTTTGTTCATGAACCCCCATTTCATTCCTATATCATACCTGCCATCACTGGGTTTGTTCATGAACCCCCATTTCAATCCTATATCATACCTGCCATCACTGGGTTTGTTCATGAACCCCCATTTCATTCCTATATCATACCTGCCATCACTGGGTTTGTTCATGAACCCCCATTTCAATCCTATATCATACCTGTCATCACTGGGTTTGTTCAGGAACCCCCATTTCATTCCTATATCATACCTGCCATCACTGGGTTTGTTCATGAACCCCCATTTCAATCCTATATCATACCTGTCATCACTGGGTTTGTTCATGAACCCCCATTTCATTCCTATATCATACCTGCCATCACTGGGTTTGTTCATGAACCCTCATTTCATTGCTATATCATACCTGCCATCACTGGGTTTGTTCATGAATCCCCATTTCATTGCTATATCATACCTGCCATCACTGGGTTTGTTCATGAACCCCCATTTCAATCCTACATCATACCTGCCATCACTGGGTTTGTTCATGAACCCCCATTTCAATCCTATAATCATACCTGCCATCACTGGGTTTGTTTATGAATCCCCATTTCAATCCTATATCATACCTGCCATCACTGGGTTTGTTCATGAACCCCAATTTCATTCCTATTTCATACCTGCCACCACTGGGTTTGTTCATGAACCCCCATTTCATTCCTATATCATACCTGCCATCACTGAGTTTGTTCATGAATCCCCATTTCATTCCTATATCATACCTGCCATCACTGGGTTTGTTCATGAACCCCCATTTCAATCCTATATCATACCTGCCATCACTGGGTTTGTTCATGAACCCCCATTTCATTCCTATATCATACCTGCCATCACTGGGTTTGTTCATGAACCCCCATTTCAATCCTATATCATACCTGCCATCACTGGGTTTGTTCATGAACCCCCATTTCAATCCTATATCATACCTGCCATCACTGGGTTTGTTCATGAACCCCTATTTCATTCCTATATCATACCTGCCATCACTGGGTTTGTTCATGAACCCCCATTTCAATCCTATATCATACCTGCCATCACTGGGTTTGTTCATGAACCCCCATTTCATTCCTATATCATACCTGCCATCACTGGGTTTGTTCATGAACCCCCATTTCAATCCTATATCATACCTGTCATCACTGGGTTTGTTCAGGAACCCCCATTTCATTCCTATATCATACCTGCCATCACTGGGTTTGTTCATGAACCCCCATTTCATTCCTATATCATACCTGCCATCACTGGGTTTGTTCATGAACCCCCATTTCATTCCTATATCATACCTGCCATCACTGGGTTTGTTCATGAACCCCCATTTCAATCCTATATCATACCTGCCATCACTGGGTTTGTTCATGAACCCCCATTTAATTCCTATATCATACCTGCCATCACTGGGTTTGTTCATGAACCCCCATTTCATTCCTATATCATACCTGCCATCACTGGGTTTGTTCATGAATCAGGGTTCGAAATTACCATAGGACCGATAGCCCGAGGCTAGAAGAATTGCGTTCGGTCTAGGCCAAGTTGTTTTATCATAGACCGTGTGTCTAGGTGATTTACGACTATCAATTTCCGGAAATTGTGTTCCGCGAAGACATAGTTTTTTATCTTATGTAAAATCCTCGGTCATGTCGGCACTTGAAATAAACTACTCATGTCTCCTCTATATGTAAGAACTTATATGACTATGATCACGAGTTCAAGGTTACTTTTTCAATAACAAAATATGTGGAAATTCTTACCGGGAGTTTCAAAACCGAAGTCTAAACGGAAAGTTGACACCCGTGAAAGTAATAAGGCATACGATGCCACAAAAAGGAATACAATGGCTTCAAATGTACAAATGGCTACATTTTGACGGAGAAAGTCAGCTGATGTCCTGTGACAGTCACAGTGACTGGTGTACAAAATTTGGGAAAGACGACCCAGACGGTAAATTTGTTAACGGCACCGATAATTTCAAAAAAGACACCTTAGATTACTGGAGGAGGAGGAGGAATTAGAGTATTCAGAGATGGAGTCAGATTATGAACTGGAACCTGAGGACAAATACAAATTCAGAATAAAACAAACTTATTTAAATATTTGCCTTTTATTAACGTTTTTCAATCTTTGAAACCAAAAAAAAAAATCACTTTTTTGACACAATTTTTGCACATCTCTTACATTCAAAACATACTCAGAATGCAGGATTTTGCATGTAATTATTAAAAATGTTCAAGGGCAGGCATGCCCCCAAACCCCCCTAGCAGAAGCTCACCGCAAATACAGGTCTAGACATTTTCCTTCAGGGCTAGAATAGATTAAATCAGTCTAGCCCTGCAGTCTAGACATCAATTCCCATTAAATTCTATCCCTGATGAACCCCCATTTCAATCCTATATCATACCTGCCATCACTGGGTTTATTCATGAACCCCCATTTCATTCCTATATCATACCTGCCATCACTGGGTTTGTTCATGAACCCCCATTTCATTCCTATATCATACCTGCCATCACTGGGTTTGTTCATGAACCCCCATTTCATTCCTATATCATACCTGCCATCACTGGGTTTGTTCATGAACCCCCATTTCATTCCTATATCATACCTGCCATCACTGGGTTTGTTCATGAACCCCTATTTCATTCCTATATCATACCTGCCATCTCTGGGTTTGTTCATGAACCCCCATTTCATTCCTATATCATACCTGCCATCACTGGGTTTGTTCATGAACCCCCATTTCATTCCTGTAGGGAAACCTGCACCACCCCGTCCTCTCAGACCAGAATCTTTAATCTCTGTCAATATCCATTCATGACCTTTCAACATGATTTCTTTTGTTTTGTACCAGTCTCCCTGAAATAAACGTCATTTTATTTACATAAGGCAAATACACATTGTGTTTATTTCAATGTAAACATAATGTTGTAGTAAGTCAAGGCTTTTTGCAGCAAAATTATCCATCACACGTTAGATGCTTTATCCAACACACGTATAACAGTCTTTGCCTCAATTTTTTTTCACCTACTTGCCCGAAAGACAAATTTATAAAAAAATTATATTTATTCAAATAAATTCTTTCATAATTTCCACTTGTCCTGAGGTTCGAGCAAGTGGGTTAGCGTGAAGACTGATACAATTTTAATTAGATTGATGAGGAACAAGACCAGATGCTTGTGAGAGCCAGTATCACTCACCCCCTTTAGACAATGAACACAAAAATGTGAAATTCTTCTGTGAATAATTACATAAAAAGTGTTGATTTCATTTAGCCCTGCCCCATGTGATTGTTATTGGGGAAGGAAACAGGACCACAAACTTTGAACTTTACATATACATACCCTGGACATTGCACCCTTGAGTTTCCAGTCATGGCGGCCATATAAATTTGTGAATATCCTGTCTTCATCCTTCAGTGGACCAAATTTTGTCTGAAAAATCAAATAATTAATAAAACAAGTTGATAAGATTAGGACAATATAATTAATTTTCATCATAAGTATAAAATTTTAATGTTCCTTTATAACAAAAAAAAGTGAATATTTAAGGATTGATCGTAATTTTTGCTCGGTTCATGAAGAAATAACCTCAATCAAGTTGTACACACATGTAACCCGCGTAGCGGGTTATGCAAGGGTGTGTACAACCTGATTGAGGTTATTTCGAATGAACAGAACAAATAATTTCGATCAATCCTTATAAATTAATTCAAATTTTTTTTGCTATTATATGATATTAAAAAATATATTTATTTTTTCAAAATAAGGCAAATAATCGGAAATAAATTTAAATAACCTCAAAGGTGCCTCATTTAAAGATAATCACCTGATGTCAACAGCATGCGACGCCTTGAGAACGACGTCTATTTTTAGATTCCGTTCATTGACAAATAACCTTTTAAACCAATCAAAACATGTATAAAATGACATGTGACTCTAAAATTAATTAATATACATGTACCCTCCCTCCATCAAAATATTTTTAGTCTGGTGGAAGGAGTTACGTGTTAAGGCCTTAAGTATTGCTTGTTTGATGTTTACTTACACAATGATGACAGTATTTGTAAGATTACTTCACCTGTATTTTGATTTCTATCAGAGACTTTATTGAAACTGAGTTATTTATCATCAATTAATGGCTTTTGTCATTAATTGAATTGTTAACATTATAATGATTTCTGTCTTGTTCTTTACCTTTTCTGCTGGTTTTGTTGTGGTTGAGGTATTTCTTGACAATAGACTAATCTGAGGAAGGACTGAAGAAAAAAGATTATTAAATTAAAAGATTTAAAAAATATCTGCAACTGTATGTGCTGTTTTAGAAACGTTGAACATGAATACAATTACTGCAACATCTCGGGATAGGATCAGGAAAACCAATATTTAATTCAAATTGTCCGTCATTTTTCCTAGTCTAAAAAAGTTTACCATGTGATCAATATCGCGACATTTTTTGTTATAATCCATTTCTGGATGTCAGATTTTATGAAGGAATATTGAATAACTTTTCCAATTATTGACACCGAGAAACATATTATCCCAAAAAATGTCGCAATATTGACGACACGGTAAATTTGTTTAGGCTTTCAGCAATGGCATACAATTCGAAGTGAATATTAGTTTTAATGCATCTTAAATTTACCTACTTAAAACTGTAAGAGATTTATCATTATTTTTCCAGGTTTTAACTAGAAAATATGTCTATGCCAGACTATGCACGAAATCTTAGATACACTTGATCTGACACAATCCGTCCATGCGAAAATATACATCAGGATGCACTAAATTTCCAGAATACCTTTCTATGTGCTTGTGACAAGATTTGACTGGAGATACAAAGAAGTAAATAGGTTCGAATGCAAGTCTCAATAAGATTAGGCTGTTCAGAACAGTGATTTAATGTTATTTGTTATCCTACAGCTTGAAAAAAAATATGGCAACATAAAATTGATACAATAGTATCATATGATAATATGAATTAATATCTTAAATAAGTTTTAAATTATAAAATCAATCATGTCTTCAAGGGCAAGAACTAATTTTTTTATGTTAAGAAATATATAAACAATCATATCCGTCTTCAGGTGCAAGAACTTCATCTGCAAATACCAAAAAGATTTAAAATGATGAAAAACTATTCATTTGTTACTTCATATTGTCAAATAAATTACCCGTTTGCAGTCGAAATGGCTGAGTTAGTCTACATAAACTGGACATTGTTTTTTCTTCTGCCCTTGATCAGGGGATATTATAGTGTCGGGGAAATTTATGTAACGAAAGCGTAGTAATTAAACTTTATTTTATAATGTCATTTTTCGTTAAAATAAACGTTTTAGTGATCTTGAATATAGTACGAGTTGTCCTCCTTATATTATACAATTAACGTTTTACAAGTCCAATAATTAACACACCTTTCATTTTAGTAACTCAGGGATTTGACCTTAACATAACAATAAAATTAAGCCCGCATAGATTGGTACAAGTGTAACACAGCAAAAAGAAATTTGGTCAAAACTAAATATGTTTTCATCTTGAAATAAAATATTAAAGTTATATTTTTTGTCAGAGTGAAGTAACTTTTCACAGTAAATTTATTTCGATTAATCTGTGGAGGTCGGACTGGTCCTCAGTGGCGGAGGCGCCTGGGATGCAGCCCTTTAAGCACATGCCTATACAAATACAAGTACACCAAATGGGAAACAGTGCATATTTTATCGCTATTAGTATTATAATTTTATGTCATGACATGTAAAATAAAATATTTGAATTAATTAAATTTATATATCGAGATAAACAGTGTATTAAAATAATTCACCGTAGATGTATGTCTCTAAAAGAAGTTCCTTGTCATATAGGAGGAAGAATGTTTATATACTTTGAATTATCAGACATAATCCATAGGGCATCAGACATGCAATCGCTTCAGGACGATATGGATAATTTACTTCAGTGGGAACACGACTGGCAAATGAATTCCATCCCAGAAAGTGTCAGCTTTTACGTATAACCAACAAACGTAAGCCATTTGCCAGAGATTACGATATACATGGACACAAATTAGAAGAAGTGGAATAGGCCAAATACCTCGGGGTTACCATCCAAAAGAATCTCAGCTGGAATATCCACATCGACCAAATCACAAAAAAGGCAAACTCCACCAGAGTCTCTATCTAGCGGAACCTAAGTCATTGCCCCAGAGAGACGACATCCACTTGCTATTTAACGCTTGTAAGACCGTTGCTTGAATATGCCTGTATGGTATGGGACCCACACACCGCTCAGAACACACAAAAACTAGAAGCAGCGCAAAGAACATCTGCCCGCTTCGTGATGAACAATTACCAACAGACCAGTAGCGTAACATCAATGCTACAAACTCTGCAAATAGGTAAGATCGTTTTCTGCTAATTTCTCCATTCTAACGTGTTGTTGTCAAGAATTACTCAGCCGCAAGGTTGATCTGTACGATTTTGTTGTATGTGTGTGTTCTTGATCCCATATATGGTCTCGTTACCATGAAAATAGCCGTCGGAAATTTAAGGAAGATAATCGTAACTCCATAAATTATAATATATAAAAATAGATTGCACAATTTGATTTCGAGGTCAAATATAGATCAGGACGTTCAAATGTCAACGCAGATGTGTTAAGCAGAAATCCATTAGACTTTGAATCACATGTCAGCCAAATTGTACACAGTAGTAGTACTTCTTTGCGTACGGTGCGGGAGTGTGAACACAATAGAAACAATGTACAGCACATACAGATAAACCAAATAAATTTGACTGATCAAATGGAGACAATGTCAACATTTCCAGAGTATACCATAGATGAAATCAAACAATTACCAAGTAGTGATAATGTTCTCTCTGTTGTTTTGAATTTTGTAGAGTAGGGAAAACCGACCACACAGGTGTTAGCCAAACAAACGAAGCCAGTGAAGAAGTTACTGAGGAAATTTGATTCGTTGTTGATAGACAATGGTATTCTATACAGGAAAATTAGTGACATAGAATGTGGTGAGTGTAAACAGTTAGTAATACCAGAAACATTGAAACACTATGTTCTTGAAACACTACATAATCTATCAGGACACCAAGGAACAGAACGAACGTTAGCGCTATTACAGAAACGTTGTTACTGGTCAGGTATGGTGAACGATGTAAAACAATAGATCAAAACATGTGAACGCTGTTTAGTTGCTAAAAATCCGTTACCAAAAGTTCGTCCGTCAATGGGTTCGTTAATATGGGTAATAACAAAATTACCGAACTCCGAACAATCTTCCAAAGGGAAAGTCAAAACTCATAAGCATATAAACAGACAAAATCAGTCAACAACCGGAAAACTGTGAAAACCGTAATGACCCTGACTTGGTACAGGCATTTCTAAAGAAATGGTAGGTTGAATCAGATTTTAAAGCGCCAAACCTCCCGCTTTCATTACGGCTCAAAGATTCCGGCTGTCACTATAACAGTATGTATAACAATACTGGAACAAAATAGGTAACATAATTGTCAAAGCAGTACCAAATTCAGTGAGGAGGATGGAACATCTATCGTGAACCATCTCCATCAACATGTAAACCATTAGATATTCTAGCAATGGTTTTACCATTTTGGAAAAATCTTCAGATGGAAGAGAAAACGTTCTAGTATTAACTGATGTGTTTACTAAGTTTACACAAGCAATACCGACAGGAGATCAAAAAGCAACAACTGTCGCTAAAGTAGTAGTTAAAGATTGGTTTCTGAAACTAGGGATACCAAAGCGGTTACACAGTGATCAGGGTAGAAACTTTGAGGGTGTAATGATTCGTGAACTCTCTAGAATATATGACATAAAAAAGTTACGGACGACACCGTACAAACCCGAAGGAAATGCTCAAACTGAGAGATTCAATAGAACTATGCATGACAGATTAAGAACATTAATGCCCGACAAGAAAGCGAAATGGCCCGAGTATCTGCCAGAACTAACATTCATGTACAATGCAACACCGCATTCTTCGACTGGATATACTCCATATTTTCTTATGTTTGGGCATGAGCCAAGACTTCCGATTGACAATCTTTTTCATAATGAAATGACGGAAATAGACACTGATTTAAGCACCTACTTAGCTAATCACCAAAAGCGGATGACTGAGGCTTTGAAGACAGCCAATGGAAACATTCACAAGAAAACGAGTGAAAGGCAACAACTTATGAATAGAAGGACCGATAACAAACCTATAGAAATTGGTTCAAATATTTTATTGAAAAACATGTACAAGGGCGAAACAAAATGCAAGACAATTAGAAACCTACACCGTTTTAAAGACAATGTATATGGAATTCAATTGGTAGATGGTAGTGGCCCCATTAGGAATGTCACCAGAAGAGAAATGTGCGACACACAGGAAAATCAGACTTGTTCAAAATGAATCTGATTCAGAAATTACTGAGGACAGCAATTCGAGTTTTGGTGGATGGAATGTGACAGATACCAACCACTTCCGATTCAACTTGAACAACAGGAATCTCAGTGACAGTACTGTAGAAGATATAACACCGTCAAGTAGTGTAGATGAAACACCACCGGTAAATGCAGACAGTTCAGTGAGGAAATCAAAGCGAACAAACGCTGGTAAACATTCAAATCCATTCAATTTGCCGAAATCTGTTGCTGTAAAAAAAGCAGATGTTCGTGGGAACTTAGACCAAGTGAAATTTGAACAATTACCATCGTGTTATCGGTTTTCGTGCTATTATCGATTTTCAGATATAGCGATTAACAGTGTTAACCCTCCATTCATATGACGATTGGAATTTTCAAAGAATGGCTAGTTAAATATTTCTTTGTGCATCAGATTGTTTTTAAAGCCATTCTTGTATTTTAATATACTCTCGACTACCTGGCAACTTTTGTTGTCAGTAAAATGGCGTCATCTGTTTCCGTGGCAAATAAAAACAAGGCCGATATACGGGATGGAAACGAATATAAAATCCGGAAATGGCTGGTTTTAAAATTTCATGGTTCTGGTCATCTACCAAATCATACTACATCTAAATAAAATAACAGAATGTTTGAAAATGACCACTTTCAAAATTGTGTTTACTTTTGATGTTATTTTTAGTGCTAAAACCACAATGCACTGCAAAGTGACATGTATTTTATATAAGAAACAGGCACATTTCAGTCGGCTCTTTTGTTTACAAATACGATAAGTGACCCCATGATAGTTACATGACAGGAAGAGCAGGTGTCTGAGAGGCAGACGACATAGTTAAATTTTATATAGCCCTTCTGGATTTTTTTTCCAGCTACTTTATAAATGAAGTACATTTTTGGCATTACAAAAAGTATGGTTCAGTAGGTAGGTTCACTGTTTTTGGTACTTACGTCTTTAAAAGTAAACTTTATCATTTTTTACAGATGTCAGCTTTCGTATTCTTTATGTTCCATAAATAGAAACCGCAAGAAACGTCAAAAATAATGCGTGCGCTGTGGAAATCAAAATAAAATGGATACCACGAAAACAGATGACGCACGAAAACACATACCGTGACGATAGGAGAAGCAATTGCTGCACTAGGAACCAGTCTTGGACAAAGTTTAGGACAAACTCTTCAAGAAGGGTGGTTGAAACATAATATGTCAAACAATTAGATTTATGTTGAAAAATGTAACATTTTGAGAGTAAATATTTGTTTATTCGTAGAGTCACACAATCAGAATATTTTTATGACGTCAGATCATTATAACAACAAAGATAAATTAAATTATTTTTGAGTTATCTCTCTTTTTATATTAAGATATCATTCACTTCATTATACATGTAGTAATTACAGGTAAAAAGTACTCACTATAAATTCACTATTTGATTAACAACTGAGACAGGTGTACATGTATTTGTGTCTCAGCATTTTTGGACAAAGAGATTTGAATAAGAATTCTTTTGGAAAGAAATAAGGTTGGTTTATTTTGATATATTTATTATGATTTTTATATGATGGTTTTATATAAAAGTGTTCCATAGAATATGGAAGGTAAAAAAAAAATGATTTGTACATGTAAATATTATATAACATTATCTTCAGTTGAACTTTTTAAAGTTTTGTAAATGCAAAGATTATTTTTACAACTTGGTACCATTAATTTAATGTTATTATCAAATTTGAAGTTTTGATTTATTGTAACAGTTGATAAAGATTTTTGAGAAAAGTTTATATTATGAAAGCTGTATTTTATATTTCAATTATGAAAGGTTCTAATTAAGTCAGTATTGTTCACAGGTAGATCTATTTATTATTCCAATTAGAAAGATGTTGTTTTGGCTGTGAATTTTGTCTACCATTTCCTTATTTAGGGTATATATATCAATTTAAATTGTAAGTTTGTCAGAGACTTGCGACTGGTCGGTGGTTTTCTCCGTGTACTCCGGTTTCCTCCACCAATACAACTGACCGCCACGATATGACTGAAATATTGTTGTATAAAATGGCGTTAAACACCTTCACCATAGTTACCATACCATACCCAAACAATGAATAGCAGAATATACCCAAAATGTCCAGATCTGAAAACAAAACTAGTTAAGGATATATACTCATGTGTTACAAACTACCCTCTACTAGGAGACGGATTAGTATAAGCTTAGCTTGTTTCCGAATCCTGTCATGTTCAAACAAATTTTGTGTGTATTGTAAAATTATACCAGTTTATCATGAATACATGTACTATTGTTATTATTATTGTCCTGTATATACACGTATACTTCCATCAAGTAGAGGGGTTTACACATACATGTACTATTGTTACTATTATTGTCATGTATATACACGTATACTTCCATCAAGTAGAGGTTTTACACATACATGTACTATTGTTACTATTATTGTCATGTATATACACGTATACTTCCATCAAGTAGAGGGGTTACACATACATGTACTATTGTTATTATATTGTCATGTATATACACGTATACTTCCATCAAGTAGAGGGGTTTACACTTACATGTACTATTGTTATTATTATTGTCATGTATACACACGTATACTTCCATCAAGTAGAGGGGTTTACACATACATGTACTATTGTTATTATTATTGTCATGTATATACACGTATACTTCCATCAAAGTAGAGGGGTTTACACATACATGTACTATTGTTACTATTATTGTCATGTATATACACGTATACTTCCATCAAGTAGAGGGGTTTACACATACATGTACTATTGTTACTATTATTGTCATGTATATACACGTATACTTCCATCAAGTAGAGGGGTTTACACATACATGTACTATTGTTATTATTATTGTCATGTATATACACGTATACTTCCATCAAGTAGAGGGGTTTACACATACATGTACTATTGTTATTATTATTGTCATGTATATACACGTATACTTCCATCAAGTAGAGGGGTTTACACATACATGTACTATTGTTATTATTATTGTCATGTATATACACGTATACTTCCATCAAGTAGAGGGGTTTACACATACATGTACTATTGTTACTATTATTGTCATGTATATACACGTATACTTCCATCAAGTAGAGGGGTTTACACATACATGTACTATTGTTATTATTATTGTCATGTATATACACGTATACTTCCATCAAGTAGAGGGGTTTACACATACATGTACTATTGTTATTATTATTGTCATGTATATACACGTATACTTCCATCAAGTAGAGGGGTTTACACATACATGTACTATTGTTACTATTATTGTCATGTATATACACGTATACTTCCATCAAGTAGAGGGGTTTACACATACATGTACTATTGTTACTATTATTGTCATGTATATACACGTATACTTCCATCAAGTAGAGGGGTTTACACATACATGTACTATTGTTACTATTATTGTCATGTATACACACGTATACTTCCATCAAGTAGAGGGGTTTACACATACATGTACTATTGTTATTATTATTGTCATGTATATACACGTATACTTCCATCAAGTAGAGGGGTTTACACATACATGTACTATTGTTATTATTATTGTCATGTATATACACGTATACTTCCATCAAGTAGAGGGGTTTACACATACATGTACTATTGTTACTATTATTGTCATGTATATACACGTATACTTCCATCAAGTAGAGGGGTTTACACATACATGTACTATTGTTACTATTATTGTCATGTATATACACGTATACTTCCATCAAGTAGAGGGGTTTACACATACATGTACTATTGTTATTATTATTGTCATGTATATACACGTATACTTCCATCAAGTAGAGGGGTTTACACATACATGTACTATTGTTATTATTATTGTCATGTATATACACGTATACTTCCATCAAGTAGAGGGGTTTACACATACATGTACTATTGTTACTATTATTGTCATGTATATACACGTATACTTCCATCAAGTAGAGGGGTTTACACATACATGTACTATTGTTATTATTATTGTCATGTATATACACGTATACTTCCATCAAGTAGAGGGGTTTACACATACATGTACTATTGTTATTATTATTGTCATGTATATACACGTATACTTCCATCAAGTAGAGGGGTTTACACATACATGTACTATTGTTATTATTATTGTCATGTATATACACGTATACTTCCATCAAGTAGAGGGGTTTACACATACATGTACTATTGTTATTATTATTGTCATGTATATACACGTATACTTCCATCAAGTAGAGGGGTTTACACATACATGTACTATTGTTATTATTATTGTCATGTATATACACGTATACTTCCATCAAGTAGAGGGGTTTACACATACATGTACTATTGTTATTATTATTGTCATGTATATACACGTATACTTCCATCAAGTAGAGGGGTTTACACATACATGTACTATTGTTACTATTATTGTCATGTATATACACGTATACTTCCATCAAGTAGAGGGTTTTACACATACATGTACTATTGTTACTATTATTGTCATGTATATACACGTATACTTCCATCAAGTAGAGGGGTTTACACATACATGTACTATTGTTATTATTATTGTCATGTATATACACGTATACTTCCATCAAGTAGAGGGGTTTACACTTACATGTACTATTGTTATTATTATTGTCATGTATACACACGTATACTTCCATCAAGTAGAGGGGTTTACACATACATGTACTATTGTTATTATTATTGTCATGTATATACACGTATACTTCCATCAAATAGAGGGGTTTACACATACATGTACTATTGTTACTATTATTGTCATGTATATACACGTATACTTCCATCAAGTAGAGGGGTTTACACATACATGTACTATTGTTACTATTATTGTCATGTATATACACGTATACTTCCATCAAGTAGAGGGGTTTACACATACATGTACTATTGTTATTATTATTGTCATGTATATACACGTATACTTCCATCAAGTAGAGGGGTTTACACATACATGTACTATTGTTATTATTATTGTCATGTATATACACGTATACTTCCATCAAGTAGAGGGGTTTACACATACATGTACTATTGTTATTATTATTGTCATGTATATACACGTATACTTCCATCAAGTAGAGGGGTTTACACATACATGTACTATTGTTACTATTATTGTCATGTATATACACGTATACTTCCATCAAGTAGAGGGGTTTACACATACATGTACTATTGTTATTATTATTGTCATGTATATACACGTATACTTCCATCAAGTAGAGGGGTTTACACATACATGTACTATTGTTATTATTATTGTCATGTATATACACGTATACTTCCATCAAGTAGAGGGGTTTACACATACATGTACTATTGTTACTATTATTGTCATGTATATACACGTATACTTCCATCAAGTAGAGGGGTTTACACATACATGTACTATTGTTACTATTATTGTCATGTATATACACGTATACTTCCATCAAGTAGAGGGGTTTACACATACATGTACTATTGTTACTATTATTGTCATGTATACACACGTATACTTCCATCAAGTAGAGGGGTTTACACATACATGTACTATTGTTATTATTATTGTCATGTATATACACGTATACTTCCATCAAGTAGAGGGGTTTACACATACATGTACTATTGTTATTATTATTGTCATGTATATACACGTATACTTCCATCAAGTAGAGGGGTTTACACATACATGTACTATTGTTACTATTATTGTCATGTATATACACGTATACTTCCATCAAGTAGAGGGGTTTACACATACATGTACTATTGTTACTATTATTGTCATGTATATACACGTATACTTCCATCAAGTAGAGGGGTTTACACATACATGTACTATTGTTATTATTATTGTCATGTATATACACGTATACTTCCATCAAGTAGAGGGGTTTACACATACATGTACTATTGTTATTATTATTGTCATGTATATACACGTATACTTCCATCAAGTAGAGGGGTTTACACATACATGTACTATTGTTATTATTATTGTCATGTATATACACGTATACTTCCATCAAGTAGAGGGGTTTACACATACATGTACTATTGTTACTATTATTGTCATGTATATACACGTATACTTCCATCAAGTAGAGGGGTTTACACATACATGTACTATTGTTACTATTATTGTCATGTATATACACGTATACTTCCATCAAGTAGAAGGGTTTACACATACATGTACTATTGTTACTATTATTGTCATGTATATACACGTATACTTCCATCAAGTAGAGGGGTTTACACATACATGTACTATTGTTATTATTATTGTCATGTATATACACGTATACTTCCATCAAGTAGAGGGGTTTACACATACATGTACTATTGTTATTATTATTGTCATGTATATACACGTATACTTCCATCAAGTAGAGGGGTTTACACATACATGTACTATTGTTATTATTATTGTCATGTATATACACGTATACTTCCATCAAGTAGAGGGGTTTACACATACATGTACTATTGTTATTATTATTGTCATGTATATACACGTATACTTCCATCAAGTAGAGGGGTTTACACATACATGTACTATTGTTACTATTATTGTCATGTATATACACGTATACTTCCATCAAGTAGAGGGGTTTACACATACATGTACTATTGTTATTATTATTGTCATGTATATACACGTATACTTCCATCAAGTAGAGGGGTTTACACATACATGTACTATTGTTACTATTATTGTCATGTATATACACGTATACTTCCATCAAGTAGAGGGGTTTACACATACATGTACTATTGTTATTATTATTGTCATGTATATACACGTATACTTCCATCAAGTAGAGGGGTTTACACATACATGTACTATTGTTATTATTATTGTCATGTATATACACGTATACTTCCATCAAGTAGAGGGGTTTACACATACATGTACTATTGTTATTATTATTGTCATGTATATACACGTATACTTCCATCAAGTAGAGGGGTTTACACATACATGTACTATTGTTACTATTATTGTCATGTATATACAAAGTGTCTTTGTGTTGGTAGGCACTAATGCCAGATTGTTTATCATGTGTAAGATGAGTTTGAAGATACCAAAAGGGGTACCGGTAATCAGAATCTGTAAATCGAAGAAGAACAGACAACATAATGTAATATATATGTAATCATGTCATTTGTAATACCTTCATAAGGGCACTAATTTAGATTGATTTATGGTGTTTAACGCCAACTTTCAACACTATTTCAGTTACACCGTGGCGGTAATAATTTGGAAATAAATATTCTATTCTAAGGATATCCGAGTGTTATATATTCCCTCTTTAAAATAAACTGATATTACTTCAATCAATGGCGGCTTTGTCATTTGAATACACTAACTGATGACAGTTCTGAAGAGAGGATGTAAGAATGCATTCAGAAGAAAATCTGGGAAAGGATGTATTATAGGCATTGCCTTTTGTCCAATCCCTTTGTTGTTTGTTTGTATATTTGACTTTTGTCCAATCCCTTTGTTGTTTGTTTGTATATTTGCCTTTTGTCCAATCCCTTTGTTGTTTGTTTGTATATTTGCCTTTTGTCCAATCCCTTTGTTGTTTGCTTGTATATTTGCCTTTTGTCCAATCCCTTTGTTGTTTGTTTGTATATTTGCCTTTTGTCCAATCCCTTTGTTGTTTGTTTGTATATTTGCCTTTTGTCCAATCCCTTTGTTGTTTGTTTGTATATTTGCCTTTTGTCCAATCCCTTTGTTGTTTGTTTGTATATTTGCCCTTTGTCCAATCCCTTTGTTGTTTGTTTGTATATTTGCCTTTTGTCCAATCCCTTTGTTGTTTGTTTGTATATTTGCCTTTTGTCCAATCCCTTTGTTGTTTGTTTGTATATTTGCCTTTTGTCCAATCCCTTTGTTGTTTGTTTGTATATTTGCCTTTTGTCCAATCCCTTTGTTGTTTGTTTGTATATTTGCCTTTTGTCCAATCCCTTTGTTGTTTGTTTGTATATTTCATTTTAATTGCGAATTGTAGTAATCCATCGGTTGTTTTCATTACTTTTTCCCATTTGGTAATATCCTTACTTTGTCTTCTTAGATGGGCTTGGTTTATGGTGTTTAATGCCACTTTCAACAATATTTCAGTTATATCGTGGCGGTCAGTTTTATTGGTGGAGGAAACCGGAGGACCCAGAGAGAACCACCGACCTGTCGCAAGTCAGACAAACTTTATCACATAATGTTGTACACCTCGCCCTGATCGAGATTCGAACTCACAACATCAGTGTTGATAGGCACTGATTGCATAGGTAGTTGTGAATCCAACTACCATACGATCACGACCACGACGGCCCAATCTCTTTGTTTATTATTTTATAAACAATAAATATTTTGAATTGAAAGGAAATTTGCCAGAATACAGAAGAAAATGTTTAGGAATTGGCCATCGAGCACAACCATTAAGACCATATGATGAGCACGTACGATGTACCTCATCATGAGCACGTACGATGTACCTCATCATGAGCACGTACGATGTACCTCATCATGAGCGCGTACGATGTACCTCATCATGAGCACGTACGATGTACCTCATCATGAGCACGTACGATGTATCTCATCATGAGCACGTACGATGTACCTCGGGCAAGTCACTAAAACGAGTGGAGGAGTCGTGTATCTTCAAACCCTTCTTTCAATGAATGTTTTATCTTCAAACCCTTCTTTCAATGAGTGTTTTATCTTCAAACCCTTCTTTCAATGAGTGTTTTATCTTCAAACCCTCCTTTCAATGAGTATTTTATCTTCAAACCCTTCTTTCAGTGAGTGTTTTATCTTCAAACCCTTCTTTCAGTGAGTGTTTTATCTTCAAACCCTTTTTTCAATGAGTGTTTTATCTTTAAACCCTTCTTTCAGTGAGTGTTTTATCTTCAAACCCTTCTTTCAATGAGTGTTTTATCTTTAAACCCTTCTTTCAGTGAGTGTTTTATCTTCAAACCCTTTTTTCAATGAGTGTTTTATCTTCAAACCCTTCTTTCAATGAGTGTTTTATCTTCAAACCCTTCTTTCAATGAGTGTTTTATCTTCAACCCTTTCTTTCAGTGAGTGTTTTAGCTTCAACCCTTTCTTTCAGTGAGTGTTTTATCTTTAAACCCTTCTTTCAATGAGTATTTTATCTTCAAAACCTTCTTTCAGTGAGTGTTTTATCTTCAAACCCTTCTTTCAATGAGTGTTTTATCTTCAAACCCTTCTTTCAATGAGTGTTTTATCTTCAAACCCTTCTTTAAATTAGTGTTTTCATAACCAGAACAGTCCTCAAATATTAATAAGGAACTGATAACCTCCATGAACGGCATAGGCATACATGACACATCGAGTTTACGTGGGGTTCGTGTTAGTCAATCTTTAGTTTTATTTGTATGTTTTGTAGATGGTTGTTTGTCCTTTTGTACTTTTTCCTTTGACCATTGTGTTGTCTGTTCTTCTTCCATATACGGATTTTGATTACCCCTTTGGTGTCTTCAAACTCTTCTTAGCGACATCTCTGAAGTTCGAGTTGCACAAGTGAGCTAACAATCTAATCGACCGACAGTTTAAAATATATATCAGGGGCCAGTAATTAAAAGCCTACCTTAAGATTTCCTTAATTACCAACTTACGATGATCTTAAGTATATTGAAAGGACTCACAAAGAGTGTAACTAAAACTGTTCTTAGTTCTATCTTTACGGACATTTATCGGTGACTTTAAGAGAATCGCAAGTAATAAAACTTAAGAGCGCTCTTAACTAAATTCCGGAGTTTCCGTCTTTGTTTTTCTAAAAAATATTTGGCCTACTCAAAATCGTAAATTTACCGCTTTGATCGTGTGTGCGTTTAAAGATATACTGATTAAATATAGCATCTGAAGAAATTTTTTAACTTGTACAAGAAGTGAAAATGGCTTAAGTGGTGGTGATAAAAAAAGACACGCAAACAAAACTATAGAATGGAAGTCCTTGTTGAAGATGTGGCAGTAAACAAACAGCTGTTATTAGGGAAATTTTCGGACACGACTACTAATGAAAAAAAGAAAAAGGTGTGGAAAAATATAAGTGCTAAGATGAGCGCAGTGGGAGACACAAAAAGATGCTCTGATAAGCGCATGAAAACCTTTACGACAAACATATAGGTGCTCATCAACTGATGGCGCCTTTATTGGAATCAATGTTCCATCAACTGCTCCAAGTACAAGGGGAAATTCCTTAATGTCATAAAAGTTGAACATAACTGACTGGCGTTCAGTATTAGTCATAGGAAATTGTATATATAGACCAATGTTTTTTGCAATTGAATGGATACTGCGAGATACTGACATTTTTTTTTTTAACATTTTGCTGACACCATGGGCATCTCCAATGACATTTATATAGCTCCCACTTGCAAAATACCGAAGTGCTATCATAACTTGTAATGAAACTGGAAGAACATGTACTCGTCTCGTTGGTCTAGCAAGTTCAGCCTCAAGTTCATGACATAGTTCATAAATGCTTTCCCTATCAAGTCGATAGTTATGAACAATCTGAGTATCAGTCATGTAATCGAGTGGATTAGTGCGGTCACGAAACAGTCGGGGTATTTGCTGTTGTCTGCCTTTGTCTGTTTAGTAGAAACAATGCTACAGCCATCTTGACTCATGTGTTCTCACTACTAAAGTGGTTTATTTGTGACTTAAGAGTAGTCATGAGCAACCTTAGTGTTAAGAAGAACATTTGTGTATAAGATTGCATATAGTTACATTCTTACTTATGTAAGATGGCCTTAAGACACTTCAACGAATTTGCTTAACTTTACGATACCTTTCAGTTACCCAACAAAAATAAGGAGACTTTAAGAGCTATTCGTAGACATCCCTTAACTTCGTCTGTTTAGGTCAAAGTTAAGGGCTGTCAATCATGCTAAGTGTCTTTTTAGTTACACTCTTATATCAAAAGGAGAACTTAAGAATGTCTTATCTACTAAGATTGCTTTTAGTTACCGGCCACTGGGCCCGTATTCATAAAGCCACTTAAGGTAGTAGACCTGGGTTACCCTAAAATTTTCCCATCATTCAATTTTTTTAAAATTTGCATCATGGAATAATTATGTCTTAATACATTATCTGCCAAAGTTTCAAAAAATTTCACCGTGCCGTTTTCTCCATAGCACATCCTAAATATAGCAATTTTGGGGGTATTCTTGACGCCAGATGGTAAGGCCAAAAAAAAATATATGTGTGTTTACTGTCACATGTCAAAAAAATCTAGGGTCGGTCGGTCGGCATTAATTTTTTTTTTTTTTTTTTTAAACTATCGGCAAAACCGGAAATAGTCGTGCCCGGTTCCGGTATTCCATTTTCGAAATTTCCGGTAAGCCGTCATTTGTTTTATGACGAGTTACACAGTTTTTCTACCTTATTTGCTCTCAATTTCGACAAAAAGCTAGCGGTTGAATAAATAAAACATTGCTGCTGATTAAACAACACAAATGGTTATCCGAATTCTGTTTAAAAATTGATAGGGTCGTTAGCAAAAATTAGGGTGGAATAATTGCTGATAAAAAAGGTTAGGGTCGGCGGCTGAAAAATAGGGTGGGTCGGGTGACCGTAAACACACATATTTTTTTTTTTGGCCTAATACTAGTTTCGGAAGATTCTAATAGATATGCACATTTATTTCTGATTGAAAGGGAATATTTTGGCTTTAATACACTTGAGAGTGTTGTTGTTGAATAAATATGATATATCTAGCATATCTGAATATCCTGTTTGGAGATAATCACATGCAAAACAGTGGAAACTGCAAAAAAAGGGGGATGCCCTGAGGACCACCTTGGTATTAAAAATCGGATTAAAAAAATTCCTGTCAATTAATTTCCACCAAAAAATGTTATACTGAAGAATAGACATATAGACATCATTGCACCAAATTTTACAAACTTTTACCGTCAGATTTTTGAAATATTTAAATTTATGTTTTTCATGGAAGGTACCCAGAAAAAAATGAAATTGTTGAGGGTGACTCTACTTTATTAATTCATTACAAAAAAAAACACAAAAAACACAGACATCCACCCAGCTGTATTGTTAAATTCCTTAAAATTCTGTGCTCCAGTTGTATTCGTTTGATTCTAGTTATTCTTTAGTTGTCTTAGAAGAAGGGGGTGGCGGTATAAGAGAGGGTCAGATATTACAATTTTTTTCCCAAACATAGCTTTCTATCTTTGCTAATATCTTGTTTATATCTTTCATATTTAACATTAAATTCATGTTTTGTATTTGTTTTATTATTATTATTGATCTTATATTTATTGATTTTTGCCTTGAAATCTGTCAATGACATCAAAATGTTCGTTTCCTTCCCCCGATTTCCTACGTCCCCATGATCGACGTGTTTAAAACTTAGACATGTTGATTGTTTAGCTTTTAAAAAGCTACAAATAACTTAAGTTTTGTGAAAATAATTAGAATATAACACAATTCAACGGCCAATTTGGTAAAGGAAGCGTCTCTTTGTATATTTTAAGATTTGGGATTTAATATTCACCTGGAATTTCGTCAGTACAAATTTGCAGAAGTTTGCCGTGATACGTTTGTATCAACAAATTAAACCTTCTTTATTGCTTGAATAAAACCTTTTCCTCTTATTCTTATGTATCTTCCGATTGATTACAATTGTTTTGACAATCAGCTTTACCATAAAACGAAGATTATTTGCAAGAAAAGAGTGACTTGCAAAAAGAAACAAGGCGACTTTAATTTCGCTTTGTAGTCTAGGGAGATCGACTTAAGCCGATATAGGGCGAGAATTTCGCCCACTTCGCCTGGTTTGGTGAGCCCTGCAAGGAGCACAGCTATGGAAAGGTAAAAGGAAAAGGAGTCATTTTTTTAACTGACCATATCCAATGTAAACAATCTTTGTCACCAAGAAGCTTGGAATTGAGGGGGAATTTTCAAACGCACAGATGATCATATGTTTGAGAAGACACTGAAAATAGAGTTATCTCCCATACCCCGGGCCTACCACCTTAAGTAATAAGATTTTCCAAAGGAAACACTTAAGTTAAGGAAACTCCGCCCATTTTACTTAAGTGGTAATCATAAAACTTCTTATCTTAAGTATTTCCTAAGAATAACCTTAAGTTACGGAAACTCCGCCCATCATACTTAAGTGGTATTCATAAACGTCCTTAAACTAAGAAAACACTTAAGATTTCCCTTAACTTTAAGGTAGATGGGTAGGTTCCTTAAGTTTTCCTGAATTGCTATTTATATTGATTGTGAGTTATGAAAGTGATATTGTATGAATAAAAAGATAACAACAAACCATATTAGCAATATTTCATAGGCATTCGAGTTTATCATCAAATCCATATCATATCTTACATGTACATGAAATTCACCATCAAAGTCATTTTCCGGTTGAGTAAATATTTTTACAACCGTACCATTTGATGGCACGTGCTTTGCGGGGCGGTATATGAAATGGGTATAATTAAAGCTTACTAGTATTGCATTATTACCAATACAAACATGTTCCATGTCGGACGTTTTAGGTTGTTTCATGCAGGGAGAAGAGTTTTACCTAGAGAGCGAGTATTCAGAGACCGTACAAAACCTCTTAATATCTACGATGACTTCGAGTTAACTGTGATATGTTACAGGATGACATAGAAAGCAGTACATTTAGGAATCGAGCCTTGACACCAAATATGAAAGTGTTCGTGGCGTTGAGATTTTATTGATAGCAGTTTAACACAACGTTATCAGGGGCGTAGCTAGCCTTTTTTGCAGTGCAAGCAACCTAGATACGATAACGTAACCCTCAGTCCGCTTTTGCTCCCAGCGAGGGTTACGATTCGGTCCCATTCAACGTAATGGAGCAGCGCCCGGAGTGATTCACACCGGGCGGTTTTGTGTCCTAATTCCGTTGAAGTGGTTGGAAAAATTAACGGGGGTGAAAGATAAATATATTTAGATAAAGCTTGAAGTGTTAAGTAAACGCTGCATCAATCCATGGTAGACTTATATCCATCTGAAAATTTGAATGCACGAGATCTTCTTTCTGTCCGACATTTTGTTTACAAGTTGCTATTTCACGTGCACTTGCCTCGTTTAGGAGATATCCTTATTTTAATCGATTGCCGTACATATCGTAGTAAAAGTTTTCCATATTTGGGATTCAGATCCATATAAGGATAGGCTCCGCCCATCACGAGAGTCTACGTAAGGTGTCATGCCGGACAAGAAACAATTTTCGAATACGAAATCGATCGTGAAGGTAGAAACAGGTATTGTAACACTTATTTCGTATCACCATTACTTAAAAATTGTAGGGAATAATAAGTTATGACCACATATGCAAAAAGAAAGTTGAAATATTCACGGAACGAACATTTTAATTTGCTCCATTACGTTGAATGGGACAGATTCGTAAACCCTCGCTGGGAGCAAAAGCGAACTGAGGGTTACGTTATCGTATCTACAAGCAACCAAACCCAGAATATTTTTTTTTTTACTAGATGCAAAATGGTGCGTTCTGAGGTGTTTTCATGGGTAAATTGAATACATAAGCAACACATTGATTTCATGATTTTGTTAGACAGAATTTACTTAGAAATTGCCCAAAATCTGTTCTTCGTGTCTTAGCAGACACACACTTCTATTTCCTATAGAAGCGATTTTCTGATTTTATCAGACGCGACTCCAATTCCATTATCATGTGGTCTATAAACGCATAGTACAAATAAACTTTCCAATACTGTTTTGGCGTGTCTGCAGGGTGATTGGCTCTGGTAGTCTGTCATGTTGTCATTCAACGTAGGAAATGTCACGTACAATGTACATGTATATATACCAGACTGAACGATGACGGATGTAACTCATACTAATGATACGGCCGTAACCTCATTTCAATACAATTTGAAATGCCGTAATTTTTATGACATTGAATTTTCACAAAAAGCCACAACGAGACTTTGTTTTCCACTTTTTTTTTTAATTTTTATTATTCCTTATTTATTTAATTTTTTTTGCTCTTTATTTTTTTTTCAGCACGCCGATGTGCACGCAACTGCGTGTTGGCGTATAGGGAGCTACGCGCCTGGTTATGCAATAATTTTATCTAATCATGGCGATCTTGTACTATTTAAAAAAAAAAGCATAGCTACTTGTGTTCACATGATATATATAATTATCAAAGTAAATACCTGTTTTTTTTCTGCATTCTTTTTTTTCGCGAAGACTCGGTTTTTGCAGATGAGCAGATATTATCCCATTTCTTTTGAATTTCTTTCATGTTCCTTTTTACGGATGGATTTTAGGAGTTCATCGCTTCTGTTAGTTCATCCCATGCCGTATTTTTTGTCGACGAAGTAATTGATGACGAAAATTTTGCTCTTTATACGTGCTTTCTTTTCTCGTATTCCTCCATTAGTATCATCTTCTTTCGATCGGTCCAGTTTGGCTTTCTCTTAGACATGTTTATAGTAGGGTGCCCAGTGTTAAAAAAGACGCTTAGTTATCGAGTTTGGGTTAACGGAATTACACACGGCTAATTTTGGTATTAAACGCTAGAAAAATTATTACATTTTGTATTTTTAATTGTCGTCGTAAGTTTCTGTGGTCACGATTTTTTTAATTTCACGTTTTTCAAAGGTATCCTCGGCTGACACATTGCACATGGTATTTTCAGGATGAAAAATAAAAATATTCTCCGCTATCTAAATAGCTAAAAAGGTTTTTACATCAGAGATAATGTATCAAAGATATAATTAAAATAAAAACGGGATGCAAATAATTGATTTTTGAAAGAGTATATCAGCCTTACTTTAAGCCTCAAATTTGACCCCAAATTAACCGTATTTTCAACAAAAGCAAAGTAATTACACTACATTATAAATGTACTTTGATTTTGAAGAAAACATATTGATGAAATGTACATGTGTGCCAAAAATCATAATCTAACTGTCAGCGGTTGTTGAGAAATTGGCAAAATATAAACTCAAATAACTGTAAATTTCCTCTTTGTCATATACGGATTGTTATGTACCGGTTTTTGTTAATGATGTGTCGCTCGCCGGTCATTAACTAGCACGATCTCTGTCTCAATGCATTTAGTATTTTCTCTTCTTTTATGGCAAATAAATTGGTTTTAATTGTTCAGTAGAATTGTTTGTGGTTTTTATGTTTTAAAAACATTCATTTTTATGTCGGCCGTTGATTGGGTTTAAAATTTGTTTAATTCATGTGTTTCTAATACACGGACCAATCCCGCAGGATACGTTATAAGTCCTGAAATGGCTCAGTTTCATAGAAGGCCGACCGATTCCTGATTAGAAAAGGTTTCTTGCAGTCGCTGCCAACAAACAAGCATTGATAAAATTTCTTGGCGAATCGGTTGTGCAACACTATCGTTTATCATCTCTTGAGATGTCATCCGGGGAAGTTCCGTATCTTTCTGGTGCTTCTAATCATTGCCAAGAAAATCTGCAGAGATGGAGTCTCCGATTGCCAAGAGTTATACTGTACACATGAAGAGGCGGACACTCGTATGATTTTACATGCTATCCATGCAGACAAAACGTTCGGTGAAAGTGGAATCAAAGGTCGGATCATTGTTAAATCGCCTGATACAGATTTCTTGATTCTATGCATCCATTACTTTCCTTCAATGCAACATACACAGGAATTATGGTTTCATACGGGTTCTATCACAAACACCAAGGATGGGCGTTTTCATTCCTGTACATTCGATCTGTAGCATCCTCAATCCTGTTTTATGTAACATTTTACCAGCTGCACATGCGATCACAAGATGCGATTCCACATCATCCTTGTTCGGGATTGGCAAACGAACCGTTTTTAAAGTACTTAAAGACAGCCCAGAAAACTTTACAGATTTGTCCACCCTTGCAGACTGTGACACTGATAAATCTATAGATGCCGCCAGTAAACTTGTTTGTCGACTGTACGACCAAAAAGGAAAACTGAAGGAAGATCACGTCGATCTTAACAAATTAAGGGTAAGGTTAGCGACACTGAGGGATGCATGTTTGGCCAAACTTCCACCCTGTGAAGCCACCTTCACTCAGCATGTTTTGCGATCTTCACTACAGATAAATATTTGGATGAATGGCCATGTTGCAAAACCGCCAATGAAGTCTGCAGTGCTATTTGGATGGGAAGACAGGAATGGATTAGTTCCAGTTTATTTCAAAGGCCAGATGTCTTCTGATATTTTGCAAGACCTTGTTTGTACTTGCAAAGGAAAATCTGTGTGCATGAAAGGATGCATTTGTTTTGAGCAAAGTCTATCTTGCACAGACCTTTGCCCTTGCCAAGCTGGCGACTTCTGCCGCAATGAAAATACCCACCTAGCAATATCTAGAAATACTGATGAAGATGATGACATATGATCTCAATTTTTTTTCTTTTTCATCCAGTCTCCATCTATTTCACCGAATAAAACTGTTGTTATCAAAACTATGATTTCAGATAAAACAGTCTTTCATTTCCAACATTGTGACCATCAACTCACGTTAATCATAGTTGTCCAGTTACCACGACTTCCCGTTGACGTCTTTTGTTTCATTGAGACTTGGTCTAATGTCCGTTTTAGGCAAGCATCACTGTTTTCTGTGCTTAGTAAACTTAGACAAGTTCATACGTACTATGTGTTTTTCAGTAAATAGCAGTTTCATTTGTTGCAATGTTTTTTAAGGTGTTCTTTTTATATGCTGTGGTGGTTATGTTGTAGCTTGTTTCCGTTTTATGTTTTTTCTGGAATTTGCCCAGTCTCCGGACTATGATTTCTTTAACATTTTCTATGACTTGTTCCTTTGTTCCTTCGGTATACTACTGCCGATGTTTCAAACAAACAAACAAAATTTAAAAAAAAACAACCTGCCAGTGGACTCTGACCTTGACGTGGTTGGTGGGCTTTCAAACTAACAAGAGAACACTTTCTTATTTGCCAAACACCTGAGATATTTGGAGTGTTCAGAGTGGTTTGTAGCCACACATCGTCCAAACGCATAATATGTCCATAGACCTTACCTTTTTAAACAAATGGCGTTTGACTTTTCCATAAATTGCCATGTTTTTGCACAGAATATTCGCTAAGTATTGATTGACCCTACAAATGATATGTTGCAAACACATAAGCCATTAAATTTGAATTTTGGTACCTTTTACGAAGTTTGAGGTGAATAGATATTTTACCAGTAATTAGTCAATGTGTACCATAACTGAAACATGGGTTTTTTTGGAATCCGTCCACCAGTTGTCAAATGTTAAGGGTTAAAAAATAATTTGAAGGTTTCCTTTAAATGAATATCAAATAAAAATGAGAAATGTTCAAACTATGACAGGTCAATGGCATTTTTTTTTAGAAAATGGCCTTTTGCTATATATTCAAACAATGTAAAATAAAAAATAAGCATAAAATAATAAAATATTAAGCATAACAAATAAAATTGGCATTCCAGTTTAAAGTTCTTCACAGTGTTGTCGAAGAAGGGAGCCTTTTAAAACTTGTGGTGTGTTAGTTCCAATTTTTAGATCTTGACCTTTGACCCCAATTTAAAAAAAAACGTGACCACAATACATAGCGACGACATCTTTATTTCGATGCGGCTTGTTCTCCTCATTCCAACGATGTATCATACAGGTGTGTGTAATTCCGTTAAGGCAAATTCGCAAAAATCTTTCGTCGGGCACCCTACTATTAATAGTTAAAGATTTTGATACGACTTCAGTTTTATTTATATATGTATGTATGTATTGAATTGGTCAAGCAATGCACGTGAAAATAGTGTAAGCGGGAATTGAAATACAATACAAAATATTTATTGACAATGAAATCAATCATCAATGTACAATAATAGCTTAAGAACTGTGTGCCCCCTTTTCATTCATATATTTACATTTACTTAATGGTAAAATACGAGAAGTTCCGTAGTTTCAAATACTTAAGTATTCCTTAGTTAAGGAACCACTTAAGATATTTTATGAATACCACTTAAGTATCTTCCTTAACTAAGGAGATCCTTGGGAAAATCTTAGTCTAAGGAACACTTAAGTTAAGAAGTTTTATGAATACGGGCCCTGGTTCCCATATTATTTTTAAGCGAACTTGATATTGCTTGAATCAAGGGCGATTGTTATTTAAATACAAGATCATGACCGATGACTGATGAGGGTTCTGAGGAGAGGGAGGCGAGTACGTAAAAAATCTATCACAGGAACATAAATTTTTGCTAGCAATCGCCATCGAACGCAACAATACAAGATCACTTATACATTGAGGTCATATGTAGCCTTCATTAATAATTCTTTATCGAAAATAAACGTCGTTAGCGAAAACCGAAGGGGCAATCAAGAATGGACAACCCAGAGACACTGGCAACATTGGGTACACAAGACACAGGACAAAGACAAACAAAACAAAAAACACAAGTTTACACAATACAGAAAACTAACTAGAGGCTCCCAGGAGCCTGTATAGTTCACCTGGGTATAATAGCAACATCAGTCAATAAAACTTGATAACTTCGATAAAAAAATAACAAATGTAGCCCTCGTCATTGCAGATCCCTTCTCCAAAAAAAATTGGGCAGGGGTTCCCCCTTTAATGTAAGTTATCAAAATTGCTGTAAGAAAACATATATGTCAATGATTCTCAAAATTTAGCTTTTGCTACTTCACATTTTGTAATAGAGTTGCTTCCCTTTGATTATTTGAGTAACCAAAAGCAGTGAGTCAACAAAATAATGCATTTCAAGAGGAATAACTCTTCACACAGTTGTCGCACATTTTCAACTGTGGGAATTTTTTTGTAGATCTTGACATGCTGAACAATTTTGCAGTTTAAAATTTCCCTCTATCTCTTAATAGTTTTTGAGATATAAGATGAAAGTATTAAAATTTAGAACATTTTGATGAAAAAAGGGCAATAACTCCAAAATGGGTATTGGGATTTACTTCAAAATTGCGGGGTAGGTAGATCTTGACATGCTGCAAATATTTGCAATTTAAACTTAACCTTCATCTCTTGTAGTTTTTGAAATATAGGACGAAAAGTATTAAAATTTAAAAAATTTGATGAAAAAAGGGCAATAACTCCAAGATGGGTAATCAGATTTACTATAAAATTGCAGGGTAAGTAGATCTTGACATACTGAACATGTTTGCTGTTTAAACTTAACATCTATCTCTTATAGATTTTGAAATAAAGGATGAAAACTATTAAAATTTAGTAAATTTGATGAAAAAAGGGCAATAACTCTAAACATGGGTAATGGGATTTACTTTAAAATTGCAGGGTAGGTAAATCTCGAAATGGTGCATATTTTTGCAAATTAAACTTAATATCTATCTCTTATAGTTTTTGAAATATTAGACGAAAAGTATTAAAATTAAAAAAAAAATTGATGAAAAAAGGGCAATAACTTGATAGGTAATCAAATTTACTTTAAAATTGCAGGGTAGGTAGATCTTGACATGCTGAACATGTTTGCAGTTTCAACTTACCATCTGTCTCTTATAGTTTTTGAAATTAAAGGACGAAAAGTATTAAAATTTTGAAAATTTGATGAAAAAAGGGAAATAACTCCAAAATGGGTAATGGGATTTACTTCAAAATTGCCGGGTGGGTAGATCTTCACATGTTGCACATTTTTGCAATTTAAACTTAACCTTTATCTCTTATAGTTTTTTAAATATAAGACGAAAAGTATTAAATATTTTACAAATTTGATGAAAAAAGGGCAATAACTCCAAGATGGGTAATCAGATTTACTTCAAAATTGCAGGGTAGGTAGATCTTGCTGTGCTGATAATTTTTACCCCATGTCAGATTTTTGATATTATTAACGGTTTTTGAGTTATTACCCAAACCTGCAATTTTACCATATGTTCTATTTTTAGTATCAGCGGCCATGTTGGTTGGTGCACGGCATCACCGGACACATTTTGAAACTAAACACCCTAGTGATGATTCAGACCAAGTTTGGTTTCCATTGGTCTAGTACTTTCAAAGGAGAAGATTTTTGAAAAAGTTTACGACGTACGGGTCAGGTAAGCTAAAAAGATGAGCAACAGGGCCCAAAAAAGCAGGGGTGAACTCAGTTGCTTCCCACAAGACATGTTACTTACATAGTCAATATGTGTTGGACACCACTATGCGCAAGCAAACACAAATAGCAAATAAGACATATAGAATATAACACCGGCAAAAAGTGCAAGACAGGGAAAGATAAAAAAGTGCAAGACAGCTTTCCCTGTCTTGCACTTTTTGCCGGTGTTTGATTTTATTTCTCACTTTTTTCAGCTGTTTTTAGTTTCGTGTTTGTTCGACAGCTATGTACTTTTAGCAGACGATCATTTAAACAATGTGAGTTATTTCCCTTTCATGTCAATCAAAAAAGTGTTTTGTGTATTGCGTGAAGGTTATTATGTAATAATATGGCCGATTGTTAAGATTTGTGTGTTTATAAAAGATTGGAAACTTATATACAGTGAATTGTTTATTTTAAAAAGGAAAAGCATGGAGAATTGGGGGGCAGTTGACATAAACTGGACAGAATGCATTTGCCGGTAAAACGCACGTGATTTTATTCGTCTTGCACTAGTGCCAGATAAGAAATTCTTCCGTTTTGATGCGTTTTCTATGTAAGACAAGCCATAAAGACAGCTGCGCGTGACCTTGTCTTACATGGCATTGTCAGCCATTCAAATCGGCCGAGTATAATCAATGGAGTCTGCTTCTACGACTGCTGTAGTAATATAAATTGTCGTCTTAGTAGATCTAAAGAAGCTTCAAATATCAATTTTACCTGAATTTTAACTGATTTCCCCTAATAGATTTAATGCGGTTTTAAATAAGTGTGTATTCCGGCCGTACTGCATTGCACGTGGCGTTGTAATATTTTGTGTAGTAAATATGACATTGACATGCGAATGAATGACTGAAATCGACATGCTTTGTTTTTAAGTTGAAACGGAAGAAACAGATACTTGCACTCGTCCTTATTGAAGATCTGGGATTTCTTCCACTCGTGAGAGAAATTCAGTGTCTTTCCACTCGATCCGCTACGCTCCACTCGTGAAAAGACGGAATTTCTCACACTCGTGGAAGAAATCCCAGATCTTCAATAGGGACTCGTGTAAGAACCTATTAATCTCACATCGCTAAAAATAGGAACTGGTCTGTCTCAAAAGTGAGAAATTAGCCTTCTTGCAAATAACTGGGAGTAAAGACAAACCGAACATAGTTTTCAAAGTTATGCGAAAATCGTAACAGACTTCAAAACACGAAACTAAGAACGTAAAGATAAGGACGAATTACTTTGACGGCCATATACAATCCATACTTATGTAAGTCGTTATAAAACGCGCGTGGGGAGGTGGTCGTTTTTACGTAGGGGTCGTTTTTATTTTCTTGAGGATTTCAAACCAGGAAGGCAAGTCTTCAGCTTTTACTTATACTTGACTCGATTTTAATAAGACTTGAACAGTCCTTAATAATGATAATGTTATGTGCGAAATTATTTTGGGTGTACATAAAATCCAAGTATAGGAAAATGATCACTTCCTTTTGTTTGTTTACCTCGCAAATACGGCCGTTTTATGCTATTCATTGACAATAATTTGCTGTTGCCAGGTGCAAGATTACATATATTGAATAACATCTACCGAAAATGATTATAAGCATCATCATAAATTCATAAAATATGAAAAACCATTGAGAAAAGAAGGAAAAAACATGCTCGGCTTACACCCCGGCTTACCTATCAACTAGCAAAATCTTTGCCACTTCAGCGCGAGTTTGGACGCGTAAGACTTCCTTGAGTTCGTTCCAACGGTCCAACTGATCCCCTACATATATCCTGCATTTGTTCCATTTGGAAGATACTTCATTTCTATTCATCTTTCTCTCTGAATCCGTCAAAGTCCGCTTTCTTCCACGCGTTGACATTTCCTCTTTTGCCCAAGAACCACGTGTTGTTTATTGTTTCTAAGCAGTGCGCATGCTCAAGACGGGTTCACATAGAAGGTCATATAAATAGATTTGAATTCTTGTTATCCTGGACAATAATTCCGATAACGATAGTTGTGGGTCTTTTGCAGCATAACTCGGTGTTAATCTTCATTCTATGAAGGTCAGTACGGAAAACGACAATAATTTTGGGTATGAAAAAATTACGATTTTGGTAGACAATATCATTGTGGTAATGTTGATGACCGTAACTGTAATTACGGTCATCCCAAGATGGCGGACGTTGAATCAGGAAATAATCTTTTTTTGTCGATTAAATTGTTTCTATAATGTATTTTAAATGGCACATGCATTGGTATGATAGTAATCTATGAACTTATCACAAGGAAATCACAAATTACGACTGAAAAATGTATATGAAAGAGAAAATCCGATTTTAAAAATCGCTAAGATGACCGAAACTGAAAACTGAGATGACCGTAATTGCACCGCCGAATTATGATCAGTTACGGTCATCTTAGCGATTTTTTAAAATCGGATTTTCTCTTTCATATACATTTTTCAGTCATAATTTGTGATTTCCTTGTGAAAAGTTCATAGATTACTATCGTACTAATGCATGTGTCATTTAAAATACATTATAGAAACAATTTAATCGACAAAAAAAGATTCTTACCTAATTTCATGTCCGCCATCTTGGGATGACCGTAATTACAGTTACGGTCATCAGCTTTACCCCCGTGAATATGCCTTTAAAGTATTGAAAGCTATTACTGTCCATCAAGTAAACAGTATCGTGACAACATTACATCCCTATTGAACCTCCGCTCTCCGGTGTTTAAGTACAATGCATCGTAGAAAACTAGTTTAACACCCGCCGCTTTTTATTGAAGTGGTTGTACCAAGAGTGAGCGACATTGTTACGGTTATATCGATTTTGCCTCAGTTTCTTTGATTTTCAGATTATATTTTGTAACTGTTCTGAAGCTGGGAGTATTATTTTGTTTTATTATATTTTGTAACTGTTCCGAAGCTGGCAGTAGTATTTTGTTTTATTATATTTCCACACTCCCCGGCAATTTGAAAATAATTAAAAAAATATATGCAAATAATGAAAACTAATTAAATCACTCGATCGGAAAATGATGAATGAAAATACAAACACGTGGTGCATAAATGAATACTATATTTATATCGGTAAAATGATCTTTTTAATCTAGATCGATATCCGTGTTAACTGCCTCGTATTCACCCCCGTTACACAAGTACATTTTTTAATATATTTTGTAATTAAATAATCTATTTTTACAATAAAAATATTTGGGTCAGGTTTGACAAGGTCATTGAGCTCCAGACTAAATAGATATGTTAAAATGCATTAACACACATTCTAACCAATAAAATCACCAGGCTGTTCACCTTAAATGACTCGACTGATATATTAACCTACTCGTGGTGCAGTCGCTGCTTAATGTTATGTAAGCCGTCATCAGGAGAGGACACGGTGACCTGCGAGGGAAAACATCTTGTTTAAGGTAAGAATTTCACATTTTTTTGTTTGTTTTTAAATTAATTATACATGTATTTGTAATATGACATACTGTTGAATTTTATTTGAAAAATAAAATAAAAATTGATTTTTTAAATACTTTAAAAAAAAAGTACAGGTACGTGGCACATTATTTATAAAAATGCATTTTTTTTTCTTTGTTGATCTTTTAATTTGTCGGTTGGTGATGTAACTCGGGGAAACGGATTTTGAAAATTATAAATAAATTCGTTAAGAAAATTTATATGGATACTGAAGGAAAACTCGGGAGTTACCCGAGCTGATACTAAGCCCTACATTATACCCATCCAAAACTTTTACAGCATTATTTTATCACATCGACGCCATCGTACAATTAATTAAGGTTATAATACACACAAACAAACAAAAAATTTAGCATGAATTTGAGGGGGCGTAAAAACCGGAGGAAAGCCATTTGGTGCTTCCATTTTGTCACTTTCACGAATTTTGAGCAATTGACTTTAATTCCATCTTTTCAAAATACCAGTAATTTCCTAGTTTTCAAAGAAAAATGGCAATACGGATCATTTCGACATCACACGAGGCTCGCATATTGCTTTTTCCCCCCTGTTGTGCACATATTATGTAATATTCAAAATGTCTGCTCTTAAAATGGCCGACGCAAGAATCCATTTTTAAATACATGTACATGTATCCAAATACTGATCTTAAATGAACCTTTTTGTTTACAAACATGTTTGTTTGATGGTGTTTAACGCCACTTTCAACAATATTTCAGTTATGTGGACATCGTGGCGGTAAGTTTTATTGGTGGAGGAAACCGGAGGACCCAGAGAAAACCACCGTCCTGTCGCAAGTCACTGACAAACTTTATCACATATGGTTGTACACCTCGCCCTGATCGAGATTGCAAACAGTAAATCTTGGATACATAATGTTTCTAAAGACAAAAAAGAACAGACTGACTCGATATTTCTCTACATAAAATTATGAATGTTACAGATACTGCATGTGTGCGGTCGGGGATGTGGATAACTATAATTGTATACTATTTCAGGGATGGGTGTGGATTACTATAATACTGTACTATTTCAGGGGGCGGGGGCGTGTCTCTTCTATAATAATAAGGATATTTCAGAGATTATCGTCAATCTTCAGCTAGACATAATATAGCATATGACGGGTTTCACTGTCTAGCCAGTGTAGATGTAGATATACTATTTTATAGGAACATATTATCTTCTAATGTTATAAGAAACATGTATTTGATTTCCACGTATTAAAGCACAAGCACCTGTTTCTATCAATGTGAAGGTCAACTATTTTTGTAATTGTAAGAAACTGTTTTTATCACTAGTGTGTCACTCGTGTTAAGAACCAATTTCTTACATTTACGGTTGCAACTAGTGGACCAAGAACTGCTTGCCAGTTCACCTAGACTGGACAGAGTATTATTAGATTTCTTTTTAGTGTTTTGTGGACCAATGCTTTCTATTTGACATTCCTTTTTACAAAAAAATTGTATTTGCTGTCCATCTTCAATATACGGGTGCTGATTACCTCTTTGGTATCTTCAAACTCTTTTTTTTTACATTCATAGCCGACATTCCTGTTGATAGAAATAAGTACCTGTGTATTACTAGTAAGTATAATAACCCTTTCGGACAAATGTTCTCGGGTTGTTAGATAGGTTCTACTGAGCGTTAGGATATTCCACCCAAGACACAACAATCTATAAGCTGTAACCTTTCGGAACCTGTCAAGATATCTGTCCTTTAGCAAAAACATTCAACTTCCGAGTTTGTTGGTCTGTGATGTCGTTATACTTCTCCTGGCACACGTTAAATTTTAGTTCTCGCGGTCATCATTCTCTAAACGCGGATGAAATGTAATATTTCCTATTTTTTCAAAGGTTTAATCATAAAGTAATGTTGTCTTTTCCTTCAGGTTGCAGGTTATGATGTGAAAAGTGGAGCCATGTCAAAGATAATTTAGCCAGACATAAGAAAGGTAAGTACATATTGAATTAACATCAGAATAGAGCTTACAAGTGTGTTGTTTTCTTGAAACATTCTGTTCTCTCATTTTAACATTTTATTATTCAAATTACTTGACATACGGGGATATTTGTTATCGGTAACCCACGACTGAGCACACTCCGATATTTTCTTCTGATAATCATGAGTGGAGAGTGACAGAGAGTGATATATGAATGACCAAATTAACTTTGAGAAAAGTTTGCAGATACCAAAGGGGAAACGAAAAGCCGTAGTAGGCCGACGAAAAACAGACAATACAATGAACACAAGAAAGGGGACAAAAGGATAAACAAATATCTACAAAGCATACACAGAAAACTAAAAATAGAGCAGCACGAATCCTACAAAACCTGGGCAGATAGAACCAAGTGACCGGTGATATCCCCAACGTTAGAGAACTGCATCGGTGGTGAAATGGTTAGCGAGCTCGCATCAATTGCGATTGATCGTGGGTTCGAGCCCATGTAGGGTCAAGCTAAAGTTTAATGACATTGTATGTGTTGCTTCTCCACTAAACACGCAGCACTAAGAAGTATGAGCAAAGGCTGGTTGGCTCGGGATCCAAATAATGTCAGAGTGGAGCGACACGTCTACCCGTGAACTGTTATTTCAGTGAGCTAATACTATAAAATATACCGGTATCTCTGCGTGTTGGTCTATTTCAAAGCGGCCATCATCATCATCATCTCATCAAAATTAACTTGTTCTCGCCACTGATATAGCTAAAACAAATTGGTCATTTGGACTTAAATGTTCAACAATAATCATTCATTAATTCCCCGGTACCGGTATTAGGTACGTGTCTTGAAAACCTAACCCTTCATGTGGGTATCGGTGCACGAAGTCTCGCCAGTGATGTTGGATTTGGCTTTGTGATCATAGGTCAACGGACAGGACCATACCATACAGACCCCTTTATGAAATTGGAAGCTGAACATAAAATATTTTCTTCAATACATAAATATCATACAACAAAGCTACGTGACACCATACGTATAAATGTTTCATCAGTAATCATAGATATGTTATACAATAGAGTTATTTTGTAAATTTTATTGGTTTTGATTCTCTGGTATTTCGAAAATTCCACAAACTTGATGCTCGCGCTATTATAAAACCTCATTAGAACACTGCACTGACAAAATCTAGGACGCCAGTACTTCTGTGTCTATTTTTAGCCATTATTGATTAGGTCGATAAAGAAAGTAAGGTTGAACATGTCCTATAAGTCACTGACCTACTCTACGAATGACGTACGCTTTGTCCTTGTTCAAATGTAGGTCACACGGATGATATAGTTATGGTGCCGTCATTGATTTTTACAAAGGCGTTGGGGTTTAAATTATGTACCTATTTAAATAATTACGAGCTTTTGTGTTACCTATTGTATTTGCGTCAGTACAGACCATTCACCCCAAATATACTAGTAATATACATGGGTATCTTATGACTTCGCTATTCTGGTACACATGCTAAGCCTATACTCTAGTTACACCAGTGTCCTTCTCGAGGAGGGAAAAAGAGGAGGGGGGGGGGGTGCATCCAATATTCGAGTTGTAAGGGATGAGCAGCTAGGATATTTATCGATTTTTGTCCTTTGTATACATGATGCTTTAGGTCGCTAATGTCAGACGAAATATATGAATAAACCTATAAAATTTACATACACATGTACTATAATATATGAATAGCCCCACTGTTCTTGTTCGATAGGAGACTTACCTGTACAACTAAATTGAGGAGAGGCGTGAATTTGGAATATATCTGTATTTCTCTGAAAAATATATCAATAGAACTATATTTCTAGAAAAAAATATATATGTAAATGGGTCTTACGATCAAAAATCCCCCCAAAAAACCAAACAAACAAAAAATAACACACCGTCTTAACATTTCCAAAATCAAAGCAAAATCTCACAGACGCATCGACGTCCAAGCTGCATACCAATACAAATAGAATATGGAAGAAGAGTTTCAAAATACCAAAGGGGTAATCAGAATCTGTAAATCTAAGAAGTTACCCCCCTCCCCACATACATACCAATTTCCCCCTCCCAATGTGTCCATTAACGTACCCTTTGTCCCTCATACACCCAATCAATAAAAACGGGATGAAAATCGCATCCGACTAAAACTGGAACAAGGAAGTGTTAATATATAGACATGATTAACAGACATCTCGTATAAGTCGCTGACCTGTCTGAACGCAGACGACACTTTGACAATCAACTCTTGACATATTTACGTAGCATGGTGATTCAGTTTTTTTATTTCATGACAAAAATAAAATATATTGATTTAGACTTTTCATAAATAAATATCAAAGGTATATATCGGGTAGATCTAGTTCTATAAAAACAAATCGGTCAATTAGTGTATTGATCCCAGGTACATTGTAAAATTAATAAATCTATTTGATATAAACGTAGGTATCTAATTTAATGCGCACGACACCTTCAGCAGGTACACTCAAAGTCACATGATTGAAAAACAAAATAATTAAACAGTTTTTGGTAGCATGAAAATCAAAGGGCCTAAACAGAATAGTAAAATCGGATGTGATCACTTATACAGTATACTAGAACCTTAAAGTGCCAAATCATTGACTACTAGGCGGATGATACCCTCGGGAACGAACAGTCCATCAACAGAGGTATCGACCTAGTGACAGTAATCAATTTAACACAATGCATCAAACAAATAAACATTAGTTTTGCTTTTTATTTAAAATCTTGAATGATATCCATAAAAAAACGTCTTTATCAGTATAAAACAAAATAGCATCTTAACCTTAACCTAATTATTTCAAAACTATGTCAGCTTTTCTTCCACATCAGAACCATTTTTTTGTATTGAAAATGAAAAATGCCTGTGGGTCTTTACATCTTTACAACAGATAAGATACATTTAGCTATTGTATTACATGTACAACAGCATGATCTTTTTTTTACCAAGTCATCATTTTGTATCTGACCATGCGTCAAACGAGTGTGTAGGCCTGCGTGCTGAAAGGTTACGTTACACGATCTGATCTATCGGTCACTGACTCCAAGACGTAAATTACCAGTGTAGTTAGTTGATCGATCGCAAGACAAACCTATAAATTTATAAATGGAGGTTTGGTATTAATAGTCTGGAGATTTCCGATAAAAAAAATACACGAAAGAATAGCAGTACGTGACATATAAAACGTGGGAATTTCGATTGATTGGACTTGGATTAGATAGACATTCATACTTACTTAGGGGGAAAAAAGGGGGGTTCTGACAGTTTTAACAATCATTAACCTGTGAATCAATCCCCTTGGTTAGGAGTCTGTAAACCTCAACATTCGGAATTGTGTCTATGTGCCTTGTGGCCAAATGTCAACGATCTTGACCGCTCCTGTTTATGTTAATAATACTAATAAGTCGTTATTTGCATTCTACACTCCTTGTGGGTCAAGAAAATACAAGAAACTTGCCAAAAAAGTTATATATGTAATAATAAAATTGTAGAACCTTGGTTTATAGGGGGAAATTATTCCAAAATGAAATAAAACAAGAAATTGACTTTCCAATCACCGGCTTACAAAGAGCATATGTGCTGATATATAAGAAATAAAAACGTAGATATCAAATTGAGTGCACACGACGCGTTTCTGGAAACTTCATCAGGTGACGCTCAAAGTCAAAATATTTGAAATCAAATAATTTAAAAGTTCTTGGGAGCAAGATAATCACATGAGTAAGAATAAGCTTTTTTTTCTCTTTGTAACTAGAACTTATTCAACAACACCTGGTTTGTACAATGGCCTAAGACGCTAAGGGAAACCGACTTAGGGGCCCCTGTTTGAGACAAACCCATTTGTCCTGGGAAAATACTAATAATCTACAACAAAAGAATGAGCAACACGAACCCCACAAAAAATCACATTCAACAGAAAAAGTACATAAAAATGGAATTGTTGTCATGTGAATCTAACATTTATTCCAATAAAAAGTAATTCCTTCTTTTTACAGGGTGGTCCATATTACAACAGAATGTTTCAAAGCCGTCCATAGAAAAAATCGAACAACTGGCCCATTGAACCAAATAACAACAGAATGTGGTCGGCAAGAACATCCGAGCTTCAAAGCCGTCCATAGAAATAAATGGTTGTATCATCAAAACCCGTTGGTCCATATTACAACCGGATGTGCTGTACAACTACAGCCGAGTACCAGTGGTTAGCATAGATGCACCTGGCTGTACCATCAACATACATTGGTCCATATTACAACAGAATGTGGTCCACAATAACATCTGACTCAATGGCGTCCACAGAAACAACAGGTTTGTACGATCAAAACCAAGATGTAAACACGTAGATTATATTAATGGACGTGGACTACCCACACACAACGTAAACTAGAACTAACCAAAGAAGCTGCCCACCAATGAAAACAGACTTCATTTTGCTATATTCAAGAAAGAAATTCGCGACTATACTGGCAGGAAAATCACGATCTAGAACAAACGTAATTGTCGTGGAAACTGATATATTCAAGTAAGAAATTCGCGACTAAGCTGGTGTAAGTCACATATCTTCTTGATGCGACAGGAAAATCACGATCTAGAACAACAGTAATTGTCATGGAAACTGATCAAGAAGTAGAAACGGTATACCATATACAAAGAAGAAACCAAGTGTGTAAATACACACAGTAAAACGTGATAGATGTACGGAATATATATATACCTATACCGTTGATGTATTAGTTAAAAAGTATTGTTAGGATTAGTTTACCGTGAATTTAAGCATCATGTGCCATAATAATGATTGTCTTGCTGTATTATTTTGCTTTTTATGAAATGTGCCATAATGTCACTGCTGTTACTGTACACAGGGTAATCTTGTTGAGATTTGGCTCCCGGAACTATTTTTTAGTTTTGGTGGAAGGTACAAAGCAAGAAATAGTTCTGAGAGTACAATCTCAACGAGATTATGCACAGAGCCTTGTTGACAATGCATAAAGAGTAACAAACCTCGATATATATATTATAGTCAACAAGACCCGGTGATCTGAGTTATTTTTTTGCCATAATATCACTGCTGTATCTAAATGTTGTTATTTTTTGACACAACCAGATCTAATTTACACATAAATGTCTTCAAAATTAAAAAAACAAAACTTTGGTTTAAATAAACTAGATAAGAAATATAATATTTCAATATTAAAAATATTGTTATTTTGAAATACAACTGACATTTGAGTTACAAAGAAACAAGCTGAAGTTTAGGTCTTCTGTCTACCTCTTTGATATCTTGAAAGTTTTTTCTTAACTTTTTTTTACAAATTAGTGAAAAAAAAAGAATTTTTCTTTGTTTTAGATTAAACAGTGCTTGACACAAGACATACCTTTTTGAAAATGTATTAATCAAGGATATTTTGGTATAACCAAGATGTGATCATGGATATAGTATCCATGTATCTGTATTTTTGATAGTTTTTGTCACAAGGTTTTAAAAGTTCATTCTCCAGCATAGACGTTCATAAATAATCTGAGCAATTAACATGAAGTAATTATCGTTTGAAAAAAATCATGGTTCTTTTTGTTGTTGAAAACCATTTAGCTCAAATCATCTCATGCTATGTAAGTTCATTGATAGGTTAGAGGTGTTTTCTCAAGTTATGTTAATCTGTATTCAAACTTTACCAGATATCTGGAATATAAAATAATTGAATTATTAAGACCTTGTGACAAATATTGCCCAATAAACTACAAAGCCAGTAAAACACAGTTTCTGGTACCTTTTAATTAAGAAAATCCAAGCGGTTGTTTCAGCGAGAGAGAGAGAAAGAGAGAGAGAGAGAGAGAGAGAGAGAGAGAGAGACATTGTTTTGAGAATTTGTTTGTTCAACATGTAGATTTGAGTCTGGTAAAAGTGCTATATAATAGTGATAAGTCTTAAAAGACTTCATCACCACATCATATAATGTTCCCCGGTGACAAAGTGATATGCTGGTTTGTAGGTGTGTCTTTACTGATACATGTGTCTATGCTGGTATATGTCTTTGCTGATACATGTGTCTATGCTGGTATATCTGTCTTTGTAAATGTTTTTGCGCATATGAGTCTTTGTTTGTATTTGAACATGCGTATTGGAAATGGTGGAGAACTTAGATGTAGATATTATTTGTGATCATTTTAATTACATAACATGCAAATATTTAATACTGTGATACCTTAAAGGGAACACATCTTTCAATTTTATTGGGGGGGGGGGGGGGGTGCATTTAGAGAATTAAATTGTTTCTTTCTTAAAATCTTAAGGAAAATTGAACGGTGGCAATCTACCACATCAAATAATCACAAACAATCAAGAAGCCAAGAGAGGCTCAATTCTGAACAAGTATGGAATGGCAAATTTTGGACTGAGATCGAAACAGGTAGACTTTGAATATTTTGGTTTTTGGGGAAAAAAATGGGGGGGGGGGTGGTCGTGTTTTAAGATGGTGAAATATTTAAAAATATGTTTATACCCGGGGATTAAGACATTCTTCATATACATTTCATAGTGAATGACGAGTGCTCTAGTGATTGACATGACTGTATGTAACCATACTAAGCCTCTCATTAGGGTTGTTAGACATAGCTTTGCCTAAAGGAACACACATTTATCCAATCTCTTAGACCGAGTTATCGATCCTTGAACTCCTGAATTTATATTAGACTGGCCATTGTGTTGTCTGTTCTTCGATATACGGATTCTGATTATCCCTTTGGTATCTTCAAATTCTTCTGTCACTACCAATAGCGTATGAGACAGGGGACAGAACTCGTCAGTCTATCATTGTAGGTATGACGGAGTGCCAGGGCCGATAACTCTGTATTTTTATATTGTTATTTTTCCTTAAATTATTTGTTTGTCTGAAAAGCAAATTTGAAAATAAACACAAACTCTTAGATATGTAACAAACTAGAAGACTAGCAAATAAAATTTATTTAATTATCATTCTATAGGATATGATTTGAGTAAAATCACATTTAGTCGTATATCATGATAGACACCCCTTTCTGTTCCTCATGGTGCAATGACTTAATACAACGTCCAACGTTGTTGTCAAACGTTGTTTTAATGGTGAAAATGACAATAATGCAACGTCTGACGTTGTGAATGACACCCCTTTCTGTTCCTCATTACACGTGTGTATGTGTGTGTGTTTTATATAAATTTAAATATGTGAGTTTAACTGATTCATTATAATTATCATTTATTTGAGAAAAAAAATAATGCTATTGTAGGATGAAATTATCCCCGTGAAATAATTATATAATGACATGCTGGATGAAACTATCCCGGTGAAAATTATTTATATTGTTTATGTAAACAAACTGTTGATTATTGATTATTGATTATTTTGTTGAATTGTTAACCAATGGAACCTCCCCATCAGGCACACAACACAATTTCAACTTTGAAACAACGTTAATACGACGTCCAACGCTGTCAACGTTGTTTCAATGTTGAAATTATTTCAATAGACGTCCGACGCTGTTTCAATGTTGAAATGACGGAAATACAACGTCCGGCGGTGAACGTATGACGTTGGTTTCAAACGTTGTTTCAATGTTGAAATGACGGTAATACAACCTGTGTGACGCTGTGTCAAACGTTGTTTCAATGTTGAGATGGCGTTGTGTGCCTGCTGGGAAGATAACATGTTTTGCTTTAAGTGTGTTTGTTTCTACAAGATTGGTTGCTTGATATTGTTTTAGCTCAGGGCGAATGTGAATGCTAATAGCATATAAAACCACATTTGAGGATGAATTTATCCCGGTGAAAAATTCATCATAATTGTCTTATTTGTAATATTTACATTTATTTAAATTAAATTATTGTCATGCTGTAAAACGTTCTCTCTTAATGATAAATGTGGGGCCTCGGTGGTCGAGTGGTAACGGTCGTTGACTTCTGCCACTAAGCGTAAAATTCCCACTAACATGGGTTCCATCCCCGATACCAACAATAAGCATTAAGATTTTTCGAACATTGGTGGCCAACCAGGGATCGGGGTCCAGTTCGTTGTAAACTGTTGAAATGAACGATAAACACCAGTTACCCATTCCACATCTTAACCATAATACATTTATTACAGAAAGTCAATCAAACCAGTTCATGTTATTCATCATATCATACAATCTCTTCCACAGAGGTATCATCAGCTACTTACATCCCTTGTAATGACCGATAACCCCATGGAAGAGATTGCATATCTTACAAAGTTACCGATTCTTGCATCAATGACCGACAACTCTGTGTCATCTCTTGTTAACAGTTATCGCCCCTTACACCATAGACCGATAGTTAGTGTAAGAGATTGGTTATTCATTTACAGAGAATTAAACCAAAAAATAAAAGTTGTTTGAATTTATATTTCTTTCTTTTTTATCAATGAATTTTTTTTTTCATAATTCAAATGCAAATCAGATAAAATTCACAAGTTAAATATCCTATGCTCAATGAATGGTAGTAGTATTAAACACAGGACATTGACCCATAGATTTTAGATTTCTGTTACAAATTACAATGGTTTTTGTTTCAAAACTTCTTAAAGCATGAACATTAAATAAACAAATCATTCATATTATTTGTGTTTCATGAAACACTCTCGTTATTCATTTCTTAACTTCATATGTTGCCACCCCTTTTAAATTAATTGAAATTTTAAAAATCTAACAACAAAACTGTATTGTAAATTAAACTATTTAAGAAAGTTAGGTGAACTTTATTTTTTGGTACTTCTGTTTCTTGGGCGTTGATTTAAAATTATCCCACAAGTCATTGGTACATCTGTACTTGAACATTATTCCTTAGGTATCTTTCAACTACATGTATTTCTTAAAAGTGATATGGTTCTTATTTATCAATAATTTTAGGGACTTTTTTAATCAAACTCATTTTTTATATCAAATACGTCCTCTTTTTATTTCTAATTCGAAATAAAATTACTTTCAGTTTTCTACTTGATATAAACAAGGTTCAACCTATTGTAGATATCATATAGCTAAGAGTACACATGCATAACATAGTTATAGCCCCCACACGTAGATTTTAGGGTTTTAGTTTGGGATTTAAGTCAGCTATTGTTAATATCATTTATCTAGCAGTACACACCTATAACATAGTTACCCCCCCCCCCCCCCCCCCCCCGCACGTAGATTTTAGGGTTTTAGTTTGGGATGTATGTCAGCTATTATAAATAGTAATTAGATGGGAGTACACAAGTACAACATAGTTAATACCTCTAATCTATATTTAGATGGGAGTACATAAGTACAACATAGTTAATACCTCTAATCTATATTTAGATGGGAGTACATAAGTACAACATAGTTAATACCTCTAATCTATAATTAGATGGGAGTATATAAGTACAACATAGTTAATACCTCTAATCTATATTTAGATGGGAGTACATAAGTACAACATAGTTAATACCTCTAATCTATAATTAGATGGGAGTACAAATCTATATTTAGGGTTTTAGTTGGGATTTGATTGGCTAATGTAAATAGCATACATATAGTGTAAAATTATAACCTGGTTACTAACTCAACATGTAGAAGTAAGGTTGTAGTTTGGGGATTAACCTAACTATGTAATTATCTTTTGTTTATTATACTTTATTTAACCATTCTGTTAAGCACCTAGTTATTAGTTTCATTCACTCCTCATTGATATTCATGCACGTGCACTCATGTCGGCCATTTTAGCTTAAAACTTCATAAATCATATGTTTTTGTTCTTTGTTTTGTTTTTGTTTAATCAGATAAAACAAATTTAAATTTATTATTTTTGTGTCAGTATCAACTTGTAAATATTCGAAGTCATACCTAGGGACCGTCGTGGCCGTGGTCGTATGGTAGTTGGATATACTACCTATGCAATCAGTGCCTATCACCACTGATGTTGTGAGTTCGAATCTCGATCAGGGCGATGTGTACAACATTATGTGATAAAGTTTGTCAGTGACTTGCGACAGGTCCGTGGTTTTCCCCGGGTACTCCAGTTTTCTCCACCAATAAAACTGATCGCCACGATATAACTGTAATATTGTTGAAAGTGGCGTTAAACACCATCAAACAAACAAACACTTCACACCTATATATTTTAGGTCGTTTCAAAAACGATCTTTTATAATAAAATTATATTTTATCGACATAAAATAACATTTTTAATATTGGTGCATTATTATAAAAAGCACCGATTCAAAAAGGACATTTTAATATAAAAAAAAATATTGGTGCATTATTTGTAAATCACCAATTCAAAGGGACGTTTTAATAATAAAAAAAATATTGGTGCAATATTATAAAAATCACCAATTCTAAAATTCTGTAGCAGTAGTTGTGATAATATATGAGTTTTAAGTTAAAGCAGTCCAACTGCATCAAGAATACTTACTGTGATAGTACGTTTTATTTGTTTGTAGCAACACTATGCTGTTGTGTATACAATTAATAAAATTTTAGGAAAGTCATATGTGTGTTTTCTTTATTATTTCTGCCTTCTCACATTTTAAGATCCAATGAAGAATTGACAATCTAGAGAAACTGGCAACATTGGGCACGCAAGACACAGGACTTAGACAAACACATCACAGAAAACTAAACAGACGAGCAACACAGACCACAACAAAAACATCGGGCGAATACATGTGCTAGCGACGTGTAAACAGATCCTGACTACCTACTACTTATAATAAACGTTAGAGATTACCAAAGGACAATCAAAAATAGACAATACAGAGAAACTGGCAATATACGGTACACAGGACAAAGGGCAATCAAAAATAGACAATACAGAGAAACTGGCAAAATACGGTACACAGGACAAAGGGCAATCAAAAATGAACAACACAGAGAAACTGGCAATATACGGTACACAGGACAAAGGGCAATCAAAAATAGACAATACAGAGAAACTGGCAAAATACGGTACACAGCACAAAGGGCAATCAAAAATGGACAATACAGAGAAACTGGCAATATACGTTACACAGGACAAAGGACAATCAAAAATAGACAATACAGAGAAACTGGCAATATACGGTACACAGGACAAAGGGCAATGAAAAATGGACAATACAGAGAAACTGGCAATATACGTTACACAGGACAAAGGGCAATCACAAATAGACAATACAGAGAAACTGGCAAAATACGGTACACAGGACAAAGGGCAATCACAAATAGACAATACAGAGAAATTGGCAAATACGGTACACAGGACAAAGGGCAATCAAAAATAGACAATACAGAGAAACTGGCAAAATACGGTACACAGGACAAAGGGCAATCAAAAATGGACAATACAGAGAAACTGGCAATATACGTTACACAGGACAAAGGGCAATCACAAATAGACAATACAGAGAAACTGGCAAAATACGGTACACAGGACAAAGGGCAATCAAAAATAGACAATACAGAGAAACTAGCAAAATACGGTACACAGGACAAAGGGCAATCATAAATAGACAATACAGAGAAACTGGCAAAATACGGTACACAGGACAAAGGGCAATCATAAATAGACAATACAGAGAAACTAGCAAAATACGGTACACAGGACAAAGGGCAATCAAAAATAGACAATACAGAGAAACTGGCAAAATACGGTACACAGGACAAAGGGCAATCAAAAATAGACAATACAGAGAAACTGGCAAAATACAGTACACAGGACAAAGGGCAATCAAAAATGGACAATACAGAGAAACTGGCAATATACGTTACACAGGACAAAGGGCAATCACAAATAGACAATACAGAGAAACTGGCAAAATACGGTACACAGGACAAAGGGCAATCAAAAATAGACAATACAGAGAAACTGGCAACATACGGTACACAGGACAAAGGGCAATCAAAAATGGACAATACAGAGAAACTGGCAATATACTGTACACAGGACAAAGGGCAATCGCAAATAGACAATACAGAGAAACTGGCAAAATACGGTACACAGGACAAAGGGCAATCAAAAATAGACAATACAGAGAAACTGGCAAAATACGGTACACAGGACAAAGGGCAATCAAAAATGGACAATACAGAGAAACTGGCAATATACGTTACACAGGACAAAGTGTAATAAAAAATGGACAATACAGAGAAACTGGCAAAATACGGTACACAGGACAAAGGGCAATCAAAAATGGACAATACAGAGAAACTGGCAATATACGGTACACAGGACAAAGGGCAATCATAAATGGACAATACAGAGAAACTGGCAATATACGGTACACAGGACAAAGGGCAATCACAAATGGACAATACAGAGAAACTGGCAATATACGGTACACAGGACAAAGGGCAATGAAAAATGGACAATACAGAGAAACTTGCAAAATACGGTACACAGGACAAAGGGCAATGAAAAATGGACAATACAGAGAAACTGGCAATATACGGTACACAGGACAAAGGGCAATCAAAAATAGACAATACAGAGAAACTGGCAAAATACGATACACAGGACAAAGCGCAATCAAAAATAGACAATACAGAGAAACTGGCAAAATACGGTACACAGGACAAAGGGCAATCAAAAATGGACAATACAGAGAAACTGGCAATATACGGTACACAGGACAAAGGGCAATCAAAAATAGACAATACAGAGAAACTGGCAAAATACGATACACAGGACAAAGCGCAATCAAAAATAGACAATACAGAGAAACTGGCAATATACGGTACACAGGACAAAGGGCAATCATAAATGGACAATACAGAGAAACTGGCAATATACGGTACACAGGACAAAGGGCAATCACAAATGGACAATACAGAGAAACTGGCAAAATACGGTACACAGGACAAAGGGCAATCAAAAATGGACAATACAGAGAAACTGGCAAAATACGGTACACAGGACAAAGGGCAATCATAAATGGACAATACAGAGAAACTGGCAAAATACGGTACACAGGACAAAGGGCAATCAAAAATGGACAATACAGAGAAACTGGCAATATACGTTACACAGGACAAAGGGCAATCAAAAATGGACAATACAGAGAAACTGGCAAAATACGATACACAGGACAAAGCGCAATCAAAAATAGACAATACAGAGAAACTGGCAAAATACGGTACACAGGACAAAGGGCAGTGAAAAATGGACAATACAGAGAAACTGGCAATATACGGTACACAGGACAAAGGGCAATCAAAAATGGACAATACAGAGAAACTGGCAAAATACGGTACACAGGACAAAGGGCAATCATAAATGGACAATACAGAGAAACTGGCAATATACGGTACACAGGACAAAGGGCAATCAAAAATAGACAATACAGAGAAACTGGCAATATACGGTACACAGGACAAAGGGCAATCATAAATAGACAATACAGAGAAACTGGCAATATACGGTACACAGGACAAAAGGCAATCAAAAATAGACAATACAGAGAAACTGGCAAATTACGGTACACAGGACAAAGGGCAATCATAAATACACAATACAGAGAAACTGGCAATATACGGTACACAGGACAAAGGGCAATCAAAAATAGACAATACAGAGAAACTGGCAATATACGGTACACAGGACAAAGGGCAATGAAAAATGGACAATACAGAGAAACTGGCAATATACGGTACACAGGACAAAGGGCAATGAAAAATGGACAATACAGAGAAACTGGCAATATACGGTACACAGGACAAAGGGCAATGAAAAATGGACAATACAGAGAAACTGGCAAAATACGGTACACAGGACAAAGGGCAATGAAAAATGGACAATACAGAGAAACTGGCAATATACGGTACACAGGACAAAGAAAAACACAATACAACATGTGTTGGACACCACTATGACGCAAACAAACACAAATAACGTTAATAAAACATAAACCCTCCTACAAACAACTGGAGGTAAAGACGAACCGAACATCGTTTCTATGCGGAAATCGTAACGGACAGCACAACACGGAACTACGAACGCAACGACACGCAATAGGACAACACACAAAAAAAGAAAGATGAGCAACACGGATCCCACAAAAAAAACCAACCGGTGATGGACTCAGGTGGTGGCGAATAGTAAGTAGTTCCTGCTTCTTATAATACAGCCTCCGTGTTACTCATATAGTCAAGAAAAAGTATGGTTGGTGATAATGGAAATAAACATTCTAAGTAAAAGCTCAAATTTCAAATACTAGTAGTCTACTAAATATCGGTAAAAAAAAATATTCCATCATTAAAACGACTCGTGCACATCTATACAATAACTCGAACAGCTGTTATAGAAATGAAATTTGAACAGTGGAAAACAATTCCACCAATGAATGTCAACACAACGAACGACCATCTCTCGCCTCAAAACATTGAACACAAAATAAAATTTGACATACTGTTGAAAATCCTGGTCTTGCCTTGGACAAAAACAAATACATGATGAGGTTAAATCGGTTGCTTAGGTTTCAAATCATTTGATTGTATACAGGGCCGGATTACTATTGTGTAGGCCCATGGGCTACATATACTGTGAAGCTCCACGAGTCCAGTGATAATTAACAAAGCACGAATTTCGGATTTAGCCTTTTTAAAGACATAATTCAGCATACTTATACTTTCATTTTGAATTTTCAAATGAAGTAACCCTTCACAGTAAATTAACTTCACTTAATCTCTGAAGGCCCTCAGTTGGTGGAGACTCCTGGGCTGTAGCCCATAATGTCTGTGCCTTAATCCAACACTGATTGTAAACTATTGATTTCACAAAATAGCTACCCCTTTAGCCTACCACCGACCTGTCATTTCACCATACTATAAACCGAATTTCATAGGTGCACGTGCAGCTCGACCCAGTGATTAAAATAACATATTTATTTTTAAACTTTTTTTTTTTTTTTACATAATTTATAAGTCAAGTGTCCTACTTATACACTTATATAGTTGATTAAAGATAATATGTCAATTTCCTATAACAACCTGATCTGTTATAAACATTTTAAAGAGCTTCATACGATAATAATATTGTCCATCAACTAGGCTATAATAAAGTTACTAAATAAACACCATAAACCAAACTAAATAAAAGCCGAATCTCTTTGGTACCAACTGTCGTGTTCAGAATAGACAGTTCGGTTTATAAAGGTTAAATTAACAAAGATTTCCTACATTAGGACTTATTTAAGGTTCGGTTTATACAGGATTTTGGTTAATTTTAGGGTTCAGTTTAGACAGATTTCACTGTATATAATAATTGTTTGTAGGAGGACTCGTGTTTTATTTACGCTGTTTGTGTTTGTTTGTGGGTGGTGGTGTCCAGTACATATTGTGTGTGTTTTTCTTCGTCCTGTGTGCCCTATGATGCCAGTTTCTCTGGATTTTCCATTTTTTATTGTCCTTTCGGTATTCTCTAACGTTTATTAATTAACACCTTCATTTTGGAGTTCATTATTCATTATTTGTATCCATATACTTTCCATATTGATAAATGTTAATGAATTATATTCATCAATTTGCTGACACGAAAAAAATAAAAATGCAATTAAGTCAAATAATGCTTCCCATGAGTTAGATATACAGAGGCTTCCATACTAATTAATAACATGTGCATGCAAAAAAGACATTTATCCGAAAGTAAAAAAAAATATTAAAAGGATAACAAAATGTATCAGCAATCCCAAAATGATGCTTGCCGATTTGTTAGAAGGTCAAAACATACACAAACAAGAGATTTGAATGTCAATTGCTTTTACATAGAACAATAATCTGACTTTATCTTTACCAGATAGACTGTCTACTCAACAATAATATACGTTTTAAATAAATATTATTTGTCATGCAAAATAATTGCAAATCTTCATTAATAACCAAAAAACGATTTTCAAAATACAATATTCTTTTTTGTTATCGGCTTTACATAGGCAACGAACGAAAGCAATCAGAAATTCCTTATCAGAAAGTTTGATTTCAGAGCAAAGCCAAAAATCACAAAGTTGTCAAATAGATAATTGTTACACGATTGCCCCTTTGGTTTGCTCTAACGGTTTTTCCCAGAAATCATTTTACCTCATTATTCAGTTGGTATGAAAATTTAAACGTTATTTTAATAATTCAACCCGAATCAATGACTTTTTCTAACATTGAAATTCAATATTGAATCAACTCATTCGTTCCAAAATACACATGCTATTTTGTTATCATAGGTCAGATAATATCATGAAGATGTCTTCTGCGTGTAATTCATCAATTTGTATTTGGTTATGAATGATACTGAATGATGTTAAAAGAACATCAGTATTAGGATTTAAGTTTACTAAATGCTTTGATCTGTAAAGATTTGTTTTTCTTATAGTTGTAAAATTGACGGAAGAAATAATGTTTAATTAGCGTGAGAAAATAGTTGATGTCTGGTACCTCGGAACCAATCAGAATGGCATAATCTTTGAACTACTGACGGCGATTCCATATATGAATCGGCGAACACATCCAACGTGTATTTACAATGTGGAGGAATATTTTACCGCAGGTCACGAGTTAACCATGCATTCATGAAAAAGTTGTTTGTTGAACTGCTTAATTAACGTTGTATAACATATGCTTTGCGAATTTTAGGGGGTGGTGGGGCGCACGCCCCCTCTAAATCCGCCTCTGGTCTTCCACAAATAAAATTCCCTGCCATCACATAATGTTTGTAGATAGCAGTAAATCACAAATCAAGAAAGTATTTTCAATTGGCATACAATCTGTTCCCATTTCAAATGTAACATAGCAAAAGCCTGGACATTGCGTCGAGTCTTATAATGATACATGTCCATTTTTGTAGAAATGGAGATATCAGAGGTCAAAGTTTGGGCAGTTGAATAAAAACATTGGAGATATAACATTATAACACTTCTTAAATTGTCTTAAACCAGTATATTTCGTTATATGGCTTATATAGGGAGATACACCATTGACAATTAAAGTCACTGATACTCATAAGTCATATTGTCAAAAAAAAATGGACATGTATCATTATAAGATTGACACGACGAATTTGGAAGAGAAATAACATATTAAACCTAAATGGTCCTGACAGTACAACCAATACTGTTTAAGATGTATTAAACCTGAATGGTCCTAACAGTACAACCAATACTGTTTAAGAGGTATTAAACCTGAATGGTCCTGACAGTACAACCAATACTGTTTAAGATGTATTAAACCTGAATGGTCCTGAAAGTACAACCAATACTGTTTAAGAGGTATTAAGCCTGAATGGTCCTGACAGTACAACCAATACTGTTTAAGAGGTATTAAACCTAAATGGCCCTGACAGTACAACCAATACTGTTTAAGAGGTATTAAACCTGAATGGTCCTGACAGTACAACCAATACTGTTTAAGATGTATTAAACCTGAATGGTCCTGACAGTACAACCAATACTGTTTAAGATGTATTAAACCTAAATGGCCCTGACAGTACAACCAATACTGTTTAAGATGTATTAAACCTGAATGGTCCTGACAGTACAACCAATACTGTTTAAGATGTATTAAACCTGAATGGTCCTGACAGTACAACCAATACTGTTTAAGATGTATTAAACCTGAATGGTCCTGACAGTACAACCAATACTGTTTAAGAGGTATTAAACCTAAATGGTCCTGACAGTACAACCAATACTGTTTAAGATGTATTAAACCTGAATGGTCCTGACAGTACAACCAATACTGTTTAAGATGTATTAAACCTGAATGGTCCTGACAGTACAACCAATACTGTTTAAGATGTATTAAACCTGAATGGTCCTGACAGTACAACCAATACTGTTTAAGATGTATTAAACCTGAATGGTCCTGACAGTACAACCAATACTGTTTAAGATGTATTAAACCTGAATGGTCCTGAAAGTACAACCAATACTGTTTAAGATGTATTAAACCTGAATGGTCCTGACAGTACAACCAATACTGTTTAAGAGGTATTAAACCTAAATGGTCCTGACAGTACAACCAATACTGTTTAAGATGTATTAAACCTGAATGGTCCTGACAGTACAACCAATACTGTTTAAGATGTATTAAACCTAAATGGTCCTGACAGTACAACCAATACTATTTAAGATGTATTAAACCTGAATGGTCCTGACAGTACAACCAATACTGTTTAAGATGTATTAAACCTGAATGGTCCTGACAGTACAACCAATACTGTTTAAGAGGTATTAAACCTGAATGGTCCTGACAGTACAACCAATACTGTTTAAGATGTATTAAACCTAAATGGTCCTGACAGTACAACCAATACTGTTTAAGAGGTATTAAACCTGAATGGTCCTGACAGTACAACCAATACTCTTTAAGATGTATTAAACCAGAATGGTCCTGACAGTACAACCAATACTGTTTAAGAGGTATTAAACCTGAATGGTCCTGACAGTACAACCAATACTGTTTAAGATGTATTAAACCTGAATGGTCCTGACAGTACAACCAATACTGTTTAAGATGTATTAAACCTGAATGGTCCTGACAGTACAACCAATACTGTTTAAGAGGTATTAAACCTGAATGGTCCTGACAGTACAACCAATACTGTTTAAGATGTATTAAACCTGAATGGTCCTGACAGTACAACCAATACTGTTTAAGAGGTATTAAACCTAAATGGTCCTGACAGTACAACCAATACTGTTTAAGAGGTATTAAACCTGAATGGTCCTGACAGTACAACCAATACTGTTTAAGATGTATTAAACCTGAATGGTCCTGACAGTACAACCAATACTGTTTAAGAGGTATTAAACCTGAATGGTCCTGACAGTACAACCAATACTGTTTAAGATGTATTAAACCTAAATGGTCCTGACAGTACAACCAATACTGTTTAAGATGTATTAAACCTAAATGGTCCTGACAGTACAACCAATACTGTTTAAGAGGTATTAAACCTGAATGGTCCTGACAGTACAACCAATACTGTTTAAGAGGTATTAAACCTGAATGGCCCTGACAGTACAACCAATACTGTTTAAGATGTATTAAACCTGAATGGTCCTGACAGTACAACCAATACTGTTTAAGAGGTATTAAACCTAAATGGTCCTGACAGTACAACCAATACTGTTTAAGATGTATTAAACCTGAATGGTCCTGACAGTACAACCAATACTGTTTAAGATGTATTAAACCTAAATGGTCCTGACAGTACAACCAATACTGTTTAAGATGTATTAAACCTAAATGGTCCTGACAGTACAACCAATACTGTTTAAGATGTATTAAACCTGAATGGTCCTGACAGTACAACCAATACTGTTTAAGATGTATTAAACCTGAATGGTCCTGACAGTACAACCAATACTGTTTAAGATGTATTAAACCTAAATTAAACCTGAATGGTCCTGACAGTACAACCAATACTGTTTAAGATGTATTAAACCTGAATGGTCCTGACAGTACAACCAATACTGTTTAAGATGTATTAAACCTAAATGGTCCTGACAGTACAACCAATACTGTTTAAGATGTATTAAACCTAAATGGTCCTGACAGTACAACCAATACTGTTTAAGATGTATTAAACCTGAATGGTCCTGACAGTACAACCAATACTGTTTAAGATGTATTAAACCTGAATGGTCCTGACAGTACAACCAATACTGTTTAAGAGGTATTAAACCTGAATGGTCCTGACAGTACAACCAATACTGTTTAAGATGTATTAAACCTGAATGGTCCTGACAGTACAACCAATACTGTTTAAGAGGTATTAAGCCTGAATGGTCCTGACAGTACAACCAATACTGTTTAAGAGGTATTAAACCTAAATGGCCCTGACAGTACAACCAATACTGTTTAAGAGGTATTAAACCTGAATGGTCCTGACAGTACAACCAATACTGTTTAAGATGTATTAAACCTGAATGGTCCTGACAGTACAACCAATACTGTTTAAGATGTATTAAACCTGAATGGTCCTGACAGTACAACCAATACTGTTTAAGAGGTATTAAACCTGAATGGTCCTGACAGTACAACCAATACTGTTTAAGATGTATTAAACCTAAATGGTCCTGACAGTACAACCAATACTGTTTAAGATGTATTAAACCTAAATGGTCCTGACAGTACAACCAATACTGTTTAAGAGGTATTAAACCTGAATGGTCCTGACAGTACAACCAATACTGTTTAAGATGTATTAAACCTGAATGGTCCTGACAGTACAACCAATACTGTTTAAGAGGTATTAAACCTGAATGGTCCTGACAGTACAACCAATACTGTTTAAGATGTATTAAACCTGAATGGTCCTGACAGTACAACCAATACTGTTTAAGAGGTATTAAACCTGAATGGTCCTGACAGTACAACCAATACTGTTTAAGATGTATTAAACCTAAATGGTCCTGACAGTACAACCAATACTGTTTAAGATGTATTAAACCTGAATGGTCCTGACAGTACAACCAATACTGTTTAAGATGTATTAAACCTGAATGGTCCTGACAGTACAACCAATACTGTTTAAGAGGTATTAAACCTGAATGGTCCTGACAGTACAACCAATACTGTTTAAGATGTATTAAACCTGAATGGTCCTGACAGTACAACCAATATTGTTTAAGAGGTATTAAACCTGAATGGTCCTGACAGTACAACCAATACTGTTTAAGATGTATTAAACCTGAATGGTCCTGGCAGTACAACCAATACTGTTTAAGATGTATTAAACCTAAATGGTCCTGACAGTACAACCAATACTGTTTAAGATGTATTAAACCTGAATGGTCCTGACAGTACAACCAATACTGTTTAAGATGTATTAAACCTGAATGGTCCTGACAGTACAACCAATACTGTTTAAGATGTATTAAACCTGAATGGTCCTGACAGTACAACCAATACTGTTTAAGATGTATTAAACCTAAATGGTCCTGACAGTACAACCAATACTGTTTAAGATGTATTAAACCTGAATGGTCCTGACAGTACAACCAATACTGTTTAAGAGGTATTAAACCTGAATGGTCCTGACAGTACAACCAATACTGTTTAAGATGTATTAAACCTGAATGGTCCTGACAGTACAACCAATACTGTTTAAGATGTATTAAACCTAAATGGTCCTGACAGTACAACCAATACTGTTTAAGATGTATTAAACCTAAATGGTCCTGACAGTACAACCAATACTGTTTAAGATGTATTAAACCTGAATGGTCCTGGCAGTACAACCAATACTGTTTAAGATGTATTAAACCTGAATGGTCCTGACAGTACAACCAATACTGTTTAAGATGTATTAAACCTGAATGGTCCTGACAGTACAACCAATACTGTTTAAGAGGTATTAAACCTGAATGGTCCTGACAGTACAACCAATACTGTTTAAGATGTATTAAACCTAAATGGTCCTGACAGTACAACCAATACTGTTTAAGATGTATTAAACCTGAATGGTCCTGACAGTACAACCAATACTGTTTAAGATGTATTAAACCTGAATGGTCCTGACAGTACAACCAATACTGTTTAAGAGGTATTAAACCTGAATGGTCCTGACAGTACAACCAATACTGTTTAAGATGTATTAAACCTGAATGGTCCTGACAGTACAACCAATATTGTTTAAGAGGTATTAAACCTGAATGGTCCTGACAGTACAACCAATACTGTTTAAGATGTATTAAACCTGAATGGTCCTGGCAGTACAACCAATACTGTTTAAGATGTATTAAACCTAAATGGTCCTGACAGTACAACCAATACTGTTTAAGATGTATTAAACCTGAATGGTCCTGACAGTACAACCAATACTGTTTAAGATGTATTAAACCTGAATGGTCCTGACAGTACAACCAATACTGTTTAAGATGTATTAAACCTGAATGGTCCTGACAGTACAACCAATACTGTTTAAGATGTATTAAACCTAAATGGTCCTGACAGTACAACCAATACTGTTTAAGATGTATTAAACCTGAATGGTCCTGACAGTACAACCAATACTGTTTAAGAGGTATTAAACCTGAATGGTCCTGACAGTACAACCAATACTGTTTAAGATGTATTAAACCTGAATGGTCCTGACAGTACAACCAATACTGTTTAAGATGTATTAAACCTAAATGGTCCTGACAGTACAACCAATACTGTTTAAGATGTATTAAACCTAAATGGTCCTGACAGTACAACCAATACTGTTTAAGATGTATTAAACCTGAATGGTCCTGGCAGTACAACCAATACTGTTTAAGATGTATTAAACCTGAATGGTCCTGACAGTACAACCAATACTGTTTAAGAGGTATTAAACCTGAATGGTCCTGACAGTACAACCAATACTGTTTAAGATGTATTAAACCTAAATGGTCCTGACAGTACAACCAATACTGTTTAAGATGTATTAAACCTAAATGGTCCTGACAGTACAACCAATACTGTTTAAGAGGTATTAAACCTGAATGGTCCTGACAGTACAACCAATACTGTTTAAGATGTATTAAACCTGAATGGTCCTGACAGTACAACCAATACTGTTTAAGAGGTATTAAACCTGAATGGTCCTGACAGTACAACCAATACTGTTTAAGATGTATTAAACCTGAATGGTCCTGACAGTACAACCAATACTGTTTAAGAGGTATTAAACCTGAATGGTCCTGACAGTACAACCAATACTGTTTAAGATGTATTAAACCTAAATGGTCCTGACAGTACAACCAATACTGTTTAAGATGTATTAAACCTGAATGGTCCTGACAGTACAACCAATACTGTTTAAGATGTATTAAACCTGAATGGTCCTGACAGTACAACCAATACTGTTTAAGAGGTATTAAACCTGAATGGTCCTGACAGTACAACCAATACTGTTTAAGATGTATTAAACCTGAATGGTCCTGACAGTACAACCAATATTGTTTAAGAGGTATTAAACCTGAATGGTCCTGACAGTACAACCAATACTGTTTAAGATGTATTAAACCTGAATGGTCCTGGCAGTACAACCAATACTGTTTAAGATGTATTAAACCTAAATGGTCCTGACAGTACAACCAATACTGTTTAAGATGTATTAAACCTGAATGGTCCTGACAGTACAACCAATACTGTTTAAGATGTATTAAACCTGAATGGTCCTGACAGTACAACCAATACTGTTTAAGATGTATTAAACCTGAATGGTCCTGACAGTACAACCAATACTGTTTAAGATGTATTAAACCTAAATGGTCCTGACAGTACAACCAATACTGTTTAAGATGTATTAAACCTGAATGGTCCTGACAGTACAACCAATACTGTTTAAGAGGTATTAAACCTGAATGGTCCTGACAGTACAACCAATACTGTTTAAGATGTATTAAACCTGAATGGTCCTGACAGTACAACCAATACTGTTTAAGATGTATTAAACCTAAATGGTCCTGACAGTACAACCAATACTGTTTAAGATGTATTAAACCTAAATGGTCCTGACAGTACAACCAATACTGTTTAAGATGTATTAAACCTGAATGGTCCTGGCAGTACAACCAATACTGTTTAAGATGTATTAAACCTGAATGGTCCTGACAGTACAACCAATACTGTTTAAGATGTATTAAACCTGAATGGTCCTGACAGTACAACCAATACTGTTTAAGATGTATTAAACCTAAATGGTCCTGACAGTACAACCAATACTGTTTAAGATGTATTAAACCTGAATGGTCCTGACAGTACAACCAATACTGTTTAAGAGGTATTAAACCTGAATGGTCCTGACAGTACAACCAATACTGTTTAAGATGTATTAAACCTAAATGGTCCTGACAGTACAACCAATACTGTTTAAGATGTATTAAACCTGAATGGTCCTGACAGTACAACCAATACTGTTTAAGATGTATTAAACCTGAATGGTCCTGACAGTACAACCAATACTGTTTAAGAGGTATTAAACCTGAATGGTCCTGACAGTACAACCAATACTGTTTAAGATGTATTAAACCTGAATGGTCCTGACAGTACAACCAATACTGTTTAAGAGGTATTAAGCCTGAATGGTCCTGACAGTACAACCAATACTGTTTAAGAGGTATTAAACCTAAATGGCCCTGACAGTACAACCAATACTGTTTAAGAGGTATTAAACCTGAATGGTCCTGACAGTACAACCAATACTGTTTAAGATGTATTAAACCTGAATGGTCCTGACAGTACAACCAATACTGTTTAAGATGTATTAAACCTGAATGGTCCTGACAGTACAACCAATACTGTTTAAGAGGTATTAAACCTGAATGGTCCTGACAGTACAACCAATACTGTTTAAGATGTATTAAACCTAAATGGTCCTGACAGTACAACCAATACTGTTTAAGATGTATTAAACCTAAATGGTCCTGACAGTACAACCAATACTGTTTAAGAGGTATTAAACCTGAATGGTCCTGACAGTACAACCAATACTGTTTAAGATGTATTAAACCTGAATGGTCCTGACAGTACAACCAATACTGTTTAAGAGGTATTAAACCTGAATGGTCCTGACAGTACAACCAATACTGTTTAAGATGTATTAAACCTGAATGGTCCTGACAGTACAACCAATACTGTTTAAGAGGTATTAAACCTGAATGGTCCTGACAGTACAACCAATACTGTTTAAGATGTATTAAACCTAAATGGTCCTGACAGTACAACCAATACTGTTTAAGATGTATTAAACCTGAATGGTCCTGACAGTACAACCAATACTGTTTAAGATGTATTAAACCTGAATGGTCCTGACAGTACAACCAATACTGTTTAAGAGGTATTAAACCTGAATGGTCCTGACAGTACAACCAATACTGTTTAAGATGTATTAAACCTGAATGGTCCTGACAGTACAACCAATATTGTTTAAGAGGTATTAAACCTGAATGGTCCTGACAGTACAACCAATACTGTTTAAGATGTATTAAACCTGAATGGTCCTGGCAGTACAACCAATACTGTTTAAGATGTATTAAACCTAAATGGTCCTGACAGTACAACCAATACTGTTTAAGATGTATTAAACCTGAATGGTCCTGACAGTACAACCAATACTGTTTAAGATGTATTAAACCTGAATGGTCCTGACAGTACAACCAATACTGTTTAAGATGTATTAAACCTGAATGGTCCTGACAGTACAACCAATACTGTTTAAGATGTATTAAACCTAAATGGTCCTGACAGTACAACCAATACTGTTTAAGATGTATTAAACCTGAATGGTCCTGACAGTACAACCAATACTGTTTAAGAGGTATTAAACCTGAATGGTCCTGACAGTACAACCAATACTGTTTAAGATGTATTAAACCTGAATGGTCCTGACAGTACAACCAATACTGTTTAAGATGTATTAAACCTAAATGGTCCTGACAGTACAACCAATACTGTTTAAGATGTATTAAACCTAAATGGTCCTGACAGTACAACCAATACTGTTTAAGATGTATTAAACCTGAATGGTCCTGGCAGTACAACCAATACTGTTTAAGATGTATTAAACCTGAATGGTCCTGACAGTACAACCAATACTGTTTAAGATGTATTAAACCTGAATGGTCCTGACAGTACAACCAATACTGTTTAAGATGTATTAAACCTAAATGGTCCTGACAGTACAACCAATACTGTTTAAGATGTATTAAACCTGAATGGTCCTGACAGTACAACCAATACTGTTTAAGAGGTATTAAACCTGAATGGTCCTGACAGTACAACCAATACTGTTTGAGATGTATTAAACCTGAATGGTCCTGACAGTACAACCAATACTGTTTAAGATGTATTAAACCTGAATGGTCCTGACAGTACAACCAATACTGTTTAAGAGGTATTAAACCTGAATGGCCCTGACAGTACAACCAATACTGTTTAAGATGTATTAAACCTGAATGGTCCTGACAGTACAACCAATACTGTTTAAGAGGTATTAAACCTGAATGGTCCTGACAGTACAACCAATACTGTTTAAGATGTATTAAACCTGAATGGTCCTGACAGTACAACCAATACTGTTTAAGAGGTATTAAACCTGAATGGTCCTGACAGTACAACCAATACTGTTTAAGATGTATTAAACCTGAATGGTCCTGACAGTACAACCAATACTGTTTAAGAGGTATTAAACCTGAATGGTCCTGACAGTACAACCAATACTGTTTAAGATGTATTAAACCTGAATGGTCCTGACAGTACAACCAATACTGTTTAAGAGGTATTAAACCTGAATGGTCCTGACAGTACAACCAATACTGTTTAAGATGTATTAAACCTGAATGTACCTGACAGTACAACCAATGTTGTTTAAGAGGTATTAAACCTGAATGGTCCTGACAGTACAACCAATACTGTTTAAGATGTATTAAACCTGTATGGTCCTGACAGTACAACCAATACTGTTTAAGATGTATTAAACCTGAATGGTCCTGACAGTACAACCAATACTGTTTAAGAGGTATTAAACCTGAATGGTCCTGACAGTACAACCAATACTGTTTAAGATGTATTAAACCTAAATGGTCCTGACAGTACAACCAATACTGTTTAAGAGGTATTAAACCTGAATGGTCCTGACAGTACAACCAATACTGTTTAAGATGTATTAAACCTGAATGGTCCTGACAGTACAACCAATACTGTTTAAGATGTATTAAACCTGAATGGTCCTGACAGTACAACCAATACTGTTTAAGAGGTATTAAACCTGAATGGTCCTGACAGTATAACCAATACTGTTTAAGATGTATTAAACCTGAATGGTCCTGACAGTACAACCAATACTGTTTAAGAGGTATTAAACCTGAATGGTCCTGACAGTACAACCAATACTGTTTAAGATGTATTAAACCTGAATGTACCTGACAGTACAACCAATGTTGTTTAAGAGGTATTAAACCTGAATGGTCCTGACAGTACAACCAATACTGTTTAAGATGTATTAAACCTGAATGGTCCTGACAGTACAACCAATACTGTTTAAGATGTATTAAACCTGAATGGTCCTGACAGTACAACCAATACATACTGTTTAAGATGTATTAAACCTGAATGGTCCTGACAGTACAACCAATACTGTTTAAGATGTATTAAACCTGAATGGTCCTGACAGTACAACCAATACTGTTTAAGAGGTATTAAACCTGAATGATCCTGACAGTACAACCAATACTGTTTAAGATGTATTAAACCTGAATGGTCCTGACAGTACAACCAATATTGTTTAAGAGGTATTAAACCTAAATGGTCCTGACAGTACAACCAATACTATTTAAGATGTATTAAACCTGAATGGTCCTGACAGTACAACCAATACTGTTTAAGATGTATTAAACCTAAATGGTCCTGACAGTACAACCAATACTGTTTAAGATGTATTAAACCTAAATGGTCCTGACAGTACAACCAATACTGTTTAAGATGTATTAAACCTGAATGGTCCTGACAGTACAACCAATACTGTTTAAGATGTATTAAACCTGAATGGTCCTGACAGTACAACCAATACTGTTTAAGATGTATTAAACCTAATGGTCCTGACAGTACAACCAATACTGTTTAAGATGTATTAAACCTGAATGGTCCTGACAGTACAACCAATACTGTTTAAGAGGTATTAAACCTGAATGGTCCTGACAGTACAACCAATACTGTTTAAGATGTATTAAACCTGAATGGTCCTGACAGTACAACCAATACTGTTTAAGATGTATTAAACCTAAATGGTCCTGACAGTACAACCAATACTGTTTAAGATGTATTAAACCTAATGGTCCTGACAGTACAACCAATACTGTTTAAGATGTATTAAACCTGAATGGTCCTGGCAGTACAACCAATACTGTTTAAGATGTATTAAACCTGAATGGTCCTGACAGTACAACCAATACTGTTTAAGATGTATTAAACCTGAATGGTCCTGACAGTACAACCAATACTGTTTAAGATGTATTAAACCTGAATGGTCCTGACAGTACAACCAATACTGTTTAAGAGGTATTAAACCTGAATGGTCCTGCCAGTACAACCAATACTGTTTAAGAGGTATTAAACCTGAATGGTCCTGACAGTACAACCAATACTGTTTAAGATGTATTAAACCTGAATGGTGCTGACAGTACAACCAATACTGTTTAAGATGTATTAAACCTGAATGGTCCTGACAGTACAACCAATACTGTTTAAGAGGTATTAAACCTGAATGGTCCTGACAGTACAACCAATACTGTTTAAGATGTATTAAACCTGAATGGTCCTGACAGTACAACCAATACTGTTTAAGAGGTATTAAACCTAAATGGTCCTGACAGTACAACCAATACTGTTTAAGATGTATTAAACCTGAATGGTCCTGACAGTACAACCAATACTGTTTAAGATGTATTAAACCTGAATGGTCCTGACAGGACAACCAATACTGTTTAAGATGTATTAAACCTGAATGGTCCTGACAGTACAACCAATAAGTTTAAGATGTATTAAACCTGAATGGTCCTGACAGTACAACCAATACTGTTTAAGATGTATTAAACCTGAATGGTCCTGACAGTACAACCAATACTGTTTAAGAGGTATTAAACCTGAATGGTCCTGACAGTACAACCAATACTGTTTAAGATGTATTAACCTAAATGGTCCTGACAGTACAACCAATACTGTTTAAGATGTATTAAACCTGAATGGTCCTGACAGTACAACCAATACTGTTTAAGATGTATTAAACCTGAATGGTCCTGACAGTACAACCAATACTGTTTAAGAGGTATTAAACCTAAATGGTCCTGACAGTACAACCAATACTGTTTAAGATGTATTAAACCTGAATGGTCCTGACAGTACAACCAATACTGTTTAAGAGGTATTAAACCTAAATGGTCCTGACAGTACAACCAATACTGTTTAAGATGTATTAAACCTGAATGGTCCTGACAGTACAATCAATACTGTTTAAGAGGTATTAAACCTGAATGGTCCTGACAGTACAACCAATACTGTTTAAGATGTATTAAACCTAAATGGTCCTGACAGTACAACCAATACTGTTTAAGATGTATTAAACCTGAATGGTCCTGACAGTACAATCAATACTGTTTAAGAGGTATTAAACCTGAATGGTCCTGACAGTACAACCAATACTGTTTAAGATGTATTAAACCTAAATGGTCCTGACAGTACAACCAATACTGTTTAAGATGTATTAAACCTAAATGGTCCTGACAGTACAACCAATACTGTTTAAGATGTATTAAACCTGAATGGTCCTGACAGTACAACCAATACTGTTTAAGAGGTATTAAACCTAAATGGTCCTTACAGTACAACCAATACTGTTTAAGATGTATTAAACCTGAATGGTCCTGACAGTACAACCAATACTGATTAAGATGTATTAAACCTAAAAGGTCCTGACAGTACAACCAATACTGTTTAAGATGTATTAAACCTAAATGGTCCTGACAGTACAACCAATACTGTTTAAGATGTATTAAACCTGAATGGTCCTGACAGTACAACCAATACTGTTTAAGAGGTATTAAACCTAAATGGTCCTGACAGTACAACCAATACTGTTTAAGAGGTATTAAACCTGAATGGTCCTGACAGTACAACCAATACTGTTTAAGATGTATTAAACCTGAATGGTCCTGACAGTACAACCAATACTGTTTAAGAGGTATTAAACCTAAATGGTCCTGACAGTACAACCAATACTGTTTAAGATGTATTAAACCTGAATGGTCCTGACAGTACAACCAATACTGTTTAAGAGGTATTAAACCTAAATGGTCCTGACAGTACAACCAATACTGTTTAAGATGTATTAAACCTAAATGGTCCTGACAGTACAACCAATACTGTTTAAGATGTATTAAACCTGAATGGTCCTGACAGTACAACCAATACTGTTTAAGATGTATTAAACCTGAATGGTCCTGGCAGTACAACCAATACTGTTTAAGATGTATTAAACCTGAATGGTCCTGACAGTACAACCAATACTGTTTAAGATGTATTAAACCTGAATGGTCCTGACAGTACAACCAATACTGTTTAAGATGTATTAAACCTGAATGGTCCTGACAGTACAACCAATACTGTTTAAGAGGTATTAAACCTGAATGGTCCTGCCAGTACAACCAATACTGTTTAAGAGGTATTAAACCTGAATGGTCCTGACAGTACAACCAATACTGTTTAAGATGTATTAAACCTGAATGGTGCTGACAGTACAACCAATACTGTTTAAGATGTATTAAACCTGAATGGTCCTGACAGTACAACCAATACTGTTTAAGAGGTATTAAACCTGAATGGTCCTGACAGTACAACCAATACTGTTTAAGATGTATTAAACCTGAATGGTCCTGACAGTACAACCAATACTGTTTAAGAGGTATTAAACCTAAATGGTCCTGACAGTACAACCAATACTGTTTAAGATGTATTAAACCTGAATGGTCCTGACAGTACAACCAATACTGTTTAAGATGTATTAAACCTGAATGGTCCTGACAGGACAACCAATACTGTTTAAGATGTATTAAACCTGAATGGTCCTGACAGTACAACCAATAAGTTTAAGATGTATTAAACCTGAATGGTCCTGACAGTACAACCAATACTGTTTAAGATGTATTAAACCTGAATGGTCCTGACAGTACAACCAATACTGTTTAAGAGGTATTAAACCTGAATGGTCCTGACAGTACAACCAATACTGTTTAAGATGTATTAAACCTAAATGGTCCTGACAGTACAACCAATACTGTTTAAGATGTATTAAACCTGAATGGTCCTGACAGTACAACCAATACTGTTTAAGATGTATTAAACCTGAATGGTCCTGACAGTACAACCAATACTGTTTAAGAGGTATTAAACCTAAATGGTCCTGACAGTACAACCAATACTGTTTAAGATGTATTAAACCTGAATGGTCCTGACAGTACAACCAATACTGTTTAAGAGGTATTAAACCTAAATGGTCCTGACAGTACAACCAATACTGTTTAAGATGTATTAAACCTGAATGGTCCTGACAGTACAATCAATACTGTTTAAGAGGTATTAAACCTGAATGGTCCTGACAGTACAACCAATACTGTTTAAGATGTATTAAACCTAAATGGTCCTGACAGTACAACCAATACTGTTTAAGATGTATTAAACCTGAATGGTCCTGACAGTACAATCAATACTGTTTAAGAGGTATTAAACCTGAATGGTCCTGACAGTACAACCAATACTGTTTAAGATGTATTAAACCTAAATGGTCCTGACAGTACAACCAATACTGTTTAAGATGTATTAAACCTAAATGGTCCTGACAGTACAACCAATACTGTTTAAGATGTATTAAACCTGAATGGTCCTGACAGTACAACCAATACTGTTTAAGAGGTATTAAACCTAAATGGTCCTTACAGTACAACCAATACTGTTTAAGATGTATTAAACCTGAATGGTCCTGACAGTACAACCAATACTGATTAAGATGTATTAAACCTAAAAGGTCCTGACAGTACAACCAATACTGTTTAAGATGTATTAAACATAAATGGTCCTGACAGTACAACCAATACTGTTTAAGATGTATTAAACCTGAATGGTCCTGACAGTACAACCAATACTGTTTAAGATGTATTAAACCTGAATGGTCCTGACAGTACAACCAATACTGTTTAAGAGGTATTAAACCTGAATGGTCCTGACAGTACAACCAATACTGTTTAAGATGTATTAAACCTAAATGGTCCTGACAGTACAACCAATACTGTTTAAGATGTATTAAACCTGAATGGTCCTGACAGTACAACCAATACTGTTTAAGATGTATTAAACCTGAATGGTCCTGACAGTACAACCAATACTGTTTAAGAGGTATTAAACCTGAATGATCCTGACAGTACAACCAATACTGTTTAAGATGTATTAAACCTGAATGGTCCTGACAGTACAACCAATATTGTTTAAGAGGTATTAAACCTAAATGGTCCTGACAGTACAACCAATACTATTTAAGATGTATTAAACCTGAATGGTCCTGACAGTACAACCAATACTGTTTAAGATGTATTAAACCTAAATGGTCCTGACAGTACAACCAATACTGTTTAAGATGTATTAAACCTAAATGGTCCTGACAGTACAACCAATACTGTTTAAGATGTATTAAACCTGAATGGTCCTGACAGTACAACCAATACTGTTTAAGATGTATTAAACCTGAATGGTCCTGACAGTACAACCAATACTGTTTAAGATGTATTAAACCTAAATGGTCCTGACAGTACAACCAATACTGTTTAAGATGTATTAAACCTGAATGGTCCTGACAGTACAACCAATACTGTTTAAGAGGTATTAAACCTGAATGGTCCTGACAGTACAACCAATACTGTTTAAGATGTATTAAACCTGAATGGTCCTGACAGTACAACCAATACTGTTTAAGATGTATTAAACCTAAATGGTCCTGACAGTACAACCAATACTGTTTAAGATGTATTAAACCTAAATGGTCCTGACAGTACAACCAATACTGTTTAAGATGTATTAAACCTGAATGGTCCTGGCAGTACAACCAATACTGTTTAAGATGTATTAAACCTGAATGGTCCTGACAGTACAACCAATACTGTTTAAGATGTATTAAACCTGAATGGTCCTGACAGTACAACCAATACTGTTTAAGATGTATTAAACCTGAATGGTCCTGACAGTACAACCAATACTGTTTAAGAGGTATTAAACCTGAATGGTCCTGCCAGTACAACCAATACTGTTTAAGAGGTATTAAACCTGAATGGTCCTGACAGTACAACCAATACTGTTTAAGATGTATTAAACCTGAATGGTGCTGACAGTACAACCAATACTGTTTAAGATGTATTAAACCTGAATGGTCCTGACAGTACAACCAATACTGTTTAAGAGGTATTAAACCTGAATGGTCCTGACAGTACAACCAATACTGTTTAAGATGTATTAAACCTGAATGGTCCTGACAGTACAACCAATACTGTTTAAGAGGTATTAAACCTAAATGGTCCTGACAGTACAACCAATACTGTTTAAGATGTATTAAACCTGAATGGTCCTGACAGTACAACCAATACTGTTTAAGATGTATTAAACCTGAATGGTCCTGACAGGACAACCAATACTGTTTAAGATGTATTAAACCTGAATGGTCCTGACAGTACAACCAATAAGTTTAAGATGTATTAAACCTGAATGGTCCTGACAGTACAACCAATACTGTTTAAGATGTATTAAACCTGAATGGTCCTGACAGTACAACCAATACTGTTTAAGAGGTATTAAACCTGAATGGTCCTGACAGTACAACCAATACTGTTTAAGATGTATTAAACCTAAATGGTCCTGACAGTACAACCAATACTGTTTAAGATGTATTAAACCTGAATGGTCCTGACAGTACAACCAATACTGTTTAAGATGTATTAAACCTGAATGGTCCTGACAGTACAACCAATACTGTTTAAGAGGTATTAAACCTAAATGGTCCTGACAGTACAACCAATACTGTTTAAGATGTATTAAACCTGAATGGTCCTGACAGTACAACCAATACTGTTTAAGAGGTATTAAACCTAAATGGTCCTGACAGTACAACCAATACTGTTTAAGATGTATTAAACCTGAATGGTCCTGACAGTACAATCAATACTGTTTAAGAGGTATTAAACCTGAATGGTCCTGACAGTACAACCAATACTGTTTAAGATGTATTAAACCTAAATGGTCCTGACAGTACAACCAATACTGTTTAAGATGTATTAAACCTGAATGGTCCTGACAGTACAATCAATACTGTTTAAGAGGTATTAAACCTGAATGGTCCTGACAGTACAACCAATACTGTTTAAGATGTATTAAACCTAAATGGTCCTGACAGTACAACCAATACTGTTTAAGATGTATTAAACCTAAATGGTCCTGACAGTACAACCAATACTGTTTAAGATGTATTAAACCTGAATGGTCCTGACAGTACAACCAATACTGTTTAAGAGGTATTAAACCTAAATGGTCCTTACAGTACAACCAATACTGTTTAAGATGTATTAAACCTGAATGGTCCTGACAGTACAACCAATACTGATTAAGATGTATTAAACCTAAAAGGTCCTGACAGTACAACCAATACTGTTTAAGATGTATTAAACCTAAATGGTCCTGACAGTACAACCAATACTGTTTAAGATGTATTAAACCTGAATGGTCCTGACAGTACAACCAATACTGTTTAAGAGGTATTAAACCTAAATGGTCCTGACAGTACAACCAATACTGTTTAAGAGGTATTAAACCTGAATGGTCCTGACAGTACAACCAATACTGTTTAAGATGTATTAAACCTGAATGGTCCTGACAGTACAACCAATACTGTTTAAGAGGTATTAAACCTAAATGGTCCTGACAGTACAACCAATACTGTTTAAGATGTATTAAACCTGAATGGTCCTGACAGTACAACCAATACTGTTTAAGAGGTATTAAACCTAAATGGTCCTGACAGTACAACCAATACTGTTTAAGATGTATTAAACCTAAATGGTCCTGACAGTACAACCAATACTGTTTAAGATGTATTAAACCTGAATGGTCCTGACAGTACAACCAATACTGTTTAAGATGTATTAAACCTGAATGGTCCTGACAGTACAACCAATACTGTTTAAGATGTATTAAATCTAAATGGTCCTGACAGTACAACCAATACTGTTTAAGATGTATTAAACCTAAATGGTCCTGACAGTACAACCAATACTGTTTAAGATGTATTAAACCTGAATGGTCCTGACAGTACAACCAATACTGTTTAAGAGGTATTAAACCTAAATGGTCCTGACAGTACAACCAATACTGTTTAAAATGTATTAAACCTGAATGGTCCTGACAGTACAACCAATACTGTTTAAGATGTATTAAACCTGAATGGTCCTGACAGTACAACCAATACTGTTTAAGATGTATTAAACCTGAATGGTCCTGACAGTACAACCAATACTGTTTAAGATGTATTAAACCTAAATGGTCCTGACAGTACAACCAATACTGTTTAAGATGTATTAAACCTGAATGGTCCTGACAGTACAACCAATACTGTTTAAGATGTATTAAACCTGAATGGTCCTGACAGTACAACCAATACTGTTTAAGATGTATTAAACCTGAATGGTCCTGACAGTACAACCAATACTGCTTAAGATGTATTAAACCTGAATGGTCCTGACAGTACAACCAATACTGTTTAAGATGTATTAAACCTGAATGGTCCTGACAGTACAACCAATACTGTTTAAGATGTATTAAACCTGAATGGTCCTGACAGTACAACCAATACTGTTTAAGAGGTATTAAACCTGAATGGTCCTGACAGTACAACCAATACTGTTTAAGACGTATTAAACCTGAATGGTCCTGACAGTACAACCAATACTGTTTAAGATGTATTAAACCTGAATGGTCCTGACAGTACAACCAATACTGTTTAAGATGTATTAAACCTAAATGGTCCTGACAGTACAACCAATACTGTTTAAGATGTATTAAACCTGAATGGTCCTGACAGTACAACCAATACTGTTTAAGATGTATTAAACCTGAATGGTCCTGACAGTACAACCAATACTGTTTAAGAGGTATTAAACCTGAATGGTCCTGACAGTACAACCAATACTGTTTAAGATGTATTAAACCTGAATGGTCCTGACAGTACAACCAATACTGTTTAAGATGTATTAAACCTGAATGGTCCTGACAGTACAACCAATACTGTTTAAGAGGTATTAAACCTGATTGGTCCTGACAGTACAACCAATACTGTTTAAGATGTATTAAACCTGAATGGTCCTGACAGTACAACCAATACTGTTTAAGATGTATTAAACCTGAATGGTCCTGACAGTACAACCAATACTGTTTAAGAGGTATTAAACCTGAATGGTCCTGACAGTACGACCAATACTGTTTAAGATGTATTAAACCTGAATGGTCCTGACAGTACAACCAATACTGTTTAAGAGGTATTAAACCTAAATGGTCCTGACAGTACAACCCATACTGTTTAAGATGTATTAAACCTGAATGGTCCTGACAGTACAACCAATACTGTTTAAGAGGTATTAAACCTGAATGGCCCTGACAGTACAACCAATACTGTTTAAGATGTATTAAACCTGAATGGTCCTGACAGTACAACCAATACTGTTTAAGATGTATTAAACCTGAATAGTCCTGAAAGTACAACCAATACTGTTTAAGAGGTATTAAACCTGAATGGTCCTGACAGTACAACCAATACTGTTTAAGATGTATTAAACCTGAATGGTCCTGACAGTACAACCAATACTGTTTAAGATGTATTAAACCTGAATGGTCCTGACAGTACAACCAATACTGTTTAAGATGTATTAAACCTAAATGGTCCTGACAGTACAACCAATACTGTTTAAGATGTATTAAACCTGAATGGTCCTGACAGTACAACCAATACTGTTTAAGATGTATTAAACCTGAATGGTCCTGACAGTACAACCAATACTGTTTAAGATGTATTAAACCTAAATGGTCCTGACAGTACAACCAATACTGTTTAAGATGTATTAAACCTAAATGGTCCTGACAGTACAACCAATACTGTTTAAGATGTATTAAACCTGAATGGTCCTGACAGTACAACCAATACTGTTTAAGAGGTATTAAACCTAAATGGTCCTGACAGTACAACCAATACTGTTTAAGATGTATTAAACCTGAATGGTCCTGACAGTACAACCAATACTGTTTAAGATGTATTAAACCTGAATGGTCCTGACAGTACAACCAATACTGTTTAAGATGTATTAAACCTAAATGGTCCTGACAGTACAACCAATACTGTTTAAGAGGTATTAAACCTGAAAGGTCCTGACAGTACAACCAATACTGTTTAAGATGTATTAAACCTGAATGGTCCTGACAGTACAACCAATACTGTTTAAGATGTATTAAACCTGAATGGTCCTGACAGTACAACCAATACTGTTTAAGAGGTATTAAACCTGAATGGTCCTGACAGTACAACCAATACTGTTTAAGAGGTATTAAACCTGAATGGTCCTGACAGTACAACCAATACTGTTTAAGAGGTATTAAACCTGAATGGTCCTGACAGTACAACCAATACTGTTTAAGAGGTATTAAACCTGAATGGTCCTGACAGTACAACCAATACTGTTTAAGATGTATTAAACCTGAATGGTCCTGACAGTACAACCAATACTGTTTAAGATGTATTAAACCTAAATGGTCCTGACAGTACAACCAATACTGTTTAAGATGTATTAAACCTGAATGGTCCTGACAGTACAACCAATACTGTTTAAGATGTATTAAACCTGAATGGTCCTGACAGTACAACCAATACTGTTTAAGATGTATTAAACCTGAATGGTCCTGACAGTACAACCAATACTGTTTAAGATGTATTAAACCTGAATGGTCCTGACAGTACAACCAATACTGTTTAAGAGGTATTAAACCTGAATGGTCCTGACAGTACAACCAATACTGTTTAAGAGGTATTAAACCTGAATGGTCCTGACAGTACAACCAATACTGTTTAAGATGTATTAAACCTGAATGGTCCTGACAGTACAACCAATACTGTTTAAGAGGTATTAAACCTGAATGGTCCTGACAGTACAACCAATACTGTTTAAGATGTATTAAACCTGAATGGTCCTGACAGTACAACCAATACTGTTTAAGATGTATTAAACCTGAATGGTCCTGACAGTACAACCAATACTGTTTAAGATGTATTAAACCTTAATGGTCCTGACAGTACAACCAATACTGTTTAAGAGGTATTAAACCTGAATGGTCCTGACAGTACAACCAATACTGTTTAAGATGTATTAAACCTAAATGGTCCTGACAGTACAACCAATACTGTTTAAGAGGTATTAAACCTGAATGGTCCTGACAGTACAACCAATACTGTTTAAGATGTATTAAACCTGAATGGTCCTGACAGTACAACCAATACTGTTTAAGAGGTATTAAACCTGAATGGTCCTGACAGTACAACCAATACTGTTTAAGATGTATTAAACCTGAATGGTCCTGACAGTACAACCAATACTGTTTAAGATGTATTAAACCTAAATGGTCCTGACAGTACAACCAATACTGTTTAAGATGTATTAAACCTAAATGGTCCTGACAGTACAACCAATACTGTTTAAGATGTATTAAACCTGAATGGTCCTGACAGTACAACCAATACTGTTTAAGAGGTATTAAACCTAAATGGTCCTGACAGTACAACCAATACTGTTTAAGATGTATTAAACCTGAATGGTCCTGACAGTACAACCAATACTGTTTAAGATGTATTAAACCTGAATGGTCCTGACAGTACAACCAATACTGTTTAAGATGTATTAAACCTGAATGGTCCTGACAGTACAACCAATACTGTTTAAGATGTATTAAACCTAAATGGTCCTGACAGTACAACCAATACTGTTTAAGAGGTATTAAACCTGAATGGTCCTGACAGTACAACCAATACTGTTTAAGATATATTAAACCTGAATGGTCCTGACAGTACAACCAATACTGTTTAAGAGGTATTAAACCTGAATGGTCCTGACAGTACAACCAATACTGCTTAAGAGGTATTAAACCTGAATGGTCCTGACAGTACAACCAATACTGTTTAAGATGTATTAAACCTGAATGGTCCTGACAGTACAACCAATACTGTTTAAGATGTATTAAACCTTAATGGTCCTGACAGTACAACCAATACTGTTTAAGAGGTATTAAACCTGAATGGTCCTGACAGTACAACCAATACTGTTTAAGATGTATTAAACCTGAATGGTCCTGACAGTACAACCAATACTGTTTAAGAGGTATTAAACCTGAATGGTCCTGACAGTACAACCAATACTGTTTAAGATGTATTAAACCTGAATGGTCCTGACAGTACAACCAATACTGTTTAAGAGGTATTAAACCTAAATGGCCCTGACAGTACAACCAATACTGTTTAAGATGTATTAAACCTGAATGGTCCTGACAGTACAACCAATACTGTTTAAGAGGTATTAAACCTGAATGGTCCTGACAGTACAACCAATACTGTTTAAGATGTATTAAACCTGAATGGTCCTGACAGTACAACCAATACTGTTTAAGATGTATTAAACCTGAATGGTCCTGACAGTACAACCAATACTGTTTAAGAGGTATTAAACCTGAATGGTCCTGACAGTACAACCAATACTGTTTAAGATGTATTAAACCTGAATGGTCCTGACAGTACAACCAATACTGTTTAAGATGTATTAAACCTGAATGGTCCTGACAGTACAACCAATACTGTTTAAGATGTATTAAACCTAAATGGTCCTGACAGTACAACCAATACTGTTTAAGAGGTATTAAACCTGAATGGTCCTGACAGTACAACCAATACTGTTTAAGATGTATTAAACCTGAATGGTCCTGACAGTACAACCAATACTGCTTAAGAGGTATTAAACCTAAATGGTCCTGACAGTACAACCAATACTGTTTAAGATGTATTAAACCTTAATGGTCCTGACAGTACAACCAATACTGTTTAAGAGGTATTAAACCTAAATGGTCCTGACAGTACAACCAATACTGTTTAAGATGTATTAAACCTGAATGGTCCTGACAGTACAACCAATACTGTTTAAGAGGTATTAAACCTGAATGGCCCTGACAGTACAACCAATACTTTTTAAGAGGTATTAAACCTGAATGGTCCTGACAGTACAACCAATACTGTTTAAGAGGTATTAAACCTGAATGGCCCTGACAGTACAACCAATACTGTTTAAGATGTATTAAACCTGAATGGTCCTGACAGTACAACCAATACTGTTTAAGAGGTATTAAACCTGAATGGTCCTGACAGTACAACCAATACTGTTTAAGAGGTATTAAACCTGAATGGCCCTGACAGTACAACCAATACTGTTTAAGAGGTATTAAACCTGAATGGTCCTGACAGTACAACCAATACTGTTTAAGATGTATTAAACCTGAATGGTCCTGACAGTACAACCAATACTGTTTAAGAGGTATTAAACCTGAATGGCCCTGACAGTACAACCAATACTGTTTAAGATGTATTAAACCTGAATGGTCATGACAGTACAACCAATACTGTTTAAGAGGTATTAAACCTGAATGGTCCTGACAGTACAACCAAGACTGTTTAAGAGGTATTAAACCTAAATGGTCCTGACAGTACAACCAATACTGTTTAAGATGTATTAAACCTGAATGGTCCTGACAGTACAACCAATACTGTTTAAGAGGTATTAAACCTAAATGGTCCTGACAGTACAACCAATTCTGTTTAAGATGTATTAAACCTGAATGGTCCTGACAGTACAACCAATACTGTTTAAGAGGTATTAAACCTGAATGGTCCTGACAGTACAACCAATACTGTTTAAGATGTATTAAACCTGAATGGCCCTGACAGTACAACCAATACTGTTTAAGATGTATTAAACCTGAATGGTCCTGACAGTACAACCAATACTGTTTAAGATGTATTAAACCTGAATGATCCTGACAGTACAACCAATACTGTTTAAGATGTATTAAACCTGAATGGTCCTGACAGTACAACCAATACTGTTTAAGATGTATTAAACCTAAATGGTCCTGACAGTACAACCAATACTGTTTAACAGGTATTAAACCTAAATGGTCCTGACAGTACAACCAATACTGTTTAAGATGTATTAAACCTGAATGGTCCTGACAGTACAACCAATACTGTTTAAGATGTATTAAACCTGAATGGTCCTGACAGTACAACCAATACTGTTTAAGATGTATTAAACCTAAATGGTCCTGACAGTACAACCAATACTGTTTAAGATGTATTAAACCTGAATGGTCCTGACAGTACAACCAATACTGTTTAAGATGTATTAAACCTAAATGGTCCTGACAGTACAACCAATACTGTTTAAGAGGTATTAAACCTGAATGGTCCTGACAGTACAACCAATACTGTTTAAGATGTATTAAACCTAAATTAAACCTGAATGGTCCTGACAGTACAACCAATACTGTTTAAGAGGTATTAAACCTGAATGGTCCTGACAGTACAACCAATACTGTTTAAGAGGTATTAAACCTGAATGGTCCTGACAGTACAACCAATACTGTTTAAGATGTATTAAACCTGAATGGTCCTGACAGTACAACCAATACTGTTTAAGAGGTATTAAACCTGAATGGTCCTGACAGTACAACCAATACTGTTTAAGATGTATTAAACCTGAATGGTCCTGACAGTACAACCAATACTGTTTAAGATTTATTAAACCTGAATGGTCCTGACAGTACAACCAATACTGTTTAAGATGTATTAAACCTGAATGGTCCTGACAGTACAACCAATACTGTTTAAGATGTATTAAACCTGAATGGTCCTGACAGTACAACCAATACTGTTTAAGATGTATTAAACCTGAATGGTCCTGACAGTACAACCAATACTGTTTAAGAGGTATTAAACCTGAATGTTCCTGACAGTACAACCAATACTGTTTAAGATGTATTAAACCTGAATGGTCCTGACAGTACAACCAATACTGTTTAAGATGTATTAAACCTAAATGGTCCTGACAGTACAACCAATACTGTTTAAGATGTATTAAACCTGAATGGTCCTGACAGTACAACCAATACTGTTTAAGATTTATTAAACCTAAATGGTCCTGACAGTACAACCAATACTGTTTAAGAGGTATTAAACCTGAATGGTCCTGACAGTACAACCAATACTGTTTAAGATGTATTAAACCTGAATGGTCCTGACAGTACAACCAATACTGTTTAAGATGTATTAAACCTGAATGGTCCTGACAGTACAACCAATACTGTTTAAGAGGTATTAAACCTGAATGGTCCTGACAGTACAACCAATACTGTTTAAGAGGTATTAAACCTGAATGGTCCTGACAGTACAACCAATACTGTTTAAGAGGTATTAAACCTGAATGGTCCTGACAGTACAACCAATACTGTTTAAGAGGTATTAAACCTGAATGGTCCTGACAGTACAACCAATACTGTTTAAGATGTATTAAACCTGAATGGTCCTGACAGTACAACCAATACTGTTTAAGATTTATTAAACCTGAATGGTCCTGACAGTACAACCAATACTGTTTAAGATGTATTAAACCTAAATGGTCCTGACAGTACAACCAATACTGTTTAAGATGTATTAAACCTGAATGGTCCTGACAGTACAACCAATACTGTTTAAGATGTATTAAACCTGAATGGTCCTGACAGTACAACCAATACTGTTTAAGAGGTATTAAACCTGAATGGTCCTGACAGTACAACCAATACTGTTTAAGATGTATTAAACCTGAATGGTCCTGACAGTACAACCAATACTGTTTAAGATGTATTAAACCTAAATGGTCCTGACAGTACAACCAATACTGTTTAAGATGTATTAAACCTGAATGGTCCTGACAGTACAACCAATACTGTTTAAGATGTATTAAACCTAAATGGTCCTGACAGTACAACCAATACTGTTTAAGAGGTATTAAACCTGAATGGTCCTGACAGTACAACCAATACTGTTTAAGATGTATTAAACCTGAATGGTCCTGACAGTACAACCAATACTGTTTAAGATTTATTAAACCTGAATGGTCCTGACAGTACAACCAATACTGTTTAAGAGGTATTAAACCTGAATGGTCCTGACAGTACAACCAATACTGTTTAAGAGGTATTAAACCTGAATGGTCCTGACAGTACAACCAATACTGTTTAAGAGGTATTAAACCTGAATGGTCCTGACAGTACAACCAATACTGTTTAAGAGGTATTAAACCTGAATGGTCCTGACAGTACAACCAATACTGTTTAAGATGTATTAAACCTGAATGGTCCTGACAGTACAACCAATACTGTTTAAGATTTATTAAACCTGAATGGTCCTGACAGTACAACCAATACTGTTTAAGATGTATTAAACCTAAATGGTCCTGACAGTACAACCAATACTGTTTAAGATGTATTAAACCTGAATGGTCCTGACAGTACAACCAATACTGTTTAAGATGTATTAAACCTGAATGGTCCTGACAGTACAACCAATACTGTTTAAGAGGTATTAAACCTGAATGGTCCTGACAGTACAACCAATACTGTTTAAGATGTATTAAACCTGAATGGTCCTGACAGTACAACCAATACTGTTTAAGATGTATTAAACCTAAATGGTCCTGACAGTACAACCAATACTGTTTAAGATGTATTAAACCTGAATGGTCCTGACAGTACAACCAATACTGTTTAAGATGTATTAAACCTAAATGGTCCTGACAGTACAACCAATACTGTTTAAGAGGTATTAAACCTGAATGGTCCTGACAGTACAACCAATACTGTTTAAGATGTATTAAACCTGAATGGTCCTGACAGTACAACCAATACTGTTTAAGATGTATTAAACCTGAATGGTCCTGACAGTACAACCAATACTGTTTAAGAGGTATTAAACCTGAATGGTCCTGACAGTACAACCAATACTGTTTAAGAGGTATTAAACCTGAATGGTCCTGACAGTACAACCAATACTGTTTAAGAGGTATTAAACCTGAATGGTCCTGACAGTACAACCAATACTGTTTAAGAGGTATTAAACCTGAATGGTCCTGACAGTACAACCAATACTGTTTAAGATGTATTAAACCTGAATGGTCCTGACAGTACAACCAATACTGTTTAAGATTTATTAAACCTGAATGGTCCTGACAGTACAACCAATACTGTTTAAGATGTATTAAACCTAAATGGTCCTGACAGTACAACCAATACTGTTTAAGATGTATTAAACCTGAATGGTCCTGACAGTACAACCAATACTGTTTAAGATGTATTAAACCTGAATGGTCCTGACAGTACAACCAATACTGTTTAAGAGGTATTAAACCTGAATGGTCCTGACAGTACAACCAATACTGTTTAAGATGTATTAAACCTGAATGGTCCTGACAGTACAACCAATACTGTTTAAGATGTATTAAACCTAAATGGTCCTGACAGTACAACCAATACTGTTTAAGATGTATTAAACCTGAATGGTCCTGACAGTACAACCAATACTGTTTAAGAGGTATTAAACCTGAATGGTCCTGACAGTACAACCAATACTGTTTAAGAGGTATTAAACCTGAATGGTCCTGACAGTACAACCAATAATGTTTAAGATGTATTAAACCTGAATGGTCCTGACAGTACAACCAATACTGTTTAAGAGGTATTAAACCTGAATGGTCCTGACAGTACAACCAATACTGTTTAAGATGTATTAAACCTGAATGGTCCTGACAGTACAACCAATACTGTTTAAGATGTATTAAACCTGAATGGTCCAGACAGTACAACCAATACTGTTTAAGATGTATTAAACCTTAATGGTTCTGACAGTACAACCAATACTGTTTAAGATGTATTAAACCTGAATGGTCCTGACAGTACAACCAATACTGTTTAAGATGTATTAAACCTGAATGGTCCTGACAGTACAACCAATACTGTTTAAGAGGTATTAAACCTGAATGGTCCTGACAGTACAACCAATACTGTTTAAGATGTATTAAACCTGAATGGTCCTGACAGTACAACCAATACTGTTTAAGAGGTATTAAACCTAAATGGCCCTGACAGTACAACCAATACTGTTTAAGATGTATTAAACCTGAATGGTCCTGACAGTACAACCAATACTGTTTAAGAGGTATTAAACCTGAATGGTCCTGACAGTACAACCAATACTGTTTAAGATGTATTAAACCTGAATGGTCCTGACAGTACAACCAATACTGTTTAAGATGTATTAAACCTGAATGGTCCTGACAGTACAACCAATTCTGTTTAAGATGTATTAAACCTGAATGGTCCTGACAGTACAACCAATACTGTTTAAGAGGTATTAAACCTGAATGGTCCTGACAGTACAACCAATACTGTTTAAGATGTATTAAACCTGAATGGCCCTGACAGTACAACCAATACTGTTTAAGATGTATTAAACCTGAATGGTCCTGACAGTACAACCAATACTGTTTAAGATGTATTAAACCTGAATGATCCTGACAGTACAACCAATACTGTTTAAGATGTATTAAACCTGAATGGTCCTGACAGTACAACCAATACTGTTTAAGATGTATTAAACCTAAATGGTCCTGACAGTACAACCAATACTGTTTAACAGGTATTAAACCTAAATGGTCCTGACAGTACAACCAATACTGTTTAAGATGTATTAAACCTGAATGGTCCTGACAGTACAACCAATACTGTTTAAGATGTATTAAACCTGAATGGTCCTGACAGTACAACCAATACTGTTTAAGATGTATTAAACCTAAATGGTCCTGACAGTACAACCAATACTGTTTAAGATGTATTAAACCTGAATGGTCCTGACAGTACAACCAATACTGTTTAAGATGTATTAAACCTAAATGGTCCTGACAGTACAACCAATACTGTTTAAGAGGTATTAAACCTGAATGGTCCTGACAGTACAACCAATACTGTTTAAGATGTATTAAACCTAAATTAAACCTGAATGGTCCTGACAGTACAACCAATACTGTTTAAGATGTATTAAACCTGAATGGTCCTGACAGTACAACCAATACTGTTTAAGAGGTATTAAACCTGAATGGTCCTGACAGTACAACCAATACTGTTTAAGAGGTATTAAACCTGAATGGTCCTGACAGTACAACCAATACTGTTTAAGATGTATTAAACCTGAATGGTCCTGACAGTACAACCAATACTGTTTAAGAGGTATTAAACCTGAATGGTCCTGACAGTACAACCAATACTGTTTAAGATGTATTAAACCTGAATGGTCCTGACAGTACAACCAATACTGTTTAAGATTTATTAAACCTGAATGGTCCTGACAGTACAACCAATACTGTTTAAGATGTATTAAACCTGAATGGTCCTGACAGTACAACCAATACTGTTTAAGATGTATTAAACCTGAATGGTCCTGACAGTACAACCAATACTGTTTAAGATGTATTAAACCTGAATGGTCCTGACAGTACAACCAATACTGTTTAAGAGGTATTAAACCTGAATGTTCCTGACAGTACAACCAATACTGTTTAAGATGTATTAAACCTGAATGGTCCTGACAGTACAACCAATACTGTTTAAGATGTATTAAACCTAAATGGTCCTGACAGTACAACCAATACTGTTTAAGATGTATTAAACCTGAATGGTCCTGACAGTACAACCAATACTGTTTAAGATTTATTAAACCTAAATGGTCCTGACAGTACAACCAATACTGTTTAAGAGGTATTAAACCTGAATGGTCCTGACAGTACAACCAATACTGTTTAAGATGTATTAAACCTGAATGGTCCTGACAGTACAACCAATACTGTTTAAGATGTATTAAACCTGAATGGTCCTGACAGTACAACCAATACTGTTTAAGAGGTATTAAACCTGAATGGTCCTGACAGTACAACCAATACTGTTTAAGAGGTATTAAACCTGAATGGTCCTGACAGTACAACCAATACTGTTTAAGAGGTATTAAACCTGAATGGTCCTGACAGTACAACCAATACTGTTTAAGAGGTATTAAACCTGAATGGTCCTGACAGTACAACCAATACTGTTTAAGATGTATTAAACCTGAATGGTCCTGACAGTACAACCAATACTGTTTAAGATTTATTAAACCTGAATGGTCCTGACAGTACAACCAATACTGTTTAAGATGTATTAAACCTAAATGGTCCTGACAGTACAACCAATACTGTTTAAGATGTATTAAACCTGAATGGTCCTGACAGTACAACCAATACTGTTTAAGATGTATTAAACCTGAATGGTCCTGACAGTACAACCAATACTGTTTAAGAGGTATTAAACCTGAATGGTCCTGACAGTACAACCAATACTGTTTAAGATGTATTAAACCTGAATGGTCCTGACAGTACAACCAATACTGTTTAAGATGTATTAAACCTAAATGGTCCTGACAGTACAACCAATACTGTTTAAGATGTATTAAACCTGAATGGTCCTGACAGTACAACCAATACTGTTTAAGATGTATTAAACCTAAATGGTCCTGACAGTACAACCAATACTGTTTAAGAGGTATTAAACCTGAATGGTCCTGACAGTACAACCAATACTGTTTAAGATGTATTAAACCTGAATGGTCCTGACAGTACAACCAATACTGTTTAAGATTTATTAAACCTGAATGGTCCTGACAGTACAACCAATACTGTTTAAGAGGTATTAAACCTGAATGGTCCTGACAGTACAACCAATACTGTTTAAGAGGTATTAAACCTGAATGGTCCTGACAGTACAACCAATACTGTTTAAGAGGTATTAAACCTGAATGGTCCTGACAGTACAACCAATACTGTTTAAGAGGTATTAAACCTGAATGGTCCTGACAGTACAACCAATACTGTTTAAGATGTATTAAACCTGAATGGTCCTGACAGTACAACCAATACTGTTTAAGATTTATTAAACCTGAATGGTCCTGACAGTACAACCAATACTGTTTAAGATGTATTAAACCTAAATGGTCCTGACAGTACAACCAATACTGTTTAAGATGTATTAAACCTGAATGGTCCTGACAGTACAACCAATACTGTTTAAGATGTATTAAACCTGAATGGTCCTGACAGTACAACCAATACTGTTTAAGAGGTATTAAACCTGAATGGTCCTGACAGTACAACCAATACTGTTTAAGATGTATTAAACCTGAATGGTCCTGACAGTACAACCAATACTGTTTAAGATGTATTAAACCTAAATGGTCCTGACAGTACAACCAATACTGTTTAAGATGTATTAAACCTGAATGGTCCTGACAGTACAACCAATACTGTTTAAGATGTATTAAACCTAAATGGTCCTGACAGTACAACCAATACTGTTTAAGAGGTATTAAACCTGAATGGTCCTGACAGTACAACCAATACTGTTTAAGATGTATTAAACCTGAATGGTCCTGACAGTACAACCAATACTGTTTAAGATGTATTAAACCTGAATGGTCCTGACAGTACAACCAATACTGTTTAAGAGGTATTAAACCTGAATGGTCCTGACAGTACAACCAATACTGTTTAAGAGGTATTAAACCTGAATGGTCCTGACAGTACAACCAATACTGTTTAAGAGGTATTAAACCTGAATGGTCCTGACAGTACAACCAATACTGTTTAAGAGGTATTAAACCTGAATGGTCCTGACAGTACAACCAATACTGTTTAAGATGTATTAAACCTGAATGGTCCTGACAGTACAACCAATACTGTTTAAGATTTATTAAACCTGAATGGTCCTGACAGTACAACCAATACTGTTTAAGATGTATTAAACCTAAATGGTCCTGACAGTACAACCAATACTGTTTAAGATGTATTAAACCTGAATGGTCCTGACAGTACAACCAATACTGTTTAAGATGTATTAAACCTGAATGGTCCTGACAGTACAACCAATACTGTTTAAGAGGTATTAAACCTGAATGGTCCTGACAGTACAACCAATACTGTTTAAGATGTATTAAACCTGAATGGTCCTGACAGTACAACCAATACTGTTTAAGATGTATTAAACCTAAATGGTCCTGACAGTACAACCAATACTGTTTAAGATGTATTAAACCTGAATGGTCCTGACAGTACAACCAATACTGTTTAAGAGGTATTAAACCTGAATGGTCCTGACAGTACAACCAATACTGTTTAAGAGGTATTAAACCTGAATGGTCCTGACAGTACAACCAATAATGTTTAAGATGTATTAAACCTGAATGGTCCTGACAGTACAACCAATACTGTTTAAGAGGTATTAAACCTGAATGGTCCTGACAGTACAACCAATACTGTTTAAGATGTATTAAACCTGAATGGTCCTGACAGTACAACCAATACTGTTTAAGATGTATTAAACCTGAATGGTCCAGACAGTACAACCAATACTGTTTAAGATGTATTAAACCTTAATGGTTCTGACAGTACAACCAATACTGTTTAAGATGTATTAAACCTGAATGGTCCTGACAGTACAACCAATACTGTTTAAGATGTATTAAACCTGAATGGTCCTGACAGTACAACCAATACTGTTTAAGAGGTATTAAACCTGAATGGTCCTGACAGTACAACCAATACTGTTTAAGATGTATTAAACCTGAATGGTCCTGACAGTACAACCAATACTGTTTAAGAGGTATTAAACCTAAATGGCCCTGACAGTACAACCAATACTGTTTAAGATGTATTAAACCTGAATGGTCCTGACAGTACAACCAATACTGTTTAAGAGGTATTAAACCTGAATGGTCCTGACAGTACAACCAATACTGTTTAAGATGTATTAAACCTGAATGGTCCTGACA